>CM067339.1:154568490-155895157 GCA_034376525.1 Nicotiana benthamiana
TGGTAATCAGGCGCCCACCTGGAAAACAAGGGAATATTTTCCAAATTTTCAAGTTTTGGCAATCAGGTTCCCACCTGTTGAACAAGGGAGTATTTTCCAAAATTCAAGTTTTGGTAATCAGGCGACTACCTGTAGAACAAGGTAATATTTTTCAAAATTTCAAGTTTTGGAAATCAGGCGCCCACCTGGAGAACGAGGGAATATTTTTCAAAATTTCAAGTTTTGGTAATCAGGCGACCACCTGTAGAACAAGGTAATATTTTTCAAATTTTTAAGTTGTCGTAATCAGGCACCCACCTGGAAAACAAGGGAATATGCTTTAAAATTTAAGTTTTGGTAATCATGCGCCCACCGGTAGAACAAGGTAATATTTTTCAAAATTCTAAGTTTTAGCAATCAGGCGCCCACCTGGAGAACGAGGGAATATTTTTCAAAATTTTAAGTTTTGGTAATTAGGCGACCACCTGTAAAACAAGGTAATATTATTCAAAATTTCAAGTTTTGGTAATCAGGCGACCACCTGTAGAACAAGGTAATAATTTATTAAACTTTAAGTTTTGGCAACCAGGCGACCACCTGGAAAACAAGGGAATATTCTCAAGATTTCAAGTTCGAAAGTCAGGCGCCCACTTGTAGAACAAGGGAATGTATCTCAAAATTTCAAGTTTTGATAATCAGGCACCCACCTATAGAACAAGAGAATGGTTTTCAAGGGAGCACATGTCAAGTCCAACAATTTGGCATTAAGCATAGAAGAAGAGAGGGCAAGAAGCCAACAAGGTGACAAGGAGTTCATGGGAAGGAATGCAAGTAAACAAGGCAACAAGGAGTTCACAGGAAGAAATACAAGGCAACAAAACAACAAGGATAGAGAGCAAGATTGAGGACATAAATAGGTTCTTTTGTAATCCGTAGTTCGTAAGCTTAGTCTAGTTTTCTTTTATTTTTTCATGAGGTGTAATAAGGGGGTCAGTAAGTAGTAACAGTAGAGAAATCATAGCTCATGGTAGTCCCAGCTAACAAACACTCTAGATCTACACTAACTTGATTCCTTAATAGCCAATGATATGTAGGTAACCTATGAAGCAGGGTTCGGTCACATAGTTTTCGAAATGCTTCTCATGGAATGTAAAGCAGGCAAAAATCCCTCAGTTGCACATTTATCTTTGCCCTGAAACTTTCGTGTCTCCGAGCAAAGAGGGGCAGCTGTGAGCATGTGATTTTTGTCTCGCTTGACATGTTCCCATAAATCCTTAAGTTAGGATTTGTTTTTTTATTGTTTGAATTTTTAGGAATTATTTGATTGATTTCGTGTTTATTTTATTTTTCTTTTATTATTTGATTTTTTAGGATTTATTTGCGTGACTTTGTGTTTATTTGCATTTTTCTTTGAATTTTAGGAATTAATTGCATAAGTTTATTTGCATGTTGCACATCTAATTTACATAATTCATAAAAATATAAAAAAAATAGCGTGTTTGCATCTAGGATTTAAGTTTTACATTTTTAGGTATTAATTAGTAAATATTGAACATGAAGGAAAAAATAACAAATTGGTTAATTCTCTTTGAAATTTTAAATTTAGGAGTTTATTTTGTTTATTTCTTGTTAAATATATTTTTGGTTACTTTTATTTTATTTTTTTATTTATTAAAAAATTGTAGAAATAATTATAAAGCAATATACAAAAGGAGTAATTGTTTGGGTTGTGGTTTTGGGCCATTTGTTGGTCATAAAATTAGCCCAAAGCCTACTCCCACCAAACAAACCCAAACCTAGCCACGTTGCTCTGTCCAAAAGCCACAACTGCCTAAAACGACATCGTTTTGGCCTAGGCGTCTGAGCCACTTGATCAAACGGTCTTGATACAAGGGGCCTTACCCTATTTAAGTGTCAAAATAACCCCCATCAACCTAACCTCGTACCCTGTCCAAATAAGCCCTAAATTAGCCGGTGTAATGCCACTTTACCTCTGCCCGGTCTTCGCCGTACCACCACCGGCCGCTTCCGGCCCGAAATCGCCGCCGGGTGCGGCGTAACTTCAACGGCTTCCAAAATTATACCCGGGAATCCCATTGCTCCCCTCTTTCCAACCCCCCCCCCCCCTCCTAAGATCACCCCTCGAAACCCATCCAAAATTTTTGAATATCCGTTTGAAGCTGGGCGGCTTCGCCGTCCACGGTGGCGACTGATTGCCAATGGATTCCAAAATAACATCATACCCTCCCCAGGCTCCTCTCTTTCCAATCCCATCATTGGCCACCCTCGAATATGGCCCCAACTTCTTGAATAATTGTTGGAACCTGGCAGCTCCGCCATGCACGGCGGTGACCAGATGCCAATGGCTTCCAAATTATCACCACCCACTTCTCTGGCCCTACTCTACCAAAAAACACATCAAATTCCTCTCAAATAACCCCCAAACCTCTCAAATTTTAAATCCAGCCTGACTTAGTTTTGAGTTCAATCCTTAAAGAGCGTTTGATTTTCAAAACGGAGTCGCATGTTTGTTTTGGCCCAAAAAACAGACTTGTGACTCCGCTTGGAGGCTCAAGTTGAATTAAACCAAGTCTAATTGAAGAATAATCAGTAAGTTCGTCTTTCTTTTTCCTCTTCTTCTATTTTTTTTTGTTTGATATTGTGTGGAGGACTCGCGTGGTTTAATAGTTAGTTCTAGGAGTCCTGAATATGCCTATTGTGAGTTTTAGTTAGCCACCATGTTTCAAAGACCAAATTCTGATTTACTTCAATTTGTTTTTGTTTTGGTTGCTTTTGGTTTTTAAATTTTGTTCGTCCAGCATAGTAGCCTCCAGTTTCAATTCGGATTTGCTTCAATTTTTATTAATAGCATGATAACCATATCCTTCCATGTTTTTCTTAATTTCAGTATTTGATTTGAATTTCTTATTTAGTAGTGTCTTGATTTTCAAGTTCTATTGTTGTTCCTGATTAATAGTTCACATGTAATTTGGGGTTGGTTATAGCTGTTAAATAGTTAATTGTTAATTACAGGATATAGTATTAGTAAAATTGTAATTTCAGCATTAAAGGGAGTAATATAGGATTTTCACTTAGTTCTGGTAATTTTTAGAATAAAATAGAGGTAATATAGAATTTTTAACTTGGCTTTGGTAGTTTTAGGAATAAAACAAGGGTAGTATAGGTGTCCTACAAGTAAGGAACAATGCTAGAATCTTTTGGACCCTTCTAGAAGGTTTGTTTAGTTTAAAAATCTGTAGTTTAGTGTAGTAACTTGGGAAACAAGTCAAAAATGAAGGACCAAGTAGTTATCATCTGAAAATCAAAAGAAGGACTAGTAGCTAAACTATAATAAGGGGGTTGCTCTAGCCTTTGGCTATAAAAGGGACCCCCAAGTCATTCAAAAGCGAGGGGAGATAGTCCGAAAAATTTTGTGAAAATTTCCAAACATAGCCAGAAAATTAACCTTCCAATCTCTGAAATGATAACAAAATAAAAAAATGTTAGTTAGCTGGAACACTTGAGAGCCCTTTCATCAAAACCTGGGCATTAGAACTTTGCAAACCTACTGAAAATCAACAAAAGTACGGTTTCATTAGAGGTCCAGCTGTTCTAAGGTCTATTTTGAGCTTTGTTTCTGGGTTTTGTGTTAATTAATTTGGTTGTGGGCTATCCTGGAGTTTCTGGGCCTGGTTTCAAGTTGTATGGAGGCTGTGATGGTTCATTCTGATTTGGAGTAAATTTGGGCTCTTTGATTGGTCTTTTGCTAGCTGCTGATCTGTTTATTGCTTAGTGCTGACCCCTATATCTTCATCTTTGGTTTCATTCCAGGTATTTGCTCCATTTATAATTGCCAAAGGCCAAGGAACCTGCCATTTGAAGCTTGTAAATTGACACGTGCTTGAAATTTGAGGACTCAGCTGTCCAGATTCATGAATGCACAAGGATTACTATTATTGTCTTTTTTACATAATGGTTTGTTTTGTATACTTTAAATATATTGTAGATATTATTCAGACATGTATGATTGGACTGTGTAGGACAGTACATTCGAGTTTGTTAGTTGGGATACATTTTTCATGTGTTTATTCTAAAAATTGAACTCCAAGGACTATGTATTTCAAATGGATTTTCGTTTATGCTGTCGTTAACTTAGAGTTTCTATGGTTATTGTAATCAGTGTCAACTTGTTTTAGGTGAATTTCTGAGTTTAAATGTTTTGATCAAATCCAGTTGTTTGTATTGGCTTTCTCGAAGGCTTTGAATTAAAGCTTGGGCTCATTTAGGAGCCCAGCAGGTTTCATATATGTTCAGCAGCTTA
Source organism: Nicotiana benthamiana (assembly GCA_034376525.1). Taxonomy (NCBI): domain Eukaryota; kingdom Viridiplantae; phylum Streptophyta; class Magnoliopsida; order Solanales; family Solanaceae; genus Nicotiana; species Nicotiana benthamiana. Next base: position 154,572,791 of record CM067339.1, read on the forward strand.
TTTGGGCCATTGATATCTACTGTGAGCCAGTCAGTCCTTTCTTTGGAGAATGAGGTCTTGGGCTTATGTTTAGGCCCAGATTTTGATGTATAGTCAAACAAAAATTAGAATAATGCATAGTAGACTTGTTTAGGATTTTTGACCTTATAAATAATGTATTATCCATGCCTTAGGTCCGAGTAGAGACGAGCCTGATAGGAGACTTTAGTAGCTCCCTTTAGGAATGGCCCTTTAAAATAAGAACGAGGTGTGCCATGCTAAACAAAACCTATAACCCGCGTAGCCCTCGTGAAATATTTGTATTAAAATACTTAGAGATTTGGGACATGCCGCTTATAGAATTCTGTGCTGTCCAACAAAGATAATAACACGATAGTCACATTTAGGCACGTTTTTAATAATTTTATCTCCTTAAACGCGGGTGCGTATTTACGTGACCCAAATTCAATTTCCAACTAAGTTAGAATATGACAAGAACCGCGGGTGCATTTATGTAACGTGGTTCGAGACATGTTTTAACAACGTTGCAATTCTCTTAAAAAATAAAAATAAAAGTGGTTAAAAGATTCAAAATGCACATAAAATCACAATTGTATAAATTAGGTAATTTAAGCCAAATATAACAGTTGAACGACCGTGCTAGAACTACGAAACCCGGGAATGCCTAACACCTACTCTCGGGTTAACAAAATTCCTTACCCGGATTTCTTGTTTGCGGACTGTTAAACAGAGTCATTCTTTCCTCGATTCGAGATTCTAAATGGTAACTTGGGACACCTTAAATCTCCCAAGTGGCGACTCTGAAATTCTCTTAAATAATTGAATCTCGTTTCGATTTTCCTTTAATTGGAAAAACTCGCTTATCTACGCCCTTCGCCGGGGTTGTAGTGGCCAAAAAGGAGGTGTGACAGTTGCCAATATTAAGGGATGTGTTGATTTGGTTGTTATTGAGTTATTAGTAATCTGGGGGATCTATTAGTTATCTTTCCATGTTGCGAGGCATTAAGGTTTGTTGGTTATAGGCATATGTGGTGCGGTGTTATTGGGTCCTCTCAGTGGAATTTGAGCAGGTAGAGTACCGGGTATTGCTCGTCGGGTAGTGTATTGGTTGTGTCCCTTCGGGTATGTGTAATGTTATATCAATTGCTTCATGGCGGTTATGATGATTGCTTTGGTTTTAGACATCATATTGCGCACGGTTGTCGATTTTGAGCATAGAGACTTAAGGTGTTTTTACGTGGATCAGTGTTTGGATGAGGTCACGCATTGGAGCGAAGCTATGGAGAGGTATGATCCTGCAGATTAGATTCGTGTGTTATGTTTCTATGATGTGTGAGACGGGTTCTCAGCCTTGTGTTGTGGTGGTACTGGTGAGCTAGAGGTACATCTCTTTCATTTGAGTCATTTTCATGATTTGGGTATATTCAGACTATTGCTTACTTGTGCGCGTATTATGCAAGTTGTGGCTTAGGCCTGTATTGATATGTCATGTCACCAGGGTAGTATGTTGGATTGGATGAGATCGTTGGGATCATTAATGAATAAAAATAGATTCGATTTCAGCATGTTGGAAGGATAATATCGAGCTTCAGCTCAGAAATTGCTAAGGTCTTTGCCAAAGAAGAAATAGCTTCATGAGTGGTTGGCCTGAGAAATGATCTTAGTTATTGTGTATTTCATTTATCGTTTCCATATATGAAAGTGTTGGAATGATACTTTAGTTGATAAGAAATTTTCTACCAGTATTCAGTTATTGAGAGAACCCGCTGTGGATGGAAGTTATCACTACGAGCATTTGCGTTATGTGGTATATCATGGGATTACTCCCGAGGTTGCAGGCATGGGTCATCACAGCTGGTTCGGGCCTATTCAGAGTATAGGTGTGAGGTTTCGATCGTATTGATGGTTTCGGAAGTGAGAATGTGGTTCTATGGTTTATGGGTTAGATTGGATTGTGTAATCTCAGTAATGTGTTATCGGACCTATATCAGATAGAGTGACGTGGGATCACCCCCGGTATATGCATGGTAAGGTTATTCAGCGATTGGTTGGCCTTTGGAACAACTATGGGCATGTTCGAGAAAGAACATATGCTTAAGCGGGGGAGGATATAACGACTCGACCAGTCGTATTGAGCTTTTGCACTTTGATCGTCAGCTCTTGTGCGTGACTTGCCCCTTGTGGTGTATGATTACTTGTGTAAATCGTGGATTTTGGTTATTAGGGTAATCAGAATGAATTTGGAAGGACAGTTCTCAATTTGAAGCTTGAACTTTGAAAAAGTTTGACCAAGATTTGACTTGTTAGTATATGATCTCACATAAAAAAATTTATAAATTGGTTAGCTCCGTTAGATGATTTGGGACATAGGAACGTGATAGGAATGCGTTTTGGAGGTTCATGGAAGGTTTAGGCTTGAATTGGAGAAACTGAGATTTTGGCGTTTTCCGGTTGATAGGTGAGATTTTGAAATAGGGGTCAGAATGGAATTCTGGAAGATACAGTAGCTTCTTTATGTCATTTGTGATATGTGTGCAAAATTTTAGGTCATTCAGACATGGTTTGATTGGATTTTTTATTTATCAAAAGAGGAATTTAGAAGTTCTTGAAATTCTTAGGCTTGAATCCAATGTAAAATTTGTGTTTTGATGTTTCTTTTAGCGTTCTGAAGATTGGAACAAGTTTGAATGATGTTTTAGGATTGGTTGGCATGTTTGGTTGATGTCCCGGGGGCCTCGGGTTTGTTTCGGGGTGGTTTCGGATCATTTCGAGCTGTTTAGTAATAGCTGAAGCTGGTATTTGATATTGTTCTTCGCGTCCGCTAGGGTCCTCTCACGTTCGTGAAGAAGGATTTGGCTTCTGGGATTTTGTTCTTCACGTTCGCGAAGAAAAAGAAATTCTGTTGCGCAGGTCTTACTTCAGAGTCTTGTATCTCTCAATCTACAATGAATTTTGATGTGATTCAAAAATAAAAGTTATATTCCTTTGAATCTAGTTCCCAGAAATATATTATAAAAGTTATTTGGACATCTGTAGCAAAATTTATGGCTATTATATTAGAGGCTATCCGAGAAGAGTTTTGAAAATGATTTTTGGAAATTTTGTTCTTCGTGAACGCGAGAGGAGGACCACGAACGCAAAGAACAATTCCATGTGCAAAAGAATAAAGTCCAAACTTGTCTCACTCTTCCATTTTTTGACCAAGGGCGCTCGGGTGAGGCAATTTTTCGAGAGATTTTCAAGAAAACTATCGGGCTAAGTGTTCTTAACTCAATTTTTGTTAGATTACCTGAATCCATTGTTATTTTTAACATGTAATTGGTGATTTTTGAAAATTCTCTTGGAGATATTTGAGGATTTGAGGATCGAAATATTATCGAAAATTAGTAATTTTGGCACAGTTAGACTCGTGGTTGAATGGGTTGTCGAATTTTGTGAGTTTCGTTGGATTTCGAGACATGGACCCCACGGGGAATTTTGACTTAAATTTTGAATTTGTTGGAAAATTATTATTTTCATATGGAATTAATTCCTATAATTAGTATTGACTGAATTGAATTGACTGTGATTAGATTCGGGTCGATTGGAGGCCGATTTGAGGGGCAAAGATTTCGCGAGCTAGAGATTTCACCGATTCGAGGTGAGTAATGATTATAAATGATACCCTGAGGGTTTGAAACCCCGGATTGCATATCGTAGTGCTATATTGAGGTGAGACACGCGCTTGATGACGAGCGTGTGGTCGTTTACTATTGGGGATTGTGACTTGGTCCGTCCTGATTAATAATTGTACCGCATATTTGACTGAAACTTATTTGATATCATCGTGATTTGGGTTGATTGTCATATTTGGGCTTCGTGCAAAATTATTTGAATCCTTCGAGGATTTTATCACTATTTTCTCACTGTACTGACGTATTACTTGAACTCAGTCATGTTATTTTCTACTATTTTACAATTCAGCCACTTTTACTTAGTTTGATACTTAACTGATATTTCTAAATAATGTTTTTGACTGAGAACTATTATTTTTCAAATGCCTGAGGGGCTTGTGATGAATTTTTCTGACTGAGTGTGGCCGAGGGCCAGATGTGAGGATACACTGACTGATATGAGGCCGAGGGCCTAAGATACATTTATACGCCACGAGGTGGCTTGAGCGATGAGAGGCCGAGAGCCAAGATATGATACGGCACGAGGTGGCTTGATATTGCGCTTGGGCCGTAAAGGGCCCTCCGGAATCAGCACACCCACAGTAAGCGCGGGTACCCATTATGATCCGAGAGTGAGCCCGAGGGGCTGATATTATTCTGAGAGTGAGCCCAAGGGGATAATATTGTTATGACAGTGAGCCCGAGGAGCTTGTACCATTTGGAGATGCTGCCGAGGGGAGAACCTTTATGTGTTCATCTTTCATATTTACTTGTGATTTCACCTGTTACACAGTGGTATTTGTGCCCGAAGAACAGATTTTCTGTGCTATCGGCAGTAACTATTTTGCATTCATTTGTGTAACTGTTGAAAAAGTCATTTTTAAAAGTGGTTTAAACTGAGCTAATGACGTTTCTAAAGATTTCACAACTTCATTATTTTTCTCAAAAGGTTTTACACTACTTCTATATAGCATGTTGATTTGCGTTACGTGATCTCTTACTGCTCAGTTGTTATTTACCTTTATTACTCACCGAGTTGGAGTACTCACTTTACTTCCTACATCTTGTGTGCAGATGCAGGTATTTATACACCCGGTAGCGGTGTTTGGCTAATCAGAGGCAGGATTATCGGGGTTTAGCAAGGTGGCTAACAGCGTTCGCAGCATCGCTTTTCTCCCTTTTTGTTCTTCAGTCCTATTTTTTGTATATTTCAGACCTTGTAGTTGTATTTATATTCTAATAGATGCTTGTGACTTATGACACCACTGTATCAGGCTGTGTTTTGGGCTGTTTTCTGCATATTATAAAAATATTTTGCTTAGTTTGTGGTTATCTATGTCACATCTCCTTTTTCCGCTTACACGTGGTTATCCCGAAAGGTGACACTTGTATAGGAGTTTTTTCAATTAAAGTGACATTATTTGAAATGGATTTATTATTTATTTCAAGAGTCGCCACTTGGGATAGGTTTGGCTTTTGGTGTCCCAAGTCACCGGTTTATTTAAAATCCCAAATCGAGGAAATTTTAACTGCCCAATTGGAGTATGCGAACCAGAAATTCTTGAGTAAGGAATTCTGTTGACCCGAGGGAAGGATTTAGGCACCCTCGGATCCCGTGGTTCTAGCACAATCGCTTAGACTCATTATAAGCGGCTAAAATATGATTTGCTATACCTGTTAATACTATGAGCATTTTTTTTTATTTTAATCGCTTTATTCATTTTTAGGAATATTGCAACGTTATTAAATCATGCCTTGAACCACGTCACATAAATGCACCCCGGTTTTTGTCATATTTTAACATCGTTGAGATTTGGATTTAGGTCACATAAATGCGCACCCAAATTTAGGAAGATAAATTATTAAAATAACGCGCCTAAAGCAACTACGCATTTTTAAATGTGCGAGGGCCATGGAAATTCAACTAAATGGCACGCCTCGAATTCTAAGAATTGAAAGTCAATTAAGTGAGGACCATGCAATTTGTGATATTGTTTGGCATGGCGCGCCTCGAATTAATTCAAAAGAATAGTTAACTTCCTAAGAAACAAGGTTAATAGATCTTCCTTCATTTCAAGTTGATTAACACATTTTAAACAGTATATTCAAAGTAACACGCCCATGTCATTCCCACTTGACACAGGTACCTCTAGGCAAATGGTAATTCCATGTTTCACATCTACTCATTATGTAGTATATTTCTTCACCATCCTAATTAGGTATCAGATTGTGTGCAAAAATAAGAAAAAACACAAATGTTCTAGAACTGCCAAAACTAACTAGAATAAGTGAGATTCTTGAGAATTATTTGACATTCTTGGGGACAAAAATAAAGAAGAAGACATCCACCAAGTGCAAGAACAATAATTCAATCCTTAGACAAATTAATCATCACAAGTGAAGGGGCATACCAAGATCAGGTTTCATAGAATAATGATGGAGCAGCAATAATTGACGGTGAAATTCTAAACATCAAGGTATGTAAATCGTATTCCTGGACTAAAGCTGTGCTTTCGATTCTACGTTTGAAACCATAACATTCTAACTAATCGGTTATGATCTGTCATACCACATTCATGCTTTAACCTCAATAACTGAATATGTGAGTAACCAACAGCCCTTTTACCTTTCATAAATATCCACAAATACAAGGCAGCTTCAACCCAAATGGCACTCGGAATTTCAGAAAAATTGAAGCAAAAGAGTAGAAATTTGAACAACCCTCAAACCCTTTATTTCACTGTGTTTTGTTACTACTAGATTGTAACAGTGAAGTTAACAAGAAACAACTGAAAATTGGAATAGCATCCCAAGTGATATAAACTAAGAACAATTCATCGGATCCTATAAACTTGGTAAGGCTCATGTGACAAATTTCAGAACAAAAATGACTCACTGGTTTGCTTGGTACTAAATTAGAATTTACAGATCTGAAAGCATGAACTAATAGGCTACTTAATCAGATTTCAAACTAACAGTGAAGCGATTGAAATAACCCTCCTTGAGCCAACTTCATTCGGACCATAAACCAAATTCTAATCCAAACAACATAAACAACAATATGCGAAACAGATGATTTATCTAATCTAACGTTAAACCTTTTCGTCGAAATGAAACGCTCATATTAACACTTGCAATGCTTTCTTTACCACTTGCAGTGCTTAATATCAGTAAGAGAAAGCAGTTTGACAGCTTCAAAGTGAACTGAAGTCAACCTGAAAAAAATGTGAACGAATCTCAACACTTGAAATCGATGCAATGCAACAGCAGCCACATACCGATGCCTTGATCAACAACGAATTCCAATAACTTTGAAAACGGAATATATGTATTTCAAAACGGGTGAACAGTGAATCGAACAACAAAAGTCACAGGACTTCAAACATTTTTTTTGTATATGTGCTTTTTGGAATCAACACTGCGAATAAAAAAAAGAGAATAAATGTGAAGAACACTAGCTAAAAAAACCACCCTATCTAAAATCCGATCCTGTCCTTTATAGAGACGAACCCCTGATGAAAATGTGGCTTGGATTGAACGAAGTCAATCCAACGACTCATCCTCATCCAATGATACGTCTCTAGGACCTTCCAATCGCATGCTAAATCTCTCACCTGAGCGAGTGAATGGAGGGAGCATTTTTAGTTCCAGAAATTGTTAGAAATGGTGATGTAAGAGAAGGAGGGACACATGAGGAGGAATTTGAGACTCACTCACTCAAAATCTTGGCGATTTTGGGAAGGGATTCGTGCGATTTGGTGAGGAGGATGAACAGTGTGCGTTTGGGTTAGGGATTTAGGTCGTTTGGATCTCTGTGTATGTATCGCTTGTTTTTTGTGTGAATGGGTTGGGTATGGGGTTATTGGGTGTGGATCTGGTGGATTTTAGAAGAAGGAAAGGGTTTTGGGCTGAATTTGTTGTATATATGGCCCAATTAGGTCCTTTTAGTTTCAGATTTTCTCTCCCCCTTTTTTTAGAATTCCAAAATTATTTGAAACCTAAAAATTCTTAATTAGCCTAAAAAACAACCTAGTTAGTCATAATTAAAACGGTTAAGGGTCAAAATTGCCCTCAACCTATCGACTCCGGAATAATATTGTCGTCCGTTTACCTTTGGCGAAGAAAATGCCCTCACCGTTAACTTTGTGGCCTATTTCTGCCCCTAAAATCTAACAGAATCTTGAATTTCATTTTTATTTATTTTTTTAATGCCACGTGTCACGTTTTGATTGGGACATATAAAGAACGGAAAATTGGGACATATAAAGAACGGAAAAAATGGTCAAAACTGCCCTCAACGTATTGACTCCGGAACAAAATTGCCCTCCGTTAACCTTTTTTGGGTCGGGTTGGTCGGGTTGAAGTGTAATGTGATTTCCCGCTTTCCAACAAATGTAAAGAGCTTGATATATCACATATATTCATCTTCAGTTAAAGTGGATTGGTCATTCCTATCGAATGGGGGGCTGGTTTTTCATGGCTTGGTTATGGGGGACGGGTTGGACGCCTGGTTTGTGATGAAGGGGAGCTGTTTGGTTGTGAAGTTTTCCGGCGATGTGAAGGTGACGGGCTGGACGGAGATGATGAAGCAACGGGGTAGCCATGAGAGGTCGTTTGGTGGTTTAGGGTTAGAGAGGGTGTGTTGTGAGTAAGATGAAGAGAGGGTTTGGTATTTTTTGGGTCGGGTCGGTCGGGATGCTTGTATTTAATTTTTAATTTTTTAATTCCACGTGTCACGTTTTGATTGGCCATTAAATAAACTTGACTCAAAAGCAATTCTAACCCAAATTCCGACACAACCCGACCCGACCCGACCCGACCCAAAAAGGTTAACGGAGGGCAATTTTGTTCCGGAGTCAATACGTTGAGGGCAGTTTTGACCCTTTTTCCGTTTTTTATATGTCCCAATTTTTCGTTCTTTATATGTCCCAATCAAAACGTGACACGTGGCATTAAAAAAATTTAAAAATGAAATTCAAAATTTTGTTAGATTTTAGGGGTAGAAATAGGCCACAAAGTTAACGGTGGGGGCATTTTCTTCGCTAAAGGTAAACGGTGGGCAATTTTGTTCCGGAGTCGATAGGTTGAGGGCAATTTTGACCCTTAACCGTAATTAAAAAGATTAAGAAAAAGGAATTACTTAAAATCGATCTTAAGTGCAAATTAAGCTAATTTTGAATTTCCTTTCCCAATTGGTAATTAATTTCTTTAAAATGCAAAATTACTCCCAAGTGCACATGCCTCATGTATTTTTATATTTTCGTTATTTAAATATGCATAAAATGCAAATAATTAACAAAATAATGCCACGAAAAATTAAAATTGCAAATAAACAAGAAAAATTATTTTGTTTTGAATTTATGAGAGTAATTCGTATAGGGCAAAAATCACGTGCTAGCAATCTATTCATACTTAGTTTGTTTACTAATATTTAACTGTTTTGAAAAGGCGAAATGGGTTAGTTGGCTGGCTTTGTCTTCACGAGAGATGATATTACGACCGGTTCGGGGTTTGGGTCGTGACAACCAATAATATAATAAATCAAAGATTTTATAAACGTAGTTGCAGTTCAAAAGAATAAAGCAAATAAACAATTCTTTCTTTTGGGAAATTTCAAAATTTCTTTTCGTTATTTATACATTTATCTCAGGCCAAGGAGAACGAATATAAACATTTATAAATCTCTAAGGCAAAACATTACAAGTATGGGCAAATCATGCCGAGGTCGTACGAACCGATCCAATGATATTTAAATTGTGTATTGCCAGAGGTTCGAATGGCGCAAACCATAGATACATCTATTCAATCTACCGAGGCGTTCGACCTGTTCCACAATAGATAAACACATTCAAACACGCAAATCAAGAATTCATCAAGGAGCAACTATTCAGGAAAAGGCAAGTTTCTCTTTTAAAAGTCAAGAAATATTATCTATCCTTTTAGAAATCCATTCACACGTTGATATATTTTAAGCATTTTTTGTTTAAATTTGTCAACAAGGTCGTAAATACTATAAGTAAAGTATGTTTTTGGGTCTTAGACCACCCGGACATAAGCATAATAGTAGCTACGCGTGGACTCTCGTCACCTCGTGCATACGTAGCTCCCACAAATAGCAGCACATATTCAATTAATTCACCTATGGTAACAATTCCCTCTTACAAGGTTAGAAAGGAGACTCACCTTGCTCCGAAGTTCTATAATCAGCATTCCACGCCCTCCCGAAGACTCAAATTGATGTACCACATTCCAAAACTAGCTAATGATTATGTAAATCCATTTACACATGTTCAATTACTCATAATAATTCAATTTATAACAATTTATAACCCCGATCGAAAAGTTTACAAGAACGTCCTCGGCCAACGTGCCCAGATTCCAAAAATTTTCGAAAATAAAGTTTATGTATAACCTCACAAACTCAAATAAAAATTATTCATCTATTATTTTAAAAATTCACATAAAACTAATAAAAATTATTCATTTAATATTTAAAATTTTTAAAATTCTTATATTAGATAAAATATATAATAGAGTTGCAAATTCCTGAAATTCTTTATGTAAACGTGAATCTCCTAAAATTAGGAAACTAAAAGAAAACTCATGTGCAAATTTTTGCAATTTTCTATTTCCTTTCAAAAGTGAATTTATCTAAAACCAAATAAAAATAAAATATTATTCTTATGATTTAGGAGTATTTAATTTATTCCATCAACACATGACTATTAAGATAGCGAAGGTAAAAATTAGATATCTACAATTACTAAATGTATATATGTCTTTGTACATCAAAAATAGCACTTACGCTGAAGGTTTATATAAGGAAAAAAATATTTGCAGCACATGTCAAACTTGATATCTGTTGAAAAGATGTAGCTTACACCATAATTAATAAGTACAAATATTTTCATCATATATACGTATAAGATGAATGCAATAAAATTGTGGGAGTTACTAGCCGCCACAAATTGTGCTTCGCAATAAAACTGCCACAAAATAAATTATTATGTGTGGGTTGAGAAAAACGGCAGAAAATAAATTAATAATAAAAGTTTTTATAACCGTCACAAATAAACCGTCATAATTTAATACACTACCCAATTAACATCCGATTATAATATAAAAAATAATTTTAAAAGTCAAAACAGTACTAGCAAATATATGTTCTATTAGCGATATTTTACGTCGCACCAGATATACCAGTAAAGAAACATTTTTATTAACATTTTAAAAGTCAAACAATACTAGCAAATGCCATTTCTTGTTGTTCATTGAATATTACATGCTGCAGTATTATTCTTGATTTTCCAACACATTTATCACGTGATACCATCATTGTCCACCCAAAATCATATGATATCGATTGCTTCTTTTAAAACTGAGATCTAAAGATATTATTGTTAATTAGGATTAACCTTTACTTATATAAATTTAATTATTTAAACTAAGATTATATTTTTTGTTAAACAAAGATCATATTATTTTTTCTTGACTTTCTGATTGGATTTTTACACAATATACCGCTTAATAAAATAATAATCATATTTTTGTGCAATAATTAATCCATATTTTTAGTATATGAACAACAGGAAAGAATACGGAGGAGGTTTATTTCTTATTCTTTTTGACCTTTTGGTATACCCAATGAATAGAATATATAGTTCCTAGCAGTGGCTGATCTACACATGAAATTTGGGTGCTCAAGCACCCATTAACCTCGACGCAAAGTATATATAGTTATATAGAAAATTTGAGAAAACGTATAAAAATTACAAAAGCACCCATTAATTTTATGTACAAAAAAAAGTTCAGCACTCACAAACTTGAATTTCTACATCCGCCACTGAACTTCCTAGCCTAACATACGAAATCATGTAAGCTAACTTTCGTTTTCATGTGGAAAAAGTATGAGAACTTATTGAGAAAGCAAGTTACGTATAAATTCTCTCCATCAAAACTCCTGACGTTTAAATCTTGAATTATTACTCATTTAGAGGTTTACTCATTTTTAAGCTTAAAATATAACACCAATAAAATATGTTACTCATTTTTAATATTAATATATTTTACAAAATTGATTTCTCGATCTACTGCAGATGATAACTGGTCACAAATGAAAGCTTCTTGAATTTGCCTGAATATATATTAAGGTAGAAAATAGCAAATAATATGAATTTTATATGAAAGAAGAAATTTCTTTGTAATTGGTGTTATAAATAGAACTCTAATTAGAGTGAATGTCTATCTTACAGAAGAGTTTTACTTTGAGGCTAAGTCTTTTCTATGCCTATAAATAGAGGGGTCTTACCCCATTGTAAATCATCCCAAAAGTATTAATAAGAATACTCCTCTCTCTACTTTTCTCTCTATTGTTCTTGTTCTTGTATTATTGTTCTTGTTCTTATATAATTTCATAACACGTTATCAGCACGAGACTCTACCGTCTCAAGAAGCACTTTGAGAAGATTAAGGAGTAATTCGCCCACACGAATCTCGCTAATTCCGGGCATTATCCGGGTCACGCTTCAAGAGATAAGTATCGATTTTATGTTCGATTAAAATCTATAATTATGTGTTGTCTATATTACATACAAGTGATCCTAGCTCTTTACTTCCGCTATTCCTTTCTTTGTTACATTTGAATTGATGACTGGTTTAATTTAGTTGTATAGTGGAACGTTTCTGGTCAATTATGCAAACAATGAGTTTTTGGATTTTTAAAGTTTGCTGATAGTTTGGAGGTCCAATGGCAATCTTGAATTTCTATACGGAAAATATGTCGCATTCTCCGGCATCAAATTGGCCGCGGGAGTCGACCAAAGTTGCCAGAATTTTTTGCCACGGGATGGAAACTCAAGAGGTATATTTGATATCACAACATTAATTAGTATACCTTAAAGGTAAGTAATTTACTTTTCCCTTTCAAATTCTTGAAATTCTACGATTTGATTTTATATACAAACAAAGACAACAAAGTTTGATTATAACTCTAATGGAGTTTGTAAGAAATTACACTCACATGAAGTGGTAAAATTTCTATGCCTTGCCATGATCAAATTCATGAATGATTGTGGGCAAAGAATTGAAAATTCGTCCCATTGAATTTGCTCCATTCCCTTTAGAGAAAGTGGTAGCAGTATATGATAAATCTGAAAGAAGACAAAATTATTACCATGAAGGTATCAATGAATGTGGACGTGGCAATAGACGGAATTATAATCGTCATTATGATCCATTCCCTGAAGTGAATGTGATAATTGTAATAGAGCCCCTAAGTATGAACACGCTCTTGATGTAATTTTGTTTTATGTCTGACATTATGAAAAGAAAGTTCGTTGCCCTTGAAATTTCGGGCAAGAACTATATAACATGGGTGTTGGATGCTGAAATCTATTTGGATGCAATGGGTCTTGGAGACGCCATTAAAGACAGAAATAATGCATCCACCCAAGACTATGCTAAGGCCTTGATTTTCTTGCGCCATCACCTTGATGAAGGTTTGAAACTGTGCTAAGGCCCTTATTTTCTTGCGCCATCACCTTGATGAAGGTTTGAAAATTGAATATATCACAGTCAAAGATCCACCTATCTTGTGGAATGGCTTAAAGGAGAGATATGACAACCTGAAGTTGGTCACTCTGCCACAAGCACGATATGATGAAAATTCAAAAGCAAATAGTTCATAAACTATATGTTATCGTTGCGGTGGAAAAGGGCACTAGGCGAAAATTTGCCGTGTACCAAGACATTTGGTTGAGCCTTGTCAAGCATCTCTAAAGAGTAAATGCCCTGAAACAAATTTTGTCTCTGACGACAATTTTGACATCACCCACTTGGATGTGGCAGACTTCTTTGAGCACCCTGAGGGGAAAATAGACCACCTAATCGATGATGGATCTGTGATGAAAGAAGATGGAATTGTTTGATTTTATTTCACTTATTTGTAATAGTTAGTGAATAAACTAATAGTCATTAGTATCAGCTCGTATTAGTTAGTTTATGATATAATATTAGTATTAGTTCTTTAGAATGTTTCAATATGCTCAAATTTCAATAATATTTTTATTTTCCAGTAGAGGTAATCGACTAACCTAACAGTTAGTCGATTATCTAATATTTCGCATTAAAACTGCATAACAATTGATTATATTAAGACACAATCGATTGTGTATGTTTAACAATCGATTATATTAAGACAGTGTGATCTGAAGTTTTTTCAAAATAGCAAATAATCGATTATGTATGTTTAACAATCGATTGTATTAAGACACAATCGATTGTGTATGTTTAACAATCGATTATATTAAGACAGTGTGATATGAAGTTATTCAAAATAGCAAATAATCGATTATGTATGTTTAACAATCGATTGTATTAAGACACAATCGATTGTGTATGTTTAACAATCGATTATATTAAGACATAATCGATTATGTATGTTTAACAATCGATTACAGTGAAACAAACGAATTGAATTTGTTTATTCTCATGTTCGTGTATTTTCTTTTGTATGTAAAACCATGAGAATTAAATTGATTGAAGGCTCCTGAAGAGCAACTATAACTCTGCCTAAAGGAACTTGTTGAGTTTTAATGTTATCAGTCAAAATGTTCTCCTCCAAGTCTAAAAGGAACTTGTTGAGTTTTAGAGATATCATTCAAAATGGATATCAGATCGAGACAATACATGAGTATAATCTTGAATACCTCATTTACTCATGAAAACGAGGCTGCCCACTTCGGTTTGGCGTCACGCTATTTTGCATGCAGCAATGCTAGTTCGTCTCTGACTGACGAATTGTTACAAATATTCCCCGTTGCAATTAGTTTTGGGTCATGAACCTAATATATCCCACTTAAGAATTTGTGGATGTGCAGTATATGTGCCTGTAGCACCGCCATATTGCACCAAAATGGGTCCGCAAAGAAGGTTAGGAATATATGTTGAGTTTGAATCGTCCTCCATTATTCGCTACCTCGAAACATTGACAGGGGATTTGTACACTGCACGATTTGCAGACTGTCAATTTGATGAGACACTTTTCCCAAAATTAGGGGGAGAAGTTGGTGAAACCAAACGGGAAATTTTGTGGAAAAATGCATCATTATCTCATCTTGATCCACATACCTCCATTTGTGAAAATGAGGTGCAAAAGATTATCCATTTGCAAAGAATAACAAATCAAATGCCAGACGCATTTACAGATTTGAAAAGGATAAAAAAATCACATGTCCCCGCAGTGAATGTGACAACATCTGATTCACGAATACATATTCATTATTGGAAGAATATGAACATGAAATTGGTATAGAATATACCACACTCACCCCTAGAAGGAGGTTTGAGATGATATATGGCATGAATGATCGTTGGTCACGTACCTATTGTACGCCAAAGTATTTTGGAAATATGACTATTAAAGGACAACGATAATGCAAGAAACCTATCTTGCATATAAGTTTGACATGACCATAATGGTATAACTTTCTCTTTAAGAAAGATATTCACCACATGGATGTTGATGAATTTGTGGTAGTACAAAATTAAT
Organism: Nicotiana benthamiana; assembly: GCA_034376525.1. Taxonomy (NCBI): domain Eukaryota; kingdom Viridiplantae; phylum Streptophyta; class Magnoliopsida; order Solanales; family Solanaceae; genus Nicotiana; species Nicotiana benthamiana. Next base: position 154,587,992 of record CM067339.1, read on the forward strand.
TGAGAGCTCTAGAAGAGCCAATTATTACTATGTTGGAGAAACACAATTGAGTATTGTGCTGTAGTAAGTCTCAAAGAAACTTATTCAGTTTCCAAAGTACACGCGAAAGCGCTGATTATATTGAGACTATAAATAAATGAAAGATTTGATATCTTCTATTACTACAACTTGTAGCGGGATAATTTGTATATGAAAAGCTACCCGCTTTATTCTCCAGTTTGTACTACACAAACAAAAGAATGCCACAATAAAGTGGATATCTATTGGTATAAAAACCCATGTCATAATAAACCTGAAGTTTATTGATAAGTTCACATGTCATGGTATAAATTTGAAGTTTACCAATATTGATAATTTATTCAGTTGGCATTCGGGTTAGCCATCTCATTTTAAGTATGATGTGCAATAATAAAGAATTCACATGGGTGAATATTAAAGAACTAGAAAGTTCTTTACGAATTCTCTTGTATCACTTGTTCTCATTAATGAACTGACCAACTAAAGAATTCGGGTTGAAGCCCATAAATTCTGGAAATATCAAAGGTGAATATGGGCGCATTCACCTGCCATGTATACCACATATGATGCATCTATGATATGGTTACATGTGCGATTGTTATTGACCCGCAGCCTGGCCGGTGCTTGCGAGGTAAATTGCTCAGTAATATAACTTCGAGCATAATTTCCAGATTTTCTATTCAAGATAGTTCATCTTGATAAGTTGGTTTATATCATAGTTGGTTTAGCAAGATAATTATTGAGTGCCTACACTTAATAGCTAAACTGTTTCTTATGGGAACAAAGTTATACATATCAGTTTGATATACGAGAGTATATTATATTCTCCCCTCACAAGTGGTTCAGGGTCAGGAACCAAATAACTCCATCTTATTATTGATGTGCGGTGTATATTTTCATTAAACACCATAATGCACAAAGATGGACTCTCAAAGTTGAGGAAACAAGTTAGCTTTTCTAACATGAGGGGGAGACATGATAAACACTTGAGAAAAGGTTACATGGGATGAATTATCATTTGTATATATAGATCCTCGAATATCATAATATGAACCTGAAGTTCATAAAATGATAATTCAATTGCAACATATTGCAAAGCATGCTATACGCATTTGCTGACCCAAAGAAAGTAACTATATTCTCACTGCAAATGCTCATATTAAGTCCTAGAAGGACAAAGTCTTTGATACGCTTAAGGCGTATAGACGAATCGGTTTCAAAATAACTTCTTAATAAAGAAGATGAGCAAATGATCAAAGTGATCATAATAAAGTCAATGATATGTGTAATCAGTTTTCGATATCTTATTTGTTTAGCATGACATGAAAACTTGATATGCATCTAAAGTCTATTATATGGCTTATATGACTTAACTTATATGTCAATCCATGAAAGATTGAAGTTGCTTGAAGCATATACAATTCTTGGTCCTGAAGTACCACATCCTAAGTGCAACTTGTGTACATATGTATCTTGCTATAACTATAAGCATGATGGCATCGAGAATATCTCTATGGAGATATTGAAGAGTCATTCCACGACATTATATGAAAATGTTCATATCTATCAAGAATGATAATTTCAAGGTGCGGAATATTTATTCAAATCAATATGACTGATTTATTTATCAAATCTCTACAAAAGATCGTTTTGAAGATAGTGCACAAGATTGGAATGCAAATGCTCAAGGATATGAATTGATGCTCTTTTCAGTTAATGCGCGTTGCACTCTTTTTCCCTTAAAAGGTTTTGTCCCACTGGGTTTTCCTTGCAAGGTTTTTAACAAGGCAACCAATAGGCGCATATTCAAACATGTGTACTCTTTTTCCTTTTCTATAATTTTTTCCCATTGGGTTTTGTTTTAGTTAAGGTTTTAACGAGGCACATTATTGAATAGACATTCAAGGGGGAGTGTTATAAATAGAACTCTAATTAGAGTGAATGTCTATCTTATAGAAGAGTTTTACTTTGAGGCTAAGTCTTTTCTATGCCTATAAATAGAGGGGTCTTACCCCATTGTAAATCATCCCAAAAGTATTAATAAGAATACTCCTCTCTCTACTTTTCTCTCTATTGTTCTTGTTCTTGTATTATTGTTCTTGTTCTTATATTATTTCATAACAGTTGGCACAATTTATCAAACATTTTTCAGGTCAACCACTGCAAAAATTGTGAAATATTAATTCGTTGATCAGTAATCGATTGTATTACCTCAATTTTGTCGGCTCAAATAGTAAAATTTGACTATCAATTTATTCGTAATGTATTTTTTTTCTAATAAAAGCTTAGTTGTTAGATAGTGATGTGTAGATACCCAAAAGGGTAACCTTAGTTAATGATGGGCTAACTAAGGTTACATATATGTAACCATGGTTACATGCTTGTGACTCTTGAGTTTTGTAACTCATGAGTTATAAAGTGGGGGTTATGGTTCCCACATTATAGCAAGACATAATCTCTTCTTCCTCCCATTGAATCAAGAGAAAAACTCCATTGTTGCCTTGCAAAATCTTGTGGAAAGCCATACACCAATTTGGTTATTGTTATATTATTGTTGTTGTGAAACCATTCACATATTTTAGTCTTGTGAGGAATTCTTGTGGAAACAACAACTTCAAGACAATCTTGAAGGAAGGATCAAGGAGCAATCTTCATAAGGACATTTGGACAATCATCAAAGGAGGTTCAAAGATTTCCACAAATGGATTCAAGTAAGCTTCCGCTCATGTAGTTGTAATTCCGAATTATTCGATACGAAGGATATTGTATTTTAATTGGAATCATTATTCTAACAATTGGTATCAGAGCCACCTTCATATTTGGATAATTTGGATGTTCATAAGATTCATGTTATGTTAGGTTCATGTTCAAGTAAAGTTAGAATTTTATTTTTGAAATTCTAGTACCATGAAGTAGCATGATTTTATGAATGTTATGGTTTTTTTATGAAATTTGATGTTTTAATATCATGTTATCTTTACCTGATTTAAAACATTGAATTTAGCATGATTTTGGTTGATGAACAACATGTTTTCTTGTTTAAGATTCTTGTTGAAAGACTGCAAGAATAATCGATTATCTGTTTAAGATAATCGATTATCCTGGACCAGTAAGGTTGAAACGTTTTTTTTATTGCCAGAATAATCGATTATCTGTTTAAGACAATCGATTATCCTGGACCAGTAAGGTTGAAACGTTTTTTTTAATACCAGAATAATCGATTATCCGTTTAAGATAATCGATTATCCTGGAACAGTAAGATTGAAACATTTTTTTTAATTAATAAAACGTTTCAAGTCTCTTAAGTTTCAGATTTTAATTGAATATTAATAATATATCAATTAACATTAAGTTTTTAATATTATTAATGTATTATACATCAATATTTAAGTTTTGAATATTAATTGTTTTAGTCCATCAATTTTCAGATTTTGGAATTGTCTAACTAAGAATATAACAATTAATATTCAGTTGTTGCATGTCAAAACATGTAACATATTAAGTTAAGATTCATAATATGGCTTAAGGAACTAAAGTTTTTAGCATCTAAAATTTTAAATTAGTCAATTGAAGCATTATGTTGCCAAAGTAACCTCTATTGTGTAGATTGATTGATCTTGAAATATAAGATGATTGTGGATGTTAGTCTTCCATGCGTTTAACACCGGCCCAAAGGAAGGTTGTTATTTGGCAGGAATTCGAACATGCTTGTGGTGATAAATATGAGACAATTATTTGGTTTTCCATGTGAATATTAAGTCGGCCCAAAGGAAGGCTTGATATTTGACAGGAGTTTATTGTCTATATTTGATCACTACACCAAGAGTACCACTTACAAGTTGATTTTCTGTCCAAAGACTAAAATCAATGTTGTGCTAGGTATCTTGTAATGGGATTTGCCAATTTTGAATCTATAAAGTAAAGTTAAAGTTCAAGTAATTGTAAGCATGTATTAAGTAATCCTTTTGTTCTATTTTCAGTTAATTCTTCTGCTGCTTCGATATCTGCCAACATCAATAGCATCCCTGTGCTTAACGGCACAAACTTTAAGGAATAGAAAGAGAACATCATGATCGTTCTCGGTTGCATGGATCTTGACCTTGCACTTCGGAATGAGCAACCTGCTTCTCTTGAGGATACATCCTCTCCTAATGAAAGGAGGGAGATGGAGAAGTAGGAACGCTCGAATCGCATGAGTCTAATGATCATGAAGCGTGCAATTCCAGAATCATTCAGGGGCACTATGAATGATGAAGCTAATGCCAAAGTTTTCCTTGAAAACCTTGAAAAGCGTTTTATGCAAAACGAAAAGGCGGAAACAAGTACACTATTAAGTAAACTTGTTTCCATGAGGTATAAGGGCAAGGGAAACATTAGGGAGTACATTTTGGAAATGTCTCATCTTGGTTCGAAACTTAAGTCACTCAAGCTAGTATTACCTGAGGAACTGCTTGTGTACTTAGTTTTGATATCTCTTCCTGCACACTTTAATCAGTTTAAGGTCAGTTACAACTGCCTGAAGGAGAAATGGACTCTTAATGAGCTCATTTCACATTGTGTGCAAGAGGAGGAAAGGATAAAGCAAGATAAGACTGAAATTGCTCATTTGGCATCCTCTTCTAAGGATATGAAGAAGAAGAAAGGTAAGGAAGTTGCGGTTGCAAGGCCCAAGAATAAGCAACATAAGGAACCTAAGGTTGAAATTACTGAATTAGGTTGCTTTTTCTGTAAAGGGACTAATCATGTGAAGAAGGATTGTACCAAGTAGCACACTTGGCGTGCGAAAAAAGGTACATTTCTTTCTCTTGTTTGTTCTGAAGTTAATTTAATTTCGGTACCTAAGGATACTTAGTGGGTAGATTCTGCTGCTACTACTCACATAAGTATATCTATGCAGGGTTGCCTGAACTGCCGAAAACCAAATGATGGTGAAAGATACATCTATGTGGGTGACGGCAAGAAGGTGCCAGTTGAGGCTATTGGAAAGTTTAGGCTGTTGTTTAAGACCGGTTTTCATTTAGATTTGGATGAGACTTTTGCTGTACCGTCTTTAGGACGGAATTAAATTTCTGTTCCCAAATTGGACATATCCGGTTATTCATGTTCTTTTGGTGATAATAAAGTTAGTCTCTTTCAGAATTCAAATCTTATTGGTACTGGTCTTTTATCAACATTTGATAGCCTATATTTGGTTGACACAATAACCTCAAATAATGAAACCTTGCATACAAGTTTAATTGGTACCAAAAGAAAATTAACTAATGAGAATTCTATATCACTCTGGCATAAACGTTTGGGTCACATATCCATTCAAAGAATTCAGAAACTCGTGTCAGATGGAATTCTTGATTCTCTTGATTCCTCAAATTCGGATATTTGTGTTGAGTGTATCAAGGGTAAACAAACAAACAAGACGAGATTAGGTGCTAAGAGAGCTTCGGACGTCATAGAATTGATACATACGGATATTTGTGAGCCATTTCCTACTCCTTGTAGGAATGGTCAACAATACTTTATCACATTCATAGACGATTACTCTCGTTATGGGTACCTATATCTTATTCATGAAAAGTCCCAATCCATAGACGTGTTCAAATCATTTAAGGCTGAAGTTGAAAATCAACTAAGCAAAACAATTAAATCCGTTAGATCTGACCGTGGTGGTGAATACTATGGTCGATATGATGGTTCAGGTGAACAACGTCCAGGCCCATTTGCTAAATTCCTAGATAAGTGTGGGATCGTCCCTCAATATACTATGCCAGGAAGTCCTACGATGAATAGTGTAGCTGAGAGACAAAATCGGACCCATAAGGATATGGTAAGAAGTATGATTTGTCGTACTACTTTGCCAGACTCACTCTGGGGTGAAGCATTAAAAATCGCAGCTTATATTCTTAATAGAGTTCCAACTAAAGCTACAATCAAAACTCCATATGAACTTTGGACTGGACATAAACCCAGTATTAGGCATTTACACATTTGGGGTTGTCCAGCTGAGGCAAGGCCTTATAGGCCGAATGAAAGGAAACTGGATGCTAAGACGGTTAGTAGCTATTTTGTTGGATACTCTGAAAGGTCCAGGGGTTTTAAGTTTTATGATCCCACTTCTAGAACTATTTTTGAGACGGGTAATGCTAGGTTTTTTGAGGATATTGAGTTTGGGGGGTGGGGAGATAAAGTTGTTAGAGATTTTGTCTTTGAGGAAGAACATGTGTCTTTCCCTCAAGTTGTTGATCTTGGTCAGGGTGTTATCATTCCTGACACGGATCATACAACTCCAGTTCAAGACAATCTCGAAAATCTCCCAATCAGGATCCTGAAATTACTAATGAAAATCAAACTCAACAACCTCAAGAAACTGAAATGCCATTAAGGAGATCCACTAGAGAGAGGAGAAATGCAATTCCGGATGATTATGTTGTATTTCTCCAAGAACAAGAAAGTGATATTGGACTTGAGGAAGATGATCCAATCAACTTCCGTCAAGTCATTAAGGGTTCTAACTCTCAAAAGTGGATTGATGCCATGAATGATGAGATGAAGTCTATGAGCAATAATGACGTTTGGGAGCTTGTTACATTGCCCGAAAGTATTAAACCTATTGGTTGTAAATAGATTTCTAAAACCAAAAGGGATTCAGGGGGCAATGTTATTAAGTATAAAGCTCGTCTTGTCACAAAGGCTACACTCAGAAGGAAGGCATTGATTATAAAGAGACTTTATCTCCCGTTTCATCGAAAGACTCTTTCAGGACTATAATGGCATTAGTAGCACATTTTGATCTTGAGCTTCATCAGATGGATGTTAAGACAACGTTTCTCAATGGTGACATTGAGGAAACAATTTATATGGTGCAACCTAAAAACTTTGTTTCGGATGAATCAGAGAAAAAGGTTTGCAAATTAAAGAAATCCATCTATGGGCTCAAGCAGGCTTCCTGTCAATGATATTATAAGTTTCATGCAGTCATTACATCTTTTGGTTTTGAACCGAATATTGCTGATGACTGTATATACCATAAGTTCAGTGGGAGTAAGTATATTTTTCTGGTTTTATATGTCGATGACATACTGCTTGCCTGTAATGATATAGCATTATTGCATGAAACTAAGAAATTTCTTTCAAAGAAATTTGAAATGAAAGATCTTGGTGAAGCTTCTTTTGTATTAGGAATTCAGATACAACGAGATCGCTCCAAAGGTGTTCTCGGTCTGTCACAAAAGGGCTATATCGATAAGGTTCTGAAAAGATTTGGCATGCAGGATTGTAAACCAGGCAACACCCCTGTTGCTAAGGGAGACAAGTTTAGTCTCAAACAGTGCCCAAATAATAATTATGAAATTTCAGAAATGCAGAAGACGCCTTATGCTTCGGCTGTAGGTAGTCTGATGTATGCTCAGGTATGTACACGACCTGATATAGCATACATTGTTGGGATGTTAGGCAGATATCTAAGCAATACGGGAATGGACCATTGGAAGGCAGCCAAACGGGTCATGAGGTACTTACAGAGAACAAAGGATTACATGCTTACATATCGAAAATCGGACCAGCTTGAGATCATTGGGTATACCGATTCCGATTTTGCTGGATGTCAGGATAGTTTGAAGTCTACTTCAGGCTATATTTTCATGCTTGCTGGCGGTGCTATCTCTTGGAGAAGCATCAAGCAAACTCTTACGGCCACTTCCACCATGGAAGCGAAATTTATGGCATGTTATGAAGCATCCAATGAGGCATTATGGCTGCGGAATTTTGTTGGTGGACTGCGCGTTGTTGATAGCATTAAAAAGCCACTTAGGCTATTATGTGATAACAGATCGGCAGTCCTTTATGCTAATAACAACAGTAGTTTGACGAAAGCAAAACATATGGACGTCAAATTTTGGGTTGTTAAAGAAAGAGTACAAAATGGACAGTTGTGCATTGAGTACATTAGTACAAACTCCATGCTTGCGGATCCGCTCACTAAGGGATTGACACCAAAAGTATTTTATGAGCATATTGCTTGTATGGGTGTCAAATCAGATAAGGATTATGTATTTTAGTGGGAGTTTGTATTATACAATTATGTATTGTCCATTATATTCAGAAATTCAGTAATTCAGTATATCTACAGATATTCAGTTTTAAAGTTTTTGTACCCTTACAGTTTATGATTGATCTCAATAAAGAGAACCAATTGGAAATAGACATTCCATTGACCACACTTTATGTTATTTCCATGCTACATACCTACACTTGATCCATGTCGTTGGTTATATTGATATACGTGATCTATGTTGGTTCTAGTTACGAATGAGTAACGAAGAGCTCTTAGTTCCTATGTTGGTATGATTGATGGACCGGATTGTTCATGACAATTTTATTGTGATAGCAATTTTGAGCTCCTAAGGTTATATTGTAACATATAATGCTAAGGTTTATACATATGTATGTGTATCTCGTCCAAGTGGGAGAGTGTAAGATATATGGACTTATATCTACATACATATGAACAATATATGGATAAATTATATGTTATGTGCTATCTTTTGGTTTGGCCTAATTTTGTGGTCTTATGGACATTATGTTAAGGGGGCCAATGTATTGTCATAAAAGGTGTAGGACTAATGTGTAGATACCCAAAAGGGTGACCTTAGTTAATGATGGGCTAACTAAGGTTACATATATGTAACCATGGTTACATGCTTGTGACTCTTGAGTTTTGTAACTCATGAGTTATAAAGTGGGGGTTATGGTTCCCACATTATAGCAAGACATAATCTCTTCTTCCTCCCATTGAATCAAGAGAAAAACTCCATTGTTGTCTTGCAAATTCTTGTGGAAAGCCATACACCAATTTGGTTATTGTCATATTATTGTTGTTGTGAAATCATTCACATATTTTAGTCTTGTGAGGAATTCTTGTGGAAACATCAACTTCAAGACAATCTTGAAGGAAGGATCAAGGAGCAATCTTCATAAGGACATTTGGACAATCATCAAAGGAGGTTCAAAGATTTCCACAAATGGATTCAAGTAAGCTTCCGCTCATGTAGTTGTAATTCCGAATTATTCGATATGAAGGATATTATATTTTAATTGGAATCATTATTCTAACAAGTGATCCATTCAAATTTAATAATTCCCTATTATTTTCATATGAAAATTTGAAGAACCAAGGACAATTAACACTTTTCAAATTACTTAAATTGGGAGCTAAAAACGAACTAAACCACTTAAAGTGAGATGGAAATTATATCTCATCAAATTTGGACAATCGATAAAAGTTAAGCACCTTATTAAGAGTTGACATTATGACATATATAAGCTTTGCGATCTTTTATATTTAAAAATATGCTTTTACGCAACAAATAATTCATAATGTAGAAAAGCAGAAAATGTCGATCAGTTATTGAACTTGAAATAGATAGGTCATCAGCGTTGTTTCGAAAGTAAACTTGGGTCAAGGGAATGGGCTGGTCCATTTTGATGAAAAACAGGATAAAATGGTGTGGAATAATCACTATTTAAGCTGATAAAATGGCGTGGAATAATCACTATTTAAGCTGAAATTTATTTATTATTTAGTAATTTTAATATTAAACAAAAATAAATATTATTCTATTACAATTAATATATTTTTTTTTTACCTTTTGTTCCATTATTTTTCTTTCGAAATTCTCGCTTCTCTCTGCATGGAACTTGAGAAAGATCCCCGACAATACTAGCTACCGATCATCCTTTCCGACTCAATTGTGTCCCAAATCTCACATTTAATACATTGGAAAAGAGTGAGATCTAGAGAAAAAGGAAAAGGAAAAATATCTCTCTCAAAAGTGAGAGAGAGAACGAGAAGGAGCTAACTATTTGATAGAGAAAACAAAGAAAATGGGATTAATGGTTTCGAATTCCTTACTGCTGTTAAAGAGTTGGAGATTAATGGAGACATGCCTAAACCATTTGAAGACGGTATGTCTTACTGTAATCATGAACTTATAATTCTAAGCTTAAAAAATAATTATATTTAGTTCTCAACTTAGAGTTACAAGTTCAATAGTTAAGATCAGATAGTCCTAAACTTAGACTTACAATATTAAAAACTAAGGACAAGTAATCCTTAACTTAGACTTACAAGCTCATAAATTAAGGACAACTAGTTTTGAACTTATAGTAACAAGCTCATAATTTAAGGACACTTGGTCCTGAACTTAGAGTTGGAAGTTCAAAAATTAAGGACATTTGGTCCTTAACTTAGAGTTGCAAGCACAAAAATTAAGGACATGTAGTCTTGAATTTAGAGTTATAAGCACAAAAATTAAGGACATGTAGTCCTGAACTTCGAGTTCCAAGTTCAAAAGATAAGGACATGTAGTACTGAACTTTGAATTCCAAGATCAAAAGTTAAGGACATGTAGTCCTGAATTTAGAGTTACAAGTTCAAAAATTAAGGACATGTCATCCTAAACTTAGACTTACAAGCTCATAAATTAAGAATAGCTAGTGCTGAACTTATAGTAACAAGCTCATAAGTTAAGGACACTTGGCCCTGAACTTTATGAGCAGAAGGATATTTTCGTTCGGGCGGGTAAAAGCTTATTAAAGCAGTGTATAAAGGATAAAGACATTTTAAACAGTGGTTTAAAAGTAAATACATGTCTTATTCGTGACTAATCGTGCATTTTCCCCTAGAATAAGCATGAGGATTTGAAGAATTAACCCAAGTAGTCACCCACCCAGTCGTTTAAAATAAAAAGCCAGTGGAGGTATAATTAATGTATTATTTATGTATTGTATATATTTATATATAATTATATATAGTCAATGTATAAACTATAAATTTGACTAGAAAAAAGTAAATAATAAATATGAACGGCTACAGTCAGACTTCTCTATAACAACATTCCTATATAATAACATTTCATTATAAAAGCTAAATTTTATTGGAACCAATTTTCATGTTATATTATAATATATGTTCTCCATAACAGCACTTCGCTATAACAACCAAAAATATTGGGAACAAACGAGGCTGTTATAGATAGGTTTGACTGTATTTAGGTAAATAACCCCATATGGATTTCTATGTTTGGGCCATGAAAATTGTACGCAACATCGTGCGCTCGCAAGGCATTTCTTGGAGGCCTATACCGATGGGAAGAGTAAAAATAGCACGGTATAGTCAGTTTTTGGATTGGTCATTCAAAAATAGTTAGCGTTAACCAAATCAATAAAAAATAACCACTATTTTGCTACAACAGAAACCGGTCCAGCATAATATACTAGAGTTCGGTGCATCTGTGTATGAACTCTAGCATATTATGCTGAATAGGTATACTTTACTAGCTCCAAGATAATATACTGGAGACTGGAGCACCGGTGTTCCAAACCCCAGTATATTATATTGGACCAGTATACTTGCTGGAACACCAGTATATTATGCTGGATAGGTATATTTTGTTAGCTCCAGTATAATATACTGGAGACTGGAGCACCGGTGCTCCAAACCCCACTATATTATACTGGACCGGTATACTTGCTGGAACACCAGTATATTATGCTGGAGTTCAAGTGTACTTATGTGCTGGAGTTCCAGCATACTTATCTTGGAACTCAAGTATAATATGATGGAATTCAAGTTCCAGCATAACATATTGGCATATTTTTCGGGTTTTGAACAGTGTTTTCGCTTAGATTTATTTACATAAAGAGTGACTAAATTTCGATTACTTTTGACTCGGGCTATTTTTGAACGACCAATTATAAATCTGACTATTTTTGAATTTCGCCCCTGGGAAGAAGAAATTTTTGTGCTTCTAACATAGTTGATCGATGAGACTTTTGCGTGCATACACAAAATTTTAAAATTATTTATCCGTCTAAGTTTTTCTATCTATAGAAAGTTACTAATTTTTTTACAAAATATATACAAATTTCGTTAAAATCTACAATTTATCTACAATTTTAATATAATTTTTGTGTACAGAAATCAGATTAAAAATTATAATTTATCAACAACTTATATACAATTTGTATGTGATTATATTAGTTGTATATAATTTGTATACCGTTTGTACACCGGACATACAAAATATATACGTTTTTTTAATATCAATCTTCCTCAAGTTTCAATATGAAATTCCAACCAAAATCAACTCGAATCTTCACCAAATTTATTCAAAATTGAGATATAATCTTCAAAAAATATTCTTAATTATTTCCAACAATACTCAATCCAAACAAATAATAATTTCACCAAATTCGATATAAGAATTAAAAGATTCAAACACTTTTCAATAGTTGTCAATTGAGTTCACAGTCAATGTTGAATTAAAAAACAGAAGAGACTATCATCCATTTAATTGGGAATCGAATTTCTCGTTGAGTTGCTTTTCCTTAGCGTCTGCTGCTATTGTTGATTTCTATGAAATAATAAAGCATGGAATCACGTCATATTCACATATACTATAAGCCTCAGTTACTTGTGGATAGATGAAACCCATCACATAAATCTGGATGCATTTGTAGAAGGGAGAAAGAAGAGGGAAAGAAAATAAGTAAATAATCTAATACAATATTTTGTATATGAATGATAAATTGTACATGCTAATATAATTAAGTAATAATCTCTCTAGTAAGAGTAAAAAGTTTATAATATAATATAGATAAGTGAATGTACCTTGACGGATCGACCAAAAATGATTGCAACCCCTTGCTAATTATATAAAAATAATATATATTGATTCTGAATAAAACATGTGTATTTTATGTTTCTTATACATTAATATGCAAAAAAATAAATATATTGTGGCTATATGTTGGGGGACGGCGATACTCCATGTTAGTGTAATTGTATTTTATTATTAAAATAAACTTCTATAACTCTTACTACTCTATAATGTAGAAAATGGGCATAACTTCTATAATTCCCACTACTCCATGAAGTAAAAAAATAGATATAATTCTTTTGTAACTCTTCTCCCATATTCTGCCACTAATTATCCCATGTTCTCCATGATATCATCACTTATTTCCCCACTTTCTTCCAATTTAATTCAAGGAAGAATTCTTACACCTATAAATAGGAGTCTTTCTTTCATATTGTGGATGAAAAATAATTGTACAGTATTTCTAAAGTGAGGTTAAAGTTGTGAAAAAAGAAGAAGAGAGTTTTTCTTTTACTTTTATTGAAGGAAGGTGTTCATCTTGGTAGAGCTTTGGACTCAACAACTTGTCCAGAGTTTATTCGAGTCATATGACGTGATTGGACTGTTGTATCGTGGGGGAGACAGATCAAGAGGATTACTACTAGACCAGTAAAAAACTTTGCTGCAGTGGGCTTGAATCTCCTTAAAAAGAGCGAGATCTCCGCGCCTCAGCATGAAGATATTTTATTCATTTGATTTTATTTTCAACTGTAATTGTATTTTCACCAACAATTTTAAGGAGATTCAAATGGCTACAGTTGAAAAATCCGCGAATATCAAGGTGGGAGATCTCAATAAGTCATTCCGTTTAAACGGTACTCATTCCAAGAGATGAAAGGGTAAAGTAGTTTTTTATTTGAGTCTTCTCAATGTTTCTTACATTTTAACTGAGTATCCTAGTAATACAACTCCTCGACGAATGATGATGAGCTAATTGCCTTTCAACAAAAAATTAAAAAATACAACGATGACTTATACAAGTGTCGGCATTATTTTCTTTAATTATCTATCTGATAATTTTTATGTTTATTATGATAGAACTTACTCTACTGCCAAGAAAATTTGGAAAGCATTGCAGAGTAAGTATGATACCGATGAGGCAGGTGTTAAAAAATATGCTGCTAGCAGATTCTTTTGTTTTCAAATGGTGGACAACAAATCTGTAGTAAACCAAACTCAAGACTTCATAATGATCGTGGGGAGCTCAGATCCGAGGATATTAAAATTGGAGACAACCTTATTGTTTGTGGCATAATAGATAAACTACCACCTTCATGGAGGGAATTTCAAAAAACTATGCAGCACAAACAAAAAGAAACTTCACTTGAGACGTTGATAATGCGGATTTGCATGAAAGAAGAGGCAAGAGGTCAAGATGCACTTATGCAATAAGAAGAGAGCACCCTACAACCTGTCACTACAAAGGTAAATTTAATTACTTCAAATAATATTACTCCTGAAACTCATAAAAATACTTCTTTGAAGTTGAAGAAGAAAACTTTAAGAAAAATTATGGCAGACCTCTCAAGAAGAATAATGGCGCAGACAACCAAGCACAACATTAACAAGTTCAAATTGCGAAACCAAGGCAAGAGTGGGCATAGTGCTCGATTTTGCAAATTTCGAAAACGTGGTCCTACACCACAGGCAAATGTTACCAAAGAGCCACTTGTGGCAGGGATAACAGACATTAACATGGTAGAAAATGTTGATGGATAGTAGGCTGATTCTGGAGCAAACCGTCATATTAGCTATGATAGAGATTTTTTTAAAGTGTATACTCCATTTGAGGAGCCCAAAACCATCATGCTTGGTGATTGTCACTCAACCCAGGTGCTTGGAAAGGGAGAGGTCGAGTTGAAGTTTACTTCAGAAAGAGGTTTAACGTTGAAAGACGTACTTTATACTCCTTCAATGAGAAAAATTTTGATTTCTAGTTTTCTTCTTAACAAGGCAGGCTTCAAACAAATTATTGAAAGTGATTAATATATAATAGTGAAAAAGGGTATTTTTGTAGGTAAAGAGTATGCATGTGATGGGATGTTCAAGTTGAATGTTGGGAAATAAAACTACTTCAAGTTCTGTTTATATGTTGTCTTCTAACAATTTTGGCATGCTCGTTTGTGTCATATTAATAATCGTTATGTAGGAATAATTAGTAGTTTAGGATTAATCCCAATGATTAAAAAGAACTTTGAAAAATATGAGGTTTGTAGTAAAGACAAAATAAATAAAAGGCCTTATTTTCAAGTTGAAAGAAAATCTAAATTGTTAGAATTAGTTCACATTGGTATTTGTGAACTTGGAGGAATTTTAACCCGTGAAGAAAATAGATATTTTATCACTTTTATTTAAGATTTCTCTAAATTCACAGATGTTTATTTGATGAAAATAAAAATGATGGGTTTGAAAATTTTAAAAATTATCTCCATGAAGTTGAAAATCAATTTGATAAAAATTAGAAGTGATAGAGGCCGTGAATATGAGTCTAATAAATTTAATTCTTTTATGATATCATTGGGAATAATTTATGAAATTACTCCACTTTATTCTCCAGCATCAAATGGTGTGGCTGAAAGAAATAGAACTTTGGTAGAGTTAACTAATGCCATGCTTATTGAGTCAAATGCACCTTTAAATTTGTGGGGTGAAGCTATTTTGATTGCATGTTATGTGTTGAATACGATGCCTCATAAGAAAACAAAGGTGACACCATTTGAGTTGTGAAAAAATTACAAGCCAAATTTGGGTTATCTGAAAGTTTGGGGTTGTTTAGCCTATGTTAGGCTAACGGATCATAAAATTTCAAAATTGGGTAAAAAAGTTGCCACTTGTACTTTTCTTGGTTATACTTCTAATAGTACTGCCTAAAGATTTTTAAATCTAGACGAGAATATAATTATAGAATCAGGTGATGCTGTTTTTCATGAAAATAAATTTTCATTTGAGTCTAGAAATAGTGGGGGTTAAAGAAATAAAAATAATTTTTTGTCTATGCTTAGTTCTTCTACTTCTATTTTGCAAAATAAAGAAAATGATGCTTTTGAGTTAAGAAGAAATAAAAGAGCTTGAATAGAAAAAGATCTTGGTCCTGATATTTATGTTTTTAATATTGAAAATGGCACTCTTACTTTAAAAGAAGCTTTATTATCGCATGATGTTATTTTCTGGAAAGAGACTGTAAATGATAAAATGAAATCACTAATTTCTAATAAAACTTAGAAGTTGGTTGATTTACTACCAGGTTGTAAGACAATTGGGTGCAAATTGGTCCTAAGAAAAAAGTTAAAACCAGATGGATCAGTTGATAAGTATAAAGTTAGGTTAGTTGCTAAAGGTTTTAAGCAACTAGAAGGCCTATAATATTTTGATACTTTTTCTCGGATAACTAGAATTATATCCATTAGACTTTTAATTACTATTGATGCAATTTTTCATTTGCATGTTCATCAAATGGATGTGAAAACTGATTTTCTTAAACGAGGACCTAAATGAAGAAATTCATATGAATCAACCTAAGTGTTTTATAGAAGCCGGCCAAGAAAGTAAAGTGTGTAAACTTACTAAATCCATATATGGCTTGAAATATGCACCTAAGCAATGTCATGAAAAGTTTGATTCCTGCGTGATAGGAAACGATTTTTAATCGAATGAATATGATAAGTGCATCTATCATAAGTCTTGGAATAATTCACATGTAATTGTTTGCCTCTATGTTGATGATTTGTCAATATTTGGCTCTAACATGAATGTTATTGGAGAAACTAAAATCATGCTTAGTAGCCATTTTGACATGAAAGATTTAGGAGAGACAAGTTTCATTCTTGGAATGAAGATTACTAGAATATGTGATGGAATTTTCCTTGAACAATCACATTATGTTGAGAAAATTTTGAAAAAATATAATTTTATTGATTGCAAGCATATTGTAACCCCTTTTGATTCAAATATTCACTTATTTCCTATAAAAGTGACAATGATGTGATAAATCAAAAGAAGCATGCTAGCTTAATTGGAAGCTTGAGATATGTGACTGATTGTACTCGGCCTGATATTGTATACGCGGCAGGAGTACTTATCAGGTTTACAAGCAAGCCAGGTAAAGAACATCGACATGTCATAGCAAGAGTTATGAGGTATTTACTTGGTACAAAACCTATAGTTTATTTTATAAGAAATATCCGGTTGTACTCGAAAGCTTTTCCGATGTAGATTGAACACTTTATCTGGTAATTCCTGTTCTACTACATGTTATATTTTTACTTCGGGAGGTGGTGCTATTTGTTGAAAATTGAAAAAGTAAACAATAATTGCTAACTTTGCCATGGAGGCTGGGCTAATTGCATTAGCTTCAGCTAGTGAGGAAGCGAATTGGTTGAGAGATTTACTATTTCAAATTCCTTTCCTCATATTTTAATTCATTGTGATAGCACCGCTGCAATTGGTAGAGTACAAAATCGTTATTACAATGGTAAATCTAGACCTATAAGGAAAAAATATAGTACTATGAGCCCATATTTGACAAGCGATACCGTTAATGTTGATTATGTTAAATCTTTTGATAATCTTGTAGATCCACTGACTAAGGCCTTAGCAAGAGAAAGGGTCTGGAGCACATTGAAGGGGATGGAATTGAATCCCAAAAGCTCATAAGTCATATTTGAAAATTCCGACCTGGGGACTAGAGATCCTATAACCAGATTTAGTGGGAAGAACGAATCATATGATGGGTTGGTTTAAAATGTACTATTTTTATTATTATTCCATCCCTATGGTGTGAGTGCATTTATCCTCTAATGATTTTCGAGGTTGAGTGTTATTAACTCTTAATGTAAAAATATGCAGCTCGTATAAGTGGGGTGTTAAAGTTACAGAAACACCCTTGACAGATTTTACCTATGTGAGTGTGGAAGTAGGCCGCTTCCTATGAGAATTGCGCTTGTTCTCAAAAACACTCATGAAAATCGGAATAGCACAAGGCCGTAATGTGCTAGCTAATAAATCTCATGTCAACTCCTTGATTATTATGTATAGGCAATGATATTTACTTTCCCTAAAACAGTCATAGTTCAAGTCTGAAACCACTACTGACTCTGGAGTAAAGATCGTTGTTTTACTAAGTGGAGGTTCAATGCAGAGCACACCTTTATTATGCATGATAGTCTCCCTTCAACTGGTAACTCTCTTATATATTTTAATATTAAAATGAGTGGGGGAATATTAGTGTAATTGCATTTTATTATTAAAATGAATTCCTATAACTCGCACTTTATTATTAAAATGAATTCCTATAACTCGCACTACTCCATGATGTAGAAAATGGGCCTAACTCCTATAACTCCCATTACTCCATGAAGTAGAAAATGACCATAACTCTTTTGTAACTCTTCTCCCATGTTCTACCACTAATTATCTTATGTTTTCCATGATATCATATTATTACCCCACTTTCTTCCAATTTAATTCAAGGAAAAGTTGTTACACCTATAAATAGGAGTCTTTCTTCCATATTGTGGATGAAAAAATAAATTTATATAAAGTGAGGTTAAAGTTGTGAAAAAAGAAGAAGAGAGTTTTATTTTACTTTTGTTGAAGGAAGGTGTTCATCTTGGTGGATCTTTGGATCAACAACTTGTCCAAAGTTTTTCGAGTCATACGATGTGATCGGGCTGTTGTATCCTGGGAGAGACTGGTCAAAAGAACTACTGCTGAACCAGTAAAAAACTTTGATGCAGTAAGCTTGAATCTCCTTAAAGAGAGCGAGATATTCGCGTCTCAACCTGAAGAAATTTTATTCATTTTATTTTATTTTTAACTGTAATTGTATTTTCACCAACACTTTATAGTGTATAACAATCTTAACTTTTTTTAATGGATGTTATTATCTTCCCATTCAATTTTTCTTATTTTTATGAATGATTAATTATATCCTAATTATAATGGGAGTGAGTTTTTGTTATAGAAAATAAAAATATTTTCTGTTACGCAATTATAATATTGGGATTTAGGCTAAAAGTTTGTAATCTTTGTTTAGAATTCGTATAGATATGAAAATTACCTTGTAGTATATAGGTCTAACAAAAGGGAGTTGTATTACAAAATTTAGTTCAAAGTAATAATATAAAACAAAAGATAGACAACAATGTAGAGAGAAAGAGAGAAGAGAATCTATTACTTCCATGTATTCAAGCATATACAATGTGGTGCCAAAATCCTTTATTTATAGGATTATATAAAGGTATACAAAAGAATGTCATAAACATGTCATTAAACATTTGAGATTATGGAGAAAGATCACGGGGAAGGTTATCGGAGCATGAGAGTTACAACCATAAGTATTGGAGTAGTGAAGGTTATGAAGATAATGGAGAAGGGTATTGGAAGTAACTTCTTTAGGAGTTATAGAGATCCACTAATATCATAATATTTCACAATAAGTTGTGGTTAGATTAACACGCGATTAGGTTGCTTTTTGTTAACTTCTACATTGAGAAGAGATTCTTATTTCTTTCATGTATTTAAGTGTGTATAATATCACTTTATCCTCCATTTATAGTATTGCATAGAGTTATACAAAAGAATACCATAAACATGTCATTAGACATTTGAGATCATGGAGGAAGATCATGGGGAAGGTTATGTGAGCATGAGAGTTACAACTATAAGTATTGGAGTAGTGGGAGTTATAAAGATAATGGAGAAGAGTAGTGGAAGTAACTTCTTTAGGAGTTATAGATATCCACTAATATTATAATATTTCACAATAGTCCCCCTTGGATGTCTATAGATAATGTGCCTCGTTAAAACATGACTAGAAAAAAATCCAGTGGGAAAAAATTTCGATGAAGGAAAAAGAGTGCACATATAATGTAATACGCATTCAGGGGCGGCTAGAGTGTAAAGCAACTAAAGCAATTACCTTGGGCCCCAAAAATTTTGGAGCCTTAATTTTATTTTTAACTCATATTCGATATTTGCATTGAAACCTCGACTAATTTGAATTTACACTACATACGGCCTAATAAAAAGAAAAACACGATGTAACAAGATATCATCCATAGGGCTCAACCCCAAAATCTCTTATTAAAATAGGTTAAATCGTATCCATTCCACCACAATTCTTTGAGATAGAGCCCAAATTTTATCAATAAAAAATTTATAAGTAAGTATTTAAGAAAAACTATATTTCAAAATGAAAAAGTAAAATATTTTATAAAAAGTAAAGAAAACTTTTAGTTAGTTATTACTATAACCCTTTGAGCAAAAATTAAAGAAAGAGAATTACTCCCTTAAAACCCTTACCCTTCATACAAAATCTTGCATTATTTATATTTTATAATTGACATTATTAGTGAAATACCTAAATTATTATTCTCTTTTTTATATTTCTCACTAGACAAAAGCGTAATAAACTTTTAGATTTTTTATTTTAATATCTCTAATTGACCAAATCTCATTTTTTAGATTTTTCATAAAAAATGTGTACTACGCTCTTATATTTTTTTTCTTGGCTTCTGCAAAAGTTCAAATTTCAGAAAGCTATATTGCCCCTTTAAAAACAATTTATTATTTATCAATAAAAAACAAGAGTTGAAAAATACTGTTGAATGAACTATATTTTACATTCTTAATTTTTTCTTTTGCAAGTTTCAAGCATTACAACAAGTATATTGAAAAATCAAATAATTATTTCTATATCGAGTTATTAACTTTTTGAATTTAATTTTATTTCTTAAGTCAACAATATTTTAAGAGTGATTAAATGGTTTATAAAAGAAATTATTAATGACTTTACATCGAAAAAAGCTAGAAAAATAAATTTCAAATAAATATGACGATTTTGTTTCAACAAAGGCCTCCAATTAAATTTTCGCTTTAGGCCTCCAATTTTGTTGAGCTGCCCCTGTACGTATTACTTGTTGCCTCATTAAAATGCTTTCCAGAAAAATCCAGTAAGATAAAACCTTAGCTAAAGAAAAAAGAGTACACTGCATATATGCCTCCCCCAGATGAAAATATCACTTTATCTCTCGGAGACGACAAATTCCAATCCTGTATAACAAATTCTCAAATTTTAAGATCAACAATGCTTTGGTGAATTATTCCGCTAAATTATCACTTGAATAAATGTGTTGAACATATATTTCATCATTCAGTTGAAGATTGTGTCTGACAAAGCACTTTGATAAAATATAGGATTTATTCTGTCTCCTTTAATATATCCTTCTTTAAATTAAGATAGGCAAATATCGGCATCTTCACTATTACTGGAATCTTCTCTTCAAAGAAAAGCCAGATTTGTAGTTTATTGAGTCACTTGCTTCATCAGTTGTTAGTATATTGATATACAACAAGAACAACAACAACAACAACTACCCAGTATACTCCCACCAGGTGGGGTCTGGGGAGGGTAATATGTAGATAAGCCTTACCCCTACCCGAAAGGGCAGAGAGGCTGTTTCCAATCGACCCCCGGCTCATAGGACAAAAGGAAAAACAGCAGTAAAACAAAAACAAAGACAAAAATAAAACAATAAAGCATTAGTAACTCCGGCAGAAATAGCGTAAATAGCGTAAATAATTATCTAAACATACGAAACATAAATACAATCGCATGCAATAATATCATACAGTAACTACCATAACTAACAGCCATAGGGGGGACATCAGCTAAAACACAAATCATCTATGGGTAACCCTGCTGACCCACACCCAACCCCGGATGAGGCGTATGAAAACCTCTAGGAGCCCCTATCCTACAACCCTAATTCTAGACCTCCAGACTTTCCTATCAAGGGTCATGTCCTCGGAAACCTGCATTCTAGTCATGTCCTGCCTAATCACCTCACCCCAATACTTCTTAGGCCTCCCTCTGCCTCGCCAACCGCCAACAATCTCCAGCCGCTCGCAGCTACTCACCGGGGCATCGGGACTTCTTCTCCGCACATGCTCGAACCACCTCAGCCTCGCTTCTCGCATCTTCTCATCCACCGGGGCCACCCCCACCTTCTCTCAAATAACTTCATTCTTAATCTTATCTAGCCTGGTGTGTTCGCACATCCACCTAAGCATCCTCATCTCCGCAACCTTCATCCTCTGAACATGCGAGTTCTTCATGGGCCAGCACTCCGCCCCATACAACATCACAGGTCTAACCACGGCTCTATAGAATTTCCCCTTGAATTTATGTGGAACTTTCTTGTCACACAGGACTCCTGATGCAAGCCTCCACTTAGACCACCCCGCTCCTATACGATGAGTGACGTCCCCGTCAATCTCTCCGTCCCCCTGAATCACAGACCCAAGGTATCGGACACTGTCCCTCTTGGCGATGGCCTGAGAACCAATCATCATGTCCCTGCCTACTTCGCTCGGCTCGGCGCTAAACTTGCACTCCAGGTACTCTGTCTTAGATCTGCTTATTTTGAAACCTTTAGACTCGAGAGTCTGTCTCCATACCTCTAACCTTTCATTAACACCGACCCTCGTCTCATCTATCAATACTATGTCATCAGCAAATAGCATACACCAAGGCACATCCCCTTGAATATATCGGGTTAGAGCATCTATCACTAAGGCAAACAAGAGGGGGCTCAGCGCCGATCCTTGATGGAGCCCCATGACCACTGGAAAATGGTCTGATTTGCCACCCACCGTCCTAACCCTAGTCTTAGCTCCATTGTACATGTCCTTGATTACTCTGATGTAGGCTTCCGGCACGCTCTTCGCCTCCAAGCACCTCCATAGCACCTCCCTTGGGACCTTGTCATACGCCTTCTCCAAGTCGATAAGCACCATGTGCAGGTCCTTCTTCTTATCCCTGAATTGCTCCGCCATCCGCATGACAAGGTGGATAGCCTCTGTAGTGGAGCGGCCCGGCATGAAACCGAACTGGTTCCCAGATATAGATGTCACCTCCCTCACCCGCGCCTCAATCACCCTCTCCCAAACCTTCATCGTGTGACTTATTAATTTGATACCCCTATAGTTGTTGCAGCACTGGATGTCCCCCTTGTTAGTATATTGATATGGCATGAACAATATCAAAAATTGACAACCTTGTGAAATGATAATATAGCAATTCCCTCACATACAAATAGATTGTTTGAACAACGAAGTATGCCCTGCATTTGTATAACCAACAAAACCTTGATAATATTTGTTAGAATAGACAAATCTATATCGAGGATTGCAATATAATACTAATCATATCTCAATATCTCCATATAGTCTTTATATTTTCAGCTGCTGGGAACTATTCGTCCAACTTCATATTTTTCAGATGAAGTCAATTTTCATTGCATACTTTGCAATTGACCAGTCATTTATCCGTCCAAATTTCATGAAGATTTGAGCTCAAGATCCTCGTCAATATTAATAATATTGAGCGCCACATTATATCAACAACATTGTCGACAATCATTTATGTTGGTTCCATCATCAATCAATAAAGACATAACTTATCAAGATCTCATTATTTTCAGGTACCTGAGCCTCTTTCATGAGATTCTATAAATGGTTATGTCATGGTGCTCTTATAAAGCACTTGCCTTCTTATTATGACCATCTTGAACATTTTCTCCTCTCATTCTTCAAGGAGTTTTATCTTTGGAACTGTTTAGTCTATTATGCTACATGCGTCCCATAGACTATGTCCATCATGGACTTTATTTTATTTGGAGCATTAACATATGAAATATGACATTTAGCTTTGGGTCAGCAAATGCACCTGGCAATATTATAGAAATGAATTATCACTTGAACTTCAAGTTCATATTTTCTTATACGAGGATCTAGGTGCGCTCATAATAATTCATCTCATGTATTACTTTTTCAGCTACCCATTTTCTCCCTTTAATGTTGGGATCACCAATACAATTCCCAACTTTCTTTGGGAACTCATCTTTGTGCATTGTGGTGGATTTAAACTAGCATTATCAAGATAAATTATCATAATTTATATTCTAGAACTGTGCTTTAATAATTTGAGCAAACAATCTTGCAAAAGTCAAATTACAAGTTGATAACCAACGCACATGTGACCATACAATAGATGCATCTTTTAAAATGATATAATAGTAAACGGTCCACATGGCAAGTGATTGGGCTCATACATATATATCACCTTTTATTCGTTCCAAATATCAAGAGATTCAATCCAATCTTAACTGGTATATCATGAGAAAAAACAACACAAGAAAATTCTTGAAGAATCTTCTATTTTTTCAGTATATGTTTATATGAATTCTCAAGTAATTTTTGCATCATAATTAAACTGGGATGGCCAACCGATCATGTCAACTAATCTTTGTTTCAGTAAATCTCTAGTTTACTTGTAGCATGTGATTCCATCATCATGCTTATGCATCTGTAGTACAAATAGAAGAAACATCGGGTAACCTTTCATATTTACCCTGTATAATTATAGTAATATAAAGATATTCAATCTTCCTTTCGTGTATAGTCTCAATATGCCACTAAAATATTTGAAACTCAAAAAGTTTCTTTTGAGACTTACTACCACCAACGCCATGAATAATTTTATTTATTCGGGTAGTAACAAATTCGCTCTTCCGGAGGTCTCAATAATTTTGTACTATAAGATCTTTTGTCACACCATCCATATGGTGAATGTCTTCTTCACGGAGAAAATCATATCATAATAATTGTCATGGTCAAATCATCATAAGAAAAATCATTTCTTGCTTTAAGTTTTGCCTTTAATAATTTTTTTTAAGGCACGACAAAATATATTCTGGCATACCACATATACGTGATCAATGACATATTCATGTAACCAGTAACCACATTGTAATATTCATTATCTTTAATAACTTTTTTTAAGGAACAACAAAATATATTATGGCGTACCACATATACGTGATCACTGACATATTCATGTAACCAGTAACCACATTGCAATATTCATTATCTTTAATAACTTTTTTTAAGGAACAACAAAATATATTCTGGCGTACCACATATACGTGATCAATGACATATTCATGTAACCAGTAATCACATTGTAATATTCATTAGCTTTAATAACTTTTTTTTATGGCACAACAAAATATATTCTGACGTACCACATATACTTGATCAATGACATATTCATGTAACTAGTAACCACATTGTGTATTCATTATCTTTATTTCTCTCAAACCTCCCAGCAGAGGTGAATTATAGTATTTATTCAACCATGCATAAATACATTCTTGTGCATAATTTGTATCACATATATATTTTCACACTCACTTCAAGGATTATCACAAGTCGCATTCTTTAAAAAAAAAAAGGACTATAATCATCTGAACGTGCCTCATTTTTACATACCATGTTGATACACATTTCCTTCACCTTTGAAAGATTATTTTGAGAATCCTTATTGTTTTCCTTTTTAAAATTACCATAATGATGAATATTATTATTTTGATCTTTGGTACACCCACGTTCACCACTTGTCTTCATTTAAACTTATTATGCATCCCTATCACATTCACTTCAATAATAGAGCAAATTAAGTGGGACAAGCTTTATTCTTTTTCATGAAAAATACATTATTTTTCATTAGTCATTATTAATATGGTGCATTGAGACTCAAACCCAATGTCTTATCCATATAAAGGCATGTTAGGTCATTTTACATCCACGGTACTTCAGGACTCCAATATAATGTGTCACCCTCATGATGCGCTGAGACTTGAACCCATCGTCTTACCATCAACCATTGGCATAATATCAAACGGGCCAAAGTGCACAAACACACTCTAAAACTTTAAAGAATTTACCAATTTTAAACCACATATAAAAGAGATTATAACTCATAATAAAACAATAACAAAGAACCATCAATAAGATTAAATTTGGACATTAGATAAAGAAAATGAAAAGATAAATTACTGTACAAAGGAAAAAGCAGAAAAAGGATGAATGGAATTAATTAAGTTGCACCAAACTTCATTAGTTAGGTTTTTTTTGGGTCACTATTAAATTCCATAGGATAAACCAAATTAGTAAACAGAAGAGAAACGTCAGGCGTCATTTCATTTTTCTACGAGTACACAGTAAATCACAACGGTAAAAGTTACTTGTACAAGCTATTTACACCCATTAATCACAAATATGATTTATCATTGAATTGTGGTTGATTAATACATATTTTTACCTCAATTAATCATTTAACCATGATAAAATAGTACTCCATGGGTTAGCATAAATACTGTATGTGGCTAAGTATTTTCCAATGGGAAGATAGGAGGAATTAGATTCCCGAAAATGAGCACATTGGCCTTCCATATTCCACTAATAATTAGTAGACACGAATCCCATTATTACAAAGTAAATGCATCTCCTATTTCATACCATTTCGTCTTCAAAAGTCTTCTAATTAATTTCTGACTGATCGTATAAAACTTCACAAGAAAAATTGAAGGAATATAAAGAAAAGAGAAAGAAGAAATGAGTCTTGTCACTGTAGCTCTTCAATGCATGGATATTCTAGCTTGGTAATTTAATATTATTTCTCCATGCTTCAGAAATTGAAACTCTTATAAAGTTGGAAAAAAGAAGTAAAATGTGTAGGAGAAATTTCAAGTATATTTTGCGTGTACAAGTACGTATTTTGCATGTATTTTAGTTGCATATATACTCATAGTTTTTACTTCGTTAATTTCTTGCAGGCCGATACTTGCTCTAGGATATCCTCTGTAAGACTTCATTACCACAATTGATTTCTCTTTTCTTCTCGATATACCAATTTGCACTATACCACAAAGAAATTAACGTTTAAAGCTAGATTTGCTATTTTCAACAAATTCTTTTGTGTGGTGCTGTTTCAGATATGTTTCGATTCAAACTATTGAGACTGGTTCCAAGTATGAGTTGAGGAAGCTAGTCACATACTGGATCATCTTTTCTTTCATTTATTTGTTCGAGCAAGTTTTTGAGAATCTTATTCAATGGTAAGTTTGGTGTACACTATACAATCACACATCTCCGTAATAATATTCATATATAACAACCATTCGTTACTTTTTCGGAACCGATTTTAACATTAGGTTATAATATATGTTCTCGATAATAGTACTTCACTATAGAAGTCAAAAATATCGAAACAAATGAGGGGCGGCTGTTATAAAGAGGTTTTGACTATATATAGCTAGTAATACAAAAAAGGATTAAATTCATTCTATAAATTGTACTCTATATATTTACATTATTAGTGGCCATATACTTATATGTCTGATCATCCATTGCAGGGTACCTCTGTGGCCATATATAAGATCAATTGCTATATTTTGGTTGGTGATACCTCAGTTTAATGGGGCATTCTACATTTACCAAAATATTATTCTTCCATGTTTGCAAGTAAAACTGCTTGATGTCAACCTATATACTATCACTGAATGGTTTAATGATCTAAAGAAAGATTCATTTATCAAGAAAGAAAATTTTCTGGGTGTAGCAGACAGGTCTTTTGGAGAGAATGAATCTGAACCTATGGCAAAACTTAGTGCAAGCAAGGTGATTTACCTAATATACATTGACATTATAAAAATTCTTACGACATTTTTGAATTTGCTTTAGTTAGATCATATATCATATACTTTAAATCCTGAAAATCCACAAAGTAATAATCTTATGGCCTATACAGTCTGAATGCAATGGGGATGGCCTGGTTTTGGGAGAGATGGAGGTAATGGAATGCACAGCAAAAGGTGATGCAGCTGAATCAAACCAGGTTTTGTTATTTTAATCCTTTGAATAAGTTCCCAAGTTTGATAATCCCTTATTTTCCTCAAGTTATCTCATTAGATTCCAGCTTTCTTATCGCTATTTTTGTTCATAAATCGAGCATGTAATCAGCAACTTGGTGATTAACATGGCCGCTGCAAAATTGCAGGTTGGAACTTTGGTTGAAAATCAAGTTCAGATTGAGAAGAAAGCAAGTCTAGCTATAACGGTCTATGAACCAACCATTCCAGTGAGTGCTGAATTGATCGAAATCCCAGAGACTCCTTTTGTACAAAAAATCCAGGATAAGTGGACTTGTGCATTATGTCAAGTGACAACCAGCTCTGTGTTTACACTACAATCTCATATTCGTGGGAGAAGACATCGAGCTGAGGCTAAGCTATGGTGCCATTTCTGTAACTTGAGGTGCTCTGGAGAGATTGATATGATTGCACATCTTAAGGGGAGGAAGCACTTGGCAAAAATTCAAGAAACTTTTGCTGGTGCTTCTTAGAGTATCTCCATATTTGGCTTGTTCAAATTAGGGGAGACCTATAGACACATTTTGTTCTGGTGGTCTATGTCAATAGGTGACATATGAATATCAGTTTTATATTCACTGACAGTTTAAGAATTTTACACCATCAATATAATATAACCAGCTGACTATAGCTAGGTATTACTACTATATTTTCAAGTTAGTTGTCATAGCTGGTTTGCTATGAAAAGTTACCTATTTTCATAGGTAGACTTGATCTATGATGGTGTGAAAAAATTCCAAACTGTCAGTGCATATAGAACTCAAGATTTTATTATGTATTACCTGGTAGCATCTATAGCCTCTCAATGCTACTAGTCAGCTTTCTGTTTTTTCTATTTCAGTTTTATTTTACCAAAACTTTTATGCATCTGAAAACTGTTGAAATGTGCAACCAGCACCTATAAGTCTCAAAAGCCTTCAAGTTGCTCACTAATTTATCTCCATGGCATGTTTTGAAAGAGAAACATGTGGCTTATGGAGAATTTGAGAGTGTTAAAAGAGTTATTTACGTGAAAACGCAAACCTTGACTATTTCTCTGGGTACCTATTACCTCCCACCAGCATTGATACTGCGGAAATTATGCCTACCAAGGCCTCAACAAAAAAAATTGCTTTGCAATTTTTATCTCTACTGGATCTAAACCCTGATCCCTTGTAGTTGGTGTTCGGATTATATCCCTTTCTTAGGGCATCAAACAAACACAGTGAGACTTTTAGCCGGAGGAATTGAAAATCTGGTAATGGAAAATAACACGGGACATGAAGGGGCTAGTTTGAGAGGGGCAATTTCTGAAAAATGTTTTTTTATTGCTTTCTAGAAAGGGTATTCTGAAGTTCATCAATACATTTTTTATTACTTCTGAGATGTTGGCATTGCTAAAGAGACTCCAGAGCCACCTGGCAAATCCTTCCATTGCTGTGTTATAGTCTTGATCTGCGTGTAAAACTGAACTCCAGCCTTGCCTACGATGCACATCCCAAACAATAAAATGAAATTGAGTACCATTTCCTGAGCAGGAGGCCGATACATATAAAGACTAGAATGAATATCTTTGTTCCTTACCATAGAAATTGAGGTCACCAGCGAAAGAAGCCTTCGATCCGGTAAAAGAGAAGAATGGTAGTGGAACTGGAATAGGAACATTGATCCCAACCTTCAAAAGGAAGCACAAGAAAAAAACAACAATTTTATCAGCAAGAAGAAACACACAAACACTACACAGCGGATGTGTTGCTCTATGGCATTATGCAACATCTACAATGGTATGTCAAATGATACATACATGAATTAAAGATAGGCCAAAACAGAGTGAAGCACATTTCTCTATTCCTAGTGAATTGCTTTTGAGCATTACTAATCCAAACACACTTTAAGAAACCATAAACTGCTAATACTAGATAAACATTGACCCACATTTTCAGAATCTGATCATGAATAGTATCATCCTGTAATGCATACGATTTAAAGTGAGGATTTTATCACCATAGTTCTTTTTCCCTTCCAAATAGGTTACCAAGTTTATGCAGCAGATATCACACCTGGCCTGCCTCGATCTCTGTTTGGAACTTCCTTGCTGCTACACCAGAAGTAGTAAAGATAGCAGCACCATTTCCCCACCTGCAAAAACAGGATGACATTTGTATAGGATACTAACACACTTCAAAGGAAAATGAGTTTGAGGGTGGGAGGGAAAGAAAAGGAACAGGGTACAGGGCTTACTTATTCTTGTTAACAATGTTAATGGCCTCGTCTAAGCTGTTGGCCTGAGAGCAGCAAAATGACAATTCTAGCTTAGTATATCACTTGATAGGTATTGGTAATGTGACATGGTGGAATGGTTAACAACTAACCTGCATGCAAATAAGAACTGGGCCAAAGATCTCCTCCTGCAAAAATGCATATATTCTGTGGTTAATATGCCATAATCTGAAAGTCAAGAGGGAGATTGGAGAATGTAGGACGGCTACCTTGTAACATTCCATATCAGGAGTGACATCAGACAAGATTGTGGGACCAACAAAATTGCCTTTTTCATATCCTGGGACCTATTAGGCATCATTGTGAAACAAGTTAAAACTTTACTGACCCAGCTCATGCCATAACGAAGAACAGAAACTGCTACTGATGCAAGAAAAAGAAAAGGATAAAGCTAATTTTTCTTTTCATTTTTGAAAACTAACTTCTTCTTACTTCATACGCAGTAATTTTTTCCCTTTATATTAGGGCATAAAGGGACTGTACTCGTTATTCAGCTAAAATGCAGTTTAATGCCAAATCTACCTATCCTATCAACTTTGCCTGTCAATCGTTTTTGGGGACATAGTATTAATGCACCTCCTCGTTGCTTTGCCTTATGAGTTTAGACAGATTTATAACTCAATCACGTCTTACGCAAGTAAATCCAAAAGTAGAGCAAGAATAAGATCAATTTTGCTGAACGGAATAAAGGGCACTGAAACAGGATTGGATTTGCCAAACACTACTCCGTTTGATTGGCAAGAAGCTCCGTTACTTCTAAAATTATGATGACTATATGAGAATCGAACTCCAGCAATCATTTGAACTAATAAACTGATTAATTTACACCCTGAAATTAAGCGGATAAGACAAATGTCCGATATGTGTTTCAGATATTCACAACTCTTTAATCATTTTTAAGTCATTATTTCCTAGAGCCTCTCTTTCATTGATCACTCGCCTCTTTCCTCGCATCTACACAAAAAGAACATCTCAATGGAAATTTGGGTGCTATCAGAAACACAAATAAGAAGACAAACAGGACATAAGCAGATACCACAATATCTCTTCCATCAAGCAACAATCTCGCTCCACTATCAACACCGCTTTGAACCAATCGGCATACTCGCTCTTTAGCCTGTGGTCTCCGAAAATGAATAAAAGCAGAAAAATGTTGGTCCAGAATCATAAACATGGAAATTTGCAAGCAGCAGAAGCCATTGAGTAACATGTTTGTGCAATCTTGAACCATGCACCCACCTGCTTGCTAATTACTGGACCTAAGTCTGCATCGAGTTCTGTTCCACCACTGACCTTTAGGGCTTTTGCACGTTCCAACAGCTTTTCTTCCCTGCAAGATAAAATAGTAGTACCGTGCTTTGAAGGTGTCCAAGGTAAACTAAAAGATAAAAGAAAAGTAGAGTAATACTAAGCAAGGTGAAATGTATTACCAAGGTTTTGAGTCCCCAACAAAGACCACTGTGCTTAATGCCATACATCTTTGTCCTGCTGCACCAAAACCAGCTGCCACTAGAGCATTTACCGTGGAATCTATGTTTGCATCAGGCATGACGACGCCATGGTTTTTGGCTCCCATATTGGACTACAGCATTTCCAGATGGTTAGTCATGTCTTTAACCTCAATAAGTGAGAGGGGGTTGGTAATATTGCACTAACCTGAACACGTTTTCCTTTAGCTGATGCTCTAGCATATATATGCATACCAGCCTGGGAGGTAATAGTAAATCATGGAAAGCTCAATATACCACATAGTGAATGCGATGATACAAAATAGATGAGAAATCAATTGACAACCGATTTCATTCGAAAAAGAAACTAGGTTTTAACCCTCAAGGGTTAGCCTGGTGGCAATTGACTTGAGCCTTGGGGTTTGCTCCCTTTCAAGGTCTCAAGTTCGAAACCCACTGGGTGCAAACAATTTCTGAGGGCCATCGGACTGGGTAAAACCTGAATTAGCCGTGGTGCACTTGCGGGAAACTCCTTGCCGAGGGCTTGTGCACCCTCGGGATTAGTCACGGCTCTTCGAGACTCGTACACCCGGTGCAAATCAAAAAAAAAAATTACCTAGGATTTCATTCATTGATGTGTTAAACTTTAGTATACACTTAACCATCCACCCTGGCCTTTGTGATGTCTCAAAACCTTATTGATGGCGAATGGGTGAAAGCCAAAAGAGGCAGAGACAAATGGGAGAGACTTGACCACCCAAATATAAAGCACAAAAACTAAGCATGAGACAACTACCAAAATATTAAGCGTAAAAGAAAATGTAAATTCCAGTAAGTGAATCTTTAAAGAGAACATATGGAGCGTCTAGAGCATGTTTGGGATGACAGAAAATATTTTTTAGAAAATAAGTCATAAGTCATTTCCTGGCACCAAAAACCAAAAAATATTTTCATTAGTAGAAAAATGTATGCAGAGACAAGCTATGCTCAAACTCAAAAACCCAACCAAACTAAAATCAAAAACAAAAACAAAACAAAAAAGAAGAAGCTACAAAACAAAACACCCACAAATAATTATAACCAGCTACTGATCCACCACTAGACAACATAACCAAACCAAGCTACAGAAATTAGAAGATCAACACCATGCAAATTATAGATTCATTTGATCTTGAGAACACTGTGCTATTTATTGTCCTGTATTTAAATGCACATAAAGTACTTAAGAATGGTGGCTTAAAGAGTCAAAAAATCAATGGTACTAACTTGATTTGAGCCAACAAATGATACGGCTCTGATATCATCATCATCACATATAGCATTCACAATGTCCTGCAAGACAGAGAAGTATCATGAATATTCATACATACACCATTAAGACACAACTATGTCTCACTACTAATACCAGTAAGCCGGGTTGTTAAAATGGTATGGACGGGATGGAATGAGGCCAAGAAAAATGCCTTCCTTGGAACGTGGGATAAAAGGCAGATTCATTACATAGTTTTACGCAATCTTAGGGTGTTGCTTAAAATATAGGATAGGGTCAGACAGAAACTATACATATAGTGGACTAAAACAAGGAAGCAGAAAAAACATATCACTAGCAATTATAGGGAAAGACCTACATGAGTTCCATGAACAATATTTAGAACACCATCAGGCAAACCAGCTTCCATTGCCAACTCTGCCAACATCATGGAAGCCCCTGAAACCAAACGGTGAAACAAAAAAAAGTAAAATTCAGAAGAGCATAAGTGATACTATTTTAGTCGGGTCTATTATTAATATAAGCTCTTTTATTAAGTTGTAAAACCTTCGCTTCGCATAACTGGTAATATGCATGTACTTCTTCCCCTAAATGCCGTATGCTACAATAAGTCAATAATAATTGATAGATATAAGAACAGGTACCTGGGTCCTTCTCTGAAGGCTTAACAACATAGGTGTTACCACAAGTAGCTGCAACAGGAAACATCTGCACCAGATTCAAGTATAAATTACATAAAGATACTCATATTTTCTGAAACTTAAGCTTAACCCCCTTCCCAAGTCCGCCCCCCCCCCCCCCAAAAAAAAAGGAAAATAAAAGAAAAAACAAATTCATACTAATCACTAACAAAAGCTTTCTTGATCTCATAGTGTTGTTATGTGAAAATGAGACTGATTCCTCAAACAAGTTAGAAGTCAAACAGAAGGCAACCAAGTTCGAACAGAGACTAAACAATTAAGAGATTTGAATAATGCACTTGAAATGTATGGAAACTGCGAAAGGAGCAAAAAAATAAGATAGGCCTACCCATAAGGGAATCATTGCCGGAAAGTTGAACGGACAAATCCCAGCACAAACACCCAGAGGTTCCCTTATGCTATAGGTATCAATTCCATTTGATACATTAGACATATACTCGCCCATCTGTAAAGTCGCCATTCCGCATGCATGCTCCACCACCTCTTCACAAAACAGAAAACAGAAATTCAAGTTCACAGTCATCATATAGAAGATGTTTCCCTATGCTTTAGTGAGTGAAGAACCAACCAAGACCACGGAATACATCGCCTTGTGCATCTTTCAATGTCTTTCCTTGTTCAGTAGTCACATTCAAGGCAAGCTTATCCTGGAACAAACATATGATAAATGATGGGAACAGAGATCACAAGCAAAGAACTGCAGAAAGATTCCAGAATTGAACAAAAACAAACCATGTTCTTCCTAATAAGTTCTTGGAATTTGAGCATGACGCGTTGTCTTGTGGTTATGGGTGTGTTCCTCCATGACGGGAACGCCTCCTTGGCTGCAGAAACCGCAGACTTGAACTCCTCATTTGTGGTTAAAGGTATCTGAGAAACCACCTCTTGTGTTGCCTATTACCAAAACTCAAGCAATCAAAAACTTCCCCTAACTGGAATCCAAGAACATTCTGCGCCCAACATATTAGCATTTCATGTAAAAAGTGCAACTTTAACGCGATTCACTTACTGGGTTTATAACATCAACGAATTCTGATGATTTTGAATCTACAAAGCTGCCACCAATTAAATTTGGAACTCTCTGATAAACAAAACCAAGAAATTTCTCAGCTCAACACCGCTTCTCCAATTGAACCAAGATATTATATAAACAGAAAGTATTAGAACAAAGTATGATTATACTAAGGCTATTTTTCATATATGAAAGGCGGAACCTTCAACATTAATTAAGCTTCAACTTGCTTCATTTCCGTTCATTTCATAGGAAATAAAATCAAGACTGATTAATTAAGAAAAAAAGTAGAATAAATTAAAACATGGGGTAAAGAGGTACTGACAGCAACTGAGAAGTAATGCTTAGAGAGAGCAAAAACCCTTGGAGTCAAAGACCTCAGTTTCCTCACTGCAACAAATACAAGATTTATGGGTTATTAATATCA
The DNA here is from genome assembly GCA_034376525.1 of Nicotiana benthamiana. NCBI lineage: Eukaryota > Viridiplantae > Streptophyta > Magnoliopsida > Solanales > Solanaceae > Nicotiana > Nicotiana benthamiana. Next base: position 154,622,593 of record CM067339.1, read on the forward strand.
GTTAACAGACATGATTAATATGGAAAATAATAAAAAGGGTATTCTATAAATTGGGGACATCTTACTTCTATGGACAGGAAACTGCATCATTGTTCCTCAGACCAACCGTGCTATATATTTGGTCCAAGAAAATGGGGTTTTTAAAGAGAAATGCTATTGCAATTTTCTAACTCTTTATCGATTTCACAAATTATTTTGGAGATTATCGGATAGTTGATGATTGATGATGAAGATCATACTCAGTGATAAGAAGTTAGGAAAATATTGCCTCACTGCATTTTAAAATGGAAATTTTTTGTAGGTAAATAATTTTGCCCTTTTCGAAGCTATCCAGTTTGGAGATCAGCCACGTCACTTGTCATACTGTGTCGGGTATCTTTTATTTTTCTTAAAAGTTAACTTGCGCCTTCAGTCATGGCGAGACGACGTCGGAAACAACCAGCGACAAATATGATATCGGAGAAGGAGAGTATAGAAACGCCTGCTGTGAACAAGCCTGCTCGATGGTTAACTGAGATGGGTTCGACGCCTACAATCTTTCACAACCCTAGCAGGAATGAAAATTCCGGAATGCAGATAACGCCGAAAAATGAAGTACAACAGTGATTACAACCAGTTACGTTTGGAAGTTTTTTACCATTGAAATTCCAACCTATCAGTGAGGGAATCGACGAAGGCGAGGGTGAAATTCTGGGGATGGACAGTGTCGATACACAACAAGTTCATCGACGACTCCAATTTTCTGCACAAGCAAAGCAAGTTCACATCGGTCAGATTTCTGATGTTCCTATGGCAGTAAAAGATAAAAGGGACACCATGCAACAGAATCGAAGCCCTCAAAAAAGGAAATCGCTATGCTATGTACCACCTGCTATGCGAGATGGTACATTTGTGGTACAAATTGAAGACGAGGATACAAAGGAACAAGAGGCATACTGGAGTAGTGCATTGATTGGTTTTGTGCTTTGAGAAGACCCTTATGAGCGAGCAATGGATAACTTCATCACAAATGTTTGGGATTTTGTTCCAAAACCTCAAGTGCTGCATCATGAGGAAGGTTATTATATTTTCAGATTTGATAATAATGAAGACAGGGACCTTGTTCTTCAGGCTGGTCCATACACTTTTCATAACAAGCCATTTGTGTTACAACAATGGAGAATGGATTTCAAGTATGAACCATGCAGTACGAGTGTAATTCATTTATGGATTACCTTCCCTGGCTTGCCATTGGGATTTTGGTCCACTGGAGCCCTTAGTAAACTAGCTAGTGTGGTTGGGAAGCCTATGTACACGAATAGAATCACTGCTGAATTGGAGAAGATATCCTATGCAAGAGCACTGGTGGAAACAGATATATCTCAACCCTTGCAAGATAGTTTTGAGTTACATACAAAGAGGGGAGTTATCACACAACATATTGAATAGGAATGGAGGTCAAAATACTGTTGTGGCTGTGTAAGATTTGGCCATAACACTGATGATTGCTGGTATAAAAAGAAGCAGGGAAGTGAAGAGGTAACACAGAACCATTACAAGGTAGCAGGGGAAAAGAAGCAAGTGCAAAGTGAGAACTGGAAATGGATACCAAAAACAGAGCAGAATGGTGGGGTGGTTATAATTGCTAGGACAGTGGAGGAAAGCAAGTATACTGACAATGCTGGAAGCAGGGTGATAGATAGAGGGTTGGCAAAAGGGAAAAATGTACAACACTATGCTGGAGCCTCATTGACCATGACAAACAGTTTCTCTTTGTTACAGATAGGTGATGACCCAGGGGACGCTGGCCCATCCAGCTTCACCACAACATGATTTTCAGCACATGGAATATTATGGGCCTTAACAAGGCCCATAAATAGAAGGAGCTGAAACTCTTTCTGAAAAAGTATAAAGTAGACTGTATGGGATGCATAGAAACTAGAGTGAAGGAAGCAAAGGAGCAAAAGATTATTACAAAACTAGGGAATGATTCGAGATATAGTGGGAATTACAATAAGCATCCAAATGGGAGAATCTGGCTACTGTGGAATTCAAATGTTGAGATGCAGATATTGATGACTGATGAACAGTTTATACACTTTGAGGTTAAAGAAAGAAGTAAACAAATTTCAGAACACTGATAACAGTAGTGTATGCAAATAATGAGATGAACAAGAGACAACAACTATGGGCCAAACTGTTGACCTTAGGAGCAACTATTCAGAAGAGCTGGCTTCTTAGTGGAGATTTCAACAATGTTCTCCACACTGATGATAGAATAGGTGATCCAGTTATGCAACAAGAGATTCAAGGTTTCCAAGACACACTTATTGCTCTTCAACTCACTCAGTTGAAGAGTTTGGGCTGTTTTTATACATGGTGCAATAAACAAAAACCAGAGACAAGAGTATATAGCAGGATTGATTGGGCTTTTGGGAATGTGAACTGGATGCAGGAATACAGTCACATTGAAGCTGATGTGTTGACCCCGGGAGTTTCAGACCATTCCCTTATCCTTTTACTGTTCAATCATGAGGAGCAAAGAAGGAACATTCATCCTAAGCCATTCAAACTGTATACATCTGTCATGGATCATGCTGAATTCCCTAGCATTGTGGAAAGGGTATGGAATCAGAGCCATCATGGAGGGAAAATGCATAGAGTATGAAATAAATTGAAGGCCCTAAAAGTGGGGTTAAAGGATTTGAATACCTATATGGCAAAGTATAGCATACACCTCAGTGAGGCAAGGCAGAAGCTGGAAGCTATACAGAATCAGATGCAGTTCAATTGTATGGACCAAGGGCTGATTGATCAGGAGAGGATGATGCTTATGGATGTGGAGAAATGGAGTAACATAGAGGAGCAGATCTTACACCAGAAATCTAGAGCTCACTGGATTGCTTGTGGAGATTCCAACACTAAATATTTTCATGCTCAACTGAAGATGAGGACAAACTTTAATACTATAAACTCTATATATACTGAAGAGGGAGTAAAATTTTCTGATCCCAGGAAGGTGGAAGAAGAGTTTATTACTTGCTTCAAGAGTTTACTGGGGGGAAACAATAACATTTGCCAATGTCCAAACACTGCAGTAATCCATCAGGGCTCTTGTCTCAACTTGCAACAGAAAGATGATCTAGTAAAGCCAGTCACAAGGGAGTAAATACTAATGGCAATTAAGGATATGCCTCATGATAAGGCACCAGGTGTGGATGGCTTCCCAATTGAATTTTTTATAAGGCATTGGCATGTAGTGGGGGAAGACATCTGTGAAGCTGTGAGGGAATTCTTTCTCACTGGGAAGTTGCATAAATGAGTTAGCAGCACTGCACTAACTCTAATTCCTGAAGTGCAAAATCCAAGTAAAGTGAAGGACTACAGACCCATTGCCTGTTGTACAACACTGTACAAAATCATCACTAAGATCCTTACAGCTAGGCTGAAAGCAGTTATTGACTACCTGGTTGGAAGATCACACTCAGCATTCATTGAGGGTCGTAGTATCATTGATAACATTTTATTTTCACAAGAATTGTTCAAAGGCTACTCCAGGAAGGGTTGTTCTCCTAGATTTGTGCTTAAAGTAGATTTAAAGAAGGCCTACGACTCAGTTGAATGGTGCTTCCTAGAAAGACTGCTGCAGGACTTGGGCTTTCCTCATAAATTCATTGGGTGGGTTATGGAGTGGATATCCTCTGTTACCTAATCTCTCAACATCAATGGTGGACTCACTGCGCCATTTAAAGGAAGAAGAGGCTTAAGGCAAGGTGACCCGATGTCTCCATACCTCTTTGTTCTGGCCATGGAGTATCTACAAAGAGAATTTGTGCAAATGATGATGAGGAAAGAGTTCAAATTCCATCCTAGATGCAAGAATCTGGGTGTAGCACATGTTTGCTTTGCGGATGATCTTCCTATGTGCTGCAAGGCAGATATTCGATCTGTAATCTTACTGAAGCAGACTTTTCCAGAATTTCTCTAAAGCTTCTGGACTTCAAGCAAATGCTGATAAAATTGTTGTGTACATAGCACGGGTAACAAACTGGCAGAAGGAGGAGATCTTACAGGTGTTAGGTTTCCCTGAAGGCAGTCTTCCATTTAAATATTTGGGTATGCCTTTGGATTCAAAGGAATTGACCATTGCTCAATGTTGGCCACTGGTGGAGAAAATCACACAGAAAATAAGCTGCTGGTCATCAAGGTTGCTCTCCTATGCTGGTCGATTTCAACTGATTAAATCAGTTCTGTTTGGTATTCAAGCCTACTGGTCCCAAATATTTCTACTGCCTAAAAAAATTCTGAGAATGACTGAAGCAATATGCAGATCATACCTTTGGACAGGTTTAGCTACAGTATCAAGGAAAGCTCTGGTTGCCTAGGAAACTCTCTGTATGCCATACAGAACAGGGGGTTTAAATGTGTTGAACCTGTTTAAATGGAATAAGGCTGCTGTTGTAAATCATCTATGGGCACTGACTAAGAAGAAGGATAGTCTGTGGATAAAATGGGCGCATACCTTCTATATTAAAAATTGCTGTATTCATGACATGCCAGTGCCTAGGTCTGCTTCTTGGGCAATAAGGAAAATATTTGAGTCAAGAGAGTTGATAAATGGCATTGCAACTCTTCACGGTAACCTGGACAGTCGATTGCTTCAGCTTCAGAAGGGTGATTCATTCAGCATCAAGAAGTTATACAGACACCAACACCCTCAATACTGTAAAGTCCAATGGAAGGCCATCATACTGCAGACTCAATTACATCCCATGTATAAATTTATTTTGTGGCTGGCTCTGCACAAGAGATTAGCAACTGTGGACAGACTCCAGGAGCTCAATATCCTGGTTCCACAGGAATGTATTTTCTGTGGAATGTATCGTGAAACTTTTGATCATCTGTACTTTGATTGCTTGAAGACTAAAGAAATTTGGAATCGACTCCTAAGCTGGTTGGGCTATAAGCGTTATATTTCTGACTGGAAGGAGGAATGTGACTGGGTTAGTAAGCTGGCAAGAAGTAGAACTGGAGTAGCAGAAATCACTGCATGTCTGTTCGGGATCCTGGTGACAGTGATATGGAGAGAGCGTAATAAAATGAGATTCCAGGGAGGTAATTTGCTGAGCGATAATGTTTGTAAGGAAATAGTAGTCCATCTCCACTCAAGAGGGGCTTCAACTCATAAATGTAGGGCTGTTCTACAAAGTTTAAACCATTACCCCTAGGCTACTCTTGGGACAGAATTGTCACATTTATTATCAAATAGTGATATTGTAATTCTTTTTTTTAGAGTGATAATAGGTGTAGTGATTGTATAGCATATGAGAATAGATGGTTAGCATCTATGTTTGTACGTGTACATCTTTTTGACGGAATGGAATAGAAAAAAAAGTTAAGAGACCCTTTTTAAAATATGGAAAATATTTTTAAAGGACAAATAACCAATTAATTAGCTCTCTAAAATATATTCCAAAAGCAACTCATGATTGATGAAGTTAAGAATAGAGCTCAAATTTTCAAGTCATATTAAATATTGATGAAAAGTGTTAGTAAAATATTGTTACGGGATAGAAGACATTCACCCAAGATGAAATGCAAGTTTTATAAAAATATTGTGGGACTATCGATATTATATGCAAGTAAATATTTGGTTTATAAGATGGTGTTTGACTAAGTTTATAAATTGGTCAAATTAGTTTATAAGTACTTTTCGATTTATTTATATGTTTGGCAAAGTTAAAAGTTCTTATAAGCCAAAAGTCATAAGCTGATTAACCCCAGCTTATGAATTTTTAACTTATAAGCACTTTTAGTTTGACTAAGATTTTTATTATTTTATTCTTAAAATACTCCTTTCTAGAATAAAACTCCTATATCGATACTCACACATCAAATATTTTATCCTATTTAGGTTTATTTTTTACTGAAAAACTTTTTGTCTATTTATTAATTATTATAACTTATGATTATATGCATACCATAAAATAAATTATATTTATCATAAAAATTATCTTATCTAAGAACAATTATATTTATAATGAAATGACAAATACAATATTTTGTATTTGAATCGATCTAGAATCTAAAATTTTAAAAAATTATGCGATTATAAGAATAAATAGTTCTAAGGTTATTTAAGTCATTTTAATATAAACTTATTATCAATTTCGGCACTTGTACCCAAACACGTAATTACTTATGTATTAAATTAGTTTCGGCACTTAAAAGTGATTTTTAGTACCTAATACTTATGAGCTAATCCAAACGGGCTATAAGCCACAAATATCGGAAAAATACCTTAGACCACCCTTTAACTTGGCTCAAATTATTAATAAGCTCTCCGAACTATGTGTGGCCTTAACTACCCCCTCAACTTGGCCTTTTGAGGGCCATTACTCCCCCTAAATATTGATGTGGCAAAAAGAATGGGTGTGCTTGCCTGCCACGTGAATTTTTTTATGTGGCATTGTTTGAAAAATAATTTTTTTTAACTTTTTAAGAATATTACTTTTTAGATAATTTTTTTCGGAATAAATTTATAATACAACTTGAATATAACTACATTATTTAGGCTAAATATTTTTTTTGCCAAAAATAATAAAGTTTTAGTTAATCTTTTTTTGAATTTGACCTGAAAATAAAGATTGATACAATTGAAATAAATAGTTAAGGCATCTAAAAAGTTATAAAATATAAATAGTTAAAATAAATAGACATTGCATCAAAAGAAAAAATAAAAAGAGTGTACAATTGCACTTGTAATTTCTTGCAATTGTACACTCTTTTTATTTCTTCTTTTGGCGCAATGACTATTTATTTCAACTGTGTATTTTAGTTTTTTAGGTAAATATGTAAAAAAAGAAATTAAAAAAAATTTAGAGCACCGTAATTTAGACCTATATAAAAATTATATAAAAAATAATTAATTTTCAAATTATATATTTTTTTATAACTTTTTAGATGCCTTGATTATTTAATTCAGTTTTTTATAACTTTTTAGATGCCTTGATTATTTATTTCAGTTGTATAAATCTTTATTTTCAGATCATATTCAAAGAAAGATTAACAAAAATTTTATTATTTTTGGCCAAATACAAATTTTTAGCCTAAATAATGTAGTTCTATTCAAGTTTTATTATAAATTATATTTGAAAAAAATTATCTAAAAAGTAACATTCTTCAAAAGGTAAAAAAATATTTTTTTTACAAAAAAATACCACAGATAAAAAATCCACATGACAGGTGAGTGTACTCATACTTTTTGCCACGTTAGCGTCTAGGGAGGTAATGACTCTCAAAAAACTAAGTTGAGGGGAATAATTAAGACCGATATAATTTGAAGAGGATACTAATAATCTGAGCCAAATTTAAGGGTGATTTAAGATATTTTGCCCGCAAATATCCACAAGATAGATCATCCTGGAAATGTAGATGTTAAGTGATTGGGCGATCCTACAAAGATAGGCAATATTGGAATGATAAATCACCATCAAATGTACAATGGAAACAGATGTATAGGCAAAACCAATTAGTGGCAGTTAAGATTAGTCATTAGTGGCACTATTCATTGTCTGGGTTTGACAAGTCTTTTAAGTTTGGTTAAAGACTGTACATAGAATGAAACAGATCCAAACGAATGAATTTATTTTCTCAAGGGGACTCTTACCTTTTCTACTAATAATAACAACCCAGTATAATCCCGTTTAGTGGAATCTGAAGAAGAGGGTAGTATGTACGCAGACCTTACCCCTACCCTTGGGTAGAGAGACTGTTTCCAAATAGACCCCGGCATCCTTCCCTCCAAGAACTTCTCACCTTGCTCTTGGGGAGACTCGAACTCACAACATCTCGGTTGGAAGTGAGATTTACTTACCATCAGAGTAACCCCTCTTGTCTGGCTTACCTTTTCTACTAACTGGGAAGGAAAATAGAAGAGTAAGAACTCAACTGCTGTAATAAACTATAAGCGCTGTTAGTTTCCTTTACTGTCTATTTGTCTAAGAAACGAATCTTATCGTAGCACTTTGACGTCAAATTCGTTGTTTCTAGCGTTGGAAATTGTTTCTAGTCCTATAAAGACAAGACTTTTTTAACACTTCCAAGCAACCAGATATGATCCTCGTCATTTCTTGGACCAGATCCATCAGACAAAGAAGGAACCAACAGAAAATAGCTCAGCTAATCATTTCGGGAAAAGAATATATCAAGAAAAAATAAACTAAAATCAATCCTTTAGCAAACAAAACTATAACTACTATTCACATTTTTCTAGTTCCAATTGTAACTAATTTCTATTCAAGAGTTCAATGTCCAACGTGATCCATCAGATATTGGTATTGTTGGGGATATACCATTACTGCTTGGAATGTCCCCTGAATGTTCTTCTAGAGAATCACCATCACTACCTCCTGGGAAATCCTTTGGGTGTAAAGCCAGTTGGACTCCATCTCCATTTGAGAAATCCCTTGAATGTAACGCCAGCCATTCTCCACCACTCTGGTAATCAATAGATTGTAATCCCTCAGATACACCATTGCCACTTTGATAATCACCAGCGCCACTCTGATATTCAAAAGCTTGCAGTCCCTGAGATAATCCATCATCACTTTGGGGGTAGTTTGATGTTAAGGGCGACAATCCTCCTTCACTACTGGAGAACTCCTTCCATTGCTGTGTCACTGTCTTTATTTGGGTGTAAAATTGTACACCAGCTTTGCCTACATAGCCCACGGCTCCAATTAAGACAACTAAGATTCAGGACAAATTAGTAGATAATAGGAACAAAGGCGTTTATTACAGGTATGTTTACCATAGGCGTTGATATCTCCAGCAAGAGACAACTCTGAGCATGTGAGAGAGAAGAGGGGCAGAGGAGCAGGAACAGCAGCATTTATGCAAACCTGCGTTCATCAATATGCGCAAAATTATCAAATTTTCTGACACCAATTTGGATGTATAAGTTTCTCAATTTATCCATTTATTATTGTTATTTTTTTTCTAATGATAGTGTCAAGGTTAGCTTGTGAGCTACTTGACTACTACATTGGATACCTGCTACCTTTGACTAGCACAAGTACCCGAGTAACTCTTGTTTCTCATGGTTTTCACCCACATTATTGATTGCTAGGCCACACCCTTGGATGCCTTAGTTTCTTCGTAATACAACTTACTTCAAATCTTTCCTTGTCAGACCTTTTTCGGAGTGTTGATAATTGTAGTTGTTAATTGTTACTCTTTCTGTGAGTGGACTAAATTGCCCCAGTTATTTATTTCAATAAGAATTAAATTTGTTCACTAATTGAGGCTTCTTCTTCTTACAGAAGGTTATTTCTTCTCGTTAGGTTAAATAGCAAAGGTGGTTTTAAGTAGTACTTAAAATATACTTTTTGTTATGAAATAATATAAAAGACAAGAACAATAATGCAAGAATAAGTGCAATAAAGAGAAGAGTAGAGAGAGTTCTTCTTATTGATATTTAGAGAATGTTAGGATTGGTTTACAATGGTAGAAGACCCCTTTATTTATAGGGAGGGGGATGATTTATCTACCAAGAATAGAACTCTAGAATCTCTCTAATTATAGACATTCACCTTAAATAGGAGATTTCATAACACTCCCCCTTGAATGTCTATTCAACAATGTGCCTCGTTAAAACCTTAAAACCAAAACCCAATGGGAAAAATTAAAGAAAGGAAAAAGAGTACACATGTTTGAATATGCGCCTATTGGTTGCCTCGTTAAAAACCTTGCAAGGAAAACCCAGTGGGACAAAACCTTGTAAGGGAAAAAGAGTGCAACGCGCATTAACTCCCCCCAATGAGTACATCAATTTATATCCTTGAGCATTTGCATTCCAATCTTTGTGCATCATCTTCAAAACGATCTTTGGTAGATATTTGATAAATAAATCAACCATATTGACTTGAACAAATATTCCGCACCTTAAAATCATCATTCTTGATAGATATGAACATCTTCATATAATGTCGTGGAATAACTCTTCAATATCTTCATAGGTGTATTCTCGATGCCATCATGCTTATAGTTATAACAAGATTCATATGTACACAAATTGTACTTGGGATGTGGTACTTCAGGACCAAGAATTGCATATGCTTCAAGCAACTTAAATCTTTCAAGTTAAGTCATATAAGCCATATAATAGACTTTAGATGCATATCCAAGTTTTCCATGTCATGCTAGACAAATAAGATATCGAAAACTGACTATACATACCTTTGACTTTATATTTTCAAGCATTTGAACTATAGGTTCAAAACTACATGTCTTTCATATGGAATCAATTCTTTTTGAATTGTATCTCTTCCATTTAGTTACTTTCTTTGGGTCAGCAAATGCGTATAGCATGCTTTGCAATATGTTGCAATTGAATTATCCCTTTTATGAACTTCAGGTTCATATCATGATATTCGGAGATATACATATACAAATGATAATTCATCCCATGTAACATTTTCTCAAGTGTTTATCATGTCTCCCCCTCATGTTAGAAAAGCTAACTTGTTTCCTCAACTTTGGGAAATCATCTTTGTGCATTATCATGTCAATATACACGGCACATTAATAATAAGATGAAATTATTTGGTTCCTGACCCTGAACCACTTGTGAGGGGAGAATATACTCTCGTATACAACTTATATCAAACTGATATATATATATATATATATATATATATATATATATATATATATATATATATATATATATATATATATATATATATATATAACTTTGTTCTCGTAAGAAACAGTTTAGCTATTAAGTGGAAGCACTCAATAATTATCTTGCTAAACCAACTTTGATATAAACCAACTTATCAAGATGAACTATCTTGAGTAGAAAATCTGGAAATTATGCTCGAAGTTAGATTACTGAGCAATTTACCTCGCAAGCACCGAACAGGCTGCGGGTCAATAACAATTGCGCATGTAACCATATCATAGGTGCATCATATGTGGTATACATGGCAGGTGAATGGGCCCATATTCACCTTTGATATTTTCAGAATTTATGGGCTTCAACCCGAACTCTTTAGTTGGTTAGTTCATTAATGAGAACAAGTGATACAAGAGAATTCTTAAAGAACTTTCTAGTTCTTTGATATTCACCTATGTGAATTTGCACATCATACTTAAAATGAGATGGCTAACACGAATGCCAACTGAATAAATTATCAATATTGGTAAACTTCAAATTTACACCATGACATGTGCACTTATCAATAAACTTCAGGTTTATTATGACATGGGTTTTTATACCAATAGATATCCACTTTATTGTGGCATTCTTTCGTTTGTGTAGTACAAACTGGAGAACAAAGCGGGTAGCTTTTCATATGCAAATTACCCCGCTACAAGTTGTAGTAATAGGAGATATCAAAGCCTTCCTTTATTTATAGTCTCAATATAATCAATCGCTTTCGCGTGTACTTTGGAAACTGAATAAGTTTCTTTGAGACTTACTACAGCACAATACTCAATTGTGTTTCTCCAACATAGTAATAATTGGCTCTTCTAGAGCTCTCAATTAATTTTGTACTACCACAGATTCATCAACATCCATGTGGTGAATATCTTTCTTAAAGAGAAAGTTATACCATTATGGTCATGTCAAACTTATATGCAAGATATGTTTCTTGCATTATCGTTGTCCTTTAATAGTCATATTTCCAAAATACTTTGGCGTACAATAGGTACGTGACCAACGATCATTCATGCCATATATCATCTCAAACCTCCTTCTAGGGGTGAGTGTGGTATATTTAATACCAATTTCATGTTCATATTCTTCCAATAATGAATATGTATTCGTGAATCAGATGTTGTCACATTCACTTCGGTGATATGTGATTTTGTTATCCTTTTCAAATCTATAAATGCGTCAGGCATTTGATTTGCTATTCTTTGCAAATGGATAATCTTTTGTGCCTCTTTCACAAATAGAGGTATGTGGATCAAGATGAGATAATGATGCATTTTTCCACAAAATTTCCCGTTTGGTTTCACCAACTTCTCCCCCTAATTTTGGGAAAAGTGTCTCATCAAATTGACAGTCTGCAAATCGTGCAGTGAACAAATCTCCTGTCAATGTTTCGAGGTAGCGAATAATGGAGGGCGATTCAACCTCAACATATATTCCTAACCTTCTTTGCAGACCCATTTTGGTGCGGGATGGCGGTGCTACAGGCACATATACTGCACATCCAAAGATTCTTAAATGGGATATATTGGGTCCATGACCCAAAACCAATTGCAACGGGGAATATTTGTGTCAATTCGTCAGTCAGAGACGAACTAGCATTGATGTATACAAAATGGCGTGTCCCCAAACCGAAGTGGGCAGCCGACGAACTAGTATTGCTACATGCGAAATGGCGTGACCCCAAACCAAAGTGGGCAGCCGACGAACTAGCATTGCTGCATGCAAAATGGCGTGACCCCAAACCGAAGTGGGCAACCGACGAACTAGTATTGCTACATGCAAAATGGCGTGAACCCAAACCGAAATGGGCAGCCTCGTTTTCATGAAGAATTCAAGATTATTCTCATCTATTGTCTCAATATGATATCCATTTGTAATGATATCTTTAAAACTCAACAAGTTCCTTTTTAGACTTGGAGGAGAACATTGCGATTGATATCATTAAAATTCAACAAGTTCTTCTTAGACTTGGAGGAGAATATTGCATTCTCTAAGATAAACGTCATGCCTTTGGGCAGAGTTACAGTTGCTCTTCCGGAGCCTTCAATCAATTTACTTCCCATGGTTTGACATATAAAAGAAATACACGAACATAAGAATAAATAAGTTCAATTCGTTTGTGTCACATAATATTTTCAAAATCTGCTGCTAACAGTTGACTAACAAAATCAGATATGTTATCCATAATTGATTACTTTGCAGTTTGAAAATTTCAGTTTAAACATTTTCTTCAAACAATCGATTGTTAAACACAAACAGTCGATTGTTGAACATTGACAATCGATTGTTAAACACACACAATCGATTATTTGCTATTTTGAAAAACTTCAGATCACTGTCTTAAGACAATCGATTGTTAAATATAGACAATCGATTGTTGGCTTATTTTAAAAAATTCCAGAGCACACTGTCTTAAGACAATCGATTGTTATGCATAGACAATCGATTGTTGGCTATTTTGAAAAATTCCAGAGCACTGTCTTAAGACAATCGATTGTTATGCATAGACAATCGATTGTTGGCTATTTTGAAAAATTCTAGAGCACAATGTCTTAAGACAATCGATTGTTATGCATAGACAATCGATTGTGGATGATTTTGGAAAAATTCCAGATTACACTGTTTTAAAGACAATCGATTGTTAAACATAGACAATCGATTGTTGACTGTTTTTGAAAAATTCCAGATCACACTGTTTTAAAGACAATCGATTGTTAATCATAGACAATCGATTGTTGACTGTTTTTGTAAAATTCCAGATCACACTGTTTTAAAGACAACCGATTGTTGATCATTGACAATCGATTGTTTTGCAGTTTTTATGCGAAATATAAGATAACCGACTAGTTTTTCAGGTTAGTCGATTACCTTTACTGGAAAGTAAAAATATTATTGATATTTGAGCATATTGATACATACTAAAGAACTAATACTAACATTATATCATGAACTAACTAATACGAGCTAATACTAATGGCTATTAGTTTATTCATTAACTAATACAAACAAGTAAAATAAAATCAAATAGCTCCATCTTCTTTCATTACGGATCCATCACCGATTAGGTGGTCTATCTTCCCCTCGGGTTGCTCAAAGAAGTCTGCCACATCCAAGTGGGTGATGTCAAAGTTGTCGTCAGGGACAAAATTCGTTTAAGGGCGTTTACTCTTTCGAGATGCTTGATAAAGGTCAACCAAATGTCATGGTATACGGCAAGCCTTTGACCAGTGCCCGTTTCCACCGCAACGATAATATATAGTTTATAAACTATTTGCTTTTGGATTCTTATCGTATCGTGCTTGTGGCAGAGTGACCAACTTCAGGTTGTCATATCTCTTCTTTAAGCCATTCCACAAGGTGGGTGGATCTTTGACTGTGATATATTCAATTTTCAAGCCTTCATCAAGGTGATGGCGCAAGAAAATCAAGGCCTTAGCATAGTTTCAAACCTTCATCAAGGTGATGGCGCAAGAAAATCAAGGCCTTAGCATAGTTTTGGGTGGATGCATTATTTCTGTCTTTAATGGCGTCTCCAAGACCCATAGCATCTAAGTGGATTACAGCATCCAACACCCATGTCATATAGTTCTTGCCCGAAATTTCAAGGGCAACGAACTTTCTTTTCATAATGTCAGACATAAAACAAATTTACATCAAGAGCGTGTTCATACTTACGGGCTCTATTACAATTATCACATTCACTTCAGGGAATGGATCAAGATCATGTGCTTTACACAATCTCATGTCAAATATTACTTTCATAAAGTGAAAGATTATTTTGAGAATCCTTATTGTTCTCATTACCACAATAATGACGATTATAACTTCGTCTATTGCCATGTCCACATCCATTGATACCTTTACGGTAATTAGTCTTCTTTCAGACTTATCACATACTGCTACCACATTCTCTAAAGGGAATGGAGCAAATTCAATTGGACGGAATTCTTTGCCACGTCCACATTCATTGATACCTTCATGGTAATATTTTAGTCTTCTTTCAGACTTATCATATACTGCTTCCACATTCTCTAAAGGGAATGGAGCAAATTCAATGGGACGGATTTTCAATTATTTGCCCACAATCATACATGAATTTAATCATGGCAGGACATAGAGATTTTACCACTTCATGTGGTTATAATTTCTTACAAACTCCATTAGAGTTATAATCAAACTTTGTTGTCTATGCTTTGTATATAAAATCAAATTATAGAATTTCAAGAATTTGAAAGGGAAAAGTAAATTACTTACCTTTAAGGTATACCAAAAAATGTTGTGATATCAAATATACCTCTTGTGTAAATTCCTTTCTTTCTCTCACGTTTTCCTTTTCCTTTTTGTCCGTATAGATATTTGCCTCTTCGGAAAGATGAAAACTTTGGCATAGCAATTTGTGGACAGTTTCAGGACACATAAATGAACGGCGAGAATACCATTGCAATCAGCATCACATCAATGGCAGCTGATAATTTCCTTCTCTTTTGGTCAACTAAACTGAACCATGAAGAGAATATATTTCGTGATGGTTAGAGACTCGTGCTGATAACGTGTTATGAAATAATATAAAAGACAAGAACAATAATGCAAGAACAAGTGCAATAGAGAGAAGAGTAGAGAGAGTTCTTCTTATTGATACTTAGGGAATGTTAAGAGTGGTTTACAATGGTAGAAGACCCCTTTATTTATAGGGAGGGGGATGATTTATCTACCAAGAATAGAACTCTAGAATCTCTCTAATTATAGACATTCACCTTAAATAGGAGATTTCATAACACTTTTTATATTCTTCACCTTTTAAATTTAGTGTTTATTTTGTATCAGTTCTGAATTGAAAACTTTAATCAGAATGTATTTTCTCATATTCCTGAACTTCACCATTCCTTCTCCTTCATAAAGATGCAACCTGAATAAAATCTATCAAAAATATCCCACCTATTCCTACTCCCTATTGCAATGTCTTACCTGCCTCGTTTTGATCTCAATCTGGAATTTCCTCACAAGTGCCCCAGAGCCCGTGAAGATAGATGTTCCATTGCAATATTTTCTTCATAAAAGCAGCATAAATGATAAGATAAAAATAAAACAGAAAACTTCACACAAAGATTTAATAAGGAAGTAATGGGAAATACTTATTTCGGTTCACTAAGTTAATGGCCTCATCTATGCTATTAGCCTGCAGTTAAAAAGACCAAGAGGTGAGAAAATTTCAGTGAATTCACAAGAAATGCAGCAAAAGAACAGAGATCTGGAACCTTAGAAACATATGACTAACCTGGGAACCTAGTATTTCCTCCTGCATAGAAAAGGAACAATAGCACTTAATAATGCACTTTTTGCACGCGCATGAAAGTACTCAAGGAATTAGATTGAAAACTAGATACCTTGGCACATTCAATGTCTTCTGCGATATCAGATAATATTGTTGGACCAAAGAAGTTGCCCGACTCATATTTGGAAACCTATTTGTCATCCACAAATGTTTAAGAGAGAGGAAAGCAGCTTTGGTACCTTTAAGTTGCAAAAAGGAACTCCATATTAGACCACATTCCTTCTCCTATCTCTAGGAGTTTCTCAACAAAAATGCAATCACTGCACGGAAACTGACATCCAAAAGACATATTCTAATGGTGAAAACTCTGCAACACTACCCTTTTTTCTAGCAAGAAAAAATGATCCAAGGAATCAAATTAATAGGTCTGGTCAATCTGGAAGAAAACGCAAACAAGAATCTAACGGATTAGCCATTTAAGGAAGTTATTGCTTTCAAGACATGAAATATGACCTCAATCAAAGAAACAACAACAACAACAACCACCACCCCGTAAAATCCCACAAGTGTAGTGAGGCTTACCCACAATGCAATCATAGCAGGGAAGGTGAACGGGCATATCTGCACAAACTCCAAGAGGCTCTCTGATACTAAAAGTATCAATTCCATTTGACATGTTTGAAACAAACTCCCCTGTCTGCAGTGCTGCCCCACCACAAGCACACTCCACGATTTCTGGAAGATCAAATCCACACCACTTTAAAGCACTAGCTCTCACAGATCAGCTAGGCAAAAAATAATATGTAACTAGCACCAGAAGGATATCAAAGTTGTCCTCTCAATTTGGGAAGACAATGAAAGTTGTTCCCTCAAAATTTTGAAGTTATTAGGAGATAAAAATGGCAATACATGTAAGCTGAAGACTCATTAACAACACACATCCTCGCAAGAAAATGTAAAAGGGAGGCCTTCTAATGTGCGGTTTTCAGAATGTTACTTTATAATTAGAAAAAATATTAAATTCAATTAGATGGCAAGAATTCAAATTCAAAAGGAATCGAGATGAGCAAGTCCCCCTTTCATTTAATCATGAATAACACAAAGGACAATGTTAAAAGGTACTCACCTAGCCCACACTGCACTTCGCTGTATGCATCCTTCAAAGTCTTACCCTGCTCAGTAGCTATGGCGAAAGCAAGCTTATCCTACATAATAATTGTGAACAGTTCTATAAGCAAGCCCTAATATGTATAACATATCAGAATGGCCGAAAACCCAAGATACGGACAATATCTCTCTGGATAGGTTCTTGAAGCTTGAACATGATCCGCCGACGGGTTGCAACTGGTGTGTGCCACCACAATGGGAAAGCTCTTTTTGCTGCAAACACAGCAGCCTTAAGTTCTTCACCCGTACTTAAAGGAACTTGTGAGACCACTTGTTGTGTTGCCTGTCATTAGATTTCAGTCACAAAAAGCAAGCTAAAAGAGTTCGACAAAACAAAATTTAAGTCCATATTTGTGCAGCTGCACTTACAGGGTTTAGTACGTCAACGGATGCAGATGATTGCGAGTCAACAAATCTACCACCAAAAAGATTAGGGTTCCTCTGCAAAATAAGTTAGGAAAAAGAAACATCCATTAGACTCAAAGATTGGAACACTTATCATGCCTACATCCCAAAGAGGATTATGCACCAACTTTCAGACCCCATGAACCAATAAGAAATTAGGATTCGGAAGGAGGGATATTGAGAAGTGCCAAGAAAAAAAAACCCTGCAAACTTAAAGAGAAAAAAATTTCCTTAGTAGAAAGTAATATTAGTGCATGCTATCCCTTATCAATGAAGAATCATATGTGGTATCAAAAGCAGTATCCTGGAGTGATTAAGCAGTATCACATATTGACACAAACAAGATAAAAGCAGAGAGCTCATCCCTTAATTTCTTACCAAAACTACATGTTAGACATTTCTTCTAGGTTCACACATAAGTCGATTCACACTCTCAAACTGTTTAAAAGAAAGCTGTCACTATTGGGTGTAATTTAAGAATGGTAGGTGACCTGCACCCCAAACTGAAATTGCCTACATGTTAGATGTGATAATTATTTCCCCATTAAAGCTAATGCACTAGACAGCAACTACCAAAAGCGAGTGACTAGGGATGACTTTACTCTTTCGTGCTTTTCCTTGGTTAGAATGAAATTGGAAGTTCAAAATGTTTCTTCTTGAGGGATACACTATACTAATTAGCTTACCAGAAAAAATTTCAAAAAACCAACGCTCTCTTGAGAATAAGGAGAGGAAAAGAAAAGAAAAATAAGAGCAAGAAAAGGCAGTTACTTTTGGAATATGGTTTATTAGATTCAAGTAACCTTACTGGAGGACAGCGTTTCCTCCAAGAAGGCTCAGTAGCCATTGCAGGCTGCCTGTTCCCTTCTACAGATGTACAAGGCCTCACTGTTTTGAATCTCCTCACTAAAATAGCACCTTAGGATAATTCAGTATGTGAAAATAACAGTCACGACATACCAGTAGCTATATCAGATTTCAACTGAATGGAATAGAAGTCTCTTAGAGCAACCCGCCAAAACTTATGTAACTCAGGCCAAAACTCTTTGGCCATCAGTAATTTTTTATGCATCAAAAGCAGTCCCACTCAATGGCAGCAAAATGAAAGTGATACTAGCACATAGAATTCACATGGAGTCACTTAAGATGTGCAATATATATAAGCAAATAAAATTTTAATACATGCTTAAGATGTGCAAAACATGAATAATGGTGTCCAAGTTAGCACATCCTGACAAAGTTGATACTCAAGCAAACAGTAACTCATTAATCCAGGAATTTTATGCACAATAATCTCGTTTCTTTTTTCTTTTATTTTGATAGGTAAGCTCATATTTTTCTATGACTATGCTTATTCTAGTTGATATGTTTTTTGAGCTCAGTACACAATATGTAATGGCTATACCATACATACCCCCAGCATTACCCTCAAAGAGGCATCAATAAAAATATTTTTTACGGATCCAAGAAAAGATTCATAAGATGTATTGCAAGCTCATTTTCTGTAAGGAAGAAAAATAGATCACAAGTGAATTTGGTATTACTGAACTAGTACACTAAGGTCTGACATTTAATATTTGTTAATAAGTACTAAGAAATGAGTTTCACATCTGTGAAATAAAAGAAGAAAAATATAAAAAAAAAAATTGGCAAAAAGGGGATGCAGGGAGCTGATATGACGAAATTTGAACAATCAATAATGTAATAGTCTAACAGGCATCTAATACCGATAGCACGCCACATACGTCTAGAAAATTATTCCATGCCTGGAATATATTTAAGAATCTTCAATTTGCTGGCTCAGTTGGTTAACACTTTCCCATGGAAAAACACATCCTCGCCTTAAGGCGGCTGCAAGGTAGGTTGTAAATCATATGGTAGGGCCCCAAAGTACATGGTCAACCAGATATTTGAGTTATCTCCTTTCTACCTTTCATTTTTGCATAAAAGAAGCTGACAGTCAGTTGAATTAGTTAAACGAGATGGAGGCAGATGTAAAAAATTAAATAAACTCCCGACGGTCTACATTGATTACAAGCATTTTTATTGAAAGGCAGCTCTCCGTCTCAATGCAGCTGCAAGGTGGGTTGTTAATAATATGGTAGGGACCCCAAAGCACATTGCTAACCAAAAGTTTGAAGTATATCCTTTTCTACCTTTCAGTCTTTAATAAAGGAAGCTGACACTTAGCTGAATAAGTTATAAGAGATGGGGACAGGTGTGCTAAATTAGATAAACTGGCAATGATCTACCATAGCCTAGTAGCTGATTTTGTAATTAATATTTTTTTTATTTTGCATGGAGGGTCTACTGTATGTGGCCAAGCACCATATTTTCAGCCTTCTGGTGTTAATCTCAAACCCTCATGGGGAAAATTTTGTTTTTACTGCGACATGCCAAGAAGTTACCTTAAAAGAAGTCATAATTTGTTAAATTCTACAGCCTCTTGACATTTCTTGGAGAAGAACTTCAGCCTTTTGCCACAGCCCACAAGCCATGGACCATTACGTCATGTGCTCATTCAGGAAAACATGAAAAAGTAAAATAACGGTAAAAGTCTAGCCGAACACTTCTTCCGATTGTGATTTTGACGTTCCAAGTAAATGATGAGAAACGTTTTTTTTTCAAGGAAATGTAGAAAGCAAAAGAGACTGGCCAATGAGAAGCGTCATATATTAAGGCATGCAAAATAAAATAGTAAGGATTTAACAAGAAAAGAGCAATGAACTATAATCAAAAACCAAATATGCATTATAGTAATAACCAATATTAGAACAAGAGTATAGGAGATAAACAAAGTAAGCACTAGGGGATAACGATGGTAAAGAAGGCTCAACCGTTAAGATTTCCATGCCGTAGCTTAGCTTTAACGTTGTAAACATGCTTTGGTGTCAACAAAAGATCTGGATTGATCTGCCTAAGCCTCTTTAAAATCTGACGTGGCTTTAAACCAGCATCTGTCATCTCTTTAATTAACACTACTTCTTTCTCTGAAAAACGTCGAGCAGAGGGATGCTCCGAGATGTCCTTTAAGGCTTCATGATTGTGTGATCCATCTTTTACTGTAAGAACCCACAAGCCATCTTCCTTCTTACCTACAAGCTCAAAAGGACAACTTGTTAACCGAGATCCCATCTTCCTTTTTCGAGAATGTCCACTGGATGTCTCATCGACAGGCTTACGCCTATTCTGATAAACACCTCCTCTACCACAGCCAAGTACTACCACTTTGTCTTTCTTAGACTGTTTGTGTAGAGAGTTTTGGGAGAATTAATTTTCTCGTATTGCTCACAAAAGTATATATAGAGTACAGAGAGGTATCAAATCCTACCAACTATAGGACTGTACAATAATGAAAAAAATCAAATCCTACCAACTATAGGACGGTACAATAATAAAAGAATACTCTACCAATAATAAAAAGATACACACAATATATTCTAATATGCCCCCTCAAGATGGAGGGCAGGAGGACACGCCAATCTTGGACATCAACAGAAGAAGCCGAGGATGAGATAAGTGCTTGGTGAGAGCATCAGCAAGCTGATCAGCAGAGGATACGTGAGCAACACGAAGAGACCCATTCTGAACCAATTGACGAACAAAGTGATAATCAATGGAGATGTGTTTCATGCGCGAATGAAACACAGGGTTGGCACAGAGGTAAGTGACGCCAATGTTGTTGCTGTAAATGACAGGAGCAGCCCGAAGAGGGACATGAAGCTCGCGCAGCATGGAATGAAGCCAACGAACTTCAGCGGCAGCAGAAGCAATGGCACGATATTCAGCCTCAGTAGAAGATCGTGCAACGGTAACGCTGCTTTTTGGAGCTCTAGGAAATAGGATTAGGCCCCATAAAGACAACATAGGCACCAGTTGAGGAGCGGTCATCACAGTTTCCACCCCAATCAGCATCAGAGAAACAATGCAGAG
This sequence comes from Nicotiana benthamiana, assembly GCA_034376525.1. Classification (NCBI taxonomy): domain Eukaryota; kingdom Viridiplantae; phylum Streptophyta; class Magnoliopsida; order Solanales; family Solanaceae; genus Nicotiana; species Nicotiana benthamiana. The sequence goes on from CM067339.1 coordinate 154,644,075, forward strand.
GTATAGCAGATGAAGGACGTAGCCAGACTCCGAAGTCACGCGTCCCATTCAGATACCGGAAGAGGCGCTTAACTGCACCCCAATGAGTGACAGTAGGAACGTGCATGAACTGTGAGAGTTTATTCACAGCAAAGGAGATATCAGGACGAGTGAAGGAGAGATACTGGAGGCCCCCAAGGGCCTGTCGATAGGCGGATGCGTCGGCAGGAGCCGAGCCGTCGGCCAGATGAAGGCGGGTGGACGTCGGCGGTGCGTCCGGTGAAGGATCGCTAGTGGGAGCGGCGGCAGGTACTGGCGGAGGCAGCGGAAGGACTTCTAGGGAGACCAGAATGGGTACGGGTGGAGACTCAGGGTTAGACAATTTGGAGAATGGGAAGATATCTTCATGAAAGGTGACATGACGCGAGACAAAGATTTTAGACGTTGAGGGATCAAAGCATAGATATGCGCTTTGAGTAGTAGAGTAGCCGAAGAGGTCACAGGCACGAGAACGGGGTTCCATTTTGTGTGAGGTGTAGGGCCGAAGCCAAGGGAAGCATTGACAGCCGAAGACACGCAGTTTGGCAAGGTTGGGGCGCCTATGGAAGAGAGACTCAAAGGAGGAGAGCATCGAGAGATTTGTCTTGGGAAGACGATTAATGAGATAGACTGTTGTGGCAAAGGCATAAGGCCAGTAAATGAGAGGTACAGAGGCATAATGAAGGAGAGTGAGACCAGTATCGACAATATGACGGTGACAGCGTTCAGCATAGCCATTGTGTTGAGGTGTATGAGGAGGTGAAGTGAGATGTGAGATGCCATGGGAGGCAAGAAAAGAGCGTAAAGCTAGGAATTCACCCCCATTATCAGTATACAGAGTAATGATTTTAGTAGAGAAATATTTTTCTACAATGGACTTAAAAGTGGGGAAGGTTTATAAGACATCAGATTTACGGCGTAAAGGAAAAAACCAAACGTACTTAGAAAATGATTAACAAAAATGACATATTATTTAAATCCTTCATTAGAAATAATTGGAGAGGTCCATACATCAGAAAAAATAAGCTCCAGCGGAGCAGTAGAAGATAAACTTGACTCAGAAAAAGGTAACTTATGACACTTATGAAGCTTGCAAGAGACACAAGCAAAATCAGACACACTACTGGACGCTATACTGCTAGAAGACACTAAATGACGCAGGATTTTAGCTGACGGATGACAAAATCGAGAATGCCACAATGACGCAGGGAGCTTTTGTGCGGTGAGGGCGGACGGTAGACGGGAAGCCGCCGGCCAGTAGTAGGCGTCGTCCCTACGTGGGCCGCTGACGAGTGTTGCCCACGTGCGACGATCCTTCACCTGAAAATCAGTATCAGAAAAAACAACATTAACATTATTGTGACGACATAATGAGCAACAGAGATCAAATTTTTACGAATATGTGGAACACAGAGAGCCCCAGGCAATAAAAGAGAGGAATAACTGAAAAGTTGTCCAGTATGTGTAATTTTTAAACCTTCACCGTTACCAATAACCACATCATCGAAACCAGTGTAAGGATTGTGAAGAGACATGTTGGCAAGATCATTGGTTATGTGATGAGAGGCACCAGAGTCCAGGATCCAATCGGATGTAGAGGGAATTGTCGGAGAGTGATGGGCTGTGTGAGCAGCCGGATAAGATGGCGGAGCGTATGCTGGCCGCGGCAGTGGTCCATCGTAAGGGGCTAATTAGCGCCGGAGATAGGATAGGACGGACAGCGGCGTGCGGAGTGGCCAAATTCACTGCAGAGCTGGCACTTCCCATTGTACCCGCGAGATTGGCCATTGTTGGAGTAACCACCGCGACCGGAGGATGAACCACGGCTGCCACAGCCGCGCCCGCGGCCACCGAAACGGTTACGGCCGGACTGCTGTCCGGCGATGAAGGCAGTCGACGGAGCCAAATCAGATGCGGCTAATGTGGCTGGCGCATGAGCAATAATCTGAGCCTCCATGCTTAACAGCTTGTCATGTAATTCAGCAAAGGAGATGGGAGATTCGCGAGCTTGAATAGCATGAGAGAGCTCCATATACGAATCATCAAGACCATTGAGAACCTTAATGAGAAGATCCTCAGAATCAACAGTAACCCCCAGGAGAGATAATTCATCCACAATCACGCGAATGCCGTGCATAAAATCAGTAACAAATTTAGAACCTTTTACCGGATTATGGAGCTGCTGTTTGAGAGCCATGACACGACCACGAGAAGCTGTGCCGTATGTGCGCGCGAGGATGTCCCAGGCCTCTTTAGAGGTTTCCGCAACGGCAATAAAGGAGATTATCGTCGGTGTGATCGACGAGATGATGTCATTGAGAATAAGATTGTCCTGACGAATCTAGTAAGAATATGCTGGATTGGGGGAAGTCACCTCCTTATCGATGATAGTGGCTGGTGGGCACGGCTTCGATCCGTCCAAAAAGTCGAGGAGGTCGTAACCCGTAAGAAGGGTTCGGAATTGGAATTTCCACGCAAGGTAATTAGTGGAATCCAATTTGAGTGGGATCTGAGCCGATGCATTGATGGCAATCGGCTGGAGAAGATCGTTTGAAGTTGTAGCGGCCATGAAGCGCGAGGCAAAGGAGAGGAGGCGCTGATCGACGTCGAGAGAGAGGGCTGCCGATTAGTGCAGCGACGGCGCGGCAAGACGCCGGAGAGAGGCGGCGGACCGAGAAGGTCGGCGGCGCTGGAAGGAATAGTTAGGGTTTCTTTGGCGATAAGCCACTGGCGTATGATACCATGTAGAGAGTTTTGGGAGAATTAATTTTCTCGTATTGCTCACAAAAGTATATATAGAGTACAGAGAGGTATCAAATCCTACCAACTATAGGACTGTACAATAATGAAAGAATATTCTATCAATAATAAAAAGATACACACAATATATTCTAATAGTTTGACGGTGACAACATATCCCTGGGATAGTGCAAACTCCCCCACATGATGAATGAGTTCTTCACGATCAATAAAACTCCCTGGTGGAGGTGGCAACATCTCTGGGGTTTCATTTGGATCTGTGTAAGTATTTTCCATGATTAATATTTAACAGTAAAATACCTGCACATGCAAGAAGAAAAATACAGTAAGTAGCACCACAAAGCTAATAATATTGACCAAAAACTCAAACAGGTACAATTTCACAGCTACATAAAAGATGCACGCAAAGTTTATCAAATTGTTTGGTACAGTATCGGCTCTCAAGTCTTATACCGATCTTACAGATAAATAGTAGTAAAGAAAGTGATTAAGAAAAAGAAACATAAAGTACCCGTATCCAATGATTCTATTAGAAACAGATTTCCAGTTGTCACTTATAGGGGAAAATAGTATAAACACGACCACCAAATATTTGATGGAAACACGTTTAGAAATGTTGAAGCATTTAACTGTCGCATACTTCTAGTTTTCAGAACAATGGGTCAGAAGTATGGTAGAAAAGAGAAGATCAACATACAGGACAATTTACAACTAGCAATATAAGGCCCCGTCTTTCTTCCTTTCTTTACCAATTAAATTTAGTTCCACTAGATGCATGGTGATAACTCCACCTATATGAGCTTTTCAAAGCATAACTGGTCTTAGACCCGGACAAGGAAGAAGGTTCCAGTAGGTTCCGCCAAAATAAAATAGTTTTAAGTATGAGAATCCTCTGAATACCTAATAGCGCGAAATGTATAGATGCTATAAAAAAGTTCCAAGGATGCATATGGTACATATAGCCTCACCATCGACCTGAATCCTCTCCAATCGAGAGCATACCAAGCTGAAACTTTTACACTCAAATCAGTTCATTTTCCGGTATATATATTTTGACCATCATATATATATATATATATATATATATATATATATATATATATATATATATATATATACATATACATACACTGACCATCATTCAGATGACTATGGTTACCTTTAATAACCTGATGATTTCAAACCAACAGTAGACCAAAGCAAAAAGTGAGAAAATGAACAAAGAAGCTGTCTAGATAAAAGGATATATTAAGGGGAAACAAGCAACGGGAAGAGAGACAGAACCAAGAGCCTCACCACATGATCTACTATACAATGTCCTCATGGATGGCCATGCTTTAGACTTGTGAAATTTCTAACAACTGCAGAAAACATGGAACAATTTGGTATCAGATAGAGAAATTGAAGAAGCAATACATCAGTAAAAGAGAAAATATGCACAGGTAGCATGCATGCAGGTGCACTACGGAGATAGATACAGACAACCATACAGACAAATCTTATTTGAGAGAGATACAAAGCAAACTTAATTGCTCACATAATAAATAAGAAGAAGGTCCAAAGCTAGTATCCAGCACCACCTTGAACATGTTGGGATGCATAGTTGGACATATAGGAGGGAGGGAGGAGTGGAAGGAGTGATGTATAGATGGACATATAGGAGGGAGGGAGGAGGAGGAGAAGCAGAGCGCAGGATGTTGCGCCGCTAGCATTCAAGTGGGTACTCTGGAGAGAAGGGAATAGGAGAGCTTTGGGAGAGGGAATCTGACTTTGTACATCTTAAGGCTTGCTTTTTATTTTTATTTTTTTCAACTTTTGGAGCATCCACAAAGTTCCTGAGGGCATAGATGATTGGCAGTCTACTGTTTTTGATTGCGTGTCTGTTGTAGAGAACTATATCTTTGTCTAGGCTTTCTATTTTTGGGCATATAAGGTTTTTTCCACTAAAAAATCAATAAACATTTCTTTCATCAACAAGTGGAACCAAGTAAAAGAACGAATATAAATAAACACACAGTATTATTTTGCAGCATAATAGACCAGTTCAGACAAATTTACTTCTGGTATTTGAATATGTATGAAGTAAAAATCATTAATCTACACAACCAATAACCCAGAAAAGCTTTAATTCTGGAAAGAAATGTTTCTTTTAAAAGAGAGAAACAAAAGAATGTTTGGAGCACTAGGAAGAACAAAATAGGAATATAAGATATGAAGGATTTGCAAGCATATTGCCTCACCCTAAGGAAGTAGAAATCTTAGATAATCGAACATTTAAAGATAGCAAGACCACAAGCCTCTTTAGGATTCAGGCTAGGGGTGTCAATGGATATTTAAAACCGATTAAACCGACCGAATCGTACCGCACCAAATCGATTTTTAGGTTTATTTTTAAAAAAATATAGGTTTTTATACAAATCTATAACCGTAACGATAAATAGGGTAGGTTTATTATTTAATAAAAATAAACCGAAAAAATACCGAACCGTACCGAATAAATTTACATGTAAAACATATATTATAGTAAGTTTAAAAATAATAAAGCATTAAATTTGTCTTTAGACGTGGAATATGAAAACGGTTACAAACCAACAAGTAACTAACCTCAAAATCCTAATTCATATTATGCTACTTCTACTGAAACTAAATTATTTCTAGTATCTTCATTAGCAGGACACAAATTATTCTGGCAATTATGAATAGCAAACCACAATGTATTGAATATATTTCTTTTCGCACAATTTAGATTTATCTTTTTGAATATTTAATCTACTATAGACTTTATTCTTGAGTCCCAGCTTGGTTAATATCTTTTCACTCGTGTGATTTATATTTTCTTTTACTTTGCTTGGTTTCTTTTACGTTGCTGTAGAAAAGTTGATGGATTTATACTCGAGCCATCTTTCATTTTTTTTAATTCATCACCCTTTAAGCAGTAAAAATGTCTAGAGAGTTTTGTTAAATCCTATAAAAGAACGTGTATTATTGCATCCTACTTCTATTGGTGACCTTTATATGATATTTAAAAAAATACTGAAAATTAACCAAATCATATCGATACGGCGATACCAAAGAGAAACCAACATGATTGACGGTTTCGAATATTCTAATTTTGGTTATACATAATAGAATAATCGAAAAAATAGCATTATACAAATTTTATAAAATAATCGGCCGAATCGAGTCATCGACACCCCTAATTCAGGCAATGAAGTTTAATTAGGATCGATTGTATGATCATTTGTATCTGTTCACTCTACTTAGATCCATTTAATTCTAATACTAAACACTTTGTCTTTCGAGGCAAATAGGTTTTTCTAAAATTAGAGGATCTCTAGACTAACACTTTCCCCTATGTGGACATACAAGTCACTAGTCAACGAAAAAAGGCTCCTAACAAATGTTGGACTCAATAGAAGTATAATAATAATAGCAACTAAACCTCAATTCCAACCCTAATCTGCATTGGTTTTGACAGATTGTACGTCTCATAAACCTGACTTTGGTCTACTTCATCTCGCTCTATCAACTTAATCATTATATTGTCGCACCTATAGACCAGCATATCCGGAGATCTATGGATGACATGGTCAAACCATCTCTGGTGATTTTCCCATTCGTCCTCTATGTGTGCTACTTACCGCGTTGCCAAATATGGTTTATTTCTATTCTAGCCCAATATGCAATAGTTTTTTATTTTTTTTACCAAAATAAAAGAGGATTAAAGTTCATATATAATTTAGAGAAGAGAAAAAAACAATGCCTAAGGTAAACTTATAAAGGTGACTTTAAATGAAAAAAAAAATTAAGAATTATACGATTAAATGTAGGCTAAAATATTATTATTCTTTCTACATGAAAAGGATAAAAGAAAGTCTCAAACAAGCAAGAGGAAAAGAAAATAATACATGATTTGACATTTATAGATTGCCTTTGTGTGTTGCAAATGGTAAGTAGATATGCTAAATTGGAGAAACTAAAATTTCCTCTTGACAATGGTTTGATAGGAAGAAGAACTGCTTAATTAATAGACGTATCACTTTTTAATATTTGAGTGTAGTTCAATAAATTAAATAATAAAGAATGTGAAAAGGCTTACAGACACTGTATATATTGTGAGAAAGTGGTTAGCTAATATTTTTTGGACTTCAATGGGCATCAATGGAGTAGCCATTATATTGTATTTCAATCTTGACATACTAAAGAAGCCTTGTATGCTGAATTTCCTAATAAATAAACATTGACGTTTGAAGTATAACCCAAGATATGAGAGGATGAAGTCCTATCATCATTTCGGCAACCTCAAATGTCTTTAATTGCATTGAATATACCAATGAATAATGATTATTCAGGCACAAACCACTGATATCTTTGGAGTTCAGTGGCTGCCAATAATGCAATACTATTTGGATGAAATTTATTACTTTTAGTGCACCAACTTAGGAAGTCATCAATATTTTACTTTGATATAACGTATGAAAATCTAAGGGTTTAAGTATGAGAAATAAAAAAATTTAAGATATGGCATCATGATATGTTCTTAGAAGATAAGAAGGTACATTTACTTTCTGGTACAATAATATTGTAGGGGTAGTATTTAGTTTAAGGATAAAATAGTCATTCATTTAAAGGTTATTTAGGTAATTCATTTCCACGCTAAGAACTTCACACTTATAATATAGTAGGATGACGATGATGATGAAGGATACGCTTCAAAAAATAAGAGCACTTTATTCATCAAAATATTTCACTAAAACACTTCATTTAAAAATGAGATTAATCATTTATTGTTATAAACAGTTTAAAGTGCATGTTTATTTTTTAAAGAGGTTTTAGGGTTTGTTATTTTGTGCCTAAGTTACTTTTTTTATAAAAATAGGGTTTTATGTCATTGTAATTTATCTCAAAATCAATAGAATTATCTCTCTTTTCTTTGCAATATTTTTCGTTTATTTTATTGTTTTATTTCATGTTATTAGCATGAGACTCTACCGTACCAAAAAGCTCTTTGAGAAAACTAAGGTATATATTTCTCCTCTTTTAACTATGATTGATATTATGAAACGAAAGTTTGTCGCCTTCGAAGTTCCGGGCAAGAACTATATGTCATAGGCGTTGGATGTTGAAATCTATTTAGATATAGCGGGTCATGAAGATGTTGTAAAAGATACAAAATAAAGCATCTACCTTAGATTGTGCTAAGGTCTTAATTTTCTAGCACATCACTTTGATGAAGGGTTGAAAATAGAATATCTTACGTTCAAATATCCTCTTTGTTTTGTGGAATGGCTCAAAGGAAAAATATGACAACCCTTCATCTTCCCATTAAGCCATTCTACAAAATTAAACAAATATTTCTTTGATTGTGAGATATTTTATTTTCAATCATTCATCAGGGTGGTGGCGCCAAAAAATCAAGACCTAGTTAGCATAATATTGGGTATATGTTTTATTTTATTTTTAATGGCGTCTCCAAGACTCATTACATCTAAATAAATTTCAAGATCCAACACCCACGATATATAAACTTTGCCCGAAATTTCTAGGGCAACGACTTTCGTTTCATAATATCAGTCATAGTTATATCTTAGTCTTCTCAAAGAGCTTCTTAAGTTAACACAATCTCAGAATCTCAAAGTGTCGTGTTGATATCGTGAAATAAAATAATAAATTATTTTATTAAAAAGCTTATAAAAAGGTATAATGCGTATTAACTCTGGTCTGTGGTAATTTATTTTTTATTCAATATTGTTATAAAATAGAAGTCTATTTAGAGTGAATGTCTAAGAGTTTTAGCTTGAAGCTAAGTCATTCCTCTTCCTATAAATAGAGGTGCTCTCTACCATTGTATATTACCCCAAGTATTAATAAGAATACTTCTCTCTCTCCCTATTCTCTCTCTATTTGCTCTTGTTCTTGAGTTATTGTTCTTGTCTTTTATATTATTTCATAACACGTTATCAGCACGAGACTCTACCGTCTCAAGAACCATTCTCGAGAAATCTGAGGTATTTCCCTCTTCCTAATTTAATTTTCGATTGTCTTAACTTTTGTTTGTGCAAGGTTTTGCTTCAAAGAAAGAATGAAGAAAGAAGGAAAAGAAACGAAAAAAAAGGGAGGAAAAGAAACGAAAAACAAAGAGAAAAGGAAGAAAACATTGAAAATAGAATTGGTATACCTTAAAGGTAAGTATTTTATTTTTCCCTTTCAAATTCTTGAAATTCTATAATTTGATCTTATATACAAACATAGACAATAAAGTTTGATTATAACTCTAAAGGAGTTTGTAAGAAATTATAACCACACGAAGTGGTAAAATCTCTATGTCCTGCCATGATTAAATTCATGTATGATTGTGGGCAAATAATTGAAAATCCGTCCCATTGAATTTGCTCCATTCCCTTTAGAGAATGTGGAAGCAGTATATGATAAGTCTGAAAGAAGACTAAAATATTACCATGAAGGTATCAATGAATATGGACGTGGCAAAGAATTCCGTCCAATTGAATTAGCTCCATTCCCTTTAGAGAATGTGGTAGCAGCATGTGGTAAGTCTGAAAGAAGACAAAATTATTACCATGGACGTGGCAATAGACGAAATTATAATCGTCATTATTGTTATAATGAGAATAATAAAGATTCTCAAAATAACCTTTCACTTTATGAAAGTAATATTTGACATGAGATTGTGTAAAGCACATGATTTTGATTCATTCCCTGAAGTGAATGTGATAATTGTAATAGAGCCCGTAAGTATGAACACGCTCTTGATGTAATTTTGGTTTATGTCTGACATTATGAAAAGAAAGTTCGTTGCCCTTGAAATTTCGGGCAAGAACTATATGATATGGGTGTTGGATACTTAAATCCATTTTGGATGCTATGGGTCTCGGAGACACCATCAAAGATAAAGAAAAAGCATCCACCCAAGAATGTGCGAAGGCCTTGATTTTCTTGCGCCACCACCTTGATGAAGGTTTGAAGATTGAATATCTCACCGTCAAGGATCCACTCGTCTTGTGGAACGGCTTAAAGGAGAGATATAACAACCTGAAGTTGGTCACTCTGCCACAAGCACGATATGATTGGGCTCATCTGAGGCTCCAGGACTTTAAGTCCGTTTCTGAATATAATTCTGCTATGTTCAGAATTACTTCCAAATTGAAGCTATGCGGGGATAATATCTCCGATTATGATATGCTTGAGAAAACGTTTACAACATTTCATGCCTCCAATATAGTACTGCAACAACAGTACAGAGAGAAAGGCTTTACGAAGTACTCTGAACTGATTTCTCTTCTACTAGTGGCTGAGCGAAATAATGACCTGCTCATGAGAAATCATGAAAATCGACCCACTGGGTCTACACCACTGCCTGAAGCAGATAAGGTGCACTCTCATTATGCCAAACATGGAAAGGACCATGGTCATGGTCGTAAACGGGGTCATAGCCAGGGACGTAGACAAGGAAGAAATTCCAAAGAAGTCTGTCACCCCCCAAAGAGAGATAACCGCCGAAAGCAGAAACGGGGTCATGAAGATCCTAAAGCAAATGGTTCAGAAACTATATGTTATCGTTGCGGTGGGAAAGGGCACTGGTCAAAGACTTGCCGTATACCAAGACACTTGGTTGACCTTTATCAAGCATCTCGAAAGAGAAAAGGCCCTGAAACAAATTTTGTCTATGACGACAATGAGGACATCACCCACCTGGATGTGGCAAACTTCTTTGAGCAACCCGAGGGGAAAATAGACCACCTAATCGGTGATGGATCCGTGATGAAAGAAGATGGAGTTATTTGATTTTGTTCTACTTATTTGTATTAGTTAGTGAATAAACTAATAGTCATTAGTATTAGCTCGTATTAGTTAGTTCATGATGCAATGTTAGCAGTAGTTCTTTAGAATATCTTCAATATGCTCAAATATCAATAAAACTTTTATTTTCCAGTGGGGGTAATCGACTAGCCTGAAAAACTAGTCGATTATCAACTATTTTCGCATTAAAGTTGAAAAACAATTGATCAACAATCGATTGTCGTTGACTAACAATCGATTGTCTTGAAACAGTGAGGTCTGGAAATTTTCAAAAATCATCCACAATCGATTGTCTTTATCTAACAATCGATTGTCTTGAAACAGTGGTCTGAAAATTTTCAAAAATCATCCACAATCGATTGTCTTTGTCTAACAATCGATTGTCTTGAAACAGTGAGGTCTGGAATTTTTCAAAAATAACCAACAATCGATTGTCTATGTCTAACAATCGATTGTCTTAAGACAGTGATCTGAAGTTCTTCAAAAATAGCAAATAATCGATTGTCTATGTTTAACAATCGATTGTCAATGTTCAACAATCGATTGTGTGTGTTTAACAATCGATTGTTTTATGAAAACGTTTAAACTGAAATTTTCAAACTGCATAATAATCGATTATGGAAAACATATAATCGACTATCTGATTTTGTTAGTCAACTGTTAGCAGCAGATTTTGAAAATATTATGTGACACAAACGAATTGAACTTATTTATTCATATGTTCGTGTATTTCTTTTATATGTGAAACCATGGGAAGTAAATTGATTGAAGGCTCCGGAAGAGCAACTGTAACTCTGCCCAAAGGCATGACGTTTATCTTAGAGAATGCAATATTCTCCTCCAAGTCTAAGAAGAACTTGTTGAGTTTTAATGATATCAATGTTCTCCTCCAAGTTTAAAAGGAACTTGTTGAGTTTTGAGAATCCATTTTAGAGAATGCAATGTTCTCCTCCAAGTCAAAAAGGAACTTGTTGAGTTTTAAAGATATCATTCAAAATGGATATCATATTGAGACAATAGATGAGAATAATCTTGAATTCTTCATGAAAACGAGGCTGCCCATTTCGGTTTGGGTTCACGCCATTTTGCATGCAGCAATGCTAGTTTGTCGGCTGCCCACTTTGGTTTGGGTTCACGCCATTTTGCATGCAGCATTTTAGTTTGTCGGCTGCCCACTTCGGTTTGGGGTCACGCCATTTTGCATACAGCAATGCTAGTTCGTCTCTGACTGACGAATTGACACAAATATTCCCCGTTGCAATTGGTTTCGGGTCACCCAATATATCCCATTTAAGAATTTTTGGATGCACAGTATATGTGCCTTTAGCACCGCCATCCCGCACCAAAATGGGTCTGCAAAGAAGGTTAGGAATATATGTTGAGGTTGAATCGCCCTCCATTATTCGCTACCTCGAAACATTGACAGGAGATTTGTTCACTGCACGATTTGCAGACTGTCAATTTGATGAGACACTTTTCCCAAAATTAGGGGGAGAAGTTGGTGAAACCAAACGGGAAATTTTGTGGAAAAATGCATCATTATCTCATCTTGATCCACACACCTCTATTTATGAGAAAGAGGCACAAAAGATTATCCATTTGCAAAGAATAGCAAATCAAATGCCTGACGCATTTATAGATTTGAAAAGGATAACAAAATCACATATCCTCGAAGTGAATGTGACAACATCTGATTCACGAATACATATTCATTATTTGAAGAATATGAAGATGAAATTGGTATTAAATATAGCACACTCACCCCTAGATGGAGGTTTGAGATGATACCACACTCACCCCTAAAAGGAGGTTTGAGATGATATATGGCATGAATGATCGTTGGTCACGTACCTATTGTACGCCAAAGTATTTTGGAAATATGACTATTAAAGGACAACGATAATGCAAGAAACATATCTTGCATATAAGTTTGACATGACCATAATGGTATAACTTTCTCTTTAAGAAAGATATTCACCACATGGATGTTGATGAATCTGTGGTAGTACAAAATTAATTGAGAGCTCTAGAAGAGCCAATTATTACTATGTTGGAGAAACACAATTGAGTATTGTGCTGTAGTAAGTCTCAAAGAAACTTATTCAGTTTCCAAAGTACACGCGAAAGCGATTGGTTATATTGAGACCATAAATAAAGGAAGGCTTTGATATCTCCTATTACTACAACTTGTAGCGGGGTAATTTGTATATGAAAAGCTACCCGCTTTGTTCTCCAGTTTGTACTACACAAACGAAATAATGCCACAATAAAGTGGATATCTATTGGTATAAAACCCATGTCATAATAAACCTGAAGTTTATTGATAAGTGCACATGTCATGGTATAAATTTGAAGTTTACCAATATTGATAATTTATTCAGTTGACATTCGTGTTAGCCATCTCATTTTATGTATGATGTGCAAATTCACATAGGTGAATATCAAAGAACTAGAAAGTTCTTTACGAATTCTCTTGTATCACTTGTTCTCATTAATGAACTGACCAACTAAACTATTCGGGTTGATGCCCATAAATTCTGGAAATATCAAAAGTGAATATGGGCCCATTCACCTGCCATGTATACCACATATGATGCATCTATGAAATGGTTACATGCGCAATTGTTATTAACCCGCAGCCTGGCCGGTGCTTGCGAGGTAAATTGCTCAGTAATCTAACTTCGAGCATAATTTCCAGATTCTCTACACAAGATAGTTCATCTTGATAAGTTGGTTTATATCAAAGTTGGTTTAGCAAGATAATTATTGAGTGCTTCCACTTAATAGCTAAACTGTTTCTTATGAGAACAAAGTTATATATATCAGTATGATATACGTTGTATACGAGAGTATATTATATTCTCCCCTCACAAGTGGTTCAAGGTCAGGAACCAAATAATTTCATCTTATTATTAATGTGCCATGTGTTGTGACATGATAATGCACAAAGATGATTTCCCAAAGTTGAGGAAACAAGTTAGCTTTACTAACATGAGGAGGAGACATGATAAACACTTGAGAAAAGGTTACATGGGATGAATTATCATTTGTATATGTATATCCCCGAATATCATGATATGAACCTGAAGTTCATAAAAGGGATAATTCAATTGCAACATATTGCAAAGCATGCTATACGCATTTGCTGACCCAAAGAAAGTAACTAAATGGAAGAGATACAATTCAAGAAGAATTGATTCCATATGAAAGACATGTAGTTTTGAACCTATAGTTCAAATGCTTGAAAGTATAAAGGCAAAGGTATGTATAGTCAATTTTCGATATCTTATTTGCTTAGCATGACATGAAAACTTGATATGCAGCTAAAGTCTATTATGCGACTTATATGACTTAACTCGAAAGATTTAAGTTGCTTGAAGCATATGCAATTCGTGGTCCTGAAGTACCACATCCTAAGTACAATTTGTGTACATATGTATCTTGCTATAACTATAAGCATGATAGCATTGAGAATGCATCTATGGAGATATTGAAGAGTTATTCCACGACATTATATGAAGATGTTCATATCTATCAAGAATGATGATTTCAAGGTGCGAAATATTTATTTAAGTCAATATGGTTGATTTATTTATCAAATCTCTATCAAAGATCGTTTTGAAGATGATGCACAAGATTGGAATGCAAATGCTCAAGGATATAAATTGATGTACTCATTAGGGGGAGTCAATGCGCGTTGCACTCTTTTTCCCTTACAAGGTTTTTTCCCATTGGGTTTTCCTTGCAAGGTTTTTAACGAGGCAACCAATAGGCGCATATTCAAACATGTGTACTCTTTTTCCTTTACTTTAATTTTTCCCATTGGGTTTTGGTTTTAAGGTTTTATGAGGCACATTATTGAATAGACATTCAAGGGGGAGTGTTATAAAATAGAAGTCTATTTAGAGTGAATGTCTAAGAGTTTTAGCTTGAAGCTAAGTCATTCCTCTTCCTATAAATAGAGGTGCTCTCTACCATTGTATATTACCCCAAGTATTAATAAGAATACTTCTCTCTCTCCCTATTCTCTCTCTATTTGCTCTTGTTCTTGAGTTATTGTTCTTGTCTTTTATATTATTTCATAACAAATATGAAATATTAGCAGCCGAAGGCGGCATAGATTAATTAAGTATAACTATGAATTATTTTATGATGTCTAAAAATAATGTAGTCAGTGTAATTTGTATTATTTTTGTCGGCTGTGAATGATTTAGTAATGGCTCTATAAATTCTGTTATCCCTATAGTTTTTCTACCAAATAAGTAAATATTAATTTTGCACGTCTATAATAATCATTGAACTTCTATTTTGTATTGATGGTTAGTTTTATATTGTATTTGTTTTGCAGAAGTGTTTCAATCATTCTCAAAAAAAAAAAAAAAAGTAAAAAGGGGTACAAAAAAAGGAAGCTCATGGCAAAGAGTCCTTTCATGTCCCTAGCAAAAAAGTTCTTCATTACTTCAAAAGTTTATTTTATAACACCGATCCCTTGGTTTGTAGTCTTTATGGAAATTCAATCTTATACAAAATTCACATAAGGAATATATTTTATAAAATTAATTCTTATTGGATTTAAAACTCCTAAATAAAAGGAGTTCTTTCAATGATTATATTTAGTTTAAAATCCATTTTTAAAGGTGTGAAAAGGGCAAACAACATGGCGCTTAAGAGTTTCGTGCTTTTAATATAATATATACAGAAGTATGTATAAATAGAGATACACAAATAGATAAATAGATATAGATGTAGGTATATAGATATATATTATTTTATAGCATTGAAAATTTGATGTGCTTATGAGTAATATTTTAAAAGGCGAAAGCCTGAGGCGGAGTGTTTTGTAACATGGGGCGATACTAAGTCCGTCCCACGAGACTTTAAATTATAAATTTATGAATTAATAAAATAGAAAATAATCACAAAAAATATATAAAGCATATTAAAAGTTTAAGAAATTAAGAACTCACAAAAATAAAATATCTAGTGTTTAAATATAAATAATGCAATAGTGTGAAAGTTACTATAAGATAAAAATCAACTATAACATCTTGACTTTCAAATGATTGAACGATAAAAATAATTTTAAAAATATTTATCAAATTATACGATTTACCTCTTCAAAAGTTTATAATTAATAAGCTTCATCAATAACATAATTGAAGATATTACTTCTTACGAGTAGATATAAAATTGATTTCATGTAATAAAATAATAAAAGTTTAATAATTTTAAGAGATATTGAACTACAATATGAATACATGTAATAAGTGAAGATGTGAATTTTGTATATTCAAATGATATTCACTCTCATATATTCTTAATTAGTAAATGTGCAATACTATGACTCATTATTCATATGATAAAGAAATTTGAGTGTTAACCATTTTAGTTAGAGAATTTGATGCATAATTTGCGCTAGTAATTATCAGGCGAGCCACGAATAAAAAGTGTCAGGCATGTTTTGGGGCTATAGTTAGGCACTGTGAGCCTCAGAGGATTAGCCTCACACATAAGCCTCAAGACGTTTTCAAAGTGACTCGCCCTGGGTCAAGTCCCAGCGAAAAAACTTTTAGAATATTGCTTATATACAATTTATTAATCTAGTTAATCATTACTATAAAAAAAGATAAAATACCTTAAAATTCCCCTAAGCTTCACACGGACTATTAGTTATATTGTTAAACTATTTGTGGTCTTATTTACCCTCCCCCCCCTCCCAACTTGGCCTTGTGAGAGACATTACCCCACTAGACGCTAATGTGGCAACGAGTGTGGGTGCACTTACATGCCACGTGAACTTTTCCTATATATGCAGTATTTTTTTTGAAAAATAAATGTATTTTTACTTTTTTAAGTATATTACTTTTTTGAATAGAACTATATTATTTAGGCTAATTTTTTTATTTAGGTAAAAATAATAAAGTTTTAGTAAATCTTTTTTTGAATTTGACTTGAAAATAAAGATTTATACCATTGAAATAAATAGTCAAGGCATCTAAAGAATTATAAAAAATAAATAGTTTGAAATTAATTATTTTTGTTATAATTTTTTATATAACTTAAATTATGGTGCTCCAAAAATATTCTTTTTACATATTTTACCTGAAAAATAAAAATATACAGTTAAAATAAATAGTCATTGCGTGAAAAAATAAATAAAAAGAGTGTATAATTTCTTCAATTGTGTATTTTTATTTCTTCAACTATAAAAAGAGTGTACCTTTTTTATTTCTTTTTTTGATGCAATGATTATTTATTTTAACTGTGTATTTTTACGATTTCGAGTAAAATTTGTACAAAATATATTTTTAAAGAACAATAATTTAGAGTATATAAAAAATTATAGCCAAAATAATTAATTTCAAACTGCGTATTTTTTTATAAATTTTTAGATATCTTGATTACTTATTTTAATTATACAAATTTTTATTTTCAGGTCAAATTCTAAAAAAAAAATTAACTAATACTTTATAGTATTTTTAGCCAAACAAAAGAATTTAGCTTAAATAATGTAGTTTTATCCAAGTTTTCTTATAAATTATATTCGAAAAAAATTATTTAAAAAAGTAATATACTTAAAAAAGATAAAAATATATTTTATTTTTTAAAAAAATATCACATATACAAAAAAAATTCATGTAACATGTGAGGCACCCATACACTTTGTTATATATAATTTAAAGTTATAACTAATAATTCATGAGGGTTTAAAGTTGTTTTGCCTTAAAAAAAATTATGGAAGAAGTAAAATAACAACACTAGGCGACGATAAAATTGATTCACAAAATAACTAACTCAATTTAAAAGCGTGGCAAAACGTGCAGTGTGGATTGGACAGAATTCTGATCGTCTTTCCACAGCCTCACCCTTACGGCCTTACTCCTACAGCTGCTGCTCAAAAAGTGTTCATTACCCCTATTCTTTGTTCGGAGTCGAAGCTTGGATCTTTATCTTTTTACCGAATAGGAAAATCCAGAAAAAGGCAGCCCTTTTTCTTCCACTATGAGAATTCTTCAGGCTTACACCTCCTACAGTGTTGGCTTTGGCATTCCATCCATTTCTACTCCTCCCAAGTCTTTCACTCAGCGCCATTCCGCCATAGCCGCAGGTACTAAAGTTTTGAACTTGATATATTACATAAAGTTGTTCCATTTTTATTGTATTTCTGTGCATCTTTATTTTAATTGAAGTCCGTTAAGCAATTTATAGGCAGAGCTCACTCAACCTCCTTTTGTAATTAGAGGTAAATCTCTATGATAAGTCGGTGACTAACCTGCTATAATAGCTCAAATTATAGTGATTTTTACACTATCAATGTGGTTAACTTAAATTCAACTAACATACCTATCGAGTTCGAGCCTTGGTATGGAAAAATCCTTGGTCCAGTCCTCCCCGAATGGGCCTAAGCGGTGCGAATCCAGATATAGTCGGGCTTCAATGAGTTACCGGAGACCGGGGCAACCAAAACAAAAGACCTATTGAATTATGTACCATCTTATCTGAAAGCTTAATTTGTTAGAGAGGAAACACTTTTTGTTTTTTTATTTAGGTTAGCAAGGCCGATTGATTGAAATATGATCTGTTGATGGGTACTGGTGAGACTTGAACACTAAGACATTTGTGATATGATTATAAATTGTATTGACCGCCTTATTTAAAAGCTTAACCTATTGGAAAGGTGATTTTTTTGTTTATGTATGTATGTCATCAACATAGAAAGCTCTGCTCTCCTATGAGAAAAATTCTTATTTCTCATTTCTCTTGTTTGAGCTTCAACTCTCACATTAAGTTCTTGTTTTAACAATTCAAAAGTCGAAGAAGTTGGGTGGGAGTGGTTGGAATTCAGAACTCAGAAGAAGGCAGGGCAGCGAGATGTTTCCCTCACCAACTAGTCGTTTGGATGATTTGGTAAGAAGGTGATAGAAATGTCAATAGAGACTATGCTTTCCCAAATTCATAACATTTTGCTGTGTTTTGTTTATTCTTGGAAAATTGGATATCCCAAGTTGTACAGATGTTTGGATGAGTTTTTGAGACTATTCTGATGTAGAGCATAAAGTTATATACTCATTGTATACAGGGCTCCCCGCCTTTCTTCACGATGTTTTATCTGCTCATAAGAAAAAATCCTCCAAAAGTAGTTTAATATCAACTTTGTTTGTGTTTTGGCTGGGTGCTTAGAAGCAGAAGAAATTAGTTACATGACAATCGCATCTCAAAACTCTTTTATGGACTGGAGGTCTGTCTTCATGTCATAATTGCAACACTAATATCTAGGTCCGTTCTTATTGCAATACCTAGTTATAAAGATCCCAAAACTGACTCCTAGGATGTCAACTCAAGTCAAGTTTTTTTGCTTAGACGCGGCCAAAATACATGACAATTTTGAAATATTCAAAGTTGCTGAGTTTTAAGGCAGTTGCAAAGTTCTACTAATATTTATTATTTGTAAACAAATAAGGAGCTTATATAATTTGCTTCTGACCTTGAAATTCAATTGACTGCATGGGAGATTCTGAATAACCAGCACTATGCTAATATTTGGTGTATGATTTTAGAGTTCTTTGGAGATGTAATTTAATTACCAAAGAACAGGTTTTCAAGTGCCCATTACTAGAAAGCTTCCATTTGGCATTTCTTCCTTCCTTACTCGTCTGTTGCCTGTGCATCTGTTAGTCTGAGGTGTTGCCCAAAACCCTCAAGGTCCAAGCTTTGCATCTCCCATACACTAATGTAAGTGATAGGGCAGTGTTTGCCTAACAGAATTGGCTTCTATTATGAATCTTCAATGGTTTGCAAGCCCCAAGTCCATGATCTCTTGTTGTCCAGTATTACTTGCAACTTTTTATTTTGGTTCTTGGAAGTACGATTTCATATCGATAGATGTTGTTAAAACTTCTCTCTTTTTGCTAAAATTCTAGGGCAAGCATTGGACAAACCTGTTCAGATAGCAAGAAAGTTCTCAGAGCAGCATACTTTGAAGAAGGGAGATATGTTGAAAGAAGGAACTTCAGTTGTTCTAGAGGTTTTCCCATGTTTCCTTTTCATTTTTAAAATCTCGGGCTATTGATTTTTACAATATATGATTAGAAGTGATACTACATTACTGTTTGCAGCCCTTCAATTTAAAGTAATCAATTGTTTTTGACTTTTCAAAGTCATCATATAGCGAGGGCACTTCAACATTTTCTATACCATTTAAGTATAAAGGTTTGCATGTATTTGAAGCGTATTGTCAAAGATCTGCAATGGCCGAGTATAAATGATCTCATTTTACACAAATCATGGCGCTATGTGTTTCATTGTCTGTCACTATACGCTTTCTGCCGCTATTATTGCATAGTTTCTCACTAGAATTTTCCGATATATAATCAGAAAAAAGATTTTGCAGTTCCAAGGAGAAAGGCGATGGCCCTGATATTCTCAAGTTTAATGCTCTCAAAGTATGAATTGCCCAAAGTTGCATATGCTCAATCTACTGAGTTCAGGGAATATATTGACACCTTTGACGGCTATTCTTTTATGTATCCCCGAAACTGGATTCAAGTGCGTGGTGCTGGTGCTGACATATTTTTCAGGGATCCTCTTGTTTTAGATGAAAATCTCTCAATGAACATATCATCTCCTTCATCGTCTGCGTACAAAAGTGTAGAAGATTTGGGTCCACCAGAAAAAGCTGGAAAGGGAGTCCTTAGACAATATTTGACTGAATTCATGTCCACTAGACTTGGTGTCAGACGCGAATCAAGTGTTCTTTCTACTTCGTCCAGGGTAGCTGATGATGGGAAGCTGTATTATGAAGTTGAGGTAAAATATTACTCTGCATTTTGCTAGTTATGAATGGTTTTCGGGTCCTTTTGCCTTTCTGATGATAAAAGCGTCTAGACATACATGACTTAGCTTTCATGCTATTCGTACATAAGTTGTGTCATGCCTATTGAGGGGAGAATAGCTCCCAGTTTTTTCTTCTCCTCCCGGTTTAACCATTTGGTATCCAACGTCTATTGGCCCGACTAATTCTAATTCACGCTAGGTAGGCCCGCTAAGGAGGGTATACTGCTCCATACTTGAAAGTTCTCTGTTCACAGGGTATGGTTTGGATCCCAACCATACGACCAAACCTCAGTGATTAATAGTTTCCTGTTAAAGCTTCATTCTTCTTAGTTGATATGGATTAATACATATTTTTCCCAGAGTATTTCTGGATTCTAATACCAGATTCTGTCATGCTGTGATAAGTAGGTGAATATCAAGTCATATGCTAATAATAATGAGTTGGCTGTAATGCCACAAGATCGAGTTGCTCGTCTGGAATGGGATAGGCGATACCTTTCAGTTCTTGGAGTGGAAAACAACCGTTTGTATGAACTGAGAATACAAACACCTGAAAAAACCTTTGCAGATGAGGAAAGTGACATTCGTGCAATTATGGATTCCTTCCGAGTAAACAAGATTGAAGTTTGATAGACCTTTTACTCAAAAAGAAACGTTTCGACAGCCATTTATTCAAGATTCGATTTGATCACATGGGAACATTGACGCCTGTTTAGTCATTGATTTTATTTCAGTTTCTCATTCATGCTTTTATCTGGTTTATTGTCTCTTGCTTCTGGTCTTTACTTCATGTCCTCTACGTTTACTTTTCCCTTGTCTGGGAGATCTAAGCAAAAAATATATTTTGATCAATAAACTGCACACATAAAACAGCGGATGAATATTAACGCTCCAAGTGAATCAACAGAAAGGAAATAATGCCTCCAATTCCACAATCCACTGCTGGGGATTCAGTTTAAGTTTAGTCCATTCTGCTTGAATTGTTAGAAAGAAAAAGAGAGGAAAACAGGGGTGATCAGTGATAATATTTTGATTTTGAGAATAGGGAGTATCTGAATAGAGAATCTGTCTTCTATTGTACTTTGGTATTCCAAAGTTTCATCGGAATGGGTCTCTTTTACAACAACAGCAGCAATGGAGAAATACTCATTAATGGGTCTCTTTTCTTGCAGAAATACTCATTAATGGAGTATTTGTCTTGTGATCAAAGTCGTACAGTTGAAAACTAGAAAATACTATCTATGTCACCATTTTATGGTGGCTACTTATAAGGACAGCTCAGCACTATAGAAGCTAATCATACTATTCATAGGAAATTATGATATATACAAGATAATACAAAAAACTTTATAAGAATGAGCCTGTCCAACATCTATTCTTTCAATTTCTTTCAAGATTCACGCCACGTTGCAAGAGAATAGAAGGCGACAGCACATTCTAAAATTATATAAGCAGCTTCAGCTATTTCCATGGCAAAATAGGCAGTTGATATCATCATCTCATGGATAAAGATAGATCGAATTAGTTTTCCCACATATATACAGAAGGAAAAAAAGAAGCTGCTGATGCTTACAGATTCTTAAATTCTGGTGCTATCTATCAGTGACAACATTATGGTGATCTAGAATTCTAGATATACTCACAAGAAACAGTGAAAATCTTGTTAACTTTATTCAAGTACTAATACTTTGCACAAAAAAATGACATAGTCAAATATTCATGATCAGAGTAACTTTGCTTTCAGGACATATGAATTGAGACTAGTACTATTATTTACAAGTAAAACTGAACATAATTCCACTACATAAAGAGGAGCTGCTTCACTGTTCAAAGACCATTGGAAATTCATAGAGCAAGTGATAGTGGATAACCATCAAAAAGCAAAAATTATATGCACCACTTATTGATGTTGGTTAACTGGACAAGTTGATGTACTCTCCAATGATTGAAACCCCCCCCCCCCCCCAACAAACCCCACAATGTCTTGGATTCCTATGAGCTTTTGCCAAACAGTTCTTGTCTGTAATGAAGGGAAGCAAATCTACAGTTTTATTTGTTTTCCCAAGTAATAAAAAAAACTTACTCTGGTGACAAATCCATGTCAAGAGAGCTAAAGAGGGTATAGTGAAAAGCATCATCCAAGTTGGTGTTGAGAGAACTATGATTTTCCTCATCAGCTACTTCTGAGTGGTCCCCTTTATCATCCCTTTTCCCAAAAGACTTCAACTTTTTTCTACAACATAATTTGAGTTGGTCTTCCAAGATACTCCTTTCTGATTCATGCTTAAGTACAAGCCATTGTAATAATTGGATTACTTTTTGGTCATGTAATTGCTTCTCCTCAGCCAACCTTTTATATTGATTTGCTTCCATTTCAACCAAACTCTTTTCATTCTGTAGCCGCAAAATCATTGCCATTGTTTCCTCAGCTGCTGTAGCTGCTGCCATTCTCTCCTTCTCAAGTTCCAAACAAGCAGCGTTTGCTCTCTGCCTTTCACTCTTCACCATTTTTCTCAGTGAAGAAACATCAAACACTTTATCTTCATCACAAAATTCTTGTTCATCGTCCTTCAATTCCACATCTGAAACACATTTCACTTTTTCCTCTTCTAATAACCCAGACTTGCAATATTTCATCTTTGCACTACATTTCTCGTCAAAATCGTTTTTCGAACAACAACCATTTCTCAATTCACCTGATTTTCCACAAAAATCACAAAGAAAACGGCTCCAACCTTTGCAATACCAACTAAACTGCAAGACCCTTAACCCCAAACCGAACAACAAGAACAAGCCCAAAACCTTATACACTTGCCTAAACCACCCAAATACCAGAAATCCAAATCCCAAATCAGCTTTAAGACTCAAATGCTTCAGCGCTTCAACACAATCCATGAAAAATAAATCCAGAAAATAGCCAAGAAATCTTTTATTAAATTCAAAGACTGAGCACAAAATGAACAAAAAACATACAAAACACATAATCTGCATGTGGGTCTCAAAGTTTTAAATGCCACTGTTTGTATATACCAATATCCCAATCCAAAATAAAAAAAAATGCAAGCGCAAAGAACTATGAATAACACTTCTTTTTTGGTTTCGAGATATGGATTTTTGTTGCTGAAGTGTATAGACTGTAGACTATAATGAGGGAAAAAGACGAGTGTAAATTTGGGTATGGAAAGGAGGAGTCGATAGGAGAATGACTATTGGGAAGTGAGAAATAAAGGTGAAGAGATCGAGGGACAAGGCAACGATCACTCAGTTTTATATGTCGCCAACGGACTCTGAAAGATTGCTGAATAATGCCGCATGATACGGCCACGTTTCATTGTACTTTTTCGTAATTTACTATTGTGTACCATATCTCTACCGTGCTATAATCCTAGGGCCCCAAATTGGCTACTATAATCCTATGTAGTGGTGTACAAAGAAAACTGATAAACCGCACTAATCCGATAATCCGAGTCAAACCGAAAAAAAAAATCCAACTATGGTTTGGTTTGACTTGGTTTGGTGTTGGAAAAAAAAACCCGACCATAATTGATTTGGTTTGGTTTTAACTAAAGAAAGTCAAACCGAAACCAAACCAACCCGTTACATTACATATATAGCAATTTTAGAAATATTTAATATATAAATATACTTATTGTAATGTAATTTATAAATATTTCTTAAAATATTTCATAATTTTATCTTTTAAGGTATTATTTCAAGGTTTGATTTAGAACTTTTGAATGCTACAATAAGTTTTATAGCCATTACTATTAGTAAATTAAATAATGCTAGCAATCAATACTAATGCTAACAAAAGACATTCAATTCAATATTACGAACGGGAATGTATTAAATGTCTATTTTATATTTTGCAATAATTTAGATAAAAATACATAACCTATTTTTTGTTATGAAATAATATAAAAGACAAGAACAATAACTCAAGAACAAGAGCAAATAGAGAGAGAATAGGGAGAGAGAGAAGTATTCTTATTAATACTTGGGGTGATTTACAATGGGGTAAGACCCATCTATTTATAGGAAGAGGAATGACTTAGCTTCAAGCTAAAACTCTTAGATATTCACTCTAAATAGACTTCTATTTTATAACACTCCCCCTTGAATGTCTATTCAATAATGTGCCTCATAAAACCTTAAAACCAAAACCCAATGGGAAAAATTAAAGTAAGGAAAAAGAGTACACATGTTTGAATATGCGCCTATTGGTTGCCTCGTTAAAAACCTCGCAAGGAAAACCCAGTGGGACAAAACCTTGTAAGGGAAAAAGAGTGCAACGCGCATTGACTCCCCCTAATGAGTACATCAGTTTATATCCTTGAGCATTTGCATTCCAATCTTGTGCATCATCTTCAAAACGATCTTTGGTAGACGTTTGACAAATCAACCATATTGACTTGAATAAATATTCCGCACCTTGAAATCATCATTCTTGATAGATATGAACATCTTCATATAATGTCGTGGAATAACTCTTCAATATCTCCATAGATGCATTCTCAATGCCATCATACTTATAGTTATAGCAAGATACATATGTACACAAATTGTACTAAGGATGTGGTACTTCAGGACCAAGAATTGCATATGCTTCAAGCAACTTAAGTCTTTCAAGTTAAGTCATATAAGCCATATAATAGACTTTAGATGCATATCAAGTTTTCCATGTCATGCTAGACAAATAAGATATCGAAAACTGACTATACATACCTTTGACTTTATACTTTCAAGCATTTGAACTATAGGTTCAAAATTACATGTCTTTCATATGGAATCAATTCTTCTTGAATTGAATCTCTTCCATTTAGTTACTTTCTTTGGGTCAGCAAATGCGTATAGCATGCTTTGCAATATGTTGCAATTGAATTATCCCTTTTATGAACTTCAGGTTCATATCATGATATTCGGGGATATACATATACAAATGATAATTCATCCCATGTAACCTTTTCTCAAGTGTTTATCATGTCTCCCCCTCATGTTAGTAAAGCTAACTTGTTTCCTCAACTTTGGGAAATCATCTTTGTGCATTATCATGTCAATATACACGGCACATTAATAATAAGATGAAATTATTTGGTTCCTGACCTTGAACCACTTGTGAGGGGAGAATATACTCTCGTATACAACTTATATCAAACTGATATATATAACTTTATTCTCACAAGAAACAGTTTAGCTATTAAGTGGAAGCACTCAATAATTATCTTGCTAAACTTACTTTGATATAAACCAACTTATCAAGATGAACTATCTTGAGTAGAAAATCTGGAAATTATGCTCGAAGTTAGATTACTGAGCAATTTACCTCGCAAGCACCGGCCAGGCTGCGGGTCAATAACAATTGCGCATGTAACCATATCATAGATGCATCATATGTGGTATACATGGCAGGTGAATGGGCCCATATTCACCTTTGATATTTCCAGAATTTATGGGCTTCAACCCGAACTCTTTAGTTGGTCAGTTCATTAATGAGAACAAGTGATACAAGAGAATTCGTAAAGAACTTTCTAGTTCTTTATTATTCACCTATGTGAATTTGCACATCATACATAAAATGAGATGGCTAACACGAATGTCAACTGAATAAATTATCAATATTGGTAAACTTCAAATTTACACCATGACATGTGCACTTATCAATAAACTTCAGGTTTATTATGACATGGGTTTTATACCAATAGATATCCACTTTATTGTGGCATTCTTTCGTTTGTGTAGTACAAACTGGAGAACAAATCGGGTAGTTTTTCATATGCAAATTACCCCGCTACAAGTTGTAGTAATAGGAGATATCAAAGCCTTCCTTTATTTATAGTCTCAATATAATCAATCGCTTTCGCGTGTACTTTGGAAACTGAATAAGTTTCTTTGAGACTTACTACAGCACAATACTCAATTGTGTTTCTCCAACATAGTAATAATTGGCTCTTCTAGAGCTCTCAATTAATTTTGTACTACCACAGATTCATCAACATCCATGTGGTGAATATCTTTCTTAAAGAGAAAGTTACACCATTATGGTCATGTCAAACTTATATGCAAGATATGTTTCTTGCATTATCGTTGTCCTTTAATAGTCATATTTCCAAAATACTTTGGCGTACAATAGGTACGTGACCAACGATCATTCATGCCATATATCATCTCAAACCTCCTTCTAGGGGTGAGTGTGGTATCATCTCAAACCTCCTTCTAGAGGTGAGTGTGGTATATTTAATACCAATTTCATGTTCATATTCTTTCAAAAATGAATATGTATTCGTGAATCAAATGTTGTCACATTCACTTCGAGGATATGTGATTTTGTTATCCTTTTCAAATCTATAAATGCGTTAGGCATTTGATTTGCTATTCTTTGCAAATGGATAATCTTTTGTGCCTCTTTCTCACAAATAGAGGTGTGTGGATCAAGATGAGATAATGATGCATTTTTCCACAAAATTTCCCGTTTGGTTTCACCAACTTCTCCCCCTAATTTTGGGAAAAGTGTCTCATCAAATTGACAGTCTGCAAATCGTGCAGTGAACAAATCTACTGTCAATGTTTCGAGGTAGCGAATAATGGAGGGCGATTCAACCTCAACATATATTCCTAACCTTCTTTGCAGACCCATTTTGGTGCGGGATGGCGGTGCTAAAGGCACATATACTGCGCATCCAAAGATTCTTAAATGGGATATATTGGGTCCATGACCCAAAACCAATTGCAACGGGGAATATTTGTGTCAATTCGTCAGTCAGAGACGAACTAGCATTGCTGTATGCAAAATGGCGTGACCCCAACCCGAAGTGGGCAGCCGACGAACTAGTATTGCTGCATGCAAAATGGCGTGAACCCAAACCAAAGTGGGCAGCCGACAAACTAGCATTGCTGCATGCAAAATGGCGTGAACCCAAACCGAAATGGGCAGCCTCGTTTTCATGAAGAATTCAAGATTATTCTCATCTATTGTCTCAATATGATATCCATTTTGAATGATATCTTTAAAACTCAACAAGTTCCTTTTTGACTTGGAGGAGAACATTGCATTCTCTAAAATGGATTCTCAAAACTCAACAAGTTCCTTTTAAACTTGGAGGAGAACATTGATATCATTAAAACTCAACAAGTTCTTCTTAGACTTGGAGGAGAATATTGCATTCTCTAAGATAAACGTCATGCCTTTGGGCAGAGTTACAGTTGCTCTTCCGGAGCCTTCAATCAATTTACTTCCCATGGTTTGACATATAAAAGAAAATATACGAACATGAGAATAAACAACTTCAATCCGTTTGTGTCACATAATATTTTCAAAATTTGCTGCTAACAGTTGACTAACAAAATCAGATATGTTATCCATAATCAATTACTATGCAGTTTTGAAAATTTCAGCGTTTTTCATAAGACAATCGATTATTAAATACACACAATCGATTGTTTAAACATAGACAATCGATTGTTAAACGCACACAATCGATTATTTGCTATTTTTGAAAAATTCCAGACCTCACTGTTTCAAGACAATCGATTGTTATGCATAGACAATCGATTGTTTGGCTATTTTGAAAAATTCCAGACCTTACTGTTTCAAGACAATCGATTGTTATGCATAGACAATCGATTGTTTGGCTATTTTGAAAAATTCCAGACCTTACTGTTTCAAGACAATCGATTGTTAGACAACGACAATCGATTGTGGATGATTTTTGAAAAATTCCAGATTACACTGCCTAACGACAATCGATTGTTAGTCAACGACAATCGATTGTTGATCAATTGTTTTTCAACTTTAATGCGAAAATAGTAGATAATCGACTAGTTTTTCAGGCTAGTTGATTACCCCTACTGGAAAATAAAAATTTTATTGATATTTGAGCATATTGAAGATATTCTAAAGAACTACTGCTAACATTGCATCATGAACTAACTAATACGAGCTAATACTAATGACTATTAGTTTATTCACTAACTAATAAAAATAAGTAGAACAAAATCAAATAACTCCATCTTCTTTCATCACGGATCCATCGCCGATTAGGTGGTCTATTTTCCCATCGGGTTGCTCAAAGAAGTCTGCCACATCCAGGTGGGTGATGTCCTCATTGTCGTCCTAGACAAAATTTGTTTCAGGGCCTTTTCTCTTTCGAGATGCTTGATAAAGGTCAACCAAGTGTCTTGGTATACGGAAAGTCTTTGACCAGTGCCCTTTCCCACCACAACGATAACATATCGTTTCTGAACCATTTTCCTTAGGATCTTCATGACCCCGTTTCTGCTTTCGGTGGTTATCTCTCTTCGGGGGGTGACGGACTTCATTGGAATTTCTTCCTTGTCTACGTCCCTGGCTATGACCCCGTTTACGACCATGACCATGGTCCTTTTCATGTTTGGCATAATGAGAGTGCACCTTATCTGCTTCAGGCAGTGGTGTAGACCCAGTGGGTCGAATTTCATGATTTCTCATGAGCAGGTCATTATTTCGCTCAGCCACTAGTAGAAGAGAAATCAGTTCAGAGTACTTCGTTAAGCCTTTCTCTCTGTACTGTTGTGTCAGTACTATATTGGAGGCATGAAACGTTGTAAACGTTTTCTCAAGCATATCATAATCGGAGATATTATCCCCGCATAGCTTCAATTTAGAAGTAATTCTGAACATAGCAGAATTATATTCAGAAACGTACTTAAAATCCTGGAGCCTCAGATGAGCCCAATCATATCGTGCTTGTGGCAGAGTGACCAACTTCAGGTTGTCATATCTCTCCTTTAAGCCGTTCCACAAGACGAGTGGATCCTTGACGGTGAGATATTCAATCTTCAAATCTTCATCAAGGTGGTGGCGCAAGAAAATCAAGGCCTTCGCACATTCTTGGGTGGATGCTTTTTCTTTATCTTTGATGGTGTCTCCGAGACCCATAGCATCTAAGTGGATTTCAGCATCCAACACCCATGTCATATAGTTCTTGCCCGAAATTTCAAGGGCAACGAACTTTCTTTTCGTAATGTCAGACATAATCAAAAATTAAATTAGGAAGAGGGAAATACCTTAGATTTCTCGAGAATGGTTCTTGAGACGGTAGAGTCTCGTGCTGATAACGTGTTATGAAATAATATAAAAGACAAGAACAATAACTCAAGAACAAGAGCAAATAGAGAGAGAATAGGGAGAGAGAGAAGTATTCTTATTAATACTTGGGGTGATTTACAATAGGGTAAGACCCCTCTATTTATAGGAAGAGGAATGACTTAGCTTCAAGCTAAAACTCTTAGACATTCACTCTAAATAGACTTCTATTTTATAACATTTTTATTTTTGTTTAGCTTTTAGGCATATAATTAATACTCACTCATTAGTCTATCTAGTTTAGCATGAATTAGTGCTTTTAGATTATGTTTATTTTTATTATGACTTTTTAATTAGCAATATTTATAGTACATAATTTTATTATTTTTTATTGTTGAATAATTTAGGATAATGTCATGAGTCATGACATATCTCATATTTTGTATTATTTTTTTGAAAAATACTTTATATAGTTGTATCTTACTAGGATTAAAGAAATATTTTGAGCATACGTTATATATTTTGTTTTATGAAGATTTTACCGGGAAAAAATTCGAAAAAACCCGAAAACCCGAAAACCCGAAAAAAACCGAGAAAAACCGACATTAAAAAACCCGAATTTATTGGTTTGGTTTGGTCTTTAAATTTAATAACCCGACACAATTGATTTGGTTTGGTAATTGTAAAATCCGAACCAACCCGATCTATGTACACCCCTAATCCTATGTTCTTAGAAATTAGAATTATTTCTGGATTACAAAAATATCCGTTTAGATTTTTGTTCCATTGCATTAATGACCATGTTGTTATTAATTCCGGATTACCAACATATCCATTTTAGTCCGTTGCATTAATATCCATTTCATTTATTTTTCTAATATTCATGTATTAACTTCTTCTTTTTATTTTTAGGCGAAAATAATGAATAAAATACATTCGTCATATTGTTTTGGTTCCGAGGAGCAATTAGTCAAACATTTCAAGTTCATTTTATCAAGAAGAATATTAGCTGACCCTTCTTAATGTAATGTTGGGCTGTGAATGCGACATGGGACACGAAAACTGAAGTTATTTCTATAATAATTAACAAGTTAACAATATTATTTTTTGTTATTAGTGAGTTTTTAGGAGAAGAAGGAATTCATTGGATAAGTAGCTTAACCCTTAAAGTATTCTTACTAGTAAAACATTATGCAACAATTAAAAGATACAAATCATGCCGTTATTTTTTAATATTTTGTTGAGTCCTAGTTAAAAATTACTCCTATGGTAAAAAATTTAAAAGAGGAAATTTGAAATTCCTCTTCCCCGTGAGTTAACAAAAGAAAAAAGAAAGAGTTAATAAGCAGATGTGAAATTTGCTTTCATGAAAGAAAAAAAAAGTGAAAACGTTGTTTATTATGCAAAGTGGATAAACTGAAGTAAACGTTAATTAGTTCTTTGTTTGGTTATGCTTTTAACCATATCAAATTCATTTAAACATGAACAGAAATAATGTCATAGGACAAAATATTCCATTTTAAAACGACAAAAGTACTAAGTACTACTATTAAAATCTCTAACGTGTTATGAAATAATATAAGAACAAGAACAATAATACAAGAACAAGAACAATATAGAGAGAAGTAGAGAGATGAGTATTCTTATTGATACTTTGGGGTTGGTTTACAATAGAATAGAACCCCTATATTTATAGGCATAGAAAAGACTTAGCCTCAAAGCAAAACTTTTCTATAAGATAGACATTCACTCTAATTAGAGTTCTATTTATAACACTCCCCCTTGAATGTCTATTCAATAATGTGCCTCGTTAAAACCTTAACTAAAACAAAACCCAATGGGAAAAAATTAAAGAAAAGGAAAAAGAGTACACATGTTTGAATATGCGCCTATTGGTTGCCTCGTTAAAAACCTTGCAAGGAAATCCAGTGGGACAAAACCTTGTAAGGGAAAAAGAGTGCAATGCGCATTAACTCCCCCTGAAAGAGTATCAATTCATATCCTTGAGTCTTCGCATTCCGATCTTGTGAACTAGCTTCTTGAAGGTTGACGTTGGTAGAGATTTTGTGAACAAATCAGCCATATTATCGCTTGAACGAATCTGTTGTACATTGATATCACCATTCTTTTGAAGATCATGTGTGAAAAATAACTTTGGTGAAATATGCTTTGTTCTATCTCCTTTTATGAATCATCCCTTCAATTGAGCTATACATGCTGCATTGTCTTCATACAAAGTCGTGGGTAGTTTGTTACACTTCAAACCACATTTGTCTTGAATATGATGTATGATAGACCTCAACCACACACACTTCCGACTTGCTTCATGAATAGCGATTATATCGGCATGATTAGATGAAGTAGCCACAATTGATTGCTTAGTCGATCGCCAAGATATGGCGGTGCCTCCACAGGTAAACACATAACCCGTTTGAGATCAAGCCTTGTGTGGGTCGGATAAATATCCAGTATCAGTATAACCAACAAGATCAGGACTGCAATTATTGCCATAAAATAAGCCCATATCGGTAGTCCCTTTTAGGTACCGCAATATATGTTTGATCCCATTCCAATCTCTTCTTGTGGGAGCCGAGCTATACCTTGCTAAGG
This sequence comes from Nicotiana benthamiana, assembly GCA_034376525.1. Taxonomy (NCBI): domain Eukaryota; kingdom Viridiplantae; phylum Streptophyta; class Magnoliopsida; order Solanales; family Solanaceae; genus Nicotiana; species Nicotiana benthamiana. The sequence continues at coordinate 154,676,176 of CM067339.1, forward strand.
CATTAACTGAAAAGGTTATGTCAGGCCTTGTAGTATTTGCAAGGTACATTAGTGCGCCAATTGCACTAAGATATGGTACTTCAGGACCAAGTAGCTCTTCATTCCTTTCTTGCGATCGGAATGGATCTTTATTCACATCAAGTGATCGAACAACCATCGAAGTACTTAAAGGATGTGCTCCATCCATGTAAAACCGTTTCAGTACCTTTTCTGTATAGGTAGATTGATGAACAAAAATTCCGTTTGCCAAATATTCAATTTGCAAACCAAGACATAATTTTGTCTTTCCGAGATCTTTCATCTCGAATTCATTCTTTAGATAATCAATTGCCTTTTGGAGTTCTATGGGGGTTCCAATAAGGTTTATGTCATCGACATATACGGCAAGTACAACAAATTCCGATGTTGTTTTCTTTATAAAAACACACGGGCAAATGACATCATTTATATAGCCTTCTTTTAACAAATACTTACTAAGACGATTATACCACATTCGTCCTGATTGCTTTAGACCATACAAGGATCTTTGCAATTTGATTGAAAACATTTCCCGGGACTTTGAATTATGAGCGTTTGGCATTTTGAGTCCATCGGGAATTTTCATGTATATCTCATTATCAAGTGAGCCATAAAGATAGGCAGTAACCACATCCATTAAATGCATGTCAAGCTTTTCAAGGACAGCAAAACTAATGAGATAACGAAAAGTTATGGCATCCATTACAGGCGAATATGTCTCTTCATAATGACACCAGGCCTTTGAGAAAATCCTTGTGCAACAAGGCGTGCCTTATATCTTTGTACCTCGTTTTTCTCATTTCTCTTGCGTACAAAGACCCATTTATAGCCAACAGGCTTAACACCATTAGGTGTTTCAACTATAGGGCCAAAAACTTCACGTTTTGCCAGCGAATTCAATTCTGATTGAATTGCTTCTTGCCATTTTGGCCAATCATGTCTTTTTCGACATTCTCCAAAAGATTGAGGTTCAAGATCCTCATTTTCTTGCATAATTCTAGATGCGACATTAAACGCAAAGACATAATCCACCACTATATCCACTCGATTAAAATTTGCCTCAATATCGATTGGATTTATGGATAGTTCCGTATTTTTCCGAGTCTCGGGCTCAAAGGATTCTTCATAAATCTCAGAGTTTATTAAATCATGAATTTCCTCATGAGATTCTTTCGTAGTGTCATTTTGATCGTTTGCTTTCCTCTTTCTAGGATTTCGATCTTTGGAACCTAATGGCTTGCCACGCTTCAGGCGTGCATTCGACTCATTGGATATGACACTAGATGATTGTCCAACAGGGACATCAATACGGATTGGAACATTCTCCGCGGGGATGTGGGATTTTGTTATCCTTTTCAAGTCCGTAAATGCGTCAGGCATTTGGTTTGCTATTCTTTGCAAATGGATAATCTTTTGCACCTCTTTTTCACAAATAGAGGTACGTGGATCAATATGAGATAATGATGCATTTTTCCACAAAATTTCTCGTTTGGTTTCACCAACTTCTCCCCCTAATTTTGGGAAAAGTGTCTCATCAAATTGACAGTCTGCAAATCGTGCAGTGAACAAATCCCCTGTCAATGTTTCGAGGTAGCGAATAATGGAGGGCGATTCAAACCCAACATATATTCCTAACCTTCTTTGTGGACCCATTTTGGTGTGGTATAGCGGTGCTATAGGCACATATACCGCGCATCCAAAGATTCTTAAATGGGATATATTGGGTTCATGACCCAAAACCAATTGCAACGGGGAATATTTGTGATAATTCGTAGGTTTCAGACGAATTAGCATTGCTGCATGCAAAATGGCGTGACCCCATACCGAAGTGGGCAGCCTCGTTTTCATGAGTAATGGTCTTGCAATCAACTGCAGGCGTTTAATTAAAGATTCTGCAAGACTGTTTTGAGTGTGAACATGAGCTACAGAATGTTCCATTTTTATCCCAATTGATAAGCATAATCATTAAATGCTTGGGATGAAAACTCAGCAGCATTATCCAGTCTAATAGACTTGATTGGATTATCAGGAAATTGTGCTCGTAGTCGAATTATTTGTGCCACTAGTTTTGCAAACGCAAGGTTGCATGATGACAACAGGCACACATGAGACCATCTACAGGATGCGTCTATTAAGACCATAAAATATCTAAAGGACCCACTAGGTGGGTGAATAGGTCCACAAATGTCCCCTTGTATACGTTCCAAAAACGTAGGTGACTCAGTCCCAACCTTTGTTGGTGATGGTCTAATAATTAACTTGCCTTGATAACAAGAAGTGCAAGAAAATTTATTATTTAAAAGAACCTTGAAATTCTTTAACGGATGCCCATATGAGCTTTCTATAATCCGCCTCATCATGATTTATCCAGGGTGTCCCAATCGATCATGCCAAAGTACAAAAGTATTGGAATCAATAACCTTTTGGTTTACTGTTGAATGTGCCTCAATTGCACTAATTTTTGTCCAATACAGGCCACAAGATAAAGATGGGAATTTCTCAATAACCCTCTTTTGGCCAGAGACATTCTTTGTAATGATGAGATATTCAAGATTATTCTCATCTATTGTCTCAACATGATAGCCATTCCGGCGTATATCTTTAAAACTCAACAAGTTTCTCTTAGACTTGGAGGAGAACATTGCATTCTCTATGATAAACATTGTTCCTCTAGGCAGAGTTATAGTTGCTCTTCCGGAGCCTTCAATCAATTTACTACTACCAGAGATCGTAGTAACATCTGCCTTACACATACTTAGTTGAGAGAAATATTTCTTTTCTTTGAGTATCGTATGTGTAGTACATGAATCAACTAAACAAATATTTGATCCAAGATTGCTTTGAGAGATATCCATATTTGCTTTCCCATGGTTTGACATACAAAAGAAAATACACAAACATGAGAATAAACAAATTCAATCCGTTTGTTTCACATTTAAACAATATTTTCAAAATCTGCTGAGGTTAGTTGACTAACTAAATCAGATAGTCGATTATATGTTTTCTATAATCGATTACTTTGCAGTTTGAAAATTTTAGTTTAAGCACTGTCTCAATGTAATCGATTGTTTAACATACATAATCGATTATTTGCTATTTTGAAAAACTTCAGATCACACTGTCTTACTATAATCGATTGTTAAACATACATAATCGATTATTTGCTATTTTGAAAAAAACTTCAGATCACACTGTCTTAATATAATCGATTGTTAAACATACATAATCGATTATTTCTTAATATAATCGATTGTTAAACATACATAATCGATTATTTGCTATTTTGAAAACCTTCAGATCACACTGTCTTAATATAATCGATTGTTAAACATACATAATCGATTATTTGCTATTTTGAAAAACTTCAGATCACACTGTCATAATATAATCGATTGTTAAACATATATAATCGATTATGTCTTAATATAATCGATTGTTAACAAGTATATAATCGATTGTTTTGCAGTTTTAATGCGAAATATTAGATAATCGATTAACGGTTAGGTTAGTCGATTAACTCTACTGAAAAATAAAAATATATTTGAAATTTAAGCATATTGAAACATTCTAAAGAACTAATACTAACATTATATCATAAACTAACTAATACGAGCTGATACTAATGACTATTAGTTTATTCACTAATTAATACAAATAAAATCAAATAATTCCATCATCCTTCATCACAGATCCATCACCGATTAAGTGGTCTATTTTCCCCTCGGGTTGCTCAAAGAAGTCTGCCACATCCAGGTGAGTGATGTCAAAATTGTCGTCAGAGACAAAATTTATTTTAGGGCCTTTATTCTTTAGAGATGCTTGATAAAGATCAACCAAATGTCTTGGTGCACGGCAAGCTTTTGACCAGTGCCCTTTTCCACCGCAACAATAGCATATAGTTTCTGAATTATTTGCCTTTGGATTCTCATAATCCCGTTTCTGCTTTTGGTGGTTATTTCTCTTTTGGGGGGTGATAGACATCAGGGAAATTTCTTCCTTGTCTACGTCCACGGCTATGACCCCGATTACGACCACGACCATGACTAGATCCATGGCCTTTTCCATGCTTGGCATAATGAGAATACACCTTATCTGCTTCAGGCAATGGTGTAGACCCAGTGGGTCGATTTTCGTGATTTCTCATGAGCAGGTCATTGTTTCGCTCAGCCACAAGGAGAAGAGAAATCAGTTCAGAGTACTTTTTGAAATATTTCTCTCTGTACTGTTGTTGCAGTACCATATTGGAGGCATGAAACGTTGTACACGTTTTCTTAAGCATATCATAATCAGAGATATTATCTCCACAGAGTTTCAATTTAGAAGTAATTCTGAACATTGCAGAATTATATTCAGAAACAGACTTAAAGTCTTGGAGCCTCAGATGAGCCCAATCATATCGTGCTTGTGGCAGAGTGACCAACTTCAGGTTGTCATATCTCTCCTTTAAGCCGTTCCACAAGATGAGTGGATCTTTGACTGTGAGATACTCAATTTTCAAACCTTCATCAAGGTGATGGCGCAAGAAAATCAAGGCCTTAGCACAGTCTTGGGTGGATGCTTTATCTCTGTCTTTAATGGCGTCTCCAAGACCCATAGCATCTACGTGGATTTCAGCATCCAACACCCATGTCATATAGTTCTTGCCCGAAATTTCAAGGGCAACGAACTTTCTTTTCATAATATCAGACATAATTAAAACCAAATTCGGAAAAAGGGAAATATCTTAATTTTCTCAAGAGGATTCTTGAGACGGTAGAGCATTGCTGATAATGTGTTATGAAATAATATAAGAACAAGAACAATAATACAAGAACAAGAACAATATAGAGAGAAGTAGAGAGAGGAGTATTCTTATTGATACTTTGGGGTTGGTTTACAATAGAATAGAACCCCTATATTTATAGGCATAGAAAAGACTTAGCCTCAAAGCAAAACTCTTCTATAAGATAGACATTCACTCTAATTAGAGTTCTATTTATAACATAACGGAATATCTGTCCGAAGTTAACATATTGTTTGCCAGAACTGGTTTGCCCCTGAAAATATTAGAGTGCTTAAGAAGAAAAAAAGGTTTACTGTACTTTAATTACCAAATTGCATTCAATCTCAAAATCATTGATATATTTGGTTGTTTCTGAAACTATATAAATGGCTTTTAGTCTCAAATCAACTATCTCGGATTCATAGGGGGCTCAAGGATAAGACAACACAAGCAAGGTTTTAGGGCCTTCCAATTTTTGGGATCCCACTTTTTCTTGGCAGTAATTTTATTTTTTTCTATATAAAAAATTAAATATTTTAATGTTAGAAAATAAATAACTTAATACAAAAAGAAAAAGAAAAATTTAATTTGTAACTACCGCTGATAGTTGAGATTTTAATAATTTAAAGGGTATAAAGACATTTTTAATTTTTTTATTTAGTGGGTAAAATTTGAATTTTTATTTGAAGGGTATAAAGATATCTTTTATTTTTGACAAGAGTGGGTTGCTCTATTGGCGAACACCCTCCACTTCCAACCAAGAGGTTGTGAGTTCGAGTTACCCCAAGAGCAAGGTGGGGAGTTCTTGTAGGGTGGGAGCCGGCGAAGGAAATATTACAAGTAGAAGATAATACTCTAATTCGTATATGCAATAAGATAACAAGAATTAATTTTCATTAAATACCTATATTCCTCATAAAATAGTATTTCTATAACAATTTTGCATTAGGATCAATAATGTATTAGGAGAATCTAAATGGATAGAATTAGCTATACTATCATTTGAAAAAGATAAAAAAATAGATTTCAAACAAAAATATACAAATTTATTTTGTTATCAAATTAGGGATCCTTATCGAGATTTTACTTTAGGCCACCAACAATATTGGGCCACCCATGTCGTATTCCATAAAACATCTAACGTTAGGGAACTGCTAAATATCTTTTTCTATAGGTTCTTTAATTTAGAAAACATTTGTTCTTTATCAATAATATTGAGATTATATTCTTTATTTATACACACTTGTATATACATTACTGAGTCAGCATAGCATTAGTTGGTTACAGCTGTGAGCTTAGTTTAGTTGTTGTATTTTTTGTTGCTTATGTTATAAAGAGGACAATACAACAATACTCACTAATAGATATTTTGATTTCACTTTTTCAAATTAGAGACTCCTCACTATTCATTCCTTTCTCTCTTCGAACTACATATTCTAGAATGTTCAATATCCTCCATTGGAGGGGGAGTAGAACTCACTCAGAGCTCATAATCTTGACATGGTACCAGAGCAGAGGTCTTTCTTCGTCGATCGCACTGTTGAATATATTTTTTGTTCTTTCATTTTCAATCACAGAGTAAGCTAGGGGTTTTCTTTCACAAACAAACCATTTGGGGGGAAACTCTAAATCGACACATCCACCAACAATTTGTGAGTGAATAGAGGTTTCTGAGCTTAGTTCCAACTAGGCGAGCAGTAATCCAGCTAATTTGATATTCTCATGGTGGTTCTGGATCAAACCGATGAAGCGACGATGATAGCAACCATGCAAATGGTAATTAGTACAACTAGTCCTTTCTATATTCATCCATCTGATAGTCCGGGTTCTATGTTAGTACATGTTCCTTTTGATGGAGTTGGCTATTGCTCCTGGAAAAATTGCGTATTAAGGTCCCTCCCAATAAAAATTAAGCTAGGTTTTATCAATGAAGAGTGTGTTAGGCCTGATGTGACCTCTCTACAATTTCGCTAGTGGGAGAGGTTTGATTATAGTTACTTCATAGATTCTGAATTCTTTAGCTAAGGACATTGCAGACAGTGTCGAGTATATAAATAATTCTGTTGAATTGTGGAAGGAATTGGAGGATCGATATGATCAGACGAATGGAGCTAAGTTGTATCAAATCCATAAGGAGATTAATGATTTGAGTAAGGGAGTGCTTGACATCACATGTTTTTATACAAAAATCAAGAAACTATGGGACGAGTTGAAAACACTAAGTGCTAGAACTCACTGTAGTTGTGTGTACACTTGTGGAGCAAAGGAAAGCATTCAGAAGGTAGAGAATGATAGAAGACTAATACAATTTCTAATGGGACTTAACGAGGTTTACACAGTCGTTCCGGGAAGCATTCTCACGATGAACCCATTGCCTTCTATAGCACATGCATTTGCTTTGTTGATACATGAGGAGAAGCCAAGAGAATTGAAGCCTAGAAACCAATTGAATTTTGATTCTGCTACATTGAATATCAATATAGGGGAGAACCTTTAAGACAAATTACTCACCTGGTGGAAATCATACTTCAAACAACAGGCCTAGGCCATTTTGTGACTATTGCAGACGACGGGGACGTACTACAGATAAATGCTACTAGCTGCATGGATACCCTCATGGTCTTGGACAGGGCTCACAGCATTATAAATAGAATTCGCAATAGTATAACAACAGTACCAACAACACGAGGTCCAATAAAGGGAAAAACACATAGAAAATACAGTTGCAAGTGTGGAGGGAATGTCATTAGACATGTTGTCAACTAAAGCAGTTAACCCAAAATATCAGGAGACAATCAGAACATGACCCTTGTAAAGGAACAATATGGATAAATCTCAGTTTACTGCATCTTTTTCAAGGTGGAAATGGAGGAGAAAGCAATTCAAATGTTTCTGGTGGAGCTTTTATGAATTTTGCAGGTATGCTTGCTTGCACTTTTTTCATTGATTTTGATAATCCATCATGATTCAATGCAAAAGCTGACGTGTGGATATTAGGTTCAGGAGCTTCACATCATATGACTTTCGATAAAGCTCACCTACAAAATATTATAAATCTACCATATCCCTTTCTTGTTAAATTACCAAATGGTTAGAAAGTTAAAGTAACACAACTAGGTGATGTACAACTAGCCCCCAAAATCATTTTACATAAAGTCATGTTTATATTATCCTTCAAGTTTAACCTAGTCTCCATTAGTTTATTAGTAGTGCATCTCAAGTGTGTTGCTTCCTTTTCTGATACTTCATGTCTACTATAGGCCCCTTCACTGAAGAGGCCTCTAGAGATTGATAAGATGTATTATGTACTCTACTTTCTATGTTCTCAATGTCTCAAGAAAGGTAGTCTCATTTTTCTGTCAAAGTATGCCCTTCCTTGTTTTTCTAGTCATGCTAGTGATATGAATACAACATATTGTATATCTCACTCCCACCACCCTATTGTACATAATTTTATTTTCAATAATAAAGACAGTTCTTCTACTCAGATTTCTTCTACCTCTCCCAATTATAGTGTAGATCTTCTATGGCATTATAGACTTGGTCATATACCCTTCAACAAAATGAGAGGCATTCCTACTATACATGCATCTTTATCTCCGAAACAGCCATTTATTTGTTCCATTTATCCCATGGCTAGTTACTCTGGACTTCTCTTCACTCGGAAAATAACTAGTACTACAAAAATCTTTGAACTTCTTCATGTTGACCTGTGGAGCCCCTATCATGGAAACACATAATAATTTCAAGTATTTTCTCACCTTAGTGGATGACTACAGTAGGTCAACCTGGACACATCTTCTAAGTTATATAAGCAATGCACTTCAAGTCATGAAACCTTTGTAAACATGGTAGAGAACAAATTCAAAACCAATCTCCAGTGTGTAAGGACTGATAATGGCCTAGAATTCACTAGCAATGAAGCTTCTTCTTTCTTTATTTCAATCAAAAGGTATAAATCACCAGAAAACATGCCCTTATACACCTCAATAAATAGGATGGTAGAAAGAAAACATAAATATCTTCTTGAAACCAGGGCACTTCCTTTTCAGTACAAATCACCACTAAAATGTTGGGGAGAGTGTGCCCTTACACCAACCTTTATAATCAACAGGCTACCAACAATTCCCTTAAAGAATATATGTCCTTTTGAACTCATGTATGACAAGAAACCAACCGACTCTCACTTGAAAAGCTTTGGCTGTTGTGTTATCCTACTATGCCCAAACCTTTTAGGGACAAATTTGAACTAAGGGCCACTCCATATATATTTGTAGGGTATCCCTTTCGGACAAAGGGTTACAATTACTAAGTCTATCCACTAAGAAAATATCCGTCTCCAGGGATGTCCTATTTCATGAAACCGTTTTCCTTTTCACTTTCACTTCAAATGTACAAAGCCTACCCCATTCTATCCTACAACTTATTTTACAAATCACCTACCCGATTACACTATTGTTTCTCCTACAAGTTCTACCAGTGATCAAAGGGACACAACTCGGTCCCTCTTTTCTTCCTCCAGCACCACACCTCTTCTACCTGATTTGTTACTCCTTCCCCTTCTAATACATCCCTTTCCTCTGAATCACAAACTCACACTGAACACTCCCACATTTCCACATCACCTTCAACCACTCAACCTCATCCTTCTTCCATATAACCTTTATCCTAAATAAGATCTAGTGCGAAACCCATACTCCCCTCTCACTTGAGTGATTATGTATGTAATCTACCTAGTTTGATATGTAGTTTCATTTTTTCCCTCCATGATTTGTTTTCACAAAATAATCACATTGCACTTAATGACTTGCACCCATAATAGTTCGTATCTTGTAAGAAATATTTTTCATGATAGAGAGCCAACTTCATATGAAGAGGTAGCCCTGCCTGCTTGGTAGAGTGCCATGACTCAAGAATTTGAGGCCTTATATGCCAACAATAATTGGGACTCAATCCCTTTACCAAAGAGGAAGCAGTTCATTGGTTGTAGGTGGATATACAAGTTAAAACATAAAACGGATGGTAGTATAGAAAGGTACAAATCCATACTAGTTATAAAGGGGTACATACAACAAGCTGGAATAGATTCATTGATACCTTTTATCTTGTGGTCAAGATGACCATTGTCAGGCCTTTAATTGTCATTGCAACTAAGAAGAGATGGAAAATTAACCAACTAGACGTAAATAGTACATTTCTCCATAGAGATATACATGAGGAAGTCTACATGAAGGCTCCACCATGGCTTAAGCTGAAGTCACCAAACTTAGTCTACAAGCTAAACAAGTCCCTTTAAGGGTTGAAACAAGCTAGTAGGCAGTTGTATGATAAGTTGAGTGAGGCCTTGTTGTTGCGCCCTTTTTCTTGCAAAATAGGGTTTATGATATTTGGTTGGGACAACTCGTTCCGTTTGGGAACTGGGTTTTGCATTTGAAGAGTCGCCACCTAATGATTTAATGTGCATTAGGACACCTATAGGGTTCAATTCTAGGTTTGTTTGAATAACCAGAGGTAGAGTAAGAGCTTGAATTATCCTAAAGGGAAGGTGTTAGGCACCCTAGGCATTCACTAGTGTGGTTCCCCATCAGATAATTTATTATGAATTTGGTGCATGTAAATAGATAAGGCTCAAATAAGAGGGGATTTTAATACAAAATGGGTTGAAAGTAAACAAAGAATTTTGAAAGAGCAAAAGGGTTGATTTTTAAACAAAGAGTTACAATGCTTATAAAAGAAAAAACAATAAAGAAAGCGGGTCCTAGGTTTATTTATACATAAATGCAATACCCGATAATCACTCTTTAAGAGAGGGGCTACACGTTGTGTTAGTGCACTGGTCATCATATCCATATCTACAATTTTCCACCCCTTTTAAGGTACTAAAGCGTGGATTGGTCTCGACCACTATTACATGCTATTACTCGCCCTATTCTTATCAGTCTCGAAGGCACTTAGGGTTACTACTCCTAAAGGGAGGGATATTAGGTTGACTTGGGGATTCAAAGGTAAAAAGTCTAAGGCGAGATACAAAATATTTAGGATATGCACATTATGGGGAAGCACATAAACAGTGAAAGCTCAGGTATACCTCCTCAAACAAAGCAATTAGATAGCATGACTCAAACAAAAGCAAAAGTCTAAATTTTTTAGAAGTCCGAAAACAGGGGATTTTGAGTTAGATCCAGATTCATCAGATACCTGAGATAAGAAGTCCAAATCAGGTCTACCTACTGGTTGGGGTAGTTACTAATTAACAGAGGCAAATTCAGTTTTATTGTTGTTATTACCTAAGGCTTACCTAAGTGTCTAGGTGAGACCATTAGGAACATGGTATCTATTGCTGATTCCGAGTGTGGCAAAGTAGTAACAACTTAAAATGGATGGTTGGAGATCCTATAGGAATGCTTGCTAAGTCGTGTTAATAAGAAGATATTAAGTTACTCAAAAACTGGTTTAGAGTAGACGAATTTAAATTAAACTAGTTTCAGTTTCTGCAGATGATCCATTACCGCTGATTTTTATTCCTAGAACATGATATCTACGATTACTGATTTTGAAACCTTATAGACACGATATCTAGTTGCTGATTTAATCCATATAGATATGATATCTAGATGAAAATGGGGGCAGGTAGGATTTTTGTATAGGAATTTCTATAGGCATTTTATATTAATTTGAACATGGTACTAAATTATAACTAATTGGACCTTAAGAGCATGATATCTAAATGGTGATAAATATGCAGAAATTTAGATAATTCCTATAGGCAGGTTATCATGATGTTAAATTGAACATGCATGATTTCAAGTGAGTCCTATAGAGATGGTTTCTAAATGCAACTTGAACATGCAAGATCCTATAGACATGGTTTCTAAATGCAACTTGAACATGCAGAATTAAAAGCAATACTATAGACATTGTTTCTAAATACAACTTAAACATAAAACCTGTAGAATTTAAACAACGTATCTTATAAGTATGATTTCTACCCTTAAGCAAGAATAATTACCCAACCTTTTTCACTAGCCAACTCCAAGTGTTTATACAACTTATTACATACCAAAAATATCGAATTAATAAAGAGAACGAAAAAAGCTACAACCATAGGAAAACCTGATTTGAATTCCTATATGAGATATGCAATGAATCGTATCATTGCCAGTGATTTCAAAGCCTTTCTCAGACTTGGGTGTGCAGAGTTTCCTAAGAGACTCAAAGAACCCCGAGCACTACTTACACCCAAGTTGCGTGATCAAATAGTGACAAGTGCAGTGTGGAAGGTCCAACCTTTATGTGTCCAAGTTTAGAGGGAGCTCATGGATCCCAAAGCAGAGCTCACACAAGAGGGGCAAAACCTAAGTCTAAGAGTAGAGTGGAAGTATAGGAGCAAGATGTTATTTAAAATTTAATTAAGAGTTGTAGGGCATAAGGGTGATTTGAAAACAGCATCTAAAATTATGTAGTATCAGCAAATGCACAAAGGGGCAAGTGTGTGGGAATACATTTCAGATGGCATGTGTCCCTGAGAAGGGTCAAGTCTGGACATAACAATAAGTGAAGCTGTTATGCCCATAAACTAGACAAAACACACAAACATATAGAGGATATGATCCCAAGGAATCGGGTTTGGGTCATGCACAACAATGTTCAATGTTGTCATGCCCTAAACCAACCAGAGATACCAAACACATAGTGGATGTGGGGTTGTGGATTCATAAGTGACTGATAGAGTTCATATATACAGGAAACATAAATTCAGAAGAAAGAAAGGGCATATTGCAATATGCTTCATCGTGGAACTTGGTTAAATACAAACAGGAGACAAACAAGGATGCAAGAGAACAATAAGCAAGTTTCCCACATCTTAGCCTTGGCTTTCAGCTGGCTAGGTAAGGCAGCAGTACAAGTAGCAGTAGAGAAAAGAGAGAGATTATAGTGGAGTGTGTGTCCGAACTCAAGTATTTTATGTCTTGTGTATGTGTCATTGAAAGATGAGAAGAACAAGGTATTTATAGCTTTTTGAAAATGAGTGAAAGAGAAGTAATAAGACACAAACATAGAAACAATCACTATTCAGAATCAATTACACACATGTTTGCCTTTAATTAAGGGTTCACTTTCTTAACGGGAAGTGACAGATTCTAAATAAGGAAAGAAATCAATTTATAAGCAGACTGATTATTGCCATAAAAGGGGTAATAAAACCATCGAGTAAGTGATTAAGTCAAAGTACATGAATATACTTGTTTTGGAAAGGTTCAGTAAGGCGAAACAAGGAAAGAAATCAATTAACCTTAACATGCGAGTGAAATCAGATTTTCACAAAAGAAAAGTTTGAAATCAGACATAAAATTGAAGATCAATCAAAAAGGGAAACTTAGCATATAAATAGAGTGCACAAACACCATACATGCGAGGCCAAGCCTATTGGCAAAAGGAAATAGCATGCACTAGTAGCACGAAAATTCAGTAGATAGGAGCATTCAAAGCATGATAGTCTAGTAGGTCAAGTCAAATTGAATCTGTAGTGAAGAAAACATAGAATATCAAAAGTATGTGAAGATCTCACAGCAGCAGGTGAGGAAAAACGCTTTTTTAAAAATTAGGGTTTCAAGCATAATCGAGTTTTAGAGATGATAGAAACCCAAAATTAGAAGAATCACACAAAGGAATAAGAGGTTTTGAAATAAAGAACTTCAAATCGAGTCATGTACTTAAACAAACAGTCTCAGACCCAAAGCCATAGGGTTTTCAACAATGGCAGAGTTTTAAAAAGAGGATAAACAAACAAATCAGACAAAACTCAAGCAAACAAGCATTCGTCTAAGAATCAGTCAAAAGAAATTAGGGCTTTTAACATGCAAACTTAGGTAGAAGAACGATATGAGAAAACATAGCAAAAATATGTCAAAAAATTAGAGAAAAGTTTTGAAATAACTTAACAAGAACCTTAATCAGAAAAGATAAGGAGTTTTGAAAGCAAAGTTTTAAAAGAAACTTCGAGAAAAGTGCTTAGAAGTTTAAATCAAACATAAATCTAAAGCAGATCTGAAAGAAATCGAAAGAATCTTAGATATTATGGTTTCATAAGAACACCAAGTGATGAGAAAGGCCTTGAAAGCCACTCGATCTAAGAAGGCGAGTCAAAGGTTTGACTCGAATGACCATGGTTGGACGAAGAAAGGTCAGAAACGACCGGAGAAGAGTCATAGAGCATAGTCTGGACCAAGCCCCTTCATGATCTGGTCATGAAACCTTAGAAATGAACATGTAGAAGCCATGAGAGTCTGATACAGGTCTCCGATGACCTTGGAAGGCCAAGGATTGGGGCGGATTAGGGCGGCGACAGTTAGGGTTTGAGGGTGTTATAGAGAGGATTTATGAGAGGATGGGGATTCAGAGGCGGCGTATGGTGGAAAATGGTAGGGTTTAGGGGGTCGTTTGAAATTAATTAAGGTAATGGGGTCTCATGGCCATTGATAATTTTGATTAAAGGCCTGGATTGAACGGGTAAGTGGGTCAGTTTAATGGGAGCGGGTTTGGGTCGGTTCAGATTGTAATAGGGTCGGGGTAATTGGGCTTCAAATTGGGCTTAATTGGGGTTCAAAATCAGGTTATAATTGAAGTAAAATGGGGCTAATATTTAAATAGCTAGTTTTTCCTCTTTGATTTATAAAAAATATAAAATAATTTCTATAAATAAATTAAAGGTACTAAAATAATTTATATTATATAACTATCAAATTAAAAATACTAGACTTAATTTTTATAGATATAAATGCAATTAAGTCTAAAAGAGGCTAATATTACAATAATATGCAATTTGGCTTTAAAATACTAAATAAATTTGTAAAATATACTAAAATTATCTTAGCTATATTTTGGTATAAATATGAAAATGCAATTAATGGACCACCAAAAATGATAACTTTAGAAATTATTATTGGGTTTTAATGAATAAAATAGGGGAATAAGTTGGTTTAATTTTTTTAAAAATAAAGAAAAAATGATAAAACATACATACATATATACTATTTTGAAAGTATTTTATGTATTAAAAATATATAGGAAAAAAGTGGGTATCAACAGCTGCACCTCTTTATCCGGGAATGATGAAAGAGTTGTCGGGTAAAGCTATGATGGCCAATTTTGATAGAGCAGAATCGTTCGAAGAAGTTTAGGCCGCGGAGACTTTTGAGAGTGGACACAATATCCAGGGCAGGGTGAACGGTGAAGGTTTGATAGGGCTGTGGGAGCCGGAGCGGAATCGCTCCTGCCAAGATGGTCATTGCTCATTGGTTTACTTACAAATAAGCAATACAAGCATATTATGCGTAAATTTAGACATGATGCAAATTCCCGTCGGACCATGAATGTTATCTTTGGACGGTTAAATGACGTCCTTAGACCATGATGTCCAGGGCCATGAAGCGTGTAATAAAGGATTCGCAGGCCATGAAATGATTCTCTCAGGCTATGAGGATGATGCCTCCGAACCATGATGCCTTTGAATAATAATATGCAAAAGATTAAAAAGGGTCCTCAGGCCATGATATGATGTTCTCGGGATATGAAATTGGTGCCTTCAAACGATGACACTTTTGGATAATTTAGCGATCTTTCAGCCCATGAGGTGTAGTATTTGGCGATCTTTCAGCCTATGCAAATGCAGTAGGTTGCGATCTTTTAGCCATGCAAATGTAGATGAAGTGGCGATCTTTCACCCATGCAATATAGAATGTGGCGATATTTCAACCATGCAAATGTAGATAAGGTGGCGATCTTTTAGCAATGCAAATGTAAATAAGATGGCGATCTTTCATCCATGCAAATTTAAATAAGGTGACAATCTTTTATCCATGAAAATTTAATAAGGTGGCGATCTTTCAGCCATGCAAATGTAAATAAGGTGGCGATATTTCAGCTGTAAAAATGTAGTAGGTGGCGATATTTCAGCTATGCAAATGTAAATAAGGTAGAGCTTAACCTTGAAAGGCAGAATAGTAGCCTTATGGAATGAAGAGATGTAGATGGAGACAACGTTTAGTCTCAGAAGGCAGAATATTAGCCTTATGCAATATAGAGATGCAGATGGAGATAATGTTTAGTCTTGCAAGGTAGAATAGTAGCCTTATGAAATATAGAGATGCATATGGAGACAATATTTAGTCTCGTAAGGAAGAATAGTAGTCTTATGCAAGAAATATAGTGGCAAGCGGTAACAGAGCTTTCTTAGCTGATAGTAGATTGCGATATTGTGAATGCTGGGAACATTGTGTCACACCGAATATCAGTAGTGTGTATGGATAGAAAATATGAGTAACTGTGATAGTTCTGAGAGTTGTATTCTTAAACGATGTTTTTCTTGTGGGTGCACAGTACATCTGATGCTTTCGTAATCCAAGTGCCTACGTTCAAAGAAAAACTGTGAGTTTTGTAAGGTGGGAAAGGTTAGTTTGTATCCCCACTAGCTCTGCTTGATCTTCTCGGCTTTGATATGGTGATACTGTTTGCATCATTGGGGTAGCGTTGCTAAACAAGGCAATTTCAGTAATAAACATTTATAATTTCGTAAAAATATATCATAAGTATATATAATTGAAAAACAACTTTTAGATGAACCGACGACTGTGACATGGTTCAAGACATTGCAACCTGTCTTGGTGTGGAATTTTGAGGGTCCTCCTCAAAATTCTGCCCCAGTTTAATGGGTTGATATTTTTGACCGTTGCTTGCGATGATTGGCTGAAATCACTTCAGAATTTTGAGGGTCCTCCTCAAAATTCTGCCCCAGTTTCCAATTACGGGGGGAAATGAAAATTTTATGAAATTGTGACTGAACCCATAGGTCTGTCTAGGTATCCCCTCTTAAATGAGAATTAGGTGAGGCGTAGTTCAATTTACATCATATAGAAAAGAAAAAAGATTACACATAGTAATATTTGACTACATCTGAGTTGATTGGATTTGGCCAGACTTCTCCGTCCATTTCTTCCAAGTATGAGGGCTCCTCTTGTCAGGACCTGGTGAACCATGTAAGTGTCCTGCCAGTTGGGAGATAATTTCTCTTTGGCTTCATCTTGATGCGAGAAAATTTTCTTTATCACCAGCTGCCCCGGTGTGAACTGCCTCAGCTTGACTCTTTTGTTGAAGGCTCTGGACATTTCGTTCTGATAAAGTTGACCATGGCAAACTGCATTCATTCTTTTTTCGTCTATATGGGCTTGTTGTTCATAAAGACTTTTCACCTATTCTATGTCATTGAGCTCAGCTTCTTGTATGATCCTTAAGGAAGGAATTTCTACCTCTGCAGGAATAACGGCCTCTGTACCATAAACCAACATATGGGGGATCACCCGGTTGACATGTGGACTGTGGTGCAATATACCAGTAAAGCAAATGATAGCTTTTTGTGCCACTTTTTATGCTTCTCTATCATTTTCCTCAATATCTTCTTAATATTCTTGTTGGAGGCTTCTACAGCTCCATTCATATGAGGTTTGTAGCCTGTAGAATTCTTTTGTTTGGTCCTAAAGGTTTCACATGAAGCTTTCATCAAGTTGCTAGTGATATTGGAGCCATTATCGGTAATGATTGACTCTGGAATCCTAAATTGACAAACGATACGATCGCGGACAAAGTCTACCGCGACTTTCTTGGTTACTGCTCTAAAAGATGCCGCTTCGACCCATTTGGTGAAATAATTAACTAATACTAGGATAAACCTGTGTCCGTTGGAAGCGGCAGGCTTGATTAGTCCAACAACATCCATTCCCCAAGTGGCAAACGTCCATGGTGAGCTTGTTGCATTAAGATCATTTGGAGGTACCTTTATCATGTCTACATGTATCTGAGAACGGTGGCATTTCTGGACATACTGGATGCAGTCTGTTTCCATAGTCATCCAAAAGTAACCAGCTCGGAGTATCTTCTTTGCTAACACAAAACCGTTCATATGTGGACCGCATGTCCCATCGTGAATTTCCTCTAGTAGCCTTGGATGCTTCCTTTGCGTCGATGCACCTTAATTATCCCAAATTAGGAGTTCTCTGATACAGTATTCCTCCATTGTGAAAGAAATTATTGAGCAACCTCCGAAGTGTGCGTTTCTGAGTAGGATTTTCAAGTTTTGGGTACTTGACTTTTGCCAAATACTCATTGACATCACGAAACCAAGGATTTCCATTTGCTTCTTCTTCGACATGGGCATAGTAAGGCGTCTGATCATGAATTTTCACTGGAATGAGATCAATGAAATTTTTGTCTAGATGTTGTATCATGGATGAAAAGGTAGCTAATGCATCGGCGAACTCATTCTGGACTCTAGAAATATATTGGAACTCCATGTTCATGAACCTCTTTCTTAATTCTTGTACATGATCTAGATACGGAAGTATCTTGGGGTTCTTAGTTGTTTATTCTTCTTGTACCTGATGTATCAGCAAGTCTGAATCTCCGATAACTAGCAACTCTTGAATGTTCATGTCGATGGCCATTTTGAGCTTTAGGAGGCTGGCTTCATACTCGGCCATGCTATTGGTGCACGGGAATATGTGTTTGGCAGACACTGGATAATGCTGACCAGTTTCTGATACCATGACTGCTCTTATTCCAACTTTTTTTAAATTAGTTTCTCAATCGGAGAACATTCTCCAACCATCACAAGACTTTGCAACGTCTTCTCCTATGAATGATACCTATTCATCGGGAAAATATGTTTTCAAAGGTTCATATTCTCCATCCACAGGATTTTTAGCTAGGTGATTTGCTAGTGTCTGTCCCTTGATTGCTTTCTGAGTCACGTAGACAATGTCAAACTCACTCAATAGGATTCGTCACTTGGCTAGCTTGCTAGTGGGCATGGGCTTCTAAAAGATGTACTTCGAAGGATCCCTCCTTGATATGAGATATGTAGTATAGGCACATGAGTAGTGCCTCAGCTTCTGAACTACCCAAGTCAAAGCATAACAGGTGCACTCTAATAGAGAATACCGATCCTTGTACGGGGTGAACTCTTATTGAGGTAATAAATGGCCCGCTCCTTCCTCCCCATTTCATCATGTTGCCCCGGAACGTAACTAAAAGCTCCATCTAATACTACAAGGTATTTTAATAAGGGTCTACTTGGCTCAGGCGGACTAAGAGTGACGATGTTAACAGGTATTCCTTGATTCTGTCGAAAGCCTTTTGGCAGTCATCAGTCCATTTGGTAGTGGCGTCCTTCTTCAGCATTTTAAAGATTGGTTCACAAATAACTATAGACAGTGCTATGAACCGGTTGATGTACTTAAGTCTTCCTAAGAAACTCATCACGTCCTTCTTGTTCTTTGGCGGTGGAAGTTCGTGAATGGATTTGACTTTTGATGGATCCAGTTCTATTCCTTGGCGACTCACAATAAACCAAAGTAGCTTTCCAACATGATCCCTAAATGCACACTTCGCGGGATTCATTTTCAGGTTGTACCTTTGCAGTCTATTGAAGACCTTCCTCAAATCTTCTATGTGATCAACGACCTTTTTGGGCTTGATGTTAACATCATCTACATACACCTCTATCTATTTGTGTATAATATTATGGAAAATGGTAATCATGGCCGTCATGTCGGTGGCCCCAACATTCTTTAGCCCAAACGATATCATCTTGTAAGAGTATATTCCCTACGGCATAATGAAAGCCATTTTCTCAGCATCTTCTTAATCCATCCAGATCTGATGATAACCAGTGAAATAATCTTTAAATGTTTTCAACTCGTGCTTGGCGCAATTGTCATTCAGGATGTGTATGTTTGGCAAAGGCAAGTCATCTTTCGGACTGGCCCGGTTGAGATCCCTGTAGTCGACACAGAATTTGACCTTCCTGTCCTTTGGTACTGGCATAATGTTGGTTAACCATGTTGGGTATTCAACTATCCTGAGAACATTAGCTATGACCTGCTTAGTGACTTCCTCTTTGATTTTCAGACTCATATCAGGCTTGAACTTTCTAAGCTTTTGCTTTACCGACGGACATGTTGGATCGGTTGGTAGTTTGTGAGCAACAATCGATGTACTCAGACCAGTCATGTCATCATATGACCATGCGAATATGCCCTCATATTCTCTTAGAAATTCTGTGTATTCCTTCTTTTCTGACGGAGATAAGTGAACGCTAATTCGTGTTTCTTAGATGTTTTCTGTATCTCCTAGTTAATAAATTTTGTCTCATCCAGGTTGGACTTAGGTTTGTTCTCAAAAACCTCAACTTCTTTAACAATCTCTTCTGGTATGTCATCTTCTTCTGAATCAATGTCCGTTTGTTGCATTGTCTCATTGCATGTCACATTCATTAGTTCATCAAGATAAGTAATAGTAATATTTTGTAAGTAAAGTAATGAGAGAAAAATAATAATAAGCATCGAATCATCAGAAAAGTTAAAATACTTTGATAAATTGCATAACTATTTTGGAACATTGGAGATCTTATGGGAATTAAAATGCAAAAAAAATTATTTAGTAAATAAAAAAGGTGCATGATGCTTGTTTTAGTCCGCACCCCGAGGTTCGCCAGGCTCTAGTTGTCTTGATCGTCTAGTTATTGAGGTGTACGCCTCCATTTACAGTTTGTATGGAAGGAACTTCCTCCTTCTCCTCCTCCTTATCGAGAACAACAAAGTAGTCCATGTCATTGTCTTCTAAGAACGAGTTCTTTACCACTGTCGCTGCTTCCTCCTCATCTGACCCATAAATAATATCGGCCGGTTGGAAAGTCTGCTCCAAAGGTGGTATCAGTTGCTCCAATGTATAGTAAGGATCGCACCATGGCGGCGACCAGTTGTTGAATTCTTCCCATGTGTACTCGTATCCAGACCGAAAGTGATGCCATGTTTGTTGAGCTTTCTGGGCTTAGTGATTCCTTGGAGGTTCTTGTCGAGCCCCTTGCCAAGTTCATACCCACTCTAATTTAGTATCCTTTCGATCTTGTTATCCCATCATTTGTCTTTGTCAATAACATTTACTCGTTCGATGTGATGGTAAGTCTCTCCACCTAGCTTTCTTCTCCCCTCAATTTCTGAAATGGTCTGGAGACTGTATATAGGGTTGATACCGTCAGCGTGAATGATCACCTTCTGATGATTCTATTCGAATTTTATTGCCTGATGCAGTCTTGATACTACGGCCCCAGTGGAATGGATCCATGGCCAACCCAATAACAGATTGTAAGATGTTGGCACATATATCACCTGGAAATCAACATTGAACCAGGTTGGCCCCATTTGCAAACATAGACTAATCTCCCCAATAGTGGACCTCTAGGAGCCCCCGAAGGCTTTCACATTGATAGCTCCATCCTTTATCTCGTGCAGTCCTTTACCCAACTTCTGGAGTATTATCAGTGGACATATATTGAGACAGGAACCTTCGTCAATCAGAATTCTGCTGATAATATAGTCTTCCCGTTGCACGGTGATGTGTGCATTGTTGTGACCCAGCTCTTCAGGTGGCAGCTCATCCTCATAAAAAGCAATTTTACGACTTTCTAATACTTGTCCTACCAGGTTAGCCATTTCCCCACCAGTGATGTTTCTAGCACGTATGCTTCACTCAGCACCCTCAACTGAGCATTCTTGTGTGCCTCGAAATTTTGTAGCAAGGTAAGTATGGAGATTTGTGCCAGTATTTTGTTCAACTGGTCAATCACTGAGTATTCATTGGGTTGTATCTTTCTCCAATGATCATCTGTACCTGTCTCGATGAAAGGTGGACGGTTGGAGGCCTACTTGTTTGACTCAGCTAAGTGTTCAGGGGTACAAAATGTATCACTTCTTGTTATACCTTGTACCTGCAATAGTTTCTTCGAGCCTAACCTTGCCTTTCCTCCTTGCCTTTACTGTACAGCCCCATGGTATAGCCTTTGTATGGAATGGCATCATGGACGACATCGCCACTAGGATCGGCATGGCTATCTCTACTCTGAACGGAGCATGTGCGCTGGATAGTAAAATCACAACTTCAAACGGTATAGGTGCATTTGCTGGAGACACAAATTCGACCTCAATTGGCGTTGGTGTCTTTACAGATGACGTTGCTTCAAACTCAAGTGGCACAGACATATTTACCTCAGCGTCCCTAGAGTGCTGAATCTGGACTACGATCAGATTAAGAATAACTGTTGGCTTCTTTGGGCCATCACCTTCTGTTATCACCCGATTAATCCCTCAAGATCCCAATCAACCTCTATTTCGATCATGTTAACGTCTCCACCCTTATGGTTTGGCTGGGGGTTATTGCAGACATTCAGAGCTGGTTCCTTCGCCACGATAATTTTGTTGTCAATCAAAGCATGGATCTTGTCTTTCAAAGAACGAAATTTATTTATGGTGTGTCCCTTCATGCCGGAATAGTATGCACATGATTTGTTTGGTTAACCCATTGAGAAGGGTTCTCGGGGGTTGCAGTAGGAATAGTGGTGACATAACCAGCAGCTTTGAGTCTTTCGTACAACTGGCGAATAGGTTCAGTGATGGGTGTATATTATTTTGGAGGACTGCGATCAAAATTTGGCCGAGGTCTAGAGAAGTTTTGGCTTGTAAGAGGGGATTGATAGTGGGATGGTTGAGAATTTTAGGCTTGGTAAACATATGCGATTTGAGAGTATCTGAGTGAAGTAGGTTGATATGTGGGAGGTGGAGGTGATTGATAAGTGGGTGGTGGATCTTGATAGGAGGGTGGGGGTGCTTAGTAGTTTGGAGTGTGCTGATATGTGAGTGGAGGCATTGGGTAGGTTTGGTATTTGATGGGGGATTTGGTTTTCTGTGCAACCATTATGACTCCTATGCCCTTTTCTTGGACACTCCACCTGACTGTAAAGCCTTATTTGTAGCTTGCAAGGCCTCGAAGTTCGTAACCATATCGCTTTTGATTCCCTCTTAAATCCTTTCACCTAGCTTGATAATGTCAGAAAATTTGTGGCTGTTGATCATCATTAGTCATTCATAATAATGTGGGTCTTGAGCCCGGACAAAGAATTTGTTCATTTGTTCCTTCTCTAAGGCAGGTCTGACTTTAGCAGCTTTGAACCTCCACCGTGTAGCATACTCGTATAATTTCTTTATAGGATTTTATTAGATTATGAATATAGAACACATCCGGCGTATTCTCTGTGTTTAACCTGAACCTGTTCATAAAGTCGGACGCCATGCTTACCCAATTTGACCACTTTTTAGGATCTTAGCTAATGTACTAGTACAGGACATCTCCTTTCAAGCTCCTCATGAAAAGCTTCATGCAGATTCTCTTTTCTTTCCCTACTCCAAGTAGCTTGTCACAGTACGTTCTCAAATATACCCTTAGATCCCTTATACCATCAAGCGTCTCAAACTTAGGAGGTTTGTACCCGTCAGGCAGTTTGACATCGGGTTGTATGCAAAGATCTTTATAGTTTAGCCCCTCAATTCCCTTGCTTCTTTCGATGCCTTGAATTCGGCTAGTCAATTTCTTAAGTTCTTCAGCCAGGATCCTGATGAGCAAGTCTTTATCATCAGACTCGGGTGTGCTTGAAATGGGTTGTGTTAAGAATGGATATCGGACCTAACTCAACCCCAAAAGCTAGCTTGTGAGGCGAGGACTGCCCAAGCCATATAAAGAGACCAAGGACCTCAAATCCCTCCGATGTGGAACAACTCAACACCCCGCTCACTCCCAAGCCTTTGGAGCATGGACAATATTAATGGGGGCCCAACATCAGTAATAATAATTGGGATGATACCATGCTAAGAATAGACATTGGGACTAAGTCAACCCCAAAAGTTAGCTTGTGAGGTGAGGATTGCGCAAGCCATATAAGGAGACCAAAGACCTCAAATCCCTTCGATGTGGGACAACTCAACATGTTGGGTAGAGTGCGGCACAGTCTCCACGTAGATGGGGGTTATTATGTTGGGTGTGAAAGTGGCCATTTGTGGAGATTTGGAGTTCTCGGATGAGCAAGGGGGTGTTGTTTGGGAGATGACAGGCGTTGTAATGATGGTGATAAGCGGGGTGGTTATGTTGTTTTGAGATATTTTGTTGAGGTGTAGGGTTCTGAGAATTTGGGAAATTGATATCTAGAGTGGTGAGGGAAAATGATATATTTGCCAGATTCCGAACCTGATCAAGTTCTTCTTGGAATTTCAATAGTTTTTGTTCAAGTTGGGATACATTTTGCTTAGAAACTTGAGTACCATGACCATGAGTGACCTCTACTCGTTTAGTTGAATTTTCCTTTCTGATGTTGTTCAAATCTTTCATCTTCCCTTTGTTCTTATTTTTGACAGGACTAAGATGGGGAGTGGGTGGAGGGCCCCTGGATCTCGTGGAATAGGATGATGTCGCCAGAGTGCATGAACTAACTTTTGGGGAGGGGAATAAGAAAACAAAAGTAAAGACAAAAAGTAAGAAGTTAGCAAAGATCATAAAAATGTTTCAATATTTAAACACGTAGTGTGGAATGTAAACCGTGTGTCCTAATTTGGAAGCCTCTTTGTGCCTGAGGTAGGCCTAGCGACAAATTAATTTGGAAAACTTAAAATACTAAATGCCTCATTTTATTGGTAAAAATAAGACGAATCCCAAATTTGCACTGAATAAACAGGAAATAAATGTCACTAATGATCATTGGCCTTATTACATCTTATAAAGAGAAAAGACAAACTCCTATCTGTTTGGTCGCAGAAGGACCTTTCCCAAATTTGGCATCCTTGGCTTTGTCAAACAGCTTTCCCAACTCGCAAAGTCCCAGCAACTGGTAGGCTCTGGCTCGATGTCCGCCTTTGTTTCCTTCAGCATTTTGGCAGTCTTCGACCCTCTTGAGAAACTTTCTCTCCATCTCTACTATGCCTCGCTCCAAGTATCCCAGTCGCTTGGTGGCACTAACAGTCATGTCCTTCCATTCCTCAATTAGTTTCTGGTTTGCTTCTTGTATCTCACGGTGCTCGCTTTCGCAGTCTCGGATCCTCTTGCTCAGTTGGTTGTATTTGACCTGTGCCTCAGCCCTTTCATCTATGACCCTATGGCCCCTAGCAAACCCTGGCTGGCCAGATCATCGTGATTATCTTCCAACCAGATTAAATAGTAGGGAGCGCAACTAATATTATATCTGTGTGGTTGGATGGTATCTCTTTCCATGACGATCTTGTAATGCCACATATGTTGAGCTTAGCACTTACAAGGACTATCATCAGCCTAGAAGTTAGCCTGGAAATGGCTTATCTTGTCGACCCTGGGTATAACCTGCTTCCAACTAGCTTACCTTATAACCTGGAGAGGGACGTAAGGGTATGTTCCTCACAGAACGATCAATATCAGAAAAGGTGCATCTCTGGATTGGGCGATGAATTCGAAAACCACTCGAGCATCAACTGTACCTGGTCCTCATTTAGATTATCAAATAGCTCTACCTTTGGTGGTATCTTTTGGATAGGCGAACCTATTGGGCGTGTAATTCATTCGCCTCGGTTGACAAAAAACAATATGATCATCCCATTCTCTTCATTGAATGTCTTGTTGGTATTCACCCATATGGAGATGCTTCATGAGCTAGAGCTGCAATAGCAAATTGCAGCCTTTGAAGTGTTTGGCTCCTTATTGGCATTTCTCCAAGGCTTGGTATATTTCCGCAATGATCATGGGCATAATGTTGAAGGGTTTTACACTAATTCCCTCCATTAAGGTCCTAGTTACCATAGCCAGCCTATTGTGGATTCTTGCTTTCTTCATTGAAAACACAATCAGCCCCAAGAAACAAAGCATGAATACAAAGACCCTTCGGTAAATATGCCCTAATAATGTGATAACAATTTCGTCAGGGTAGGTACAGTAGGATTTGCTGTGACTGTACCTCTCATACAAATAGTCAAAAGGGATGTAGGATTCTTTCAAACATGTCAGCTCTGGATTCTTCTTCAGACCCATCATTTTGAGGAAGCCCCTACCCTTGCGGATCTCAAGCATTAACAAATCCGGAGTTTCCCATGCGGAATACGGCAGTCTCACAGTCCCAGAACAAAGTAGAAGCTTATGTGATCTTTGTCACACCTCCTTTTGTCTACTACAACCCGACGAAAGGCGTAGATAAGGGAGTTTTTTCAATTAAAGGACAATCGAAATGGGATTCAATTATTTAAAAGAAGTTCAGAGTCGCCACTTGGGAGATTTATGGTGTCCAAAGTCACCGTTTAGAATCCTGAATCGAGGAAAGAATGACTGTGTTTAACAGTTAGTGAACTGGAAATCCAGGTAAGGAATTCTATTAACCCGGGAGAAGGTGTTAGGAATTCCTGAATTCTGTGGTTCTAGCAGGGCCATTCAATTGTTATATTTGGCTTATATTATCTAATTTTAAACAATTATGAACCCATGTGTCAATTTTAGTCTTTTAACCACTTCTATTATTATTATTTTTAAAAAAGAATTACAACGTCGTTAAAACGTGTCTTAAACCACGTCATATAAATGCACCCATGGTTTTTGACACATTTCAACTTCGTTGAGATTAGGATTTGGGTCACATAAATGCGCACGCATACTTAAGGATATAAAATTATTTAAGACGCGCCTAAAGTGACTAACGCGTGTCATTATCTTTGCAGGAAAATCGTGAAATTTGCTAAACGACATGTCCCAAAACTCTATGTATTTTAATATTATAATTTCACGAGGACCATGCAATTTATGGGTTCCGTTTGGCGGGGCACTCTTCATTTCTTTATTTTAAAAAAAAAGCCAATCCTAAAGCAAACTATTATTACTATTTTTTACAAATTGTGCCCCTAAAACACTTGGCTTATTGATCTTGGAGACCAGACTTTCAAACTTGAGTCCACATTTAAACATGGTTTAATTCCCTTTGTTCCAATGTGCTATCTAATACAAAAACTCCACATTTACTCAGTCATGCTTTCAGCTGAAGTTGGCCAGCAAGGATTATTGTATTTGTGCCTCAATGTGAGCCAGGAATTGAGATACATGGAGAACAAGGTATGACTGGTCAAAATTGAGCTTGATGTTGTTGCATATCGAGCCCAAGCTATTCTAGTAAATACACAGATAACTTTCATATGTTCAGATTTTATATCACATGCGTGTGTCACACCTCTTTTTTCCATTACTACACCCGAAAAGGATATAGTAAAGGGAGCTTTTTTCAATTTAAGTGACAATCGAAACGGGATTAATTACTTAAAAAAATCATAGTCGCCACTTGGGATAATTTTATGGTGTCCCAAGTCACTAGTTTAATATCCCGAATCAAGGAAAGAATGACTCTGCTATTATAGTCTGTGAATCAGAAATTCGGGTAAGGAATTATGTTAACCGGAAAGAAGGTGTTAGGCACTCCCGAATTCCGTGGTTCTAGCACGATCGCTTTGATCCTACTTGGCCTGTTAAATTATTTAATTATTGATTTTCAAATCTATGTGCTTTTGCTTCTTTCACCGCTTTTAATTAGTAAATTCTCTTGAAATGGGTTACGCGCACGTATACCCACTTGTTTGGCGTGTCAAGAATCATGTCATGCGAACATTTCCATAATTAATAACACTTAATTATTATAAAGAAGAGTTTGGACGAAAGTTGCGCGAACGCATACTCCACTTTTGTTTTTATAAGTGTGATTGTGTTACGGGGACGTATACGCAATCACACTAGTACTTTAAATAGCCCTAAAGGATATTCTACGAAATATTATATTTTTATCTAACTTACGAAATTACTAAAAGGCCATATGTGATTTAATGAACTTGTGTAAAATAATTAAAACCTTGTAGCCTATTTTATTATTAAGAAAAGATTAGTCGAAGTTGCCTGAAGCATACTCCAAATTAATTTAGAGTCATGGTCGTGCTACGCGAACGTATAAGCAACCACAATTGTATTTTAAACGGCCCTAAAGGCTTGTTACGAATACTAATCGATTTTATATTTAAGGATTATTCGTGGTGGGAAAAAGCTTATGAATTAACGAAAAAACCAAGTCCAAAGCATCAGGAGTTGACTTGAAAAGACTCGCACAATCGGTACATGTTTAACTCAGACTATTTATTCTTAGTGAGGATGTGGAACAGGGCACTCGACAAAAATATATAGCATATTCTTTAGCCAAACAGATGATACTAGACAGTGTTGTTTACACGGAGCTACTAACATGCTGAATGTATCACGGAATCACATCAATCAATAGACAAACCAACTGGTGGTTAAAATCAAGAGCCGAGCTCTGTCAAATCCTTCAAATTGCAATGGCAAAGCTTAAAGAAACAAAAGAATTCTTCTGACATACACGAATGACAAGAGTTGTTCAATTCCACATATTGCCAACCTAGGCTGAAATTTGTTATCGAAGCCATGTATTAATTCAATCCTAGGCGTATGAGCTTAGCCTAGAGTTGAGACAAGAATACAAGAAAGCAATGCTATCAAACCAGATGTAGAATTAGAGACCTTCAAACTACCAAACATGGACATCAGTAGCTCAGTCAAGCTGACACTATCATCAACTTGAAATGGTTTTCATATCCCAACTGAACAATGCCTAACTCTAACAGATGACACGATTATGATCCACAATCCTCTTTGACAAAGTATTAAAATGGGCACATATATAAGTTTCATAATAGTAATTTTCATGCAGTGCCACTTAAAGTGCAAGCATGCTTCAAACACCAGCAAAACAAGCAAGAATTGGACCAAAGAAGTGACGAAGGATTGATACGACCTAGCTACGCAACATCAGTGAAATATATGACCACAATAGTGTTCCCCATGATTCAAAATAATCTATATCAAATAGTTCAGCTACCGAAATACTTGGCATCTACTACAGACAGGATTGCACAACTAACAACGACTGCATTCGAGCAAACCAACAGGTACAATCCAGCTTATATTGAGCCTCATAGAGTTAATTGTCATCCAAAGGGGACTTCAACAGACTCAAACCAGCATAAATATGCACCGGTGATCATAAGTTAGGAGAAAAAGGAAACACTTTAGCCATCCATGCCAAGCTTGTCGAGATAAGATAGTAAATACAGCCAGGGTCTTGCAAGTATGCTACCTGGATAGTGCAAACAGGGCAGCTAACCCAATCCGTCAATGTTCAGAATGATTAGTTAGATTCGAGTCCCTAACAACTGCTATTAACCAGTCTATAATCGATGATAGTCCTAAAATTTCATGTAAAGGTAAACTCATACCAGTAGAACGCGCAAATATGGACGATACCATTCAATGATTCATGTCCAACATGTTGAAACTAAGAAAGAAAATACAAGCAAATTGATTTAAATATTAAAGAAAGTCATATGTAGGAGAAGAAGCAAAAAAAATCATCTTATGAAGCAACGAAAATATCCTGAGAATAATCGTCATAATTTTAGGCGTAGAAATCACGGAAGTTGAACACATCGTTCATTCGAAGGTGACAGATCCTTGACTCAAACGAAATTCGACATCACAATATCAGTTAAGCCAAAGAAAACCACCACTCGAAATCGACTCCTACTAACTGAGAATATCCAAATGTACGCCATCGAGAAGCAGTTCAACAACAAAAGAACCACGCACAGAACCAAACATCATTCTTGGGCAAAATCCCACTGTTCAAAGTATTTCATAACAAAGATGTGAAAAAATAAAGAAATCAAACCTGAGATTTCAAAATCTTTTAATAAATCTATTCTCGACAATACACCTTTCGATTCTGAATACTATCGAGGTTCAGTAGCGACTCAGCAGAACAACAGTAGAAACAGCCGGAACTTCACTTTGTATCCCCCAGGAACTCAAATTCGGATTCAAAAAGAAGAAGAAAATTCGCATCTATGTTTTTTCTTAAACTTTAAATGACCTCGTCAAAGAAAATCAACTCGGAAAGTCCCTTTGTTCACAGAAAACCTTTCGACCTGTTTTCTCTCAATTTTTTCAGCCCCCCCTCCAAAAATTGGGTAAAGCTTCTTTTGAAAACGAATTCCGGATGAATGTGGGGCTTGGATCAAGCGAAACTAATCCAACGCCTCACACTTACCCAGCAAATCCTTTCCAGAAGCCTCCAATTAGAGATAAGGCTCAAATCGAGCGAGTAGGAGGAATCTTCCACCAAAGACTGTTAGAAATGGCAAGATGAGAGAATGAGGGACGCGTGGTTATGGGTTTGAGATTCACTCGCCTGAATTTACATTGAATTAGAGTTTGATTTGGGTGTATTTTGCGGAGAAGAGGAACAGTCACACGGTGTTTCTCTGGGATTTTAGGGATTAAGACTTGTGTTTTAATCATGTAGTATTCTAGTGCATGGTCGGGTCGGTTCGGGTCAGGTCATTGGGTGTGGGTTTGGGCGGATCTTGAAAGGAGAAGGGGGTTTGGGCTGATTTAATTGTATATATGGCCCAATTTGGGTCCTTTTACTTAGTTTCAAATTTTCACTCTTCTTCTTTTCTTTCTTTCTTTTTTTAATTTCCAAAATTATTTAAAACCTAAAAATTCCTAACTAACCTAAAAATCTAATTAGCCATACAATAATTATTAACACATAAAATATTAAAAGAAAAAAATAAAATTACCTAATATTAAACTTAAGTGCATATTAAACCATTTTGAATTTCCTTTTTCAATTACTAATTAATTTCTTAAAATAAAAAATTACTCCTAAGTGCACATGCCTCATATATTTTTGTATTTTTATTATTTAGAAATACACAAAATGCAAACAGTTAACAGAATAATGCCACGAAAAATCAAAATTACAAATAAACAATCGAAATTATTTTGTTTTGAATATATGGGAGTAATTCGTATATGGCAAAAATCACATGCTCACAGTGTGAGTGAAGAATAATGCAAAATAATGGTAAAATTAGAACCAACTTTCAGGTTCGTATATGATTAACAATTTTATATGCATAATGATTCACAAGAATAGTCCAAAACAGACCTATTAGCAACGTTCGTCTACCATAAGTTAAACCACGATACAATCACATCAACTAACACAAGCTGGTCACCATACCAAGGTTAATAGTACATTTGAACTTTAAACTTATTCCACTGCTGACTACTTTAATACTAAATGGAATCATGCTACTATCAGTATATTTACTCATGAGATCAAAAATGAAACAATTGTTTAACAGTCCAGGACAGTCTCATAATTAGTTACAATAAATATTTACAAATCGAAAGCTGCTCGAAATTGAAACAACAAACATAGAAAGAATTTGGTGCAGCCAGCTTCATTTCTCTTTTCAAATTGGTTTTTACATGGTCAGCTTAGGAAGTGTACCTGGAATTTGAGTAGACAAGAACTATGGGTCAGCAAACTCAAACAACACAATAATCATAGGAATCCACAGCTTATGAGTAATTAATGCACCAGAAATGCTACCAAATAACAAAGAAAGTTTAAATCCAAACTCAAACTATTAAGAAACCACCAAATGGCTCAAAAGAACCTAAACCAGCCAAAAATGAACCCAGGGACAACATAGAATACCCAAGAGGATTTTAACACCATATAACATTAGCAATCCAACTCGAAATGGCTTCAACAATAACCTAACCAGCTTGAATTGAAACTAGGACAAGTATTGGAACTTCAAATATATGCATTTCAGGTCATCTTTCTATCTTCTATAGCTAAATTTCTGATAGACATCTGAGATTAAGATTCTTTTAAAAATCCAATGGAACACAGTAAAACTTGGATTTCTGGAGGTTTTCAAGAATTTTTGAGAGATTTTTTAAGCTTCAAAATTCTGGGAATTTTAGAGATATTTTCAGACCGTGTAACCTCGTCTTTTTGAATGAATTAGGGTGCCTTTTATAGGAAAATGTTAGGGCAACCCCTTTATTTTGTTTTAACTACTAATCCTTCTTTCAATTTTTAGATTTTACTTACTTGGTCCTTTATTTTCTGACTTGTTAGCCAAGTCATTGCACTAAAACTACCGATTTTAGACTAAGGTCCCCTTCTAGAAGAGTCTAAAGGATTCTAGCATTGTTTTCTATTTGTGGACCACCTATAGTATCATTATTTTATCCTAAAATTACCAGATCAACTAAAACCCTATATTACCCTCTTAGTATACTGAAATTACAAGTTTACTAAGCTAAGTTTTAAACTAATTACTAGCTAACAGCTGTGAACAATACCATAATCAAATCTGAACCAAAAGTTCAACTCAGAATTCAAAAGAAAACTACTGGACCACAAAGTCGAGCAAAAGCTGAAATTAATATAATTAAACGAAATCATGCAAAGCTGTAACTACTATGCTATTACTATTTGAAAAAATCGAAATTGAAAACTACCAAATTATTGTTTGACCTTTAGACTAAGCTGAAAAATAAAGTGAAGGGTCTGGAATTGAAACTAAGATAAACAAAATTGAAACTAATGCAACAAATATCAGAAGTGGAAATTGGTCTTAAGAAATGGGGTAATTCAAAAACATGGTAGGAAACTAAACATACGAAATTATCATAAAAATTCAACCGGACTAAATGGTAACCAAAATCCAAAATCAAAATAATAGAACCTATCAGGCTTCCAATTAAAACAAACAATTAAACTAAAGCAAAGCAAATTGTCTACAAAGAAATAGAACAATAAAAAAAACAAAAAAAAACTCATTGATTGATCTTTAAAGAAAAACCAGCATGATTCAACTTGAGTCCCCAAACGGAGTTACATGTTCGTTTTGGCCAAAACGAACATGCAACTCCATTTGGGAACCCAAATGAAGTTTTGACAGTCCGTCCCAAAATTAGGTTAATCCCCAGATTTGAAATTCGAGTATATTTAGGGGTTTTTGAAGGAAATAGGGGTTGTTTTTTAGTAAGGGAGGCTAAGGGGAGTACGTGGTGTTAATTTGGAAGACATTGGAGTCGGCGCCGCCATGGATGGCGGAGCAGTCGCTCCTTTGGAGAGATATTCAACGCGTTTGGCTGCGTTTTGAGAGTCGATCATATGGGATTTGGAAAGACGAGAACATGGGGATTAAGTGGCATTAATTTGGTGTATTTGGGGTTACGCCGGCGGCAACGGCAATTTCTTGTTAACAGTAGTGGGATACGGTGGGGATGTGGTGGTGTTACACCGGTGGTTGGATTGTATGAGGAAGATGGTTGTTGCTTCTTGCCTTAACTTTGCCTTTTGGTGCCCATGAGGGTTTTCACCAATAAGACTCTCTTATTTTATTTCTCTTAAACTCTCATCGCCTTGTGGTGCCCGTGAGGGTTTTCACCAATAAGACTCTCTCATTTTTTTATTTGCTACAGGAACTAGAGTGCTGCCCCAAGGTATGGTCCACCTTTCCTTGCTTGCCCTGGCATTTCTTATAGATTGATCAAAGGTCTTTGTTTGGACTGTAATGAAGGCTTTTGGATAGGATTAGAAAGAAAGGGATGTGACATGCTCAAAAATTGCTTAATAGGGTTCAAAATTTACAACTCTCGGAATCCAAACTAACACGATTTCTGCCCGAGTTTCTTGGTGCTCTTGGATTTTATTTGAATATAACCGATCCATGAGGCTGCCTACGTATCCTTAAAAGGAATCAGGTCAAACGTAGTTCCTGTTGATTCCTTGTTTTTGTTGTTGTTTTTCTTCTCCCTTTTTTCATTTGTTTTTCTTTTCTTCCTTTCTTTTCTTTGTTTTGATTTCTTTCTCTTCTTTCCTTCTTCTTTTTCTTCTTTTTTTCTTTTCTTTCCTCTTTTTTCCTTTTTTTCTTTTGTCCTTTCTCTTCTCCCCCCCTTTTTTGTTTTGCTTTACTTGCTTTTTCCTTTATTGTATGTTCGTCGCTTCAATAATTGCGTGTCTGACTCTCGTTATGGATTCTGAAAGAGGGGATATGAGAATAAAAATAATGGAAGCTCAAAGGGGTTAACAAAGGGTGAAGTGTTTAGATGGGTGAATAAAATGCCTTCATCATTTCAATCTATAAAACATGCCAAGTACAAACAAATGCCAAGAATAGACAATGATACAAACGAAAGAAAATCATATATAATATCTCTCGACTACATCTAAATTGATATCCATTTCTACACATTTTCCTTCTACATCTGTTAGATACAAAGGCCCATTGGACAGAACTCTTGACACGACAAATGGTCCTTGCTAGTTTGGAGCGAACTTGCCCTTTGCCTAGGCCTGGTGAGGGTGGACACGTTTCAACACTAATTGACCCACTACAACTTCCTTCGACGCACTTTCTTATTATATGCCCTGGCCATCCTTTATTGATACAAATGGCCGTGACATACCGCCGCCAATCGTTTCTCGTCAATCAAACTCAATTGCTCCAAACGAGCTTTAACCCTTTCTTCGTCATTGATTCCTGCTTCGGCCACGATTTGAAGAGATGGAATTTCGATTTCAGCCGGGATTACCGCCACTTTTCTATATACCAACAAGTATGGAGTTTCCCTTACTGAAGTGCGAACGGTGATGCGATAGCCTAACAATACAAATTGTAGCTTCTCATGCCGCCTAGACCCTTCCACCATTTTACGAAGAATCTTTTTATGTTCTTATAGGCCACCTCAACCGCTCCGTTCACCTTGGGGAGGTACAGGATAGACTTTAGATGTATGATCTTGAACTGCTGACATACTTCTCATTAAGTGACTGTTGAGATTTGCCCCATTGTTAGTGATGAGAGTCTAAGGGATTCTGAACCAGCAAATGATATTTGCATGCACAAAGTCGACTACAACCTTTTTGGTCACTTCCTTGAAGGTTTTGGCTTCAACCTATTTGGTGAAATAGTCAATAACAACGAGGATAACTCTGTGTCCATTAGAAGCTGGCAGCTCGATGGGCCCGATGACGTCCATGCCCCAAGCCACAAAAGGCCATGGTGCAGACATTGTATGCAATTCAGGTGGCAGGGAGTGAAACAAATCTCCATGCACCTGACATTGGTGACATTTGCACACAAATTTGATGCAATCCGGCTCTATGGTGAGTCAATAATATCCTGCCCAAAGAATCTTCTTTGCCAAAACGTATCAGCTCATGTGTGGCCCACAGACGACAGCGTGCACCTCATTCATGATGGTTGTCACCCGCCCAATATCTACGCATCTTAACAAACCAAGATCTGGCGTCCTTTTGTATAATATTCCTCCACTGAAGAAAAACCCACTTGACAAACGACGGATTGCTCTCTTCTGTTCACTCATGGCTTGTACCGGGTACACACCTCTCTTGATATATTCCTTGATGTCATTGAACCAAGGCTCATCGTCAAGCTCTTATTCCACCATGTTGCAATAAGAATTTTGATCATGGACCCGGATATGTATCGGGTCAACATAAGTCTTGTCCGGGTGATGCAATATTGATGCCAGAGTAGCCAAGGTATCAACAACTTTATTGTGAATTCTGGGGATGTGCCTGAACTCTATTGACCGGAATTGTTGACAGAGATCCCGCAAGCATTGCTGGTATGGTATGAGCTTTAAGTCTCTTATTTCCTACTCCCCTTGAATTTGGTGTACCAGAAGGTCTGAGTCTCCCAAGACCAAGACTTCCTGGACACCCATGTCTGCTGCTAATCTCATACCCTAAATGCATGCCTCATATTCTGCCATGTTGTTGGTGCAATAAAAGCCGAGTTGAGTTGTGACTGGGTAATGATGCCCTTCTTCAGAAATGAGCTCTGCTCCTATCTCAACGCCTTTCATGTTGGCAGCCACATCAAAGAACAATTTCCATCCAGACTTCTCATCCCGTTCCATTTCATCGATATGTATCACTTCCTCGTCCGGGAAGTATGTGTTCAAGGGCTCATATTCTTCATCTATCGGATTCTCAGCTAAATGGTCTGCCAATACTTATGCTTTCATGGTATTCCTAGTCACGTAGATAATGTCAAACTCAGTGAGCAAGATTTGCCATTTTGCGAGCCTTCCTGTGGGCATGGGCTTCTGGAAAATGTACTTCAATGGGTCCAGACATGAGATGAGATAAGTGTTATATGATCAAAAGTAATGCTTTAACTTCTGGGCTACCCACGTCAAAGCGCAACATGTCCTTTCAAGATGAGTATACTTAACCTCGTAGGCCGTAAATTTCTAGCTGAGGTAGTATATAGCCAGCTCATTTCTCCCGGTAACATGGTGCTGACCCAACACGCACCTAAATGAGTTGTCCAACACTGAAAAATATAAGATCAAGGGCCTTCCTGGTTCTGGCGGAACCAATACCTGTGGGTTCGACAAATATTCCTTTGTCTTATCAAAAGCCTCTTGGCACTCTCCCGTCTATTTCACTGCAGCATCCTTTTTCAATAGCTTAAAGATGGGCTCGCAGATGGTTGTGAGCTGAGCAATGAACCAGCTAATGTAATTTAATCTTCCCAATAGACTCATCACCACTATTTTGTTCCTTAGTGGCGGTAATTCCTGTATAGCTTTGATCTTTGATGGATCTAGATCAATGCCTCGTCGGCAGATTATAAACCTTAGCAATTTCCCTGAGGGGACCCCAAATGCACATTTTGCCGGATTGAGTTTGAGATCATACATGCGGAGCCTTTGAAAGAATATCCTCAAATCTTTGACATGATTAGATTACTTTCTGGACGTCACAATCACATCATCCACGTAGACCTCAATTTCTTTATGCATCATATCGTGGAAAATGGTTGTCATTGCCCTCATGTACGTCGCCCCAACGTTTTTCAAACCAAAAGGCATGACCCTATAGCAATATGTCCCCACGGTGTGATAAATGCTATTTTCTCCGCATCTTCTTGATCCATTAAGATCTGGTGGTAGCCTGTGTAACAATCCATGAATTACCCGATCTCATGCTTCGCACAATTGTCAATCAATATGTGGATGTTCGCAAGGGGGAAGTTGTCTTTTGGAATTGCCTTGTTGAGGTCACGGTAATCAACACACACCCTGGTTTTACCATACTTATTTGGTACAGGAACGACATTAGCTAACCAGGTGGGATATAGTTTTGACTTAGATAACTTTTGCCTCAAACTGCTTGGTCACTTCTTCTTTTATTTTCATGCTCACAAATTTTAAACTTTCTCAAATTTTGTTTGACGGGAGGGTAGGCTGGGTCAGTGGGCAACTTGTGAACCACCAAGTCAGTGCTCAATCCGGGCATATCATTGTAGGACCATGCAAAAACATCTTTATATTCAAGCAGTACTTCAATTATTTCTTTCCTAAGTTGTGGCTCCAGATGGACACTTATTTTTGTTTCTCTGACCGTATCCGGGCTTCCTAAATTGACTGCCTCTGTATCGGTCAGGTTTGGTTCGGGTTTCTCTTCAAATTGGCTCAATTTATTACTAATCTCATCCCATGCCACTTCCTCGTCGTATTCTGGTCCATCCTCATGCTGTATTT
This sequence comes from Nicotiana benthamiana, assembly GCA_034376525.1. Lineage (NCBI taxonomy): Eukaryota > Viridiplantae > Streptophyta > Magnoliopsida > Solanales > Solanaceae > Nicotiana > Nicotiana benthamiana. The sequence continues at coordinate 154,713,347 of CM067339.1, forward strand.
CCTGAATTATTATTTCTGAACTAGACCGATTTTGGAGACTGAGACGATGAGTCCTTACGCATGTTAGATCACTAGAACCAACATAAAAACCATTGTATAAAAGAGAGAAAAAGAGAGTAAAGAGAAATAGAAACTATCAGCATTTCTGAAAGGGAAATTGCATTTCATTAGAATCAAAGATAACAAAGTTTACACATCCAAACAGACGGAAATAACAATTGAATTAACAATTCTAAAGATAATACAAACTATACTGAAAGGAAAATCAAAGCCGACTACCACGACGCCATCCGAGTGGGAAGAGGAGTGGCTTCCCAGTTATTGACTTTTGCGCATGCTCCTACAAACTGCACATCTGCCCTGCTTGATCCTTCTCCTGCCTCGACCATATTTACCTCATTGAACAACCTTTCTAACCCCTTATCAAGATCCCCGTCCGCGTCGATCAGCGGGTCGGGAACCCTTGGTACGGAGCCATTGCTAGTACTAGGCTTGACGAACAATTTGGACAATCTTGGGATGGGCTTTGGGAGAGTCTAGGCCCTCAGCTTCAGCTTCCTGGCTTGCTTTATATCTGCAGCTTTGGGCTTGAACCCTAGACCAAAAGTGTCCAGATTTTTAGGGAGGGACACTGGTTGTACGATGCCTTGTAGAGAAGCACCCAAACCCTTGCCGGGCATGAAACCATTCATCAACATTTCTGAAGCCACCATGACCGACGCAGCTGCTACCTTTGGAGGCATGACAATCTCACTTTCTGGGATCTTCTCCATTGACACCGTATCAAATACCTGGTAGACCAATGGCCCTTTGTTGTCTTCAGATTCAATAAAAGGAACGATAGCATCGCCAGGAGCATATTGATTATCTTTACCGTGCACCACAATCTCTTTCTTGTCCCACTCAAATTTGACCATCTGGTGCAAAGTAGATGTCACTGCCTTAGCTGCGTGAATCCAGGGCCTACCCAATAATAGGTTATAAGAAACTACCATGTAATGTACTTGAAACTCCATGGTGAACTCAACGGGACCTATTGTCACTTCTAGCACTATATCTCTCACTGAGTCTTTGCCTCCGCCGTCGAAATCTCGAACACAAATGTTGTTCTTGTGTACCTTTTCATTTTCCACCTTCAGCTTGGCCAATGTAGAGAGTGGACAAATATTTGCGCTGCACCCGTTGTCGCCCAGAACTCAAGTGACCACAACATCTTCACATTTCACAGTCAGATAAAGGGCTCGGTTGTGCTCAGTGCCCTCTATGGGCAATTCATCTTCAGAGAAGGTGACCTGGTTTACCTCAAATATCTTGTTTGCAATCTTTTCTAAATGATTCACTATTATTTTATCAGGGACATGGGCTTCGCTAAAAATCTTCATCAGTACCCGGCAGTGTTCATCTGAATGGATTAGCAAGGATAATAAGGAGATCTGAGTTGGTGTCTTCCTCAACTGCTATATGAAGGAGTAGTCCTGCATTTTCATTTTCTTCAAGAATTCTTCTGCCTCTTCTTCTGATACAACTTTCTTCACTGATTCTGGGTTATCTTTGGAGATCATGCTTTTACTCAATTCTTCAGGGGCAAAGTATCTCCCTGACCGAGTTAAACCATGTTCCTCACACACTTCTTCCCTAACTTCCTTTCCTTTATACATCACTATTGCTTGTTTATATCTCCAAGTAACGGCTTTACTGTTGATGATTGGTGGCTGGATTACTGGTTTTACAATAACGAGCTCTATGTGAACACCTTCCACAACCACGACATGTTCTCTAACAGCCCCGTGTACTGTTACTTTTGCATGTTCCTGCTTTGGCGCGACCTTACATGCTCGGCCCCTTCGAACTACGACATGTTTGTTGCTTCTTCCTTTTGCCTCGATCACTGACTTCTCTCTACTTGCATTCATAGTTGGCTTAACTTCACTGTATTTGATCATCATTACTGTCTGTAAGGGCCTTTTGGACTCTCACCTCTATTCCATGATCTCGATCATGTTGGTCTTCTAATGGGCCGGCAGCAGGTTTTGGTTAATATTGGGTACCTATGGAGTCTTCAATTCAATCCGGTGGGAGTCGATGAGTTCCTGGATAGCGCTTTTCAAATGCCAACACTTTTCAGTATCGTGCCCCGGTGCACCGAAACAGTATTCACAACTAACAGAATAATCTAGATTCTTTGGGGGAGGATTTGGCAACTTTGCTTCGATTGGTCTCAACATATCCAAATGTTGCAGCCTATGGAATAGACTAGTATACGATACTCTCAATGGAGTGAATGTCTTTTTTTTTTGCACCCTTTCATATCTCATGACTGGATTGGCTCGGAAGGTGGGTTTTGGGGGTTGTTGGTAGGCTCTTCGAGGTGGGGCAAGTATTTTGTGGGGCTGGCACACGCCATTGTGTGTGAGCGGGAGGTTAGGTATACGCTTGTGCGTGATGGACTGAGAAGTGAGGTTCTAATAGTGGATAGTAATGTTGCGGCGGACTGTATAGATGGTGTGGGTATGTTTGGTGGTGAGGACGAGGTTGGGCGTAATGAGAAGGAGCCTGAGGCCTGAACCAAGTTCCCGACTCCACTATCGCTACTTCCTCCTTCTTATTCTTTTCGAATGCTCCCCTAGCTCCGTCCTGGATGGCCTGAGTGGTTGCTTTGATTGCGGAGTAGCTTATGATTTTATTGGATTTGAGGCCTTCCTCGACCATACTTCCCATCTTGACTACTTCGTTGAAAGACTTACCCACTTTTGAGACCAAATGCCCGAAATTGGTGGGTTCCAGAGCCTGTAGAAAATAGTCAACCATCTCACTCTCCTTCATTGGAGGATCAACTCTGGCTGCTTGTTCTCTCCACCGAAAACCATATTCCTTGAAGCTCTCATTGTGTTTCTTTTCCAGCTTTATCAGAGATAGACGATCTGGGACAATCTCGAGATTATAATTGAAAGTGACAAACAAACGCTTGTGCCAGGTCGTCCCAAGTATACTACTGATTGGGGTCCTGCCGGGTGTACTACTCCAGTGCCGACCCGCTTAAAATCTAGCTAACTTACGCTATTAGAAATTCATCTTTTCCTTCTACTCCCTCATTTTGCTGCAAAACTCCCTTAGATGCACGACCGGATTGCCATGTCTATCATATAAGTCAAATTTAGGCATCTTGAAACCTGGAGGCAACTGCACGTCTGGAAATAGACAAAGGTCCTTGAACGCCACGCTCACCTGGTCACCTAACCCCCGCATGTCCCTGAATGATTGTTCTAAACTTCTGACCTTCCTAAGAACCTCCTCTGCTCAGAATTTTTGATTGGCTTTTCAACTCATGCCGGGCTTTCGAGACGGGGAGCATAAGAGTAAGGCTCATGGGTTTTGTAAGCAGGCTCCGATAGATAGTATTGGGGGTCGTAAGCTTGAAGCAAGGGTTCACTTGATGATCTATGGACTGCGGCAGGCGAGGGTGCCACATAGATGGGGGAAATTTACGGGGGGGGGGGGGGGGAGGGGGGGTAAGGAGCGACTTTGGGTAATGGAGCTGGTGGTGGTTGAGAGGTCGTACCCTGGTGCTGCGAGTAGATAGGAAAACATGAGGGTGGATCAGTTGTGGAATGGTCAGGAGCTACTTCCAGTGGCGGGATGAAGGTTGGATTAGCAAGATAGGTTAGGGGTGGCTGTCCTCTTGCCCATGCCTGGTACATCTTAGCCACTTTGTTCTCAACCATGATAACCTTCTTTTTTAATCCAGAACCTCATCGTCGTGCCTTTACTTTAACTTTTCAAGGATGCGTGCTCGTTCCTCTGCATTTTTAACCAATTGTTTCTGAGCCCTAGATAGCTCACCTTCTGCTTTATTCAAGTCAAACCCATACTCGGTTACTTTTTTCCTTAAATTGTCTATGAGCTTTTCATGCTTCACGCTCCTGAGTGGATTTTCCGCGATGTTTTCATTTTCTAGATTTGGGCTTGTAATGCTTCGTTTTCTCTGATTAATCTTTTCTTTTCCCCTTCATCTGCAGCAGCTTGCAAGCCATTTTTGAATTGCAAGTCTTTGACTTGTTTTTCCAATTTTCCTATCATGGCCCTTGTACTCATTTCCTTGGCCAGCCAGTTCCATTGTTCTTGTGACGTTTCAGCAAATTCTTGGAAGTGTGTCCTCTCAGCCTGTATTCCGAACTCTATTTCTTGCTTGTACCAAGCAATGTACCTTGGTGCATCCTCGCCTTTAGATATATCACGTACTCGAGTGCCTGCCGTCAAGTATTGACATTCGCTCCAAGTTTGACGAACAACGGCTTCGGGAAATTGACTATTGGGACTAATCTCGACCACGTGGCTGCTAATATCCTCGTCCCTGGGAATCATTTGGCACCTCCCTAATTGTCTTAGCAATCTGTATGGAGCATAGGGTTGGATACTTCGGAGACCCATCAGAAGAAAATGAGGCCCGATGGCTGGCATATACACGATTTCATCCACGAGGAGCCACCCGAACGTCCACTCTATTTGGTTTGCAGTGATGGCCCAGAGACGCGACACCCATTCTGTAACACCCTCGGGTAACCTAAACCCATCAACCCCGTTATAGAATTCTTCTATACAGCTCTTTGTTGGCGACCCATAATTCATGAATTGAGGCCGATGGCATAAGTGTTCGATCATCCATATTTTTAATAATAGGTTACATCCTTCAACGAAATCTCCCCCTTCTTTACTGACAGTAAGAGCACGGAAGATTTTGGATAAAATCATAGGAGCGAGGGTGCTCTTGGCCTGAGTTATTAAAGTGCTGACAACCCCTGCTATCCGTATGTCAATATTTTCGTCCTTCTGCAGAAACACCAAATGACCCAAGAAAAATACCATGAATGCAAAATACCGGTGTTCCTCCCATTTGAGTTGATTCCCTTTGCTACAAAAGTGGTTTTCTGGGTCATTAAATCCTCCTACGTGCCCATACCTCTGATATATAAATTGCAAGGTACAAAAGCAGGTGGATAAGTATGGATTGTGAACCTTCCTGCTTATTTTTAAAGAGTCCAAGAATTTGTGTACGGCGATGGCCCTTGGCGCAATCAAGTATTGGTGCCTCATGGGGATCATAGGGGCCCTTATATATCCAATTATTTCTTCCAATGTCGGTGTGAGTTAAAAATCCGAGAAATGAAATACATTGTGAGTCGGGTCCCAGAATGTGATCAATGCCTTTATGGTGTCCCCCATCGGGTTAATCATTAACAGCGCAGTAAGTCCTCCCAAATATGCGTTGACTCTGTTTTGCCCCACCTCGCCCAGGTCATTCCACCACATGTGTAGCTCCAGGGGAATTTTGTTCATGAATGTTATTGGAAAATGTTGGTTTGTGCTCATTCTGCAAATTTATTAGGCGATTTAGTATCTCAAGACTTTATTCTGTTTGAATCAAAAAAACATTAAAATGACCTCTTCTTTTATGAAATTTATTTTCTAAACCAAAGCCCAGCTTTGCATATACGGCTTTTCAGCACTTCCAAAGGGACATTTTAAGGTTGTTCTCACTAATCGACCAAAAATAAAGCCCAAAGGTGGCCATTTTGTGCAAAATCAACCTTCTGACGTCTCTTTCAGTAACATTCGGTTGTTCTTGACAACAACGAAATCACCCGATTTATTTAGGACAACAAATAAACGTGACATTTGTTTTTCTTTGTGTTGGCTATTTTTGCAAAAGGGAGGTTGGACCCGATGGGGTTTGTCTACGTATCTCGCACCTGACGAGAATCAAACCGGCGTAGTTCGGGCAAATTAGATACGGGCGAGAATTAAAAAATAACTAATTTAGAGAAAACATTCTTCTTCTTCTTTTTTCGCTTTTTCTTGCAAAATGTTGAAACATGCAAAATCTTTTGAAGTGCAAAATCTTTTTTTTGAATATTCATGTATACCTTTTGTATTTTCTATTTTTATTATTTATAAAAAGTTGTGGCAAAAATATAACTAAAGCTATTTTTTAGAACGATCTATTCTTGCAAACAAGACTGCTTTCTTTTTCATTGGTAAGTAAACAAACTATTTTTGAAGATAAACCCTTTTCTCCTTTCTCTCATTTTTTTCGAAAATATATTGGCAGCGTTTCGACACTATTTGGGCATCGGTTTTTTCAAAAAGGGGGTGATTAACTCTCCTTACCCTCTCCGCTACTTCTTTTCTTGACTTTTCCCAATATTCATAAGCCGTTCAGCATGCAAACCCAAAATAAATGCACAAGTATGATGCGTCAAGATGGTCCATTATTCCGGGTACACCTGTCCTAGACGGACCCAACCCCTGTGTTGAGTCCCCTAAGTCATTTGCACATGATGAAAATAAGCGTTCCTAGTAGGGATCCAGCATGCAGCCTAGTTATTCTAGGTTCAAAACCTGAGTATGTGTTCTAGACAATGTACCCGAGCGGACAACTCGAGTCAAGGAGGGGGTTACATACCGGGAACCAAAAGGCCATCCGGCTTAGTAACTTGGCCGGCCTCTTTCATATTTTAGGGTATGACACTAAAAAAATAGGGAGTCTCAACCAGTAAGCACATCCCTAGAGGTGAGAAGAGAAGGGTTTCACGGTAATTTATATAAAGTTCAGATAATATCAAAGTAGTAAAAGGCAACATTTAGCACATCCAGCCAAAACATGTAATAGAATCAGATAATAAACAAAGCCAAATACAACAATTATTATAAGCTCGAACTCTTGAACCCTGAACCAGAGATTCTAGGTTCGATCCCCAGCAGAGTCGCCAAAGCTGTCACGCCTCCTTTTGGCTACTACAACCCGGCAAAAGGCGTAGATAAGGAATTTTTCCAATTAAAGGACAATCAAAACGAGATTCAATTATTTAAAAGAATTTTAGAGTAGCCACTTGGGAGATTTATAGTGTCCCAAGTCACCGTTTAGAATCCCGAATCAAGGAAAGAATGACTATGTTTAACAGTCCGCGAACCAGAAATCCGAGTAAGGAATTCTGTTAACCAGAGAGAAGTTGTTAGGAATTCCCTAGATCCGTGGTTCTAGCACGGTCTCTCAACTGTTATATTTGGCTTAAATTATCTGATTTTAAACAATTATAAACCTATGTGTTAATTTTAATCTTTTAACCACTTTAATTATTATTATTATTATTTTTAAAAGAGAATTGCAACGTCGTTAAAACATGTCTTGAACCACGTCACATAAATGCACCCATGTTTTTTGACACATTTCAACTTCATTGAGATTTGGATTTGGGTCACATAAATGCGCACCCAAGAAGATAAAATTATTTAAAACGCGCCTAAAGCGACTAACGCGTGTCATTATCTTTACAGGAAAACCGTGAAATTCACTAAACGGCATGTCCCGAAACTCTACGTATTTTAATATAATCATTTCATGAGGGCCATGAAATTTATGGGTTCCGTTTGGCGCGTCACTTCTCGTTTCTTTATTTTTATAAAAAGCCAATCCTAAAGCAAACTATTATTATTTTTTCACAAATTGAGCCCCTAAAAGACTTGGCTAATTGATGTTGGATCCCGGAATTTCAAACTTGAGTCCACATTTAAACAAGGTTTAATTCCCTTTGTTCCAATGTGCTATCTAACTCAAAAACTCCACATTCACTCAGTCATGCTTTCAGGTGAAGCTGGCCAGCAAGGATTATTGTATTTGGGCCTCAATGTGAGCCCGGAATTGAGATACATGGAGAACAATGTATGGATGGGTAAAAATTGAGCCTGATGTTGTTGCCTATCGAGCCCAAGCTAGTCCAGTAAATACATAGATAACTTTCATATGTTCAGATTTTATATCACATGCGTGAGTGAAGAATAATGCAAAATAATGGTAAAATTAGAACCAACTTTCAGGTTCGTATATGATTAACAATTTTATATGCATAATGATTCAAAGGAATAGTTCTAAAAATACCTATTAGCAACGTTCGTCTACCATAATTTAAACCATGATACAATCACATCAACTAACACAAGTTGATAACCATACCAAGGTTAATAGTACATTTGAACTTTAAACTTATTTCAATGCGGACTAATTTAATGCTAAAGGGAATCATGCTACTATCAGTATATTTACTTATGAGATCAAAAGTGAAACAATTATTTAACAGCCCAGGATAGTCTCATAATTAGTTACAATGAATATTTACAAATTGAAAGCTGCTCGAAATTGAAACAACAAATATAGAAACAATTTAGTGCGGTCAGCTTCATTTCTCTTTTCAAATTGGTTTTAGCCAAGTCATTGCACTAAAACTACTGATTTTAGGCTAAGGTCCCCTTCTATATGGATCTAAAGGATTCTAGCATTGTTTTCTATTTGTGGACCACCTATAGTATCCTTATTTTATCCTAAAATTACCAGGACCAACTAAACCCCTATACTACCCTTTTAGTATACTCAAATTACCATTTTACTAAGCTAAGTCTTAACCTAATTACTAGCTAACAACAATAAACAATACCATAATCAAATCTCAACCAAAAATTCAACTCAGAATTCAAAAGAAAACTACTGGACCACAAAGTCGAGCAACAGCTGAAATTAACATAATTAAACGAAATCATGTAAAGCTATAACTACTATGCCATTACCATTTGAAACAATCAAAATTGAAAACTACCAAATTATTTTTTGACCATTAGATTAAGCTGAACAATAAAGTGAAGGTTTAGGAACTGAAACTAAGCTAAACAAAATTGAAACTAATGCAACAAATATCATAAGTGGAAATTGGTCTTAAGAAACGGGGTAATTCACAAACATGGTGGGAAACTAAACTTTGGGAATTATTATAAAAATGCAACCGGACTAAATGGTAATCAAAATCCAAAATCAAAACAATAGAACCTATCAGGCTTCCAATTAAAACAAACAATTAAACTAAAGCAAGGCAAATTGTCTACAAAGAAATAAAACAATTAAAAAAAGAAGAAAAAGAAAAATGAAACTTACTATTTGATCTTCAAAGAAAAACCAGCCTGATTCGACTTGGGTCCCCAAACGGAGTTACATGTTCGTTTTGGCCAAAACGAACACGCAACTCCATTTGGGAACCCAAATGAAGTTTTGACAGTCCGTCTCAAAATTAGGTTAATCCCCAGATTTGAAATTCAAGGAGATTTAGAGTTTTTGAAGGAAATAAGGGTTGTTTTTTGCTACGGGAAGCCAAGGGGAGTATGGGGTGTTAATCGGGAAGCCTTTGGAGCCAGTGCCGCCATGAACTGCGGAGCAGCCGCTTCTTTGGAGGGATATTCAACGCGTTTGCTGGTTTTTAGAGGCGATCTTATGGGGGTTGGAAAAATGAGAACATGGGGACTAAGTGGTGTTAATTTGGGTAGATTTTGGGTTATGCTGGCGGCGGCGGTGGACAGTGGGGATACGGTGAGGATGTTGTGGTGTTACATCGGCGGTTGGATTGTACGAGGAAGATGGTTTGTGTCTCTGAGGGTATGAGTGTCATTCAGATGCTTTTATTAAATTGTAAGGCTTAATATGAGCCGTTGGATTAGATGGCATGGACGACTGAGATCAAACACCATCAAACGACGTCGTTTCGGACCTGATGTTTTGGACCAGGCAAGGACCATTGGGTCTGGGTTAAATTTAATGGGTCAGGTGGTTCTGGGCTAATCTTTAGTATTGGAAAAGGCCCAAATCACGGTCTTATGAAAGACCCAAGTTATATACAATTATTTATTCTCTCTTTTATTTATTTATTATTTTTTCAGATTTTTAATAAAAATAAAAACAAACCAAAGTATATTTAACTTCTAGTAAATAGACTGAACCTCTTAAAATAACCTAAATTCTAAAATTCAAAAGAAAATTAAATAAATATAAGAATAACCAATTTTTTGTTATTTTTCTTATCTTTTAATGAACTAATAACCCAAAAAAATATAAAATTTAAGTCCTAAATGCAAAGACGCCATTTTTGTATTTTTATAAATTATATTTAATTAAAATTCATAACATGTAAATAAACACAAAATTATGCAACTAAATCCTAAAAATTCGAATAATAGAAGAAAAATACAAATAAACACAAAATCACACAATTAATTCCTAAAAATTCACATAATAAAAGAAAAATGCAAATAAACACACAATCACACGATTTATTCCTAAAAATTCAAATAATTAAAATAGAATCCTAATTTAATGAATTTTATAGGAACATTTAGAGCAAGGAAAAAATCACGTGCTCACAATCTTGTTGTTGGGTTGGATCTACAAAAGAGAACGTAGATTGCCCAGGTACTTTCGGACAAGAGTTTTATCACTAGAGTGAAGATCCTCCCACCAGCTTAACAATTTTGAGTGGATTTTATATGCCGAATCTAAGGACTTCGTGCCCCATATTTCTGAAAGACAAATAAGGATAGGCCCTTACCCCCACCTGACTCGATATTTAATATCCACAATTGGCATAAAGCATTTAGTTCTCTAAATAAGTGCACAAAACATAGTGATATCCATTTGGGCTTAGGAAAACCCAGTGGACTTTCGACAAGGCTATCTTAAAAGATCATTATATGGACAACATAACTGATCCGGCTAGGTTTGACCATGATGCATGCATAGTTTTTAGAGTAAGGTTTCTATGGCGTTTTAGACTGGTACCCTTATGCGGACAACTCAAGGGGGAATGACACAGAACCGTCGACTACACCGCTGTTTTACCACAAATATACCTTTTTCCGGATTTAGGGGGTAATAATATAGGAAGAGCGCTACCACTCATTATAAGCGCTGATATGGTATTTGTTTTGCACGAGTGGAATATCATGTAGAGCATGATTATGAAATAACTAAAAGAATGGTGTCACGTATTTGCATGTTAAGAAAGCAGTAAATGCAACATTTTCATAATTTAAAGTAGTAGTAAAGGAAAAAAACAAAAAGACAAGTCAGATTTGCAATTGAAAAGGGAATCGAATGCTTAAAGGAATTAAAAAAGTAATTGCACATAAATAGGTATAAGTCCACAATAATAGTATGAAATGGTAAAAGCCTAAAAGTCCCCAGAAGAGTCAACATGTTGTTGCACCCCTTTTTGCCGCGAAACTGAATTTATGACATTTGTCTAGGACAACTCATTCCTTTTGGAAACTGGTTTTGCATTTGAAGAGTCGCTACCTAATAATTTAAGGTGCATCAGGACACCAATAAGGTTCAATTCTAAGTTTGTTTGAATAACCAGAGATAGGGTAAGGGCTTGAAATTATCCTACGGGGAAGATGTTAGTCACCTCTCAGGATCCACTAGTGTGGTTCCCGACGAGGCAGTTTATTGTGAATTTGGTGCATGTAAACAGATAAGGCTCAAATAAGAGGGGATTTTAATACACAATTTTTTGAAAGTAAACAAAGTTTGAATGAGCAATTAAAAAGGTTGATTTTTAAACAAGGAGTTACAAGGAGGCATTTATGACTATTATTCCTAAAGGAAGGATATTAGGCTGACTTGGGGTTTCAAAGGCGAAAAACCTAAGGCGAAATACAAAACATTTAGGACTGCACATCATGGGGAAGCACAGAAATAATGAAGGCTCAGGTATACCTCCTCAAATAAAGCAATTAGATAGCATGACTCAAACAAAAGCTAAGTCTGAATTTTTTAGAAGTCCCAAAACAAGGGATTTTGAGTCAAAGCCAGATTCATCAGATACCTCAGATAAGAAGTCCAAATCAAGCATGCATGCTGGTTGGGACAGTTACTAATTAACAAAGGCGAATTCAGTTTTATTGTTGTTATTATCCAAGGTTTGCCTAAATGTTTATGTGAGACCATTAGGAACATGGTATCTAGTGTTGATTCCGAATATGAAAAAGTAGTAACAATTTAAAACGGATGGTTGGAGATCCTATAGGAATGCTTGCTAAGTTCGTGTTAATAAGAAGATATTAAGTTACTTAAAAACTGGTTCAAAGTAGACGAATTTAAATTAAACTAGTTTCAGTTTCTACAGATTATAGTACCCACTACCGCTAAGTTTTATTCCTAGAACATGATATCTACGATTACTGATTTTAAACCCTTATAGACATGATATCTAGTCACAGATTTAATCCATATAAACATAATATATAGGTGTAAATGGGAGCATGAAGGATTTTTAGATAGGAATTTCGATAGGCATGATTTCTATATATTATGCTAATTTGAACGTGATACCAGATTATAACTAATTGGACCTTAAGAGCATGATATCTAAATGGTAACAAAAATGCAAAATTGTTAGATAATTCCTATAGGCAGGTTATCTAGATGTGAAAATGAACATGCAGGATTTCAAGTGAGTCCTATAGACATGGTTTCTAAATGCAACTTGAGCATGCAGGATCTTATAGACATGGTTTTTAAATGCAACTTGAAAATTCAGAATTAAAATCAATACTATAGACATGGTTTCTAAATACAACTTGAACATAAAACGCGTAGAATTTAAACAACAGATCTTATAGGCATGATTTTTACCCTTAAGCAAGCATAATGACCCAACTTTTTTCACTAGCTAACCCCAAGTGTTTATTACAACTTATTACAAACCAAAAATATTGATTTACAAATAAGAAAACCTGATTTGAATTCCTATGTGAGATATGCAATGAATGGTATCATTGCCAGTGATTTCAAAGCCTTTCTCAGACCTGGGTGTGCAGAGTTTCCTAAGAGTCACAAAGGACCCCGAGTAGTACTTACACCCAAGTTGCATGACCAAATAGTGATAAGTGTAGTGTGGAAGCGCCAACCTTTATGTGTCCAAGTTAAGAGAGAGATCATGGGTCCCAAAGAATGGCTCACACAAGAGGGGAAGAACCTAAGTCTAAGAGTAGAGTGGAAGTTTAGTAGCAGAAAGTAATTTAAAACTTAATTAAGAGAAGTAGGGGATAAGGGTGATTTGAAAACAATAGCTAAAATTATGCAGTATCAGCAAGTGCACAAAGGGGCAAGGGTGTGGGAATGCATTGCAAATGGCATGTGACCCTAAGAAGGGTCAAGTCGGGACATAGCAACAAGTGAAGCTAGCATGCCCATAAACTAGCCAAAATGCACAACATATAGAAGTTATGATCCCAGGGAATCAGGTTTGGGTCATGCACAACAATGTTCAATGTTGTCATGCCCCAAACCAACCAAAGATACCAAACACATAGAGGATGTGGGGTTTGGGATTCATAAGTGACTGATAGAGTTCATACATAAAGGAAACATAAATTCAGAAGAAATAAAGGGCAGATTACAATATGCTTCATAATGGAACTTGGTTAAATACAAACAAGAGACAAAAAAGGATGCAAAAAATAGTAAAGAAGCATGTTGTTGTTGATGCAGAAGCTAAATTAGAACATACCAGTAAAAATGTAAATGCAGAGAAAAATAAGCAAGTTTCCTACAGCCTAGCCTTGGCTTTCAACCGTCTAGGTAAGACAGCAATACAAGTAGCAACAAAGAAAAGAGAGAGATTTTAGTGGAGTGTGTGTCTGAACTCAAGTATGTTATGTCTTGTGTGCGTATCCTTGAAAGAAGATAAGTACAGAGTATTTATAGAATTTTGAAAATGAGTGAAAGAGAAGTAATAAGCGACAAAAATGGAAATAATCACTATTCAGAATCAATTACCCACATGATTGCCTTTAATTAAGGGATCACCTTCTTAACAGGCAGTGACAGATTCAAAATAAGGAAAGAAATCAATTTCTAGTCAGAATGCTTATTGCTACAAAAGAAGTAGTAAAACTATCGAGTAAGTGATTAAATTTAAGTATAGGAATATACTTGTTTTGGAAAGGATTTAGTAAGGCAAAACAAAGAAAGAAATCAATTAACCTTAACAGGCAAGTGAAATCATATTTTCAAAAAAGAAAAGTTTGAAATCACTCACTAAATTGAAGATTAATCAAGTAGGGAAACTTAGCATTTAAATAGAGTGAACAAACACTATACACGCGAGGCCAAGCCTGTTGGCAAAAGGAAATAGCATGCACTAGTAGCACGAACATTCAGTAGATAGCAACATTCGAAGCATGACAATCCAGTAGGTCAAGTCACATCGAATCAGTAGTGAAGAAAACATAGAACATCAACAGCATGCAAAGATCTCACAGTAGCATGTGAGGAAAATCGCTTTTTGAAAAATTAGGGTTTCGAGCACAATCGAATTTTAGAGATGACAGAAACCCAGAATCGCAAAGGAATAAATGGTTTTTAAATAAAGAACTTCAAATCAAGTCACGTGCTTAAACGAACAGTCTCATACCCAAAGCCATAGGGTTTTCAACGATGGTAGAGTTTCAAAAGAGGATAAACAAACAAATCGGACAAAACTCAAGCAAACAAGCATTCGTCTATTAAACAGTCAAAAGAAATTAGGGCTTTTGACATGTAAACTTAGGTAGAAGAACGATATGAGCAAACGTAACAAAAACATGTCAAGAAACTTAACAAGAACCCTAATCGGAAAAGATAAGGAGCTTTGAAAGTAAAGTTTTAAAAGAAACTTCGAGAAAAATGGTTAGAAGTTCAAAGAAACCATAGATCTGAAGCAGATCTGAAAGAAATTTAGAGATTAGGGTTTTAGAAGAACCCCAAGCGATGAGAAAGCCCTTGAAAGTCATCGATCTAAACAGGAGAGTCAAAGGTCTGACTCGAATAGCCATGGATGGCCAGAGAAAGTTAGAGACGACCAGAGAACAGTCATCGAGCAAAGTCTGGACTAGCACCTTCATGATCTGGTCATAAGACCACATAAACGAACACATAGAAACCATGGGAGGCTGATACAAGTCTCCAATGACCTTGGAAGGCCATGGATTGGGGAGGATTAAGGTGACGGGTTCTAGGGTTTGAGGGTGTTGTAGAAAGGATTTGAGAGAGAAGGGGGATTCTGAGGCGGCGTATGGTGGAAAATGGTAGGATTTAGGGGGTAGTTTGGGATTAATTAAGGTAGGGAGTCTCGTGCATTGATCATTTTGATCAACGGCCTGGATGGAACAGGTAAATGGGGCGGTTTAATGGGAGAGGGCTTGGGTCGATTCAGATTGTAATTGGGTTTGAGTAATTAAACTTCAAATTGGGCTCAATTGGGGTTCAAATCAGATTATAGTTGAAATAAAATGGGCTAACATTTAAATAGCTAATTTTTCTTTTTTGATTTACAAAAAATAATAAAATAAATTTTGTAAGTAAACTAAAGGTACTAAAATAATTTATATTACATAATTATCAAACTAAAAATACTGGATTTAATTTTTATAAATATAAACGCAACCAATCTAAAAGAAGCTAATATTGCAATTATACGCAATTTGACTTTAAAAATACTAAATAAATTTATAAAAATATACGAAAATCATCTTAGCTATATTTTGGTACAAACATGAGAATCTAATAAATGGATCACCAAAAATGATAACTTTGAAAATTATTATTCATTTTTTATGAATATAATAAGGGAATAAATTAGTTTAAAAAATCTTTAAAAATTTTAAAAAAAAAGAAGATAAAACTTTTGAACATTCTTATACATACACGTATATATATGCTATTAAAGTGTTTTACATATTAAAAATTAGGAAAAATTGGGTATCAACACTTGTACACAAGAGGATATACACATTCCATGCATGATTATTCCATGTTCTACAAGAAGCTGGGTTCTTCTACTGTTTTTGTAGCAGTTTATGTAGATGAGGTTTTCCTCACAGGGACAGATTTAGAAGAAATTAGTCGGCTTACAGCTTTTCTACATGATAGATTTAAAATTAAAAAACTTGGGAGAGTTGTACTATCTTTTAGGACTAGAGGTACTTCACAAGCAAGATGGTATTAATATCTCACATAGAAATTTATTCAGGACCTTCTGAAAGAATATGATTTCCCGCACTCAACCACTTTGACATCTCCTCTTGATCCCATAATGAAACTGAAGGCTCAGGAGGACTCTCATTTATCTGATCCTACCTTTTACAGAAGATTAGTTGGGAAGTTGGATTTTCTTACAAACACCAGGTTGGATATAGCTTATGGGGTCCAACACTTGAGTCAGTTTATGCAAGATCTCAGGGAACCCCATCTGCATACAACTAATCACATGTTGAGGTACCTCAAGAAAGATCCAACTTTGGGCATGTACTTCAACAATGCGTCTGATCTTTCCATCACTGTTTACTGTGATTCTGGCTGGGCAGCTGCCTTGATTTTAGGAGGTTTGTGTCTGGTTACATTATCCTTCTAGGAAGTAGTCCTGTGAGCTGGAAGTCCAAGAAATAGGAAACCACTTCCTTGTCCTAAGTAAAAGCAGAGTATAGAGTATAAAGAGGACAATACTCAATAATAGATATTTTGAGTTTCACTTTGCCAAATCAGGGACTCCTCGCTGTTCACCCCTTTCAGTGGCATACACAAGAGTTTTTATAAGCGGTATCACTATTTTAATAAGTAAGCAAACAAATAAATTATTACAACAATATTGAATCATATTAATAAAACACACTCAAGCTTATCGTTGAATTCTTTATGATAAGCTTTCATTTTTTGAAATGCATTCAAAATAATCTGATTAGAATAATACTAATTTTTTCCTATAGAAGGCATTAAAGAATAAAAGATCATTATTTTATTTAATTCCTTAAATCATTATTTACTTCATAGCCGAGAAACGAGATTAAGAAAATACTGTAATACAAAAGGCAAAAAACATTAAAACAAGGAAATGAAGCTATAAGGATTAACCTTGGCTTTCCCTAGAAAACTAACGCGCTTGACCAAGAGAGCTACTTAGCTCTTTACGTCCAGTGGTATCTCTGCATTATGTTTATTTAATTTTTAGTTCTGTATTTTAATTATATATACCTATTTAGTAAAAAATTCCGACCAAACTTGATCAAAAATAAATTTGCTTCTAATTCCTTTTTCTCTTTGAACTACATATTCTAGAATGTTCTGAATCCCTCATTGGAGGAGGAGTAGGGCTCGCTCAAAGCTCAGAATCTTGACAAACCGTAATTTGTCTTGCTTTCTTCTTCTTTTCCAAATTTAGAGTTTGTTTGGAAAACCACCTTGTAATAGAAATTTGTATAACTATTAGAATAGTAATTACATAGTCTAGTAATTACCCGGTTGTATAATTATGACAATCTATTTATTTGTTATAGTGTAATTACACTGTAAATACAAGTTTAATGTTTAGTTGCACAAGTATAATTACATAGTTAGATTAAATTTTAAATTAAATAATAACAAAAATTAAAAGTTAATATAATAAATATATGTCTATAAACTTTTATAAGTATAAATAATATTATATTTGTATTAAGATATATATTTTTTGGGGAATATGCATTAATTTAGTAATCATATATTTATAACTAATATTGTAAAAATAATATATATATATATATATATATATATATATATATATTAAATTAATAATATTTAGTATAGATACTTTCAAAAATAAATTATTTTGTAAGAATATCATGGAATTCATGTTTGATAAAATAAACTAATATTTACAAATATAATGTCGTAATATTATTCAAATATTTGACAAAACTACTCCATAAATTCTAACTAAAAAATGAACAATATATAATGTGAGCCAATACTACTAAAACAAGTAAATTGGAACCATGAATATAACACAATTTTTAACATCTTAAAAAATAAATAAAATAATTTAACATATGTTAAATTTTAACATAATAATAGTTAGTTCCAGTGAAACTTAATAATTAGGAAACATGATAAGTTTATAACCACATTTAACAATAAAATTCCACTTTAATTGCATCACACATTATATGTCAATTTTATTAATGATTCATTATTTCTAACAATAGGAGGTGTAATATAAAAAAAATAGAAAAATAAAATAAATAAATAATAAAATATAGTAAGCAATTACGTGGAATCACAAGAAGTAAAGATAGAGAAATAAAAGATAAATAATGTGCAAAGCAAAATATATTTTAAAATTTCAAAAGAACTTAAAAAGTAAAAATAAAATTAAAAAATTTAAATAATAGAAATAAAAAGTTATAAAAAATAAATTAATAAAAAAAGAAACTAAAAAGCAAACTTCTAATTATATAGTATAATTACCATCAATTCTCACCTCCCTTTGAGAATTGAAGAGTGTAATTACACCCCTCTAATTACACTCAAATTTATACAGATCATGTAATTATCTTGCCAAACAAACATGAGAAACTTTGTAACTACACCCAAATCCATTTTCAAAGATGCTTTCCAAACAAGTGCTTAGATAATTTCTGTCTTAACTTCCCATATTAAACCGTACTATTATCGTAGACACTTGCAAAAGAAGCGAAGCAAAAGTAAAAAGAGTAGGAATAAACACTCTAGAGGTGCATGATTAGCAAGGCTAGCTAACGTGCGCAAACAAGGATGACTCGCCGGAAAACTGCTCGGAAAGGCAATTCACAACCAACATAGACGGAGGAATGTAAGGAAGAAGCTTCGACTAGATTAGTAACACCGGAATCTGGTAGTGTTTAATAGCTAGCTCCAATTCAATTGGTACATTGGATGACAGGAATGGGAAGTGCACCGACGGTCATGCAAGGACTACAGTTGAAGGAGATGGAAATTTCAGACAAAATTGAGAAGAATGCGGCTACGACATCAAGTAAATTGACATATACTGTGGGATCTGGAGCTGAAGGGGAGAAACGAACTATGGCAGAAGTCGTCAAGGGCAATAGAACAGTGACTCAAGGATTACAATTGAAATTCTATCCACCAGAAATGAGAGACATAATTAAAATTGTGAAGCTGAATGGAGAGGAAATGCAAAGCAATGTTAGAAGTGGAGATCGGCGTTGATAGGCTATGTGCTAGGAGGTAATCCTACTTTCAAAGAGATGTTGAAATTTTTATATGGAATGTGGAATTCAGTAGCAACACCTACAACATTCTTACATGATGATGGTTACTTGATATTCAAATTTGAATCAATTGATGATGTGAATTTGATCTTGACTAAAGGGCCATACACGTTTAATAATAGACCGATGATTTTAAAAAATTGGGAACTGGAGTTTGAAATTGATAAGGAACCTATGAGAGTGATGCCATTGTGGGTGGACTTGCCTGGGCTTCCTATTCAATGTTGGGTTGAGGGGAATCTGGGCAGAATTACTAGTAGCTTGGGAATCCAGTATGTACAGATCAATTAATATTGGACTATGAAAGAATATCATAAGCTAGAGTGTTAATTGAACTAACTATATAACAACCAAATTAAAATATCAGAGTCTAAAAGGTTGAGTAAGAATGGAAGCCAATATTGTGTCATGAGTGTAATAAGTTTGGGTATCCTAATGGTGACTGTATGAAGAATCTAAATGAGAAACATAAGAAGAAAACAAAACAGAAATGGATAAGGAAGGAACGGGAAGTAGTGACTGAGGAGAACAGAAATGAAACAAAGGAGCAAAAGGAGAAGCCTCAAGAAAATCATATGATTATTAAAGATAGAGGTGAACCAGTCAGAGTTTATCAGAGCAAGAAAAAAGGGCAGCCACCAGCTGACTTGGAAGTGATAACCAAAAGAAACAAATTTGTACCCCTAAGAATACAGGAGGAGCCACCTGTAGAGATAAGAGGAATGAACAAATAGAAGGGATTATCAAATGGCCTATTCCAACAACCATTCCACCTATATGATTTTTAGCACATGGAATATTAGAGGACTGAACAAGTCCTTTAAACAAAAAGAGTTTAAAGACTTTCTAATGAAGAATAAGATAGACATGGTTGGACGCTTGGAAACAAGATTTAAACAAAGAAGAACAAAAAAGATCCAAGAAAAGTTTAGGAGATTAGAGAGTGGTGGATAACTATTCTGCAGCACCCATTGGTAGGATATGGTTAGCATGGAAAGAGAATGCAGTGAAGATGTAGGTGGTGTATACATCAGCATAAATCATACATTGTCATATACATGAAAAAAACTCTGAGTTTCAGAGTACTGTCACTGGGGTATATGGTCTGCATAGTATAAGTAGTAGATAGGAATTATAGAATCAGTTGAGAAAAATAAATGAAGACATTAAAGGCCCATGGATTATTATGGGGGACTTCAATAGTATTTTGACAATTTATGATAGAATGAATGGAGCTCCAGTTCATTCAAGTGAAACTGTGAATTTTAATCAGTACATTGAAAACATAGGAGTTTGTCTGATTAATAAAAGAGGTTTCCAGTATTCCTGGAGCAACAAAAGAGGGGCTGAGAATAGAATATGCAGTCACATTGATTGGGCTTTGGTAAATAAAGATTGGTTTGAAAGATATGTAGGTATTGCCAGATATGTTGGTATTGAGGCAATATATCTAGCACCGGGTTGCTTTGATCATACACCTGTGGTGTTAGATAGTGAAGTTAAAAGAATGAAACTACAAAGACCTTATAGATTATTGAATGTGTTGACGGAACAAGAAGAGTACTAGAAATCAGTATGCAACATATGGAAGCAAAAAATTCAGGGGTATACTATGTATTCAATTCAGGAAGCTGAAGATGTTGGAGATTCAGACAAGAAGCTTGCAAAGAAAATATTATTCAGTTGAAATAAAGATAAAGCAGTTGAAAGAACAGCTCAATGAGACTTAGAATAAACTGAATGAGGACCATCTAAATTCAACACTCATTGAGCAAGAAAAGGAGACTATGAAGCAACTGGAGGATTGGGATGCAGTGTATGAGAAGATCCTAAAGTAGAAATCTAGGGCAGTTTGGATAAAACATGGAGACTCAAATACAAAATATTTCCATACATAATTGAAATTAAGGCAAGCTAAGAATAAGATGAGCTCAATATGCCAAGAATAGAAGTAGAGGATGACAGATTCAGAGCTGATACACAAGGAATTTGTCACTTTTTTTCAAAAGCTGCTAGGAGAAGCTAACAATGTGGTAGAGGGAATTGACATTAATATAGCCAAAGATGGTCCTTGCCTGTCTTTAACTCAACAACAGGAGATGTTGAAGCCTATTACAAGGGAGGAAATCTTGAGGGTGTTTCAACAACTACCAAATGATAAAGCACCAGGTATTGATGGTTATCCAGTTGAATTTTTTAAGGGAAAACTGGCAAGTTGTAGGAGAAGATATTATAAAAGCAGCGAAAGAATTTTTTGACACAGGGAAGATGCTTAAAGAAATGAACTGTACTACCGTCACCCTTATCCTGAAAGTGTTAAATCCTAACTACGTGAGAGAGTTTAGGCCAATTGCTTGTTACATGACAATGTACAAGATAATTGCCAAACTACTCACTAACATATTGAAACTAGTAGTAGACTGCTTGGTGGGACCTTCTCAATCAACATTCATTGAAGGGAGAAATATTCTAGATAATGTGCTATTAGCACATGAACTAATTAAAAGTTATAACCAAAAAACAGTATCTGCATATGACTCAGTTGATTGGTGCTTCTTGAAGAATTTAATGTTGGAGTTTGGTATTCCATATAAGATGGTAAATCTCATTATGGAATGTGTAACTATAGTGTCGTATTCTTTGCTGATAATTGGTGGGCTAACAAAGAAATTTCAAGCAAGAAAGGGGTTAAGACAAGGTGATCCCATGTCACCTTACTTATTTGTATTGGTGATGGAGTATTTGAATAGAGCTTTGAAGTAACTAAACACAAAGCAGATTTAATCATCATCCAAAATGTGAAAAACTACAAATGATACACATATACTTTGCATATGATTTGCTTATGTGTTATTGAGCAGATATGGTTTCTATAGAGTTGATGATGAAACAGTTTGAATTGTTTTCAACTATTTCTGGACTCCAGGAAAATATGGAAAAGAGATCACTTTTGTGGCAGGCATAAGTGTATAACAGAAAGAAGATATATTGAAGAAGCTGAAATTGAGTACTGGTGATATACCATTCAGATACCTATGAGTGTCTCTATCATCTAAAAAGCTAACCATAAATTAGTGTATGGCATTGGTGGAAAGAATAACAGAAAGAGTCAAAAGTTGGACATCTAGGTACTTATCAAATGCAGGGAGATTGTAATTAATAAAAAGTGTATTGTTTGAAATGCAGACGTACTGAGCTCAAGTATTCATACTACCAAAGAAAGTACATGGTAAAGTGATTACTGTTTGCAGAAATTTTCTGTGGAAAGGGTGCAGTGAAGGAAGATCAGCACTATAGCATGGGAGACTGTTTTCAAGCCTAAAGTAGCGGGGGAACTGAGTATTCTGAATTTTGAAATACGGAAAAGGAATGCAGTAGGAAAACTACTATGGGAAATAGAACAAAAAAGGATAAGTTGCGCGTACAATGGGTTCATCATCATTATATGAAAAAGAAAAAGCTGAAAACAATGGAAACTCCAAGACAAGCAAGATGGGTCATAAGAAAGATTTTTAAGCAAGAAATTGGCTGAAAAATGGAGTGTAAGAACTGGAAACATATGTAGAGAAAGGGAAGTATAGCATAAAGAAAGCGTATACTAGTCAAATGCAATAGTATGCA
The DNA here is from genome assembly GCA_034376525.1 of Nicotiana benthamiana. NCBI lineage: Eukaryota > Viridiplantae > Streptophyta > Magnoliopsida > Solanales > Solanaceae > Nicotiana > Nicotiana benthamiana. Next base: position 154,735,907 of record CM067339.1, read on the forward strand.
AAGTCGACATGGAAAAACTATATCTAACTAAAGGACTTATGCCAAGGCATCAGTTCATATTGTGGATGGCATTACATCAAAGGTTAGCAACTGTGAAAAGAGTAACTAAATGGGGCATCAATGTAGCAAAGGACTGTTTATTGTGCACAAGTGGTAATGATGAGACTATGAACATCTATTCTTTGAGTATCTAAATTTGTGAGGGATCGAATACTCAAGTTGTTTGAAATTAGCTAAACAGTAGGGAATTGGCAAGAGGAGGTCAACTGAATGACAAAGAAAACAAGAAGCAGAAACATGAAATGGACAGTTCTGGGCAACGCCTTTGCTCCTGCAGTGTACCAAATATGGAGGGAACAAAAATTTAGAAAATTTCAAAAAGTCAGTAGAGAAAATAAAGAATTGGTTAGAGATATAGTACTTCATTTACATATGAGAGGAGCGAATTATTGTAAATGGAAAACAATATTAGAAAAGATAGATAGATTCTCATGCTATTATAGTTAGTAAGGTCGACAGGGAATCAAATTGTTACAAAAGAGACTATTTTTTTAGACCCGACTTTAAAATCAATAAGCGAGTGAATATAAATATTTTACTTGGTTAAATAAAAAATTTCAATTTAACCAAAAAAAGAAGCGAAGCAAGAAATTCAGTGCCATATTATAGAAGCACGAGAAAGAGGTACTTTTGAGTAACCCTGTATTGTGGCCCGGGCCTGAACCAGACTGGACCGGGCCCGCGGTCCTGGCGGGCCTAACAGGCCTGGTGGGCCGGGCCTAGTGGTCCTGGGCCCGGTGTTACTCTTAAGCCCGTGACGGGCCGGGACCGTCAGCCGGGCCTGGGCCGGTCCTGGCGGGCCTAAACGGGCCCAACAGCTATATTTTATTTTTTTTATTTTAAAAATCACCAACGGATAGATTTTAAAAATTAGCCGCTTGGGCTACAATTTGACCGTTTAGAGGTTTAAAAAATGGTCATTTGGCCCCCAAACTTTATATAATTACACTTTTACTCATTTCTCAACTATAAATACCCCCTCATTTTTTATTTTTATTCACCAATTCATCAATATCTCTCAATCTTTCTACTACAATTTCTTAATTTATTGTTGAAAATTCGTGAAAAATTATCAAGTTGTTGAATTGAAGTTTTCAAGTGTTCAACGATTTTCAATTTTCAAGAAGTTGTTCGGCAATCCGGTAAACTCGTTTCAACTCTTACGTTTTAATAATATATTTTTGTGCGGTTTAGTTTGCATAATTATAGTTAATATGACATTTTCTTTGAAAAAAATATTTGGTAAAGGAAAAGGTAAAGTCGGTGAAAGTGCGGCCATAATACTATCCTTCCCCCGGCTGCCCGACCTAGAAAAGATAAGCAAGTTGAAAGTAGTCGCCAACCTAGACGTCCTCCTCCTCCTCCCGTAATTCTTGATAGTGATCACCCTTGTTTTCAATTTATCGATAGTGAATTTCTACATGATGCTGCAGTAGGTGATATATTAGATGATGAAATTATGAATACTCTTTATCCTAATGAATCTATCTTAGAGGAAAATGATGATGATCATGATCATGAAACCCAAGCACCAGAATTAGATAATACACCTATTAGTCCTGTTAATAACCCAAGTAATGCACCGGCCAACCTATCTGTAGAAACTCCTAGTTTTAATAGACAACCTGCTAAACGTCAAGAAACATCATTAGTTTGGAATTTTTTTACTCAAGTAAGAGAACAAAATAAGGTTAAGTGTAAAACTTGTGGGAAATTACTTGTGCATAAATTTACTGGAGACCGTAGCGGCACGGGTAGTTTGACTAGGCACATAACACCCTAGAGATAAGGCTAGATTTTTGCAAATGCAAGCGCAGCAAGATGGGACAAGTGTAGATCCTGCGGTTAACCCTAGTACATGTTCAAATCTAGTTCAACCAGGAATTAACACTGTCACTAGAGGCATTTTATATTACGATCCAAATAGAGATCGTGAAGAATTAGCAAAGATGATTACTGTTATGTGCTTACCTTATAATTTTGCTTCTAATCCTAATTGGGTTCATTATATTAGAAGAGTCTGTAATCCTACTTATAAAGGTTGGCCTTGCGCAACAGTTAAGGCCGATATTTATAAATTCAAATATAAATATGAACAATATTTGCGTTATTTATTTACTCATATACCTAATCGGATTTCTACTTCTACTGATATTGGTAGAAGTGGTAATGATTGTGATTATCTAACTGTTACAAGTCATTGGATAGATGAGGACTGGACAATGCAAAAACGTATAATTGCGTATAGAATAATTAATTCACGTCACACATGTAAGTTTATAGCTAACACTGTTTCAGATATTTGTAGATATTTTGCCTTTAGCGATAAAATAATGGCAATTTCTATGGATAATGCTTCTAGTAACACTAGTGCTATAGGCATGCTTACAAAAATACTAAATCCTGCATTTACTAATATTTTTCATGTTAGATGTATTTGTCATATTTATCATTTAATTGTCGGTGATGGTATGCGAACATTAAACATAGAAATTGAAAAGGTTCGAATGGCTCTTAATTAACTTTTTATTCAAACCGTAGAACTAGACTTAGAGAGTATTTTAAAAAATGTGAATGAATATGTCCTTAGAGAAAGAAAGGTTCCTAAACCTTATCCGACTAGATGGAATTGTATGTACGGAAGTTTAGAAGTTGCATATGAATGTAGAAACCCAATTAATGTAACGTTTAATTCTCGGGTAGGTGGTGAGGATGATGATGAAATGCTTACTACGCAAGATTGGACGAATGTTAAAATTCTTTTAGATTTTTTAGAACATTTTCAAGTTGCTACAAATGCATTTTCTGAGCAATATTATCCTACTATTTCAAACTGTTTAGTTTATATTGCAGCACTAGCTGATTTGTTTGTTGAATTTGGCGAGGGTGGAGATATTTAAGAACTTTCTATAAATGAAATGAAACAAAAATTTAAAAAATATTTTTTCGTATCCCTTGGTGTTGCTGCAATGTTAAATCCTACAATGAAATTGGGAGGTCCTCATTTTTGGTATTCAGATATTTATAAGGCTTTAGATCTTTCAAACGAGAAAGTTGCTACACTTGAAGATGCAAAAGCATCAATTAAAATTAATTCTCAAACAGTTTATAATGCTTATCAACTTGCCTTAGAGCATGCTAGGCCAAATATTCCAACCCCTACTTCATCTAGCTCACAATCGTCTAAAACAGCTGCGGGCTTAACAGCTCTTAAATCTTGGACGGAGTTCCGGGGTTCTCAAGGTGATAATTATGATGAAACTTCACATCTAAATGAGATTCAAGTTTATTTGTCTCAGGGACTTGAAAAGGAGAATCCAGACGACTCTTTCGCTCTTTTGGAATGGTGGAAGTCAAGGGAAAAATATTTTCCGGTTCTTGCAAGGATGGCTCGTGATATTTTATCAATTCAAGCTTCAACTGTTGCATTGGAGAGCGCTTTCAGTCAAGCAAGTCTGCACATAGGTGATCATAGAGCGTCGATGAGAGATAACTTGAAAAAATCGGTACTTTTTAGAGATTGGATCCGCGCGGAAAAAAGAAACTTTGGAATTGCATAATCACAACCGGCGATGGAGTGAAGCTTATGAAGAAATGATAGCAGAACTTGCAGAGGATTCTGCTTCGCCCGGAAGTGGTGATGAACAAACTTCTTTTCCACCACCACCAACGCAACCTCCTCCCAACCTTGACAGATTTATGAGATTTGTTAGAGATACAATGTAGATTATGATGTAACTTGTACATTGGCACATCTTCTTTTAGTTTTTTTTTCCTTTTAATGGTGGTATTAGTACATTGTTGTGCTCATTCCATTGGGGGAAGGAAGACTAAGAAAGATATGTCATTTTTGGTAATGAAAATTATAAGACATACCCTTGAATATCTTTTTTCTCAATATTTCTTTGTCTTTACTTTCGAATTATTTATAAGCTACAATATATATATATATATATATATATATATATATATATATATATATAACATACAATATATACTAATTACTACAATACAATATACAATGAATATATATTATATATACAATACTAATAACTAGTATACTATCAATATATTCTATACTAGTATACTATATTACATAGTATACTAATAACTACAATACATTATATTGCCTTAAACAAAAAAAATTACAAAAAAGCCCGCCAGACCTATCAGGCATACGAAGCTCGGTCGCTAAGCCCAGGACCACATGAACATAAGTCCATCACTAACTGGTCTCACCCAATGAGCCCACAAAATTCGAAACCGCTAGATATCAGGCCCGTAAAGCCCAAGCTCATAAAGTCCGGCACGCAAAATCCGTTTAGGTCCGGGACAAAATACAGCGCCACTTTTGAGGCTAGATCCCAATGTTTAATTTTTTACGAGTTTCATTAAAACCAACTATAAATGCTGTCTTAAGAACCAAAGGCAGCTGGAATTGGGACATTCCCGAGGAATAAAGGGACGTTTGACTGTTGGTGTTTTGTGCTGCGTTAGTTTCTAAAACTAATCCTTTAATTTTTATTTGTACACTTTCCAGTTCAAAATAAATAATTTTAAATTTTTTTATGATCTAATATAATTAATTTTTTAAAAATTTTAGGAATAAATTAATTTTTTGCTACATTATTTTTGGAGTAAATAATATTAGAATATATATTAGGAGTATTTATGTGAGATAATAAAGGTTAATATGAATAATTTCATTGTTAATTAATATTAAAAGATGAATTTCTTAATTTGTGTGAAAACATGCAAAAAATTACTCATTTTGGATTGAAGAGAGTATATATTATCACTATAAAATGCGTCATGAAATTTATATTAAATATAAGAAATTAAGAATATATTATTCTATGTAAAACAAGAGGGCTAAGCTAAAAAAATTCAAAATAAAAATGTATCATATATTTTGAACAAACTTAAAAAATAGTGTAATATAAAATAATACAAAAAGACTAATCAATATAAATTGATTTATTAGTATTTATTCTTTCTGAGTTGTCAATCCCATCTACTGTAGATGATTATCTGTAGAGGGGCTTTGATTAAACTATTTTAATGTATAAAAATAAGCTTTTAATTTTCAGTTAGTAATTTTTAAGTCTTATGTTTATCCACTTTCTTTTTACAGGTTCAGTGTAGTTGATTTGGCTCCAATAGGTTACTCATTATTTTTTCCACGTTTATACTCCTGTATGATATAGTATAATCTTTTTTTATTTTATTTTATGATATAGCATAACCCACTTACCTGTAGTTGGATTTTTCAAGAGAGACTATAATGTAAAATTTTACATTATTAGCGTATCAACTTATACCTTGTTATTAAATGTTCAAGCATGAATCGGGAAGTAAATGAAATTGGTTTTGTTTTCCATCTTGAATATGTTGTCCAACGGTATCAAATGGGAGTAATTCCTTAGTTTTCTAAAAGTTTAACAATGAAGTTACCGTAGGAAAATGACACTTGGAAAATAACAATAATAATACTGTAGTAATATTATTAGTAAGCAATACACTAATTGATTTGAATAATATAATGTCCTAATAATTATTTCAGTAATATGAAATATTTTTCCAAAATTAAATAAGCCTATCTTCATTTGGGAGGATACGAGAATCAACAAAATATTAAGTATTACACACCCAACTATTTTAAAAATGGGAACAAGAGAAGTTATACTACCAAAGAGAAATACAACAAAGGGAAGTTGATGAATAATGTGTAAGATTATTAAATCGCAGCCATAGCAGAGATGAAGATATAATTATGCAATCAATCTAGAGCTAGAGTTCAAGGAAGCGTACCGTCAAACTCTATGGATTCAGCAGGAACAACAACCGGCAATCAAGCCTAAGATCAACTTCCACGATCCACTAGCAACGAGCTCTCACAGCCTGGAGAACTTAATTGATGGGACGTCTACCATTACCACGTATTAAAGAGGCAGAATACGTTAGGGTTTTTCTGATAACTAGGGAAATGAGGGTTGACCTCTATTTATAAAGAGTGTCTACCTATCACATGCCAATAGTTATTGGGCTTCACTTATCCATAAAATATTTATTATTAGGCCTTTTATTTATCCACCACTTGGATAGCTTCACCATCCCTTTCAGGCTATAACCAATTAACGTAAGTCCAAAATTTAACATTCTCCCACTTGGACGCTAACATTAATTGAGGACAAGAAAATAATTTTAAATATATGAGTTTTTAAAAAAAATATTTTGAAAAGGATTTTAGACTCTACGGTGACCACTCTACTCGCATAGCCAAGGATAGAATGACCCATATAACAATCCATTCAGTCTCAATAGAAAAGTCTAACAATGAATCGTAGCAGGCATTGTACCATTTTAAGGTGTGAATTCTATCTACAACCACATGTGCTAGAATTTTCATTAACATGGATCAAACATGTGTGCTAAGCATTTTATCTTTCTAATCAAGGTGAATAGATTCACACTCTTAGAAAAAAATAATCATCCAGCTGATATTAGCCATATCACTTCAGGAACCTCCAAGTGACACTAAATCATATCACCTCAAGAGGATTCCCTTGTGCTTTACCGGGGATAATCACAGCAAAAAGCAGCAAGACTCAAATATATCATAAGTTTATGCAATGTTCAATTGGAAATAAAAAATAAATAAATTATCATGTTAGTCATAAGCATAACAGGTATCAAATAACACAAGCTTGCATAAAAATAGAATTTATCAAAAGTAATATCTTAGTCAGCAATTATAAAGTAACTCACTGACTAAAGCACATCAAAAGACTCTAAAATACCCATATTTTTAGCATGTTCATTAAACACTACAGGCCAAGACCTTTAGGCAAAGGATCAACCAACATAGAATATGTGCTAATATGCTCAATACATATATCACCTTCTTTTACCATATCTCTAACCTTAAGAAACTTAAGGCTAACATGCTTAGAGCCTCTTGTTCTCTTGTTATTCTTGGAGAAGAACACAACTGCACTATTATCATTGTGAAATAGTCAACGGCTTAGATATAAACTCCACAATTTGTAATTTAGTAAAAAAAATTCTTCATCTAGACATCATGTGAAGCAATGTCAAAACAGCAATAAACTCAGCTTCCATTGTAGATGTAGTAGTGATACTTTGCTTCTCATTTTTCCAAGAAATAACACCTCCATCCACCATAAATATATACCCAGAAGTTAATTTTATAATGTCTTGACAACCTGCAAAATCAGAACCTGAATATACTACAAGATCCAGGTCATCAACTTTTTTATATACAAGCATAAAGTCTTTGGTATGTTATAGATATCTCATCACTTTCTTTGCAGCCACCCAATGTGCCCACCCGGAATTATAAGAAAATCTTCCCAACATGTTAACAACAAATGCAATATCAGGCCTTGTACAAACTTGTATGTACATTAAACAACCAACAACACTTGCATATGACACATTTTTCATAGTTCTCATTTCAACTTTATATTTTGGATATTGATCCTTGCTAAGTTTGTCTCCTTTTATAATAAGTGCAACTCCAGGTCTACAGTCTTGCATATTGAAAGTTTTAAGAACACTCTCAATGTAGGAATACTGTGATAAACCCAATAAACTATGTGACCTATCTCTTTTAGTTTCTATCCCAAGAACAAAAGAGGCTTCACCAAGATCTTTCATTTCAAAAGGCCTAGACAAAACTTGTTTGGTCTCATTCATCAAGCCCAAATCATTTATGGCAAGTAAAATGTCATCAACATAGAGAACCGTAATAAGGAAATTGTCATTAGCTATTTTGAGATAAAAACATTCATCAAGTTTATTTTCCACAAAGTCCAAATTTTGTAATAGTTTCATCAAATTTCAAGTACCACTGCCTGGAGGCTTGTTTAAGCCCATATATGGATTTGTTAAGCTTGCACACTACATGTTCTTTACCAGCTTCTTTAGATACTTCTGGTTGAACCGTGTAAACCTTTTCAAGTAGACTCCCATTAAGGAAAGTAGTTTTAACATCCATCTAGTGTAATTCTAAATGAAAATGAGCCACAAGAGTCATCACAATTCTAAATGCATCTTTGAATGAAGTAGGAGAAAATGTTTCTTCATAACTAATACCTTCTTTCTGAGTATAATCCCTAGCAACTAATCTTGCTTTATAACGATTAATGTTTCTCTTAGAGTCTTTTTTAGTTTTAAACACCCATTTTTTACACCCATTTGCAACCAACAGGTCTAAAACCTTTAGTTTATTCAACTAACTCATACACTTCATTGCGTTTTATGGAGTGCATTTCATCTTTCATTTCCTCACGCCATTTATTAACAAATGGAGAGGAAATAGCTTGAGCATATGATAAAGGATTAGTCAGCTCTCCAGTATCACTAAAATTTTCAGTCACATACACGATAAAATCATCAGAGAAGGCAGACCTTCTTTCTTTTTGTGAACCGCAGAGTGGTTCATTTTGTAGATTTTGTTCAGGAACTATGAGATCTATGTCATTGTTCCCTTGATTCTCCCCTCTTGAATATGTTAGTTTACCACTTTTTCATGTATAACAGGTACAGGGACAATGACTTCCTTTTCTTTCAGTATAATTTCCTTACCACATGAACAATCACAATCACAAACATCATGCTCAAGAAATTTCGCATTAATAGACTCAACGATTCTAGTGCCACGCCCAAGACATAAAAACCTAAAACCTTTAGAGTGATCAGGATAGCCTATAAAGAAACAATTGGTAGTTTTAGGATCAGTTTTCTTTTTTGTGGGTGAATAGATACGAACTTCAGCTGGACATCCCCAAATATGAAAATGGTTCAAGCTAGTTTTTCGGATTCTCCATAGTTCAAAGGGAGATTTCAAGATAGATTTTATAGGAACTGTATTCAGGATATAGCTAGCTGTTTGTAAGGCTTCACCCTAAAGAGACTCAGGTAGGCTAGTTCTTGACATCATACTTCTTACCTTTTCTATGAGAGTACGATTTCATCTTTCGGCCGCACCATTCTGCTCAGGAGAACCTGGCATGGTATATTGTGCCACTATCCCACATTCCTGCAAAATAAAGCAAAAGTCCCCGTACATTGACCACAATTATCATATTTTTCATAATACTCACCACCACAGTCAGATCTCACTATCTTAGTAGACTTCTCAAGCTGGTTTTCAACTTCAATCTTGTAAATTTTAAACTTATCAAGTGCTTCAGATTTTTCTTTTCAAAGATAGATACGATACCTTGAAAAACAATCAATAAAGGTAATAAAATACTTATGATTGGTCAAAGTAGGTACATAAGGTCCACTAATATCAGCATAAATTATTTCTAAGAGTTCGGAGCTCCTAATGGAACCCTTTCTCTTAACCTTGGTCATTTTACCCTTAACACAATCTACACAAGTTTCAAAAACTTTTGAATCAAGAACAGGTAAAATATTTCCTTTATCAATCGTTCAATTTTTTCTTTAGAAATATGACCAAGATGCCTATGCCATAATAAGTAAGACATTTTACTCATAGCAGACATTTTATGGGCGATATTTTTAGCATGCATTACAAAAAAAGTTTCATTCATTATATTCAAGTGAAATAGATCATCACTTAAAAAAGTATCAACAACAACATGCGAGTCACAGGAAAATTTTAATAATACCATTATTTTGTTGAAATGAAAACCAACTTTGTCCAAAAGGAAAACCGAAACTAATTTTTGTCTCATAGACGGTACAAAAATAGTATTTTCTAAACAAATACTAGAATTATTCTTAAAAGGTAAAATAGATATTCCTATAAAATCTACTTTATCTTTGAGTTCATTGCCCACAAAAATACTGGCTTCATCATCTTTTGGCTTCGGTTTGCTTACTAGGTTCTGCAAGTCATTGGTTAAATAAAATGTTGCACCACTATCCAACCACTATAAATTTAAAGGAACATGAACAAGACTAGTTTCAAAGAAGACAAAAGCCAAAAGAACATGAACAAGACTAGTTTCAAAGAAGACAAAAGCCAAAAGATTACCTGATTTTATTTTTAGAGGACAACCAGCTTTCTTATGACCTACTTATTTGCAATCCCTGCACTTGATTTCTTTCTTAATTACATCTTGGGGACCAAGAGAATTATGAGACTGACCTTCGTTAACACCAGGATTATTAGTATGACCACTATTACCACCCGGATGATGTGACCGTGTTTCTTTTCGTGAAATTTGCGTCCACTTTTTCTTTTATAAAAGGGATAGTCAGCTGATTTAGACAAACTAACAAAGTTTATTATACCCTCAAAGTTTTCTTTTTGAATCCTCCCTTCTTCTACCATGCAAACAGTAATAAGCTCATGAACACTCCACTTATCCTTTTGTGCATTATAGGTTGTCTTAAGTTGTTTAAACTGCTCAGGAAGGGACCTTAGAGATTGGTGAACAAGAACATCATCGATAATGGTTACACCTAAGTTGCTCAGTTTGGTAGCAGTGTTTACCAATTTCATAATATGATCACGGACACTACCTACAAGATCATACTTTATGGTGGACGAGGAATCAATCAGGCTACCTATCTCAGCTTTATCAGATTCTAGGAATTTCTGTCCAATGGCACTCAGGAAATGTTTTGCATTTTCATTATCCTTAATCGCACCTTTTACGTGATCAGAACTGGATCTTTTCATGATCATAAGACTTAGTTTTTTAGCCTTCATCCATTTTTTCATACTTAGCATTTTCATCAATAGTGCAAGTAGTTATAGGGTCAGCGAGTTTCCGTTCAATCAATTCAAAGTCTAGGTCCATCAGACCTAACACTATTTCTATACCATGTTTTCACTTCTTGTAATTGCTACTAGTCAGAGTTTCACTGGAATTCAATTGGGTAGTCATGTTGTTAATAGTGTATAAGCAAATAATACACACAAAAAAACATATAGGATTATGGGAAGGAATATATTAAATTAGACATCCATTACACCCCTCATTTGGATAGAAAATGCAACCGTCTCCCCTTTTTTAAAACATCAAGGAGTCCAAGGCATTCATTGTATCCTCACCTTTAGGTAAGAGATGCAATGCCTCCCCCTATTATCCAAAAGTACAAGACGTACATTGTATCCTTCCTTTAGGTAAGAGATACAAAACCTCCTCTTACAACACGAGAATTCAAGATATTGAGCTTCATCCTTTGGATTGAAGTATAATATCTCATCTCATAATTAATTTTGCGTCACTAGTATCGAAAGATAAATCTCTGACACCAGCGTACACTCTATCAACAATAATTTTGACATGGTACATCAAGAATATTACAATGACTCAAATAAATAGACTACTTTGATGGAATCTATTCATTCATATCCCTCAATTCATGTATAATATTATTTCACGTGTATAAAATTCTAAGAATTTCCAATAATTCCAAACAAATAGACCACTTTGGTAGAAAATATTTATTAATTATAAATTCTTATTTAAACATATAATATACATGTGATAAAAGTAAAGACCATTTAATTTCAATCCTTTTAGTAGTGTGTTAATTGTTTTAATTCCATTCTCTGACTAAAACGATAAAGTATTTAACATGCATTATGATTATCCTAAATTCATGGTAGTATAAGTATTTCGGGTATGTCCCATATAAAGGTGTAGTAAAGAAAACACATAAAATTAATATCTCTGTTGGACTACATACTAAGTAAATTTTTAAAGAAAAAAATAATAATTATTGGTGGATTAGGCCCCAAAGTCCAAAATTCAGAGGCAGAAACCTAAAGTTTCTATGTCGCCTACTCTTCTTCTTTAAACATGTTGGTTTTGCTTTAGCCATGACTAACTACCATAAGATACATAAATGTAGACCATTAATAATCCAACAATGACATGAGTCATTCCCAATTACGTTCTTCAATATATTTATTTATTATTTTAATTCTTACTTGCCATAACTAAGCAAAAGAAAGAAAAAAAATTCACATCCACTTAGACACAATCTACATCGTCACCACATGGAGCATTTAATGGCAAGCAAATCAATATTTTAATTTGTTTGATTCAATTGCAAATAGTATTTAAATATTAAGTTTTGAAATCTACGAAACGCAACACATTAGACAAGTTCGAAGTTCATTGCTTCACCAGTGGTGATATAGGAAAACAATGATTATTCTGGCTTTTCCTTTTGAAACACAAGATAAATATTTGATCTTACTCTCTAACTATGGTGACTCTGATACCAATGGTAAAATTATTAAATTGCAGATATAATAGAGATTAAGATTAATTATACAATTACTTTAGAGTTAGAGTTCAAGGAAGCGTACCGTTAAATTCCATAAATTCAACAGGGATAACAACCGGCTATCAAGTCTGAGACCAACTTCCATGATTCACTAGCTACGCGCTCTCACAATCTGAATAACTTGACTGATAAGACGTTTACCGTTACCACGTATTCAAGAGGCAGAATACACTAAGGGTTTTCGGATAGCTAAGGTAAGGGGAGTTGGGCTCTATTTATAAAGAGTGCCTACCCATCACAGGCCAATAGTTATTGGGCATCGTTTATCCACACACACAATATATAATGTTAGTTCTTTTATTTATCCACCACTTTGGCCACATCACTATTCTTTCAGGCTATAACCAAGTAACGTAAGTCCAAACAAAGAAAAGAAGGATTTTTTTATCTTGCTGATGATTATTGATGAAAAAGAAGTAAGCGGCAATGACTGTTTATAGACTCACTCGCAAGAAGATTTGTTGTCCATAGTAAAAAGTAGCTGATGTAGTTTGCCACTTTGTATTTTGCTATCTTTCTAATGTCTTCTAGAAAATTTACCACTTTCATTATGATTATGACAATTATCAACAGAGTCTTTAACATATTGCCCACGGTTACAACGTGAAAGGTAAATTAATTGCACACTTATTTTCAGGATTTGAATTAAAACCTGTGATTTGACATGAGGTACTATTATAATTAGGAAAACTTACATAAATGTTCCAAATAAATATTAATTTACAACCTCTAGTCATTAGTCATAGATTTATCAAAACTAACTAACAAAAATTGAAAAACTAAATAATAAAGTTCTTTCTATCAAAGAATCACGTGCAAAAATCAGTCTACATATTTTTAAACGTGATTAACAACATTAGATACAAGGTGGAAAGGAAATTTCATAGACGATGTAGCAAATAAGGTGATGAAATATAAAAATCTATACAGTATTCCAAAAATATAAACAAATAGAAATTTTTTCAATGGGTATAGATGATATTCATTGAAAATATACAGATAATTAATATACAAAATTTGAGGAAGATTGGAGGTGATTTGGACTGGTTTTATATCAAAATTCGTAATTAAATCGAGTTCAAAAAAGTCCTATGCGACACATCTATCGAGCATGTATCTCACACACAAGTATATATGGATATACATATGATACACAATTGATACGTGTGTGATCACAAATGATACACAGTGTGATACACATAATTTTTTTTCTCTTTTCTTTCGAATTTTCAATTCAAACCACCTCAAAACTTTACCAAATCATCCCAAAACTAATATTCAAGCTTCTTAAGTTGTACCAAATCTATTCTAATAACACTCACTCAAAACGAAAAAATTGATTTTCTTATATAAATAGCTATTGGCTAATATTAACAATATTTTATCAATTAACTAATTTTTATAATGAGCTACTTATAAATGAATATAACTGATAATTTCCCCCTATAATTATTGTTGTAAATAGCACATACCTCCTTAGCTTACCAAACAATGAAACTAAAAACGATCAAATCTACTGGACTCCAATGATCGTATTAGTTAAATCCGTCAAGGATTACATCGATGAAAATGGTTGACATTTATTATCTATGAATATCCACATTAAACAGCATTTATTAGTTTGGAACAGAGAAAATGTCAATTTATGTGGGCTGAGTTTCAAGCTGATATGGTTTTGTCGGGAAATTCGCATATATACTCGTTTTTTGGGTCATATTTTAATTTATATTTGTTTTGCAAAAAAAATGTAAGTGTACTTACTTTTTATGGATACTTTAGGTATACGGGCCTGAAATAACAAAGATAATCACGAACTTCAGCATTCTAGTAGACATGCCTAAATTGTTTGTAATTGCAGAACCTAAGTATTCTATTAGCTGAAGTTCCATTCTTTATTTGTTGAACTTCAGCATATTTTAGCTGAAGTTTTTCGTGTAAATTTAGTGTTGGCTGAAATTTTTGTTTGTAATTGCTAAACTTAAGCATTCTGCTAGCTGGAATTTTGTTCTCTTTTGCCGACCTTCCGTATGTTTTAGCTGAAATTTTTTGTGACAGTCAAAGTGCAATAGACCTGAGCAAAAACTCTATGTACCATGCAATGACCAAATACATTGACGTGAGATATCATTGGATTCGAGAAATGGTAGATGATGAATCTCTAAAAGTCTTGAAAATTTCTACAAGTGAGAATCCCGCAGATATGCTGACCAAGGTGGTACCAAGGAACAAGTTCGAGCTATGCAAAGAACTTGTCAGCATGCATTCAAACTAGAAGACACTGCTACCTCCTCTAGATAAATGAGACTAGAGGGGGAGATTGGTGGAGTCCAGCCCCCTTGAATCAAGGAAGAAATTTCTTCCTTCCTCACTTTTTTGTCTAAAATGGCTGCTAAACAGCCCACATTTTTGTTTTTTTTGTCAAATTTAGTGTGCTGCAGAAAACTTATTGTCAATTAAGGAAGGCCTGCGTTTGCCTATAAAATGAGTGCTTCGGCTCTCATTTTTTCACAACCAACAAAGCTAGAAAAAGAGTGAGATTTCACAGATAGGGTATAAGAAAATAGTCTATGAGGAAAATAGAGAGTGAGCGATATTGTAGAGAGGTGGAATATCAAAAGAGGGTTATTTCTTTTGAGTGTTGTAGTGGTCTTTGGAGTAATTTATTCGGACCTACAAAGTGTAAAATTCCTTACTATAGTGATATCGGTTGCCTCTATCAGGGCCGTGGTTTTTTTCCTTATTCAGAAGGGGTTTCCACGTAAAAATCTTGTTGTCATTGTTACTCTTTTATTCTTGTTAATTACCGCATCTCGGTGATACATTATTATTCCATTTTTATTACCGTGAATATTATTTTGGTAGGTGTTTATTCCCAACACTCCTGGCTTAATGGAATATTCGAATGCGAATGGTGAATATGAAAATGAGAGGAGTACTACTTGTCTATGGATGCTACCAGAGGATTGTATTGCAAAGATCTTGGCCTTTACAAGCCCTCTGGACGTTTGCCGTTTTTCTTTAGTGTGTAAACCGGTTCAATCCGCGACTGAGTCGGATTCCGTTTAGGAAAATTCCTGCCCTTCGATTATGAATCCATCATTGCCGAATCAATGAGTCTGATACCCGATTTTCATTCAAAGAAAGATCTCTATATTTATCTATGCCATCATCCCCTCTTAATTGATAATGACTTCCAGCCGTATTTCTAGATGTTCAACCTAGCAAACTTTGAATAAGCCAACCATTGCCTCCATGGGAAGCTTCCTTATTCACACGGGCAGCCCACAATGGTTGAACAAGCCAACCATAGCCTTCATGGGATGCTTCCTAATTCACACGGGAAGCCCACAATGGTTGAACAAGCCAACCATAGCCTCCATGGGAAGCTTCCTTATTCACACAGGAAGCCCACAATGGTTGAACAAGCCAACCATAGCCTCCATGGGAAGCTTCCTTATTCACACGGGAATTTCCACAAAAAACCCTCACCATTTTTGCTATAAATAGAGGTGCTTGCCTTCATTGTAAATCATCACAAAAATTAAAGTGTTTATCACCAAGAAGAGTGAGAACAAGAGTGATCCTCGTTTGTGAGTTTTTGAGAGTTTTTTATATGAGTTTTGTAAATACTTGTGTAATCTATTCTTGTGAGTAATAGAGGTTGTTTTTCTCTCAATTTTGTGTTTATCAATCGCCCAATCGATCCATATACCCCAACAAGTGGTATCAGAGCCAGGTTAGAGGCGTTGGTCGAGTTTTTTAAGTGACAGGCCAAATTTGGATTTTCGTAGCTTTGCTCGAAATCCAATTCTGGCGGCACCATTGGATTCATCTCGTCGAACGGAGTCCAACGCACCAAACAACGACCTAATCGGAGTTCATACGAGCCCAGAAATCGCGGTCAAAGTTTGGTCAAACTTTGCCGAAGGTTCGCCGGGAACTCGCCGGAGAAGACAACCTTCACCGGAAATTTCCCCGGAGAAGATGACCGGTCAACTGTAGCGAACCATTCAACTCTCTGAAATTACAGATTGGTCCCTCAACGTTCAAAAATTAGAGTTTTGCCCCTATAGTGGAATTTCAGCCACGAAGTGTCAATTCCACCATTTTCGGCCGTTCCGAACGCAACGGTGAACTCCGTGTTTAGAGATTCAACCCTGATCGTGTTGAAAAATTATTTTGTAAGATGATAATGTCCACAGAAGAGTCAACATCATCTTTTGGAGCCATGATTACGCTTACTGCCACAAATTACACGCTATGGAGACCTCGGATGGTAGATATCCTGAGCTGTAAAGATTTGTTTGATCCCATAGAATTGATGGGTAAAAATCCTGACCGCCAAGGAGCTAGAGTGGAAGAAATCAAATTGAAAAACGATTGGTCAAATCCGTCAATGGATTGATCATAGTGTCTTCCACCATGTTGCACAAGAAACAGACGCATATACCCTGTGGAAGAAGTTGGAAGACATGTACCAGGCCAAGACCGCTCAGAATAAAGTCCGATTGATGAGGCGCTTAGTCAACAGGAAGCTAAAAAATGAAACTTCAGTTGCCGAGCATACCAGTGAGTTCCAAAACCTGGTCAACCAGTTGTCGTCTGTAGAGATGCCACTTAGCGATGAAGTTCAGGCGCTGTTACTACTCAGTTCCCTTCCCGATAGTTGGGAAACGCTGGTCGTATCACTCAGCAACTCAGCCCCTAATGGCAAACTTACCATGTCAATGGTCAAGGATGCCCTATTCAGTGAAGAGGCAAGGAGAAAGGAGATGGGCATAGATCAGACCCATACCTTTGTCACAGAGAACCGGGGGAGGCAACAAAAGAGTAGCAAAAGAAAATGGTGAGGTAGAAGTAAGAGCAAAGGCAGGTTCACTGATGGCATAAAACCAACATATAAGTGCCATCATTGTGGAATAGAGGGAAATATGAAGAAGAACTGCTACAAATGGAAAGAGGAGCAAGGCCAGAGCAGTTCGCAGCCGAAGAACAAGTGTGGAGAAACGTTAGTTACTATCTCTGGTGATGTAGCTTATTGTTCAACCCAAGATGAGACATGCCTTCATATCTCACGAGAAGACACGGAATGGGTGGTAGATACTGCAGCATCCTGCCACGTGACTACATACAAGGAATACTTCACGACATACAAAGCCGGTGACTTTGGAGCTGTGAAAATGGGAAATTCCAGTTTAAGATTGTCGGAATTGGTGATGTCCAGATAAAGACAAGTTCCGGGAGCACAATCACTTTGAAGGATGTATGCCATGTGCCAGATCTTCGGCTAAATCTATTGTCAGGAATAGCTCTTGACAAACAGGGCTATGATAGTCACTTCAGTAAAGGCACATGGAAGTTAACAAGAGGCGCTATGACAATCGCCCGAGGACTTATTTGTGGCACGCTATACAAGACTCATGTAAAGATATGCACAGACAACCTCAACGTTGCATAAAAGGAGGCTTCTCAAAATTTATGGCACCAGAGACTCGGCCACATGAATGAGAAAGGGTTGTCTACCTTAATAAAAAAGGAGTTCATCAATGTGGACAAGGATGCTGTACTAAATCCTTGCAATCATTGTTTGTTTGGTAAGCAGCATAGAGTCTCGTTTAATTCCTCTTCAACGAGAAGATCAGAGTTACTCAGTCTAGTACACTCTGATGTTTGCGGTCCCTTAGAGGTTGAATCACTCGGCGGCAATTGATACTTTCTAACGTTCATTGATGATGCTTCTCGAAAGGTGTGGGTGTATTTCTTACGGACGAAGGACCAGGTGTTCGATTACTTCAAACTGTTCCATGTCATGGTAGAACGTGAGACATGAAAGAAGTTGAAATGTCTTTGATCCGACAATGGAGGTGAATACTCTTCCAGGCAGTTCAATGCCAATTGCAGATCTTATGGCATTCGACATGAGAAGACGGTCCCACGCACCCCTCAACACAACGGTGTAGCTGAAATGGAACGTGTTCGGAGCATGCTCAGTATGGCTAAGATGCCAAAGCCATTCTGGGGAGAATCAGTCAGAGCCGCCTGTTACTTGATCAACCGATCTCCATCAGTACCATTGAATTTTGAAGTTCCGGAGAAACTTTGGTCTGGAAAGGATCCATCATATTCTCACTTGAGAATATTTGGATGTTTGGTGTATGCACACGTATCCAAGGAGCTCAGGCAGAAGCTAGATGCAAGGACCTCTCCATGCATATTCATAGGCTATGGAAATGAAGAATTTGGATACAGATTATGGGATCCAAAGGAGAAAAAGGTGATCAGAAGTAGGGACGTAGTGTTCCATGAAAACCAGAAAATATAAGATATTGAAAAGCCCACAATATCTGAGAAGACAAATGTTGCTCCTCAGGTGCCAGAGGCAATAACAGAATCATTCATGAGAAATGATGATACAATGCCAGAAGATATTCCAGAAGTAGAAGACAATGAGGAAGAAGATGGTGTTGAGCAAGGGGAGCCACAACCCGCTCTGCCAGATGTTCCAGAACAATCACAAAACTCAGATGATGGTGGATCTCCTCATATTCCAGAAGTTCGTAGATCTGAACGAGGTTGGATTCCATCGAGAAGATATCCAGAATCCGAATATCTTCTACTTACTGAAGATGGAGAACCAGAGAGTTTCCATGAAGCAGTATCTCATAAGGACAAAGAACAGTGGTTGCTCGCAATGCAGGACGAGATGGAATCTCTGCAGAAAAATCAGACTTACGAGATTGTAGAACTTCCAAAAGGGAAGAAGGCACTGAAAAATAAATGGGTGTTCAAGCTGAAGAAAGATGACAGTGGAAAAGTGGTGAAATACAAAGCACGGTTGGTAGTCAAAGGATTCCAGCAGAAGAAGGGAATCGACTTTGACGAGATTTTTTCACCCGTAGTCAAGATGACTTCAATCAGAGTCATACTTGGATTGGTCGCAAGTATGAACTTGGAGCTTGAACAGAAAGATGTGAAGACAGTGTTTCTTCATGGAGATTTAAAAGAAGAAATCTATATGCAGCAACCCGAAGGTTTTGAGGTTTCAGGAGATAACCTCGTGTGCAAGCTGAAGAAGAGTTTGTACGGTTTGAAGCAGGCACCAAGACAGTGGTACAAGAAGTTTAACTCGTGCATGGTGAGTCGAGGGTACAAGAAAACTACCGCAGATGAATGTGTTTACATTCAGAAATTTTCAAACGGGAATTTCGTTGCTCTTCTACTTTATGTATATGATATTCTGATCGTGGGGAAAGACGCAACAAAGATCAACCAGCTGAAGAAGGAACTCTCTAAGTCTTTTGACAAGAAAGACTTAGGACCGGCTCAACAAATATTGGGAATGCAGATCACCCGAGACAGGAAGAACCGGAGGTTATGGCTATCTCAGGAGAAAAATATTGAACGATTGCTTGCACGGTTCAATATGAACAATGCCAAACCAGTTAGCATTCCATTAGCCAACCATTTCAAGCTAAGCAAGAGTTCCAATCCCTCATCCAAGGAAGAGATTGGGGAGATGTCGTCAGTACCATATTCTTCAGCAGTTGGAAGTTTGATGTATGCTATAGTGTGTACGAGGCCCGATATTGCTCACGCAGTGGGAACGGTGAGTCGTTTTCTCTCCAATCCCGGGAAATAGCATTGGGAGGCAGTAAAGTGGACTCTTAGGTATCGTAAGGGTACAATGAAATTATGTCTTTGTTACGGGGGAGCTGATCCAATCAGATATGGCCGGAGATCTTGATAGTAGAAAATCTACTTCAGGATTCATTTACACTTTTGCAGCGGGAGCTGTTTCATGGCAGTCTAGGCTACAGAAGTGTGTTGCTTTATCCACAACCAAAGCAGAATACATTGCTGTCGCTGAAGCTGGAAAAGAGATGTTGTGGCTAAAGCGTTATCTCCAAGAGTTTGGAATCAAACAGAAGGAGTACAAGGTACATTGTGACAGTCAGAGTGCTTTGGATTTGAGCAAGAACTCCATGTACCATTCCCGTACAAAACATATTGATATTCGCTATCATTGGATACGCGAGGTGATGGATCGACAACTGTTGAGACTAGTGAAGATCCATACGAAGGAGAATCCAGCTGATATGTTAACAAAGGTAGTGATTCGAGAAAAGCTAGAGTTATGCAGAGACATAGCCGGGATGTTTATTTCAGATACGGCTGGAGGGGGAGAATTAATGACTTCCAGCCGTACTTCTAGATATTCAAACTAGCAAACTTTGAACAAGCCAACCATAGGCTCCATGGGAAGCTTCCTTATTCACACGGGCAGCCCACAATGGTTGAACAAGCCAACCTTAGCCTTAATGGGAAGCTTCCTTTTTCACACGAGAATTTCCACAAAAAACCCTCACCATTTTTGCTATAAATAGAGGTGCTTGCCTTCATTGTAAATCATCCCAAAAATTAGAGTGTTCATCACCAAGAAGAGTGAGAACAAGAGTGATCCTAGAGAGTGATCCTCATTTGTGAGTTTTTGAGAGTTTTTTTATGAGCTTTGTAAATACTCGTATAATCTATTCTTGTGAGTACTAGAGGTTGTTTTTCTCTCAAATTTGTATTTACCAACGCCCAATCAATCGACATACCCCCAACAATTGATGCAGGTCGCAAGGTATAAAATGAAAAACTAGTAACATATGGTTCACTGATTTCTTTATTTTCAATGCTCACATCATTCGTTAGTTCTGCTATAGTTGTTGATACATTAACAAAAGGATTCTTCATACATGGAAAAGAAACAAAAGGTAACTGAATTTGTCTGCAATCCCAATCTCACAAGGTATTTTGGGTTTTTGGGGGTCCGAGAGGGGAAGTTAAGATTTTGAATTTTTGTGTTCTGAATTTTAGAAAAAACCAGCTTTCTAGATAAATTGTTTTTACACATCAGGTGAAATTTTTTTAACACAAATGCCGGACGAAGCTATAAGGGGACTATTCTGAAGAGCATGGTATTGACTATTGAGGATGTCCTTAAAAATGTATTCCATTACTTAATAAATTTAATAAAATAAGAAAACTGCATTTCTTCATGGAGATTTGAAAGAAGAGATTTATATGGAGCAGGCATAAGGATTTGAAGTAGCTGGAAAGAAACACATGATGTGCAAATTGAATAAGAGTCTTTATGGATTAAAGCAGGCACCAAGGCAGTGGTACATGAAGTTTGACTCATTCATGAAAAGTCAAACATACATAAAGACCTATTCTGATCCATGTGTATACTTCAAAAGATTTTCTGAGAATAATTTTATTATATTGTTGTTGTATGTGGATGACATGTTAATTGTAGGAAAATGCAAGGGGTTGATAGCAAAGTTGAAGGGAGATATGTCCAAGTCATTTGATATGAAGGACTTGGGCCAAGCACAATAAGGTCTAGGGATGAAGATAGTTCGAGAGAGAACAAGTAGAAAATTGTGGCTATCTCAGGAGAAGTGCATTGTGTTAGATAATAGGCTTAACGCTAGAGGGGAGGTGAATAGCGTTATAATAAAAATTAGCGTAAACTTGCGGAATTTAAAAATTGCAGGAAATAAATAAGTGCGATAAGTAAATAAATTAGAACAAACGCACCGATATATCCTGGTTCACCACAACCCGTGGCTAGTCCAGTCCCCGAGAGACTCTCTCAAGATTTCCACTAACTTGTTAAGCTTACGGGTGCTCAACAAACCGCTACAACTTGAGGACACAAGCCTCAACAACCTTTGCACGGAGATACAACACTCCAAGACTTCAACCAAGGAAACACAAGTTCCTTCTTACGACACAAGGGACTAACACTTCCCTTCAAGTGTACAAAAACACTTAGCACTCAAACAAGACACTCCTTTAAGAGTAGATATGAGTAAAAAGAATACGCTCAAGATCGCAACAACTTTTGACAAGAATTTGGCTCTCAAAAGCTTATGTAATGAATATAAAATGATAAGCAATAAAATATGCAAGCTTTAACAATTGTATGATCAGTTGTTGTGTGTTGTTGTGCTTAAAAGACTGAATTGAAGCTGTATTTATAGCTGAAAAACTTTGTATTACCGTTGCCTAATTGCCAATTAAGAATTGCTGATTTTACTCAGTGACAATCGATTGTCAAATTACCACAATCGATTGTTTTCCAGTTCTTCCAAAAATCAATCCCAGATTTTACGCTTAACAATCGATTATCTAAGATCAATAATCGATTACTGGCAACGTTCAAAAAATCATTTCCAGATTTTACGTAAAACAATCGATTGTCAGAAATCTACAATCGATTACTTGGCAACGTTCAAAAAATCATTTCCGGATTTTACATACAACAATCGATTATAGCAAATCAATAATCGATTACTCAACAACGTTCAAAAAATCCTTCCCAGATTTTAATTAAAACAATCGATTATAAGAAATCAATAATCGATTACCTGACGGTATTTGAAAACATTTTGGCAACGGTCATTTATACAATCGATTATACTAAGTTAACAATCGATTATATATCAGTCTTGAAAAATCAATTTAGACACTGCCTCTTGACAATCGATTGCTATAGGTTCACAATCGATTATTTAATAACTTTGAAAAAGTCTGGAAGACAATGCCTCAACACAATCAATTGTCATATGTTCACAATCGATTATTTTGTGACTTTGAAAAACCTGATGGACACTGTCTCTTCACAATCCATTGTCATTAGCTTCACAATCGATTATTTTGAGCTTTGAAAAACTTTGATGGACACTACCTCATCACAATCGATTGTCATAAGGTTCACAATCGATTGTCATGCAGATTTGAAAAATCTGATGCTCACTGCCTTAACACAATCGATTGTCATATGTTCACAATCGATTGTCAAGCAGCTGACTTAAACATAATCGATTACCATAAGTACATAATCGATTATCTTAGTCCAGATTTTAGAGGCATGTTTAAAAATCATTTTGACTAAAATAAATATGCATTATTTAAAATCATTTTGCTCTAAATTAAATATGCATGATTTGTTAAAAATATTTTTACGAGGGAAGCCAAGTCTTGAGTTTAAGTTGTCGGATCAAGATCGCAATTAAAATACCGACTCATATAAAACTTAATCTCGATCTTTGTCTTGTGCTTGAATCTCGTTATATATCAATTTTACGCTTGTGCTTGGACCTCGTCATATGTCAATTTGCGCATAGTTTGTCATTCATCAAAACCTACAAATATGAACACACGTTTAGTATAATGCCTTGAGAACGTGTTTCCAACAATTTCCCCCTTTTTGATAATGGCAAACTTTAAGCGGGATATGCATATTAGGCAATTCATAATGACGTTTCGAGACAAGTAAAAATATGCAACAAGTATATAGATATGCAATTTGTTCCCCCTCAATATATGAATTCCCCCTCAATTTATGCCGATAAGTATTGAGAGTGCATACCCGTTATCTTCCCCCTTTTGCCATTAGCAATAAAATATAGAATAATTAAAAAAACTTGTTTATTTATTAAAAAACGATTACATAACGTTAACAATAAAACTTAGAACAATAAAATAGAAAACCAAATAAAGAAATTATTCATCATCATTTCCCGCCTCATCATCCGGCACTGCTTCATAGGGAACATGACCGGCATATGGATAATGAACATGGTCAAAATATCCATGGATCTCATGTGTCAATTGACCGACAGAGGTGGTCAATGAAGCAATTTGGTCGGAAATGGATTGAAGAGTAGGTTCTTGAGGCTGACGCGATCGACGAGTTGGAGGAGGAGTAGGAGCTACATGATCGCCATCATGGGGAAAGGAGGATTTTGAAATTTCCCACTTCTTGGTGCTCTTTTTGAGAGGATCGATGGAAGTGTTGAACCCGGAAGCTTCAAGCAAATTCATAATAAGGAGGGCATAGGGAAGAGGTCTATCATCTCCGATGGCATCACGCATGTGAATTTTGACGAACTTACACCAATTGATGTGAGCTCCGGTTATAATAGCATGCATGAGCTTAGCGTCCTCTTGGGAAAGAGTGGTATGATTATGCTTCCGAGGCTTGAGGACTCGGGTGATGAAATAGAAAATCAAACGATATTCGGGGAGCATTCCCGTAATGGTAGGACGTCGAGTAGATAGATTAGGATCATAAGCTCCAAGTCCTATTTGGTTTAGGAGAGTTTTCTCATCAAATAAGGCGCCGGCCTCTCTAATGTAGCGAGTAATGTTTTCGCCATTGCGAGGAAGATGGGCAATGGAATGCAAGTTTTCATTGGACAAAAGAATTTGAACACCATTAATATTTGACACAAGCTCACCATCATCATCCTCATGAAGGTTTGAGTAAAACGCTTGAATCAATGGAGGATTAATATAAGGATAGGTAAGATATAAGAAGTCAAGAAGTTGACATTCCTTAAGCATGTTTGCAGCGGGGGCATATGATTCAAGATACTTGCTTGTTGAAAAGCGAGGAGGAAGAATGTCACGCTTTTCGAATTTTGTCAAAAATCTAGTAGCCTCGGTTTCAGTATTGAATTGTAAAATAGACCCATCTTGATAAGGGAAATTTGGAGGTGGAGGAGCAGAAGAAGATGCACCTTGTCTACCTGAACGGGAACGTTTAGAGTGTCTGCCCGACATTTTCAAAAAGTAGTAATGAACTTTGTAAGAAACTTGGAAGATTTTGAAGGTTTGGGAGCAAAGATTGATGCTTGAGTGAATAAAATTGAAGACTTGTGATGCCTATTTATAATGGGAAGAATGGCATTTCATTTATGATGAAAATCTGCAGAAATTTATGAGCCAAAACAGTCAGAAACGAAAAAAAAAATTGCACTGACCGTTAGACAATCAATTGTTGAAACGAAATAATCGATTGTTGAGGAGATTTTGATTTTAACTCGGAACTGACACAAAATCGATTGCATGACCCAAATGGTAACAAATATTTGAATTTCTGACAAAAAATAATCGATTGTTGGATTATGATAATCGATTGTTGTGATACAGTGAGCACGGTGATTTTCTGACTCGGAAAATAATCGATTATATTTATGAAACAATCGATTGTTTTAGGAAAGCAGTACTGAATGGCTGAGACGGTAATCGATTATACAAAAAAAATCGATTATTAAACACAAATGCATAATAAGCATCAAACATAAATAATCGATTAGTGATACTTGCTAATCGATTGTCCGCACAGTAAAATAATCGATTATTTGCTGTAGCAATCGATTGTTCTATGCCATTTCTTTATAATTCCCGCTGCCTTTAGGGCGATACCTGCAAAAGAGAATTAGCTCCGACGCTCAAGTTAGTAATTTGTAACAAAATAATGCAATGAGAACGTGATCTCTTAAGAAGTGTGTCCTAAGGTGTTCTTAAGAGAGTTTCGGGTACTTACCTTTTCTCCGGCGTCGCCAATTACCTGTTCGAGAGGGTGATCTTTGATTGTTCTCCACTCGTTAGGCATTTTCGTTTCTTTCTCCAATTGTAGCGTTTCCTCCGTCGATTGTTCCAAGATTTCATCTTGAATTTCCTTAGGAGTTTACTCTTGTACTTTGTCTTTTAAACTATTTAAAATACCTGCAAGATCAGAGCAAGAATCCTTTCTCGCCAAGCGAGCATTATTTTCAGAAAACATAATATGAGGGGATTCCTTCACAGTTTGGGTTCTATTATTAAATACCCTATATGCTTTGCTACGTGAAGAATACCCAATAAAAATTCCCTCATCGGATTTGGCGTCAAATTTTCCCAATTGATCTTTTCCATTGTTATGAATAAAACATTTACAACCGAATACTCTAAAATGGGAGATATTTGGTTTCCTTCCCTTGTAGAGTTCATAAGGGGTTTTCATGAGTATTGACCTTATGACTACTCTATTTAAAACGTAGCATGCGGTACTCACGGCATCCGCCCAAAAATGTTTGGGAATCTTAGCCTCTTCGAGCATGGTTCTAACCATCTCTTCGAGACACCTATTTTTCCTTTCCACCACCCCATTTTGTTGTGGTGTTCGTGGAGCGGAAAAGGTATGCTCGATACCGAGTTCGTCACAAAAGTCCGCAAAGAGATTGTGATCAAACTCTCCCCCATGATCACTTCTAATTGAAGTGACGGTTGTTTCCTTTTCGTTTTGAACACGTTTAAGAAAATATTTAAAGTTCAGAAAAGCATCACTTTTATGGGCAAGAAATAAAGTCCAAGTAAATCTGGAATAATCATCAACAATAACAAAAGCATAACGATTTCTACCAAGACTTTCAATGCGAGATGGTCCAAACAAATCCATGTGAAGCAATTGCAATGGTCTAGTAGTTGAAACAATATTTTTCGATTTAAAATATGCTTTTGTTTGCTTCCCTTTTTGACAAGAATCACAAATAGAGTCATTTTCAAATTTCAAATTTGGAAGACCAACAACTAAATTTTGTGAAACCAATTTGTTCAAAAGATGCATGTTGATGTGAGCTACTCTACGATGCCATAACCAAGAATCATCCTCTTTTCTCATTAGACAATTCACATATTCGGGTGAAGAATTTGCAAGATCAACCATATAAATGTTATCCATTCTAAAACCACGAAGGATAATTTTAAAATCGCTACGTCTAAAAACTAAGCATTCATCCGAATCAAATAAAACAAGATTTCCCTTGTCACATAATTATGCTCAAGAGATTATGTTTTAAACCTTTCACAAGTAATATATGCTTAATGGAAGAAATTTCATCCTTACCGACCGATCCGATGCCGATAATCTTTCCTTTGTTGTTATCACCAAAAACAACACTTCCCCCTTCCTTGTGTTCTAGTTGAAGGAATTTGGATTCGTCTCCCGTCATGTGCTTGGAGCATCCACTATCAAGGTACCATAGTACACTTGATCCCTTCAAACATACCTACAAAACAGATTAATGATTTTTAGGTACCCTTGCCATTTTGGGTCCTTGGGGGTTAGGCGAATCATAGTGATGTGATTGAGTGTTATGTCTATGTCGTGTAAAACAAGCAGGAGCAATATGTCCAATTCGTCTACAATAATGACAAGTCACGTTAGGATTATGCATCCTTCTATGTTGATAGTAATTGGACGGACGAAATTCATTTGCTCTATTCTTGACACTATAATTATTGCGCAAATCATGAAAATCGTTTCTCCTACCATTTGTTCTAGGATATGCATCATTTCTAGAATAGTTGTTTCTAGGTTGGAAGTCATTTCTAGGTGTTCTAATAGGTTCAAAAGTCCTTCTAGTGTTTGGCCTAGAATGTGCATTACTTCTAGCATGATTATTTCTAGGTTGCGATTGATGAAAACCATTTCTAGGTTTGTTGTATCTAGGATGAACATTTGTTTTATTTATCCTAGGTTGAGCCTTAGGTGGTTGGGGGTTGGCTTCAACTTTCTCTTTAGGCTCGTTTCTGAAACCTATGCCATGCTTGGTTGACTTCAAATTAACAAGCACTTCATTCAAATTTTTATGAGAAGAGTTAAACTTATCTAAGGTTCCCTTAAGCCTTTCTACTTCATTTTTGAGATGCATGCAAGAAGTACAATTTCTACAACTTTCGGGCTTGTCGGCGCTTCTCTTGCCAAAAAATTTGTTTTCCTCTTTCAACTTCTCATTTTCTAAAATCAGTTTTTCCAATTCCTTTTCTTTAAAAGAGAGTTGTTTTTGAAAATCTTTTTCTTTTAAAGAAGCATTTTCTTTTATACTCTTAACAGTTTTTGAAGCTTTAATAAATTCGCTATACAACTCATCAAAAGCATTTTGCATTTCTTCAAGGGAAAAGAAATTTTTGGAAGAAATTTGACATACCTCTTCTTTGTTGTCTCCTTGTGCCATAAGACAAAGATTTGCGGCTTCGTCTTCTTCTTCCTCACTTGACTCGTCACCGGAGTCGCCTCCCCAAGATATGTATGCTCGTTGCTTCTTGAAGGGTTTCTTCTCCTTTTTAGCATTTGGGCAATTTGATTTAATGTGCCCGGTTTCTCCGCACTCATAGCACTTTATTTGATCTCCTTGCTTTTTGCCGTTTTGTTCATACTCTTTTCGCATGAACTTTTGAAATCTCTTGATAACGAGTCCGAACTCGTTGTCTCCGTCCTCATCATTTTGAGGTTGGCTTGTGCTTGCCTTGAGAGCGATTCTTTGCTTCCTTTGATCATCGACAAGAGGGTTAAGTATAGTAGATTCATAAGTTTTAAGATTACCTCTTAATGCGTCGATGGTGACATTTGAAATGCCAATGGATTCTTGAATCGCGTCGGCCTTGGATCGCCATTCCGGAGTGAGACTTCGGAGAATTTTTCGGACAAGTTCCTTATCCGTGAAGGTCTTCTTAAGAGCATGTAAATCATTTACGATTTTTGAAAATCGTTCAAACATATCATCGACCTTTTCGACTTCCTTCATGTGAAACAATTCATATGCATGGGTTAGGAAATCAATTTTGGCTTCCCTTACCTGGTCCGTACCTTCGTACGTAATTTCCAGCTTGTCCCACATTTGCTTTGCCGTTGTGCAACAAGATATCTTCCTGTAATCATCAGCATTTACAGCACAATATAATAAATTAATAGCTTTAGCATTATTTTGCACCTTTCGGATATCATCCGCATCGTATTCATCTTCGGACTTTGGGACCCATTCATTTTCAACCTTCTTGGTTGGAATTTGTTCTTCATTCATTATGACCTTCCAAAGATGAAAACTATTTGATTGTACAAATATTCTCATCCTCTCCTTCCAGTATGTATAATTTGTACCATCGAATAGCGGTGCTCGGGTGGAGCACTGTCCTTCACCTATTCCTGCAAAAGAATCACGAGTAGAAGCCATGGATGTTTCTCTCAAACGGTTAAGTCTTCAGAGAGTTGGGCTCTGATACCAATTGTTAGATAATAGGCTTAATGCTAGAGGGGAGGTGAATAGCGTTATAATAAAAATTAGCGTAAACTTGCGGAATTTAAAAATTGCAGGAAATAAATAAGTGCGATAAGTAAATAAATTAGAACAAACGCACCGATATATCCTGGTTCACCACAACCCGTGGCTAGTCCAGTCCCCGAGAGACTCTCTCGAGATTTTCACTAACTTGTTAAGCTTACGGGTGCTCAACAAACCGTTACAACTTGAGGACACAAGCCTCAACAACCTTTGCTCGGAGATACAACACTCCAAGACTTCAACCAAGGAAACACAAGTTCCTTCTTACGACACAAGGGACTAACACTTCCCTTCAAGTGTACAAAAACACTTAGCACTCAAACAAGACACTCCTTTAAGAGTAGATATGAGTAAAAAGAATACGCTAAAGATCGCAACAACTTTTGACAAGAATTTGGCTCTCAAAAGCTTATGTAATGAATATAAAATGATAAGCAATAAAATATGCAAGCTTTAACAATTGTATGATCAGTTGTTGTGTGTTGTTGTGCTTAAAAGACTGAGTTGAAGCTGTATTTATAGTTGAAAAACTTTGTATTACCGTTGCCTAATTGCCAATTAAGAATTGCTGATTTTACTCAGTGACAATCGATTTTCAAATTACCACAATCGATTGTTTGCCAGTTCTTCCAAAAATCAATCCCAGATTTTACGCTTAGCAATCGATTATCTAAGATCAATAATCGATTACTGGCAACGTTCAAAAAATCATTTCCAGATTTTACGTAAAACAATCGATTGTCAGAAATCTACAATCGATTACTTGGCAACGTTCAAAAAATCATTTTCGGATTTTACTTACAACAATCGATTATAGCAAATCAATAATCGATTACTCAGCAACGTTCAAAAAATTCTTTCCAGATTTTAATTAAAACAATCGATTATAAGAAATCAATAATCGATTACCTGACGGTATTTGAAAATATTTTGGCAACAGTCATTTATACAATCGATTATACTAAGTTAACAATCGATTATATATCAGTCTTGAAAAATTAGTTTATACACTGCCTCTTGACAATCGATTGTTATAGATTCACAATCGATTATTTAATAACTTTGAAAAAGTCTGGAAGACACTGCCTCAACACAATCGATTGTCATATGTTCACAATCGATTATTTTGTGACATTGAAAAACCTGATGGACACTGTCTCTTCACAGTCGATTGTCATTAGCTTCACAATCGATTATTTTGAGCTTTGAAAAGCTTTGATGGACACTGCTTCATCACAATCGATTGTCATAAGGTTCACAATCGATTGTCATGCGGATTTGAAAAATCTGATGCTCACTGCCTTAACACAATCAATTGTCATATGTTCATAATCGATTGTCAAGCAGCTGACTTAAACATAACCGATTATCATAAGTACATAATCGATTATCTTAGTCCAGATTTTAGAGGCATGTTTAAAAATCATTTTGACTAAAGTAAATATGCATTATTTAAAATCATTTTGCTCTAATTAAATATGCATGATTTGTTAAAAATATTTTTACGAGAGAAGCCAAGTCTTGAGTTTAAGTTGTCGGATCAAGATCACAATTAAAATACCGACTCATATAAAACTTAATCTCGATCTTTGTCTTGTGCTTGAATCTCGTTATATATCAATTTTGCGCTTGTGCTTGGACCTCGTCATATGTCAATTTGCGCATAGTTTGTCATTCATCAAAACCTACAAATATGAACACACGTTTAGTATAATGCCTTGAGAACGTGTTTCCAACACATTGAACGTGTACTAGAACGCTTCAACATGAAGAATGCTAAGCCAGTCAGCATACCTCTTGGTAGTCATCTAAAATTGAGCAAAAAGATGTATCCTACAACAGAGGAGGAGAAAGGGAACATGGCTAGAGTTCCTTATTCTTTAGCAGTCGGAAGCTTGATGTATGCAATGGTATGTACTAGACCTGATACTGCTCACGCAGTTGGTGTTGTCAGCAGGTTTCTTGAAAATCCTGGAAAGGAACATTGGGAAGCTGTCAAGTGGATACTCAGGTACATGAGAGGCACCACGGGAGATTGTTTGTGCTTTGGAGGATCTGATCCAATCTTGAAGGGCTATACAGATGCTGATATGGCAGGTGACATTGACAACAGAAAATCCACTACTGGATATTTGTTTACATTTTGAGGGGGAGCTATATCATGGCAGTCGAGGTTGCAGAAGTGTGTCGCACTCTCTACAACTGAAGCGGAATATATTGCCACTACTGAAGCTGGCAAGGAGTTGGTATGGCTCAAATGGTTCTTTCAAGAGCTTGGATTGCATCAAAAAGGAGTATGTTGTCTATTGTGACAGTCAAAGTGCAATAGACCTGAGCAAAAACTCTATGTACCAAGCAATGACAAAATACATTGACGTGAGATATCATTGGATTCGAGAAATGGTAGATGATGAATCTCTAAAAGTCTTGAAGATTTCTACAAGTGAGAATCCCACAGATATGCTGACCAAGGTAGTACAAAGGAACAAGTTCGAGCTATGCAAAGAACTTGTCAGCATGCATTCTAACTAGAAGACACTGCTAATTCCTCTAGACAAATGAGACTGGAGGGGGAGATTGGTGGGGTCCAGCCCCCTTGAATCAAGGAAGAAATTTCTTCCTTCCTCACTTTTTGTCTAAAATGGCTGCTAAACAGCACACAATTTTTGTTTTCTTTGTCAAATTTAGTGTGCTGCAGAAAATTTATTGTCAATTAAGGAAGGCCTGCGTTTGCCTATAAAATGAGAGCTTCGGCTCTCATTTTTTCACAACCAACAAAGCTAGAAAAAGAGTGAAATTTCACAGACAGGGTATAAGAAAATAGTCTATGAGGAAAATAATGAGTGAGGGATATTGTAGTGAGGTGGAATATCAAAAGAGGGTGATTTCTTTTGAGTGTTGTAGTGGTCTTTGGAGTATTTTACTCGGGCCTACAAAGTGTAAAATTTCTTACTATAGTGATATCGGTTGCCCCTCTCAGGGCCGTGGTTTTTTTCCTTATTCAAAAGGGGTTTCCACGTAAAAATCTCGATGTCATTGTTACTCTTTTATTCTTGTTAATTACCGTATTTCGGTGATACATTATTATTTTGTTTTTATTACCGTAAATATTATTTTGGTAGGTGTTTATTCCAACACTCCTAGCTTAATGGAATATTCCAATGTGAATGGTGAATATGAAAATGAGAGAAGTACTACTTGTCTATGGATGCTACAGGAGGATTGTATTGCAAAGATCTTGGCCTTTACAAGCCCTCTGGACGTTTGCCGTTTTTCTTTAGTCTGTAAACCGGTTCAATCCGCGGCTGAGTCGGATTCCGTTTGGGAAAATTCCTGCCCTTCGATTATGAATCCATCATTGCCGAATCAATGAATCTGATACCCGATTTTCATTCAATGAAGGATCTCTATGTTTATCTATGCCATCATCCCCTCTTAATTGATGCAGGTCGCAAGGTATAAAATGAAAAACTAGTAAAAATATGCTTTATTGATTTATTTATTTTCAATGCTCACATCATTTGTTAGTTCTGCTATAGTTGTTGATACATTAACAAAAGGATTGTTGATACATGGAAAACAAAAAAAAGGTAACTGAATTTGTCTGCAATCCCAATCTCACAAGGTATTTTGGGTTTTTGGGGGTCCGAGAGGGGAAGTTAAGATTTTGAATTTTCGGGTTCTGAATTTTAGAAAAAAACAGCTTTCTAGATAAATTGTTTTTACACATCAGGTGAAATTTTTTTAACACAAATACCGGCCGAAGCTATAAGGGGACTATTCTGAAGAGCATGGTATTGACTATTGAGGATGTCCTTAAAAAATGTACTCCATTACTTAATAAATTTAATAAAATAAGAAGTTTGATTCTCGAAATTCGAATGGACGGAGGAAGCATAAAATATGTTTTTATAAAGTAAGCTTCTGATCTTTTTCTAATTCATGGGGTGTCAATTGTCAACTTGTAACTAAAAATTAACTTGAAAACTTAAGTTGGTAGTAAATTTCCGCCCCTGCTTGCCTCAAAATTTATTGCTTCTTATATTTATCCTTTAAGACAAGAGGAGTTGCTCTGATGGTAAGCAATCCCCACTTCCAACCGAGAGGTTGTGTCTCCCCAAGAGCAAGGTGGGAAGTTCTTGGAGGGAAGGATGCCGGGGGTCTATTTGGAAACAGCCTCTCTACCCAAGGGTAGGGGTAAGGTCTGCGTAAACACTACCCTCCCCAGACCCCACTAAGTGGGATTGTACTGGGTTGTTGTTGTTATATTTATCTTTTAAGATGTTTCTATAAACAGTCATCTCTTGTCGTCTTGTTAATCCACTATAGGTACATGTTAAGCTTGTCGTCTTTCATAGTTGTGTGTTTCTTACTTTATGCTATTGTTCAACAGAGTTCTCACTGGAAAAATGGACTGGAAAGAAATGCTACTTTTTAGGTGCAAGGGATCTTAATATTGCATGGGGTGATACACCAGATTATTGGAAATTGTTGAGATACAAGATGTCACATAATGCAAAGTGTATACACAATGTATATTTATTGTATTTTGGTATACAATTAATTGGGCAATGATGAAATGTCTGGCTTGGCCTCTCCCAGCCCAATCCTTGAGAGTCATATCTGAGCCCATCTCTGAGCCCCATCAGAGATCCGAGCCCCATGTTCTTTGGGTCATTGACCCGACCCGTTGTAAAAAATATATATATTAGGATCACAGATATTTGACCCCCAGACTTCAATTTTGTTTTGTTTCTCCTCGGTTGAATAAACTTCTCTCTGAACTTCGAGAGACTTCTCACCTACTCCTCCTTCTTCTCTCTACTTTCTCTCTCTATAATGTTCATGATTCATCGGCTTAATCTCGATGTTAACATGGTATCAGAGCCTCGACGACGATCCGATCATGTTTCTGTGTGTTTCGTGGTCTTGGATGAAGTCTGTTTCGAGGTTTTTGGGGGTATTTTCTGAGACCGCTTCGTCGATGATGATTTCAATCTATCAGAGAACTTTCTGAGTGTCTCTTCATGATATCCGAGTGTGTTTTCCTCTCCTGAACACTCTGGAAAGATTTTGAAATGATTTTGGTTGGTTGATTTTGGGTGACCTATCGACTTCTAGGGTTTCTGACAGTTTAACCTGAGGTTTTACCGTATTCCGGTGGCTCGATTATCACTCTGTGGACGCTTTGGGTGTATTTTCGACGTTCCTGACCAGATCTCCGGTAAAGTTTGTTTTTTCAAAAGCTATACCTAGGGTTTGATACCTAGGGTTTATCTGTTGTTTGAAGGCCGATCTTCTCCGGTCGCGAAGAAGGAGGGTAACTCTGTCCTTATCCTCAATTTTATGTGTGATTACTTGACTCTGTAATTCTGAGCATTTGGTGGTATTTGTGACTACTTGACCTAACTGTAGTTTGTTTGTTGGTTACTGTGTTTGTATACTTGTTTTGGTAGTATCCTGTTTGTTGAAAAGTTATTCTTTTAAGCCGGTTCATTATGGCTTCTAGCACAGGCACTGGTGCTTCTACTACTGTAGATTCCTCTAGTCCCCTTTTTCTGTACTCGTCTGATGTCCCTGGGGTACCACTTGTTCCCATTCCCTTCTCGGGTAGTGGTTATGGGGGCTGGAGACGCAGAGTGCTTGTTGCCTTGTCAGCCAAAAATAAAATCAGTTTTGTTGATGGCACATACGCACGACCTGCTACCAATGTGGCTCAACAAAGGTTGTGGGATAGGTGCAACAGTATGGTGATCTCCTGGTTGATTGCTTCCCTTTCCCCTGCTATTGCTGAATTTGTGCAGTATGCTGACACTGCACAGAGCATATGGTCTCAACTTAAGACCAGATATGGGACTGCAAATAGGTCCAAAATCTATGAGCTAAAAAGAGAGATGTCCCACACCTCTCAAGGGTCCTCCGATGTAGCTTCTTATTTCAACAAACTGAAAAGTTTGTGGGATGAACTTGATTTTATGTGTGTTAATCATGGTCTGAGATGTGCCTGTGCTGCAAAAGATGGTATAATTCAGGAATGTGATGATAATAAGGTGTTTCAGTTTTTGATGGGTTTAAATAAGGTGTATATTGGAGTCAGGAGTAATATTTTGATGATGCAGCCCCCTCCTTCCCTTGACAGTGTATATAATATTGTCCTCAATGATGAGATGCAAAGACAAGTTCAGTCTTCCTCTCAATTTGATCCTACCTCTGTCTCTTTCAATGTGCATACAAATAGGCAGCCTGTTGGATTTAACAAGGCCACAGTGCCTGCTGCCCCTCCTCCTTTTAGACAAAGAGTGAGTTTTGATCAAACCAGGGGACCTTTGTTTTGTCGATACTGTAAAAAGTCTGGACACTTAATTGATAAGTGTTTCAAGCTACATGGGTATCCACAAAGTCCCACATTTAACAAGGGAAGGAGGCCTGCTGCTGCCCATCTGAGTAGTGGTCTGGATTCTCCTATTTCTGATGGATTGTTGTCTGTTCCTCAAGGGAATCCTTCTGCTAACCATCAGTCTGGTACAAGCTTAGATGGTCAAAGCTCTGTGATTCCAGGGTTGAGCAAACATGATTATGACCAGCTGATGAACTTGTTACACCAGCCCAAGCTGGGAGAATCCACTGCTCAAACTCCTTCTCCCATATATGCTGCAAACTTTGCTGGTACTTTGTTGACTGAGAACCCTGTTTCTGATTCCAAACTTTGCTTGCTTACTCACATTAATTCTGTCACCTGGATAACAGATTCAGGTGCCTCTAATCATATGACTCATGATAAGACTCTACTCTTTAATATTATACCTCTAACTCTGCCTTACCTTGTTACCCTTCCAAATGGTTATAAAGTGAAGGTACCTTGCACTGGCTCCTTTGCCTTAACTCCCTTCATTACTCTTCACAATGTGCTGCTTGTCCTCTCTTTTAAACACAACTTGATTTCTGTTCACAAGTTAGTGAAGCAGTTACATTGTATAGTTATGTTCACTGAACATTCCTACTTTCTACACATGATACAGGACCCTTCTCTGAGGAGGCCACTGGATCTTGGTAGACAGGCTGTTGGGCTGTGTAAACTAGCTTGGTTTCCTTCTTCCCCTTCTCCCTCTGTTAATTGCTTTTCTAATTCTGTTTGTCCTGTTTCTGTTTCTTGTAATGATAATGATAACCAAGTTGTTGCATTGTCCTCTGTGTCCTCTTGTAATGATGATATTTTGTCTGATCACAAGACTGTTTCTATGCATTCTCATGTAAGTAGTTCCACTTGTAATAATGATCTTACTTCTGATATGAATTACACTTGGCACTTATGACTTGCACACATTCCTTTTGCCAACATGAAATGCATTTCTGGTCTACCTTTTCATTTTGCTTCCAAACAATCCTTTCCTTGTACAGTCTGTCCTATGGCTAGACAAACCAGGCTCCCTTTCCCTGATAGCTCCATTAAAACCTCTAAACCTTTCCAACTGATTCATGTGGACACTTGGGGACCTTACCATACTTCAACCTCATCTGGTTGCAAATACTTCCTTACAATTGTTGATGATTTTTCAAGGGCAACCTGGACACACTTATTGGGATCCAAGAGTAATTCCTTTTCTATGCTTAAGTCCGTCCTTGCCATGGTCAGAACCCAATTTAATGCTGTGGTTCAGACTGTTAGAAGTGATAATGCTTTAGAGTTGGGCTCTAGCAATGAGGGCATTTCTTTCTTTAGCAGTCAGGGGATCATCCATCAAACCTCTTGCCCTCACACCCCTCAGCAGAATGGTGTAGTTGAGAGAAAGCATAGAACTCTTCTTGAGGCTTGTAGAGCTTTGCTCTTTCAATCTGGCTTGCCAGTATCCTTCTGGGGGGACTGCTTATTGACTGCCACTTACCTCCTTAACAGGATACCAACCAGATTACTAAATAACAAGTCTCCTCATGAGATCTTGTATGGCCACATTCCTTCCTATGCTCACTTGAGAGTTTTTGGTTGCCTGGCCTATGCCACTGTTCCCATTCCTCAAAGGGACAAGTTGAAGCCAAGGGCTATTCCTTGTGTTTTTCTGGGTTATCCTTTTGGCAAAAAGGTCTATAGGCTTTATGATTATACTTCCAAGAAGTATTTGGTCTCCAAGGATGTTCTATTTCATGAATCAGTCTTTCCCTTTAAACATGCCTCTCTCTTCGCTCCTCCCTCTGCTTCTACTTTTCCCTTTCTTCCTTCTGGAGAACATGATGATTTCTCTGATTCTCCCATTCCACAATCTCCTCCCTCTTCTGACCCACCTGTCCAGATGCCTTCTTCTGCCCCACTCAGTCCTGCTGTTATCCTTCCTGGTTTGGGTCCTCCTCCCTCTGTCCCAGTTCCCAGAAAGTCTAACAGACACCATAATCCTCCTTCCTATCTTAAAGATTATGTGTGTCAACTCCCTGCCTTCTCTGGCTCATCTTCCTCCTCTTTGGAACTTGAGCCTCTATACTATTCTCAGGTAGCATCTGTTCCAGCTTGGCAAGCTGCCATGAGACAGGAGTTTGAAGCCTTGGACACAAACCATACTTGGGATGTTGTTCCTCTTCCTCCTGGTAAGAAACCCATTGGTTGCAAATGGGTTTACAAAATTAAATATAAGGCAGATGGAAGTGTTGAAAGGTATAAGGCCAGGTTGGTCATAAGGGGTGACACTCAGGTTGAGGGGATTGACTTTACTGAAACTTTTTCCCCAGTGATAAAAATGACTTCTGTCAAGTGTCTTATTGTTGTGGCTGTCAAGAACCACTGGTCTGTTTTTCAGTTGGATGTGAATAATGCTTTTCTTCATGGTGATTTGGATGAGGATGTTTACATGAAACTCCCTCCTGGTTTGACTGTCTCTGTTGATTCTGGTTCTCCTTCTTCTACTTCTCCTCCTCTGGTCTGCAAACTCGAAAAGTCTTTGTATGGGCTGAGACAAGACTCCAGGCAGTGGTATGCCAAACTGTCTTCTGCCCTCTATTCCAGAGGTTATACTCACTCTCTGAATGACTACTCTCTGTTTCTCAAGGGTAAAATTGGTTCTTTTGTGGTGGTAGCTGTATATGTGGATGATATCATTATAACTGGGGATGACAGTGATGAACTGACTGCTCTGAAACTCTTTCTGGATGCTCAGTTTAAAATCAAGGATTTAGGGTCCTTGCATTATTTTTTGGGTCTTGAAGTGTCTGCTGTCCCTGGTGGGATGCACCTCAATCAGCACAAGTATATCTCTGATTTGCTACACGAGTTTGACTGTGTCAATGTGTCCTCTGTTGTGTCCCCTTTGGACATCAATGTCAAACTTCATGCTGATTCTGGTGATCTCTTGCCCTCTCCTGATCAGTACAGGAGCCTAGTTGGCAAGATGCTCTTCTTGACTCACACCAGACCTGACATCTGTTATGCAGTCCAGCACCTGAGTCAATTTCTCAAATCCCCCAGACTTCCCCATATGACTGCTGCCCTGCATGTTCTACGATATCTCAAAGGCACTCCCTCCTTGGGTCTATTTTATTCTGATCATGCTGACTTTTCTGTTGCTGGATATTCTGATAGTGACTGGGCTGCCTGCCCTGATACTAGGCGCTCTGTTACTAGGTTTTGTGTGCTCTTGGGTGGTTGTTTGATTAGTTGGAAATTGAAGAAACATCCTGTTGTTTCTCTTTCCTCTGCTGAGGCTGAATACCGAGCCTTAAGCAAAGTTGTTGCTGAATTGACTTGGCTCTGTCGCTTGTTGGGTGATATTGGGGTCCCTGTTTCCATTCCTGTGTCTGTTTATTGTGATAATATGGCTGCTGTTCATATTGCTAACAACCCTGTTTTCCATGAACGCGCAAAACATATCGAGGTGGATTGCCATTTTGTTCGGGACTTGTTGCTCTCTGGTTTCTTGAGGTTGCTTCATGTGCCGACTTCTCGACAGTTGGCTGATTTGCTCACTAAGCCTCTGCCGGGTACTTTGCTGGCTCCGCTGCTTACCAAGTTGCAGGTGGTTCCCCCCTCTAACTTGAGGGGGGGGGGTTGAGATACAAGATGTCACATAATGCAAAGTGTATACACAATGTATATTTATTGTATTTTGGTATTTAATTAATTGGGCAATGATGAAATGTCTGGCTTGGGCCTCTACGAGCCCAATCCTTGAGAGTCATATCTAAGCCCATCTCTGAGCCCCATCAGAGATCCGAGCCCCATGTTCTTTGGGTCATTGACCCGACCCGTTGTAATAAATATATATATTGGGGTCACAGATATTTGTGACCCCCGGACTTCATTTTTGTTTTGTTTCTCCTCGGTTGAATAAACTTCTCTCTGAACTTCGAGATACTTCTCACCTACTCCTCTTTCTTCTCTCTACTTTCTCTCTCTATAATGTTCATGATTCATCGGCTTAATCTCGATGTAACAGAAATGGACTTCACTACCAGAGTCCAGGTTTGCCATTTTTTAGCTTATATCTACTATCCTTTTCTTGAAACAGATAGTATATGCATTAATGACAATTGTTTGTCTAATCAGGTTTCCAGAGGTGGCTGAGCTCATACTTGTTTGGTGGCTTGAAATTTGGGGCACGATAAGAGTTGGGATTCTGTCACCACAGACTTCCTATGTAGCTTACATTGTTTACAAGTTGGAAGATGAATTCGGGTTTCATTATCGGCCCTCAGAGATTTCAGTTGGAGTTTCTGGTGTTGAATTCGACAAATAATTTGCATTTTTCGTGCCGGATGGTAGACCTCAACGGTGTAATCGCTATGTGGAGTCAGATGATGATTATGAGGAGCCAGTTTATTCTCCTCCCTCTGATGTGGATAGGTATTTGCCGGAGGATGCTTCTACTCCCTTGCAATCTGATATTCAACGTCCTAAAATTAGAGATGACGGCTGGTTTGAGATAGAATTGGGTGTGTTTTTTTACTGAAAATGAAGATGACTGCATATTAATGAGTATGAAAGAGGTGAAGGACAAGAGGGGTTGCTCTGATGGTAAGCAACCCCCGCTTCCAACCGAGAGGTTGTGAGTTCGAGTCTCCCCAAGAGCAAGGTGGGAAGTTAGGAAGGATGCCGTGGGTCTATTTGGAAATAGCCTCTCTATCCAAGGGTTGGGGTAGAGTCTGCGTACACACTACCCTCCCCAGACCCTACTAAGTGGGATTATACTGGGTTGTTGTTGTTTTTGTTGTTGTTGTTGAAAGAGGTGAAGGACAGTGTATCTCAAAAAGAAGGCCTTATTGTTGAAGGAATTGAGATAAGGCCAAGAATGGGTTAATTATCACATTTTTTAGAAAATATTTTTGCCATACAGATACCACGTATTCCGAATAGAACATGTTTCTTTTTGGAGCACTCCACTATTTCAAGTATGTTTTGGTGCTTTGGAAACTGGCTTTGTTGTGTATAAACCCATAGTAGACTTCATTGTTTCAGAGCCATAATCATATAAACAGGTTAATAAACTAGGCTTGCAGTGACTTAGATGGCATGTTTGACCAATTAAATACATGACTAAATACCCCCCGAAGTATACAACACACCATGTTGGAAAACAGCACATATGCAGAAAAATATGAACTCCAGTTTGAATAATCGTAAGCATAAGATGCAGAAGGCAAGTTATTTTTCAAGAATCATCCTTGTTTTTCTGCTGAGAAGTTCATAATTGATACTAAGTAGCAATATCATGTCGGTGTATAGCATAATGCTGCAAATTTTTTATTAAAGGGGGATTAAGTCATAGTTGCTTGGTTGATTGTTCATGTTGTATTGAGAGAATAATTCACAGAAAAATCTGAAGAAATATACATGTATAGTCTTGTGTTTAAACAAAGTGTCGAAATATTATAGTGATTATTGTTAACATCAAGATTGAACCGATGAATCATAGAAATTATAGAGAGAGAAAGTAGAGAGAAGGAGGAGAGTAGGTGAGAAGTCTCTCGAATGTCAGAGAGAGTTTGTATTAAACCGAGAAGCCAAATAAACAAAATGAAGTCCGGGGGTCATAAATATCTGTGACCCCAATATATATATTTACACAGTGGGTCGGGTCAAGGACCCAACTAGAATGAGGGTCGGATCTCTGTTTGGACTCAGAGACATGGGCTCAGATATGACTCTCAGTTATTGGGCTCGGGAGAAGCCCAACTCAGACACATCATCACTGCTCAATATTAGATACACCAAAATACACTAAATATACATTGTGAATATACTATTACATTATGTTACATCTTGTATCCCAACACCCCCCCTCAAGTTGGAGGGGGGAACCACCTGCAACTTGGAAAGCAGCGGAGCCAGCAAAGTACCCGGGAGGGGCTTAGTGAGCAAATCAGCCAGCTGGCGAGAGGTAGGCACATGGAACAGCCGCAAGAAACCAGAGAGCAACAAGTCCCGGACAAAGTGACAATCCACCTCGATGTGTTTCGTGCGTTCATGAAAAACAGGATTTTTAGCAATATGAACAGCAGCCATACTATAACAATAAACAGAAACATGAGTCGAAACAAGGACCCCAAAATCACCCAACAAGCGGCACAGCCAAGTCAATTCAGCCACAACCTTGCTTAGGGCGCGGTATTCTGCCTCAGCAGAGGAAAGAGAAACAACAGGCTGTTTCTTCGATTTCCAGCTTATCAAACAACCACCCAAGAGCACACAAAACCCAGTAACAGAGCGCTTGGTGTCAGGGCAGGCAGCCCAATCACTATCAGAATAACCAGCAACAGAAAAGTCAGCATGATCAGAAAAGAATAAACCCAAGGAGGGAGTGGCTTTGAGATATCGCAGAACATGCAGGGCAGCAGTCATATGGGGAAGTCTGGGGGATTTAAGAAATTGACTCAGGTGTTGAACTGCATAACATATATCAGGCCTGGTGTGAGTCAAGAAGAGCATCTTGCCAACAAGGCTCCTGTACGGATCAGGAGAGGGCAAGAGATCACCAAAATCAGCATGAAGTTTGACATTGATGTCCAAAGGGGACACAACAGATGACACATTCAAACAGTCAAACTGGTGCAGCAAATCAGAGATATACTTGCGCCGATTGAGGTGCATCCCACCTGGGACAACAGACACTTCAAGACCCAAAAGATAATGCAAGGACCCTAAATCCTTGATTTTAAACTGAGCATCCAGAAAGAGCTTCAGAGCAGTCAATTCATCATTGTCATCCCCAGTGATAATGATATCATCCACATACACAACAACTACCACAAAAGAACCAGGT
Organism: Nicotiana benthamiana; assembly: GCA_034376525.1. Classification (NCBI taxonomy): domain Eukaryota; kingdom Viridiplantae; phylum Streptophyta; class Magnoliopsida; order Solanales; family Solanaceae; genus Nicotiana; species Nicotiana benthamiana. Next base: position 154,778,451 of record CM067339.1, read on the forward strand.
TTACCCTTGAGAAACAGAGAGTAATCATTGAGAGAGTGATTATAACCTCTGGAATAAAGGGCAGAAGATAGCTTGGTATACCACTGCCTGGAGGCTTGCCTTAACCCATACAAAGATTTTTTGAGTTTGCAAACCAAAGGAGGAGAAGGAGAAGAAGGAGAACCAGAATCAACAGAGATAGTCAAGCAGGAGGGAGTTTCATATAAACATCCTCATCTAAATCACCATGAAGAAAAGCATTATTCACATCCAATTGAAAAAGGGGCCAGTGGTTCTTGACAGCCACAGCAATAAGACACTTGACAGAAGTCATTTTTATCACAGGGGAAAAGGTTTCAGTAAAGTCAATCCCCTCAACTTGAATGTCACCGCTTATGACCAACCTGGCCTTATACCTTTCAACAGAGCCATCTGCCTTATATTTAATTTTGTAAACCCATTTGCAACCAATGAGTTTCTTACCAGGAGGAAGAGGAACAACATCCCAAGTCTGGTTTGTGTCCAAGGCTTCAAACTCCTGTCTCATGGCAGCTTGCCAAGCTGGAACAGATGCTGCCTGAGAATAGTATAGAGGCTCAAGTTCCAAAGAGGAGGAAGAAGAGCCAGAGAAGGCAGGGAGTTGGCACATATAATCCTTAAGATGGGAAGGAGGATTATGAAGTCTGGTAGACTTTCTAGGAGCTGGGACAGAAGAAGTATCCAAGACAGGAAGGGTGACAACAGGACTGAGTGGGGCAGAAGAAGGTAGCTGGACAGGTGAGGCAGAAGAGGAAGGAGAGTAAGGAAGAGAAGAATCAGAAATATCATCATGTTCTCCAGAATGAAGAAAAGGAAAAGTAGGAGCAGATGGTGGGACAGAGAGAGAGGCATTTTTGAAGGGAAAGACTGATTCATGAAATTGGACATCCCTGGAGACTAAATACTTCTTGGAAACATAATCATAAATCATGTAACCCTTTTTACCAAAAGGATAACCCAGAAAAGCACAAGGAATAGCTCTTGGCTTCAATTTGTCCCTTTGAGGAATGGGAACAGTGGCATAAGCCGGGCAACCAAAAACCCTCAAGTGAGCATAGGAAGGAATGTGGCCATATAGAATCTCATGAGGAGACTTGTTATTTAGTAATCTGGTTGGTACCCTGTTGAGGAGGTATGTGGCAGTCAATAAGCAGTCCCCCCAGAAGGATACTGGCAAGCCAGATTGAAAGAGCAAAGCTCTACAAGCCTCAAATAGAGTCCTATGTTTTCTCTCAACTACACCATTTTGTTGAGGGGTGTGAGGGCAAGAGGTTTGATGGATGATACCCTGACTGCTGACGAAAGAAATGCCTTCATTGCTAGAGCCCAGCTCTAAAGCATTATCATTTCTAACAGTCTGAACCACAGCATTAAATTGGGTTCTGACCATGGCAAGGAAGGACTTAAGCATAGAAAAGGCATTACTCTTGGAGCCTAATAAGTGTGTCCAGGTTGCCCTTGAATAATCATCAACAATTGTAAGGAAGTATTTGCAACCAGAAGAGGTTGAAGTATGGTAAGGTCCCCAAGTGTCCACATGAATCAGTTGGAAAGGTTTAGAAGTTCTAATGGAGCTATCAGGGAAAGGGAGCCTGGTTTGTCTGGCCATAGGACAGACAGTACAAGGAAAGGATTGTTTGGAAGCAAATTGGAAAGGGAGACCAGAAATGCATTTCATGTTGGCAAGTGGAATGTGTGCAAGTCTTAAGTGCCAAGTGTAATTCATATCAGAAGTAAGACCATTATTACAAGTGGAACTATTAACATGAGAATGCATAGAAACAGTCTTGTTTTCAGATGAAAGATCATCATTACAAGAAGACACAGAGAGCAATGCAACAACTTGGTTATCATTACCATTACAAGAAACAGAAAAAGGATTACAAGAATTAGAAAAGAAAGTAACAGAGGGAGAAGGGGAAGAAGGAGACCAAGCTAGTTTATACAGCCCAGCAGCTTGTCTACCAAGACCCAGTGGCCTCCTCAGAGAAGAGTCCTGTATCATGTGTAGAAAGCAGGAATGTTCAGTGAACATAACTATACAATGTAACTGCTTCACTAACTTGTGAACAGAAATCAAGTTGTGTTTAAAAGAGAGGACAAGCAGCACATTGTGAAGAGTAATGAAGGGAGTTAAGGCAAAGGAGCCAGTGCAGGTTACCTTCACTTTATAACCATTTGGAAGGGTAACAAGATAAGGCAGAGTTAGAGGTATAATATTAAAGAGTAGAGTCTTATCATGAGTCATATGATTAGAGGCACCTGAATCTATTATCCAGGTGACAGAATTAATGTGAGTGCGCAAGCAAAGTTTGGAATCAGAAACAGGGTTCTCAGTCAACAAAGTACCAGCAAAGTTTGCAGCATATATGGGAGAAGGAGTTTGAGCAGTGGATTCTCCCAGCTTGGGCTGGTGTAACAAGTTCATCAGCTGGTCATAATCATGTTTGCTCAACCCTGGAATCACAGAGCTTTGACCATCTAAGCTTGTACCAGACTGATGGTTAGCAGCAGGATTCCCTTGAGGAACAAACAACAATCCATCAGAAATAGGAGAATCCAGACCACTACTCAGATGGGCAGCAGCAGGCCTCCTTCCCTTGTTAAATGTGGGACTTTGTGGATACCCATGTAGCTTGAAACACTTATCAATTAAGTGTCCAGACTTTTTACAGTATCGACAAAACAAAGGTCCCCTGGTTTGATCAAAACTCACTCTTTGTCTAAAAGGAGGAGGGGCAGCAGGCACTGTGGCCTTGTTAAATCCAACAGGCTGCCTATTTGTATGCACATTGAAAGAGACAGAGGTAGGATCAAATTGAGAGGAAGACTGAACTTGTCTTTGCATCTCATCATTGAGGATAATATTATATACACTGTCAAGGGAAGGAGGGGGCTGCATCATCAAAATATTACTCCTGACTCCAATATACACCTCATTTAAACCCATCAAAAACTGAAACACCTTATTATCATCACATTCCTGAATTATACCATCTTTTGCAGCACAGGCACATCTCAAACCATGATTAACACACATAAAATCAAGTTCATCCCACAAACTTTTCAGTTTGTTGAAATAAGAAGCAACATCGGAGGACCCTTGAGAGGTGTGGGACATCTCTCTTTTTAGCTCATAGATTTTGGACCTATTTGCAGTCCCATATCTGGTCTTAAGTTGAGACCATATACTCTGTGCAGTATCAGCATACTGCACAGATTCAGCAATAGAAGGGGAGAGGGAAGCAATCAACCAGGAAATCACCATACTGTTGCACCTATTCCACAACCTTTGTTGGGCAACATTGGTAGTAGGTCGAGTGCCCGAGATTGGTACTCGTCTGATTTTATTTTTACCGGAGATCTGGTCAGGAACGTCGGAAACACACCCAAGGCATCCAAAAAATGACAATCGAGCCACCGGAATGCGGCAAAACCTCAGGTTAAACCGTCAGAAATAAGAAGCCGATAGGTCACCAGAATCAACCGACCAAAATCATCACAAAGTCTTTCCGGAGTGTTGGAGAGAGAAAAACACACTCGGATACACTCAGAAAAATCTCCGATAGACTGAAATCATCATCGACGAAGCGGTCTCAGAAATCACCCCCAAAAACCTCGAAACAGACTTCATCCAGGACCACGAACACACAGAAACATGATCGGATCGTCGTCGAGGCTCTGATACCATGTTAACATCAAGATTGAACCGATGAATCATAGAAATTATAGAGAGAGAAAGTAGAGAGAAGGAGGAGAGTAGGTGAGAAGTCTCTCGAATGTCAGAGAGAGTTTGTATTAAACCGAGAAGCCAAATAAACAAAATGAAGTCCGGGGGTCACAAATATCTGTGACCCCAATATATATATTTACATAGTGGGTCGGGTCAAGGACCCAACTAGAATGAGGGTTGGATCTCTGTTTGGACTCAGAGACATGGGCTCAGATATGACTCTCAGTTATTGGGCTCGGGAGAAGCCCAACTCAGACACTATTATCACTGCCCAATATTAGATACACCAAAATACACTAAATATACATTGTGTATACACTATTACATTATGTTACATCTTGTATCCCAACAATTATTCAGGAAGAAGAATTACTGGTTGCTCCTGGTGATCAATTCTACATCAAAGATTCAATACCAAAAAGGTTGCTTTCAGGAGCAGGTGATATTGCTTTTGCTTGCATGTCAAACAGCCACCAGGTTCCACCTACTTGCTGAGTAAAATATATGCAATTGCTCCTGCATCCTAGCTTGCTGCCATTAATCCACATACAACATTCTTCCTCCACAAACAATGTTCTATGCCCAAGGCTTTCCATCTTAACCCACAACAGTTTTGCAATATCTAGCCTGTAAACTTCAACATCCTCCACTTTTGTAATGGATCTTTTAGAGATCAAGAAAATCAGTACTATATCCCCGTCTGATTCAACTAAAAATTGCCTTGAAATAACAGAAGGAACAGCCCTGCTTGAACTCAATTAAGTGACTCTAAGGCTAGAATCAACTTCTTCAATAACTGCAAGTGTCCCCTGCAAACTCAACGCGTAGAATTTTCTATTAAAGCCATTGGCATTTATGAACTGCAAATGTTCACCTGAGCCAAAGGGGTCAGTGAGGTTACAGTCTTGCTTCCTCCACACACGTTCTTTTCCAGCCCCTGTTTCACAGAACACAAAAGCTGGAGAAACAGCACCTGTTAGCACCATAACTATACAAGTTTTTCCATAATCAATGAGACCTTCGGGTTGAAATGTAGATAAAGTTGCAAACTTGAATGGAACCCGGGTATCCCAAGATGGAAGGTGACAGTAGGTCTGTCTGTAGGATTTCCACAAAAAGATATCATCCGGACAGCGTCCAACTGCTATTAGTGAACCATGAGAGTGACCCTTGAAATATATCGAACGGTCCTTCCATGTCCGCCATCTTCTACCATAAGGCTAGTAATTTCCTATATGAAACAAGATATGAAAGCAGTGAGAATGATTCTCGTTTTTTTGAATTTCAATGAGTTGTGGCCATACGGATTTTCCTATTGGGATACATCTTTTAGAGTGTGCTGATCTCCATGACTTGGTGACACCACCAAAACTGATGTTTTCCATTAGACTCTGTTCACTTGAGATTAAGCTGGTGAGTTCTTTGGGAAGATTTGGCCATGGCCTTGGGCTGTTATTGGCTTCTTTCTTTGGTGAACTTTGATTCTTATCCTTCTTGACTTTTTGAACCATGCTCTTTTTTGTGTGTGCAGAATTGGGAGCTAGAGAAAGAAATGATATGGGAATATAGCTTGAGGCAGGCTTAAAATAATGAAGATCAGACGTGGCCACCAAGTAACCGTAGACTCCAAGTTAGTTGATCTCTTGGAGCACAAGGTTAGTGGTAGTTTCTTTCGATAAAATAATTGAGTTGACCATTTAGATGCCTTATTAATTTGAAAGTTGTAGTGCAGAAAGTAATATATGGGATCCAGTTTGAACAACTGTAATTTTGAGATGCAGAAGACAAATTATTTTTCAAATATGTCTTAGTTCCGAAAAGTTCATAATTCAAGTAGCAGTAACCATGTCGCATGTAACAACATAAGACATCAATTTCTTCACTATGCTACCTACATTTCGATTCAAGGACAATCCACACGCTTTTTAAATATAACCTAAGTGGTCCGAATTCAATGCCATTATTTGCAATTAGCTACTCATCAATAGCCTGGCATCATACCAGTTTAGTCTTTGTTTTTGGAGTATATAAATTTAGGATCATTTTTGCTAATGAAACGCGTTAATAAAAGCATCAAGGGAGTCAACAAAAAGTTAGAACTATGGAAAATCACTCCATTCAAGATAAGTTTGAGTAAGATTGAATATGTAAATTGCAAGTTTAGCCCCCTTTGAAGGGGAAGTGAAGGAAATGAAAACTCAGCCTATAAAAAAGAATTCCTTCAAATCACAACTTGATCTCTACTGCTTATTGTATATTTATATATATCCAACTGATTAACAAAAACAAAAAATAATATATGAAGAAGTCAACTATCTTGATTCTTGGAGCCTAAGGCTAATAAAATAAACAGCTAGAACAGGGAGACTTAGACTATAAATGTATTTTTTGGATTGTCAGACAAGCTCCAAAATTAGTCCTTGTTTCTTTTGTCCATTATCTATACATGGCTCCAAATGATAGGAGGAAACAGAAAACTTCATCTAAAAAAGAGTCTGCTTATGTGGAACCATGGCGAAATCTTCCTGAAAAGCTATTCACCTTTCTCAAAAAGCAACCAACACATTCAACTCTAGCAAAATCCATAGGTTCTGCTGGTGTTTCTAAATCATGGAGATTTGCATCCAAGAAATGTGATTCCATCGCACAATCACCGTGGCTTGAGCTTTCAAATGAACCTCAATACTATTGCAAAACTCAGCAGCATTCCATCAACCTCTCATTTGAAGAAGCCGGTTGTTATTGGTGGCATGGTAGAAGAAGGCCGCGTTATGATCCTTGGAAGCATTTTCATTACTTCTCACCTTGGTTGTTTGGAGAAAATATACCTGTTGATTGCTGTTTTCTCAATACTTCCAAAGGCTATGCTCATTGGGTTACTTCCTCATCCAATGCTAGAAAATCATTTATGTTTCCCTTTCTAAATTCTTATCCTTACTACTCTCCTTTTGTTGGTAGTGGTCCTAGTGGATATTGTTGCTTTCCACCATTTATAGTTTATCAATTAGGAAAAAACCAAAAATGGATGCAACAAGAAAACAGTCAAAATGGCCTAATTGATCCAAATGATCCTAAGGGGAAACTGATACAATTCAGTAATGCCATTATCTTTGAAGGGAAGTTTTATGCACTAAGTTTGCAGGGGACTCTGGCAGTAATAGAAGAAAGTGATGAATCTCAGTTTCAACTTATGCGACTAAGTAGAAAACAAGCCATTCCTTCGAGCTACTCAAAGCATTTCATAGAGTGCTTTCTTGAGTCTGATGGGGAAATCTTGCTCATTTTCCTAATTTCAGAAAGATCAAACAAGATGGTGGACAAAGTGGAAGTGTTTAAGCTGCAGATTGAAGATTTGTCATGGTTAAAATTGGACAACCTCGGAGATAGAACGCTATTTGCTGGGATTAATTGCTCCGTTTCAGTGCCTGCAAGTCAAGTTGGCTGCACAAATAACTCTGTCTATTTTATTCATAAGGGAATTGATGGTTGGAGACGATATGATATGAGAAGTGGTTGCATTTTGCCCTGTTATGATAATGCTGGTTCTGAGATAAATATTCCAGTGTGGGAGGATCCAGAAACTAAAGAATCGTCACGTCTACGTACACGTCGACGATATTGAAATTACATATGTTTCTGATCCACTATCTTGTCTATGTTTTGTTATTATTACATGTCAGTAACTTTGTCAAACAACAACAACAACTCAGTATAATCCCACTTAATGGAGTCTGTGGAAGATAGTGTGTACGTATACCTTACCCCTACCCTAGAGTAGAGAGGCTGTTTCCAAATAGACCCCGGCATCATTCCCTCCAAGAACTTCCCACCTTACTCTTGAAGAGACTCGAACTCACAACATTTCGATTGGAAGTAGGGTTTACCCATGTCAGTAACTTTGTCACTGTGTGAAATAAAAGTGAAACATATGTCTGACTTGTTAAATTGATGGCTGTTGTTTTGAGAAGCTTTACCCATTTTGAACAGAAATTGTAGCTCCCATTAATCTTGGAGTCTGTTGCCGCGTCAAAAGAAAAATTTCGTGATTTATACGCAAGTTTCAGAAAGTAATCTTGCAGACGTACTGTTCATCCTAATCTTATGTTTGTGTTTTATATTTTCCCTTCTTTTTAAGATGATTTCTTCATGTGCTATATTGGCTATGCGTTGAATTACTGATATTCTTGAACTGATTAGTTGGAGTAATTAGCTATATTGGTTCTTCTGCTCTTGTATTTATAAAATTACTTAATTACCACGAAACTTGTGTCCCAACAAGTCAACTATTTTGGATTTTGGATGCTAAGGCAACCATATTCAGAACAAAATATAGTCAAAATTTCCAAAATTACTTAAATCACTCTTGCTCCTAAAACCCCCAAAACCAAAAACCCAGCCCACTTCAGCTGTCAATCGTTCCATCCAAATAATTGGAATTTGAAATTATACTTCTTCTTTCAGAACCATTATAGATTAATCCTTAATATGACAGATCAAAGTTTTGCATTACAACTTGTCTTTTCTCTAAAGCTAGAAATAAGGCTTGCAACTTGGCCGGGCCGGGCCCGCGGACTAAACGGATTGAGACCATGTGGCCCATTATTGGTGGGCTGGTGCCGCTCTCGTGGGTTGGTTTACCATTTAGGACCGTTTGGACCGATCCAAACGAGCCCAACTGAATTTTTTTTCTTGAAAAAGGAGCCGTCGGTTTAAAAAAAAAGTCGTTGGCTCTTCCAAAAATAGCCATTTAACTCCCAATTAATTTTTAATTTCAAACTTTTTACTAATTTTCTTCAATACTTGCTATAATTGTTTACTTTAAAAAAGAATAGTGAAAAATTTGTGAGTTTGCTACTATTGCTTACTTTATGTAGAAAAACAGTCAAAAAATATTGAGCTTATTAGAATTTGTGGAAAAAATTATGAAATTGGTGAATTGGAGTCTTCAACAATAATCAATTTTCAACAAGTTGTTCGTTAATTCGGTAAGCTCGTTCCAGCTCTTAAGTCTTAATATTATAGTTTTGTTTGTTTTATTTAGTTTATATTCCTTAATTAATTAAGATGTCTTATTTAAGAAATATTCTTGGGCACGGTAAAAGTGAGAATAAGGCAAAATATTAGAACTGGCAAAACTAGTGATATTGTTGTTCCTCCTCCTCTGCCCCCGGCTCCCCGATCCAAATCCCGTAGTCGTCTTGCATGTGCTATTCTTGATACCAATAATAGTTTATTAGTACCATTTACCAACATTGAATTTTGCCATAACATTGCACCTGATAATTTTTTAGACCATGAACTAATGAACGCTCTCTATACTATTGATTATACTACTATTAATGAAAAAAGGTGACGAGGAAATTGATTTTTATGAAACTCAACTAGACGATGATACACCCACTAGTCATGCTCCTGATGTTAATCCAACTAGTGATAAGACTGCTAATCCTAATGGAGTCCCAACTAATACTCCTGTTGTTGTCCCTACTTTTTCTAGAGAGCCTATCAAACATACGAAAATATCTGTTGTATGGCCATTTATTACTCGACTAATTGAAAAAAGTAAGGTAAGTGTAAAACTTGTGGTTTAGAGTTAGCTTTTAAATATGTACCAACATGATCAGAGACAGGAAGTTTGGCTAACCACATAGCTAAACATCCTAATGATAATGCTAAATATCTTCATATGAAAGCTCTGGCCGAGAGAAAAAGTGCACCTAGTCCTAGTCATAGTGACCCTAGTGGTACTAGTTCAGGTCAATTTCAACCGAAAATTAACATTATTACTGGGGGTATTTTATATTATGACCCAAGAAATAATCTGGAAGAATTGATAAAATTGGTAACTGTTATGTACGTACCCTATAATTTTTCTTCTAACACTCTGTTTGTGCATTACATTAAAAGAATTTATAATCTTACTATTAAAGAATGTCCTTGCACATCCGTAAAGAGCGATATTTATATATATAAATATGAATGTGAAAAATATTTGCCCTACTCATTTACTCATATAAATTATCGTGTTTTTATTACAACTGATATTGGAAGAAGTAACAACAACTGTGATTTCCTTATTGTCACTTGTCATTGGATTGATAAAGATTGGATAATAAGTGCATAACTGCTTATAGAATAGTTGCTTCACGACACATATGACAGTTTATTACTAACACATTTACTGATATTCACAGATATTTTTGTATTAGTGTAAAATAGTGTCGGTTTCAATGGATAATGCAACTAATAATACAAATACTATAGAATTGCTTACCGCTACGCTAAATCATGCATTTAGTAATATTTTCATGTTAGATGTATTTATCATATTTACCATTTAATTATGGGTAACTATATGCGAATTTTAAATATTTTAATTGAAAATATTAAAATAGCTCTTAATTGAATTTTTCATTCTAACCGTAGAAGTAAACTTAGAGAATAGTTTATAAGTTGTTTTGATTGTTGCCTAAGAGAAAAAATGGTCCATAGACCTTATCCAGCTAGATGAAATTACATGTAAGAAAGTTTGATTGTTGCATATGACTATAGAAACCCCATAAGTTCGACGTTTAATGCACATGTAAGTGATGGTGAAGATTACATTACGAATGGGGATTAGACTAATGTTAAAATGCATGTTCATCTTTTAGAAAATTTTCATATTGCTACAATAGAATTTTAGGGTAGTATTATCCTACTATTTTTAAATGTTTGGTTTATATTGTATAACTTGCGAATTTATTTGCTCATTTTTCACAGGGCGAAAAAATTCATCAACTTTCTATTAATTCTATGGGAAAAAAGTTTAAAAAATATTTTTTTTCTTATTTTTGCTATTTATGGTGTTGCTAATTTGTTAAATCCTTGTATGAAATAGGAGGTCCTCAATTTTGATATGAAACAATGAGCGGCCTAAACTTACGGAAGCAATAGCCTCAATTAGAAGAAACACTAAAATTATTTATAATGCTTATCAAGTAGCATTAAATCAGGCTAGACCAAATGCTCCAACTCGTTCCTCTTCTAATTCTCGATCTTCTAAAAGAACTGGGGAATCAAGAAGACTTAGTATTTAGACGGGGTTTATGGGGTTCTTTTAGTTCTAATAGTAATAATTTTTCACAACTAAATGATCTTGAAGTTTATTTGTTGCAGATGCTCGAGGAAGTGAATCCTAACGGCAACCTTGATATTTTGTAATGGTGAAAGGACAAAGAAAAATACTTTCCGGTTCTTCCAAGGATGGTCCGAGATATTTTAACTGTTCAAACTTGAAAAGTGGCATCGAAGAGCGCTTTCAGTCAAGCAAGATTTCAAATCGGTGATCTTGGACAATTTATGAGAGATAACTTGGAAAAATTAGTACTTTTTAGAAATCTTGGAGAACTTGCTGAAGATGTTGCTTCGAACGACAATGGAAGCAATGTTGAACAAGCTAGTTTTTCACCACCACCAACAGGAACTACCTTCGAACCTTGAAGGATTTATAAAGTTCGTAAGAGATAGCTATAAAAATTAATTGCCATTTTTTAGAATATATTAAATATAATATTTGCAAGTTTGTTCAATCACAATAATTTGCAAATTAGGAGTTTAAAAATTTGAATTAAAAAATTAGTATGAAACTTGTAATTTTGGCACATCTTATTTAGTTATTTTTTTCTTCTCAATGGTGGTATTAGCACCTTGTTGTGCTTATTTCATAAGGGGAGGAAGACTTAGAAAGATGTTGCCATATTTTTTGATGCTATAATAAAATTACAAGGCATTGCTTTGAATGCTTTTCACAATTTTTTTGTCACTAAATTTCAATTTAGAAATTAGTGTGTAACTTGTATGCAGTTTGCAAGTCAAACGATCCCAACGGCCATAATATGAAAACTTGCAAATTAGGAGTTAAATTTGAATTCAAAAATTAGGTTAATATTATAAGACATTGCATTAGGTGATTTTAACATCTTTTTGTCTCTAAGTTGTATTTAATTAAAAAAAATTTTTTATAGCCGTTGGGTCCATTTAGCCGGTTTGTACTGCGGGCCCGCCTTGTTTAGCCCGAGAGCATGAGCTAGTGGGCTCGGTCCCGAGCTGGTTCCTACATAATGTACGTTTAGCCCGACACCGTTTATTACTGCCTATTTAGTGATCGAACCGGGCCTGCAGTCCGCGAGATTGGCTTGTTGGCCCGTTTGCGACCCATCCCGGCACACTGCAGGCCTTAGCTAGAAATGCAGAAGCAACAACAATATGACTCTTTCTCCCTCTAACATCAACTCCCTTTAACTAGTGATGGGAAAAGTGATCAATTTTAATTTTTAATCTGTAGGAGGTAAAAAACGGCAATGAATTGTAAAACATGGAAATGCCGGCTTTCAACAGAAAGAATGAAAAGTTAGAAACAAAAGGAAGAATAGCTAGCCTGGATTGTAAGATTCAGTAAGATAGGATTTGGCTATAAGTTGCTGTTAATTACCAGATACAAATAGATGGATATATGTTATGTTTTCGGGCAAATTTCTTGTCCTGTTCGGACTATAATGCATAAGTACATTAATTTCTATCGACAATCTTACTTACCACAAAGCTCAACTAAACTTCATGAAAACTTCAAGCTTTTAAAGCAGTCAAAATTAAGAAGAAAAACATTTCAAACTACTAACAAAACTTTGAAAACTTAATTATCCACGAGAGGCATTCAGTCTACTAGTCATCAAAATCCTTGCTAGATAACGAAGTTACATAAAATCCATGGAAATAAAGTGAAACTCTTCTAACAGTAATGAACTCTTGATCGAATTCAATATAAAAAAACAGTAGCCATGCTTACAAAAGTGATTTTGTTGACGAAGCAGCTGATGATGTATAAACACTTGAGGATTTAGTACTATTATAAGTGTAAGTCATAGTCTGTTCCTGCTCACTCCCCACTGTTTTATGAACTTCATACGTAGGTGAAAATGGAGGTGAATACATATTCAATGGAGGGGGAGAATACATCGCAACAGGCATTCTTGAGGGAAGAATAGGTAGCTGAACTTCAGAATTAAGAACATGGATTGCTTGCCTTATTGATGGCCTGAGTTTGCTGTCTGGATGAGCACACCATAGACCGAGATCCATTAAACGTTCCATTTGTTGCTCATTAAATATCTTATTCAATCTTGCATCCATTGCTTCAACTAGCTTTTCCGTTCCATAGAGGTTCCAAATCCATTCCACCAATCTCACTTGATCTTCTGCTGCTTTAATATCTATTGATCTTCTTCCACTTGCTATTTCCAATGCTACTATTCCAAAACTGTACACATCTGATTCCTTACTAGCTTTTCCATTCATAACACATTCAGGCGCCATATACCCTACAGTCCCCGCCAACATTGTTGTTTGAGATCCTTTTTCATGATCAACAAGTCTAGCCAAACCAAAATCGCCTAACTTAGCGTTGAAGTTTGAATCCAACATGACATTACTTGCTTTTATGTCCCTATGGACTACACATTGTCCCACTCTTCGTGTAAATAGAGCAAAGCCGAGGCCAATCATTGAACAACTTTCCACCTGATATCGCATACCAACAATGACTTCTCTTTGAAAAGATGTTTATCTAAGCTTTCCATTAGGCATCAATTCATAAACAAGATGCAACTGCCCTTTCTCGTGACACCAACCAATAAGTTGAACCAAATTTCTATGTCTTAATCGGCTTATGATCTTCACTTCTGATGCATACTCCTTTATTCCTTGTTTAGAACCGCTTGATACTTTCTTAACAGCAACATATGATTTACATTCCTTCAATAAACCTTCATAAACTTCGCCAAATCCACCTTCTCCAAGCTTCTGTCCCTCAGCAAAGTTGTTCGTTGCACGAGCTAATTCACCATATGAAAACTTCTTAGGGCCTCTATCCTTCTGAAATTCATTGTCCATACTGAGATCAATAAAAACATGGTCTTTATCATTCCTTTTCCTCTTTTTCTTCCATAAAAAGCAGCTGGCAGTAATCAATACGAAAAGCAGAATAGGTAAACCTATGCTTGATCCAACTACTAGTCCCTTGTTTCCTTTTTTCCTGGTGCTGACTTCTCGAGGAGGACGAAACTTTGGATCTTGAACTTGAGTAATAGGAGGATCATTTGGATTTAGAACTTGAATGGGAGGATTTGCACTAGGCTGTTCAGCATGTTCTAAACTCAAACTTGAATTGAAATCCCAAGACTTGACATTGTTTTTTTTCTGAAACAATTGTCCTGTTGATGCTGAGAAGCCAAAAGTAACATTCTCAGGCAAATAATTCCTCAGATCAATCAATAAACTAAGGCTGTCCTTGTTATATTTGTTATTTGAAAATCCAGTGAAAACAACTTTAAGAGTATGGGAACTAGCATTGTAACTAATCCAAGCATCATTTTTCTTCCCTGGTGTAATGTTATTCCTCCATACTTAGAGTAACCGCAGATTTCATAGAATTTAAATTGATACCAACATGTAAATACAGTGGGTCCCAGGTATTGAGAAATGTATCGAACTCGATAGCAACAAATGGCTCAGCGGATGAGCTACTTCTAACTCGGCCTTGGCAAGACCAAGGCCGTTGCCAGCTGAACCAATTGGGATACTGGAACCCACAGGAGCCAAGAAAAAGGCGAGTCCATCAGCAAAGCTATTGTTACCATTTGAATCAATAACAAAGGAGAAATGTGTAGTAAAATCTGCCAATTCTCCTCTAGCTTTTTCCATAATTGCAGCGGCTCAATAAGATTAGCTCGACCAGTTTTTCCACCTAATGCCACGTTAAGTTCATCAGGAGTGACTTGTATACCCTGGTTCGATATATAGGCGTCTCCAGTGACATTGATGGAACGATTACGTCAGAAGGATTGATGCTGGAGAGCTTAAAGTTCAATGAATAGAAAGAAGGGATAACAAAAAATACTAAGAATAGCAAGATGTTCAAAATTTGGCTGAAAACCATGGATTGGACTGTAAGATTTTTCAGGCTAATGACAATTTATGTATACATAATTTAAGGGGACAGTGAATTTTTTATTTTAAAAAAGAACTGTGACAAAATTGTTTCATTTACTGAGACACTCTGTGTACACTCCATTAGGAAATGTTTGTTTTATGAACTTGTTTGTTTTTACCTTGTGTTTAATATCAAGGATAAGCTATGGACGGCTTTGTTTTCTCGCAAAGTTTCCAACTACTCTATAAACCAAGCCATTATAGGAAAGTAACACATTAAATTTTCTTTAAAATAAGTATAGTATTATATATCTTGCTGGCTCTCGTGGATAACATAATACGGAACCGCGGTTAGATAGTTCGGACACGTGCAAAGGAGAAGTCTAGATGCACCAGTTAGGAGATGTGACTGGTTGACTTTGGCAGGTACGAGAAGAGACTTAGCTACCTAACAAGTATTGGGGCGTGCGGTGATTAGGCAGGACATGGTGCGACTTCAGATTTTTGAGGATATTGCTCTTGATAGGAACATGTGGAGGTCAGAGTATTAATGTGTAAGGCTAGGGGATAATCGAGAGTTCTTCCCTCTTTATACCGGTTAGTCTGATATAGTTCTTCCCGCATCGACGCTCTGTGATCACCGATTTGTAGTCTTGCTTGAGTGAAAGCGCTCTCCGATGCAACCGTTGAAGCTTGAATTGACAAAACATCACGAGTCATCCTTGCAAGAACGGAAAAATATTTTTCCCTTGACTTCCACCATTCCAAAAGATCGAAAGAGCCGTCTGGATTCTCCTTTTCTAGTCCCTGTGACAAGTAAACTTGAAGCTCATTTAGATGGAAAATTTCATCAAAATTATCACCTTCAGAACCCCGGAACTCCGTCCACGATTTAAGAGCTGTTAAGCCAGCATCTCTTTTAGATGATTGTGATGTAGACGAAGTAGGGGTTGGAATATTTGGCCTAGCATGCTCTAACGCCTGTTTATAAGCATTATAAACAGTTTGGGCATTAACTTTAATTGATGCTTTTGCATCAGCAAGTGGAGCAACTTCCTTTTCTCAAAGATCTAAAGCTTTATAAATATTAGAATACCAAAAATGAGGACCTCCTAATTTCATTGTTGGATTTAACATTGCAGCTATACCAAAAATAGGAGGGATAGGAAAAACATATTTTTTAAACTTTTGTTTCATTTCATTTATTGCAAGTTCATAAATATCCCCACCCTCGCTAAATTCAACAAACAAATCAGCTAGTGCGGCAATATAAACTAAACAGTTAGAAATAGTCGGATAATATTGCCCAGAAAATGCATTTGTAGCAACTTGAAAATGTTCTAAAAAATCTAAAATAATTTTAACATTAATCCAATCTTGGGTAGTTAGCATTTCATCATCATCCTCACCACCTACCCGAGAATTAAACGTAGCATTAATTGGGTTTCTATATTCATACGCTACTACTAAACTTTCGTACATGCAATTCGACCTAGTCGGGCAAAGTTTAGGAACCTTTCTTTCTCTAAGGCCATATTCGTCACATTTTTTGAAATACTCTCTAAGTCTAGTTCTACGGTTTGAATAAAATAGCCAATTAAGAGCCATTCTCACCTTTTCAATTTCTATGTTTAATATTCGCATACCATCACCAACAATTAAATGATAAATATGACAAATACATCTAACATAGAAAATATTACTAAATGCAGGATTAAGGTTTTGTGTTAGCATGCCTATTGCACTAGTGTTACTAGAAGCATTATCCATAAAAATTGCCATTATTTTATCACTAAAGCAAAAATATCTACATATATCTGAAACAGTGTTAGCTATAAACCTACCCGTGTGACGTGAATTAATTATTCTATATGCAATTATGCGTTTTTGCATAGTCCAGTCCTCTTCTATCCAATGACTTGTAACAGTTAGATAATCACATTCATTATTACTTCTACCGATATCAGTTGTAATAGAAATACGATTAGGTATATGGGTAAATAAATAGCGAAAATATTGTTCATATCCATGCTTGAATTTATAAATATCGGCCTTAACTGTTGCGCGATGCCAACCTTTATAAGTAGGATTAAAAACTCTTCTAGTATAATGAACCCAATTAGGATTAGAAGCAAAAGTATAAGGCAAACACATAACAGTAATCATTTTTGCTAATTCTTCACGATCCTTATTTGGATCGTAATATAAAATACCTCCGGTGACAGTGTTAATTCCAGGTTGAACTAGATTAGAACCTTTACTAGGGTTAACTTGAGAATCTAAACTTGTCCCATCTTGCTGCGCGTGCATTTGAAAAAATCTAGCCCTATCTCTAGGGTGTAACTTTATGTGTCTAACCAAACTACATGTGCCGCTACTGTCTCCAGTAAATTTATGAACAAGTAATTTCCCACAAGTGTTACACTTATCCTTGTTGCGTTCTCTTACTTGAGTAAGAAAATGCCAAACTAATGATGTTTCTTGACGTTTAGCAGGTTGTCTACTAAATGTGGGAGTTTGTACATGTGGGTGTGCCGTTGCATTACCTGAGTTATGAGCAGGACTAGTAGGTGTATCATCTAAATCTGGTGCTTGGGTTTCATCATCATCATCATTATCATCTTCATTTTCCTCTAAGATAGGTTCATTAGGATAAAGAGCATTCATAATGCCATCATCTGATCTATCACCTACTACAACATCATGTAGAAATTCACTATCGGTAAATTGAAAACAAGGATGATCACTATCAAGCATTACGGGAGGCGGATTAGGACGTTTAGGTTGGCGACTACTTTCAACTTGCTTATCTTTTGTAGGTCGGGGAGCCGGGGGAAGGGTAGTATTATGGCCACTACTTTCACCGGTTTTACCTTTTCCTTTACCGAACATTTTTTTCAAAGAAAATGCCATACTAATTAGAATTATGCAAACTAACCAACAAAAATATATATTATTAGCACGTAAGAGTTGAAACGAGTTTACCGGTTTGCCGAACAACTTCTTGAAAATTGAAAATCGTTGAACACTTGAAAACTTCAATTCAACAACTTCACAATTTTCACGAATTTTCAACAATAAATTAAGCACGTGTACAAGAAAGATGGAAAGAGAGCTTGAGAAAGATTGAGAGATATTGATGAATTGGTGAATAAAAATGAAAGAATGAGAGGGTATTTATAGTTGAGAAATGGGAAAAGTATAATTACATAAAATTTGGGGTTAAATTAAAGTTTGGGGGCTAAATGGCTATTTTTGAAAGTTCCAAACGGCTACTTTTGCAAAGAGCCGTTACTGATTTTTCAAATTTTTTTTTTTAAAATTAATCGTTGGGCCCGCCAGGACCGGCCCAGGCCCGTCAGGCGGTCCGGGGCCTAACGGTTCAACGTAGAGGACCGGCCCGTTTTTTGGGACCGATAAAGACCGGACCGCCAGGACCGGCCCAGCAGGACTGGCAGGCCCCCCAGGACCGCGGTCCCGGTCCGGTCCCAGGCCTGAACCGGGCCACAATACAGCATTAATCAAGGATAGTCTACGGACGGCTTTGTTTTGTGTAAACCAAGCCATTTGAAGACCAATTTCTTAATAAAAATATTGGTCGGATATTATATTAAAAGAATATATCCTATTTATTATAAATTAAAATTACTCTAAAATATTATTTTCTCTAAATATTTTTATATTATATAGCAAAATAGGTATTTATGGTATACATTATCATTTATGCATGAAATACGCTATTTATATTTTTCCTACCTCTTTCTTTCAATAATACAAGATTCTCTCTCATATATTTTTTCTTTCTCTCTCTTCCTTCTCTCTTCGAGCAACTCAAGCCCTAGTATTGATGGCCGACGAGAAAGAAAAGTCTCTCTCTTCGTGCAACTCAAAATACACACCCTAGTATTGATGGCCGACAAGACATTAGAATAGAGTAGAAGGCAGCTAGGAAACAAAAAAGAGTGAATTTTCTGTCACGAACCAAACCGATGGGCGGCAATGGGCACCCGGTACCTTTCTCAATCAAGTACCAATATAAAGTATCTTTTCGTATCATAGTATCATAGATAACTGAGTCGGAAAGGCTGCCGTAAAATAGGTAGAATACAACATGTAATACCAATTTATACGACATACGGGCCTATACGGCCAAAATAGCCACTCATACACTGAATATAGGCCAAACAAGACCATACAATTTTTTACATACATGACTTCTGTCTACAAGTCTTTAAGAACACATAATTTTTGTAAAGTTCGGGACAGAGTCCTGCCATACCAAACAATATACATCTAAATTATACTAATCAAACAAATAATTCTAAAGCAAATGGAGCACACCAACATCTTCCGCTGAGCTGATAGCCTACTTAGAGGATTTTCGACCTGTCTATCGGGACCCGCGGACATGAAATGCATCGTCCCCAGGCAAAAGGGACGTCAATACAAATAACTTACCGAGTATGTAAGGCATGAAAATCAGTAAGTACTAGACATGAGAGAAACATGGAATAAAAGACTCGACATGTACTTTTTTTGCTCTATGAATCCTTTCAGTTTTATAATGTCATGCATATGCGTATAAATGTCATATCATGCATGGGTATATGTGTTTCTAACATCATCAATTTTCTAAGGGCATCCCTTCATATCATCTCGGCCTCTGTGGGCAAATTCATCAATGTATACCAGCTGATCAAGTAGTGGTGCATATATAACAATATATATATATATATATATATGAAATATGTTATTAAAATATCTTAATATGTCATAAGACCATTATACTTCTGATTAATATCATACAATTAATTTATGCATTTTTTGGAGACCCATGAGCAGACGATAGAATAATAGGACATTTGATAATTCAAGAACATAGGCACCTCTAATATTTCTATGAATACACTCATTAATGAAAGTGGTATATTTGCTCGTTTTATTTGTATCGTCTAAATCACGCAAAAAAAAAAAAAAGAATAAATAACCTTAATAAGAAAAAATTTAATGTACTTTCTTAGAATAGCAAAATTTCATGTCGATAGTGTGCTAAGAAATCTTAGTCGGATTTTGGTTGAAGAGTAAAAATCTTCACTGCCGCAATGAACTTAATTTGCTAAAGAATGATTTTGAAGTTGGTAGACAGTGGGTGATTGTTAGTTGCTAAGAGTGACAGAGAGGGGTGCCACACAAACATTTTACGTTTGAATTCTTATTAGATGCAAGTTTTTTACTTGGATTCTTACATTTCCAAGACTTACCGTGGATTCTTTAATTTTGCGATATACTTTAATGCCTTAAAGAGTCATTATGGAATTTTGAGGGGTGCTGCTACGTTACTACACAAACTTATTCAAATTTTCACCTCTTCTCCTTAATTAATTTATTAATTCCTCACTAATTTAATAATTAATTAATTATTCACATAATTAAAAATTATCTCAAATTACTTATAATATCATTCAATTTTAATATACTTTATACACCTCACTATCATGGCCATGTAGTACCTTGTATGGTTACTAGTTCATAAATATTATATATTTTAGTTCGGGCCGTATTTTATCCCAACATGTCAAAATTGGACGAAAATTCATTTTTTGACTTGCTTCACATCTCACCTTCACGAATTTACTCATAACTTGTTTGAAATTGCATAATCCTTATAATCTCCAAATAATCTTTTTCTTGGACTAATGTCCATTACCTTACGACAAATTCAACTTACAATACTATAGGGTGCAACATCGTCGTAATTTAATATCGCGGGACATAATATCTATGTAATATTGCGGGGTGTAACATTTTCGAACGTAAAGGAGCAATATGATGAACTCGTATCATAAGTTTGTTGTACGAATTCGACAAACATTCTTCTCTTCTTTGCTATTTTAATCACGTACAATAGTACAAATATATTGTATTATGTAAAATTCACTCAAACACATTGTATAAATATTTTTTTCCATGTATTTACTTATTTCGAAGATATGTATTTTCTTAATACAACTGAATACCCTTGTATTTATGAATACCATACATTAGGTATGCATGAATACATGCTTGTAGTAAACTGAATACAAACATTAAAATAGGACAGAATATAAGTGAATATATTTAATTTTAAAATTATAACGACCAGGCCGATCGTTTTGAGAATTGACGCCCTGATCCCCTATTAATTGCTTTCCCCGTGTCTTTTTTTTGCTATTATGATTTTTCAGGATGGTTCATCTAGATTTTCAGAGTGTTTTGGGATACTTAGTCCTTAAATGAGAGTTTAAGTCTCAGAATTTGGACCGTAGTCGGAACCGTGTGAAAGCTACTATGGAATGGAATTATGTTAGCTCCTATGGGTGATTTCGGGCTTAGGGGCATGTCCGAATTGTATTTGGAGGTCCGTAGCTTATTTAGGCTTGAAATGGCGATGGTTGAATTTTTGAAGTTTCAGGCTGATAGTGGAATTTTTTATATCGGGATTGGAGTCAGATTCCGAAAGTTGGAGTAGGTCCGTAATGTTGAATAAGACTTGTGTGCAAAATTTAGGGTCAATCGGACATGATTTGGTTAGTTTTGGCATCAGTTGTAGAATTTTGAGATTTCAAGTTCATTAAGTTTGGATTGGAGGGTGATTCATATTTTTAGCGTTAAATGATGTGATTTGAGGGCTCGACTCAGTTTGTATGATGTTTTAGAATTTGTCGGTATGTTTGGTTGAGGTCCCGGTGGCCTAGGGTGTGTTTCGGGTGCTTAACGGATTTGATCTGGGACTTAGGAATTTGCTGAAGATTTGTTGCACCTGATGTAATCGCACCTGCAGATATGGGACAGCAGAAGCGGCTAGGAAGTCACATATGCAAAATTGTGCTTGGGTAATAGGAACCGTGGATGCGGCTGGGAGACCACAGAAGCAGGACTGCAGATGCGTCCCCCGCCCGGATAAGTGACCTTCGCACCTATAATGATTTTTCCGCAAGCACGAGATCGCATGTGTGACCCCATGAGCACAGATGCGGAAATCTCTGGGTAGAAAAGAGGATTTCGAGGGTTTGAAATTTTATAACACAAAATTTGATTTGGAGCTCGGTGGGAGGCAATTTCTTGAGGGATTTTTAAGTAGAACTATCGAGTAACGAGTTCTAACTCTAATTTGATAGTAATAGATTAATCTATTGTTGTTTTCCTCATCTAATTAAGGAATTTGAGGATGGAAGTTTAGAAATGGGAGGAGAAAAAGTTCCCCAATTGAAAATGTGATGTTTGAATAGGAATTTGACGTCGGATTGGATTATTTTTGTAAGAGAGAACTCGTGAGTGAATGAGTGTTCATAATTTATGAATTTTACCCGATTTCGAGACATGGGCCCAGGGAGGATTTTTGGGTGTTTTCTTATTTTCTTGACTTAGCTTTGAATTCATTAGTTAAATAGGTCGTTGTAGCTATATTTACCTTTTGTAATTGATTTGATTAGATTTGGGTCACTCAGAGTTGGATGCTCGTGGCAAGAGCATGATTTCAGATTGATTTTGAGCTTGGTTCGATGCAAGTGACTTGCTTAACCTAGTGTGGGGGACTACCCTTAGGATTTTGTTTTGTTGTTATATGAATGCTATATACGTGAGGTGGTGAGTGTGTACACATGCTAATTGTTGAGGAACCCCGTTTTTCATTAAGTAAATATCAATATTTTCCTTTAATTGAGTAATACCAGTATATGTAGCCATCTGTTTAGCTTAGGAAAGCATGCTTACGCGCGTTAACTGTTTTAACTGCCTACCTGGACTCTATGAAGCATGTTTAGAGTAAGAATTACATGTCTTCTTTGACATGAACTGAACTAGAACGGTGGATTCTTCTTGTTGAAAATGTTGTGTATATTGAATAGTTTTGTATTTACTTTGGGACCACAGAACGGTATTTCGGAAGATCCCCCTGCATGTTTATGTTTGGGATTACGGGATGGTATTCTGGGAGTCCCCCTATACTGAATATTTACTTTGGGACTATGAAATGGTATTCGGGGAGATCCCCCTGCACATTTATGATTTATACTACGGAATGGTATCCCAGGTGTAAGGCCCTATGAATTTCCTACTCAAAAACCCTGAATTTCGTAGTGCGGGGTTGGGGTCAAGTATTAGAAAGTCAAGAGATAATATTTTCCATAAAATCACGATTCTATGGTCAAGAATGCGGTTGCATTTTAGGTATTCGGACCGCATAGTTACCGCAAAGTGAGTCAGTATGTCAGTCAAATTGAGGTCAATTATGCAATTGCATAACCGATATGCGGACCGCATAGTTATTGCATAATTCCCTTGGGATTTTGTAAAGGGCAATTCTACGGTATATTATGGGACTGCAAAACGGGTATGCGGACCGCATTTCTGCCGCATACCAAGATAGTGTGAGCAGATTTTGGGGAGTATTTCCGTGGTCCATTATGCGGGCCGCATGTCAACTTCGCGATCGTAGTTCCGACTGAGTTTTATAAATAGAAATCTAAAAAAAATTGTATTATTATACCAAATCCTTATGTTGTCCCAGGGCTCCTTTTTTTCTAAATTTATAATCCGATCCCACCCTATTAAAAACGTCCCAATAGACCATTCTCTGTTACTTTGCAAATATATATATATATATATATATATATATATATATATATATATATATATATATATATATAGAGAGAGAGAGAGAGAGAGAGAGAGAGAGAGAGAGAGAGAGAGAGAGAGAGTGTTCTAGAGTGAGAAGGAGTGATCTTCATCAAGCTCTTTTAAATCCTTGCCGAAATCCTTGGAGATTGTTAATTTAGGCTACTAGGTCTTCATCCTAATTGGTAAGAACTGTACCCTCATCAATAATTTCAAATATTTCTATTAAAATAAGTAACTAGGAAATTGGTACATGGGTATAAGGTTAGTAATCTTACATGCATAGGAAGTAACGGGATATGGGGAGGATAAGAACTAAAAAAGAAAGCAATTGGGGTATAAAATGATAGAAACTTCTCTGAAAAAGGACCTAAGATTTACAATGCACCTTTAGTGTTTGATAAAATGCTCAAATAAGCTAGAACCTCAATCTCCTCCCTAATTCTCTTTTCAATTTGTAATTCTTGCACAATAGTTCGAAGTGCTAAGAGTTCCAAAATTTTGTAAGGATTAAGGAAAGCTATATTGAGGTATGTATGGCTAAAACCCCCTTTTATTAGAAATAGAGCTCCATTGGCATTTTCGCAGTTGTGGTAATACTAGAATTGGTTGATGCATTGATTGTTATTTCACATTAATTGATTTGCCATTATATACATATATGCATGAAGGATGTGCCTCAATGTGAGTAATATAATATTCTTGATATTTAGAGAAGTGTGAAGAATACGAATCATGTGTTGAAATGCTTAGGCTATAAGCCAAGATTAAACCCGATATTTGTCATGTTAACTATGTGGAAACTTGCATGTGCTTGCAGCTTGAATTGCTTGTTTGTGCCTATGACCATGAAATTACAAGATGGATATTGAAAATGGAATGATGTGATAATTCTGGCCCTAAGTGCCAATGAATTGATATGAGCTATGTGAAACAAAGATTCAAATGAGATGATCAATAAGAATGGGACGACACCTAGGTAAGGTGGCCTAGCCGATCGGGTCGTGATCGGACACCATGTCGCACACATGGTCGTAATGTGCTAACATTGCATTTTGAAAAAAAGGAAAAATGAATTGGTGATTGAGATATATGCCTCAATTGATGCACCTAAGTGATCGGGTCATGATCGGACTCTGCTCAAGATAGTGGTGGTATTGAGGACAATGATGAACATATGAAAGAAATTCCCCAAACTAAGTTATGGAAATTATGTGAAAAATTATATGGTTCATTTATTTGATGATGTGGTGTCCGGTTTAAAACCTTTTATTTACTTTTGTGATTTCCTTATTCTTGTTTGATAGTTCTTTCTAGTAAAACAACGTTTAATTATACATACTAGTACTATTCCATGGTACTAACATCCCTTTTGCTGGATGCGCTATATTTGTAAATAAATGTAGGTGGCTCCATTGCAGATAGTGATGATCGCGCGTAGCGGATTATCTTCTTCTCACGTCTTGGTAAGACACTTTCTCCTTCAACGGGTTATATTGTGTATCTTTTGTTGTTGCCAACTTCCACTTTTAAGGTATAGCCGTCATTGTCATACTTATCTTTTGTATCTTTAGAGGCTAAGTAGACACACGTGCTAGTTTTGTATGGATATTTGAGGAGCCTATGAACTATGTTGCAATTCTAAACTCGTGTTGTCTATAAATTGTAACTCTATGGGAATCTTAGAAACTAACCTTAATTATTGTCACACCTCCTTTTTGACTTACACGTGCTACCCTGAAGGATAACACGTATAAGGGAGTTTTTCCAATTGAAGTGACATTATTCGAAATGAGATTAATCATTTATTCAAGAGTCGCCACTTGGGATAGGTTTGGCTTTTTGTGTCCCAAGTCACCGATTTATTTAAAATCCCAAATCGAGGAAATATTTTGACTCCCTAATTGGAGTCTCCGAACCAACAATTCTTGAGTAAGGAATTCTTTTGACCCGAGGGAAGGTGTTAGGCACCCTCGGATCCCGTGGTTCTAGTACGGTCGCTTAAACTATTATAAGTGGCTAAATTTCTGATTTGAGTACATGTTCAAGCCTATGATGCAATTTTAAAATATTAACTGCTTTAGTATGTATATTTTGGGAAGTTTATAATGTCATTAAAACACATCACGAATCATGTCACATAAATGCGCACGCAATTTTAGACGTATTCTAACTCCATTGAGATTTGGATTTGGGTCACATAAATGCGCACCCGAATTTAGGAAGGTATTTTATTCATAAATGCGCACCTATAGAAACTACGTCGTTTGAAATTCGTGGGAGACCGTGAAATTTGCTAATCGGCACTTCCAATTTTGTTAAGTGTTTTATCAAATTAAGGAGCCTCGTGGTGTTTGATTAGGTGAACATGACCCACTTTATTTTATAAGGACATCCTAAAGCACACTAAATGTTCTATTATTCTTGTATCTAGAGATGCTCTAATAATTTACAGATGGATAACACACTCGGAAACTCAATATTCGCATTTTAGCCTCATTCATGGATAATTATACACATTAGTCTTCAGGTTTTGGCTAGCCCAGGAACATTCATTGTATCTGGCAGATGCCAGGCCTTTCAATTAGGCCCAGAGATATTTGGACGAATGAGTCCATCATAAATAAGTCTCAACAGTGTTTCTTTCGGTTTGTACCTTAATTATTGAGATTGTACACATGACTAACTATTAAATATATCAACAATATTCACAAGGAAGATACTGAGGATGATTTTGTTTCAGTTTTTAGCCTTAAATTTGAACGAAACAATTCATAATACTCATCAGTCGGAGTATACAAATTCAGTTTCCAAACTTCAGTTATAATTCTGGTTACAATATGCTAGACAAATCTAAACAGATTATTTCTAAATGTACTGAAACTTAAATGAATTAAAGCACTACACAATGTTTTGATCTTTGGATAATTATCAAGTTAATATCTTCTAAATCCAATTTTTCTATACAAAACAGGAAACAGACACCTGAACCAGCCATACCACTAGTTAATCTTACTATTTATTGTACATATTTAAAATATCTGTCCAAATGTCCAATTATTACAAGTTAAATCTGTCCAAACGTTCACTTATTATAAATAAATCAGTCCAAATGTCTAGTTATTACGAGGTAACTATCTCTAACATGAAATATATTAAAGCTAAAAGAAAAGGAATACAGGGTGGGGGTTCGAGGAGAACATAATGCATATAAATCTTCAGATCTTGGAATATATTCAACTCAAGCTCCATACATCAATGAATATCAAAGTGTACCTGGAATTCAGCAAGAAACAAAGCCTATGAGTAAATGAAAGCACTCAGCAAGCAAGCAGCAGCCAATTGAGCAGTGAGCACCCATATTTTACGAAGGTTTTGAGAAAATTCAATAGGAATGGGATAACATTCAAAATTTTGAAGAATGTAGAGAAAGCTAATATGTGTATCTTTTTTTTTTGTATTTTAATTCACTACAAGGATTTTAAAGGAAAAATCCTCTCTATATGTTCAGATTACCCCCTTTTATAGTGAAGCCTTAGGGCAACACTTTTTCCTTATTTTTCCTTTTAGTCCCTTATTCAAATTTCAGTTTTTCCTGAACAGTCCTTAATTTTCTGACTTGTGCCTCAAATTTGAGGCTGAAATTATGCCTAAGTCCCTCACTAGAATGTTCTAAGGGTTGTTACCAGATTTTGTTAGGCTCAAATACCCCCTTATACCCCTATTTCTTTTCCTAATTAACTAACATGAAGTTTTTAACCATGGTCGGTCATTTGGTTTGGTCAAAATTGACCCAGGTCAATTGTGTTTAAGTTTTGGACCAAATTTGGTCTGGACTAACAGGCTTAATAAAAAGTATAAGAATTAGCCAATACTATTCAAGTTTTAAACAAGTATCTTAATGTTGATTTTTCAACAACCAAACATCATTCAGGATGAACATTCAATGTCAAAAACCAATGAATTAAAATGACCAGAAAAGGGAAACCATCCACTAATGCTTAACTTACAGAAATAACCCAATTAAGGTACTCAGTAAAACTAGATAGTGAGAAACGAATAACAGGAATTGAAAACTCAGTTCATAGTAAAATCCGGAAACTAAAGGCTAATATCAGCAATTAAAGGTTCAGTAAAAATAAATTAGCCTAATACATGCAAATACTGAAGATCAAAATTACTTATGAAATGAAAAACAACTACGCAACATAAGTAAGGTACGAAACTAATCAGGATCTCAGGGTGAAGCAAATGAAAAACAGGGTACAAGGATCAATATCCATAACAAATCAGTAGGCAGAAAGATCATGCAAAATTTCAAAGCCAAAAGGCAAAGATCAATTAGTCATGTGCAACACAACTCAGAAGATTATAGAAGGAATTAATCCACAAATGATATTCAGAGAAGGTATAGAACATAACAAACATATGTAAAAGTTAACACAAAACAACAATTTAAAGAAAAGACTTAGGCAAACAAAAAAAGAAAACAGGGTACTTAGCTTGTACGCTTGTATCCCTGACTTGAATCCATTCATTGGTTTCTGACCTCTTTTGGGAGGTTGTTAACCTTCTAGGGCAACTGGCCTTGTGGGTAATAGGCTCAGTGGTTCAGGAATGGGAGCTTGTGATTCTGAGACCAAGTGAGGTCTCAGATCTGAACTTTCTTGGCGGTTAGTGGTGTTTGAGGGCTGTGGGTGGCATGGTTGGGGAGGGTAATGGACAGGGATTGTCTGGGGTCAGTTTGACCAGAATCCAGTGGGGTTTGGGTTTTAGGATTAAACTTCAAATCAATATTCGAGGCGATAGAGAGTTGTTTGAAAGGAATGGATTGCAGGACAGGGAAGGGGAGGTCTAGATGGTCCTATGGTGTAAATTAGGGATGGTTTGAGATTGGGTCGCCGGAGACGGTGGTTCCGGCGAACCTAGTTTTGAATATTCGAGCAGATCTGTGTTCGTTCGAAAGAAACCAACTACAGGAAGGGGAAGAGAGGGTCATGGTGGTCCGATGGTGAAAATATTGGGTGGTTTGGTGACCGGCTGCCGCCGTGAGGTGATTTCTGGCGGCGGTGTTAGGGTGGCTGATGGTTGGTCAAAGGCGGTCAACGGGCGGTCAAGGGTGGTCATAAGGAGGTCAAGGGGAGGGGATACACCGGAGTGTATGTATCAGAAGGATGAAAATTTTGTCTATGTATCTATACAGAGATTTGGACATATTTATTTAATTTCGGGTGATGGTTTCATAGCCGTTGGATGATTTGTTGATCAACGGCTGTGATAGCCTACCCTTGAAATGGTGTTGTTTTGGGCATTTGTATGTGGACTGGGTTGGTGGTTTATATTTGGGATGGGCACAGGTGTGTTTTAAAGAGCAAAAGTGTTTCGGCCACCCAGGTTTGGCCCAACTGTGGCCAGCCTGGGTGGTTGTGCATATATGTTTTTTTTGTTTTGTTTTATTTTTTTTTTCATTATTGAATTCCTAATTCTACTTTAAAATTCCTAATTAACACAAACAAAAATGCAACAAATTTAAACAAAGATGATTAAAATGCCAAAAATACTACTTGCATATATATATATATATATATATATATATATATATATATATATATATATATATATATATATATATATATATATATATATGTATGTATGTATTTTATTTTTGTAACAATAACCCTAATTGACAATTATTTTAGCAAAAATAAAAAATTATATCCTAAATGATTTTAAGCATGCATTAATGCAAACACACCGGCACACGCAATTAAACTCTAAAATTAAATCCTAAAAACACATATAATAGGGAAAATCCTAAACCTGAGAGTCCTGTGGGAGGCATCTTAGCAGGGCAAAACTCACATGCTCACAGCTGCCCCTCTTTGCATAGAAACACGAAGAGTTTATCTGCAAAGACAAGTGTGCAAACATAAGCGATTTTCATCTGACTGAGTACTTCGTGTGAAGCACTTTGAAAAATTTTCTGACCGAACCTTGCTTCAAAGGTTGCCTACATATCCTTGGCGATAAAGGAATCAGGTTAGTGTAGTTTTGGAAGTTTTGGGTAGCTGGGACTACCCTGGGCTGTGATTTCACTGTTGTTGCTACTGTTTCTGCTTTTGAGCTCCTTATTACACCCAAGGAAAATCAAAAGCTAAGCTAGCTAAGCCTATTAACTACGAGTTACAAGATTCCTATCTATGAGTCTCTTGAAGCTTGATCTTGAGTCTTGGCTAGCTTTTGTAGAAGACTCTGATCTGAATCTTTATGCTCGTTAGCTGCAACTGCTAGTTTATTCTTCAGTTTTTAATAAAATAAAAAAGGACATTCGGAGCTTGTGACTTCAATTAAATTCTAAGCAGTCTGTGTCTCTGTCCGCTTCATCATTTTGAATTCACTTCTTTTATCCTTTTTATTCTTTTCTTCTGTTCTGAATTGAGACTCATGCTTTCGGTCATTCCGAAGCTTGTGCCTTAAGGTGAAACCTACTCAGACACCAACATAAACAAACAAACGAAATTTTCTGCCCCAGTTTTCACTGAAAAAATTCGTGAGTTATTTCCAACACACATCTAAGCTATTTTTATTGAAAACAATAAAAATCGGGATTGTGTATCCCT
The DNA here is from genome assembly GCA_034376525.1 of Nicotiana benthamiana. Lineage (NCBI taxonomy): Eukaryota > Viridiplantae > Streptophyta > Magnoliopsida > Solanales > Solanaceae > Nicotiana > Nicotiana benthamiana. Next base: position 154,808,445 of record CM067339.1, read on the forward strand.
TGGAAAGATCGCTAGGTTATGCTGGGAAGGAGAAAGGGTCCCTGCTGGGAATAAGATGAGGACCCACGGGTTATGCCGGGATAGGAATGAAAAAGTCCCTACTGGGGGAGGTGGTAAGAAATGATCCACGGGTTATGTCAGGGTAGGAAGAAGAAGGTCCCTGCTGGGGATGGAAAGATAGCCATGTATTGTGAAGAAATCCGGGTTATGCCAGGGGATCCACGGGTTATGCCCTGATGGAAGAAAATTCTGGGTTATGCCAGGGAGATCCATGGGTTATGCCGGGATGAATGAAAAAATCCTAGATTATGCTAGGGAGATCCACGGGTTACGCCGGGATGAATGAAATTCCTGGGTTATGCCATGGGAATTCGCGGGTTATGCCGGTATTTATGAAAAACTCCTGGGTTATGCCAAGGGAAGTCCACGGGTTATGCCGGGATGGATGAAAAAATCCTAGGTTATGCTAGGGAGACCTAAAGGTTAAGCCGGGATTTATGAAAAACTCCTGGGTTATGCCAGGGGAAGTCCACGGGTTATGCCGGGATGAATGAATAATCCTAGGTTATGCTAGAGGAAATCCACGGGTTATGCCGGGATGAACGAAAAATCATGGGTTATGCCTGGGGGATCCGCGGGTTATTCCGGGATGAATGAAAAATCCTAGGTTATGCTAGGGGAAATCCACGGGTTATGCCGGGGTGAATGAAAAATCCTAGGTTATTCTAGGGAGATCCACGGGTTATGCTGGGATGAATCAAAAAATCCTAGATTATGCTAGGGGGATCCGCGGGTAATGGCGGGGTAAATAAAAAATACTATGTTATGCTAGGGAGATCCACGGGCTATGCCGGGATGAATAAAAAATCCTAGGTTATGCTAGGGAAGATCTACCAGAAGGTGAGGGACCAGGGAGATCCTTTTGACTATGCTGGGGGTACAAGTGAAGGAACAACCCTTATGTTATGTTAAGGATAGGGTAGCGTTAACTTTTAAACTACCCTGGGGAGTAGAAAGTGTAGGGAAGGAATCCTCAAGTTATGCTGGGGATGTGGAGAGGAACTTCCCTGGTTATGCCGTGATGTGAAGAAATGAGACTTCTTGGTTTATGCTGGAGAGGGGGGGAGGGGTGGGATGCAATCCTTGGGTCATGCCTAGGAAATCCACAAGTTTCACAAGGGGAAACTAGGGATTGGAACACCACGCTATCATGCTTACTTACGAGTTTGCCGGAAAATGAAAAGAAAACTTCCCTTTTGTTATTGACGCAACACCATCTTTGGTCCCTGCGCCAATCCTTTGGTTGTTTTTGCCCCATGTTCCTTCTGTTTTTCTAGGTTGCACCTGCGTCTATTTTAGTTTAGAAACCAAACAAAATGATAGTTTGCATAGTGATTTGGTTTTGCGGCCTTGTCGCGCTTGATTTCAGCTTTTTTTATATCCAAGGACAAACCCTTGACTTCTAATCCTTTCTCTATTGATTGGCCAGGGGGTCCTCATTTTGGGTTGGTTTTTGTTTCCCAGGCCTTGGGTTGTGAGTTCTTGTCCCGACTTTGATTTTGGGATTGCTTTTGGGACTTTTGATAAGAACCAACATCCTGTTCGGCTTAAAACCCTCCAATTTTGCTTCACCTTCATGGACCTTTGATTTTGAATTTCCTTTATTTTATTCCCCTTCTTTTGAGGCATTAACCTTCATGATTAACCGTGATTGGCTAAGAGCACTTGACGATGTCGGGCATTCCCTTAGTTCTTGCCAGGAGAAACCCGCAAGGCCGGCCCTGCTACCTTTCTTAAGGAATGGTCAGGACATCAAAATTAAAGTGGAAAGGAGTGAAGCATGAATTTTAGAGAGGTATGTTCTTTTGAGGGAAAAGAGGGGACTGATCTGGAAGTATGAATCAGCTTTAAATGGCAACGACATGCTTTTTGGACTAGATAGCCGGCCAAGATCCATTTCTGCTTTCTGACTTCAACTTCTCCAAAATTGAAGAAACTTATTCAGACCTGGGCAACAATATTTTCTCTTTTCGGCCGACGACGCCCTTTTCGGTTTTTCTCCAATCGGCCTCCCTCATTTCTCTTCTTCCGTCGCTCGATAGCGCTCTTTGCGAGATTTCGCTAAAAGGACTCTCTCATTTTATTTTTCTCTGCTCCTTGTCGCCTTATGGTGCCCGCAGGTTTTCACCTATAAGACTCTCTCATCTTATTTCTCTCAAAATTTGATTGGTGCCGAATGCCAACAATGGTATTTTTCACATCCCCTGGAATCTATAACTTTATAACCATTTGGACTAGTTTTTAACCGAGCCAATACCTTTCTGCCCCAATTTTGATTGTGGGTAAATGGGATTTTTATTTTGATATGACTGAACCTAAGGGAGAGGCTGCCTACGTATCCTTTCGGAATCAAGTCAGACGTAGTTCAAGAAGTTTCCAAACTAATTTCGTTTGTATTTTTCTCTTTCTCTTTTTGCATTTTTCTTTTATTTTCTTCTTTTCTTTTTTTTTCTCTTTTTTTTGAATAGCATTTCCGGGTTACAAAGAGGGTGAGGGTAGAGGGAAAGCAAAGCCCTTGTCATTTCAATCAACCGGGGCCATTGCTGTAGGGGTTCAAACATAATATCTTTTTGCTGCATCTGCATTGCCTCAGGCTCGTATGCTTCAACGTCACCCAAGTACAATGCTCCTTTAGGCAATATCTTTCTGATAATCTATGGACCTTTCTGATTTGGAGCGAATTTACCTTTGGCTTCCTAATGATGAGGAAGTATCCATCTCAATACCAGCTGCCCGACTTCGAAATTCCTGGGGCGCACTTTCTTGTTGTAAGCACGGGCCGTTCTTTGTTGGTACAACTGCCCGTGGCATACCACGACCATTCGTTTTTCATAAACTAATGCCAGCTGCTCCAAATGGGTTTTGACCCATTCATTATCTTCAATTTCTGCTTCGACAATCACTCGGAGCGAAGGGATTTCCACCTCGGCGGGTATGACAACTTCAATCCCATAGACCAACGAATAGGGGGTTGCTCCCACCAATGTACGTACTGTGGTACGATATCCCATCAGTGCAAAAGGCAACTTTTTGTGCCATTGCCTCAAGATTTGAATCATTTTCCTCAAGATCTTATTCATGTTCTTGTTAGCCGCTTCGACCGCACCATTAGCTTTGGGTCGGTAAGGAGTGGAGTTTCTATGTGTTATCTTGAATTGTTCACATATCTCTCCCATCAGCCGGCTGTTTAGATTAGCTGCATTGTCTGTAATAATGGTAGCGAGAATCCCGAAGCGACAAATGATGTTGGAGTGCACAAAGTCCACTACCGCTTTCTTGGTAACAGACTTAAGGGTGATGGCCTCAACCCATTTTGTGAAGTAATCAATGGCGACCAATATGAATCGGTGCCCATTTGAGGCTTTTGGCTCAATCGGCCCGATGATGTCCATGCCCCAGGCGGCAAATGGCCGGGGTGCTGACATAGGATGCAGTTCATTTGGCGGTGCATGAATCAAATCACCGTGCACCTGGCATTGATGACATTTTCGAACGAAGCCGATGCAGTCTTTCTCCAAAGTTATCCAGTAGTATCCAGCTTGGAGTATCTTCTTTGCTAGTACATAGCCGTTCATATGGGGTCCATACACTCCCGCATGTACTTCATGCATAATCCTCCCGGCTTCCTCGGTATCCACATATCTCAACAAATTAAGATGTGGAGTCCTTTCATACAAAGTGTCACCTCTTAAGAAGAAGTTTCTTGCATGCTGTCGGATGGTTTTCTTTTGTTCTTCGGTGTCTTGCTTAGGGTACTCCTGTGTTTTCAGGAATCTCAAGACGTCGTAATACCAAGCTTGGATGATCAGATCGGAATCTCCCATGATTAACAATTCTTTGACGTCTTGGTTAATAGCCATGTTCTTGCCCATGATGCAAGCCTCATATTCAGTTGTATTATTAGTGCAGAAGAACTGGAGCCTGGCTGTAGCTGGATAATGCTGACCAGTGGGTGAGCTTAAAATTGCCCCAATCCCTATGCCTTTTGTGTTTGCTGCTCTGTCGAAGAACATTTTCCAGACGGGGGTATCTTCAGCTGCTACTTCCAACGAATTCACTTCTTCATCAGGGAAGTAGGTGTTTAAAGGCTGATATTCGTTGTCAACGGGGTTTTCAGCCAGATGATCTGCCAATGCTTGAGCCTCCATTGTCGTACGAGTGACATAAACTATGTCGAACTCTGTGAGCAAGATTTGCCATTTGGCCAGCCGTCCTATGGGCATTGGTTTTTTGAATATGTACCTCAGTGGATCCAGCCAGGTTATGAGGTACGTTGTATGAGCTTGCAGATAATGCCTTAACTTATGAGCCACCCACATCAAGGCACAACAAGTTCTTTCTAACAGTGTGTACTTGGACTCGTAAGTGATAAAATTTTTGCTCAGATAATAAATGGCATGCTCTTCCTTTCCTGTGGCATCATGCTGCCCGAGGATACAACCAAAGGAGCCTTCCAAGACTGTTAGATAGAGAAATAATGGCCTTCCTGGTTCCGGCGGAACTAAAACTGGTGGATTGGACAAGTATTGTTTGATTCTGTCAAAAGCTTCCTGGCACTCAACTGTCCACTTAACTGCCGCATCCTTTTTCAGTAGCTTAAAATATGGGCTCACATGTGGAGGTCAACTGGGAGATGAACTGGTTGATGTAATTCAATCTTCCCAATAGACTCATTACATCCTTTTTGGTCCTTGGCGGGGGAAGCTCCCGAATGGATTTGATCTTGATTGGATCCAATTCGATGCCTCTCCGGCTGACGATGAACCCCAGAAGTTTGCCCGACGGGACTCCAAATGCGTACTTTGCTGGATTTAATTTCAAGTCATATTTGTGGAGCCTTTCGAAGAACTTCCTAAAGTCCTTTACATGATTGCCCCGAGTCTTAGATTTGATAACCACGTCATCCACATACACCTCTATTTCTCGATGCATCATGTCATGGAAGATGGTGGTCATAGCCCTCATGTATGTTGCCCCGACGTTTTTCAATCCAAAAGGCATAACTCTATAACATAGGTTCCCCAAGGTGTGGTAAAGGCGGTTTTCTCAACATCTTCCTTATCCATCAACACTTGGTGGTATCCTGCGTAGCAATCTACGTAGGATTGGATCTCATGCTTGGCACATTATTGACAAGGATGTGGATGTTGGGTAGAGGGAAGTTATCCTTGGGACTCGCCTTGTTTAGATCCCTATAGTCCTCACACACTCGAGTTTTCCCATCCTTCTTTGGCACCAGTACCATATTGGACAGCCATGTGGATTACTGAACCACCCGGATTACCCCCGCCTCTAGCTGTTTTGTAATCTCTTCCTTGATTTTATCGCTGACATCAGGCTTGAACTTTCTTTGTTTTTGTTGGACCCGAGGGCATTCAGGGTATGTAGGCAACCTATGAACCACCAAATCCATACTCAAACCAGGCATGTCATCATAGGACCACGCAAATACATCTTTGAATTTCAACAAGAGTTGAACCAACGCATCCCGTATTTCTTTATTCACGTTGATGCTTATTTTAGTTTCTTTGAATTCATCGGGATTGCCCAAGTTAACCGGTTCAGTATCATTTAAGTTAGGCTTAGGTTTGTTTTCAAAGTGTTCCAACTCTCGGTTGATTTCCCTAAAAGCCTCTTCGGTTCTTAGTTCATTATTTCACAGATGGGCAGCAAGTTTGGGTCGTGGCATGAAGTCCGTGAGCATGTCATTTTATTTAAAGCCGCATTATTGGGACTGAAAGAAAAGAAGAAAATAAAAGAAAGACAAAAATCAGAGAAAGACAAAGAGGTGTGAATGACAAAATATTGATTTTATTTCTTTGAACTTGTAAGATAACAGGGTTTACAATTCGAAATCTAAAGTGCTAAAGAAAAACAAACAACTGAGCTACACCCTAAAATAGCTCGTGATGTAGGAAGAGGTGGCAAGGTAGGACTACCGGGCCTCCATCTGACTGGAAAAGGTGTGGCCTTCCAAGTTTGAAGATTGGCATCTGGCCGCATATAGAGCCCTTCGGTGGCGCTTAAACCTTCTCCCGGTTGAACCGTATTGACTTTGTACAACAACTCCCTCATAGCTCCACAGATCTCATCAATTTCTTTTGCCGTAAAGGTTTCTTCTTCCTCCTCCTCACTGTACTTTTGTTTTACAAAGGTTTTGTACAAGTGGGGTAGGGTCGTGGTAAGGTGCATCCCTGGCGCTTTCTGCTATTCGCCCAAGTGATATCTTCTGAGGTTGGATGAATGCCCAGTGCAAAGAACGTTTTTGCAGTAGGCAAGGCTACCGGCTCGGTTATGCCTTATAGGGAGCTTCCGAGTCCCTTGCCCGGCTTAAAACCTTGGTGTGTCATTTCCTTTTCCACCATAATTGAAGCATTTGATAGGAAAGACTGGGGGAGCGGCTTGCCCTCTTCATGTTGATCGGCTAATACGACTTCAAAAGCTTGATAGACTATGTGCTCACTCCCTTCCTTGGCTTCTAGAAGGGGACAGAGGGGTCTCGGTAAATTGATTGTTCATCCTCTCCATGAACTACAATCTCCTGGTTTTCATACTTAAATTTCAGCATTTAGTGCAGGGTAGAAGGCACTGCCCCTGCTGCATGAATCCACGTCCTTCCCAGGAGGTAGTTATAGGAGGTGTCCACGTCCAACACCTGAAATGTTACTTCGAAGTCAACTGGACCAATGGTGAGCACCGAATCAATTTCACCTATGGTGTCCCTTTTTATTCCATAGAAAGCTCGGACATATACGTTGTTGGGACGGATCCTCTATGTCCTAATCTCCATTCTTTGCAAGGTAGACAGTGGGCTTATGTCTACTCCAGAACCTCCGTCGATCATCACTCTTTTGACATAATATCCCTCACATGTGACAGTGAGGTGCAAAGCCCTGTTGTGAGCAGCTCCCTCCGGAGGTAAGTCATTCATACTGAACGAGAACTGGTTAATAGCGAAGAATCTCTCTTCCATTTTCTCTAGTTGCTCTGCAGAGGTCTCAGCTGGTACATAAGCTTCGTTCAATGTTTTGGCCAACACCTGCTGATGCTCGGGAGATTTCATCAAGAGTGACAATAAAGAAATCTGCTCAGGGGATTTTCGGAGTTGATCCACCATTTCGTACTCTGGAATTTTCATTTTCTGGAAGAGGCTTCTGCCTCCTCAGCATTCACTGGCCTCTTAAGCGGAAATCACCGTTTGGTAGTGGCGTTCACCTCTTCCATATCTGAGTATTTCTTTGTGGGACAATCTTTTTAAGCTTCTCCGAGGACTTCTTTGCCCTTGTATGTAACGATGGTTTCCTGATAATCCGAAGGGACACCTGAAGGGTTGGTCATGGGCTTCTGCGGCACGCGACCGATAACCACGGGCTCACTTAGCACCAGTGGTTTAATCGATCCCTGTACCCACATAGGATTTATTGGGTATATACATGGTTTTGTTCAGCTCAAACCTTTTTGGGGGGCTCAAAGTGGGATTCTTTCCTTTACATCCTCGTGGGATGTAGAGTATTGTTTCCTTGGTTAGGGTCGTCCCAGCTTTGGCTTCAGCCTTCTTCTCTACTTCTGGGTATTTGGCTTCATTTATTTTCTTTTCTTCAATATTTTTTAGGGTGGCTTTTGGTTTCCTATCTGCCTCGGTGATGTCTATGATGGTTTTTAGAGCGGGATAAAATTCTTTGTCCTCGCAGATCATTTCGATGACCGGCCCGTTGTTGTGAGCCGGTAACGGGTTATCAATTACATTTGGGACCTCTTCATCTCTTAGTACTATCTTCTTTTGATCTATAAAATCCTCCACTACTTCTTTTACGGTCCAGCAATTTTCGGTATCATGCCCTTCTTCCCCAGAGTGGTAAGCACAACGTACGCCCCTCTGATAAGAAGGTGATTCAGGATTTTGTCTGCTTTGGGGCACAGGCTAAAGGAAACCATGTGGACCAACTTTGTGATGGCATAGGATTCCCCTATGGGAGTGAAGTGTTGTCTCCTGCGTGGCTCCTTGGGACGACAATTATTTTGTGGAGGGCGGGGATTGTAGTGATTCTGAGGAGGCTGATTTCTTGGGGCTTGGTTTCTATTGTTCTTCTGTTGAGGTCGAGCAAAGGACTGAGCGTTCATAACTGCATAGGGTTGAGGGACATAGTGCATGTCTTGGTGAGGATAGTAATGTTGAGGTGCCCTTTCAGAGAATGCATGTCTGTGAGCATGATGCTTCCTCATCCCGGATGCTGCCATGGATGCTTCATCTTTCTTCTTGTTTCTTGGGAGTCCTCCCGCCCCTCCTTGTATGGCATGAGAGGTGGCTTTTATGGCGGATTGACTCAGAATCCTCCCTGTTTTGAGGCCATTCTCTACCATCTCCCCAATCTTAATTGCCTCTGCAAAAGGTTTACCCATGGCCGATATCATATTCTGAAAATAGTCTGCCTCTTGCTCTTGCAGAAAGATGGTGACCATATCCGTCTCGTCCATATGAGGCTTTACTCTCGATGCTTGCTTGCACCATTTAATAGCATATTGTCTGAAGCTTTCAGCAGGTTTCTTTTTCAAGTTGGCAAGGGAATTCCTATCCGGGGCGATGTCGATATTGTAGTGGACTTTTCATACAAAGTCCCGGGCAAGGTCATCCTAGATATGCCATCGGGTAATATCCTGGTCTATGTACCATTCAGATGCAATGCCCACAAAGCTCTCCCCAAAATACGCCATCAAGAGTTCTTTTCGAATTTTTCGAACTTCAGCGTTTTAAACCCCAAAGCAAGATGTACGTATGGGAACATGCACATGTCTGAGTAATATACACTCTTCTGCCCACTTAGTCCTTGCATGTTCATCAGGCTTTGCTCAAGACTCTTCATTCTCTTTGTGATTTCATCTTGTTCGGGCGTTTTGGGGGTTTTTTCTTGCACAACGGTAAGTTCATATGCTGGTTGAGGGTAGTTCTATGTGGGGTACGGGGGAGGCTCTGTTTGTTAGTTAGGAGTCTGGAATGTAAAAGTTGCAGGGTCAAATATGGGCCTTGGTATCGCAGGTTGTGTGGTAGCTGCGCATGGAGGGGCCATAAAAATGTTGGGAACCGGCCTGGATGTAAACATCGGAGGGCGGGTTTCAGAAGGCGCCCCGACAAAATTGGTTGATATGGTGGGTTGCCCCAGGAGAATATCTGGGTGGCTGATTGGGATGGTGGAGGTACCCCCTGACCTTGGAAAAAGCTCGGGAAATCCAGGGATAGCGATTGGAGGTTCTTTCCCATTTGTCCAGGCATCCCACATCTCCATGACTCAAAGCCGCAGGATCCTATTTTCTTCAGCCGCTGCAGATTCGGAGGCTGGTACTTCTGTAATTAGGTTGTCCTCTGGGATAGGGGCTGCTAATAGAGTCATTTCGGTCGACATCTCTGTGCTTCCTTTTGACCTAGTGAAGTATCCGTGTGAAGACAGCTTACCGCAAACCAATCACTGTTCTTAAAACACCTGAACTGGACACTGGAATTCACCAGTAGTTCGGGGCAGATAACAAACAGGAAATCACATGTTGGGTATGATGCACCTATGCAGATAAAGGGTTTCTAGATGCTTGCAATGGTCGCATGTGTCATCCCGGCATTTATTCCAAATTTCCTTTTTTGTTACATACCTCTTATTCCCCTCTTTTTTTAAGAATACGGTCGAATCCTACAGAGATTGCCTACATATCATGCCTTTGCATGAATCAGACTGAGCATAGTTCATGAGAAAATATAATGTACACAACAAAATATTTTGTGATTTTCAATTTTTATAAAGTCATAACTTTGATTACATACGCTAGCGAAATGAAATGCAACTGCCCAAGCTAGGACTTAATCATCTTAGAGACTTGAAAAGTAAGTAATAAAACATACATCCTGACTTCTTCTCTTTTTTTTCAAGAAAGATACAAGTTTATGAGTACGTTAAATTTTTGAATGTTTTTGGAGCTCACGGGGCATCGTCCGGCCTTGCTGCAAGTTTGCGCGCTAAACTTCCTTGGAGGTAGTGGAAATCTTCCATCACTTGGCAGAAAAATGTCATGGCAACGGCAAAAAACATAGATTTTGTCATGTCCTCACTGTTATTTCACTTTGTAGTAATATATTCTGCGATTGCCCGCATTTTTTCTCTGATAACCCCTTTTTCTTGTTGTAGATGCCCTATTTGCTCAGTACGTGCTTCTAAAGTTCGTTCAGCTGCTTGATTCAGCTTTTGTAACTGCTGTAAATCTCTTTCCAATCCCGCTATTACCGCATATCAATGCTCTCTCTCGGCTTTGAAATCCCTTGCTTGTTTGGCCATTTTGTTTTCAGCTATGACGACCCAATATTTTAAACCAGCGCTTTCATTGCCGCTTCCCTCTTTTAACTACTCCATTATGCGGGCTCTTTCTTCTGCACTTTTAATTAGTTCCTTTCGAGCCCTAGATAGTTCACCCTCCACCTTATTCAAGTCGAACCTGTATTCCGTTACTTTTCGTCGCAGGTTCTCTATGAGTTTTTCATCTTTTGTACTCCTCGGATGATTTTCTGTGGTTGCCTTCATTTTTTGGATCTGGGCTCATAGGGCTTCATTCTCTTTAATCAATACCTTCTTTTCTCCCTCGTTGGCTGCAGCTTGCAGGTTATTTTCGAATTACAATTCTTGAATTTTTTTTAACCTTCCTATAGTAGCCCGGTATTCATTTTCTTTTGCCAACCAATCCCACTGCTCTTGTGATGTCTCAGCAAATTCCTGGAGATGGGGTCTCTTTGCTTGTCTCCCAGGCTCTATATCTCTCTTGTACCAGGCCACATACCCTGGTGCAACCTCTCCCTTAGACACGTCATGTACTCGGGTATCGGCTGTCAAATATTGGCACTCACTCCAGATTTGGCGTACAGTAGCTTTAGGGAATTGACCATTCGGGCTTATCTCAACCACATGGCGGCTAATATCCTCATCTCTGGGGATCAGTTGACATCTACCCAATTTTATGAGTACTCTATACGGCGCATAAGGCTGGATGTTTCGGATGCCCATCAAAAGGAAATGAGGTCCAGTGGCGGGCATATACACAATTTAGTCCACAGAGAGCCAATCGAATGTCCATTATATTTGATTTGTGGTGATGACCTGGAGATGCACAACCCATTCTGCGACACCCCCTGGTAATATAAACCCCTCAACTCTGTTGCTGAATTATTCTATGCAGCCTTTTGTTGGCAACCCATAATTTATTAACCGAGGCCGGTGGCATATATGCTCAATAAGTCATATTTGTAGCAACACGTTACAACCCTCGATGAAATCTCCTCCCGCTTTATATATTTTAAGGGCTCGGAAGATATCAGACAGGTTCATTGGAGCAAGAGTACTTTTTGCTTGGGTTATCAATGTACTAACGACCCCTGCTATCCGTATGTCGATGTTCCCGTCATTTCGCGGGAATACTAAAAGAACCAAGAAAGATACCATGAACGCGAAACATCAATGCTCCTCCCACTCGAGCCAATTACCCTTGCTACAAATAAGATTTTCAGGGTTGTAAAATCCTTCAATGTGGCCATATCTTTGGTATATAAATTGCAAGGTTTAAAATCCAGTCGATAAGTCGGGATTGTGGAATTTTCTGCTGATTTTCAAGGTATCCAGGAATTTATGCACGATGAGGGCTCTGGGTGCGATCAAGTATTGATGTCTTAAATGGATTGTATGGGTCCCGATATATCTGGACATTCCTTCTAAAGTCGGGGGTAGCTCAAAGTCCGAGAAGTGGAAGACGTTGTGGGCCGGATCCTAGAAAGTGATTAAGGCCTTTATGATGTCTCCCCTGGGGTTAATTTTCAATAAACCAGTGAGGCTTCCTAGATGTGCGTCGACCTTTTTCTGTCCTGCTTCCCCGAGATCATTCCACCATAGCCGCAGCTCCAAGGGAATTTTGTTTATTATTGTGCTCATTATGCACATTTAATAAGGTGAATTAGTAGCCTCAAAACATTAAAACTGACATTTTATGAAATTTATTTTAAAACCTGGACCGGCTTTGCAAATACGGCCTTTCAACACTTCGGAGCAAAAGTTTTCCAGGATGTGCTTGTTTGCCAATGAAATTCAGAGGTGGCCATTTGTGCAAGATCAGCCTTTCGGCGGCCCTTGTGGTAACATTTGTTTATTACTGGCAATAATGGCGCCACACGACTTATTTCAAAACAAGTGGATAAACTAGGAAATCATTTTTTGACATTTTGGAAAATGGGTTAGACTTGGCCAAAATAATTTATTAAAACCCGCAAATGTTGTTGCAAAACTCCAAATCTTTTGTTTTTTTTTGGTTTTTGTTTGGACAAATCCTGCAGCATTTTGGCGTTATTTGAACATTGGTTTTACAAGTGATCACCCTAACACTGCTATTTCCTCAATTTAGTCTCTTTTGTTCACAACCTGTCAACATGTGAATCCAAGGAAAATAAATGCACAAGTAGCACGTAAAATGCATCAGGATGGTTTTTTATTTCAGGGCACCTGTCCTAGACGGGCCCAAGCGGACAACTCGAGTCGGGGAGGGGGATACGTACCGGAAACCAAAAGGCCCTCCGGCTTAGTAACTTGTCCGGCCTCTTTTCTTATTTCAGGGTAGGACACTAACAGAATAGGGAGTCTCAACCAGTAAGCACATCCCCGGAGTTGATAAGTGAAGGATTTCGTAGCAGTTTATATGTACAGCTCAGATAATATCAAAGCGGTAAAGCATGTGGCATTTAGCACTCAACATGTAATCGAATCAGAAGAAGCAAAATATAACAGTTATTGTAAGCTCAAATCCTTGAACCCTGAACCAGAGATTCTGGGCTCGATCCCCAACAGAGTCGCCAGAGCTGTCACACCTCCTTTTTGACTTACACGTGCTACCCGGAAGGATAACACGTATAAGGGAGTTTTTCCAATTAAAGTGATATTATTCGAAGTGGGATTAATCATTTATTCAAGAGTCACCACTTGGGATAGGTTTGGCTTTTAGTGTCCCAAGTCATCGACCCAAATCGAGGAAATATTTTGACTCCCCAATTGGAGTATGCGAAGCAGAAATTCATGAGTAAGGAATTCTGTTGACCCGAGGAAAGGTGTTATTCACCCTCGGATCCTGTAGTTCTAGCACGGTCACTTAAACTATTATGAGCGGCTAAAATTCTGATTTGAGTACATGTTCAAGACTGTGATGCAATTTTAAAAATTAACCGCCTTAGTATGTACATATTAGGAAGTTTATAATGTCATTAAAACACATCGCGAATCGCGTCACATAAATGCGCACACAATGTTAGAAGTATTCCAATTCCATTGAGATTTCGATTTGGGTCACATAAATGCGCAACCGAATTTAGGAAGGCATTTTATTAATAAATTCGCACCTATAGCAACTGCGTCTTTTTAAATTCGAGGGAGGCCATGAAATTTGCTAATCGGCACTTCCAATTTTACTAAGTGTTTTATCAAATTAAGGAGCCTCGTGGTGTTTTATTAGGTGAACATGGCCCACTTTATTTTATAAGGACATCCTAAAGCACACTAAATATTCTATTATTCTTGTATCTAGAGATGCACTAATAATTTACAGATGAATAACACACTCGGAAACTCAATATTCGCATTTTAGCCTCATTCATGGCTAATTATACATATTGGGCTTTAGGTTTTGGCTAGCCCAGGAACATTCATTGTATCTGGCAGCTGTCGGGCCTTTCAATTAGGCCCAGAGATATTTGGACGAATGAGTCCATCATAAATAAGTCTCAACAGTGTTTCTTTCGGTTTGTACCTTAATTATTGAGATTTTACACATGACTAACTATTAAATATATCAACAATATTCATAAGGAAGATACTGAGGATGATTTTGTATTAGTTTTCAGCCTTAAATTTGAACGAAACAATTCATAATACTCATCAGTCGGAGTATATGAATTCAGTTTCCAAACTTCAATTATAATTATGGTTACAATATACTAGACAAATATGAATAGATTATTTCTAAATGTACTGAAACTTAAATGAATTAAAGCGCTACACAATGTTTTGATCTTTGAATAATTATCAAGCTAATATCTTCTAAATCCAATTTTTCTAAACAAAAACAGGAAACAAACACCTGAATCAGCCATACCACTAGTTAATCTTACTATTAATTGTACATATTTAAAATATCAGTCCAAATGTCAAATTATTACTAGGTAAATCAGTCCAAACGTTCAGTTATTACAAAAAAAAATCAGTCGAAATGTCTAGTTATTACAAGGTAACTATCTCTAACATGAAATATATTAAATCTAAAAGAAAACGAAAACATGGTGGGAGTTCGAGGAGAACATAATGCATATAAATCTTCAGATCTTGGAATATATTCAACTCAAGCTCCACACATCAATGAATATCGAAGTGTACCTGAAATTTAGCAAGGAACAAAGCCTATGAGTAAATGAAAGCACTCAGCAAGCAAGCAGCAGCCAATTGAACAGTGAGCACCCAGATTTTAGGAAGGTTTTGAGAAAATTCAACAGGAATGGGATAACATTCAAAATTTTGAAGAATGTAGAGAAAGCTAATATGTGTATCCCTTTTTTTGTATTTTAATTCACTATAAGGCTTTTAAAGGAAAAATTATGCTCGAGAATATCAAAAAACAATCCTCTCTAAATGTTCAGATTACCCCCTTTTATACTGAAGCCTTAGGGCAATACTTTTTCCTTGTTTTTCCTTTTAGTACCTTATTCAAATTTAAGTTTTTCCTGAACAGTCCTTAGTTTTCTGACTTGTGCCTCAAGTTTGAGGCTGAAATTATGCCTAAGTCCCCCACTAGAATGTTCTAGAGGTTGTTACAAGATTCTTTCATGCTCAAATACCCCCTTATACCCCTATTTATTTTCCTAATTAACTAACCTGAAGTTTTTAACCTTGGTCTATCATTTGGTTTGGTCAAAATTGACCCAGGTCAATTGTGTTCAAATTTTAGGCCAAATTTGGTCTGGACTAACAGGCTTATTAAAAAGTTTAAGAATTAGCCAATACTATTCAAGTTTTAAACAAGTATCTTAATGTGAATTTATCAACAACCAAACATCATTCAGGATGAACATTCAATGTCAAAAACCAATGAATTAAAATGACTAGAAAAGGGAAACCATCCACTAATGCTTAACTTACAGAAATAACCCAATTAAGGTACTCAGTAAAACTTGAAAGTGAGAAATGAATAACAGGAATTGAAAACTCAGTTCATGAATAAAATCAGGAAACTAAAGGCTAATATCAGCAATTAAAGGTTCAGCAAAAACAAATTAGCCTAATACATGCAAATACTGAAGATTAAAGTTACTTATGAAATGAAAAACAACTACGCAGCACAAGTAAGGTACGAAACTAATCAGGATCTCAGGGTGAAGCAAATGAAAAACAGGATACAAGGATCAATATCCATAACAAATCAGTAGGCAGAAAGATCATGCAAAATTTCAAAGCCAAAAGGCAAAGATCAATTAGTCATGTGCAACACAACTCAGAAGATTATAGAAGGAATTAATCCACAAATGATATCCAGAGAAGGTATAGAACATAACGAACATATGTAAAAGTTAACACATAACGACAATTTAAAGAAAAGACTTAAGCAAACAAAAAATGAAAACAGGGTGCTTAGCGTGTACGCATGTAACCCTGAATTGAATCCATTCATTGGTTTCTGACCTCTTTTGGGAGGTTGTTAACCTTCTAAGGAAACTGGCCTTGCGGGTAATGGGCTCAGGGGTTCAGGAATGGGAGCTTGTGATTCTGAGGCCAAGTGAGGTCTCAGATCTGAACTTTCTTGGTGGTTAGTGGTGTTTGAGGGCTGTGGGTGGCATGGTTGGGGAGGGGAATGGACGGGGATTGTCTGAGGTTAGTTTGACCAGAATCCGGTGGGGTTTGGGTTTTAGGGTTAAACTTCAAATCAATATTCGAGGGGATGGAGAGTTGTTTGAAAGGAATGGATTGTAGGACGGGGAAGGGGAGGTCTTGATGGTCCTATGGTGTAAATTTGGGACGGTTTGGGATTGGGTCGCCGGAGACAGTTGTTCCGGTGAACCTTGTTCTGAATATTCGAGTAGATCTGTGTTCACTCAAAAGAAACTAACTACAGGAAGGGGAAGAGGGGGTCATGGTGGTCTGGTGGTGTAAAGTTGGGGTGGTTTGGTGACCGGCCACTGCCGTGAGGCTATTTCCGGCGGCGGCGAAATAGGGTGGTTGCTGGGTGGTCAAGGGCGGTCAAAGGGTGGTCATAAGGCAGTCAAGGGGAGGGGATACACCGGAGTGTATGTACGAGGAGGATGAAATTTTGTTTCTGTATCTATACAAAGATTTGGACATATTTATTTAATTTGGGGTGAGGGCTTCATGGCCGTTGGATGATTTGTTGATCAACGGTTGTGATAGCCTACCCTTGAAACAGTGGCGTTTTGGGCATTTGTATGTGGATTGGGTCGGGGGTTTATGCTATGGCTGGGCACATGTGTGGTTTAAAGGGAAAAAGTGTTTGGGCCACCCAAGTCTGGAGCAATTATGGCCAGCCTGGGTGGTTGTGCATATATGTATTTTTTGTTTTGTTTTCTTCTTCTCTTTTTTTTTTCATTATTTAATTCCTAATTCTACTTTAAAATTCCTAATTAACACAAACAAAAATGCAACAAATTTAAACAAAGATGATTAAAATGCCCAAAATACTACTTGCATATATATATATATATATATATATATATATATATATATATATATATATATTTGTATTTATTTTTGTAACAATAACCCTAATTAACAATTATTTTAGCAAATACACGAAATTAAATCCTAAATTATTTTAAGCATGCATTAATGCAAACACGCTTGCACATGCAATTAAACTCTAAAATTAAATCCTAAAAACACATATAAAAGGGAAAATCCTAAACCTGAGAGTCATGTGGGAGGCATCTTAGCAGGGCAAAAATCACATGCTCACAATTACGATACAATGTTGTGATATCAAATGAACTAAAATTATTAAGCGTACCATCTTTCATTATCTAAATAAATGAAAGCATGATTTCCTTGTTCATATTGAGTTGGGTAGGACGTGCTTGATAAGGCTTTCTCGGTTGGGTTCACTTGATTGAGCGTTGGTAGCGCCTCCCGAGGTTAGGGTGTCACACCAGGAGATCCTCTGTACATTTACGTTTGGGACTACGGGACGGTATTCCGATAGATCCCTTGTTATTTACTCTATATACTAAGTCATTATTTTCCTGTGATTTCATTTTCATTGAGTGATAGCGTCTATATTTACTTCCATATTTCATATTATTTTATCATAATACATGTAAAAACTAGTAGGGCCCTGACCCGATCTCATCGCTACTCAATCGATGTTAGGCTTCGCACATACTGGGTACCGCTGTGGTGTACTCATGCCCTTTCCTGCACATGTTTTTCGCATGCAGATCTAGGTACCTCTTCTCAGCCATACTTCCAGTGAGGCGAAGTGATCTTAGAGACTTCGAGGTATATCTAGTTTATGGATTGACAGTGTTAATATTTCTCATATGAATCTGTCGAGTTCTTACTCGTCTACATAAGCTAACATAACTCCTATATGTCTATGGAATTAGAACTAACAAGAACGCATTCTTAATTCTTTAAATCAACCAAGCAAGGTAATTAGGTATATGTCTATCCTAACAGCGAATTCGCTCCCTGTTGTCGTTTAAGAACTTGCTCTACTCAATCCTATATGCAATCTAGAATTTCCACTTTCGAGTTCAACTCTACATTCGTAGATAGTATTTAATTGGTATCAAACAATCAAATAATTAAATGCAGGATTACATAAATAAACCAATATGATAAACTAATAAATCAAAATCAATATCCGAATAACAATAGTCATGAAAGAACCACAACCCTAGAATGTGAAGTTTAGCTCAACATAGACATGGTAGCAAAATAATAAATCATACAAAGAAACATAAAACTTACTACGTTTTTTGGAAGAAAGATGAAACTTGATGAATTCCGGCCTTCATGGTGGCTCTGTGCTTGTGTTTTCCTCTAAAAACATCATCTGCCTTCAAAATAGCTTCAGGTTGGGTTTTATATGAGTTGGGAGTGTTTTGAGGTCAAACGAACCGAGTCCTTGTCGAAAAAGGCCACTTTCCTATCTTGAGCATCCCGGGAAGCATGGGGTGCTGACTCTGGCACTCAAAAATTTCAGCTATTGTAAATCCCCTCAAATTTCACTTTTTGCTTTTTCTTCCAAATTTTGCTCCAATTCGCACCATTTCGTCTCAAATTGAATCAGAATAGTTCCTATATATATAAATACCATAAATGAGCACAAATCATCATATTATACATCTGAAATCTACGAGACATGAGCATAATGTGAGGCCATATACATCAAAATAGGCAATACATTAAGCCAAATTTCAACACCCCATACTTAAACATTGCTCGTCCTCGAGTCAACCAACAAATAACACTATCTTTGAGCACTCTACATGAATGACCATGGTTGATAGCAATAACTAAACTCTAGTATATGCAATCACATAATCTCCTATTGGCTTATGCCATTCTTTCAAAATATTCAAACAAAGACAATATGTTCAGAACAATCCTAGCCTCAAAACCGAACTCAATGTCACAATGCACTCATGGCTAGAACACCCAACATCCTAGAGAAGTCTAATAATATTACCTATCCCTCGTGAAACTATGTTCCCTCGTAACAAAAGCAAAGAGAGTAAAATCAATTCACATGTTCGAATCTCATGCTCACATATATCAAAGAAAATCGCTCATTCTCACAAAGGAAATCACATGCATGTAATTGGTACCATAAACTTGCCCTTAATGTAAATCTCTATTAACGTAAGCTCGCTCGATCTAAATCAATTAGGACTTTTTATGGTTGTATGTGGGCTAGGGGATGGATATGATATGTATAAGAATAGTGGTTTGCCCTCCTAAGCACTTTAACACTTCACCAAATAACTTAAGCGCAAATTCTTCAATCCACTTCAATTTTACAAACAATATTACCCCCACAAATATTTCCTTTTTCTTTAAGCACTATCGTAATTTACACTCTAATAGCAAAAATAAGATATTTATTCATCTGTTTTTTTTCCTGTTTTTCTTCTTTTCCAATTCCTTTTTTTCTCGCTAGTGGTATATGCTTTTACAAAATAAGTGCACTCTTCTTCCCTTTATTGTTTTTACTCAACAGTCACCCCACACTTAGTTCTTTCTTACTTCTTTTAGCACTCATTTTACAATTAAAGTGCTTTAAGAGGTAAAAGGATCAAAACAATATCAATTAAAAATAAAAAAGGTATATACTTGTGATGTGTGTGCCAAATAAAAGTCTATAGGCTCAAAAGGGTTAACTATTGATAAATTTTATTTGTGATACGCAATAAACTCAAAAAGATCAAAGAAAACCTAAAATCAATTTTCAAATTGACTATCACCTAAAATTTCGCTTCAAATCACATACCAGATAAGTTCTAGACATAAGTACAATACATGGATTACACAAATACCTCACACACATGACCCAGTATGGATGATCCCATTCCGACTCTCAAACAATGAAAGTATTCACAAAGCCACAAGATATTAAGCATTAAGCACAAAGTGAACACAAGTCAAGAAAAAGAGAAAATAGGTGTCACAAAACATGCTATCCAACTAACCAAGACATCATCAATAATTTCAAATCATAAGGAAGATACTACACATGCCAAAGCTTAAATATGCTACTATCAAACAAGTCAAGAGCGCGTAGGTTCATCATTCTTCCTCCTTTTATTCCTAAATTCCTAATCTACTCTAAAAGAAAAAAAGCTACCTGGTTCAAACTACTATCTCATGGAAAAGAATTGATGCACAAAGCAAAACTAGTGAGAGATTATTACTACCTAAAGAAAGCTTAGACATGTTTTTGTGTTTATCTATTTTTTTATTTTTTGTGTGTTTTTTTGTTAGACTTTAATCTGTCAATAAAACTATCTAGGAGATCCATATTAGGGAAAAGTCCAATTTTTCTACTTTTTTCATTTTTTTTCTTCACAAAAACTACTACACTTAAGAACGAGTACTACAACTAGGCTAAAATAGCGCAGGAAATCACCTAAACGATCTTCTCAGTTCACACTTAAAAATTTGCAATGTCATCAATGCATACTACAAATAATAAGAGGGTAAAAGAGACTCCCTGGTAGGCCAAAAGACGAAGCAATAGCGTTTCACGAGATGCTCGGACTTCCCCCAGGCATCGTTCTTTGTGTGGGCACCCACCACTTAGTCCTTACCATCTAGATCGCTTTTGCACTCTTCTGATGGCCTTGATTCCTATGCTAATAATCCTAGAAAACAAAAATAAATACTACAAAATAATAAAAATAAAATAAAATAAAAAATAAACAAAAATAAAAGAAAGTAGTAAAGTTGGGCTGCCTCCCAACAAATGCCCAATTTAACGACGCGGCACGACTTGAACCACTATCTGCCTCCACCTCGAACTCATAAATATTACCCCTAACATGGCATCCAGTCTGTGGCTATGCTCCTTTGGTGGGATACAAAAATAAATATGCAAAGTAACAAATTTACTCTATATTTTTCGGCTTTTAGATGAGGAATGTAATTTTTTTCTTTTCGGCATAAGAAATCCAAGAATGTAAAGAGCTTGTTCCTCTTCCATTGACTCCTCCAAAGGCTCAGATGACTCGATTTTCATGTCATCATCCAAACACAATATTGAAAAATATTTAGAAAGAGGACCAATACGTCTCAACTCTAGAATTGCATCACTATTTATATCCTCATATGTGCACACAGTAGATTCTTCAAATATTATATTATCTACTTCCTCACATGACTCTAGAATACTCTTCTCAACATGGACATCCTTAATAAAAATATGATCTAATTCTTGGTATTCTCATTTTAGCCCCTCAATTTAGTCTAGATTTTTTTAGTTTCAAACAATTCATTATTAAATTATTTGGCGTTAAACGCATCAACCTTTGCACTCAAATCAGCATCCAAGTTGTGCAAAATCAAGCCAAATTTGTTTATTTTTTGTGCAAGATAAAATCTCTCCTTCAACCAATCATTCATCAATTTTGTTAGAAGACGATGCCCAGGTTCAAGAACTTTCTCTATTCAAACCTATATGCAATCTAGAATTTTCACTTTCGAGTTCAACTCTAGATTCGTAGATAGTATTCAATTAGTGATCAAGCAATCAAATAATTGAGTGCAGGATTAAATAAATAGACCAATATGATAAACTAAGAAATCAAAATCAATATCCGAATAACTATAGTCATGAAAGAACCACAACCCTAGAACGTGAATTTAGCTCCACATAGACATGGTAGCAAAATAAAAAATCATACAATAAATATAAAAATTACTAAGTTTTGTTGGAAGAAAGATGAAACTTGATGAATTCCGACCTTCACGGCGGCTCTGTGCTTGTGTTTTCCTCTAAAATACGTCTTTCGCCTTCAAAATAGGTTTAAGTTGGCTTTATATTAATTGGGGGCGCCTTGGGGTCAGAATCACCAAGTCCTAGTCGAAAAGGCTCAATTCCCCGTCTTGAGTGTCCAGGGCAGCGTGGGCACCGGCCTTGGCGTTCAAAAAATTCTGCTACTGTAAATTGCACCACAACTAGTACCCCACGCTGGCTATGGCCCTCAAATATTACTTTTCGCCTTTTCTTTCCAATTTCGCTCCAATTCGCACCATTACCACTTAAATTGCATCTGAATAATTCCTACACATGAAAATACCATTAATGAGCACAAATCATCATCTTATACATTCGAATCTATGAGACATGAGCACAATATGAGACAATATACATCAAGATATGCATACATTAAGTCAAACATCATGGAGTGTAAACGAAGTGTCTCAGTAAATGAAACGACTTTGTCAAAGTTTTTTTTTTTTAAAATAAATATTTTAAAAATATTCAATGATTAACAACAATTTGGGATACTGGAACCCACAGGAGCCAAGAAAAAGGCGAGTCCATCAGCAAAGCTATTTTTACCATTTGAATCAATAACAAAGGAGAAATGTGTAGTAAAATCTGCCAATTCTCCTGTAGCTTTTTCCCATAATTGCAGCGGCTCAATAAGATTAGCTCGACCAGTTTTTCCACCTAATGCCACGTTAAGTTCATCAGGAGTGACTTGTATACCCTGGTTCGATATATAGGCGTCTCCAGTGACATTGATGGAACGATTACATCAGAAGGATTGATGCTGGAGAGCTTTAAGTTCAATGAATAGAAAGAAGGGATAACAAAAAATACTAAGAATAGCAAGATGTTCAAAATTTGGCTGAAAACCATGGATTGGACTGTAAGATTTTTCAGGCTAATGACAATTTATGTATACATAATTTAAGGGGACAGTGAATTTTTTATTTTAAAAAAGAACTGTGACAAAATTGTTTCATTTACTGAGACACTCTGTGTACACTCCATTAAGAAATGTTTGTTTTATGAACTTGTTTGTTTTTACCTTGTGTTTAATATCAAGGATAAGCTATGGACGGCTTTGTTTTCTCGCAAAGTTTCCAACTACTCTATAAACCAAGCCATTATAGGAAAGTAACACATTAAATTTTCTTTAAAATAAGTATAGTATTATATATCTTGCTGGCTCTCGTGGATAACATAATACGGAACCGCGGTTTAGATAGTTCGGACACGTGCAAAGGAGAAGTCTAGATGCACCAGTTAGGAGATGTGACTGGTTGACTTTGGCAGGTACGAGAAGAGACTTAGCTGCCTAACAAGTATTGGGGCGTGCGGTGATTAGGCAGGACATGGTGCGACTTCAGATTTTTGAGGATATTGCTCTTGATAGGAACATGTGGAGGTCAGAGTATTAATGTGTAAGGCTAGGGGATAATCGAGAGTTCTTCCCTCTTTATACCGGTTAGTCTGATATAGTTCTTCCCGCATCGACGCTCTGTGATCACCGATTTGTAGTCTTGCTTGAGTGAAAGCGCTCTCCGATGCAACCGTTGAAGCTTGAATTGACAAAACATCACGAGTCATCCTTGCAAGAACGGAAAAATGTTTTTCCCTTGACTTCCACCAGTCTACTAGTCATCAAAATCCTTGCTAGATAACGAAGTTACATAAAATCCATGGAAATAAAGTGAAACTCTTCTAACAGTAATGAACTCTTGATCGAATTCAATATAAAAAAACAGTAGCCATGCTTACAAAAGTGATTTTGTTGACGAAGCAGCTGATGATGTATAAACACTTGAGGATTTAGTACTATTATAAGTGTAAGTCATAGTCTGTTCCTGCTCACTCCCCACTGTTTTATGAACTTCATACGTAGGTGAAAATGGAGGTGAATACATATTCAATGGAGGGGGAGAATACATCGCAACAGGCATTCTTGAGGGAAGAATAGGTAGCTGAACTTCAGAATTAAGAACATGGATTGCTTGCCTTATTGATGGCCTGAGTTTGCTGTCTGGATGAGCACACCATAGACCGAGATCCATTAAACGTTCCATTTGTTGCTCATTAAATATCTTATTCAATCTTGCATCCGTTGCTTCAACTAGCTTTCCCGTTCCATAGAGGTTCGAAATCCATTCCACCAATCTCACTTGATCTTCTGCTGCTTTAATATCTATTGATCTTCTTCCACTTGCTATTTCCAATGCTACTATTCCAAAACTGTACACATCTGATTCCTTACTAGCTTTTCCATTCATAACACATTCAGGCGCCATATACCCTACAGTCCCCGCCAACATTGTTGTTTTAGATCCTTTTTCATGATCAACAAGTCTAGCCAAACCAAAATCGCCTAACTTAGCGTTGAAGTTTGAATCCAACATGACATTACTTGCTTTTATGTCCCTATGGACTACACATTGTCCCACTCTTCGTGTAAATAGAGCAAAGCCGAGGCCAATCATTGAACAACTTTCCACCTGATATCGCATACCAACAATGACTTCTCTTTGAAAAGATGTTTATCTAAGCTTTCCATTAGGCATCAATTCATAAACAAGATGCAACTGCCCTTTCTCGTGACACCAACCAATAAGTTGAACCAAATTTCTATGTCTTAATCGGCTTATGATCTTCACTTCTGATGCATACTCCTTTATTCCTTGTTTAGAACCGCTTGATACTTTCTTAACAGCAACATATGATTTACATTCCTTCAATAAACCTTCATAAACTTCGCCAAATCCACCTTCTCCAAGCTTCTGTCCCTCAGCAAAGTTGTTCGTTGCACGAGCTAATTCACCATATGAAAACTTCTTAGGGCCTCTATCCTTCTGAAATTCATTGTCCATACTGAGATCAATAAAAACATGGTCTTTATCATTCCTTTTCCTCTTTTTCTTCCATAAAAAGCAGCTGGCAGTAATCAATACGAAAAGCAGAATAGGTAAACCTATGCTTGATCCAACTACTAGTCCCTTGTTTCCTTTTTTCCTGGTGCTGACTTCTCGAGGAGGACGAAACTTTGGATCTTGAACTTGAGTAATAGGAGGATCATTTGGATTTAGAACTTGAATGGGAGGATTTGCACTAGGCTGTTCAGCATGTTCTAAACTCAAACTTGAATTGAAATCCCAAGACTTGACATTGTTTTTTTTCTGAAACAATTGTCCTGTTGATGCTGAGAAGCCAAAAGTAACATTCTCAGGCAAATAATTCCTCAGATCAATCAATAAACTAAGGCTGTCCTTGTTATATTTGTTATTTGAAAATCCAGTGAAAACAACTTTAAGAGTATGGGAACTAGCATTGTAACTAATCCAAGCATCATTTTTCTTCCCTGGTGTAATGTTATTCCTCCATACTTAGAGTAACCGCAGATTTCATAGAATTTAAATTGATACCAACATGTAAATACAGTGGGTCCCAGGTATTGAGAAATGTATCGAACTCGATAGCAACAAATGGCTCAGCGGATGAGCTACTTCTAACTCGGCCTTGGCAAGACCAAGGCCGTTGCCAGCTGAACCAATTGGGATACTGGAACCCACAGGAGCCAAGAAAAAGGCGAGTCCATCAGCAAAGCTATTGTTACCATTTGAATCAATAACAAAGGAGAAATGTGTAGTAAAATCTGCCAATTCTCCTCTAGCTTTTTCCATAATTGCAGCGGCTCAATAAGATTAGCTCGACCAGTTTTTCCACCTAATGCCACGTTAAGTTCATCAGGAGTGACTTGTATACCCTGGTTCGATATATAGGCGTCTCCAGTGACATTGATGGAACGATTACGTCAGAAGGATTGATGCTGGAGAGCTTAAAGTTCAATGAATAGAAAGAAGGGATAACAAAAAATACTATGAATAGCAAGATGTTCAAAATTTGGCTGAAAACCATGGATTGGACTGTAAGATTTTTCAGGCTAATGACAATTTATGTATACATAATTTAAGGGGACAGTGAATTTTTTATTTTAAAAAAGAACTGTGACAAAATTGTTTCATTTACTGAGACACTCTGTGTACACTCCATTAGGAAATGTTTGTTTTATGAACTTGTTTGTTTTTACCTTGTGTTTAATATCAAGGATAAGCTATGGACGGCTTTGTTTTCTCGCAAAGTTTCCAACTACTCTATAAACCAAGCCATTAGAGGAAAGTAACACATTAAATTTTCTTTAAAATAAGTATAGTATTATATATCTTGCTGGCTCTCGTGGATAACATAATATGGAACCGCGGTTTAGATAGTTCGGACACGTGCAAAGGAGAAGTCTAGATGCACCAGTTAGGAGATGTGACTGGTTGACTTTTGCAGGTACGAGAAGAGACTTAGCTGCCTAAGAAGTATTGGGGCGTGCGGTGATTAGGCAGGACATGGTGCGACTTCAGATTTTTGAGGATATGGCTCTTGATAGGAACATGTGGAGGTCAGAGTTTTAATATGTAAGGCTAGGAGATAATCGAGAGTTCTTCCCTCTTTGTACCGATTAGTCTGATAGAATTTTATTTAGGTTTGTTAGCAGTCTATGTTGAGTTCACATTGATGTTTTGCACAGTTTTGTGTTATTGTCCTTTCACTTATTCGTGTTGTTTTTTTCTTTTTGGCATTTTTTGTTGTTACATGCCTTTCTCTTGTTTTTTTTATATTATTATCTCTCATGTTGAGCCGAGAATCTCTGGGAAACGGCCTCTCTACCTGTTTTAGGGTAGGGGTAAGGTCTGCGTACACTCTACTCTCCTCAGACTTCACTAATAAAATTTTACTAGGTATGTTATTGTTATCGTAGTTGTAAAAACAACTATGGAAATGTGACCCATATCTTTTAGTGGTAATTAGTTATTTATAGATATTATTTGTTATATTACGGATTATAAATACGTTTTACGTTGTTATAAGATGTATTAGATGTATTTAAACTATTATATTCATGAATACAGTAGCAAAACTAGGCGTGAATTAGAGAAGTCCAGCTAATCAGTTGTTGTATTCTAGTGCGTTCGACTGTATTTATAGCGTGAAACATGGGATTACAACTGGACAGATTATTGTTTCCACTGCATTCACGGCGTAAAACAAGGGATTACACTGTTTTTAAAGTAAACGTGAATCAATTAACATAATACTCCTAATATAACTCAACAAACTCAATTATAACATACAAATTGTGTTTTTTCAGTTATAGAAAAGATTCCCAACCGAAAAATACCCAAAAAGTATAGCAATCTTCAGAGAAAATATATAATACACCTTATACATAAATTATATTAATTAAAAAAATATATGAATACATTCAGTGCATCTAACGAGAAAATAAATACAATGAAATACGTAAAATACAGCTGGATACATTGAATATAATGAGAAAAAATAGTGAATACAATGAAATACATGGAATACAGTGAGATACTCTGAATTATATAAGACAATAAATACAATGAAATACAGCGTGATACATTGAAAATGCATTAGAATATATTAACAGAAAATTAAGTTGCTCAGCCCCAAACTCCACCGTCTTTGTTCAACAACAAACTCTAATTTCCAGCGGATCCGCCATCGAGCAAAACCCTGAATCTTCATGTTACTCAGTCCCAAACTCCGTCGTTTTTATTCAAGAATAACTCCAATGTCCTCTCGTCGAAGGGACCGCGATTATGACTCGAAACGACGTCCAAATTTGTTTCCATAGCCAAGGCTTCGCTAAAATAGTCCACCTTTATCGGATCTTTGTAGCAAGAAAAGAACTCACAAAGAACACTCATCTGCTGTTGGGCCTCCGTGTAATGATATCTTTTGTTTCTAATAGCTTCAGATTCATGCTCAACAGAATTAGTAAACTGAGTAGTCCTAGTTACCTCCTAATCATTAAAATTCCTCTTGAAGTTCACGACCCAAAAATCCCTCCAAAAGAGTCGTGAGTACACCTAGTCTCGTAAACTAGGTAAGCATAATAAAAATTAAAATAACATTGATACCTTTTAACTTTAAATTAACTAACTCTGAATAATTCTAAAATTTTTCAAACCGGTGGTACAAGTCACAAGACCATCTAAGAGTAATTACACAATATAATACATCTCTGCCCCAAAATAAAAGAGCAAAAGAAAATAATTACAGATGAAGGTGACTCTGAGACATGTGAACGGAGCAGTAGGTTACCGTGAGTCTCCATTGAGATGACCCACACAGCTACCATCGATCAATATCTGGATCTGTACATAAAAAAATATACAGAAGTGTATTATGAGCACACCACGGAGGTGCCCAGTAAGTATCAAGACTAACCTCGGTGGGTTAGTGATGAGGAATAGTCAGGACACCTACCGGTCAATTAAAATTAACAGGATATGATAATAAACGTCAAGATAAAGATAACGAGGTAATATCAACTGCGGAGAAAAAATTCAAGTACAATAGTATAAACAATAAAGGGATAACATGTATAGTAACGAACGGAGATCACGTAGTTCAGATAACCCAAACAACTCAACACTAATATAACAGACACATAGACAGGTAAGAATGTATCAAACTAAAGAAAACAATGTCAACTCAATCAATCACATCATGTTTAATATACCATCCCGATCATTTCAATCCTTAATTTCTCATATCATAATTTCAACTTTCGAACTTTCAGCATATATGGCACCTGGTGCCCACATATTTTTCATTTCACACTTGACAACAAAATCTCCATGATTTACAATACCGAATATCCTTACAGATGCACTTAAGATGTTCAAGAAGTCCTATCTATATAATATAAATTAAATATGAATTACTAAATAAGTTTGAAAAATTGGCGAGAAAAGATGAAGTTATTTTTTGAAATCATTCGAGTAAGAAAATACCTCTTTAAATTTAAAATACAACATCGGAAGAATTATTTCTTTAATAGGAGAGTTGATAAATTAAAACTTAGTAAAAATCCCTTTTTAGGTAAGGTACAACCTCAGACAGTTAAAGGGGATATAATATTGAAAAACTCATTGAATTAAGGAGGTACCAATTATTGAAGTTGAAGCATTAGAACATATAAATAAATATATGAAAAAGGGTCAAAAATATCCTATCGTTTGCTAAATGGTTTATAAATACCCTCCGTCCATCTATCCGCTCAAGAAAATACACTCCGTCCATCTATCCATTCAAAAAAATACACGAAGTTAATTCTATTAATATTAATACTCTAGCGACTAACGGCATAACTGATGGAGTGTGTTTTTTTGAACTGATAGATGGAAGGAGGGTATTTACAAACCACTTAGTAAATGATAGGGATAGTTCTGGCCATTTTTTGTTTATTTAATGACATGATAATTTTTTATTGGGCCAACCTTTTGCCTATTTACCTTGTCCGACCCTATTTATTTGACCTGCCTAATTATTTTCTTTCTTTTTCTTTGCTTTTTTCCATCTCTTTTTAACCTTTTATAGATTCAATATTTATCCTAGAATGTGATGCTTTCAAACTTTTTAGCACCTTAGTTTCAATTTCCTTGTGTGCTTGTATCAGTTATATGTAATTATTTTTTCTTTGTTATTTCGTGACTCTTTTGTCTTCTTACGAACAATCCAAAGATTTTCATTACTTGTTCCCTTTCAAAATTTCAATATTTCTCATAGATTTGATTGATATATTTGGGCAATTTTAGCATTTGGACTCAAATTTTTTGTTTCAGATTTTTGGTTTGTTTTATCCTTATCTTCTTACTTAACAACCCAAATGTATCTGTTGATTTTCCATTTAAGAATTTCAATACTTATCCTAGGTTTGATTGGAGAAATTTCAGGGTCTAGATTGAATTTTGGGTTATTTGATTTTGGGTTTTATCTATTCTTTAATTAATTGTTATTGTGTGTATGCAGTGTCCCAATTGGAGAAGAAGAAATGGGGAGATCAGATGAATGTGAATAGGTGTGATAGATACAATCCATTTTTGTAAATAGGACAGATAAGGTAAATGGGTTGAAATAATATCCATTTTTTTGTTCCGGTCAAAGATTGTCATATGGCCCAATTAAAAATCGCCATGTCATTAAATGAAAAGGAAAGGGACAACATTATCCCTATCGTTTGCTAAATGGTTTATAAATAGCCTCCGTCCATCTATCCGTTCAAAAAACACACTCTATTAGTTCTACCATTAGTCGCGGGGGTATTTTTGTTAATAAAATTAATTTCGTGTATTTTTTTGAACAGATAGATGAACGGAGGGTAATTTATAAACCATTTAGCAAACGATAGGGATATTTTTTATCCTTTTCCGATAAATATATATATATATATATATATATATATATATATATATATATATATATATATATATATATATATATATATATATGAGTACAGTGAGGTTTTGAAAACATTGTGAGTTCATACACAAAGGATCACAACAATAGAGGAATTAAACAGTTTAAACATTTCAATTGATAACACAACTAAACTTAGCAAACCGAAGGTGCACGACACCAAAATCCAATTACTACAAGGATAAGAAAACCAAACACTGAATTTCACTTTCATTTGATTTATCTCGTGGCAAGTATGCCACCCACTCCCATTTCACTTATCTTGTGGTAGGCGTACCACCCACTCCCATTTCATATATCTTGTGGTAGGCATATCACCCGTTTCCATTTCATTATATATTGTGCTAAGCGTACCACCCCCTTCCATTTTATTATATCTTGTGGTAGGCATACCACCCGTTCCCATTTATTATATCTTGTGATAGGTATACCACCCGCTCCCATTTTATTATATCATGTGTTAGGCGTACCACCCGCTCCCATTTTATTTTATCTTGTGGTAGGCGTACCACCCGCTCCTATTTCATTATATCTTGTCATCAATTATAAAAGAATTCCGGTAAGGGAGTAATAAAGAAACAACATTATCCCAAAAAGAAAATAATAAGGAAACAACAATATCACGGTAAGGGAGTCAACAACCAAAATTAAATATGTCCCGGCAAGGGAATTGGCTATAACCAAACTTGTACCTACAATTAACTTCACAATGAAATCTCAACTACACAACAAGATGTAATAAATACGTGATAACTACGTTGGCAACCACAACAACTGGACATGTAACCTATTTGCACGAAGTCATAAAGGAACTCATAACCAAGAAGTATCAAAATCAATAAGGAAGCCAACTGCTTCAATTAAGGCAATTTAGGGTCAATGTATCACGTAACAATTAGAGAAACGCTAACAACGTCATATGGAGCATATAGAGGCAATTCAAGAAACCAGAAAACCCAATTATAACAGGATACTTTCCACATAAGGACCTAAGAACTCTAAAGGTAAATTTTCCACAAATAAGTCCGAGCACACACTCGTCACCTCGCATGCATAGACTACAATTATCATAGAAGACTCAATTCCTAAGGCGAAGTCCCCCACACAAGGTTAGGCGAGATACTTACCTCAAAGGCGACAACTGATACTCTAAAATATACTTCTCGGGTGAAAAGACCTCCGGACGACTCAAATCTAACCATACTTAAATTCAAAGCACAAATAAAATACATAAGAAACTATTCTGGATCGTAAAGTTTCAATCTTTACAAAAATATTAAAATCTATCCAAAAGTCGACCCCCGGGTCGCACCTCAGAACTCGTCAAATTTTACAAAATCTGATCACTCATTCCAAAATAAGTTCAATCGTAAAAATTTATCCAATTCTGACATCATTTGGTCCCTCAAATCATGATTTTTTATTTTATGAATTTTCTTCGTAAACCAACATTTTACTCAACCCAAATCACATTTTAAATGATAAAAATGAAGATAAATTCATAAAATATAATCAATTCTAAGTTAATAACACTTACACAATCATTTTGCTTGAAAACCCCACAAGGAATCGTCCAAAATCGAGCTTTAGAACTCCCAAAATGGTGAAAACGGCAAACCCTCGGAATAGAGTACTATTTATTTTGCCTAAGCCTTAAAGCATCGCAAACGCGGAGGAAGTATCGCGTTTGCGAAAAAGAAAGATGAAGGCTTCCCAAGTTACTCATCGTGAACGTGATAGTGTGTCCGCGCACGCAAAGAAGAAAAATTGAATGGCCTAAATACTGCTCTTCGCGAACGCATGAACTTGTACGCAAACGCGAAGAGTGGGATGGCATAACTATGCGAACACGATGGACGGATGCGAACGCGCTGAAGGGAGAGATAGAGCTTCACGAACGCGACCCTTTAAACGCGAACGCGAAGAAGGAATTACAGTTGGTTAGTAACAAGGCTTCGCGAACACGGAAGGCGATTCGCAAACAAAAGAGGATACCAGAAGCAGATACAACAGTTCAAAAAACAAGGGAAAATGACCCGTAGCCTATTTGAAACACACGCGAGGCTCCTGGAACCCCGTCCAATCACACAAAAAAGTCATATAACCTAACACGGACTCACTTGAGGTTTTAAATCACCTAAAACAACAACAAAACAATTGATCAAACCAAAAATCAAGCTTATGAAGTTTCAAATCTTCAAATATCAAATCTCATGTCGAAACCTTTCAATTCAACTCAGAATAATGCCAAATTTTGAAGACAAGTCTAGAATGACATAACGGGGCTGCTCCAACTTTCAAAATCACATTCTGACCCCGATATCACGAAAGTCAATTATGGGTCAAACTTATCTATTTTTCAAACTTCAATTTTTTCAACTTTTGCAGAAATGCCACAATTTATCCTACGGACCTCCAAATATGAATCGGACACACGCCTAAGTTCAAGATCACCATACGAAGCTATTGGGATCACCCATGACACATTCCGAGATCGTTTACTCAAAATTCTAATTCTGAGCAAATGTTCACTGTTTAAATTTCTAAAACTAGGTTCCTTCTCCCATTTCAATTCTGATTCATCTGGACGTCGAATCCAACCATGCACACAAGTCAATATATCTAATGTGAAGTTGATTGAGACCTCAAACTACTGAATCGGCACAATTGCTCAAAACGACCAGTCGGGCCGTTACAGAGAGTATGGAAAAAAAATCTAAAAGAATGAGAGAAAAAAATAATACAAAGCGTATTTTATGGCTTAAGGGTAGGAGATGACCATAAATATTTAACTATAAAAATCAAAAGGTAGCTATAGAATATAATTTTTTAAAAGGGTATTTATTTAAAATAAATAAGGTGTCAACCTTTACTATAGGAGGTAAAAATTCCTTGATTCAATTTGATGTTCTAATTTTTTATAATACAAAAAGAGAAAAAGTATTACTTATTTTATTAAAATTTTGTAAATAATATTAACAATATACAGTCACACTCTAGATAATTAATAATATAGGCATATCGACTAATTACTCTGATTATTGCGAAAATAAGCCATTACATTCCCCTTCTTTTACGTACTTGTTTTCTGATTATTTGATGTAGAAGTGGAAGATTGATTAACCCCAATTACATGTTGGGCACATACCCATATTGTCCAGCCAAAAGCCCAATGAATTAATCTTATTCTTTTTTGGTTTTCAGTTCTATTTGGAATTGGATTCGGTTTATTTCTATTTTGACTGAGTTTTGGCTTTAAGAGAAAGCATCACTCATGATCTATAAATATGACAACCTTGGAGAATTATTTAATGATGATTGATACAAGTCTTTGAACGACATAAGCACATAAGAGTGAGTTTTGAGAGAGCTTTCATGAAGAGAAAAGAGAGAAGAAAAGTATTTGTTTTGCTGCAGATTTTTATTCCGATCAGTCAGCTTCAAATCATGTTTTCCGATTTGGTAACCGTTGGATCGGGCTGAAGTTTTTACCGAGTGTTCGTAATATTTTGGTCTTGGATTTGAATGGCGGAGATCTGATTTAGAGGCTTGTAGCTTCTGATTTCGAGCCTCTAACTGCAGCTTTGTTCTGTGAATTATACTCTTTCTTCAATTGATTAGTTGTTGTTGCTATTGTTGCTTCGTGTTTGGCCCTTATTGTGTAGCCAATTTTAAAAAAATTTATAAACCTCTTATTATTATAGTGGAGTTTTTTGGATATGTGATCCCGTGGTTTTTACCTTCGATTTGAAGGGTTTTCCACGTTAACATTTGGTGTTCTTTATCTTCTTTATTTTTGGGTTTGCCTCTTCCTCAACATAACAATGGTATCAAAACCTTGGTTATTATCCGGGATTTTATGGAATGGAGGCGAATATGAGCAAGATGGTATGTTTAAATGGGAGAAATTATAATGTTTGGAGAAGCAAGATGAAAGACTTGTTGTTCGTGAAGAAGATGCATCTACCCATTTTTCAGATCATAAACTCGAGAGTATATCCAATGAAGATTGAGATTTCGAGCACCAATAAGTATGTGGATATATAATGCAATGGATTGAAGATAATGTTCGCAACTATATTGTGAACGAGATACATGCGAGATCATTGTGGGAAAAGCTAGAGACTCTTTATGCTTCGAAAACCGGGAACAATAAATTATTTCTGCTAAAGCAGTTGATGACCTTTAAATACAAGGAAGACATCCCTATCATTAACCACATAAATAATTTTCAAACGTCCGTGATCAGCTATCTGGAATGTGGAATTTTGATGATGAGATACAAGGACTTTGGCTTCTTAATACTCTACCAGACTCTTAGGAAACTCTTCGTGTTTCTTTGACAAATTCAGCTTCTGGAGGTAAGGTGACCATGGAATATGCCAAGAGTGGTGTGTTGAATGAGGAAGTACGGAGAAATCTCAGGGTTCATCCTCACAAGCAGATATCTTGGTTACAGAAGACCAGAGGAGAGATAGAACAAGAGATGCAAGGAATAGAGGTAAAGTAGAAGTAAGTCAAGGTCGAAATACTATAATGTTACATATAACTATTGTGGAAAGAAAGGACACATCAAAAGGTTTTGCCGCAAGTTGAATCAAGACACTAGAGAAGGAAAGAAAGTTGAAAATAACGAGAATAATGGTGCTGCTATTGTTCGAGATGACTTTCTTTTTGCTTATGATGAAAACGTCATCAATTTGGTATCCCATGAGACTAGCTGGATAGTAGATTCTGGAGCTACTGTTACACCAAGAAAAGATTTTTTCACATCTTATACTGCTGTTGATTCTGGAGTGTTAAAGATGGGAAATGCCAGTGAAGTTAAGGTGTTTGGTGTTGGCACATTTTGTTTAAAAACTAATAATGGTTCAATGTTAGTTCTTCAAGATGTCAAGCATGCTCCAGACTTTCCTTTCAATTTGATCTCCGCAGGAAGATTAGACGATGAAGGTTACCATAATACCCTCTTTAATGGCCAATGGAAGCTCACTAAGGGCTCGTTAGTAATGGCTCATGGAGTCAAGTCTTGTTATTTATATGTGACACAGGGCTCTATTGTTAATGACTCAATAAATATGGTGGAAGGTGACACTTTATCAGATTTTTGGCACAGAAGATTGAGTCATATGAGCGATAGGGGGATTACGTGTTTGGCTAAGAAAAGTTTGCTTTCTGGATTGAAACAAGCAAAGCTTAAAAGGTGTATCCATTGTTTAACTGGCAAACAAAAAATGGTTTCCTTTCATAGTCATCCTCCCTCAAGAAAGCCCGATTTATTAGAGCTAGTACTCTGATTTGTGTGGTCCTTTTAAAGTAAAGTCAAAGGTGGTGCACTTTAGTTTATGACCTTCATTGATGATCATTCTCATAAGCTCTGGGTGTATCCTTTGAAATCTAAAGATCAAGCACCTGGTGTGTTTAAGAAATTTCAGGCCTTAGCTGAGAGACGGACGGGGAAGAAATTAAAATGTATTCGCACTAACAATGGTGGTGAATACTGTGGTCCATTTGATAACTATTGCAAGGAAAAAGAAATTCGTCATCATAAAACTCCGCCCAAGACGCCTCAATTGAACGGTTTGGCAAAGAGGATGAATAAAACTCTAGTTGAGAGAGTTAGATGCTTACTTTCAGAGGCTAAACTTCAAAATATTTTGGGCGGAAGCACTTAACATTGTTGCCTATGTTATCAATTTGTCTCCTGTAGTTGCTTTGGATGGTGATGTTCCAGACAGAGTTTGGTTTGCCAAAGATGTTTCTTATGATCACCTGAGATTTTTTGGATGTAAATTTTGTGTGCATATTCCTAAAGATGAGAGATCGATACTGGTTGTCAAAACTATGCAGTGCATCTTTATCGGTTATGGTCAAGATGAGTTTGGGTATCATTTCTATGATCGTGTTGACAATAAACGTATTAGAAGTCGTGATGCAATATTCTTTGAAGACCAAACTATTGAAGATATTGACAAAGCTGAGAAGATAGATTCTCATAGTAATGAGAGCTTTGTTGCTATTGATCCAGTTTCAATTACTAAGGAACCTATTGTACATGAAGGAACCCAAGACAATGATGGAGATAGTAATCAAGATCAAAATGATCATCATGGTGTAGATGATATGGATGCTCCAGTTGATAAAGTTATAGTTGATCAACAACCAATTCCTGCACTGGTAACTACTCCGAATGCTCCGAAAACCTCTCTTAGAAGATCTACAAGGGAGAAGCTAAAATCCATGTGCTATCCTTCTGATGAGTATTTACTTTTAACTGATATGGGAGAACCAGAGAATTATGATGAATCCATGCAAGATACTCACAAAGATCAGTGGATCGAAGCGATGGAAGATGAGATGAAGTCACTCTATGAGAATGGCACATATGAGTTAGTGAAATTGTCGAAAGGTACGAGAGCTTTATCTGACAAATGGATATTCAAAATAAAGCAAGATAACCATATCTTTGTGCTTAGATACAAGGTGAGGTTAGTTGTTAAAGGTTTTGGCCAAAAGAAGGGAGTTGACTTTGATGAAATTTTCCCCCCTGTTGTGAAGATGTCTTCTATTCGTGTGGTTTTAGGCTTAGATGGAAGTCTAGATTTAGAGGTTGAGTAGATGGATGTCAAGAGTGTTGGACAATACGCTTTACGCTAGAGGGGGGGGGGGGTGAATAGCGTTTTAAAAATATTAAGCGTTTTAGTGCGGAATTTAAAAACTTTGCAGAAATTAAAACAAGTGCAGTAGAATAAACTTACACAATGATGTATCCTGGTTGGCCACAAACGTGGTTAGTCCAGTCCCCGAGAGACTCTCTCGAGATTTCCACTAAACTTGTCAAGCTTACGGATGCTTAACAAACCGTTACAGCTGAGGACACAAGCCTCACCTAGTTGCTCGGGGATCACAATCCCAAAGACTTCAATTGCTCGGGGATACCAATCCCAAAGACTTCAATTGCTCGGGGATAACAATCCCAAAGACTTCAACTGCTCGGGGATAACAATCCCAAAGACTTCAACTGCTCAGGGATAACAATCCCAAAGACTTCAACTGCTCGGGGATAACAATCCCAAAGACTTCAACTGCTCGGGGATAACAATCCCAAAGACTTCAACCGAGGAATCACAAGTTCCTCAACAAACGAGAATCGCAATTCTCTTACACACACAAAACACACTCACTTTACAAAGCACTCCTTAATGAGTAGATATGAGTAGAAATAGTACGCTCAAGATCACAACAACTTAGCTCAATAGAATGGCTCTTCAAAAAGCTTTATGGATGAATGGAAAATGATGATCAATGTAAGAAAGCTTTTAGCAATGAAAATACTCAAAGTGTATATGTTGTTGTTGTGAAAACACTGAGTTGAAGCTGTATTTATAGGTGAAAAACTCAGTCTTACCGTTGTCTAATTGCCAATTAAGGATTGCTGAAATTACTCAGTGACAATCGATTGTCAAGACTAAACAATCGATTGTTTGCCTATCAGATTAAAAATTCAATCCCAGATTTTACGTCAACAATCGATTACTTCAAATCAATAATCGATTATTTATAACGTTAAGAAATCCTTTCCAATTTTTGGCATAAAACATCGATTTCCGGAAATCAACAATCGATTATTTTAACAACGTTCAGAAAATCTTTTCCAGATTTTACGCAAAACATCGATTGTTAAATATCAACAATCGATTACCTGAAGGTAATTGAAAATATATGACAACGGTCAGCTTCAACAATCGATTATCAAATGGAATAATCGATTATTAATTAATTTCAAAACTCTCTGTCTCATATATAATCGATTATCAAAAGCCACAATCGATTATCATCTTATTTAAAATCACTGGGAGACATTTTTCTCATTCTAATCGATTACCATTAGTTCATAATCGATTTTTATGAGTTTTGAAAACTTTGCCTCAGTTAACAATCGATTATCATAAGTACACAATCGATTGTTATGCAGTTTGCAAAAACCTGATGTTAACTGACTTACTCACAATCGATTATCATTAATTCACAATCGATTGTCATGCAGTCTTGGCTTAGAGATACTCGATTATCATAAGTACATAATCGATTATCTTAGCCCAGATTTTTGAGGCATGCTTGGAAAACATTTTAACAAATGTAAATATGCATAGTTTAAAATCATTTGACACTTAATTTAAATATGCATGATTTTGGAAAAATAATTTTAGTAGAGAAGCCATGTTATGAGCCAAGTTGAGGAATCAAGATCACAATTAATATTGACTCAATTATAACATTTCTAACTTTGTCTTGAGCTTCTTGTAATGCATCCATTTTGTGCTTGTCCTTGAGCACTGCTATATATCGCTTTTTGCTTTATTTGACATTCATCAAAACCTACAAAAGAACACACGTTTAGTATATTGCATTTGAAACGTGTTTCCAACAAAGAGTGCTTTTCTTCATGGTGATTTTGATGAGGAGATTTATATAGAGAAACCTGAGGGTTTTGTAACTAAGGGAAAAGAAAATTATGTCTGTAAATTGAAAAAGAGCATGTATGGATTGAAACAAGCACCAAGGTAATAGTATTTGAAGTTTGAATCCGTCATAGAAGAATAAGGGTACAAGAAAACTTCTTTAGACCACTGTATATTCTTCCAAAAGTTCTCTGATGATGATTTT
This sequence comes from Nicotiana benthamiana, assembly GCA_034376525.1. NCBI lineage: Eukaryota > Viridiplantae > Streptophyta > Magnoliopsida > Solanales > Solanaceae > Nicotiana > Nicotiana benthamiana. The sequence goes on from CM067339.1 coordinate 154,847,058, forward strand.
ATTATTTTATTTCTTTATGTGGATGACATGCTTATTGTTGGCAAGAATAAATCCAGAATCGCAGTCCTTAAGAAGCAGTTGAGCAAATCGTTTGCGATGAAGGACTTAGGGCCAGCAAAGAAAATTTTGGGCATTCAAATCCACCGACACATGGATAGAAATGAGTTATTTCTGTCCCAAAAGTAATACATTGAGAAGGTACTCAAGAGGTTCAATATGACAGATACAAAAATGGTTAGTACTCTTCTTGCTAAACACTTCAAATTGAGTATTACTCAGAGTCCATCTACTGATGAAGAAAGAAAAGAGATGTCTCGTATTCCTTACTCTTTTGCCGTTCGTAGCTTGATATATGTTGTGGTTTGCACTAGATCAAATATTGCACATGCCATTGGTATTATTAACAGATTCCTTTCTAATCCTGGAAAAGAACACTGGGATGCAGTAAAATGGATATTAAGGTATTTGAAAGACACTGCAGAATCGAAGCTGTGCTTTGGAAATAGCAAGCCTGAACTTGTTTGTTACACAGACTCTAGTTTATGAGGCAATCTTGATAATTCAAGTTCCACTTCCGGTTATTTGATCACTTTTGCAGGGGGAGCTGTTTCTTGACAATGTAGACTACAGAAGTGCATAGCTCTATCCACCATAGAAGCCAAATATATTGATATCACAGAAGCTGCCAAAAAACTATTATGGATGGAGGAGTTTATTGATGAACTTGGCTTTGAGCAGCCAATGTACATCTTATTTTATGGTAATCAGAGTGCTATATGTCTCACCAAGCACTCCACTTTTCATTCTAAGACCAAGCATATAGAAAGAATCATTGGATAAGAATGGCAGTGACAGAGAAATTATTTGAGGTTGAGAAGATATACACTCATGAAAATCCTTCGGATATGCTGACAAATGCGGTGGTTGCAGATAACTTGAATTTTGTAGAAAATTGGCAGGCATGAAGCTTACCAATAGTTCCTCTACTTGAAGACGCATTTGGCCTCTTGGCTGGAGAGGGAGTTTGTTGGGCACATGCCCATATTGTCCAGCCAATGGCCCAATGGCCCACTGCTATTCTCTTTTGGTTTCAATCCTATTTGGAATTGGATTTCGGTTTATTCCTATTTTGAGTGGGTTTTGGGTTTAAGAGAAAGCACCACTCATGATCTATAAATAGGACAACCTTGGAGAATTATTCTATGCTCATTGATACAAGTCTTTGAAAGACTTAAGCACATAAGAGTGGGTTTTGGGAGAGCTTTCATCAAGAGAGAAGAGAAAAGAAAAGTATTTGTTTAGCTGCAGATTTTTATTCCGACCAGCCAACTTCAAATCACGTTTTTCGATTCGTTAACCGTTGGATCGAGCTGAAATATTGATCGAGTGTTTGTAACATCTTGGTCTTGGATTTGAACAGTGAAGATCTGGTTTGAAGGCTCGTAGCATCTGATTTCGAGCCTCGAACATCAGCTTTATTTTGTGAATTATACTCTTTTTTCAATTGATTAGTTGTTGTTGCTATTATTGCTCCGTGTTTGGCCCTTATTGTGTAGCCAATTTACAAAGCTTTTATAAACCTCTTATTGTTATAGTGGAGCTTTTTGGATCTGTGATCCCGTGGTTTTTACCTTCGATTTGAAAGGTTTTCACGTTAAAATTTGGTATTTTTTATTTTCTTTATTTTCAAATTTACCTCTTCCTCAACATAACAGTGATATCAGGACAGTTTAGAAAGAAGAAGAAAAAATACACCATTAACTATATTGATGATAAAGGTGAGAACAGAGAGTGTAGTCCTGTCTAGGTTAAAACCTTTTTCATTTAAAATAAAAGAAAATTTGCGTACAAAGTGAAGCCGTCACAATATTTTCCGAAGGGAGTTTATTTATACTCCCTCGGTTTCCATTTTATTTTCCTTTTAATCTATTTTAAAGATTGATATTTTTCTAAAATTATACAGATTTAGTTTAAATTAAAAAAAGTTGTAGCCACATACATGTAAAAGTATTTTTAGAATGATAAATTTCTGAAGTCGATTATTTTTTTCTTCTTAAAATCTGTGTTCAAAGTTACGTAAAATAGAAGGAAGGGAGTAAATGAAAACATAAAGTTTGCCCTTTGTTTAAGTGCTATTCACACCAAATTTAATTGCTAATTCTAATATAATTAGTTAAATGCGTCATACACCAAATATGACAGGATGTATTTAGTTTAATTTGCCTTATGTTTCCCTTTATTCGATTTGTTCAGTAGTCACTTAAACCGAATAGTACCTAACTTTTGGAAGTTATCCCTTTGTTGAGTGTCAAAAAGTTAGTGATGCATGTGAAATTAGCACCTTTAATTAGTTGAAGGCAACAGATTATGTGTCTAATCTCCCAATTATATAACATAAGACAGAATCACTTTTCGTTTTTTTATATGGATATTGGTCTTTTCAGAAAGCATTATGGGTCTATGAATATAATGGTGCTACGCTAATACCTAAATAGAATACTTTCTCCACTTCAGTTATTAACACAATAATTAAGTTTGAAAAGAAATGAATTTTTCTTGAAATTTATATTCTTAGATTTGTCATAATATTTGTATAGTATAAAATATTTGGGTAACCGATGAGTTATATTACAACTTGTAACAACCTCGACTAATTAAATAAAAATGTAAACCTTTATCGGTAGAACTTAGAAGACTATATTTAAATCATCTTCGTGGATGCATATATGTTCTTTCCTCAGACTGTGTGAATCACAGCACATGCTAATTGTACTTGCATACATTTCTTTATTTTTAAGTACTTTTAATTTCTTCTCCGTATTTAAAGGAATGAGAAATGCTGGATAAGTAAAGGCGCTTTTTGAAAAGAAGAATTAATCCAAATAGCCGGTAAATATATATAATATATGTATAATTTGTTATGAAATAATATAAAAGACAAGAACAATAACTCAAGAACAAGAGCAAATAGAGAGAAGAGTAGAGAGAGTTCTTCTTATTGATACTTAGAGATTGTTAGGAGTGGTTTACAATGGTAGAAGACCCCTTTATTTATAGGGAGGAGGATGATTTATCTACCAAGAATAGAACTCTAGAATCTCTCTAATTATAGACATTCACCTTAAATAGGAGATTTCATAACACTCCCCCTTGAATGTCTATTCAACAATGTGCCTCGTTAAAACCTTAAAACCAAAACCCAATGGGAAAAATTAAAGAAAGGAAAAAGAGTACACATGTTTGAATATGCGCCTATTGGTTGCCTCGTTAAAAACCTTGCAAGGAAAACCCAATGGGAAAAAAAACCTTGTAAGGGAAAAAGAGTGCAAGCGCATTGACTCCCCCTAATGAGTACATCAATTTATATCCTTGAGCATTTGCATTCCAATCTTGTGCATCATCTTCAAAACGATCTTTGATAGAGATTTGATAAATAAATCAACCATATGACTTAAATAAATATTCCGCACCTTGAAATCATCATTCTTGATAGATATGAACATCTTCATATAATGTCGTGGAATAACTCTTCAATATCTCCGTAGATGCATTCTCAATGCCATCATGCTTATAGTTATAGCAAGATACATATGTACACAAATTGTACTTGGGATGTGGTACTTCAAGACCAAGAATTGCATATGCTTCAAGCAACTTAAATCTTTCAAGTTAAGTCATATAAGCCATATAATAGACTTTAGATGCATATCAAGTTTTCCATGTCATGCTAGACAAATAAGATATCGAAAACTGACTATACATACCTTTGACTTTATACTTTCAAGCATTTGAACTATAGGTTCAAAACTACATGTCTTTCATATGGAATCAATTCTTCTTGAATTGTATCTCTTCCATTTAGTTACTTTCTTTGGGTCAGCAAATGCGTATAGCATGCTTTGCAATATGTTGCAATTGAATTATCCCTTTTATGAACTTCAGGTTCATATCATGATATTCGGGGATATACATATACAAATGATAATTCATCCCATGTAACCTTTTCTCAAGTGTTTATCATGTCTCCCCCTCATGTTAGTAAAGCTAACTTGTTTCCTCAACTTTGGGAAATCATCTTTGTGCATTATCATGTCAATATACACGGCACATTAATAATAAGATGAAATTATTTGGTTCCTGACCTTGAACCACTTGTGAGGGGAGAATATACTCTCGTATACAACTTATATCAAACTGATATATATAACTTTGTTCTCATAAGAAACAGTTTAGCTATTAAGTGGAAGCACTCAATAATTATCTTGCTAAACCAAATTTGATATAAACCAACTTATCAAGATGAACTGTCTTGAGTAGAGAATCTGGAAATTATGCTCGAAGTTAGATTACTGAGCAATTTACCTCGCAAGCACCGGCCAGGCTGCGGGTTAATAACAATTGCGCATGTAACCATATCATAGATGCATCATATGTGGTATACATGGCAGGTGAATGGGCCCATATTCACCTTTGATATTTCCAGAATTTATGGGCTTCAACCCGAACCCTTTAGTTGGTCAGTTCATTAATGAGAACAAGTGATACAAGAGAATTCGTAAAGAACTTTCTAGTTCTTTGATATTCACCTATGTGAATTTGCACATCATACATAAAATGAGATGGCTAACACGAATGTCAACTGAATAAATTATCAATATTGGTAAACTTCAAATTTACACCATGACATGTGCACTTATCAATAAACTTCAGGTTTATTATGACATGGGTTTTATACCAATAGATATCCACTTTATTGTGGCATTATTTCGTTTGTGTAGTACAAACTGGAGAACAAAGTGGGTAGCTTTTCATATGCAAATTACCCCGCTACAAGTTGTAGTAATAGGAGATATCAAAGCCTTCCTTTATTTATAGTCTCAATATAATCAATCGCTTTCGCGTGTACTTTGGAAACTGAATAAGTTTCTTTGAGACTTACTACAGCACAATACTCAATTGTGTTTCTCCAACATAGTAATAATTGGCTCTTCTAGAGCTCTCAATTAATTTTGTACTACCACAGATTCATCAACATCCATGTGGTGAATATCTTTCTTAAAGAGAAAGTTATACCATTATGGTCATGTCAAACTTATATGCAAGATATGTTTCTTGCATTATCGTTGTCCTTTAATAGTCATATTTCCAAAATACTTTGGCGTACAATAGGTACGTGACCAACGATCATTCATGCCATATATCATCTCAAACCTCCTTCTAGGGGTGAGTATGGTATCATCTCAAACCTCCTTCTAGGGGTGAGTGTGGTATATTTAATACCAATTTCATGTTCATATTCTTCCAATAATGAATATGTATTCGTGAATCAAATGTTGTCACATTCACTTCGAGGATATGTGATTTTGTTATCCTTTTCAAATCTATAAATGCGTCAGGCATTTGATTTTCTATTCTTTGCAAATGGATAATCTTTTGTGCCTCTTTCTCACAAATAGAGGTGTGTGGATCAAGATGAGATAATGATGCATTTTTCCACAAAATTTCCCGTTTGGTTTCACCAACTTCTCCCCCTAATTTTGGGAAAAGTGTTTCATCAAATCGACAGTCTGCAAATCGTGCAGTAAACAAGTCGCCTGTCAATGTTTCGAGGTAGCGAATGATGGAGGGCGATTCAAACCCAACATATATTCCTAACCTTCTTTGCAGACCCATTTTGGTGCGGGATGGCGGTGCTAAAGGCACATATACTGCGCATCCAAAAATTCTTGAATGGGATATATTGGGTCCATGACCCAAAACCAATTGCAACGGGGAATATTTGTGTCAATTCGTCAGTCAGAGACGAACTAGCATTGCTTTATGCAAAATGGCGTGACCCCAAATCGAAGTGGGCAGCCGACGAACTAGTATTGCTGCATGCAAAATGGCGTGAACCCAAACCAAAGTGGGCAGCCGACAAACTAGCATTGCTGCATGCAAAATGGCGTGAACCCAAACCGAAATGGGCAGCCTCGTTTTCATGAAGAATTCAAGATTATTCTCATCTATTGTCTCAATATGATATCCATTTTGAATGATATCTTTAAAACTCAACAAGTTCCTTTTTGACTTGGAGGAGAACATTGCATTCTCTAAAATGGATTCTCAAAATTCAACAAGTTCCTTTTAAACTTGGAGGAGAACATTGATATCATTAAAACTCAACAAGTTCTTCTTAGACTTGGAGGAGAATATTGCATTCTCTAAGATAAACGTCATGCCTTTGGGCAGAGTTACAGTTGCTCTTCCGGAGCCTTCAATCAATTTACTTCCCATGGTTTCACATATAAATGAAATACACGAACATATGAATAAATAAGTTCAATTCGTTTGTGTCACATAATATTTTCAAAATCTGCAGCTAACAGTTGACTAACGAAATCAGATATGTTATCCATAATTGATTACTTTGCAGTTTGAAAATTTTCAGCGTTTTTCATAAGACAATCGATTATTAAACACACACAATCGATTGTTTGAACATAGACAATCGATTGTTAAACACACACAATCGATTATTTGTTATTTTTGAAAAACTTCAGATCACACTGTCTTAAGATAATCGATTGTTATGCATAGACAATCAATTGTTGACAATTTTTGAAAAATTCCAGAGCACACTGTTTCAAGACAATCGATTGTTATGCATAGACAATCGATTGTGGATGATTTTTGAAAAATTCCAGATTACACTGTCTAACGACAATCGATTGTTAGACATAGACAATCGATTGTTGGCTATTTTTGAAAAATTCCAGAACACACTGTTTCAAGACAATCGATTGTTAGCCAAAGACAATCGATTGTTGATCAATTGTTTTTTTGCTTTAATGCGGAAATAGTTGATAATCGACTAGTTTTTCAGGCTAGTCGATTACCCCCACTGGAAAATAAAAGTTTTATTGATATTTGAGCATATTGAAGATATTCTAAAGAACTACTGCTAACATTGCATCATGAACTCACTAATACGAGCTAATACTAATGACTATTAGTTTATTCACTAACTAATACAAATAAGTAGAACAAAATCAAATAACTCCATCTTCTTTCATCACGGATCAAGATGAGATAATGATGCATTTTTCCACAAAATTTCCCGTGTGGTTTCACCAACTTCTCCCCCTAAATTTGGGAAAAGTGTCTCATCGAATTGACAGTCTACAAATCGTGCAGTGAACAAATCCCCTTTCAATGTTTCGAGGTATCGAATAATGGAGGGCGATTCAAACTCAACATATATTCCTAACCTTCTTTGCAGACCCATTTTGGTGCGGTATGGCGGTGCTACAGGCACATATACTGTGCATCCAACAATTCTTAAATGGGATATATTAGGTTCATGACCCAAAACTAATTGCAACGGGGAATATTTGTGACAATTCGCCAGTCAGAGACGAACTAACATTGCTGCATGCAAAACGGCGTGACCCCAAACCGAAATGGGCAGCCGACGAACTAGCATTGCTGCATGCAAAATGGCGTGACCCCAAACCGAAGTGGGCAGCCTCGTTATCATGAGTAAATGAGGTATTCAAGATTATACTCATGTATTGTCTCAATCTGATATCCATTTTGAATGATATCTCTAAAACTCAACAAGTTCCTTTTAGACTTGGAGGAGAACATTTTGACTGATATCATTAAAACTCAACAAGTTCCTTTTAGACTTGGAGGAGAACATTGCATTCTCTAAAATATTGTTCCTTTAGGCAGAGTTATAGTTGCTCTCCAGGAGCCTTCAATCTATTTAATTCCCATGGTTTGACATACAAAAGAAAATATATGAACATGAGAATATACAAATCTGTTTGCTTCATATTTAAACAATATTTTTAAAATCTGCTGAGGTTATTCGACTAACTAAATCAGATAGTCGACTATCATGCCTTGCGGAAAAGTCCAGTTTTAATGCAAATTATTAGATAGTCGAATAACTAAGTTGATAGTCGAATAACTTAGTAAACAGTCATCAGGTTATTCGAATAACTAAATCAGATATTCGAATAACTTAGCTTGCGGAAATTCCAGTTTTTAATACGAAATATTAGATAGTCGACTAACTTATTAGTTAATCGACTAACTTTGCTGGAAAATAAAAATTTCTTCGAAATTTAAGCATATTGAAACATTCTAAAAAACTAATACTAACATTATATCATAAACTAACTAATACGAGCTGATACTAATGACTATTAGTTTATTCACTAACTATTACAAATAAGTGAAATAAAATCAAACAATTCCATCTTCCTTCATCACAGATCCATCACAATTTAGGTGGTCAATTTTCCCCTCAGGGTGCTCAAAGAAGTATGCCACGTCCAAGTGGGTGATGTCAAAAAATTCGTCAGAGACAAAATTTGTTTCAGGGCATTTACTCTTTAGAGATGCTTGACAAAGCTCAACCAAATGTCTTGGTACACGGCAAATTTTCGCCCAGTGCCCTTTTCCACCGCAATGATAACATATAGTTTATGAACTATTTGCTTTTGGATTCTCATCATATCGTGCTTGTGGTAGAGTGACCAACTTCAGGTTGTCATATCTCTCCTTTAAGCCATTCCACAAGATAGGTGGATCTTTGACTGTGATATATTCAATTTTCAAACCTTCATCAAGGTGATGGCGCAAGTAAATCAAGGCTTCGCACAGTTTCAAACCTTCATCAAGGCGATGGCGCAAGTAAATCAAGGCCTTAGCACAGTTTCAAACCTTCATCAAGGTGATGGCGCAAGAAAATCAAGGCCTTAGCATAGTCTTGGGTGGATGCATTATTTCTGTCTTTAATGGCGTCTCCAAGACCCAAAGCATCTAAGTGGATTTCAGCATCCAACACCCATGTCATATAGTTCTTGCCCGAAATTTCAAGGGCAATGAACTTTCTTTTCATAATGTTAGACATAAAACACAATTACATCAAGAGCGTGTTCATACTTACAGGCTTTATTACAATTATCACATTCACTTCAGGGAATGGATCATAATGACGATTATAATTCCGTCTATTGCCACGTCCACATTCATTGATACCTTCATGGTAATAATTTTGTCTTCTTTCAGACTTATCACATACTGCTACCACATTCTCTAAAGGGAATGGAGCAAATTCAATGGGACGGATTTTCAATTCTATGCCCACAATCATACATGAATTTGATCATGGCAAGGCATAGAAATTTTACCACTTCATGTGAGTATAATTTCTTACAAACTCCATTAGAGTTATAATCAAACTTTGTTGTCTTTGTTTGTATATAAAATCAAATTGTAGAATTTCGAGAATTTGAAAGGGAAAAGTAAATTACTTACCTTTAAGGTATACCAATAAATGTTGTGATATCAAATATACCTCTTGTGTAAATTCCTTTCTTTCTCTCACGTTTTTCTCTTTCTGTTTCTGTATTCTATGACACAAGATTCCACCACAAAAGTTATTTGATCAACCATCCCTTTTTTTTTCCTTCACGATTAATTTTCAGTGAATCCCTTCCTTGTTTTCAATTTCAATTGCTTTCAGTTGTTTGGCCGATCAAAGTCTTTGTCTTTTGCCCAAATATTAATACGTTTCCTTTTTCTTCTATTTTCCGTATAGAAAATTTTGGGATTTGGTTATGGCAGAACCTCACGTGAAACCCTACACAAACAAAAGTTAAGACAATCGAAAATTTCAATTGGTTAGAGACTCGTGCTGATAACGTGTTATGAAATAATATAAGAACAAGAACAATAATACAAGAACAAGAACAATAGAGAGAAAAGTAGAGAGAGGAGTATTCTTATTGATACTTTGGGATGATTTACAATGGGGTAAGACCCCTCTATTTATAGGCATAGAAAAGACTTAGCCTCAAAGTAAAACTCTAGAATCTCTCTAAATATAGACATTCACCTTAAATAGGATTCTATTTATAACAATATTATCATTTTCACTCATTAATTTAGTGTATTTCTGTTGTTATTAGTATCCTACAGATCGAGTATCGTATCAGGAAGGGAAGAAGATTTAGACACATAATTGCATACCGTGCAATTTTTTTGGGCAACTCGTTTGAGATCTCAAGAATATAATAAAAGTGTACCTTTTTTTTTATCATATGAATAGTTTACTTAATTTACACTTGATTACCTGTCAAATGAATTAGAGTCGGGACAAAGCAACCTGGTATAACTACTATAATGAAATCTTAACCACTTGTTTACCAAAAATTAGAGAACCATCCTGGAATGAGGGTTAGTTATCAAATGTGAATTCAATCTTTAAATTTAATGCGTTCGGCTTTAAAAAGTTTATTATGGAATAAAAACTTTTACAATTAATAATTCGAAATATAATATTTATTAACATTTTTTTACATATAACTATACATTACGTTTAACAAATTTTAATTTCAATTGACTTTGTAGCAAACATAGGTTAATTATGAGCAAGTAAGAACAAACTTCATTCCCTTTTAAAAAGGAGGTAAAATAATGGAAAGAATACAACGGCTACAAAATAGGAAATAAAACGATGACAAGAAAAAATAGGAAAAAATAATTTTTCTAATTTAAATTGGAGAAGCGTCAGTATGAATTAATGCTAGAATTCAGCTTCTTTTTCCTACTTAGAACTGAAGAGCAATAGGGGTGCTTATCGGGCGAATTGGGCGGCTTTCTACTCTTAACGGTTTGGTTTAACGGTTATCGGCTTTTAAATGTATTAATCTGTTAGCCACCCGATAAAATATGGGACGGATTGGTATCGGGTTAGCTCTTATAGGGCGGTTATTGGGCGGCTTATCGTCCTAACATACATGTTTACTAATTATCTCTTATTCTCCTCGTCTTAGAAATAATGAATTGCCATAGAGGCAATATGATGCATTCAATTTTCTTTGCCAGAGCCACTCAATTTGATTCCCGTGATTAGGAAATTAGCTTTACCATCTCCAGCATGTTGCCAAACAGGAGGATAACAACCAAAAATAAAATAAAAATAGAACCAAAAAATTTCTAGATCCCGAGATTAAAAATGCTTAGAATTAGAAATAAACCTTTTTAATCATTTTCAAGGGTTTTAGTTTTAATATATATAAATAAAAATAAATTATATATATATAATATTTATATTCTTAACGGGTTAACGGATTAGCCGTTAAGAAAATTGAATAATTCATCTCCAAACCGATAAGTCGTTACTAAAAAAAATTCAATCCGTTCCCCCGTTAAGCCGTTACTAGTAAACCGTTAAATTTCGATTTGGATCGATTTTCGATTTCGAATCGGTTTTAAACACCCCTAAAGAGCAAGCTATTTTCTTCATCATATTTTGCGCCGTTCTGTGCTTCTTGCATCCTCGCCATTTTCTTGCTGGAGATCACTTTTCTTAATCAAAATAGATAAAACTAGCCACCAATTGATGTCGTGCAATGAATAGGCCTGCTATTTCCTTAATTAGAGGTTTTGAGTATGAACCTTGGGTATAAAAATTTTTTTGATAGGAAACTCTTTCCTCTTCATAAGGTCCGAATTCGAATATAGTCGAGCTTCAATGCAAATATCGGACATCGCGTGAAAAAACAAAAAAAATATAGATAAAACTAAAACAATAATTAATAATTGATCTGGTGGCCAAATTCCTTTTGAAAGTCAAATATTTCCATATAAGTCCTAAGTATTAATTTTTTAAATTATTTTCTAACATTGCTATTTCGCCTTTATTCTTTTTCCGGTGTGACTGGTTTACGATTAGTTGTAGACAGATCAATTATTGTACAATCAAATCAAATACTAATAATGTTATTAAACCATAGAATACAATTTATGAAAATATTATATTCATAAATTAATATATTATAATAGAACATGATATGTTATAAAACGACCACCGATACAAAAAGAGCCCTTTAAAAAAACAAGACAGAAAAGAAAGATAAGAGGTTAGGACATTAACTATATAAACCTAGGATTAAGAAAGCATGTAATACTAAAAAATTAGACAAGTTGCTCCTCGGGATGATTGGTTCTTTAATGTAAGTATGTGACCATCATTGACAATTGGGCTAACCTTCTCCTTTGAGCAATGAAAGCTAAGCATAAATATAAATAAATCATTTAAAGTGTTTTTTTATAGGTGTTCTATACCTAGGACTGCAATATCTGAAAGCTTGAGCCGGTCAACCAAACAGTAAAATGAGCGAATAATTAATTAGGGAAATGTCATTGGTGCTTAGCTTTGACCAAACCGTTTGGAGTTACGCGCATGGCTAGCCTTAGCGTCAAATATTTTCATTTAACTTAAAATAAGTGTTTAATTATATAATTAAAAAATAATAATTTATTTTTACAATTTCTTTTTTATATATATTCCTAAAAGCTTTTGCTATTCCTCACATAAAGTATTTAATTAGAAATAGTTTACTTACAATAGATATTTTTATATAAAATTTAATATTTTTTAATAAGCGTGCTACAAATAAATTAATCACTTAATGTAAAGTGAAGGGAGTATTTTTTAAGAATCTTTTTATTTTTAATTTCTAAAAATTGCTGGGTGGGGTACTTATATTCACAATAAAAGGAAGTATCTTTTTTAATGCGCGAAGTATCCCTCTTGACATTCGTTTCTTCGAACTTCTTATGGCGATGTCGTACTGATAAATCCCTCAAATTTGTCCCAAAATCTCATTTATACAGTTCTTAAATACGGAAATAATATTATATACTAAAACTTTTAAAGGTGTATCAATTACACACTATTTCGATGTTTAACTATATCTGTTCAAAGATTGCTCTTACACGCGTCAATCAACATCGGACACATGTCAAATTGAGGGGAAAAAAAGAAAAACGAAAAAAACCTCAGCAACCTCCCCCCTTCCCTACCCCCTCTTCTCATCTTCTCAAAGAAAAAAAATACAAAAAGAACCATCCCTCTTTATTTTCAACCCCATCATCTTCTCTATCCCCATAGTACCACCAACTCTTCCACCATAAGAACCTTCTTTCATAACTATAGATTCAACTCTTTGCCGATTTTTAACAACATCCATCACAAATCCTTATACAAATTTCAAATTCAAGCTCAAACCCAAAGCTTCAAACTTGTTAATGGTATTTTTTGAATTTTATCAAAATTAATTACCTAAGTAAAGTTTTACTCAACAATAATCACATTCAAACTAATTTTTTAGGTTATGGTACACCAAAATCAATAAGACCCGATTAAATTTTCAAGCTTTTTCAAAAAGTCAATAATGGTAATTTTATAATATCTAATAGCTCATATGTTCCTCTCTTTTTCTTCCTTTTCTTCTTAGCCGTAGGGTTGGAGAGACAATATTAGGTGATAGATAAAACTAGGATGGGGAATAGGGATGAGGACGAACCGGGCCGAGAAGGGGGGGGGGGGTGAGAAAATGCTAGGTTTTGGGTTAAGGAAGAAGACATGGTTTTTTTTATTTAAGTTAAAGGAAATAGTTTAAAAAAAGGAAAAATTAAAGAAAAAAACTTTCTAGTTTTCACGTGGCTCTTTTATGTGTAATACACACGTGTGACACATGACAAAAGAGGTGTATAATTGACACACTTTTAAAAGTTTTAATGTGTAATATTATTTCCATATTTAAAAAGTGTGTAAAAGGGATTTGAGTACAACGTCGAGGGGTAAAGTATGCATTTTTCCTATCATACTTAATGATGCAAGCCTTCGTGATAATTAGCCATCCCATGTACTTGTCTTTTCAGCGTCATTCAATGCGCTACCGGTTCCTCTTCAAAGTGATATACCGTCGTCTATTCAGTTTCCAATAATACGTTGATTGCAGCTACCGATCCGTCTTTCAAAGGCATTGATTGCCTTGTCGGTTACGTTTTTCGGAGAGCGTTGATTGTGCTTGTAGGTTATGCTCCCCTTTTTCTATTAATGAAGCTTTCTCGGATCAATTCTTCATCCAAGTGCTTTCTAATAGCCTTTTCACCCCTTTCTTCTCTCTATCCCCATCCATTGTTATTTTCCATGCTTGAGCCCTGTTCTCACCAGATATGCCACGACCTTTTCCTGGGACATTCCCTTACCAAGAGAGGTTACATCGGCTCGTCATTGCTGTTGTTGTGGTTGTTGATGGTGTCGTCATTGGCTCGAGGTGATGAGGTAGAGGGCAGGCTGTTTTGATTCTACATCAATACTCAGGAGGTCGTTCAGACTATACACTACTGCTCACCTCCCTATTCTGGCCTGGTCTGGCACTTTATTCACATTGCTTTCCAAGGGATTAAATGGCACAACCGACCGCTTAACTTGCATGACACAATGTCCCAAGAAGTGGACTTAAAGTAACCGTGCAGGTAGGGCCAGCGCCCGCCAAATCTTTTACCAAGCCATGATTTCCTCAGCCTGATAGAAACATTCAGTCCTTGGCGGGCTATGTCTATTTTTTATACCTCTTCTGCATCACTTTCCTCTTCTTCATCTTCCCACTTTCTTCTTCTTCATCTTCGTCCTCGGAGATATCATTCTGGAGGACTGAGATGAGACCCCCAAGGAGGTGGGGGTCGAAGATATTGCCGCTGAGGATGCATACCCAAGGCGATGGTGCTCGAAGATACTATCGCCAATGATGAACCCTTGAGAATAGGCTAGAGTCTAGGCTTTCACTATATGCGTACCTTTTTGCTTTTTTGTTTCTGTGTAAGGACCCCCTGTGGGCTTTTGTAATCACGAGCTTATGAATATAAAGATGTTCCTCCAATTTTGTCTTTGATTTATTCTATGTTTCCTTTTATTTGCGTTTGTGGAGATTCTGAATGCATGAATCTACCGGTTGGTGCCAACATCAAGCCCGGGTGTAGGTATTTTTTCCTACCTTTGACTGATTAACGCGACTGCTTACGAAACCCTTTGCCGTTTTTTGGACCTAGCCCGGGTTGGGCTGATAAACTTAGGTCGGCGGGACCCTGGCTTCGAGTTAAATGAGAGTAGGTCTTCGAACCCTCAGACCGAGACTTAGTCTCCAGACCTTGCAATAATCTTCGAGGGGGAATTTTCTTGGAAGCTCGACAATAAAGATTTCCTTTAGGCTTTCGAGAGCAATTTTCGAGCGGGGGTTTGCTCAGACTTGACCATGTGGAAACTTGTTTTGAACTTAATGTAGATAGACTTAAGTCATTGTAGATATATTTTGAATGAAGGTTCACCTGGATTTAGATGGTACCTCAAGCCCATACGAGTCTTGCAATGATATCAATGGCTTTTTTGAAGGGTCCTCGATATCGGGTACCATCTTGGGACCGGCGATGGTGCCAATGGCTTCCTGGAGCCTAACTTCTTTTGGATGGAGGTTCTCGAGGTTGGGTATCACCTTGAGATTCGCAATAATACCAATGGCTTCTTGGAGCCTAACTTCTTTTTTATGGAGGTCTTCGAGGTCGGGTACCACCTCGGGATTCGCAATGATGCTAATGTCTTCTTGGAGCCTAATTTTTTTATGGAGGTCCTCGACGTCAGGTACCACCTCGGGACTTGTAGTGGTACGGGGATATCTAACCCTTAAACGTCGTATGGCAAACCATTGCCGCTCTTTTCGAATATAGAGTTATTTCCATATTTTTGGAGATTCCATCATTTTGAGTAGTTACCCTTCTTTACTGTATTAGACCTTTCATTATTTCAGCATTCACGCTATTGCTCAAATTCCTACTTCAGTTCTATAATTTTTCCATATTCATGACTGCTACAACAAGGAGTGTTCGGCAGGGAGGAGAGAGTTACGCCTCTGGTTCTAGCCTTGTTGGCGGAGCACCGCAGATGCCATATGGGCCTAACTTGGGGTGTTTTGCTATGAGAGTGGACTTCGTGTCGAAAAAGTACCCCGATGTTCAGGACCATTGGGAGCATGCCTTGAAGTTTACTTCTTTGATAGGAGAGGAACACCTTGGGTTAGTGAGAAAAGACTGCGGATGGGGAGGAAAGGTAGTGTTACAGATACCTTCCCCGGATAAAGGCATCACATACCATGTTGATGGGTTTTTAAATGTGTACACGTATCCTTTCAAACTGGTCCCTCTTGATAGGATTGTGCTCGACTTTTGTTTAAAGTATCGGGTTACTTCGGAGCAGATTCACCCATTATTTTGGCGAATAGTGTTGATGATGAGATTCTTTGCGGAGAAGGTTGAGCCTAAACTTACGCTCAGTATTCTTGTCAGGCAGTACCGACCTTTTCACTATCGAGGTCTGTTAACCTTACGATGTTGGTCGACCACACCCTTCGTCATTGATGAAGAGGAAGACGGAGATCAGGAGTGGATGAGTCAATTTATTCAAGTATGGACCGTCGATATTATTCCTGTGGAGTTTTTCGCTATTCCCTGAGGAATGGAATCATATGCATAACTGATATACTCGTGCCTTCTTAGATTTATGTAGGGCGAAGGCTGGATTTTTAAATGTGACTCCTTTTCTTTTTCTGCAGCAATTTTGTAGATATTCGGCGATGTTCCTGATCTGCTGGATTGGGTTCAGAAGTTTGTGACTCACTCGACTCGCAATGAGCATAAATGGCAAACTTTTTCTGGGTGCAGATGGGAAGAAAAACATCATAGTACATATTGTGTGGTTTTTTCCTCTCCCTTTTTTTATTTGGAAAGGCACTTTCTCTTTCTGCATACTAATTATGCTATTGTAGGCATCGGGGAGCCTTCCGAAATGAGGTCATGATCCCTAAGAGAAGGGGAAAGGTCGCTAGATTTCGGACTAAAAATTGATAACAGTAAGAAAGAGATGCCTCTGCATGGCGATAACGCTCAAAGCAAGGTGAAACTAGATCGGGCCCCCAGAGTGGTAATATTGTCTGACCCGGTCACGCCCGTGGTTCCTAGTTTTGGAAAGATGGTTTTTCCATCACTGTCGTCCTTCTTTTCCGTCGATAGTACATTGAGGGGTACTCGAAACTCGGGGTTGCATGCACCAATCGATCGTGCCTCAACCGGAGTTGACTCTTTCCGAGCGGAGGGAACTAGGTTAACAGACATGTGCTCGACCATCGAGGAAGCCCAATGGCTTCACTCAATGGTAAGTTTTGGTACATGCCTTTTGAGCTTTGCGCCTTCCCTTCCTTATTGAGGTTTTTTTTTGCAAGCTTTAGACAAGATTAAGTCCGAGCTGCTTCATCGTGAGGCCAGGCTGCGGAAAGATCTGGATGAGGAGAGATCCCTTAGGATCTTTTGCAAAAAAAGGAACTCGAGTTGGTATATTTACGGTATGAGGCGAGTCAGAGCTTGAATTATGAGAACTACTTGAAGGAGCGGGTAACTTTTTGCCCCGAGTGAGAGTGTGTCCATCCTTCCAGCTCTTATGGCTAATGTTTCATTTATCTCAGTTGCAAAAAAGACGGAGGCCCTAGAGCACCCCCAGGATAAAGGTGGCCTAGCCAAGCGTAAGCATGATGAGCTAAAAGCTCAGGCATAGATTCAGGCTTCAGAAGAGAAGGGTGCTCTGCTAAAGCTTCCACCTTTAAGGCCCAACTTTGCTTAGCTCGTGACAATGCCTTGTTGCGAACATATATGATTGCGAAGCTCGAATCCAAGATTTTGAAGGTCAAGGCCTAGGTCGTTGATACCCGGGTTGAAGCCCTAATGAGCTTAACTAAGGCTGGCCTGAAGATGGCGGTCTATTTGAAGGATGCTACTGAAGCTCAAGCTGAGCTGAGAAGGGCCCTCGACCGTGAAGATAGAATCAAAGAACATGCTCGGTTTAATCTCAGAGGAAAATTCTCGAGGAGATCCGTGCTAGGGATTTGTCCTCTCAGAAGAGTTGGCGCGCGAGGGACAGATAAGCTTGATGCTCGAATATTTTGCCCGGCATCGAAGAAAGAGAAGATAAGGCCGATGTGCCATAGCCCCCGAGGGGGGCGTGGATTTTTCTTTCAAATTCTGTATATTACATTTTCACGTTTTTAGGTAGAGCTTGTATTTTTTTGGTATATGAGTACAAGAGAAAACTTTCTGCAGCTTTATTTCTTCTTTATCTATTTCTATCTCGAATTTAGCCAGATGAACTGGTCTTTGAGTTAGAAGGAATCCTTAGATTTGTAGTATGGTGTTGAGGCTCATTGTGATGGACCGTAGGCTTTTATGCGCTTGGCCGACGTAAGCATTTAGCATAAGTCGATGTTTGAGCTCTTACCCTTTTATTTTAAACATATGTTTGATCAACTATTTTGGGTTCAGTCTCTGATTCGGGTATCAAATCAAGCTCATTCGACCCTCAAGTTTTATAATTTCAAGCCGGCCCTTGGGCTCTTATGCGTTGGGTTGGTACGACCTTTGATATGGGTTGGCGACAGTGGCTCTTACATCTTGGGTTGATGCGACCTTTTATGTGGACTGGCGATAGATGCTCTTACGCTTTTGGTCGGTGTGACTTATTAGTGTAAGATAGCATTTGAGCTCTTACGCTTCTGCTCCTAAGCACACTTAGTTAATTGTTTGGGTTCAGTCTCCAAATCGGGTTTCAACTCGAGCTCATTCGACCATTAAGTTTTATAATTCAAGTTGGCCCTTGTGCTCTTACGCGCTGGGTTGGCACGACCATTGATATGGGATGGCCACAATGGCTCTTATGCCTTGGCTTGATGCGACCTTTTATAGGCTTTATTTTCCTCTCGTTACTTTTGAAATAATGTTTTCCTAACTCTTCCACAGTTTAATAGACCTTGTATTATGAATCGTGAAATGGCGATGATCGAGCATGTTGGGAGGTTTAGCTCAGAGGCTGAGTATCTCGAAGCCAGTGTTTAGGAGCTGGCCTGGTCGAAGCTCTTTGCCTATGTCGAGGGTAGCCTATTTTAACCAGTTCTTTTCAAATTAGATCTGAAGTAATTGAAGGCCTGTGATTTATAAAGACGATTGGGCGTCCTCGAGTCGTGTTAGTTTGGCCGGTACATCCTTGTGACTGTACTTATTTGTGCTTGGATGGAGCTATTTTTTAGACCCTAGTGAAGTAATTTCGGCGTCTATATTGAGGGTATTCCTTTTAGGGGTCTCATAAGTTCGATATATAGCCTTAATTTTGAGATCAGGTTTACGCTTTTAATAAGGTCTTACAGGTTTTACATGTCATTGAGGTCTTACAGTTTTAATAATTGGTACAAGTATGGTTCATGCCTTTCTCGAGGTCTTAGAGATATTTCTACTTGGTACAAGTGTGGTTCATGCGTTGCTTGATGTCTTACAGATATTGCCACTTGGTACAAGTGTGGTTCATTCCTTCCTTGAGATCTTATTGATACTATTGCTGCCTTATGTAGGTCTTACGAGATTGAGTCTGCCCGCTTGGGGTCTTATGACCTCGAGTTTTTAATAAGTGGTGATTGGCAACAGTCCCCAAGTCATCGAGGCTATCCTGGATCGAGAGCCCTTACTCGTAAACTTGGGTTTGCCTTATTGAGGGCTTACGATTTCGGTGATTTTGACCCTTAGGTCTTGCAGTTATTGAGATTTTAACGCCAGTTCCCAGGCATTCGGAAAACTGTCAGCTTTGGATATATTTGATTTTGACGTTTCCTGGTTGAGGGCTTATGAGTTTGGAGTTCCAACTTGGGGGTCGTTCAGGTGTTGAACTGTTGACGCTAGTCCCCGAGTGCTCGAGCCATTTTCATCAGACGAGTCAATTTTGCAAAAATGTCGAATTTCTTTTGGAGCGTAAGATGCTTTGAGGAAAAGTATTCTTCAATTACTTAGTATAAGTATACATGTTTTTGTTGTTAAGGGCTTAGTTTCTCTATACGGGCACGGTTCATTCGATCGTTTGGCCCGGTATATTATTTTCCTATCGAGGTCCTATTTGAGGTATCTTGGATTTTCCTAGTAGGTGACCTTCCGGGAGGATGCCCCTTGTATTCGAGGTTGATTGGAAAAAAATCCTTGAATACTTGTTGAGTCTTCCTTAGGTAGCAAGCAAATGTTACCTCGTTAAAAACCTTGCCGATAAAACCTTTTTTTTGGGATAAAAACCTGGTCGAAGGAAAAAGTGTAACAGATGCTTTAAAACCTTAAGGTCTTTAAGCTGGGTCAACATTTTGACTGCCTCGGTCGGACGCCTGCATAGGGGTTAGCATGAAGTATAAAATGAAAAAGGAGATGGTCATACCTTAGTGTAGAATGTGTCGGCGGTGTTTCAAACCCTGATGCCCCCGGGGTGTTCTAGTCACTTGTGATGAGGATGCGGTATGGTCCCCTTACGTTTTTTAGTCGGGCTCAACCGAAGATGTAATTTTCTATTGCTAGCTTACTGTTTGATTACTCTTTGGCTCCATCAAGAGTGGATGTACTGGTGTCGGCATTACATCGTGCACCGCAAACATTTCTCTCGCCGTATGCTATTCCCAGTAGATGGTTTTGATCCCACCCTTTGTCGGGAATTTCATCATTTGATGGAGGGTGGATGGTACTGCTTTCATGCAGTGTATCCACGGCCTCCCAAACAAGGCGTTGTACCTTATGTCTCCTTCAATGACATGGAATTTGGCATTTTGGGTTGTGCCGGCCACATTGACCGGGAGGGTGATTTCTGTTGGACAATACGCTTTACGCTAGAGGGGGGTGAATAGCGTTTTAAAAATATTAAGCGTTTTAGTGCGGAATTTAAAAACTTTGCAGAAATTAAAACAAGTGCAGTAGAATAAACTTACACAATGATGTATCCTGGTTGGCCACAAACGTGGTTAGTCCAGTCCCCGAGAGACTCTCTCGAGATTTCCACTAAACTTGTCAAGCTTACGGGTGCTTAACAAACCGTTACAGCTGAGGACACAAGCCTCACCTAGTTGCTCGGGGATCACAATCCCAAAGACTTCAATTGCTCGGGGATACCAATCCCAAAGACTTCAATTGCTCGGGGATACCAATCCCAAAGACTTCAACTGCTCGGGGATAACAATCCCAAAGACTTCAACTGCTCGGGGATAACAATCCCAAAGACTTCAACTGCTCGGGGATAACAATCCCAAAGACTTCAACTGCTCGGGGATAACAATCCCAAAGACTTCAACCGAGGAATCACAAGTTCCTCAACAAACGAGAATCGCAATTCTCTTACAAACACAAAACACACTCACTTTACAAAGCACTCCTTAATGAGTAGATATGAGTAGAAATAGTACGCTCAAGATCACAACAACTTAGCTCAATAGAATGGCTCTTCAAAAAGCTTTATGGATGAATGGAAAATGATGATCAATGTAAGAAAGCTTTTAGCAATGAAAATACTCAAAGTGTATATGTTGTTGTTGTGAAAACACTGAGTTGAAGCTGTATTTATAGGTGAAAAACTCAGTCTTACCGTTGTCTAATTGCCAATTAAGGATTGCTGAAATTACTCAGTGACAATCGATTGTCAAGACTAAACAATCGATTGTTTGCCTATCAGATTAAAAATTCAATCCCAGATTTTACGTCAACAATCGATTACTTCAAATCAATAATCGATTATTTATAACGTTAAGAAATCCTTTCCAATTTTTGGCATAAAACATCGATTGTCCGGAAATCAACAATCGATTATTTTAACAACGTTCAGAAAATCTTTTCCAGATTTTAAGCAAAACATCGATTGTTAAATATCAACAATCGATTACCTGAAGGTAATTGAAAATATATGACAACGGTCAGCTTCAACAATCGATTATCAAATGGAATAATCGATTATTAATTAATTTCAAAACTCTCTGTCTCATATATAATCGATTATTAAAAGCCACAATCGATTATCATTTTATTTAAAATCACTGGGAGACATTTTTCTCATTCTAATCGATTACCATTAGTTCATAATCGATTTTTATGAGTTTTGAAAACTTTGCCTCAATTAACAATCGATTATCATAAGTACACAATCGATTGTTATGCAGTTTGCAAAAACCTGATGTTAACTGACTTACTCACAATCGATTATCATTAATTCACAATCGATTGTCATGCAGTCTTGGCTTAGAGATACTCGATTATCATAAGTACATAATCGATTATCTTAGCCCAGATTTTTGAGGCATGCTTGGAAAACATTTTAACAAATGTAAATATGCATAGTTTAAAATCATTTGACACTTAATTTAAATATGCATGATTTTGGGAAAATAATTTTAGTAGAGAAGCCATGTTATGAGCCAAGTTGAGGAATCAAGATCACAATTAATATTGACTCAATTATAACATTTCTAAACTTTGTCTTGAGCTTCTTGTAATGCATCCATTTTGTGCTTGTCCTTGAGTACTGCTATATATCGCTTTTTGCTTTGTTTGACATTCATCAAAACCTACAAAAGAACACACGTTTAGTATATTGCATTTGAAACGTGTTTCCAACAATTTCCCCCTTTTTGATAATGGCAAACATAAGCGGGATATATGCAATAATTATTTTGATAATCCAAGACAAGTGTAAAGTATGCAATTTGATGTTCCCCCTCAATTCATGTTCCCCCTCACTTTAAGCATGAATGAAGTTGAGAGTGATATAGCATACTTCTTGATATCCCGTTTCTTCCCCCTTTTGCCATTAGCAAAAATATATACAAGAGAAGAATATGCAAAAAAATATGAAATAAACAAAAGTTTATTTATTGGAAAATAACATTACATGGGTGGAGCCAAACACAATAAAACGAACAACAACTAACCAACCAAGGAAAAACAAATCAAAAACAACAATTTCACATCATCAAAAACAACAATTTCATCATTCATCACCCCCATCCCCTCCATCATCATTGGGAGGCGCTTGATATGGCACCACCTGAGCATAGGCATAATGCACGTGATCAAAGTAACCATGGACCTTACGGGTTAATTGAGTAATTTGGTCAGAGATAGTCCGGAGGGTAGGCTCCTGAGGAGGATGAGCACGACGGGCTTGTCGATTTTGAGGAGGAGCGGGAGCATGATCACCATCATGATGAAAGGAAGACTCCGAAATTTCCCAGATTTTGGTGCTCTTTTTGAGAGGACCATTAGCAATATTGACCCCGGAAGCTTCAAGAAATTTCATTATTAAGAGGGCATAGGGGAGAGGTATGTCATCTCTGGTGGCATTGAACATATGAGATTGAATAAGCTTGCACCAATTGATTTTAACACCGGTGATAATGGCATGAAGAAATTTGGCATCCTCTTGGGAAATGGTGGTGTGATTGAGTTTACGGGGTTTGAGAACACGAGTGATGAAATAGAGAATGAAACGATAATTCGGGTCCATACCCTTTATGGTGGGACGACGGGAAGAAGACTCATCATAGGCGACTCCGGCTTGGCGGAAGAGATTAGCTTCATCAATCATGTCCCCGGCATCATTTATGTACTGGTAGATGTCTTCACCATCATGCGGAATGCCGGCAATGAGGTGGAGGTTATCTTCAGAAATTAGAATGGAAATGCCGTTAACATTGGTAACGAGTTCACCCTCATCATCTTTGTGAAGGTTGGAGTAAAAAGCTTCAACCAAAGTAATGTTGTAGTAGGGGTGAGTAAGGAGTAGGAAATTGAAAAGTTGGCACTCTCTTAGCATATTCGCGGCTGGAATGAATGGTGCAACAAGAGCGTTTGTTGAAAAGCGAGGAGGGAGAATAAGGCGTTTCTCAAATTTGGTTAAGAAACGGGTGAGCTCTTCATCGGATTCAAAGAATAGAACCGATCCATCTTGATATGGATGGCGAGAAGAAGAAGCACCTTGTTTGGAACGAGCACGTTTGGAGTTGCGGCTTGACATTTTTGAAAAAGATGTGCTAGGATTTTTCAAAGATAACAAGATAATTTGATGCTTGGGAGGCTTGAGTGAGTATACAAGAGCATATGTGCAGCCTATATATAGAGAAGGAATGAATCTTACACTTATTTGAAAAGATTTGAAGAGATTTGAAGAGCTTTGAAGTCTGAAACGGTAAAAATAAATTCACTGACCGTTCAATAATCGATTGTTTGAATAGAATAATCGCTTGTCATTAATGAAAATGATCTGACACATCGATTACACGCCAGAACGGTAAAAAAAAATTTGAAAAAGATAGTCGATTGTCAAACTTGGTAATTGATTGTTTTTCATATTTATGACCTGACAGGAATCGATTGTAGAGCCAAAACGGTAACATAAGTTTAAAACAGATAATCGATTGTCAATATATAGTAATCGATTATTTCACTCACAGAGAGTTTGGATTTTGGCAAATAATCGATTGGCAGAACAAATAATCGATTGTTTGGAAGGGGGATGCTAAAATGATGAGACTTAATTCTATCAAGCAATGTAAACATTCAACAAGATTTCATGACAAAAAAAATTGAATCAACAAATAATCGATTATTGATACTGATAATCGATTGTAAGCATAAATAATCGATTATGATCGATTTTTCTTGTATCAAGACAATTTATACTTTCCTCTTACCTTTTGGGGGATACCTGCAAAATAGAATTAAACATCTCCGACGCTCAAGTCAGTAATCTATAAATGAAATAATAACTTTGAAACTAGTGTAGTCGGGTGAAAAACGTGAACTCTTAAGAATTTTGTCCTAGGATGTTCTTAAGAGGGTTTAGGGTACTTACCTTCCCTTCGACTTTGCCAATTACCTGATTTTGAACATCCTCCGTTTATTTTGGTCTTTTGGCTCATTCTTCAATTTAAGAAGCTTCTTCCACAATTTTGCCTTTGTCTTCCTTGTATTTTGTCTTTTAAATTTTTCGAAAATACTTCCGATTTTGAAAAAAAATGCCTAAATCGACTTTTCCGTCTCTTCCTCCTTCTTTGTGCTTTAATTGAAGGAATTTTGAATTCGTCTCCCGTCAAGTGTTTGGAGTATCCACTACACTTGATTCCTTCAAGCACACCTGCAAAACAAATCAATGCTCTTTTGGTACCCATGCCATTTTGGGTCCTTGAGGGTTATGCATACTATAATGATATGTTTGAGTAGCATGTCTATGTCTAGTAAAGCATGCGGGAGCAATATGACCAATTCGTCTACAATAATGACATGTCACATTTGGATTATGCATGCGTCTAGGCTCATAGTAGCTGGAATAATGCACATTGTTTACTCTATTTTCATTTCTCCTAATTTGAGCACCATAATCATTTCTAGGTTGAACATTTCGGGATCTTCTAGCATGATCACTGTTGTGCCTAAAATATGCATCATGTCTATGGTGACGATTGCTAGGCGGAAGGTCATGTCTAGGTCTCCTAATATTTTGTCTAGCATGCATGTTTGTTTTAGGAAAGGCATTTTTGTTATTAATCCTAGATTGAGCTCTAGGTGGTTGGGTTTTTGCATCAACCTCTTCTTCATTTATGAAGCCTATTCCATGCTTGGTTGATTTCAAGTTATCAAGCACCACATTCAAGTTTTTATGAGAGGAGTTGAATTTATCTAGTGTGCCTTTTAATCTACCTACTTCATTCTTAAGGTCTACACAAGAAGCACAATTTTTTGTAGAACTCTCGGGCTTGTCAGAACTTCTTTTCCCATAAAACTTGTTTTGTTCTAGTAGCTTCTCATTTTCCAAAACCAATTTTTCTAATTCTTTTTCTTTTAATGAAAACTGTTTTTGAAAATCTTGTTCTTTTAGAGAAGCACTTTCTCTTAAACTAGTGACGGTTTTTGTAACTTTGAGAAATTCAGCATACAATTCATCAAAGGCATTTCTCATGTCATCAAGAGTATAAAAATTTTGAGAAGAGATTTGACTTACCTCACTTTGATTTTCTTCCTGTGCCATGAGGCAGAGATTTGCCGCTTCTTCATTTTCTTCTTCACTGGATTCGTCTCCGGAATCTCCTCCCCAAGATATGTATGCTCGTTGCTTCTTGAAGGGTTTCTTCTCCTTTTTAAGATTTGGGCAGTTTGTTTTGATATGCCCTGTTTCACCACATTCATAACATTTAACTTGCTCACCTTGCTTTTTCCCTTTGCGGTCATATTCTTTTCGCATGAATTTTTGGAACTTTTTGATGATGAGTCCGAATTCGCTATCTCCATCCTCTTCAATTGGTGATTGACTTGTGCTCGCCTTTAGAGCAATCTTTTGCCTTCTTTGTTCATCAATAACAGGGTTAAGAATAGTGGATTCATAAGTCTTAAGATTACCTCTAAGAGCGTCTATGGTGACGTTCGTGATTCCAATTGACTCTTGAATCGCATCGGCCTTTGATCGCCATGCCGGTGTTAGACTCCTAAGGATTTTTCGAACTAGTTCTTTGTCTGTGAACGTCTTCTTGAGCGCGTGGTGATCATTCACTATTGATGAGAACCGCTCAAACATCTCGTCTACCTTTTCGCCTTCCTTCATATGGAACAATTCGTAAGCATGAGTTAAAAAGTCAATTTTAGCTTCTCTTACCTGGTCAGTCCCTTCGTAAGTGACCTCAAGCTTGTCCCACATTTCTTTCGCTGTTTTGCAGCAGGAGATTTTCCTGTAATCATTAGCATTAACAGCACAAAGTAATAAATTAATAGCTTTAAAATTATTTTGGACCATTCGATTATCCTCGGCGTTGAATTCCTCTTCTGATTTTGGCACCCATTCTCCTTCCACCTTTTTGACAGGAACCTCATTTCCTTTGGTGTACACCTTCCACAAGTAAGGGCTGTTTGATCTGACGAATATCTGCATCCTTTCTTTCCAATATGAATAATTAGTCCCGTTAAACAAAGGAGGTCTTGTGGGGCACTGTCCTTCATCAATACCTGCAAAAGAGTCTAGAGTAGAAGCCATGGAAAGATTCTCTCAAACGGTTAAGTCTTTCAGAGAGTATGGCTCTGATACCAATTGTTGGACAATACGCTTTACGCTAGAGGGGGGGGGGGTGAATAGCGTTTTAAAAATATTAAGCGTTTTAGTGCGGAATTTAAAAACTTTGCAGAAATTAAAACAAGTGCAGTAGAATAAACTTACACAATGATGTATCCTGGTTGGCCACAAACGTGGTTAGTCCAGTCCCCGAGAGACTCTCTCGAGATTTCCACTAAACTTGTCAAGCTTACGGATGCTTAACAAACCGTTACAGCTGAGGACACAAGCCTCACCTAGTTGCTCGGGGATCACAATCCCAAAGACTTCAATTGCTCGGGGATACCAATCCCAAAGACTTCAATTGCTCGGGGATAACAATCCCAAAGACTTCAACTGCTCGGGGATAACAATCCCAAAGACTTCAACTGCTCAGGGATAACAATCCCAAAGACTTCAACTGCTCGGGGATAACAATCCCAAAGACTTCAACTGCTCGGGGATAACAATCCCAAAGACTTCAACCGAGGAATCACAAGTTCCTCAACAAACGAGAATCGCAATTCTCTTACACACACAAAACACACTCACTTTACAAAGCACTCCTTAATGAGTAGATATGAGTAGAAATAGTACGCTCAAGATCACAACAACTTAGCTCAATAGAATGGCTCTTCAAAAAGCTTTATGGATGAATGGAAAATGATGATCAATGTAAGAAAGCTTTTAGCAATGAAAATACTCAAAGTGTATATGTTGTTGTTGTGAAAACACTGAGTTGAAGCTGTATTTATAGGTGAAAAACTCAGTCTTACCGTTGTCTAATTGCCAATTAAGGATTGCTGAAATTACTCAGTGACAATCGATTGTCAAGACTAAACAATCGATTGTTTGCCTATCAGATTAAAAATTCAATCCCAGATTTTACGTCAACAATCGATTACTTCAAATCAATAATCGATTATTTATAACGTTAAGAAATCCTTTCCAATTTTTGGCATAAAACATCGATTGTCCGGAAATCAACAATCGATTATTTTAACAACGTTCAGAAAATCTTTTCCAGATTTTAAGCAAAACATCGATTGTTAAATATCAACAATCGATTACCTGAAGGTAATTGAAAATATATGACAACGGTCAGCTTCAACAATCGATTATCAAATGGAATAATCGATTATTAATTAATTTCAAAACTCTCTGTCTCATATATAATCGATTATCAAAAGCCACAATCGATTATCATTTTATTTAAAATCACTGGGAGACATTTTTCTCATTCTAATCGATTACCATTAGTTCATAATCGATTTTTATGAGTTTTGAAAACTTTGCCTCAGTTAACAATCGATTATCATAAGTACACAATCGATTGTTATGCAGTTTGCAAAAACCTGATGTTAACTGACTTACTCACAATCGATTATCATTAATTCACAATCGATTGTCATGCAGTCTTGGCTTAGAGATACTCGATTATCATAAGTACATAATCGATTATCTTAGCCCAGATTTTTGAGGCATGCTTGGAAAACATTTTAACAAATGTAAATATGCATAGTTTAAAATCATTTGACACTTAATTTAAATATGCATGATTTTGGAAAAATAATTTTAGTAGAGAAGCCATGTTATGAGCCAAGTTGAGGAATCAAGATCACAATTAATATTGACTCAATTATAACATTTCTAAACTTTGTCTTGAGCTTCTTGTAATGCATCCATTTTGTGCTTGTCCTTGAGTACTGCTATATATCGCTTTTTGCTTTGTTTGACATTCATCAAAACCTACAAAAGAACACACGTTTAGTATATTGCATTTGAAACGTGTTTCCAACAATTTCTCCTTTCGTTGTTCCACTTTCCATGTTGAATCCGTTGAGGACTCGAGTGGCGGGCACAATTTGGTCAAGCAGTTCGAGCTACTCTATTACCCTCGACCTAATAATGTTGGCCGAGCCGCCTGGATCCACAAGTATACATTTAATTTTAAACGTATTTACAAGGAGAGAGATTATTGTGCATCGTTGTGAGGCTGCAACAAGGTCTCAATATCCTCGTCGCTGAATGTGAGGGCATCCTTGGGTATGTAACTTTGAGTTCGTTTTTCTCTGGTGATAGATATTTTTGATCTTCTCATTTAGGGCTCATGTGGGGCATCGATTCCTCCCATGATCATGTGAATGACATGTTGTGGCTCATTCATTTCGTTCTTCTTGGCTTTCTCTCTTTACCGGAACTGATTTTTGGCCTGGCCGCTTAGGAATTCTTGGAGGTGACCTTTATTGAGTAGTCTGGCTACTTCTTCTCAGAGCTGGTGGCAATCCTCGGTCCTGTGACCGTGTATATTGTGAAATTCACAAACTAAGTTATGATTCTTTGTGAAGGATCGATTGTATAAGCCTGGGCCACCTGGCATCTATGATTTTACCGACATCGAACACGATGTCTGATACATCGACATTGAAGTTATGTTCTGATAAGGGAGATTGACCTCGTGTTCCTATCAAATCTGGCTTTGTTTATGAGTCCCCGAGGCATCTATCCTTAGTCTATCCTTTGATCGTTGCGAGGTGCGTTACGCCTCGGAGCGTTCCTTCTGCCTTCGGCATACCGCTGGTACCTTTATTTCTTTGACTTTGACTCCTTCGCCAGAAGCCTACTTGGGTATACCGAGCACGATGGGGCTCCTAGCTGGTCGTCCTCGATCCTGATCTTTGACTGGTAATGGTTGTAAACCTCTAACCAGGTCACGGAAAGATATTCAACCAGATTTTGTTTCAGCTTCTTTGAAGCCACCGAGCTTTGTTCATTCAGACCTCGAGTGAAAGCATGTACTGCCCAGTCATTAGAGACTGGTGATAGTTCCATTCCTTCCATCTAAAAGCGAGATATGAACTCTCACAATATCTCATTCTCCCTTTGCTTGATTTTGAAGACGTCGGATTTCCTTGTGTCTACCTTGATGGCCCTAACATGTGCCTTTATGAAGGAATCCGCTAGGATGGAAAATGAGTCTATAGAGTTTGGGGCTAGGTTGTGATACCATATCATTGCCCCTTTAGAAAGTGTTTCCCCGACTTGTTAAGTAGGACAGACTCGATCTCGTCGTCCCTTAGGTCGTTACCCTTTACTGCAGAGGTGTAAGCGGTAACGTGCTTATTTGAGTCCGAGGTACCGTTATATTTCGGAAGAACTTCTTTGGAATGGGTTTTAGGGTCGTTTCCTGTGGGAAAGGCTTCTGTACAAACTTCTTTGAGTCCACACTTTTCATAATTGGGGGCGCTCCTGGAATTTGGTCGACACTGGAGTTGTAAGTCTTGACCTTCTTATCGTTGGCTTCTATCATTTTCTCTCCTGATTCGATCCTTCTGCTTTGGTCCTCGAGCAACTTTACGATGACAGGATCGACTATTGACCCTTTATTGTTTGATCTCTCTAGTACCTGCTCGCCTGGGGGAGTTGTCCTTGGTGCTACCTTGTTGGGAGTTTTCTAGTGACTTTGTAGTTGAGCAATAGTCAACGGTTTTGACTGCAATAATTAAAAAATAACATGAAGGCTCCCTCTCGTTCTTCCCTAGTCGGGATTTTTTGGGCTTTTTGTTGGTCTCCTTAGTGCACTCTCCTGTTGGTGTGGGAGCTTGTATCGACCTGGTGGGCGTCGCGTGATACTTCATCCACTGGAACTGGTCCTGGTGCGCTCTCAAGGTTTTATGGTGGCACACCAACACCTGGAACCACCACACCATTCTCTCTGTGGTTCTCGAGATTCTTGTTTTTACCTACATTTACTGACTTAGACATTTTGACCTGAAATCGAAGATCTTGGACAAGAAAAAAGTGTGAAAAATATTTGTGTTGTGTAATAAAACGAGCAAGAAAATAATTACTATTATTTTTAGCCCCACGGTGGGCGCCAAGCTATTTACAATGAAAATGGTAATAACAATTAAATTTGATTATAGGACTAGATATATATGATCTGTTTTTATGCTAGTTGTTAGGAGGTTGATGCTATGTGAAAGACTTAGAAAAGAGATAAAATTTTGGAATAAGGTGATAACCAAACCGATAGATTAGCAATCGGAGCCTCGAGCTTGTCGATTCGGGGGCCTCGAGGTCGATTCTAGTGCTCGGCTGGAAGCTATCGAAGGTAGTCAAATAGCGACTAACAGCTATGATTAAGTCAATGAAGGCTCTTTATGGCCAATAATAAGCAATAAATGAAGAACAATAACAAAGACAACAAATGGAAGCAATAATATCAAGAGAATGTGTTAGAGAGCAGAAAGAATATTCTTATGTATTTAGTGTGGAGCAACAGATATCTACAAAATGGCAAGGACCCCTTTTATATATGAGGGGAATCCTAGCATAGTACAAAAAATATTAATTACAAAGATATGGAGATAGTACGGCTAGTCAATGCCTTGATTCGCCTTTTGGGCTTGTCCTCTAGACTTGACCTGTCATACGCACGCGCCTTAGAAACTCTCCACTTTCACTATAATCATCGGTCTGTACCGCCCCGAGGTCGAGTATTGACGATCCTTGAGGGAGGAAGCTCGACCGTAGCCTCAGGCCTTCAAGACATACCTTTAATGTGCCTCGATGACCAGAAATTGACCCTCCAATTTCGCCGTATACAGTCTCGTTCTAATTGAACACTTGTAATAGGTCCAAAGTATACCAATCAGACTTATTCTGCTAACATAATTGATAGTGTGAGTTGCACTATATAGAATACTCTTTGGCTTGATGTTCCTGACTGAGTTTGTCAAAAAATGAACCACAATATAGTTGATTTTCTAATGTGTTAAAAAATAGTCCTAGTACACAACGTAGGACGATGAACACGAGCATCCTACAAGTGCAACGCAGGCTATTAAGTATTAACCATGTCAGTAAAATATGTCTGGTTAGTACACTTAAGCCTATTTCAAGTGTTCAGTCAGAGCAAGGAGCATTTGAGGTGTCTAAGTAAGGTGTCTTTGTATATATTCAGCCAATTATTATGTATGTATTTAATCCATATGTAGTGTTTTTACCTTTAATTTCGTGCTATGTTGAATTCGTACAACTGTATTAAGGCGTGCAAGATCGATGTACTAGTGAGTGTTGCTACTGTACTTTGGATGTTGGTTCCTTTGTATTTTAATTTGCTTTTTTTTTCAGTAAATAATACTCCACATAGATGGAGTATGTGTAAGTATTTTTTTTTGAAAAAAAGCTTGCAGTACCCGTACAGTCATTTGTACTGTAAGTATATTTTATCTTTTCTTAATTAATAGTACTATTAACGAGTTCACACTTTGTTCTGTACTATAATTAAGTATTACACGACTGAAATAAAATTAAACATTAGATAACTCTTGTGCTGCTTATAATTCTTTAAGTTCTATGGTTGTCTATAATATACAACATAAAAGTACAACATAGTGCCGATAACTGAAGAAGAGAGATGCTTCTTTACTCGATTTAATTGATGAATCGAGTGTCCTAATATTATTTCACGTTTTCTCGCGCAACTAAATAAGATTAAAAGAAATTCTTGAACTAGAAATAACATGTTGCCAAGTCTTCATATTTTCTAATAACAATATTATTACAACTTCCACACTACAAGGGTTAATGGAAGAAAGTTAAAGATGCCAAGGAATATTTCCTTACAATGTCGCTAAATTAGGTTATAGGCAGAAGCGAATCTATGATTTTGAAGTTAATGGATTCTTAAAGTGATATTAAATAAATATACAAATAAGTAATTGCGGATATAATTAAATATTTATGGATAGTGATGATAGGTTATAATTACGTATTTTATTCACTTATAACATTCAAATTTACTGCACTTTAATTGAGTTTGAGCTTTGATCGCTAGTGTCTTGCACTAATTGTGTGTTTTATGCCTTGTAGGAGTGATTTCGAGCTATTTAGATGTTATAGAATGAATTCAAGTGAGTTGCAGCTTTAAAGTCTGAGTAAAAACTCAAGAATAAGTCGGGATCGTGTTCGAGAGTCAACAAATGATAGTTAGAACAAACGAAGAATCGAGTAGACATATTATGCACTGTCTATTAAAATATACATAACTTTTTGCTCCGAACTCCATTTGAGATACACAAAATATGGTTAGGAATCTAACTCAAAGGGATGCAACTTTCATGTTTTACGCTTTTCCAAATTCCAAATGGAACAGGGTAAAAATTACGCGTCAAAAGCACGGCCGCGCATATCCTATCCGGAAAATGTTTCCTTTTTCGAGTAGGAGAATGCGTAATTGTTTGGGCCCAACCCTATTTTTTATATATACATGGGAAAACGAGGGACATTTGCATCTATACCCGCTTTTTGTCTCACATTTTAACTTGTGCCCGCTTTTCCCAAAAAATTGCAAGCGTACCTGCTTTTTCGCATAACTTCAGCATAGGGGGTTGAAGTAGCAAAGGCAATCACGTAAAACTTCAGCATTCTACTAGCCAAGCCTGAAGTTCAGCTCTAAAGCTGAAGTTTTTGTGTTATAACTGAGAAACTTCGGCTCTAGAGCTGTTTTTGTGTTGTAACTGGGAAACTTCTGCGCTAGAGCTGAAGTTTTACTTCTATAACTATCAAATATCTTTTGTCTTTTAATTTTCTATATAACTGCTCTAATATTTGATCATAGCTCATTGTCATGATATACTGTCGTCACATCAGAAGTACCAAAGCTTAAACATTTATAAGAATTTCTCAAGAACGGACCCCATCTTTCAATCTTGGAACAGCAATGCCTGCTGCAGTTGTTGCAGTCATTTTAAGTGTAATCCTAGAGGAGCTATTAGTGTTTTGATGTAAACTAGATCACTTCTGTTAAAACATTTCTGTGACTTCCACTTCCACTTCCACTTCTGTTAAAACATTTCTATGAATTGATGTATGTAGGTACGTCTGGAACTATGTTGTATGGATTTGCTTGACTGGTACATGACTTAATATCTTATATCGTTGACATCATCCTCCATGCCAAAGAGAGTAATATCCTCAGTATATTTGTTTTAGCTTCATTAATCAAAGCAATGTTGAAGTCATCGTTATAGAAGAAGAAAAGAGAAAATGAAGGAGGAGAAAGGGAGCTAAAGTCGTTTAAAAAGTGGGTACAAGTTAAAAGTTTTTTTTAAAATGGGTATAGGTTAAATAGGGGCGACCAAATAGGACGCCCCGTGCAATTTTTACAAAAAATGATAGTTTGAGGGATTGGACATATTTTTGACACAGATTCGACCTGAGGAGGCAGAAACATAATAGGAAAGGCGAGGAATTCTTCTACGAATTTTTCCTTCCTCTTTCTATTTTCCATTGTTGGTTATGACTATTAGTATTGTAGTTTTACATACGATTATAAATAACTAATTTATTATCTAGGATTCTGATGGAACCTTTTTGTAGCATAAATTCTTGTTATGCTTTTATAATTGAGCCGTAGTATTTTCTTTATTTGTTCAACTATATTATTCTTGTGGTTGATTGAAGGACCATCATTTAGTTGTACCTATTTAGTATGTATTACTTGGGAGAAAATGCATATTTAGGTAGTTGTTGAACAACATCACTCCCGACGTATGTGAGGAATCAATAACCAAGGGTTTAAAGGTGAGATTAGGGATAATGAAACCTTGGGTGTGATCTAAGTGAGCTGTAATTAAAGTTAGCTAGCGTAATTCAGGAGAGTATGTCTAGTAAATTGTTGTAACTACTCGGGCGAGAATTACAACACAGAGCATTCATGATCGGTAGAGAATACTAAGACGAAATTATAGAAGACATAGCAGGAAGGATTCCGAAAATTGAGAAAATCATAACTCTAGACCTCCTTAATCTTTTCTCCAACCTATAATATCTTTAGTATTAATTTATTATTTTAATTTGTTAGTTAGTAAGTTAAACACAAGAATCTTAATATCTATAAGTTAGGAATTGTTCAAGCTTGTATTCTTGGTGATAGTGAATAATTGTTGCTAAGCCTTAGCTCTTCGTGAAATTCGATTCCGGACTTGTAAACCGGATTATATTTACAACATCCGTTTTATACTTTTTATAAGATATAGTTAGACGTGATCAAATAGTTAGTGAATTTTTTAATACATAGAGAATATGGGCAAAAGTTATTGCGTACATAGAAACTCACACCTACTAAGCTATCCCCTTGGTTATAGGTTGAATTCGAATGAAAAAAAAAATTATAGATTGAATGGGCAACTGTTATGTTAGGTTTGGTTATAACGTAACAGAAATATAGATTATCCGCCGGTCAAATGTTTCATATTTAAATATAACCAAAGAAGCAAATAATTTTCTTTTAAAAAAGGAGCAGTATATCTCACGTCCAAATCCACATAAAAATAAAATGTTGTTAGGTCCGGCTTTTGCTTCTTTCCAGCAAGTTTTGGTCAGATTGGGATCAAGGGGCAACATGCATTAAAGCATTGAATAGATAAATACAAGATCACATGAAT
This sequence comes from Nicotiana benthamiana, assembly GCA_034376525.1. Taxonomy (NCBI): domain Eukaryota; kingdom Viridiplantae; phylum Streptophyta; class Magnoliopsida; order Solanales; family Solanaceae; genus Nicotiana; species Nicotiana benthamiana. The sequence goes on from CM067339.1 coordinate 154,882,314, forward strand.
CTGTTGTTTCTTAATATAAATGAAACCAGAAATAGGTCAACAACAGTAGATTTCCATGGTTCATTATGCCTACCAAACCTAGCTAATTAGAGTTCACTTCAACAAGTTAAAGCAACTCCTTTTAACTAAAGTCAAATTAATCTGGGGGTATTTACTTGGCTAGCTAAATGGGGTAAATATCACAAATTATTTTTGTTAATTTGAGGTTTGTCCTTTAAGATAATAACTCTGTGTGTGTGACTTTTGCAAAAAATGATCAGTTCTAAGTTTGGATAAACAAAGAGGTTCGCAATAGGTTGATAGTCACTATAAAATTAATCTTACAATGATAATAAATTATGTGAATTAGATTATTAAGACATCTCTAGCCTAAGCTCGCCTGAAATCAAATGGATTTTTATGTAATGGAATGAAATAATGTTAACATATGAATTTAGTGCTGAAAAATGAACGAGAATGAAGAGATGATGAACACAGAGAAGAAAGCTTCTGGAGAAAGCCAGAAGAGAAATGAATCCACTAAGAAAAAATATCTGTCCCTACACGATATATACATAACCATATAATATCCTTGGGTCGGGTCACAGAATTGGGCTCGGACATAATTTCAACCCAACATATCATCACAGCCCAATACAGCCTACATATACAATGTATACCAGAAAAATACAATAAATATATAATGTATACAATCATTTATGCTTAGGTTTGGAAGCCATGTAATCTTTCATCTCAACACCCCCCCTCAAGCTGGAGGGGGATACCACCTGCAACTTGGATAGTAGCGAATGAAGCATAGTTCCAGGTAGTGACTTAGTGAGCATGTCAGCCAGTTGACGAGAAGTAGGAACATGAAACAACTGGATGAGACCATTCTGCAATTGATCCCGAACAAAATGACAGTCTACCTCGATGTGTTTGGTACGCTCATGGAAAACTAGATTGTTAGCTATATGGACAGCAGCCTGGCTGTCACAAAACACAGAGAATGGAAGAGAAACAGATACGCCAAGATCAACTAATAAACGAGACAGCCAAGATAATTCGGCAACAACTTTGCTGATGGCTCTATATTCTGCCTCAGCAGAAGACAAGGAAACCACAGGTTGCTTCTTTGATTTCCAACTAATCAGGAAACCACCCAATATCACACAAAATCCAGTAACAGATCTCCTTGTATCAGGGCATGCAGCCCAGTCACTATCAGAATAACCAACAACAGAGAAATCATCACTGGCAGAATAAAAGAGACCCATAGAAGGAGTGCCTTTAAGGTATCGCAAAACATGTAGGGCAGCAGTCATATGGGGAAGTCTGGGGCATTTTAAAAATTGACTCAGATGTCGAACAGCAAAGCATATGTCAGGCCTAGTATGAGTCAGAAATAACAGCTTACCAACAAGACTCCTATACTGATCATGAGAGGTTAAAAGGTCACCAGAATCAGCATGAAGTTTGACATTAATATCCAAAGGACAAACAACAGAGGATACATTGGTACAGTCAAACTGATGCAGCAAATCAGAAACATATTTATGCTGATTAAGGATCATTCCACCAGGAACAACTGACATTTCTATGCCCAAAAAATAATGTAAAGACCCTAGGTCTTTGATTTTAAACTAATCATCCAGAAACAGTTTCAGGGCAGTAATTTCATCAGTGTCATCCCCAGTAATAATAATACCATCCACATAGACTGCCACAACCACAAGGGACCTAGATTTACCTTTGATGAACAGAGAATAGTCATTCAAAGAATGTGTGTACCCTCTGGAGTAAAGAGCAGAAGACAATTTGGCATACCATTGTCTGGATGCCTGTCTCAGCCCATATAAGGATTTCTTGAGCTTGCAAACCAGAGGAGAATGAGCAGAAGAGGTAGAAGAAACAGAACCAGAAAAAGGAGCATAGACTGTCAAACCTGGGGGAAGCTTCATGTATACCTCCTCATCCAAATCACCATGCAGAAAAGCATTATTAACATCAAGTTGAAACAGATTCCAATTATTCTTGACAGCCACAACAATGAGATATTTGACAGTGGTCATTTAAATCACAGGAGAAAAAGTGTCAGTAAAATCAATCCCTTCAACTTGAGTATCACCTCTAATAACAAGTCTAGCTTTATACCTTTCAACACTACCATCAGCCATGTATTTGATTTTATAAACCCATTTGCAGCCAATTGGTTTCTTACCAGGAGGAAGAGGAACAACATCCCAGGTATGCTTTGCTTCCAAAGCATCAAACTCCTGTTGGAACAACATCCTGCCATGCTGGAACAGATGCAGCTTGAGAGTAATATAAAGGTTTAGATTCCAAAGAAAAAGAAGAAGAAGATCTAGAAAAGGCAGGGAGTTGCCAGACATAATCCTTAAGATATGATGGAGGATTGTGCTGTCTAGTGGATTTTCTGGGAGCAGGAAGAGATTGAGAAGAAGGCAAAATAGGAGGAGAGATATCAGGATTGAAAGAAGGAAGGGGAGCTGGATCAGTAAGATCTGGAACAGTAGAATTATGGGCTGGATCAGATGTAGGGGAAGAAGGAGAGGAAGCAGGTATATGAAGGGTTGTGTCAGTGGAATGCTCAGCAGGAGGAATAAAAGGAAAAATTGAAGGAGAAGGATGAGCAGAAGAAGAGAAATTATTAAAAGGAAAACAGGTTTCATGGAATATAACATCCCTGGAGACAAAACATGTATTGGAAGCAAGATCATACAGTTTATAACCCTTTTTTGGCAAATGGATAACCTAGAAAGACACAAGAGAGGGCTCTGGGCTTTACCTTGTCCCTTTGAGGAATGGGGACAGTAGCATAAGCAAGGCAACCAAATGCCCTCAAATGAGAATAGGTTGGAGCTTTCCCATACAAAATTTCATTAGGAGACTTATTGTGAAGTAATCTGGATGGTATTCTGTAAAGGAGATAAGTAGCAGTCAACAGACAGTCCCCCCAGAAAGACACAGGTAGTCCAGATTGAAAAAGTAAAGCTCTACATGTTTCAAGAAGGGTTCTATATTTTCTTTCAACAACACCATTCTGTTGAGGTGAATGAGGGCAGGTGGTTTGGTGAATAATCCCCTGGCTACTAAAGAAAGATATACCCTCAATGCTGGACCCCAATTCTAAAGCATTGTCACTTCTAACAGTTTGAACCACAGCATTAATTTGAGTTTTTACCAAACAGATGAATGATTTAAGCAAGGAGAAAGCATTGCTTTAGAGCCCATTAAGCGTGTCCAGGTTGCCCTAGAGAAATCATCAACTATTGTAAGGAAATATCTACAACCAGAAGAAGTAGAAGTGTGGTAAGGTCCCCAAGTATCCACATGGATCAATTGAAAAGGCCTAGAAGTGCTTATGCTGCTATCAGGAAAGGGGAGTCTAGTTTGCTTGGCCATAGGACAGACAGAACAAGAAAAAGGTTGTTTAGAAGCAAATGGAAAAGACAAACCAGAAATATGTCTCATATTTGCAAATGAAGTATGTGCTAGTCTTAAATGCCAAATGTAATTCATATCAGTGGTAACAACATTATTACAAATGGAACTATGTACAGTTGAAGGCAAGGAAACATCCTTGTTGTCAGACACATTGTCATCATTACAAGAATCAGACAAAGTACATACAGAAGTAGATGAACAACCAGTAGAGGAAGAAGGGGAAGGTGGCACCCAAGACAGTTTGTATAGGCCAGCTTCCTCTTTACCAAGATCCAGAAGCCTCTTCAGAGAAGGGTCCTGTATCATGTGGAGTAAACAGGAAGTTGGAGTAAACAAAACTACACAGTGCAACTGTTTTACCAACTTGTGGACAGAAATCATGTTGTGTTTAAATGAAGGAACCAGCAGTACATTGTGAAGAGTAATGAATGAAGTTAATGCAAAAGAACCTGTACAAGTTACTTTCACTTTGTAACCATTAGGCAAAGTTATAAGATAAGGAACAGTCAAAGGTATGATGTTAAAGAGTAAGTTTTTATCATGTGTCATATGATTAGATGCCCCTGAACCTATGATCCATATGACAGAATTAATGTGCGTAAGCATGCATAACTTGGAATCAGAAACAGGACTCTCAGTCAACATAGTACCAGCAAAATTAGCAGCATACATGGGAGAGAAGTCTGGGCACTAGAATCCCCTAACTGGGTCTGTTGCAGCAAGCTCATCAATTGATCATATTGTTGTCTGCTCAACCCTGGTATCACAGAACTCTGGCCATCTATGTCTGTAACTTGTTGATGGCTGGCAGGAGGATGCCCAAGAGGAACAGACACATTAGGATTCCCATGAGTAACAGACACACTTTCCTCACCAGTGGAAACATGAGCATCAACAGATTTCCTTCCCTTGTTGTATTTAATATTTTGAGGAAACCCATGTATCTTATAGCACTTATCAATTAAATGACCAAATTTCTTGCAGTATCTGCAAAATAAGGGCCCTATATTTGACTCAAAATTAACTCTGGGTCTAAAGACAGGGGAACTAGGCACTGTGGCCTGATTAAACCCAGCTGAGTGCTTATTTGCATTAGCATTAAAAGACATGGAGTCTGGACTGAATTGAGAAATAGATGGTACTTGTCTTTGTTTCTCATCATTAAGCACTATATTGTAAACACTGTCAAGAGAAGGAAAGGGCTGCATCATTAACAAGTTATTCCTAACCCCCATGTATGCTTCATTTAACCTCATGAGAAACTGGAATACCATATTCTCATCATCTTCCTGAATAATTCCATTCTTAGCAGCACACACACATCTCTGCCCATGATTTTTGCACATTGTGCCCAACTCATCCCACAGACCCTTGAGTTTAATAAAATATGAGACTATATCTAAAGAGCCTTGAGATGTGTGAGAGAGTTCTCTTTTTAACTCAAAAATTTTGGTCCTGTTGGCAGTGGCATATCTGTTCTCAATTTGTGACCATATGCTTTGTGCAGTATCAGAATATTGTACACTATCAGCAATTTGAGGGGACAGGGAAGCAGTTAACAAAGAAATCACCATGTTATTGCATCTGTCCCATAGCCTTTGTTCTGCCACATTATTAACAGATCGGGGACATGAGCCGTCAACAAAGCCAATCTTATTTTTGGCAGAGAGTGCAACAATCATTTTCCTCCTCCAGCCCCCATAACCACTGCCGGAGAAGGGAGTGGACACAAGTGAAACTCCAGGGACGTCAGAGGAGTAAATGAAAAGGGGACTGGTGGAGTCTACTGAGGAGGTACTAGCATTCATATTAGAAGCCATAAACAGCAAATCAATTTTGAGAAGGAAACAGTCTCGGTAAACAAAGTACAACAGAATCAGAATTCACATGCAAGACAAACAATACTCAGAGTAAGAACAGAGTTACCCTCCTTCTTCGCGACCGGAGAAGATCGGCCTTCAATCGACAGATAAATACCCTAGGTCCGTTCACCGGAAATCGTAGGTTCCAAGAAACTCACCAGAATAAAGCCACAGACGTTGAAAAGCCACCCAAAACGTCTATTAACCGAAGATAAAGTCATCGGATAACATCAAACTCCAGGTCAGAAAATCGAAAACCCTAAAAGTCGAACAACTCGTCGGAATAAGGCCACAGACATCGAAAAATTACCCAAAACATCTGCTGACACTAAATTGGAACCTCAAATGACAGAAAAAGTTCGATTGTCCACCAAATGTTCATCGGAACAGTTGTGAACGGCATCTCTCTTGGGTAACCATGAGAAAACTTTCAGCAAACGCTTCACACAGGATCGATAACACATAACATAGGAGGATCGGAACATTATCACGCTCTGATACCATGTTAACATATGAATTTAGTGCTGAAAAATGGACGAGAATGAAGAGAGATGATGAACACAGAGAAGGAAGCTTCTGGAGAAAGCCAGAAGAGAAATGAATCCACTAAGCAAAAATATTTGTCCCTACACGTTATTTACATAACCATATTATACCCTTGGGTCGGGTCACAGAATTGGGCTCAGACATAATTTCAACCCAACATATCATCACAGCCCAATACAGCCTACATATACAATGTATACCAGAAAAATACAATAAATATACAATGTATACAATCATTTATACTTAGGTTTGGAAGCCATGTAATCTTTCATCTCAACAAATAATGATATAAAGAATTCACATGATCAACACTATATTTCGGATGAAGCTTGTAATTTGTAAGTGATGATTGATTGATTAATAGAGGTTTGAATCGTAATCAAATATTGTTCAAATAAAGTATTTCCTTTTGGTGTTTGTCCAGCGCCATAGACTAGTATGTCATTGCAAAGTGAGAAAATACACGTACACTAGGAGTATTTTGTACTTTATAGTCATATTTTAGTATGAGTGCCTTACGTTGTTAAAATATTTTGTTAATTCTGAAAACTTCATGATAGCCAAAACATATTATACTGTTTGTAATTGACTGTAATTGTTAATTAACTAACGACAATTCATTTACTCCGAGTAGGAGTGCTACTTGTGATTTACTTCTAATAATATACTTAATCTGGACTTAAGTCTTCCACATGCAATCTTTTGACTATACACTCTTGGAAATTAAACTACTATCTCTCAACTCCATATAATATTAGAGCAATGAATACCGATTATATTTTGGACCGCAAGTAGAAATCCAAAATAATGTTGTATAATATTAATTTGAAATAAATTTAATTTAACAAATAGTAGTTTATTATGGATAAGAGCTAGAACTAACTTGTTTAGGATGGAAACATATTGATGTTTTATGAGAGAAATTAATTCTTTGTCTTCTACTTTTGCTTTTCCAATTGAAAAGATGGAACAATAATAACTCGGTAGAATTTTATGAGTGGGGTCCGAGGAGCGTAGAGTATTCGTATACTTTACCCCTAGCTATAAAGAGGTTGTTTATTGAAGACCCCCGGCTCAGAGATAATAGATCCGTACCAACCATAGAAACCAGAAAAATAGTGTTAGCATCATAAAAGACAGCAAATAAATGTCAAGGAAAAATGTAAAAGACTACAAAAATGTGAAACACAACAAAAAAACCGCTAACAACCCTAGACAAAATATCATCATAGTAGCCGGCACAACGAGGAAAAACGCTCAACTACCCCCTAACCTACAACCCTAATGCTCGACCTCCACACCTTTCTTTCAAGGGTCATATCCTCGAAATCTAAAGTTGTGTCATGTCGTGCATGATCACCTCGCTCCAATACTTCTTAGGCCGTTTTCTACCTCTTCTTGTACCTGTCATAGCCAATCACTCACACCCCCTAACCGGAGCATCTAGGCTCCTCCATTGTACGTGCCCGAATGATCTAAGCCTCACTTTCCGCATCTTGTCATTCAAAGGAGCTACACTTACCCTCTCTCAAATCTTTACTGTAAGTGCGGGTTGATTAGTCAATTAAGAAAGACTTTGGCATCAATAAAGTTTAGACGTGTTTGTTTTTGGGTTTTTCGCTTCGCATTGGAGGCAATTCGGATTCACATGGAGATAAAACGTTACCTAACAAAAGTAATTATATACCTGAGATTTGAACCTAAAATTTCTTATTAATATCCTGTTTGGCCAAGCTTTTTTTTTTTTTTTGGGGGGGGGGGGTGTGGGGGGGGGGTGAGGGGGGGGGGGCAAAAGTGCGCTAGAAGCACTTTTGGCCAAAAATTGAAGTGTTTGGCCACGCTTTTGGAAAGAAAAAAGTGCTTTTGAGGAGAAGCAGAAGCAGTTTTGGAGAAGCAGAAAAAAGTAGCTTATCTCCAAAAGTACTTTTCTGATAAGTACTTTTAAGAAAAATATACTTAGAAACAGTTTCGAAAAGCTTGGCCAAACACTAATTATTGTTCAAATATACTTTTCAAATTAATTAGCCAAATATAAACTGCTTTTCACTAAAAATACTTTATAAAAAGTACTTTTGAGAAAACTCTTCTCAATATAAACTAATTTTAAAAATATAACCAAACAGACTTGTAGACATCGAAATTTTATGGGATCAAGCCAAATCCTAAACTAAAGATACTACAGGACTCTAGAAATCCTAAGAGTTTATTAGGAGTCTATGAGGGTTTCTTGGAGGGTACTCTACCCTGAACCCTAACTCACACCTATATAAAGGGATACATATTCTCCTAAAGAGGTGTCTCAAAAAAATTCCATAAACTCACGGGATACTCACAAAAATACCAAAATATGACTGGATACTCCTTGACAATGAAATAGTTCAAGAAACCAGATACATCTAGGAGCTCTGCATCATCCTTACATTCGGAAAATATGCTGCTTCAGCTCTCGAATCACGAAGATTATCAGTAGAGAAAAATCAAGAGAGAAACAGAAAATTATCAAGAGAGAAGAATCAAGGGAGAAACAGGATTGTACCCGCATCATTTTATCAATAAAATTATGTTTTTTTATATTTATTTTGTAATTGCAACTTATTTTTTTATCACATATAATTTGATGCAAACAAGACTATAAATATAAATAAATATTTATCATTTTACCAGTCCCATTAAATTTTAGACATGTTACAAGTTGCAGTAATAAAAGGTCAATGAACATGGAAACGACCTCCAAAATGGTGAAAAGCCATTGCTATGTCAACACCTGTCGTAACGACGACTACAAACATTTCAACCATTTCTTCAATCAAAAGCGTTCTGAGACTCCGAGGATACCATTTAAGCCCAATCTCTCAAGTACAGAATTGATGGTACTCGCCCTCTTCTCTCGAAAGCTGTACACAAAGTGGCAAATCTGTAAATTTAGCAGATTCTTAAACCCGTACTATTAGGCCGTCAAAGCAGTTGAAATCATCTGTTTAGACAGGTGTCAGTGAGTAAAACAATTATTAAGTACTCGCGAGAGTGGGGAAGATAAATTACTAAAGTGGTTTTGGTTGTACAAAACAAGCTCCTGGTTTCTCTAAATATAAAAGAAAACCATCATTTAGCTAAGCTTTCCATATAAAGCTTTCAATTAAAACCAGTATTTCTCTTCTCTCTTCCTGATTTACTATCAAAAACTCTCAAATTAGTAAGCTGCTCTTGTCCTTCTTTTACTTTTGTCTTCTATTTACGTTTTTTTTTTGGGGTCAAATTCATATAATTTTGGATTTATTTCCATTTTTGTTGTTCTTGATTGTTCACAAAACTTTCTAATTTAAGCTCAAGCTACCGATGATTAATTTCTTCAAGAATTGTTTCATTAGCTTCTTGTTAATATTCTAGCTCTCTTTTTTATTCCTTTTGATTGATCTAGGAGAGGAGAGAAGCAAGGTCAAAACCCTAGATATAATTAAGAAAAAATGCAATTCTATCTAATTTCCTACAAAATCTCAAAATTATTAGCTTCTTTGTTTTCTCTTCTTCGTTTGACCACTTGTTGTTTTATCATATTTCAATGTCTCAATTCCAAACAAGTTGGGTATATTTTATCAGATTCTCAAATAAATTATGGATGTATTTTAATCTAGTATTTTCTTGATAGCTCAAATGCTTTCTAATTTTAGCTCGAGCTATATCGATGATTTCTTCGTATATATACTTCTCCTTTAACGAATTTCATGTTTTATCTAGGTTAATTATCAGTATGAGCTATATATTCTGAACCTTTTCATTGATTTTGCAGAGGAAAGAAGCAAGCTCGAATTAGAGTTGATATAATTAGTATCAAAGTATATATTAAAATTAGAAGATATGGGGAGAGGAAAAATTGTGATTCAAAGGATTGACAATACAACAAGCAGACAAGTGACTTTCTCAAAGAGAAGAAATGGACTGCTCAAGAAGGCTAAAGAGCTAGCAATCCTTTGTGATGCTGAAGTTGGACTCATTATTTTCTCCAGCACTGGAAAACTCTATGAATTTTCCAGCAACAGGTTACTTTTTTATTTGCATTTTTAATTTCTACCCCTCTTTAATTTTAATTTGGTCCTAAACTTAGAGATATATAATTTTTGCATTCTTCCTTTCTTCTTTTTCCCTTTTATTTGGGAAAAGCCTGGATTGAAATATGAGATCTTCCTCTATTTCATATATTCATGTATTTCTTGCTTATCGTTTTCTGTAATTTTTTGTTTAAAAATTACCAATTTGGTACCTTTCCATTTACTGCTATTATTTTTTATTAAATTACCAAGTTGGTACGTTTCCAGTTTGTACTTCGTATGTGAAAAAAAAGTAGTCGGATGAGATCGTGGATTAACCGATGTTACTGCATCAAGATTCCAACGTGCATATTTTATAAATGCATGCTACGATAATTTCTCTTGTTTTTTCCGTTTTATTTTTCAAATATTGAGAGAAAACTAAAACTAGCTTTGCTTTTTAATCCAGTAATTAAATTTGGTTATCATGCACGAGGTGTTTTATCTGGTCTGGCCCATTCTATACAAACCTAATGTTGAGAAAATGACTCAAGGAACAACATGCAGCAATTCTAAAGGAAATTACAGGCTATTGTAGTGAAAATTATACCTCAGTGAAGAGAGAGCCCAATATCAATTTGCATGTGAAATTTAAACCTTAAAGCAGTCTAATCATCCTCTAGTATAATAACAACAACTACTACATTCAGTCTCAATCACTTCTTTCTTTAGGCTCAACTCATATATATATATAATCATCATATATGCATAAGAAGAGTTATTATGCAACCCTTATTCTTAATCCGAACTTGAGACCGACAATGTGAGCAATATTACTCAGCCGAACGTGATTATCCTCTAGTGTAGAACTTGAATATCCGTTGAGTTTTAGAAGGGAAATTAAGGTGAAATTGCTCTCCCGTGGCCCGAATTTTATGTTTTCATCTCGAAAAAGACAGTACTCCTCAAAAAAGGAATTAGAAGGAAAGAGTATAGTAGAGGTGAGCCTGCTAAATGCCTTCTTTTGGTGGTGAGGAACTACGCGTCATTTTATTGAAAAGTTGAAGCTAATATCTACTAATTACTATCAGAATACAACTAATTAATCATTTGTTTTTTTACATAAAGTAATTTTGTGTTTTTCGGTCAATCTCTGTGGAAAATCAATGTTCTTCTGGAAATTATTTGCTATGAAACTTAATATTTTCTAGTGCTTGGTTGACAAAGATATATGTGAATAGGGGTGGCTGATGGGCGGTTCGGGCTTGATATGAGCGGTTGAAAACGGGTAATGCAAAAATGGATAAATATCCGGCCAAACCTTAATAGGAATTTTTACCTGTCTATACTGCATATAAAACTTATTTACCCTCCCTAATTAAGTTTTAACTTAATTACATGATCATATATAATTTATCAATTATAGACAGATTAGTTTTTAATGTGTGTCCTTTGGTTGTAGCCTTTTAACTTAGTAAATCCCAAAAAATCCTTACAATTCCTTACTTACACAAAACCCATTCTTTCTAAGGCTTTTTCACTTTCTCTCTTTGAAACCAACCTTCTCTACACCGATTCTACAAAAAAATTTCTTCTAAAAAACTCATAGTTTTTTCTAATAATGTCGAAAAAAGGGATTAATTTTTTTATCGATTTGAATTCATTTTATCATGGCTGGAGTTTGACGCTTTTATGAGCTTCCCCCTTTTTTTGTTAGTGTTCCGATGGTAAGCTAGCAATAGAGGTATATTAATTATTTGGCTGGATTATTCAAATTGAAATTGTTAATTAGTAAATTTTGAAGGTGTTTGATTCTCCATCATTGATAACCATTAAAAATTTCAATGCTTTGAATTCAAAGTCGGATTTTCAAAAAAATAATTTTTGTTTGGATTGGGTGTTATTGCAAACGGTTGGGACTATTCGAACTGATGATCTATCGGAAACAACCTAAGGTTTGCGTAGACATTATCCTCCCCGATCCTCTTTGTGGGATTACACTGAGTTTATTGTTGTTGGGTATTTACTGCTACTCATTCCGTTTGTATTTGATTAAATTGTTTTTATTAATTCTTTAATCGGTTAAATTTTTATTTTTGTAAAAATATTTATTAGGATAGTAAGGATATAATTTAAAAAATCTTTATATTTTTATGGATTTTATATCTCGATTTTGAGCATATTTGGTGAATATTAGATTTTATTTGGTTGAATTTTCATATTGAAATTCGAAAAAGAAGCAGAAGGACACACCACATATAGAATATATACAATTATATACAAAAGACATATTATATAAAATTTGTATGAAAATTATATTTACGTTTTATGATATTGTAGTTGTATTTAACTAACTAAGAATGATGTATGAAAGTTGTAGATAAGGTGTATACTGTATAATTAGTTGTATAAAATTTATTTTTAGTATGTATATTGTTGTAGATATATAAAATTTTGTGTTAAATTTGTAATAAATTTATTTGTGTTATGAAATAATATAAAAGACAAGAACAAGAGCAAGAGCAATAGAGAGAAGAGTAGAGAGAGTTCTTCTTATTGATACTTAGAGAATGTTCGGAGTGATTTACAATGGTAGAAGACCCCTTTATTTATAGGGAGTGGAATGATCTACCTACCCCTTGGTAGAAGACCCCTTTATTTATAAAGACATTCACCTTAAATAGAAGTCTATTTATAACACTCCCCCTTGAATGTCTATTCAATGATGTGCCTCGTTAAAACCTTAAAACAAAACCCAATGGGAAAAATTAAAGAAAGGAAAAAGAGTACACATGTTTGAATATGCGCCTATTGGTTGCCTCATTAAAAACCTCGCAAGGAAAACCCGGTGGGATTTTGTGAACTAGCATCCCGATCTTGTGAACTAGCTTCTTGAAGGTTGATTTTGGTAGAGATTTTGTGAACAAATCAGCCATATTGTCGCTTGAACGAATCTGTTGAACATTGATATCACCATTCTTTTGAAGATCATGTGTGAAGAATAACTTTGGTGAAATATGCTTCGTTCTATCTCCTTTTATGAATCCTCCCTTCAATTGAGCTATACATGCTGCATTGTCTTCATACAAAGTTGTGGGTAGTTTATCACACTTCAAACCACATTTGTCTTGGATATGATGTATTATAGACCTCAACCACACACACTCTCGACTTGCTTCATGAATAGCAATTATCTCGGCATGATTAGATGAAGTAGCCAAAATTGATTGCTTAGTCGATCGCCAAGATATGGCGGTTTCTCCACAGGTAAACACATAACCCGTTTGAGATCGAGCCTTGTGTGGGTCGGACAAATATCCAGCATCAGCATAACCAACAAGATCCGGGCTGCAATTCTTGCCATAAAATAAGCCCATATCGGTAGTTCCCTTTAGGTACCGCAATATGTGTTTGATCCCATTCCAATGTCTCATCGTAGGAGCCGAGCTAAATCTTGCTAAGACATTAACTGAAAAGGATATGTCAGGTCTTGTAGTATTTGCAAGATACATTAGTGCGCCAATTGCGTTAAGATATGGTACTTCAGGACCAAGTAGCTCTTCATTCCTTTCTTGTGGTCGGAATGGATCTTTGTTCACATCAAGTGATCGAACAACCATCGGTGTACTTAAAGGATGTGCTTCATCCATGTAAAACCATTTCAGTACCTTTTCTGTATAGGTAGATTGATGAACAAAAATTCCGTTTGCCAAATATTCAATTTGCAAACCAAGACATAGTTTAGTCTTTCCGAGATCTTTCATCTCGAATTCATCCTTTAGATAATCAATTGCCTTTTGGAGTTCTATAGGGGTTCCAATAAGGTTTATGTCATCGACATATACGGCAAGTACAACAAATTCCGATGTTGTTTTCTTTATAAAAACACACGGGCAAATGGCGTCATTTATATAGCCTTCTTTTAACAAGTACTCACTAAGACGATTATACCACATTCGTCCTGGTTGCTTTAGACCATACAAGGACCTTTGCAATTTAATTGAGGACATTTCCCGAGATTTTGAATTATGCGCGTTTGGCATCTTGAGTCCATCGGGAATTTTCATGTATATCTCATTATCAAGTGAGCCATAAAGATAGGCAGTAACCACATACATTAAGTGCATGTCAAGCTTTTCATGGACAGCAAAACTTATGAGATAACGAAAGGTTATCGCATCCATTACAGGCGAATATGTCTCTTCATAATCGACACCAGGCCTTTGAGAAAAACCTTGTGCAACAAGGCGTGCCTTATATCTTTGTACCTCGTTTTTCTCATTTCTTTTGCGTACAAAGACCCATTTATAGCCGACAGGCTTAACACCATTAGGTGTTTCAACTATAGGGCCAAAAACTTCACGTTTTGCCAGCGAATTCAATTCTGATTGAATTGCTTCTTGCCACTTTGGCCAATCCTGTCTTTTTCGACATTCTTCAATAGATTGAGGTTCGAGATCCTCACATTCTTGCATAATGCTAGATGCTACATTATAAGCAAAGGCATTATCCACCACAATATCCACTCGATTAATATTTGCCTCAATATTAATTGGATTTAGGGATAGTTCCGTATTTTCCAGAGTCTCGGGCTCAGTGGATTCTTCATGAATCTCAGAATTTGTCAAATCATGAATTTCCTCATGAGATTCTTTCGTAGTGTCATCTCGATCGTTCTTTTTCCTTTTTCTGGGATTTCGATCTTTGGAACCTAATGGTCTGCCACGCTTCAGGCGTGCATTCGACTCATTGGTCATGACACTAGATGATTGTCCAACAGGGACATCAATACGGATTGGAACATTTTTCGCGGGAATGTGGGATTTCGTTATCCTCTTCAAGTCCGTAAATGCGTCAAGCATTTGATTTGCTATTCTTTGCAAATGGATAATCTTTTGTACCTCTCTTTCACAAATAGAGGTATGTGGATCAAGATGAGATAATGATGCATTTTTCCACAAAATTTCCTGTTTGGTTTCACCAACTTCTCCCCCTAATTTTGGGAAAAGTGTCTCATCAAATCGACAGTCTGCAAATCGTGCAGTAAACAAGTCGCCTGTCAATGTTTCAAGGTAGCGAATGATGGAGGGCGATTCAAACCCAACATATATTCCTAACCTTCTTTGCGGACCCATTTTGGTGCGGGATGGCGGTGCTATAGGCACATATACTGCGCATCCAAAAATTCTTAAATGGGATATATTGGGTTCATGACCCAAAACCAATTGCAACGGGGAATACTTGTGGTAATTCGTCGGTCTGAGACGAATTAGCATTGCTACATGTAAGATGGCGTGACCCCATACCGAAGTGGGCAGCCTCGTTCTCATAAGTAATGGCCTTGCAATCAACTGCAGGCGTTTAATTAACGATTCTGCAAGACCGTTTTGAGTGTGAACATGAGCTACAGAATGTTCAACTTTTATCCCGATTGATAAGCAATAATCATTAAATGCTTGGGATGTAAACTCAGCAGCATTATCCAGTCTAATGGACTTGATTGGATTATCTGCAAATTGTGCTCGTAGTCGAATTATTTGTGCCATTAATTTCGTAAACGCAAGGTTGCGTGATGACAACAGGCACACATGAGACCATCTACAGGATGCGTCTATCAAGACCATGAAATACCTAAACGACCCACTAGGTGGGTGAATAGGTCCACAAATGTCCCCTTGTATACGTTCCAGAAACGTGGGTGACTCAGTCCCAACCTTTGTTGGTGATGGCCTGATAATCAACTTGCCTTGATAACACGAAGTGCAAGGATATTCATTATTTGAAAGAATTTTGAAATTCTTTAACGGATGCCCATATGAGCTTTCTATAATCCGTCTCATCATGACCGATCCTGGGTGTCCCAATCGATCATGCCAAAGTACAAAGGTATTGGAATCAGTAACCCTTTGGTTTACTGTTGAATGTGCCTCAATTGCACTAATTCTTGTCCAATACAGGCCACAAGATAAAGAAGGCAATTTCTCAATAACCCTCTTTTGGCCGGAGACATTCTTTGTGATGACGAGATATTCAAGATTATCTTCATCCATTGTCTCAATATGATAGCCATTCCGGCGTACATCTTTAAAACTCAACAAGTTTCTCTTAGACTTGGAGGAGAACATTGCATTCTCTATGATTAACGTCGTGCCTTTGGGCAGAGTTACAATTGCTCTTCCGGAGCCTTCAATCAATTTACTACTTCCAGAGATTGTAGTAACGTTTGCCTTACACATATTTAGTTGAGAGAAATATTTCCTTTCTTTGAGTATTGTATGTGTAGTACATGAATCAACTAGGCAAATACTTTTACAGTTGGACTTTGATCCAAGTTCGCTCTGTGAGATATCCATATTTGCTATCCCATAGTTTGACATACAAAAGAGATACACGAACATAAGAATAAACAAGTTCAATTCGTTTGTGTCACATAATATTGTCAAAATCTGCTGCTAACAGTTGACTAACAAAATCAGATATGTTATCCATAATTGATTACTTTGCAGTTTGAAAATTTCAGTTTAAACATTTTCTTCAAACAATCGATTGTTAAACACAAACAATCGATTGTTGAACATTGACAATCGATTGTTAAACACACACAATCAATTATTTGCTATTTTGAAAAACTTCAGATCACACTGTCTTAAGACAATCGATTGTTATGCATAGACAATCGATTGTTGGCTATTTTGAAAAATTCCAGAGCACACTGTTTTAAGACAATCGATTGTTATGCATAGACAATCGATTGTTGGCTATTTTGAAAAATTCCAGATTACACTGTCTTAACGACAATCGATTGTTAGACAAAGACAATCGATTGTGGATGATTTTTGAAAAATTCCAGATTACACTGTCTTAACGACAATCGATTGTTAGACAAAGACAATCGATTGTGGATGATTTTTGAAAAATTCCAGATTACACTGTCTTAACGACAATAGATTGTTAGACAAAGACAATCGATTGTGGATGATTTTTGAAAAATTCCAGATTACACTGTCTTAACGACAATCGATTGTTAGACAAAGACAATCGATTGTGGATGATTTTTGAAAAATTTCAGATTACGCTGTCTTAACGACAATCGATTGTTGATCAATTGTTTTTCAGCTTTAATGCGAAAATAGTAGATAATCGACTAGTTTTTCAGGCTAGTCGATTACCCCTACTGGAAAATAAAAATATTATTGATATTTGAGCATATTGAAGATATTCTAAAGAACTACTGCTAACATTGCATCATGAACTAACTAATACGAGCTAATACTAATGACTATTAGTTTATTCACTAACTAATACAAATAAGTAGAACAAAATCAAATAACTCCATCTTCTTTCATCACGGACCCATCGCCGATTAGGTGGTCTATTTTCCCCTCGGGTTGCTCAAAGAAGTCTGCCACATCCAGGTGGGTGATGTCCTCATTGTCGTCATAGACAAAATTTGTTTCAGGGCCTTTTCTCTTTCGAGATGCTTGATAAAGGTCAACCAAGTGTCTTGGTATACGGCAAGTCTTTGACCAGTGCCCTTTCCCACCGCAACGATAACATATAGTTTCTGAACCATTTGCCTTAGGATCTTCATGACCCCGTTTCTGCTTTCGGCGGTTATCTCTCCTTGGGGGTTGACGGACTTTATTGGAATTTCTTCCTTGTCTACGTCCCTGGCTATGACCCCGTTTACGACCATGACCATGGCCCTTTTCATGTTTGGCATAATGAGAGTGCACCTTATCTGCTTCAGGCAGTGGTGTAGACCCAGTGGGTCGATTTTCGTGATTTCTCATGAGCAGGTCATTATTTCGCTCAGCCACTAGTAGAAGAGAAATCAGTTCAGAGTACTTTGTAAAGCCTTTCTCTCTGTACTGTTGTTGCAGTACTATATTGGAGGCATGAAACGTTGTAAACGTTTTCTCAAGCATATCATAATCGGAGATATTATCCCCGCATAGCTTCAATTTAGAAGTAATTCTGAACATTGCAGAATTATATTCAGAAACGGACTTAAAGTCCTGAAGCCTCAGATGAGCCCAATCATATCGTGCTTGTGGCAGAGTGACCAACTTCAGGTTGTCATATCTCCTCTTTAAGCCGTTCCACAAGATGAGTGGATCCTTGACGGTGAGATATTCAATCTTCAAACCTTTATCAAGGTGATGGCGCAAGAAAATCAAGGCCTTCGCACATTCTTGGGTGGATGCTTTTTCTCTATCTTTGATGGTGTCTCCGAGACCCATAGCATCTAAGTGAATTTCAGCATCCAACACCCATGTCATATAGTTCTTGCGCGAAATTTCAAGGGCAACGAACTTTCTTTTCGTAATGTCAGACATAATCGAAAATTAAATTAGGAAGAGGGAAATACCTTAGATTTTTCGAGAATGGTTCTTGATACGGTAGAGTCTCGTGCTGATAACGTGTTATGAAATAATATAAAAGACAAGAACAATAATGCAAGAACAAGAGCAATAGAGAGAAGAGTAGAGAGAGTTCTTCTTATTGATACTTAGAGAATGTTCGGAGTGATTTACAATGGTAGAAGACTCCTTTATTTATAGGGAGTGGAATGATCTACCTACCAATAATAGGACTCTAGAATCTCTCTAATTAAAGACATTCACCTTAAATAGAAGTCTATTTATAACAATTTGTAATTTGTATGCTATTTTACCATACATAATTCTTTTTTCTAAATAAATAATTATGGCAAAGAGAGAGAAGAGTCGCGCTATTTATGGCTTAAAGTAGTTACACACAACTGGATGGAGTCTTATTTAGATGAAAGGATAATTTGAACTCTGTTCCTTTCAGTTACGCCCTTTTTCATGCCAAGAATCCCCTAATTTAATGCAATAATAATAGATTATATATAAATTGTAAGAAAAACTTGTTTAAGACGCGTAATATACAAAAGTAGGATAATTTTAATAATTAAGATTCAAATATTGTATAAGAAGGAAAAACTGCACTATTTAATACGGATAAATAATGAGTTAACCGGTGGTTAACATCGATACCCATATTATCCATGACTTCTTGAATATGATCACTTTTAAGAAAATTCCTAGTCTTCCAAACTTAAGGAACTCCGAGCCTTTGTAAATGTAAAAGTTAAACTCATCGGTTATCTTTTTTTAAGTGTATGATATATATTTTATCAATATTTATTTTTTTTAAAAGTTCATTATCCAATTTATATTTTAGTGGATAATATAGATATATAATTTTTTTTATCCACTTTACCACCACTATATGTGAAGGATTAATAGGAGTAGTAATATTTGCAAATGTGTTCGCACTTTAAAATTTGGTTTAAAGCTCTACAATGATAACCATTTTTATTATATTGTTTTAACTGTATTTGGGGCAGACATGGATGGCTCTCAAAATTGTTATTCTCTCTTCGGTCTTCACATAAGGTGTCATTTGGTTTAATGATTAGGGCGGGGGTAGAATAAAGGAATATAAGATTTAGTACTACTAATACAATTCGTGGCCTTGATCTTGTCGAGTTAATCCCACATCAGTGAATACAAACATTATTATGATGTCAAATATAGTACGACTTTTCTATAACAATGTCCTTATATAATTGTTGAGTTGTTCCACATCGGAGGGATTTGAGGTCCTTGGTCTCCTTATATGCCTTGGGCAATCCTCACCCATAAGCTAGCTTTTGGGGTTGAGTTAGGCCCAAGGTCCATTCTTATCATGGTATCAGCACCAGGCCCATCCCAATTATTGTTACAGATGTTGGGCCCCCGTTATGTTGTCCACTCTCCAGAGATCTGGGCGTGAGGGGGGTATTGAGTTGTCCCACATCGGAGGGATTTGAGGTCCTTGGTCTCCTTATATGGCTTGGCCAATCCTCATCTCATAAGCGAGCTTTTGGGATTGAGTTAGGCCCAAGGTCCATTCTTATCAATAACAATACTTTATTACAAACGCGAAATTTTCCGAAACTAATGTTCATGTTATGTTATAATATATGTTCTCTGTTCTATAGCAGCCCATCCAAAGATATTTGGAATAAGCGGAACTATTATATAAAGGTTGGGTACTAGTAAACTAGCAAACGGGATGCTCCTTATATTTATTTGCATCCGGTGTTGCCACTATTTGTAGTCCTCATATAACTCATAAGTAGCTTCTCACATAGTTAGAATACTTTGTACTACCTTTCTACACAAGCTTCTTTAGACGCATGCATGATTTACATTAGAACTTTTAATATTTTGATCAAGATAGAATATGTATATCCTAGCCATGCATACATGTTACTTTGTGCTTCACTTTAATTATGTGTACATTTGCTTCTAAATTGCCTAAATAGAATTTCGTCTTATGGAATATGGACTCACAATGCAGAATCATATGTAAAGTTTGGGGCGCGGATAACTAGTTTGACATGTGAGTTTAACTCATCCACAGTGACAATATGAAAATTTGTAAACTATTAGTGTATTATGGCAAATTACCTGTCTTCTTAGTCCTGCTTATTATGCATGGATAGTTTGCTACAATAACTATCCTTTATGTGACATGATAATGTAAAGTTTAATTCATAATGTTAGTGTGAGAAGTTAAAACTCTTGACACAATTATATTTTTGCTATATTACCAGCATGAGGGCTATAATTGATAGATACAACAAGATGAAGGAGGAGCATCATAACCTCATGAATCCTATGTCAGAGGTCAAGGTATAGCTCTTTAATTTTCAGAACGGTCCGCCTGGCCACTATGAATGAATATTACGTCAATAGAGTTAGTTGTTCTTTAAGTTGTGCCCTTAACACGAAGCTAGGGCAGCGATGCAAAGGCTTGTGAGTGCATTAAGTAAATTAAACAGATACTAGCTGGTCTGAATTGTGCAGGATCGAGCCCTGGCCCTGACTCCCACGAGGGGCAGCAGTGGGGAATCTTGGACAATGGGCGAAAGCCCGATCCAGCAATATCGCGTGAGTGAAGAAGGGGAAGATAGGAGGGAATTCCCTTTTTCAAGGCCCCTAACCTAGTCCTGGTTTGGTTCTCCAGTGGAAAGATTATATTTAAGTTTGCTTCAAATTTGCCTAAATAGAATTTCGTTTGATGGAATAATGGACTTGGAAAGGCAGAATCATATGTATAGTTTAATTTGGCACACAGATAACTAGTTTACCACAGGAATTTAACTCATACATACACATTGGTAAGAAAAAAATTATATACCTAAACACCACCATGTGTAATCTAACTTTTGTTTTCAGAAGTGGAGAATTGCGAGGGTGCATACCCTTTTGGATGTCCTTGTATACTAGATGTGTTACATCATACTACTCACTACCTTGTGAGAACGGATTTAGGAAAAGTCTGTTCTCATTCTATGTCAAAGAATCTAAACTTCCAATTAAAAATCTTTAAGATAATGGATTAAGTTTTCTTTCTATTTACCTTCCCGAGCCGAATATCTATTCAAAACAGTCTCTCTACCTTCCCAAAATAAAGGGTAAGGTCTGCATACAGACTATCATACTCAGGTTATTATTCTTGTACTTCAACCATGCGTGGACTTCTATGGGAAACATTACCTATTTAATTTTTTATTTTGGCTTAGCGAGTTTTAGTTATCCCCTCAATCTTTTTCTATCGAAATCTCAATTAAAGATATTGTAAGGCCAGAATTTGAAAGATGATTTATATCATTAGAAGCTAAATTTTGAATGATGCAAGCTTTAAGTCAAAGACATTGGAATAGAGTCATCAATCAACTGTAGTGTCCCCTAAGATTGACTTCTTTTTAAGATAAACGCTTACCCTCAACTATAGCTTTTGAGAAAATTGATTGTTAAATGATTTCATGTTACAATTACTTGACAAGTACTTTGATTTAAACAGTAGAGCGGCAACGGATGGTAACAAAAACTTATTTGCACCTATCATTTACATCAAATCAATAAAAAGCGAAACGCTTCCTTCAAAGTTAACTTTGATTGATATAAACACCTGAGTGCAAGTAAATTTTCGCATAGCAGGAGCTTAGTGCACCTAGCTGCTTTTTTTTATACAACCATTATCTTGATTGGTCTCAGAAGAAACATAAATGAGAATGAGGAATCAAATCTGGAAAGCTGTAAATGACATCAACATTCTTTTCCGGAAAGTGCTGTAAGAGTAGCCAAGAAAGAGCACTTGTAGGCTCCATTATAGAACAAGAGCTACACCATTCTGTTTGACCATAGTAGATGATGACAAGTTAGCTGTAGCTTCATTTCCCTTTCGAGATAGCAATTGGATAAAAGATTTGGAATATTAGGAACTTCAAAAGACTTTATATTCTTGTGAAACTTCATGTGTTGGTTGGTACTCTTTTATCTTTTCCACTTCCATACTCTTGTTATGCATCCTCTCATGTATCTTCTTCCGTGGTTCTGCTGTCTTCTTGTTATTCTTTTGCCCTCTTATTCCTGCTTATTTGTTGTTGGCTGCTTCCTAGTCTCTCTGCATCCCTGAATAGACGCCTATCTTGTTGTCCTTTTTTCCTTCTCCCCCTACTTCATGTTTCGGTTCTTATACTATTGACGGTTAACCTTCTTCCAATGCAAATATATCTCAGACTCGCTAGTTAGTTCTGTCTATGATATGTTGTCAATGGATGTTGATGAGAAGGTTTAGTGACATACAGACCTTGCTGGAGATGTTTGTGTTGAAAGGGCACTAGTATCATATCCTCGTGCAATGCTCACTCTCCTTGATCAAGATCTAGGAAACCTTGGGTTTAACTCCAGTCAAAAACTTGATTCCTGTTCTTTCCTTGGAGCAGTTTGATCAAGTGTAATCAAATCCTACAGGCTCATATGCTAACACTGCCACTCAGTTACTCTATAAGATTTCTATAAGATTTCTATAAGTATGAAGTAAATTGTGTCAAATGCTGTATCTCATGACGATTTGACAACAACATACCTAATATAATCCCACTTGTGGGGTCTGAGTAGAGTGTACACATACCTTGCCCCTACCTCGAAAAGGGTAGAGAGACTGTTTCCAGGAGACTTTCGGCTCAAGAAAATAAATATCTCATGACGATATAAAGAAAGTTAAATGGTAACTACTTCGAAAAGGATTTTGGAATTATGCTTTGATCCCAAAAGGTGTTGCCTTCCTCTATTAGGATTAATGCTTTATTAACACAAATTAGGACTTATGCTAGGGTTTGTTCAGATGCCAATTAATTCGTAATATTAGCCTATTGTAACCTAATTCCACGCTCATCCAGAGTTCCAAAACAAGTTATACTTGTTCAAATCCAAGGATTGAATCATGAATTGCAACATCTTCGCTATTCTATGCCATAGTAGCAATCTACTTTGATGGAACCTAAACAGATTCAGTAAGTCCTCTATAATCATATATAATATACTGAAAACAGAAATCCAACCTAGAGTAACTAACAAGCTCTCTTCTCAAAATCGAGATCCATATTTACCTACATGTTTCCACTACTAACCTGAAAAATCCAAGAGCTGTGTGTTGAATTCCCTTGAAGTCTCCGCTACGCTCTGCTTCATGTATTGTCTGCATTACAGAATAGCAGATTTGAACCTGCTTAAAGGAAGTTTTTCCAATCCTCCTTCTTTTAGTAAGTAAAAGTGCCATAAGTATTAACTCTTAATCCATGTGGTAATTACTATTATCTTAGAGTTATTCAGCATGGAAGATACTTCCATCTACTTAATATACCACTTATCACATTTGATTCAGGTCATCTGTCATCATCACCAGAGACAGTTATAGATTCTGGCTGAAGCAGCATTTGTTGTTTCAACGAGTTCTATATTAGCAGAAAGATAAACCACAAGAAATACCATATCAAATCAAACAGATGCATGCTGGAAATTGGAATAGTTTATCCCAGACGAATAGTGCAGGAACAAACTGATACCGGTTTTTTTTTCCCCAGTTTATGGTACACACTAGTTTGAGACCAAAAGTCAGCCATCAAACAGTCATGATGCCTGAAATAAGGGAGGTCACTGGAGAATTAGGTGGCGATAAAACTAGTAATGCTCACCCGTTACAGCTTAATTCCACTCCACCATGTCCACTGACAAGAGAATATAACCTAGAGGAATCCGCCTGCCAGATGAGATAATTAGGCTAACAAGCAGAAGAAGGAATACGATGGTCTTGACATAATAAGCCGGAGTTTAGAGTTTGTTTATCTCTGCATAAGCTGAATCCATGATCTAATTAATCAACTAAACCATAATCCAAAATCAGTTGAGGCCGGCTATATCATTCCTATATATCCATTCTGCTCTGAAACTGGGATCTAATGCCTCTTTAATTTGCAGTTGCAGAAGAATGAAGAGAAATCCCAAAAAGACATCTGCAATATAGGTTGAAGGTCCAGATGAGACACTATTTTAACAAATTCCATTAGAGGATAGTTCGTTTGTCTAACAGAGAATGCTTTAAAATTGCAGATCCCTTTATCAGAGGAGAGGATGGAGGATGTCTTAACCCCACCTAAATCGATATAGGATCTACTCTCAAAGGTAAGCAATAGAAAATTTTCAAAAAGGAATATGTCGTGAGGAGATTTTGGTGTTCTCCGCATCAATAGCATCGCCATTCCACAAACACAAAATACAAAAACTCAGTTGGATGAAATGTCTACACAAGTTTAGTGCTTGAAAACCCTACCAGAGATCCTAAGTTTCACATTATGACAATTTGCTCAACATCGCAACTATTATAGATTAAATTAGATGGAAAACCTAAGTTTGAATTCCTAGCCATGGATACCGTAATTAAGTTATAATGATAACTAGTCTTCCCCATCTAGGGAGCATAGTTCATGGAGCAAATTCATGTGATAATTCAACAAATGGAACCTAACATATCTAATAAATAACCTGAACCTGAGTATCCTGGTCTTCTGTCTCAAACTAGGACCCTGTTATTGCATCTCAGATACGACCTAATCCTTCACTGGTGCTAAATCAGACTTTTGTGCTCTCAAGTTAGCATCTATTTCCCTTCGTTAGTTTACCCATTGTGACTGACTGTCACGTCCAACGAGAGCGCGAGCATCCCACTATTCTTTCTTCTAGTGGGGGCATTCTACTAGCAAAGAAGACTGATATAAGTGGTAGTACCTAGTTGGGGCTTTCTGGTATAATTCTACGCCAAAAGAGGTCTCTCCAGTGTTACATGTTTATATCTACTACCGATCCCTCACCAGAGCTGACAGACATCTCAGGTAACCATCCTTGACTTACCGACGGGTCAATAATAGCATAAAAGGCATCCAACTGGGAAGAAGGCAGTGAGGGAATAAGTATTATCAGAAATTTCAAATAACACAAAAGTAAAAGTTCAGGTGTTCCATAAAATCCAAATCATATATGTCAATGACCAGGGGCATGATTAATCAAAACATACCATGGAATATGGATTCATAGTTTTCTAAGGCTGGAGACAAGCAAGGTTGTTAGGAAAATCTTGCAGTGATTCCTGAAGCAGTCATTCCGGTTGGAAAAAAACACCTTTGGCCATCTGAGGAGGATAACCTGAGTGTAAAAGGACATGAACACAAATGAAAATGTTCACATACATATCAAGTTCATAATCCATCCACAGGAGTTCTCTATATTCTTCCAAGACTTCAATCTCATTACGAATCCGTCATTAAATTGTCAATGGTAAAAGTTTAAAAATTGCATCCTTCCAGCCTGAAAGGCAATATCAACCCCAACCAGTGTGTGCTATCTTCAGATGTTCATCGCAAAAGAGTTTGTTTTTTATTGCTATGGAAAAAATGAGACACGATACATATTTGCCGTACATCATTTACCACTAGTTGATCTCTATCATCAAACAAGGGTGTCGAGTTCCATTTTACCTGTTCAGGGTGTCAAGTTTCCTAATTAGAAAGTTGAGCAGGGAGACTACAGGTCGAAGAGATGCTTAATTAAAATCTCAGAGATCCAACTGTCTAAAGTGCTGACGCACAACGATGCAGATAGAGTTGCTGGCTAAGAGATTATTTCTACAACCAGGCTCAACAATTGTAATAAACGCTTCTTTCTCCCTGAAGACCGGGGTCCACTTGGTACATGGATTGCGCAGATGATAGGATATGTAACTTCGTATGCACTTATTCTCGACAACATTAATTAATTCAATCCAGTGATGACAAGATTATTAATTAGGCTGGTACTCACGTAGGACAAATAGCAAATGCCCCTAGCATGCAAATAAGAAGGGAAAACCTCCTCCTCTCATTCTATATAATTCATTGCTCATTATTACACATAGTCATTCCTAGGGCAGTAAACTTCCTAATTACCCGTGATAATCACAGGTCCCCAATAGATGATTAGCTGACCAAATACCCCAAATGTCTAAGGTGCTGAAAGACCAAGAATGCATATGTAAGTTTTGTGAGAAGTTAATTCTTAAACCATGTTGAGCAATTGTAACAGAGGTTTCTTTCTTGCCTCCTGAAGATAAGGAGTCATTTCTTACAGACTTCACCTGATAAGGTTTATCTCCCCCAATTTTTAGTTAGGTACACTAATATTATCTTAAGAGACTACAAAAGTCTATTTGGAAACCGTCTCTCTACCCCTGGGTAGGGGTAAGGTCTGCGTACACACTACCCTCCCCAGATCCCATTAAGTGGGATTATACTGGGTTGTTGTTGTTGTTGTTGTTGTTGTTAAGAGACTACAAAACTGATCAGCAGATAACTATTAATCTAGGTCAGCAGTTAGTATAAGAGGCAAAAGGTTCTTATACAAATAGAGGATAAGCCCTATTCTCATTTCTTTTCCTCAATCTCCCCCTCTTAATCCTTTCTTCCAGGTCCAACTTTTGCTTTCCCCAACCCACCCACCCCCATGTCAGTCCTTGACCGTCCTCATGCACCTTTTTCCCCCAACCTTTCCCACTCTGCAATTTCAACCCTCGCCCCTTGGGAACAGAGGCGAATCCTATATTTGATGGCTACGGGTGCCACTGTTTGTAATGTGAACAGACCACTAGCGACGAGATTGAATTTTGGATGTACATTTAGTCTATTCGATCCATTTTGGATTAATTCGGGTCAGTCCATTTTGAATAACTTCAAGTCAATTTAGAAGATTTTTTGTGCATAAATGAATTTGTGGGTAAAAAACCGAAAAAGTTTTGTCTAATTCGATCTAATTCCCTCAATTCAAATTCTATTTGGATAATGTAATTAAAAAATACAAAATAAAAATAGAATTTTAAATTAGAAAATACACCACGATTAATACTATGTCTTCGATGCATCACTCTAATTTTTTTCTAAAATTAGTAAATAACATTAGATGATGAAAAAAATGATTAAAACCACATTCAAATAAATTTGAAGATCTAAAAAAAATACAAAGGAAGCAAATATACAATTTAAATAAATAATAAAAATAGGATTGTACAAAAATGAATAACAAAGATGGAGAAATTAAAAGAAATTAAGAAAAGGAGCATAAAGAAAGAAAGAAAATGGAAAAAGGTAACAAGAAAACAACTAGGACCATAACCTAGAGAGTCTCTATCCTAGGCCTTGTATGTGGGTTTTCAGTTGTTTTGCTGTGGCGCCTACAGTCATTTTGTGACTTGAGTTGCCACCCATTACTTACATTAATATTTTGAGGAAAATACCAGTACATATATAAGATCTTACCCAAGTGACTAGTTGGCGTACCCTCCCCCCCCAATTCATTACATAGATCCGCCCCTGCTTGGCAACCAAACTATTTTCCCCAGGATCTTCTTCTTTCCTTCCACAATATCATTCCTTCCTCCCTCCACCAGAGGCGGATCCAGGATTTAAATTCTGTGCGTTCAATTTTTAAGATTTTTAACATTGAACCCATTATATATTTAAAATTATTAGGTTCAAATCTATTATTTTTGCAATTTTAATGAATTTTTACATAAAAGTTTCTATTCCGCGTCGAAAGTCATGGGTTCAATTGAATCGGTTACTCTCACACTGCATCCGCCTCTGCCCTCCACCCATCCCTAACATTTGCAAACTATCGTGGTATTAAAAGTATGAAGCGTGCTATGAAATTTTGGAAAAGAGCGATAGAGCATAGACTTGGAGACAATAAAAGTAATGTAGAACCATTTTCGGCTAGATATACAACGAAGGTTATATGCTAAGAAGATTCGAGAAAATTTATTGCCAGAGGAAGAATCTAGACATAGTGTTACTTTGACTAAGAGAAAGCGAATGATAAGAGTGCCAAGAAAAGCTTCTGGTGGGTGATGGACAAGAAAGGAACTCATATTAAATATATAATGTCATAAATGATATATGAAATAGTCGTCACTAGTGTGAGAGCAGTAGTAGGAGATACAAAGAGTTCCCCATGACCATGTGTTTGCACCAAGAATAGGCATTGAGCCTCGTTTACCCTACTTATGGAAGTGCTAACTCACACTATACAGATTGAGGTTCCATTGCACATGCTATTTGCAAACGACATAGTGCTAATTGACGAAACAATCAAGGATATCAACCAAAACTTGAACTTCTGATACACACTCTAAAGAGTAAAAGTTTTAGGATAAGTAAAATTAAGACATGCATTACAAGTTTAACCCGCATAAGAAGAGTGAAGTTGAAGTGACACCAAACGAGATTGCAAGGTTTAAATGCAACCAATTCATATATCTAGGCTTGATGTTCCAAGAGAATGGCACAATAGATGGGGATGTTACACATCGAATCAAAATAGAGTGGTTCAAGTGGACATTTGCTACCGGAGTATTATGTAATAGAAGGACACCTACCAAAGTGAAATGCAAATTCTATAAAACGATTGTAAGACCAGCAATATTACATACATGGGAGTAAATGTAGGCCTGTAAATGCTCCAAGTATCCACAAGATGGGTGTCGCAAAGATGAATGATCAAGATCCAAATTCAGATGAATGTATTTGCTTATCGACTTGGAGAAGGCGTATGACAAGGTCCCAAGGGAGGTGCTATGGAGGTGCTTGGAGGCGAAGAGCGTGCCGGAAGCCTACATCAGAGTAATCAAGGACATGTACGATGGAGCTAAGACTAGGGTTAGGACGGTGGGTGGCGACTCAGACCATTTTCCAGTGGTTATGGGGCTCCATCAAGGATCGACGCTTAGCCCTCTCTTGTTTGCCTTGGTGATGGATGCTCTAACCCGACACATTCAAGGGAATGTGCCTTGGTGTATGCTATTTGCTGATGATATAGTCTTGATAGACGAGACGAGGGTCGGTGTTATTGAGAGGTTAGAGGTATGGAGACAGACTCTCGAGTCTAAGGGTTTCAAAATAAGCAGATCTAAGACAGAATACCTGGAGTGCAAGTTTAGCGCCGAGCCAAGCGAAGTTGGCAGGGACGTGATGATTGGATCTCGGCCATCGCCAAGAGGGACAATGTCTGATATCTTGGGTCAGTGATCCCGGGGGACGGAGAGATTGACGGGGACGTCACTCATCGTATAGGAGCGGGGTGGTCAAAGTGGAGGCTTGCATCAGGAGTCCTGTGTGACAAGAAAGTTCCACAGAAACTCAAGGGGAAATTTTATAGAGCTGTGGTTAGACCTGCAATGTTGTATGGGGCGGTGCTGGCCAGTGAAGAACTCTCATGTTCAGAGAATAAAGGTTGAGGAGATGAGGATGCTCAGGTGGATATGCGGGCTCACCAGGTTAGATAAGATTAATAATGAAGTTATTCGAGAGAAGGTGAGGGTGGCCCCGGTGGATGAGAAGATGCGAGAAGCAAGGCTGAGGTGGTTTGGGCATGTGCGGAGGAGAAGTCCTGATGCCCCGGTGAGGAGTTGTGAACGGCTGGCGATGGTTGGCGTTCGGCGAGGCAGATGGAGGCCTAAGAGGTATTGGGGAGAGGTGATTAGGCATGACATGGCTAGAATGCGGGTTTCCGAGGACATGGCCCTTGATAGGAAAGTTTGGAGGTCTAGTATCAGGGTTGTAGGATAGGGGCCCCTAGAGTTTTTCGTGCTACTCATCCAGGGTTGGGTGAGGCTTGACAGGGCTATCCATAGATGATTTGTGTTTTGGATTGTGTCTCCATTATGGTAGCTATTTATGGTAGTTACTGTATGATATTATTGTATACTATTTATTTATGGTTCTTATGTTTAGTTAATTATTTACGCTATTTCTGCTGGGCTTACTAATGCTCTTTTGTTTTTGTTTTTGTTTTTGTTTTTGTTTTTTCCTTTCCTACACTGAGCCGAGGGTCGATTGGAAACAGCCTCTCTGCCCTTTCGGGTAGGGGTAAGGCTCGTCTACATATTACTCTCCCAGACCCCACTTTGTGGAACTATACTGGGTAGTTGTCGTTGTATTTGCTTTCTATAAACTTCTACGTTACGTAAAAATGCTACATAGATATAGTTGAGCCCGTCTAGTTTTAGATTGAATCATAGTTGACACAGAACTAAGAACGTTCTACATCTAAAATGTGGCTCTCTTCATCCTAAAGTACTTTTCTTAGAATGATTGAATTTATCATGGGTTGCAATAATCATCAAGCACTACAAAGAAAGATCAAAGCAATATCTACCTGATTTCATCTCCGGAATTATTAAGCCTTCTAATTTCATCTTCTAAGCACTATACTTTTTTCTTTTTCTTATTTTTCTTTCTTTTCTTGGTTTTGGCTAGTTTTGGCAAAGGGAGGTAGCAAGTTTGAGGCAACAACTGCATTACTTGCAAGAAAATCACAGGTAAATTGATTTGACAAGGTATATCTTTTACATGCCTCTCTATGCCACAGGATCTTTTATTGTACACCCTATAGATTGGACAATGTGATACCCTTATACACTATAAATTGAGCAATTTGATACCTTTTAATCTGTTGACTTATGTGAAAATTATTATAGTGGACACATTAACTAATTATATCTTAACACGACCCTCACCTGTCAGCTTTTCTTTGTCTAGTGGACCAAGTACACAACAAATCATTCCATGAAGGATAGCAATGAGACTCGAATTCAGGATTGTGAATTGTCAAAACTAACTCACCTGAGTTAACTGCTATAGAGCAAACATCTATTTATTTCTTCTAGTTCTCCAAGACAAATTGTTAATTCATGTTTTTTTTGTTGCTTACTTTATGTTCTTATAAGTTTCTATGTATAAAAAAGTTAAAACTTTTATTGGAGAAAATGTTTAAGTAATATGAGCACTTGATAAATCCAATCAACAATCAAATCCATTGTTACTTTTACTTTGTACACAAATAAATGCCATTTTGGGTAATTAACCAGGATTTTTAAAACATCATCAAAATTTCTTCATCATGTTTTTGAGACAATAGCTATGATATTTTCACCAATCGAATATTTTTATATAGTAATCTACACCTACTTATCCCCTGCTGTTGCTCATCTTTTCAGTTGAATATGCAAGGACTCTTTTAGGGGCTCTTTTCTAGTGTTTGAAACAGTTTAAGATTTCTCAAAGCTTCTTTTTTTTCTTATTCCTTTTCTTGAGTAAGGTGACAGGTTTCTCAAAGCTTCTTCTTATCATAGTCTTCACACGGCCAATAAAAGATTGGAAAACAGAACAAAAAAGGAAAAAGATGCTGCATACTGGTTTTGTTTTAAGGTTCATTTATCATAAGCATTAGAGTAATTCAGGTTTCTTGAAGCTTATAGTCAAATTTATTGTTTAGAGCAAAGACTGAGAAAACAGAACAATACAAAGATGCCATGATTATTTAATTTGGAGGTTATAAGATACACCCCTAGCATCTCTTGGGCACAACTAAAGTTTGAAGTGCCCTCTGAACCGAGTACATAATTTTCTACTGCTGAAGTTGCTAGGGATTGATTGCTAGTAACAATAAGAACCATAACAATAAATGTAGACACCAAAATTTAACTAAAAAGCCAAAAACCTAGTCAAACTCAAATATCATAAAATTTAATTCGATCCATAGTTGCGAAGTGCCCAAAAAATTTTTTTTAAAAAGTCTAAGTATTACTAATGGAAAAAGACATCCATGGACCACGATTTAAATTTGCAATGTTTACTCCATGTTTTTCTTTTTTCAGATTGTCTGTTTTCTTCCATGTTTTTCTGTGAACAACTCTTGGAGGAGAGAAGAATAACTATAAAAAATATTAAGATGAACATCCCCTTCTGTAGCAACGTATCCGAGCTTGTCGGCATGCTTAACATGCAATCAAATAACAATAAAATGTGTATATTTCAATGTCTGAGATCTAGCTTAGTCAGCTAAGCTGCTACGGGAGAAATATTTTAACTAATCCCTTTCTTTTATGAACAACAGGCAGCTTCTGGGTGAAGAACTTTCTGGACTCGGCATAAAAGATCTAACAAATCTTGAAAACCAACTAGAACTGAGTTTGAAAGGCGTTCGAAAGCAAAAGGTAAAATCCACACTTTTAAAATTCTTTTGTGGTCATGAAACTTATGTTTATATAGTCTACGACTTATCCTGAATATATTACTTTTTCTTGCAGGAGCAGATTTTGACTGATGAAATCAGAGAACTAAATCAGAAGGTTCTGCTAGAAAAAATATCACAACTTCCCATATTCTCTTGTCTTTAAATTTTGGTACCCGGATTATTAATACTGCTTCTGCAGGGCAATCTTATTCATCAAGAAAATATAGAACTCTATAAAAAGGTAAACCTCATCCGACAAGAGAATACAGAATTGAAGAAAAAGGTATTAATTTAGAGAATATTGCCTCCACTTGTTGTTTCAAGATGTACCATAAAATTTTGATTTTACAGTTTAGTCTTCTACCACAAGCATAGATATCCTTGACCTTATCTAAAGGAGAAGTTACCTATTCCAGGTGTCTGAACAAGGATTTGGAAGTGAACCAAATGGGGGTGTTCAGGCCACACATGCAATCAGAAATGGATATGGTGTACATGCACCAATTAGTCTCCAACTAAGCCAGCCACAAACACAGAAGAGTGAAACATCAACTAGTGTCATGCAGCTTGGGTAAATTCTCTATCAGAAGAATTAGTTATCCTTCAGTCTCTAGCCTCTCTTCACAGAGGGAAAAAGAGAAAATGTGACACTAATCTACCACTATAACATTCAAAACAGGTTACAACTGCATTAGACAGAAGACTGACAGCTCTCTGTTTTCTCAGCTAGCCCTATAGCTAAGAGATACTTCTATGAATTCCATTCTTGATCAAGCTAGAAGAAAGAAGTTCATCAAGCCTGAGTGCACATTCAGCTCTGCCTAGATGTTGGATAGTTTTGTGATTATTGATTGCTGTAAACATGCAGAAATTATCTATGTAAAGTAATGTTAACTTAAACTAAGAATAAAATTGTGGCAATTATCACATATCAGGGTTTCCTTCAGTACACATGTTAAATGAGCCTGTGATTAGTGCCTCCAATCCAGGATGACTCAAAATAAGATATGATATCATGGAACTGTACAGGGATACATCAAGCTCAGAGAAAACTTTTTGGGTTCCAAGGCTAACTTTCACATCTTTACTCAAGAGCCCCATAAGATAATGAGACTCTAGAAAATTTTGAATTTGATAACAGGAAGATTATCAAATTTTTTAGTGAGAATGCTCATCTTATGGCTTAATTAAGGCAATGATCAAACAGAGAAGGCTTTAAGATACTAGTAATGCACTACCTTGCAAATTATTACATAGAGGTTACCACAACTACTGCAACTGACAATATCCTATCAGTTAACCTAATTTTTCTGTCAAACTAAGTGAAATAGGAAAATATTGCTGAAAACACAAAAAAATGACAAAGGAATATTAACATTAGGTCCAATCCATAAGTATTCATTAACAAGTTTCAATTGTGATAAGGACTGATAGTGCCTACATGCAATGCATCAAATTCACCCATAATTAAGCACATGAAGCTTTAGGAACCTCTGAACCTTGATAAATTGGGAAGTCGGACAAAATATACTAATTCACACACACCTTTTTATATCAGCCAATTCAGACCAAGAAGAGCAGTAATTTTAACTCCAGACATGACTCTACAGTAGAAAAAACTTTGAAAGAGTGAAACTAACAATTAGCTTTAGACATGTTTCTACTTTAGCTAACTCAGCCTTAAGCCTGCAGTGAAAATTGGCTATCACTATTCACTAAACAGCAAAGTTGCTACATTTGGCTAACTGAAACTTAGGCTGGGTGTTGAGTGCAATTGCAAAGAGAAATTATGAAAATTTTCAGTTCACCTAGGAGGAAAAAGAAGAGAAGGAAATGAACAGGAAAACAAGTCCTATGAATTTCATTAGTAAATGCAACTGCACAGCAAAAGGTAAATGTAAAACGAAGTTGTGATCAAATACAAAGAAAAGGTTCACCACCAGCAAAGGAGGTTTTACCTTTTGGGACATCTATACAATATACAAAAGGACCAATGGCAGTTGGTGCAAGCTCTCTCATCCCAAAGTTGCCCTGCAAATTGAGAATCAAGAATTGAGACTTCCGCAAAAGGAATACACCAAATTTGGAAAAGCTCAGACTTCCAATTGGTTTAGAATAACAAATAGAAAAAAAAAACACAGGTCCTAATGTAGTCAATATTTAAGCATCTCATATAATTACACATGATTTCTCAAGATTCCAAGAATGCCTTTTCTGACAAACCAAATTTGGAATATGCTTCTATTACGAGAAAATAAGTGTAAAGAGGTAAAATAAATTTACTATTTTGTTATATTCTAAACCTAAAACAAGAGAAGTGACAACATTTGCCACCTAACGAGAGTTTGCCATTTAGCCACCCCTCTTTTAAACCCACCTTGTCTAGCCTTCATATCTCAGGTTTGATGATAAAAGCAGCCATCTCGGAATCCAAGGCAACAATGCCTTGAGATTGAAGTAAGAAAATGTCAATGGAAAAAGGATGAAAGAGTTGTGAGCAAGAGAATTTAGGGTTTTCCTAGCCACCATAGTGTTCTCCACCCACATTTCTTTTCGATAAAACCAGTTTATCCTTAACTGTTAATCTTCATGCTTCTACGTTGTATGAGCCAAGTATATTTTGCCATTCACTGGACACAAACCCACAGCTCATCCTTTCAATGCTCAGGCAAAGGACCACTCACGAAGCCCAAAGTAATTGGCCATGATGGTGCCCTAAAGATTCATGTTCAAGCAAGAGTGAAGCAGTAATAAAGAGACCTTTTCGTAGACCTAAACTCTGCTTAAACCACCCAATCTGTCCCACTTGAAAGAAATCTAAACTCATTTAAATTTGGACTTGACAAACATCCACCACTCCTAAAACCTCTAGCTCCAATTATACGGCTATTTGAAGTACACTTTCAGCTAACCAGTCTTGTTCTTCTCCAACATAATAACAAAACCAACTCACTGCACATTAGAGTTGCATGATATGTTAACCACCTAATTAATTGAGAAAACAAGCAAAACTCTATAGTTGGCCTCCTCACCAACACATTAATCAAGGTTAAGAAGGAACTTGATAAATCAATTAATATTTGCAGGTACTTGCTACATGTGTTGGTAGCTTTTAAAGGTTCTTCACTAGTTGTAGTTGCTTAATGTGGTTGATAAGTAAGTTTCCCAAAGTCTTTTGACTTTAGAGGAGTGATTAGTCATTCAGTTATGCATATAGCATGTATTTTCTGTGCAATACGTCACCTCCTTTAGGTCTTATAGTTTTCCAAATTTTTGATTGCATTTTAATGAAAATCTAACTGGCCAATGTATGCAAATATAGTAATAACCAATAGACAATTTATATCTTCAATGTGATAAGCTAGAAAAGAATGAAAATGTTAATACCATGATGTGGAACATGATAAATCTATAGAAAAAAACTTAAAAATACATCAGTAACTATGCACAAACATTACATGTTCACGGTCTCAAGAACAACAAAATTGCCAATCATTGTTGACTATCCCAGCTTTCCACAAGGTATATAACATTCCTGAACTCATTTGCGTCCTAACATAACTCTTATAAAGAGCAGAAAAGCTGATAATCATGAAACCTAGCTGAAGGTCAACAGTCTAGAAAGCATATAAAGCAATAAGCACTAGAATTAAACGAAAAGAAATGACATCTCAGCTTCTTTAAGTTTCTTTTGGTTCAACATGTAATAGCAAATGAATCCTGTTCAGTAGAAGAAGGCAAACTATTGGACCACACCCTGATTTTAATTCAGAATCAGATGTATTAAAGGAGAAGTCCGGTGCACAAAGCATCCCGCATTTATGCAAGGTACACCTTTAGGGGGTATGATGTACTTAAGCTGCCCTAATGCAAGCATTAGTGGCTAATTCCACGGCTTGAACCTGAGACCTATATGCCACACAGAAATAACTTTACCGTTAGTCCAAGGATCCCCTTCCATAATCAAATGTACTAGCATTGGAAAAATGATTATGTGGCCATATGGGCAATAACACAACCAATACAGCTCCATATCAATGATCATTAAAAGCAATTCAAAATAAAGCAGTGAATTTAAAAATAAAGTAAAATAACACGATGTTTGGTCTTGCTGCTGGTATTCCAACAATTAATGACTAGGATCCAAGAACAAAACAAATAGACTGCTTTGTCTAAAAACGACTTGCATCTACAAAAAGATCTCAACTTGTAACAACAGGTGCCATCTTCAAAACAACAATTATAGCATGAAAAAAATGAAAAAAGAACGGATCCGACTACACCCCTAAAGACAGGAAGGAAAATAGGTTGTCTAAGAGGGCTTGTTAACGTGTCATGAAGCAAGAAATTCAGCACCCATGCGAAGAACAATAATTAAGAAGACTCCAGAGCAAGAAAAATGAAAGATCGCTATGGCGTAATGCATGTAAGTTACGACCGTACCTGTCGTCGACGTCGTGCCCTAGAGAAGAGCTTTAGTTGAACACACAAACAGCAAGGAATGACCTCATTCTGGACGCAGTGGCATTTGTGAATGAATGAATTTGGTAGAAGAAAGTGGAAGAAGGGAGGAGAGAGAAGAAAATATCTGGAGGATCAATTCGACATAGGTATTAAAATATTGCAGAAAAAAAAAAAGGTTTTTTTCTGCTCATCAGCAAAGGGTTCTTCGTCATTATAAAATCACATTGTATATCCATTTACATAAATGCGACATATATGTTCACTAAATAACCCCTAAAACAAAACACACCACGTAATTATTGAGCCAAACTTTGGTGAAATGCAACAATAACAACTTTTAAATTTGGTATTTAAATATATTTATAATTTATAATATATTTAAAAATTAATTAATTTATATAAACTTTAAAATTAAGTATCTTAAATTTAGAAATTCAGAACTTGTATCATGAAAAGTGTCATGAATTTTTGAACTACTAATTTAAAATTAAGGACATAATAATTTTTGAACTTCAGACACATGTTCTGAAGTTTCGATATTTGAAGTTTAAATTCTTAGGATTTAGGGTGTGTTTGGTATAAGAAAACATTTTCTAAGAAAATATTTTTTTGAAAAATAAGTAGTATTTGGTACACAAATTAAGAAAATGACTACTTAAGAGTATTTATAAATAATTTAGATATAATAAACATGAAATCATAAATTTTCAAACCAACAACCTTCCGGAACCACAAATTTCATAAACTTTCAACACCGCAAAATTTCGAACCTATAAACTTTATAATTTCTAAACATGCAAACTTCCAAATACATAAATTTCCGAACTCATAATTTTGGAACTTGTAAAATTTTGAGTATTTAAACTGATAAATAATAAAATTAAAATTGAAAAATATATTTTAAATTTTTTTCCGGGGGAGGGAGGGGGCAGTAAAACGAAAAAAATAGAAATTTAAAAAAAAAAGTAAAAAGAAAAATTGGAGGGGGAAAGGGGGCAGGTGGAGGGATTGGGGTGGATAGTGAGTCGTGCAGAAAAATAAAAAATCGAAATTTAAAATTTCAACAAAAAAATTAAAGTAAAAGAAATATTGTTTTACGTGCGCCGGGAGGGGGGAGGGAGGAGGAGATAAAAGGGTGGGTGGTAACAGAAAAACTGAAATATTTAAAAAAAAACTTTTTTTGGAGAGAGAATGGGGTGGAGAAGGCTGAGAAAGAGCTTTGAAAAATATTTTCTCTTCTTCTGATAAGGAAAATATTTTTCTTTAATTGGAGGAAAATGAATTAATAAGGAAAAATATTTTCCAAAACATTTAAGCCAACCAAACATGAAAAATTAGAAAATATTTTTCGAAAAATATTTTCTTTCATACTTAACACATCCTTAGTGTCCTGAATTTTTTAGCAACTAATTTAAAATTAAGGACTAAGTTTAGGTTTAAACTATTAATTTAAAATCAGGACATAAGATTCAAACTTGTGAACACAATTTTTCAGAACGTAGGAAACTAGAGTGTGTTTGGTATGAAGTATTTGCCTTTAAAATGTTTTTTCCGAAAGATAGTGGTTTGATCACTCATTTTTTTCTTTTTTGGTTGGTGAGTGAAAAAAAAAAATTAAGTGGTTGGTTAGAGAGTATAAAATATTTTTTGGAAAATAATTTTTTATGCTACTCTTATCAACCCACCTTCCCAAAATCCTCAAGAATTTAATTATTCTTTTCAAAATTCACATAAACCCAAAAGAACTAACGTGCTATTTTACTTTTTTCACACAAGAACAACATTTTTGAACTCGATAACTAAAAATAAAATACTTTATTTCGTTGAAAAATAAAGTATCCTTATCATTTTTACAACATAAAAAAGAAATTAGTCATTTTGTTGAATGAAATAAAATATTTTTTCTACATCATAAAAAAATATTCAGTTTGTTGAAATGAAAGAAATTACTTTTTCTATTTCATAAAAAGAAAGTACATATTTTGTTAAAATGAAAGAAAATATTTTTTCGACACCAGGAAAGACAGTTCGTTGAAATGAAAGAAAATATTTTTTCGTACATCATAAAAAGAAAGCACTTATTTTTCTAGAAATAATAGTTTTTCTATTTTAGGAAAAGAAAATATTTAGTTTATCGAAATGAAAGAAAATACTTTTTCTACATTACTCGTTTTGTTGATGTCACACCTCCTTCTTCCAAGGGGATAAGAAGTTTTTCCAATTAAAGTGACATTATTCGAAATTGGATTATTTATTGATTCAGAGTCGTCACTTGAAATAATTTATAGTGTCCCAAGTCACCCGTTAGTTTCAAATCTCAAATCAAGGAAATTCGACTCTGTTTAAAGTTTGTGAAATCAGAAGATCGGGTAAGGATTTCTATTAATCCGGATGAAGGCGTGAGACACTTTCGAGTTCCGTGGTTTTAGCATGATCGTTTGACTATTATTAATTGGCATAAATATCTTATTTATTACGTGTTTTAAACATACTGTTGAT
Source organism: Nicotiana benthamiana (assembly GCA_034376525.1). NCBI lineage: Eukaryota > Viridiplantae > Streptophyta > Magnoliopsida > Solanales > Solanaceae > Nicotiana > Nicotiana benthamiana. Next base: position 154,921,617 of record CM067339.1, read on the forward strand.
TTTTAGCTTTTAACCACTTTTAATAGATTTTTAATTATTTTTAGGATTTATGAAATTTATTTAAATAAGTCGCGATGTTGCGTATTTATTGTTCTTATACACAATTGTAAATCACGTCATGTGAAACTCACATTCGAATTAGAATATACATATCGTGACTATGTCACGAAAAATATACCCATGATCACAATAATTTATTAATCACGCTTAAAACAAGCTACGAATGATCATAAGTCATTTTCCTACACTAATATGAGATTCTTGTGAGTGCATAAGAATTATGGATAAATAATTATTATGGAAAATAGTGATGCACTCTAGTTTTTATCAGCAGCACTAAAAATTTTAAGCCCACTTAATCAAAATTGCAACTCAAAATTATGCCTAATTTCTCAAAATTGCATCTTAGATGCTAGGAATTATATTTATCTAATTTCTCAGTTTTTTGGGGATTTCCTCTCATTTCAATACAATACTGCCCACTTTTCTTATTTTTTCTTTATTTTATTTATTATCAGAATTACAACAGTCAACTTCTTCCATAACTGCCCAGAATAAAATCAATAGTGATATCGGTTAGGATCAAAAAGTAAATGTCAGCTTCAATCTTATTTACTCTATATTGTATCTCTTCCCCTTCTCAAAGAATTAACAGTTACTACTATTAATATGTAATAATGTTACCCCCTTTAAAATTCTGCCAAAAAATGCATATGCATGGATTATATTGCTCCCTCTTTCATTCACATTGAGTGGAGATGGGAAACGGCGCTTATTAGAGTTTCTATGGAAGACTGACAAATTCATACTTCTCTTCGTTCTTTTACTCACAAATTCAAGTGATGTGCATCTGTTTCTTTGTTATTTCTTCTATTTTTTGTGAAGTTGCTCCAAATGTTGTTGGTGTATTATTTATCTTGTGAATACCAGGTAAAAATTTTAATAAATGTCACTGAGTTATTTCCTTGAAATTATCCCCTCAGGCTGTCCATTCTTTTTCTGCTCCTAAATTTTGATTTTGTATACTATGCAATCAACCTGGATGTTGTAAATGTTTTAAACTATTTTTCATTCTTTAATGGTATACAATTCCGAAGGCTCCAAAGCGAAGAAGAAAGAAGTGAAATTAACGTATAAAAAGACAATTGCCAGTTTGTAATATTCCTGGCCTTCTGTTGTTATATTAATTATGAGATTGGTGATTGGTATTTAAAAGCATCTTTGATAATTTTTTTGTTTCAAACATAATTATTGTTTGTTTACTTTGTTAGTATTTCTTTTGTGTGAGATCATTGCATTGTAAGATATATGGATTTATATCTAGATATATGGACTTATATCTACACACATATGAACAATATATGGATAATTATATGTTATGTGCTATCTTTTGGTTTGACCTAATTATGTGGTCTTATGGACATTATGTTAAGGGGGCCAATGTATTGTCATACTAAAGTGTAGGACTAATGTGTAGATACCCAAAAGGGTAACCTTAGTTTATGATGGGCTAACTAAGGTTACAAATGTAACTATGGTTACATGAATGCTTGTGACTCTTGAGTTTTGTAACTCTTGCAAGACATAACTCAAGACATAACTTTTGTCTTGTAACTCTTGTCTCTTGGGTTATGTAACTCCTAGAGTTATAAAGTGGGGTTATGGTTCCCATTCTAGTGCAAGACAAGTTCTTCTTCTTCCCATTGAATCAAGAACCATATTGTCCATTGTCTTGCAAATAGGGTGGAAAACCATAAGCCAAATTTTGATAATTGTCATAACACTATTATTGTGAACCTTTTCATATATTGTTGAGTATTGTGGATACATTCTTGTGGGGACAAATATACTTCAAGAAACTTGAAGGAAGGCTAAAGGAGTTCACAACAAAGGACAATCATCAAAAGGAGGCTCAACATTTCCACATATGAATTCAGGTTAGCTTCCGCTCATGTAGTTTATGTATCCGAATTATTCAATATGAAGGTTGTTGTTTTTAGTAGGAATCATAATTTCTAACAACTGGTATCAGAGCCACCCTTCATTTTGGATAATTTGGATATTCATAAGAATCATGTTATGTTAGGATTCATGTTTTAGTTTTATAAGAATTTTGTTTATGAAATTCTACCATGAAATAGCATGATCTTATGAATGTTATGTTTTGATTTGATGTTTTAATATGATGTTAAAACATTGTATAGCATGATTTTAGTAGGTTAACAACATGTTTTTTATGTTTAAGATTCATGTTGAAAATCATGTGTTATTCAGAAAAAATTTTGGTCACTGCCTTCAGACAATGGATTGTTGCCTTACACAATCCATTGTCTGTGACTTTTAGTATTCTGGCAGTGTTTTGGAACACCAGACAATCGATTGTCAGGTTCTGACAATCGATTGTCAGCTTCTGACAATCGATTGTTCAAGGTCCAGTGAGTTGAAACTTTTCCAGTAACTTAAAAATTTTTCATAAAACCAAACAATCGATTCTCTGGCTTTGACAATCGATTGTGGATGGTCCAGTAACTTAAAAATTTTTCATAAAACCAAACAATCGATTGTTTGGCTTTGACAATCGATTGTGGATGGTCCAGTAATTTTTTTCAGAAAACCAAACAATCGATTGTCTGTTTTTGACAATCGATTGTGTTGGTCCAGTAAGGTTAAAAACGTTTCAACTCTCTTAAGTTTCAGTGAATGTTAATTGTTTTAAAGTCCATCAATTCTTATAATATATAGAATTGTCCGATTCAGTAAACAACGATTAATATTCAAGTGTTACACATCAAAACTTGTAACACATTAAGTTGAGATTCATAAAATGGCTTAAGGAACTAAAGTTTATAGCATCTAATATTTTAGTTTTTCAATTGAAGCATTATGTTGCCAAAGTAACCTCTATTGTGTAGATTGATTAATTTTAAAATATAAGATGACTGTGGATGTTAGTCTTCCATGCGTTTAACATCGGCCCAAAGGAAGGTGTTATTTGGCAGAAATTCGAACATTCTTGTGGTGGTAAATATGAGACGATTATTTGGTTTTCCATGTGAATATTAAATCGGCCCAAAGGAAGGTTTAATATTTGACAGGAGTTTATTGTCTATGTTTGATCACTACACCAAGAGTACCACTTACAAGTTGTTTTTCTGTCCAAAGACTAAAAACAATATTGTGCTAGGTATCTTGTAATGGGAAATGCCTAATTTTGAATGCATGTATTTAGTAATCCTTTTGTTCTATTTTCAGTAAATTCTTCTGCTTCTACGATCTCTGCCAATATCAATAGCATCCCTGTGCTTAACGGCACAAATTTTAAGGAATGGAAAGAGAATGTAATGATCGTTCTCGGTTGCATGGATCTTGACTTAGCACTTCGGACCGAGCAACATACTCCTCTTGAGGATACATCCTCTCCTAATGAAAAGAGAGCGATGGAGAAGTGGGAACGCTCGAATCGCATGAGTCTAATGATCATGAAGCGTGCAATTCCAGAATCATTCAGGGGCACTATGAATGATGAACCTGTTGCCAAAGTTTTCCTTGAAAACCTCGAACAACGTTTTATGCAAAACGAAAAGGCGGAAACAAGTGCACTATTGAGTAAACTTGTTTCTATGAGGTATAAGGGCAAGGAAAACATTAGGGAGTACATTTTGAAAATATCTCATCTTGCTTCGAAACTTAAGTTACTCAAGCTAGTATTACCTGAGGAACTGCTTGTGTACTTTGTTTTGATATCTCTTCCGGCACACTTTAATCAGTTTAAGGTCAGTTATAACTGCCTGAAGGAGAAATGGACTCTTAATGAGCTCATTTCACATTGTGTGCAAGAAGAGAAAAGGATTAAGCAAGATAAGACTGGAAGTGCTCATTTGGCATCTTCTTCTAAGGAAACTAAGAAGAGGAAAAAATAAGGAAGTTGCGGTTGTAAGGCCCAAGATTAAGCAACATAAGGAACCTAAGGTTGAAATTACTGGATTAGGTTGCTTTCTCTGTAATGGGACTGATCATGTAAAGAGAGATTGTACCAAGTACCATGCCTGGCGTGCGAAAAAAAGGTACATTTCTTTCTCTTGTTTGTTCTGAAGTTAATTTAATTTCGGTACCTAAGGATACTTTGTGGGTAGATTCTGATGCTACTACTCACATAAGTATAACTATGCAGGGTTGCCTGAACTGCCGAAAACCAAATGATGGTGAAAGATACATCTATGAGGGTGACGGCAAGAAGGTGCCAGTTGAAGCTATTGGCAAATTTAGGCTGTTGTTTAAGACCGGTTTTCATTTAGATTTGAATGAGACTTTTGTTGTACCGTCTTTTAGACGGAATTTAATTTCAGTTCCCCAATTGGACATATCCGGTTATAAATGTACATTTGGGGAAATAAAGTTAGTCTCTTTCGGAATTCAAATCTTATTGGTACTGGTGTTTTTATCAACATTTGATAGCTTATATTTGGTTGATACAATAACTTCAAATAAAGAAACTTTGCATACAAGTTTAATGGTACCAAAAGTTAACTAATGAGAATTCTATTTCACTCTGGCATAAACGTTTGGGTCTCATATCCATTCAAAGAATTCAGAAACTCGTGTTAGATGGAATTCTTGATTCTCTTGATTCCTCAAATTCGGAAATTTTGTATTGAGTGTATCAAGGGAAAACAAACAAACAAGAACTAGATTAGGTGCTAAGAGAGATTCGGACGTCTTAGAATTGATACATACGGATATTTGTGGGCCCTTTCCTACTCCTAGTCGGAATGGTCAACAATACTTTATCACATTCATAGACGATTACTCTCGTTATGGGTACCTATATCTTATTCATGAAAAGTCCCAATCCATATTAAAAACCGCAGCTTATATTCTTAATAGAGTTCCAACTGCAGCTACAATAAAAACCCCATATGAACTTTGGACTGGGCATAAACCCGGTATTCGGCATTTTCATATTTGGGGTTGTCCAGCTGAGGCAAGGCCTTATAGGCCGAATGAAAAGAAACTGGACGCTAAGACGGTTATTAGCTATTTTGTTGGATACTTTGAAAATCCAGGGGTTTTAAGTTTTATGATCCCACATCACGAACTATTTTTGAGATGGGAAATGCTAGGTTTCTTTGAGGATATTGAGTTTGGGGGGTGGGGAGATAAATAAAGTTGTTAGAAATTTTGTCTTTGAGGAAGAACATGTGTCTTTCCCTCAAGTTGTTGATGCAACTCCGGTTCAAGACAATCTCGAAAATCTCCCCCATCAGGACCCTGATATAAATAATGAAAATCAAACTCAACAACCTCAAGTAACTGAAATGCCATTAAGGAGATCCACTAGAGAGAGGAGAAATGCAATTTCGGATGATTATTATGTATTTCTCCAAGAACAAGAAAGTGATATTGGACTTGAGGAAGATGATCCAATCAACTTCCGTCAAGTCATTAAGTGTTCTAACTCTCAAAAGTGGATTGATGCCATGAATGATGAGTTGAAGTCTATGAGCGATAATGACGTTTGGGAGCTTGTTACGTTGCCCGAAGGTACGAAACCTATTGGTTGTAAATGGATTTTTAAAACCAAAAGGGATTCAAGGGGGCAATGTTATTAAGTACAAAGCTCGTCTTGTCGCAAAAGGCTACACTCAGAAGGAAGGCATTGATTATAAAGAGACTTTCTCTCCAGTTTCATCGAAAGACTATTTCAGGACTATAATGGCATTAGTAGCACATTTTGATCTTGAGCTTCATCAAATGGATGTTAAGACAGTTTTTATCAATGGTGACATTGAGGAAACAATTTATATGGTGCAACTTGAAAACTTTGTTTCGGATGAATCAGAGAAGAAGGTTTGCAAATTAAAGAAATCCATCTATGGACTCAAGCAAGCTTCTCGTCAATGGTATTATAAGTTTCATGCAGTCATTACATTTTTTTTTTTGGTTTTTGAACCGAATATTGCTGATGACTGTATATACCATAAGTTCAGTGGGAGTAAGTATATTTTTCTGGTTTTATATGTTGACGACATACTGCTTGCCTGTGACGATATAGCATTATTACTTGAAACTAAGAAATTTCTTTCAAAGAAATTTGAAATGAAAGATCTTGGTGAAGCTTCTTTTGTATTAGGAATTCAGATATTACGAGAATGCTCCAAAGGCGTTCTCGGTCTGTCACAAAAGGGCTATATCGATAAGGTTCTGAAAAGATTTGGCATGCAGGATTGTAAACCAGGCAACACCCCTGTTACTAAGGGAGACAAGTTTAGTCTCAAACAGTGCCCAAATAATAATTATGAAATTTTTGGAAATGTAGAAGACGCCTCATGCTTCGGCGGTAGGTAGTCTGATGTATGCTCAGGTATGTACACGACCTGATATAGCATACATTGTTGGGATGTTAGGCAGATATCTAAGCAATCCGGGTATGGACCATTGGTAGGCAGCCAAAAGGGTCATGAGGTACATACATAGAACAAAGGATTACATGCTTACATATCGGAGTTCGGACCAGTTTGAGATCATCAGGTATACCGACTCCAATTTTGCCATTTATGCTAATAACATATGTAACCATGGTTGCATATGTTAATAACAACAGTAGTTTGACGAAAGCAAAACATAAGGACGTCAAATTTCGGGTTGTTAAAGAAAGAGTACAAAATGGACAATTGTGCATTAAGTACATAAGTACAAACTCCATACTTGCGGATCCGCTCACTAAGGGATTGACACCAAAAGTATTTCTTGAGCATATTGCTTGTATGAGTGTCAAATCAGATAAGGATTATGTATTTTAGTGGGAGTTTGTATTGCACATTTATGTATTGTTCATTATATTCAGAAATTCAGTAATTCAGTTATATCTGCGCAGATATTCAGTTTTAAAGTTTTTGTACTCTTACAGTTTAAGTATGATCTCAATAAAGAGAACCAGTTGGAAATAGACATTCTATTGACCACACTTTATGTTATTTCCATGCTACATACCTACACTTGATCCATGTCGTTGGTTATATTGATATACGTGATCTATGATTGGTTCTAGTTACGAATGAGTAACGACGAGCTCTTAGGTCCTATGTTGGTATGATTGATGGACCGGATTGTTCATGACAATTTTATTGTGATAGCAATTTTGTGCACATAAGGTTTGTAACATATAATATTAAGATTTGTACATATGTTTGTATATCTCGTCCAAGTGGGAGATTGTAAGATATATAGATTTATATCTAGATATATGGACTTATATCTACACACATATGAACAATATATGGATAATTATATGTTATGTGCTATCTTTTGGTTTGGCCTAATTATGTGGTCTTATGGACATTATGTTAAGGGGGCCAATGTATTGTCATACTAAAGTGTAGGACTAATGTGTAGATACCCAAAAGGGTAACCTTAGTTTATGATGCGCTAACTAAGGTTACAAATGTAACTATGGTTACATGAATGCTTGTGACTCTTGAGTTTTGTAACTCTTGCAAGACATAACTCAAGACATAACTTTTGTCTTGTAACTCTTGTCTCTTGGGTTATGTAACTCCTAGAGTTATAGAGTGGGGTTATGGTTCCCATTCTAGTGCAAGACAAGTTCTTCTTCTTCCCATTGAATCAAGAACCATATTGTCCATTGTCTTGCAAATAGGGTGGAAAACCATAAGCCAAATTTTGATAATTGTCATAACACTATTATTGTGAACCTTTTCATATATTGTTGAGTATTGTGGATACATTCTTGTGGGGACAAATATACTTCAAGAAACTTGAAGGAAGGCTAAAGGAGTTCACAACAAAGGACAATCATCAAAAGGAGGCTCAACATTTCCACATATGGATTCAGGTTAGCTTCCGCTCATGTAGTTTATGTATCCGAATTATTCAATATGAAGGTTATTGTTTTTAGTAGGAATCATAATTTCTAACATGCATCCGTTTTAATTCTTTAAGCTTTTTAAAAATTTCGGTGTGCTTTTCATTTGATATGTTTAAATATTATAGTTTTTCTTCCTTTAAAGATGGATAACTATGTTTTAGAAGATGTATATATAATTAACTGCCATATAAAATTAAACTAAGTTACATAGTAATATATTGTTTTGAGTTATGCAAATTTCTATCATGAAGATCAGCAAAGTAGTTTTGAAGGTGATCATAACTCCGTTTTCATCTTCTAGCCATTTGCAATATAGTTATTTCATTGATGTTCTTATGTATATATAACTTACGTAAACTTCTTGCACCAACCTATTTGCAATACACAATCGATTCATAACTTGGTTACTGATACCTATAAATGATGGTAGAACTTAAATTTTCATTAAAAAGTATTAAAATATAAAAATTAAATATTCAAACCACTTAAAGGGGATTCTATATAATTAGTGTGTATATTAAGTTAAGGAGATTCTATATTGAATTTTGTCCCTCCATGTAACCATTGACGCCTTCGCGTAAGAGTTAAAATATCTTCTACATAAATACAACAAAAAATATGGTTTTATCTAATTTATATTTTTGATTTTTATAGAGTTTTTTTATATTTTGTTATATTTATAATCGCGCAAAGCGCGAACAATTTTACTAGTTCTATATAACATCGTATTAGCAAGTCCCATTACATTGAATTAGTTCAAGCTCAAGCCCCTACAACGTTAACAATTGATAAAAGAAAAATTATAACGAGTAAATAATCCTATAAAATTCCATCAGTTCTTTCTTAATATAAAAATCTAACAATAAACTCTAAAGTTTGCAAATAACGTTATTTTCAACTGGATGCAAAGAATTGTAAATAATAGTGTTATAAAAGAGGGGGCATTTTACGTATGCTTCAGTAAGAAGTAAGTCCTGAAATATAGGACGTAAGCCCCATATATATTTAATTTTTAATATTTTATAAAATAATATAATTACAGTAAATATTTGCAAACTGGTAAAAATGCATAAAAATAACAAAATTATAAATATGTGATATATATATATATATATATATATATATTTATTTATTTATTTATTTATTTATTTATTTACACGAAGGAACAAAAAAAATGACTATCCTGCAATTTGAACTTTGAACATGCTGATATGAAGAAGAATGGAGTTCTCTTTGTATTCGTAAAAAAATGAATATGCATTGCTTTTGGGAGATATTGGCGGACAAGATAATGAATTGGGAAAGATCATGAATTAGGGCTTCAATCAATAAAAAAATGTCTTAACTTTTGAATTTAATGCATTTCAATTCCTTTTTAAAACTTTTGAGTAATTACCAAGCTTAATTTGGAGAATTTGGGGTATTATATGAAGGACTTATTCAATAAATTTTGTTTTAATTTGATTAAATTTTTGGAGCTTAAACCTCACTAAAAAAATGCACTCCGAACACCCGGAAGTACGCATCTTGAAACTTTTGCCCCACACCATATCCTCGGGGCGCTTTTAGTGCGCCTCGTCATAGGACTCATCCCAAAAACACCTTTCAAAACACTGATAAATAACAGAGAGAAAAAGAGTCACTAATATTCCAAAACAACTCAAATTTAAACATCATTCGCATAAAGCATCACTGTCATAAGGGATTCAAGATGCAAAAAAGCAGACATGGAGTATGGGAAATATTACAATTTAAAACAATTTCAACTTCATTCAACTAAACCATCATAAGATACATAACATACCTAGACTAGAAAGAAGAATACTTAACAGAAATCCACCAAATAAAGTTTGGATTGGAGATTGCAGCTCAGCTAGTGCCTGAGTCAGAAATTTGTCACACCTCCTTTTTTTGGCTTACACGTAGTTTTCCCGAAAGATGACACATGTATAGGAGTTTTTCCAATTGAAGTGACATTATTCGAGATGGGATTAATTATTTATTTCAAGAGTCGCCACTTGGGATAGGTTGGGCTTTTGGTGTCCCAAGTCACCTGTTTATTTAAAATCTCAAATCGAGGAAATTTCGACTGCCCAATTGGAGTTTGCGAACCAGAAATTCGTGAGTAAGGAATTCTGGTGACCTGAGGGAAGGTGTTAGGCACCCTCGGATCCCGTGGTTCTAGCACGGTCGCTTAAACTCATCATAAATGGCTAAAAATCTAATTTTCTATATTTGTTTAAACCTATCATGCAATTTTAAAAACTTTAACCGCTTTTAACATCTTTTAGGAGGTTTGCAATGTCAATAAAATACGTCACGAATCACATCACATAAATGCGCACACAATTTTAGACATATCCTAACTCCTTTGAGATTTGAATTTGGGTCACATAAATGCGTACCCGAGTTTAGAAAGGTATTTTTTTTATTAGTAACTCCGCGCCTATAGCAACTACGTCTTCAAATTTATAGAAGGCCGTGAAATTTGCTAAACAAAACTATTAAAGAGCCATCGCATGGTATTGAATTAGATTAACGCGTCTCACCTTATTTTAAGGACGTTCTAACGCGTACTAAATTCTCTACTATTGCTAGTGTTTAGATGCACTAATCATATGTATAGACTGTGTATTTGAAAAAAAAAACAATACGTGCATCTTAGCCTCATTCATGGCTAATTGCACACACATTGGATTCAAGTTTGGGCCAGCCCAGGATACACATTGTGTTTGGCCAATGCTGGGCCTCTCAACTGGGCCCAGAGTTAATTTGAACTGAGGAATCCATACGAACACTTTTCCATAATGCCCTTTTTTTGGTTTGAGTTTATTCACAAGATTAAGTATCTACATATTCACCAAGAGGATACTAAAGATCTTTTTTTTTTATCAGTTTTTAATATTAGACCTGAACCAAATGATTCATATACTCGATTCTGATCACAACTTATATATCTGAATACATAATGTTTGGATTTCGAATAGTTATTAAGATAACATTTCCTGAGTCCCTCATTTCTAAACAAAGCAGGAAATAAACACCTAAAACAACCACATCACCAGTTAACTATACTATCAGTTATTCATGCTTAAAATAATAGTTCGAATGTCCTGATATTACAAATAAATCAGTCTCTAATGTTCAGTTAATACAGAATGAAACAGTTCAAATGTCTAATTACAACAAGGTAAGTATATAAACACTAAAGGAGGGGAAGAACAGGGTGGGGATTCAAAACCAAAAAAAATAAAAATAGAAGTAGATCTTCATACTAAGAATACATTTTACTTGAGCTTCAATAAATCAATGAACATTGAAGGTACCTGTAATTCAGCAGAAAGAAAAACCTATGAGTAAATGTAATGAATCAGCTAAGAAATTAGTAGCCAATCAAACAGTGCATCCAGGACTTCAGTAGATTTTTTTTTAGAGAATTAAGTCTTCAAAAATGATTCAAACAACACTAATGGTGTCTCCCAGATATAGGAAGAGCTAATATGTATGTTTTATCTGTAGAATTCAAAGGAAAGGTTCCGTATCCTTCAAAATGTGCTCGGGTGGTTTCTTTTATAGTGGAGCCTTAAGGCATCTGTTTTTCCCTTGTTTTTCCTTTAGTCCCTGAGTTAGTTTTTAGATTTTCTAAAATGATCCCTCATTTCCTGACTTGTGCCTCAAGTTTGAGGCAGAAATTGTGTTTTAGCCCCCTTATTAGAAGGTTTTGGGGATTACTATCAGATTCCTTTAAGGTTCAAATCCCCCATATACCCCTATCTCTTTTCCTAAATAACCAAACTGAAGATTTTAGTCTCAATTATTCCTTGACCCTGGTTTAGTTACAATTTACCCAGATCAATCAAGTTTGGGTCACATTTCAATCTTGGACTAACAAGCTTATCAAGTTCAAAATCAGCCAAAACTACCAGGTTTTAAAACAAGTGCCTTAATGTAAATTTTCAGCAAACAAACATTATTCCGGATGACCATTCAATATCAAAACAAAATAACCAGAAGAATGAATATATCCATTAACACTTAACTTTTCATAAATAGCTCAATCAAAGTACTCAAAAATACTTGAAAATGAGAAGCACATAGCAGGGAGTGAACACTTAGTTCATGAGCAAAATTAGGAAGCAAGTAAAGGTTCAGCAGGAAAGAATAGCTTAATTATGTATAAGTACTGAAGAACAAATTTATTGTGAAATGAGAATCAAGCACTCAGTAGCATAAACAACTAACCAAACTAAGTAGAACATCAGGGAACAAAACAGATGAGGATCATGAGATAAAGGCCAACAACCATAGAAGTCATACTACCGAAGGATTTCACAAACTAAGCTTTCAGGATCAGACGGCTAATGCATAAATTGATATCACAACTACTTAGGAGACGAAGAAATTTCAAATTATTGAAAAAAAGCATATGACAATTTAAACCTACTTTAGGCAAGATTGTGGACAAACAAACAATTATTTAAAAGAAGTCAAACATCTAAGAGCTAATAGAAATGAAGCAAATATATACAGAAAAAGGATAAACTACTTAGCTTTTGTTTCACACATGCATTTCCACTTGAGCCGATTTTGTTGGTTCTTGACCCCTTTTGTAGAGGTTTTTAACCTCCTAGGATAACTGGCAATGATGAGTAACCGGTTTAGAGTTCAGGAAAGGGCTTTGTGATTCTGAGACCCCAATGAGGTCTCAGATCTGGATTTCTTCAGTGATTGGGATTGTTTGAGAGTCGTGGGTGGCATGGTTGGGGAGGGGAAAGGCCAAGGGTTGCCTGAGAGGAGTTTGACCAAGTTCTAATAGGGTTTGATTTTTGGGTTGAACTTCAAACTAATATTCGACATGTTTCAGGCAGATTCAAAAGGTGTGACACATATGGTTGGAAAGAGGAGACTAAGTTGTTTCAGGGGTGTAAGTTTGGAGGGGTTTGGAGTTGGGTCGTCGGAGATGGGGGTTCCGACGACCTTTCTGTGAATATTTGATCCGATGGGGGGCATTCGAAGGGAAAGAACTGCAGGAAAGGGAAGGGGAGGTCCTAGTGGTTCTATGGTGTAAAGCTGGAGGGGTTTGGAACATAGTCGCCGGAGACGGTGGTCCCGACGACCTTGTTTTCGAATATTCGAGACGGAGGGGGTTTGTTCGACGGGAACTAATTACAGGACGGGAAAGAAAAGGTGGTGGTGATTTGATGTTGTAAATCTGGGGAGGTTTGGTGACTGGCCGCTGCCGTGAGGCGATTTCCGGTGGCGGCGTTAGGGTGATAGGCGGGTGTTCAATGGAGGCCATGGGGTGGTCAAGGGGTTGTCAAGGGCGGTTAAGGGCGGTGTTACACTGAGGGTAGATGATACGAGGTAGGGGATGAGTTTGGTCTCTAAGTGTATTAGAGACGTTTGGACATATATATCCAAAACTGGGGGGAAGTTTCAAGACCGTTGGATGATCTGAGATCAACGGCTGTGATGATCCCTTTTGAAACGGTTTCGTTTGGGTTGGTCTTGTGTGGACCGGACTAAGGTTGGTTGTTTGGGCTGGGTTGTGTGTTTTTAAAGGGGAAACAGGTTTGGGCCACTCAGGTCTGGCCTAATTGTGGCCAGCCTGAGTGGCGGTGTATATATATGTATTTCTTATTATTATTTTTTGTCTTTTCTTTTATTCCTTTATTTTATTTTAATTAACTCCTAATTTGATTTAAAAACCAAAAACTCCTAATTAACACAAATAAAATGCAACAAGTTGAAATCAAACCAAAAATAATTAAAAATATCGGAGATATTTTTTTGTATTTTAATTTGTAAAACAAACTTATTTAACAATTAAATCTTAAATAATTTTAAACATGCATTTAATAAACATGAACTGGCACATGATTAAATAAAATTAATATTTAAAGAAAATCCTAAGCTTTGGAGAGTCCTGTAAGAGTTATTTCAACCGGGTAAAAATCATGTGCTCACAGTTGCCCCTCTTTGCGCGGGAACACGGAGAGTTTTCGTGCAAAGACAAGTGAGCAAATATGAGCGATTTCTGTCCGAATGAATACTCCATGTGAAGCATTTTGAAAAAATTCTGACCGAACCTTGCTTCAAAGGTTGCCTACATATGCTTGGCAATAAAGGAATCAGGTCAGTGTAGTTCTGGAAGTTTTAATAGCTGGGACTACCGGAAAACTGTGATTGGCTACTGTTGTTGTTGCTTCTGCTTGCTGAGCTCCTTATTACACCAAAAGAAAATCAAAAGCTAAGCTAGATAAGCCTATCAACTACAAGTTACAAGAATCCTATCTATGAGTCTCTTGAAGCTTGATCCTGAGTCTTGGCTATCTTTTGCGGCATACTCCGATCTGAATCTTGATGCTCGTTAGTTGCAACTGCTGGCTTAGTCTGAAAATTTTGAAATAAAGCGGGACATGCTGAGCTTGTGACTTCGATTATATTTTGATCAGTCCGTGTCTTTGTCCGCCTCTTCACTTTGAGTTCACTTCTTTTGTCTCTTTTCATTTCTTCTGTTCTGAATTGACACTCATGCTTTCAATCATGCCAAATCTTGTGCCTTAAGGTGACACCTGCTTAGACAGCAACACAAGCAAACGAACGAAATTTTCTGCCCCAGTTTTCACTGAAAATTTTGTAAGTTATTTGCAACACACATTTATGCTACTCTTTATTGAAAACAATAAAAATCGGAATTGTGTATCCCTTGGAAAAATTGCCAGGCTATGCTGGGGAAAGAGAAAGGGTTCCTGATGGGGATAAGATGAGAATCCACGGGTTATACCGGGATAGGAATGAAAAGGTCTCTGTGGGGATGGAAAGAAAAGATCCGCGGGTTATGCCGGGATAAGAAAGTTCCTGCTAAGGATGGGTTATGAAGAAATTCCTGTGTTATGCGAGGGGAATCCGCGGGTTATGCCGGGATGAATGAAAAATCCTAGGTTATGCTAGGGGAATCCATGGGTTATGCCGGGATGAATGGAAAGTCCTAGGTTATGCTAGGGGAATCCACGGATTATGCCGGGATGAGTGAAATATCCTAAATTATGCTAGAGAGATCCGCGGGTTATGCCGGGATCGGAAGGAGATCCTGGGTTATGCAGGGGAATCCGCGGGTTATGCCGGGATGATAAGAAGTCCTAGGTTATGCTAGGGGAATCCACGGGTTATACCTGGATGAAAGGAGATCCTGAGTTATGTCAGTGGAATCCACGGGTTATGCCGGGATGAGCGAGAAATCCTAGGTTATGCTAGGGAGATCCGTGGGTTATGCCGGGATGAAAGGAGATCTTGAGTTATGTCAGGGGAATCAATGGGTTATGCCGGGATGAGCGATAAATTCTAGGTTATGCTAGGGAAATCCGCAGGTTATGCCGGGATCGGAAGGAGATCCTGGGTTATGCCAGGGGAATCCGCGGATTATGCCGGGATGAATAAAAAGTCCTAGGTTATGCTAGGGGAATCCACGGGTTATGCCGGGATGAAAGGAGATCCTGAGTTATGTCAAGGGAATCCACTGGTTATGCCGGTATGAGTGAGAAATCCTAGGTAATGCTAGGGAGATCCGTGGGTTATGCCGGGATTGAAAGGAGATCCTGGCTTATGCCAGGGGAATCCGCGGGTTATGCCGGGATGAACGAAAAGTCCTAGGTTATGCTAGGGAGATATGCAAGGCAGTGGAGGACATCTGAGATCCTTTTGACTGTGCTGGGGATAGAGGAGGAAAGGAACAACCTTTAGGTTATGCTAAGGGTAGGGGTGTGTTAACTCCTAGACTATGCTGGGGAGTGGAAAGTGTAGGGAGAAAATCCCCTGGTTATGCTGGGGATATGGAGGGAACTTCCCGGGTTATGCCGGGGTGTGAGGAAAGGAGAATTTATGCTGGAGAGGGGTGGAATGCAATCCTTAGGTAATGCCTAGGAAATCCACAGCTGTACAAAGGGGAACTAGGGATTGGGGTCTCGTGCTATCATGCTTATTTACGAGTTTGCAGAAAAACGAAAAGAAAACTTCCCTTTCGTCATTGACGCACCACCATCTTTGGTCCTTGTGCCTATCCTTTGGTTGTTTTTACCCTATGTTCATTTTTGCTTTTCTAAGTTGCACCTGCATCTATTTTAGTTCAGTAACAAAACAATCTGTTAGTTTGAACAGTGATTGGTTTTTCGGCCTTGTCACGCTTGATTTCAACTTCCTTTGTATTCAAAAGTGAACCCTTGGCTTTCAATCCTGTCTTTGTTAATTGGCCAGGAGGTCCTCATTTCAGATTGGTCTTTGTTTCTCGGGCCTTGGATTGTGAGTTTTGTCCCGCCTTTGATTTTGGGCTTGCTTTTGGGACTTTTAACAAGAATAAACATCCTATTCGGCTTAAAAACCCCCGAATTTGCTTCAACTTCATGCCTCTTTGACTTTGAATTTCCTTTATTTTATTTCCTTACTTTTGGGACATTAACTCTCATGATCAACTGGGATTGGCCGAGCGTACTTGACGATGTCATTCATTCCCTTAATTCTTGCCAGGAGAAAACAGCGAAGTCAGCCCTGCTACCTTTCTTTAAGGAATGGTGAGGAAATTAAAGTGGAAAGGAGTGAAGTATGAATTTAGATAAGTATGCACTTTGAGGGAAAAGAGGGAACTTATCTGGAAATATGAGCCGGCTTTAAATGGTGATGACATGCTTCTTGGACTGGATACCTGGACCAAATCCATTTCTGCTTTCTAACCTTAACTTTTCCTAAAACCGAAGAAACTTACTCAGACCCGGGCAGCAATATTTCCTCTTTTCGGCCGACGGCGCCCTTTTTGAGTTTTCGCCAATCAACCTCTCTCATTTCTCTTCTCCCGTCGCCCGATAGCACTCTTTGCAAGTTTTCGCTAGACGGACTCTCTCATTTTGTTTTTCTCTGCTCACCATCGCCATATAGTTCCCAGAGGTTTTCACCGATAAGAATCTCTTATTTTATTTCTCTCAAAAATTTGATTGGTGCTGAATCCCAAAGACGGTATTTTCTCCCCGGGGATCTATAACTTTATGACCATTCGGACGGATTTGTAACTTGACCAATGCATTTCTGCCCCAATTTTGATTCTCTTGGGTCAATGGGGTTTTTATTTTGATGTGACTGAACCTATGGGAGAGGCCTTCTACGTATCCTTTCGGAATCAAGTCAGACGTAGTTCAGGAAACTTGGTCCTAAACTAATTTTGTTTGTATTCTTTTTTTTTTTTGCATTTTTTTCAATATCATTTCCGGGTTACAAAGAGGGAGGGGCTAGCGGGAAAGCGAAACCTTCGCCATCTCAATCCACCTGGGTCATTGCTGCAGGGGATATAAACGTAATACCTCTTTACGACGTCTGCGTTTATCGCTGCCTCGGGCTCATCTCCTCCAACGTCGCCTAAGTACAAGGCTCCTCTAGGCAATATCTTTCTCATGATGTATGGTCCTTTCCAATTTTGGGAGAATTTTCCTTTGGCTTCCTGATGATGGGGAAGTATCCGTGTCAAAACCAGCTGCCTGACTTTGAAATACCTAGGGCGCACTTTCTTGTTGTAGGCACGTGCCATTCTTTGTTGCTACAACTGCCCGTGTCAATTAATGCCAGTTGCTCCAAATGGGTTTTGACCTATTTACTATCTTCGATTTCTGCTTCGACAATCACTCGAAGCAAAGAGATTTCCATTTCGGCAGGTATAACAGCCTCAGTTTCATAGACCAGCAAATAGGGAGTTGCTCCTACAGATGTACATACTGTGATACGATATCCCATCAGTGCGAAAGGCAGCTTTTCATACCATTGCCTCGAGCTTTGAGTCATTTTCCTCAAGATCTTCTTGATATTCTTGTTGGCTACTTCGACCGAACCATTAGCTTTAGGTCGGTAGGGAGTGGAGCTTCTATGTGCTATCTTGAATTATTAACATATCTCTCTCATTATCCGAATATTTAGATTAGCTGCATTGTCAGTAATGATGACGGCGAGAATCCCAAAGCGGCAGATGATATTGGAATGCACAAAATCCACTACCTCTTTCTTGGTTACAGACTTGAGGGTGATGGCCTCAACCCATTTTGTGAAACAATCAATAGCGACCAATATAAATCTGTGCCCATTTGAGGATTTTGGCTCGATCAACCCAATGACGTCCATACCCAAGGCGGCAAATGGCCAAGGTGCTGACATAGGATGCAGTTCATTTGGTGGTGCATGAATCAGATCACCGTGCACCTGGCATTGATGGCATCTTCGAATAAAGCTGAAACAGTCTTTTTCCATGGTCATCCAATAATACCCAGCTCGGAGTATCGTATTTGCCAGTACATAGCCATTCATATGGGGCCCACGTACGCCAGCATGTACTTCGTGCATAATTTTCCCGGCTTCTTCGGCATCCATACATCTCAACAAATTAAGATCTGGAGTCCTTTTATACAAAGTGTCACCACCTAAGAAGAAATTGCTCGCATGCCGTCAGATGATTTTTTTTTGTTCTCTAGTGGCTTGCTCAGGGTATTCCTGTGTTTTTAGGAATCTCAAGATGTCGTAATACCAAGGCTGTGGGCTAGGATCTGCTTCGGTTGCATTGCAATACCCATGTCTTTCTTTGATTTGGATTTGTAAAGGATCAACATAGGCATTCCCAGGGTATGGCAACATGAATGCCAAAGTTGCAAGTGCATCTGCAAACTCATTGTGGAATTGGGGAATGTACCTGAACTGTACCGACCTGAACCGTTTGGTGAGGTCTTCGACATTTTGTATATATAGGAGGAGCTTAATGTCCCTTGTCTCCCATTCTCCTTGAGCTTGTCGGATGATTAGATCGGAATCCCCCATGCTTAGCAACTCTTCGACATCTTGGTTAATAGCCATGTTCATGCCCATAATGCAAGCCTCATATTTAGCGGTATTATTGGTGTAGAAGAACCGAAGTTTGGCTGTAGCTGGATAATGCTGGCCTGTAGGTGAGACTAAGATTGCCGCGGTCCCTACGCCCTTAGCTTTTGCTGCTCCATCGATGAACATTTTCCAGACGGGGGTGTCTTCGGTTGCTACTTCCAATGTGTTCACTTCTTCATCAGGGAAGTAAGTGTTCAGAGGTTGATATTCGTCATCAACGGGGATTCTCTGCAAGATGATCTGCCAATGCCTGTGATTTCATCGCCGTACGAATGACGTAAACAATTTCGAACTCGGTGAGTAAGATCTGCCATTTAGCTAGTCGCCTTGTGAGCATTGGTTTTTGGAATATGTACCTTAGTGGATCCAGCCTGGTTATGAGGTAGGTGGTATGGGCTTGCAGATAATGCCTTAAGTTATGAGCTACACATGTCAAGGCGCAACACGTTCTTTCTAACAATGTGTATTTGGCCTCGTAGCCGGCAAACTTTTTGCTCGGGTAATAAATGGATTGCTCTTGATTTCCCGTGGCGTCATGGTGCCCGATAATACAACCAAAAGAGCCTTCCAAGACCGCCAGATAGAGAAGCAGTGGCCTTCCTGGTTCTAGCGGAACTAAAATTGGTGGATTGGACAAGTATTGTTTGATTTTATCAAAAGCTTCCTGACACTCGACCGTCCACTTAACCGCTGCATCCTTTTTCAGTAGCTTAAATATGGGCTGACACGTTGAAGTTAACTGGGCGATGAATCGGCTGATGTAATTCAACCTTCCCAATAGACTCATTACATCCTTTTTGATCTTTGGCGGGGGCAACTCCCGAATGGATTTGATCTTGGTTGAATATAATTTATTGCCTCTCCGACTGATGATGAACCCAAGAAGTTTGCCCGACGGAACTCCAAATGCGCATTTTGCCTGATTCAATTTCAAATTATATTTGCAGATCCTTTCGAAGAATTTCCTCAAATCGTTTACATGATCACCTTGAGTCTTGGATTTGATAATCACCTCATCCACGTATACCTCCATTTCTCTATGCATCATGTCATGGAAGATGGTGGTCATAACCCTCATGTGTGTTGCCACACCGTTTTTCAATTCAAAAGGCATAAGTTTATAACATATGTTACCCAAGGTGTGGTAAAGGCGGTTTTCTCAGCATCTTCCTCATCCATCAGCACTTGGTCATGCCCCACATACTCGAGTTTTCCCGTCCTTCTTCGGCACCGGGACCACATTAGCCTGCCATGTGGTGTATCGCACTACCTGGATTACCCTGCTTCCAGCTGTTTTGTAATCTCCTCTTTGATTTTATCACTAACATCAGGCTTGAACTTTCTTTGCTTTTGTTGGACTGGAGGGCATTCGGGGTATGATGGTAACTTATGAACCACCAAATCCATACTTAAGCGAGGCATGTCGTCATAGGACCACGCAAATACGTCTTTGAATTCCAACATGAGTTGAACCAATGAATCATGTATCTCTTTATTTACGTGGATGCTTATTTTAGTTTCTTTGATTTCATCAAATTTGCCCAGGTTAACCGGTTAAGTATCATTTATGCTAGGCTTAGGTTTGTTCTCAAAGTGTTCCAATTCTCGAGTGATTTCCCCAAAATCCTCTTCTTCATTGTATTCCGGTTCCTGGTTATTATTTCACAAACAGCAGCGAGTTTGGGTCGTGGCATGAAGTTCGCGAGCATGTCATTTTATTTAAAGACGCATTATTGGGACTGAAAGAAAAGATGAAAAATATAGAAAGACAGAAATCAGAGAAAGGCAAAGAAATATGAATGACAAAATATTGATTTTATTTCTTTGAACTTGAAAGATAACAGGGTTTACAATTGAGATTTAAAGTGCTAAAAAGGAAAACAAACAACCGAGCTACACCCTGAAATAGCTCGTAATGTGGGAAAAGGTAGCAAGGCGATACTACCTGGTCTCCTGCCTGACCGGAAAAGGTGTGGCCTTTCAATTTTGAAGTTTGGCATTTGGCCCCATGTAAAAGCACTTCAGCGGCGCTTGAACCTTCCCCTGGTTGGACCATGTTTACTTCATAGAGAAACTCCCTCATAGCCCCGCAGATCTCATCAATTTCTTCTACCGTGAATGTTTCTTCTTCCTCATCTTCACTATACTTTTATTTTATAAAAGGTTTTGTACAAGTGAGGTAGGGGTCGTGATAAGGCCCATCTTGGCGCTTTCTGCGATTAGCCCAGGTGATATCCTATGAGGTTGGATGAAGAACCAGTCCAAAGAACTTTTCTGTGGCAGGCAAGGCGACCAGCTCGGTTATGCCTTGTAAGGAGTTTCTGAGTCCCTTGCCTGGCTTGAAACCTTGGCAAGTCATTTCCTTTGCTACCATAATATAAGCATTTGATTGAAAAGGTTGGGGAGCGGCTTGCCCTCTTCATGTTGATCAACTACTACGACTTTATAATCTTGATAGATTATGTGTTCACTCCCTTCCTTGGCTTCTAAACAGGGAACAGAGGGGTCCTGGTAAATCGATTGTTCGTCCTCTCCATGAATTACATTCTCTTAATTTTCGTATTCAAGTTTCAGCATTTGGTGCAAGGTAGAAGGCACTGTCCCTGCAACATGAATCAATGGCCTACCTATGAGGTTGTTGTAGGGGGTGTCCATGTCCAATACCTGGAATGTTACTTCGAAGTCGACTGGACCAAAGTGAGTACCAAATCGATTTCACCTATGGTATCCCTTTTTATTCCATCGAAGGCTCGGACACATACGTTGTTAGGACGCGTCCTCCCTATCCCGATCTCCATTCTCTGCAAGGTAGATAGTGGGCATATCTCTACTCCGAAACCTCCGTTGACCATCACTCTTTTGACGTAATATCCCTCACACTTGACAGTGAGGTGCAAAGCCTTGTTGTGAGCCGCTCCCTCCCGGGGTAAGTCATTCTTACTGAATGATATCTAGTTAATGGCGAAGAATCTCTCAGCCATTTTCTCTAGTTTCTCTACAGAGATCTCAGCTGGTACATAAGCTTCGTTCAGTGTTTTAGCCAACACCTGCTGATGTTCAGGAGATTTCATCAAGAGTGACAATAAAGAAATCTACTCAGGGGATTTTTTGAGCTGATCCACCACTTCGTACTCCGGCATTTTAATTTTCTGGAAGAAAGCTTCTGCTTCCTCAGCATTCACTGGCCTCTTTGGCGGAAATCACCGTTTGGTAGCGGCATTCACCTCTTCCATGTCTAAGTATTTCTTTGTGGGATAATCTTTTTGAACTTCCCCGAGGACTTCTTTGCCTTTGTATGTAATGATGGTTTCTTGATAATTCCAAGGGATGGCTGAGGGGTTGGTCATGGGCTTCTGTGGCGTGCGACAATAACCACGGGCTCATTCAGTATCGGTGGTTTAATCGATCCCCATACCACATAGGCTTTCTTGGGTATGTACATGGTTTTGTTCAGCTCGAACCTTTTTGGTGGGCTTAAAGTGGGATGCTTTTCTTTGCGTCCTCGTGGGGTGTAGAGTATTGTTTCTTTGGTAGGGGTTGTCTCATCTTCAACCTCAGCCTTCTTTTCTGCTTCAGGGCATTTGACTTCATTCATGTTCTTTTCTTCCATCTTTTTTGGGGTGACTTTTGGTTTTCTATCTGCCTCGGTGATGGCTATGATGGCTTTCAGAGCGGGATCAAATTCTTTGTCTTTGCAGATCATTCCGATGACCGGCCCGTTATGTGAGCCGGTAACGGGTTATATGTTACATTTTGGACCTTGTCATCTCTTAGCGTTATCTTCTTTTGATCTATCAAGTCCTACACTGCTCGTTTTAAGGTCCAACAATTTTCAGTATCATGCCCCTCTGCCCCAGAGTGGTAAGCACATCGCACGCCCCTTTGGTAAGAAGGTGATTCAAGATTCTGTCTGTTTGGGGGTACAGGCTGGAGGAGACCCATATGGACTAGCTTTGGGAACAGGCTGGCATAAGACTCTCCTATTGGGGTGAAGTTCTGCCTTCGAGGTGGCTCCCTGGGCGATAATTATTTTGCTGAGGGCGGGGATTGTAATGATTCTGA
This sequence comes from Nicotiana benthamiana, assembly GCA_034376525.1. Lineage (NCBI taxonomy): Eukaryota > Viridiplantae > Streptophyta > Magnoliopsida > Solanales > Solanaceae > Nicotiana > Nicotiana benthamiana. The sequence goes on from CM067339.1 coordinate 154,944,469, forward strand.
GGAAGTTTATTTCTTGGAGCTTGATTTATATTGTTCTGCTATTCAGGTCGGGCGAAGGGCTGAGCATTCATAACTGCGTAGGGTTGAGGGACATAGTGCATGTCTCGGTGAGGATAGTAATGTTGAGGTGCTCTTTCAGAGAATGCATGCCTGTGAGTATGTTGTTTCCTTATCCTGGAGGCTACCATGGATGCTTCCTCTTTCTTCTTGTTCCTTGGGATTCCTCCCGCCCCTCCTTGTATGGTTTGGGAAGTGGCTCTTATGGAAAATTGACTTAGAAATCCTTCCTGTTTTGAGGCCATTCTCCACCATCTCCCCAATCTTTATTGCTTCTGCGAATGGTTTGCCCATTGCGGACATCATGTTCTAAAAATAGTCTGCCTCTTGTGCCTGCAGAAAGACGGTGACCATTTCTGTTTCATCCATAGGAGGCTTCACTCTGGAGGCTTGTTCTTGCCATTTAATAGCATATTCTCTGAAGCTTTCAGCAGGTTTCTTCTTCAAGTTGGCAAGGGAATTCCTATCTGGGGCGATGTCGATGTTGTACTGGAATTGTCCTACAAAGTCCCGGGAAAGGTCATCCCATATGTGCCACATGTAATGTCTTGATCGATGTACCATTCGGATTCTATACCCACTAAACTCTCCCCAAAGTACGCCATCAGGAGTTCTTCCTTTCGCTGGCTCCACGCAATTGATTGCAATACTTTTTCAGATGGGCGATGGGGTCGCTGTGGCCATTCTCGAATTTCGGCATTTCAAACCCTATCAGAAGATGTACATGGGGAACATGCACATGTCAGAATAAGATACACTTTTCTGTCCGCTCAGCCCTTGCATATTCTTCAGGCTTTGCTCAAGACTCTTCATTCTCCTTGTGATTTCATCCTGCTCGGGCGCTTTGGAAGTTTTGTAAGGCATAAGGGTAAGTTCATATGTTGGCTGAGGGTAGCTGTATGTAGGGTACGAGGGAGGCTCATTTTGGTAGTTACGAGTTTGAAATGTAAAGGCTGTGGAGTCAAACAGGGGCCTCCGTACCGCATGCTATGTAGTAGCTGCGCACGGTGGGGCTGTAAAGATGTTGGGAACTGGCCCGGATGCAAACATTGGAGGGTGGGTTTCAGAAGGCGCCCCAACAAAATTGGTTGAAATGGTGGGCTGCCCCAAAAAAGATTAATAAAGATATAAACTTTGATTAGAAAGGGTAATAGAACGAAAGCAACTACCAAACTAAGACTTACACAACCTTGCAGACTCGAAAGGACAACAGACAGACTCTTTTTCAGAAAAATACAAATATATGAGTACATTAACATTTCAAATGCTTTTGGAGCTTGGGGGGCATCATTCGGCCTTGTCGCGGGTTTGCGCGCTAGAAATCCTTGGAGATAGTGGAGATCTTTCATTACTTGTCGGACAAATGTCATAGCAGCGACAAAAAATATAGATTTTGTCATGCCCTCACAGTGATTGCATTTAGTGGTAATATAGTCTGCAATTGCCCGCACCTTTTATCTGATAACCCCTTTTCTTGTAACGCCCTATTTGTTCGGCCCGTGCTTCTAAATTCCGTTCAGCTGCTTGATTCAACTTTTGAAACTGCCTCAAATCTCTTTCCAATCATGCTATTACCTCATAGAAATGCTCCCTCTAAGCTTTGAAATCTCTGACTTGTTTGGCCATTTTGTTTTCAGCTATGACAACCCTCTGTTTTAAACCAACGCTTTCATTGCTGCTTCCTTCTTTCAATTGCTCCAGTATGCGGGCCATTTCTTCTGCATTTTTGACTAATTGCTTCTGAGCTCTAGACAGTACACCCTCCGCCTTATTTAGGTCAAAACCGTGTTCAGTTACTTTTCGACACAGGTTCTCTATTAGCTTTTCATCTTTTGTACTCCTCGGAGGATTTTCTATGGCTGTCGCCAATTTCTGAATCTAGGCTCGCAGAGCTTCATTTTCTTTAACCAGTACCTTCTTTTCTCCTTCGCTGGCTGCAACTTCTAGACTGTTTTTTCGAATTGCAATTCTTGAATTTTCTTTTCCAGCCTTCCTATGGTAGCACGATATTCATTTTCTTTTGCTAGCCAATCCCACTACTCTTGTGATGTTCCAACGAACTCTTGGAGGTGAGGCCTTTTGGGTGGTTTTTCGTGCTCAATTTCCTTCCTTTACCACGGAGGTACCCAGAGACACTTCACCTCTGGTAGGATCTGTACACAAGTGTCAGCGGTTAGGTATTGGCATTCATTCCAGATTTTGCGAACCATTGCTTCGGGGAACTGACTACCAGGCCCAATTTCAGCTACCCGGATGCTGAGATCTTCATCTTTTGGCACTATCTGGCATCTTCCGAGTTGTCTCAAGACCCGATGTGGGGCATAAGGCTGGATGCTCCTAAGGCCCATCAAGAGAAAATGTGGTTTTGTTGCGGGTATATACACAACTTTGTCCACGGAGAGCCATCTGAGTGTCCATTGTATTTTATTTGTAGAAATAGCCCGGAGATGCGACATCCACTCTACGACACCCTCTGGTAATTTAAACCCATTCACCCTATTGTCAACCTTTTCTATGTAACCTTTTGTTGGCAACCCATAATTCATGAACCGAGGCCTGTGACATAAATGCTCAATCATCCAGATAGCAAGTTACAGCCTTCAAAGAAATCCCCCATGCTTTACAAATGGAAAGAGCTCGGAAGATATCAGACAGGATCATTAGAGCAAGAGTACTCTTTGCCTGAGTCATCAAAGTACTAACGACCCCTGCTATCTGTATGTCGATGTTCCCGTCCTTTCACGGGAATACTAAAAGACCCAAGAAAGACACCATGAACGCGAAACATCGATGCTCCTCCCATTTGATCCGATTACCCTTGCTACAAATGAGGTTTTTAGGGTTGTTGAATCCTCCGATGTGGCCATACCTTTGGTATATAAACTGCAGGGTACAGAAGCCATCCGATAAATTAGGGTAGTGAATCTTTTTACTAATTTTCAAAACATCCAGAAATATTTGCCCAGCGAGGGCTCTGGGTGCGATCAAGTATTGATGTCTCAAAGGGATTTATGAGTCCCGATATATCCAGTCATTTCCTCTAAGGTCGGGGTTAGCTCGAAGTCCGAGAAGTAAAGGACATTGTGGGTCGGGGCCCAGAAAGTGATTAAGACCTTTATGATGTCTCCCATAGGGTTGATTTTCAACAAACTAGTGAGGCCTCCCAGATGTGCGTTGACCTTTTTCTGTGCTGCTTCCCCGAGGTCATTCTACCACAACCACATCACTAGATAACTATACTATCAGTTTTGTTGTTTTTGGTGTGTTTGTTTTTGAAAAATCTGGCAGATTTTGGCGTTATTCGAACATTGGTTTTAGAAGCGACTACCCTAGCACTACTATTTTCTCAATTTACCCTTTGTCTACAGGACGATCAACATGCGAATCTAAGACAAATAAATTTGCAAGTAGCACGTAAAAATGAGTCAGGGTGGTCTTTTATTTTAGGGCACCTGTCCTAGATGAACCCAACCCCTGTGTTGAGTCCCCTAAGTCAAATGCAGGATGCAAATAAACGTTCCTACTAGGGATCCAGCATGAAGTTTTGTTATACTAAGTTGAGAACCTCGTTATAAGGTCTAGACTGTGTACCCGAGTGGACAACTCGAGTCGAGGAGGGGGCTACGTACCAGGGACCCGCGAGATCATCCAGTTTTGTAACTTGTCTAGCCTCTTTCTTATTTCAGGGTAAGACACTAACAGAATAGGGAGTCTTATCCATTAAGCACATACCCGGAGGTGAGAAGTGAAGGGTTTTGTAACGGTTTATATATACATTTCATATAATATCAAAGCGGTAAAACATGCGGCATTTAGCAAAGAACAGGTAAGCAAATCAGAAGAAGAAAAATATGACAATTATTGTAAGCTTGAATTCTTTAACCCTGAACCAGAGATTATGGATTCTTGTCCCCAGCAGAGTCGCCAGAGCTGTCACACCTCATTTTTTTGCTTACACGTGGCTACCCCGAAAGATGACACGTGTATAGGAGTTTTTCCAATTGAAGTGATATTATTCGAGATGGGATTAATTATTTATTTCAAGAGTCGCCACTTGGGATAGGTTGGGCTTTTGGTGTCCCAAGTCACCTGTTTATTTAAAATCCAAAATTGAGGAAATTTCGACTCTCCAACTGGGGTCTGCAAACCAGAAATTCATGAGTAAGGAATTCTGTTGACCCGAGGGAAGGTGTTAGGCACCCTCGGATCCCGTGGTTTTAGCACGGTCGCTTAAACTCATTATACATGGCTAAAAATCTGATTTACTATATTTGTTTAAACATATCATGCAATTTTAATAACATTAACCGCTTTTAACATCTTTTAGGAGGTTTATAATGTCATTAAAATACGTCACGAATCACGTCACATAAATGTGCACACAATTTTGGACATGTCCTAACTCCATTGAGATTTGGATTTGGGTTACATAAATGCGCACCCGAGTTTAGGAAGGTAATTTTTTATTAGTAACTTCGCGCCTATAACAACTACGTCTTCATATTTATGGAAGGCCGTGAAATTCGCTAAATGACACTTCCTATTTTTCTATGTGTTTTAATGAATTAAAGAGCCATCGCATGGTATTAGATTTGATTAACGCGGCTCACCTTATTTTAAGGACGTTCTAATACGTACTAAATTCTCTACTATTGCTGGTGTTTAGATGCACTAATCATTTTATGTATAGACTGTGTATTTTAAAAAAACAATACATGCATCTTAGCCTCATTCATGGCTAATTGCACACACACTGGATTCAAGTTTGGGCCAGCCTAGGATACACGTTGTGTTTGGCGACTGCTAGGCTTCTCAACTGGGCCCAGAGTTAATTTGAACAGAGGAATCCATACGAACACATTTCCATAATGCCCTTTTTTGGTTTGAGTTTATACACAAGATTAAGTATCTACATATTCACCAAGAGGATACTAATGATCATTTTTTATAAGTTTTTAATATTAGATCTGAACTAAATGATTCATATACTCGTCAGTCAGAGTATATGAATCTAACCTTCAAAATTCAATTACGATTTTGATCACAACTTACAGATCTGAAACAAAGCATGGCCGATGTGTTGAAACCCAAACGAATTAAAACAATACACAATGTTTGGATTTCGAATAGTTATTAAGCTAATATTTCCTGAGTCCCTCATTTCTAAACAAAGCAGGAAATAAACACCTAAAACAACCACATCACTAGTTAACTATACTACCAGTTATTCGTGCTTAAAATAATAGTTCAAATGTCCTGATATTACAAATAAATCAGTCTCTAATGTTCAGTTATTACAGAATGAAATAGTTCAAATGTCTAATTACAACAAGGTGAGAATATTAACACTAAAGGAGGGGAAGAACATGGTGGGGATTCAAAACAAAAAAATGAAAATAGAAGCAGATCTTCATACAAACAATACATTTTACTTGAGCTTCAATACATCAATGAACATTGAAGGTACCTGTAATTCTGCAAAAAGAAAAACCTATGAGTAAATGTAATGAATCAACTAAGCAATCAGTAGCCAATCAAACAGTGCATCCAGGACTTCAGCGGAGTTTTTAGAGAATTAAGTCTTCAAAATTGATTCAAACAGCATTAATGATGTTTCCCAGACATAGGAAGAGCTAATATGTATTTTTTATCTCTAAAATTCAAAGGAAAGGTTCTGTATCCTTCAAAATGTGCTCAGGTAGTTTCTTTTATAGTGGAGCCTTAGGGCATTAGTTTTTCCCTTGATTTTCCTTTAGTCCCGGAGTTAGTTTTCAGGTTTTCTAAAATGATCCCTCATTTCCTGACTCTGGCCTCAAGTTTGAGGCAGAAATTGTGTTTTAGCCCTTACTAGAAGGTTCTGGGGATTACTATCAGATTCCTTTAAGGTTCAAATTCCTCTTATACCCCTATCTCTTTTCCTAAATAACCAAGATGAAGATTTTAATCTCAGTTATTCCTTGACCCTGGTTTAGTTACAATTTACCCAGATCAATAAAGTTTGGGTCACATTTCAATCTTGGACTAACAGGCTTATCAAAGTGCAAATCAGCCAAAACTACTAGGTTTTAAAACAAGTGCCTTAATGTAAACTTTCAGCAAACAAACATTATTCCATATGACCATTCAATATCAAAACAAAGGATCAAAATAACTATAAGAACGGATATATCCATTAACACTTAACTTTTCAGAAATAGCTCAATCAAAGTACTCAAAAATACTTGAAAATGAGAAGCACATAGCAAGGAGTGAACACTTAGTTCATGAGCAAAATTAGGAAGCAAGTAAAGGTTCAGCGGGAAAGAATAGCTTAATTATGTATAAGTACTGAAGATCAAAGTTATAGTGAAATGAGAATCAAGCACTCAGTAGCATAAACTACTAACCAAACTAAGTAGAACATCAGGGAACAGAACAGATGAGGATCATGAGATGAAGGTCAACAACCATAGAAGTCATACTACTGAATGATTTCACAAACTAAGCTTTCAGGATGAGAAGGCTAATGCATAAAATGATATCACAACTACTTAGGAGACGAAGAAATTTCAGATTATTGACAAAGAAAGCATATGACAATTTAAACCTACTTTAGGCAAGATTGTGGACAAACAAATAATTATTTAAAAGAAGTCAAATATCTAAGAGCTAATAGAATTGAAGCAAATATATACAGAAAAAAGATAAACTACTTAGCTTTTGTTTCACACATGCATATCCACTTGAGCCGATTTTGTTGGTTCTTGACCCCTTTTTGTAGAGGTTTTTAACCTCCTAGGATAACTGGAAAGGATGTATAACCGGTTTTGAGTTCAGGAAAGGGCTTTGTGATTTTGAGACCCCAATGAGGTCTTAGATATTAATTTCTTCAGTGATTGGGGTTGTTTAGGAGTTGTGGGTGGCATGGTTGGGGAGGGGAAAGGCCAAGGGTTGCCTGGGAGGATTTTGACAAAGTTCTAACAGGGTTTGAGTTTTAGGGTTGAACTTCAAACTAATATTCGACACGTTTCAGGTAGATTCGAAAGGTGTGACACATATGGTTGGAAATAGGAGACTGAGTTGTTTCAGGGCTGTAAGTTTGGAGGGGTTTGGAGTTGGGTCACCGGAGATGGGTGTTCCGACGACCTTTCTATGAATATTTGAGCCGATGGCGGGGCATTCGAAAGGAAATGACTGCAGGACAAGGAAGGGGAGGTCCTAGTGGTTGTATGGTGTAAAGCTGGAGGGGTTTGGAACAGGATCGCCGGAGACGGTGGTTCTGACGACCTTGTTTTCGAATATTCGAGATGGGGGGGGGGGATTTCTCGACGGGAACTAATTACAGGACGGGAAAGAACACGTGGTGGTGATTTGATGGTGTAAATCTGGGGAGGTTTGGTGACCAGCCGTCGTCGTGAGGCGATTTCCGGCTGCGGCGTTTGGGTGTTAGGCGGGTGGTCAATGATGGTCGTGGGGTGGTCAATGGGTGGTAAAGGGTGGTTAAGGGCGGTGTTACACCGGGGGTAGATGATACGAGGTAGGGAATGAGTTTGGTCTCTAAGTGTATTAGAGACGTTTGGACATATATATCCAAAACTGGGGGATGTTTCAAGACCGTTGGATGATCTGAGATCAATGGCTGTGATGAGCCCTTTTGAAACGGTGTTGTTTGGGTTGGTCTTCTGTGGACCATACTAGGGTCGGTTGTTTGGGCTGGGTTGTGTGTTTTTAAAGGGAAAACAGGTTTGGGCCACTCAGGTCTGGCCCAATTGTGGCCCGCCTGAGTGGCTGTGTATATATATGTATTACTTATTATTTTTTTTGCCTTTTCTTTTATTCCTTTCTTTTATTTTAATTAACTCCTAATTTTATTTAAAAACCAAAAACTCCTAATTAACACAAATAAAATGCAAAAAGTTGAATTCAAACCTAAAATAATTAAAATGTCGGAAATATTTTTTTTTGTATTTTAATTTGTAGAACAAACTTATTTAACAATTAAATCTTTAACAATTTTAAACATGCATTTAATAAACACCCACTGGCACATGATTAAATAAAATTAATATTTAAAGAAAATTATAAGCTTTGGAGAGTCCTATAGGAGCTATTCCAACCGGGTAAAAATCGTGTGCTCACATAATTGAAACAGCTAAAATCGACCAGAAATGGATACAACAAGACCCAGAAAAAGTAGTCACAAATTCAAAAATCAACCAACAATTTTGGAGAGTTTAACACTCTTAAAATCCCAGAAACCAACACACCAACCAATTGAAATCCTTTTCTTTCTTTCTTTCTTTTTTGGAAATTTTCATATCTAAAAGTTTTTTTAAAAGAGGCAGAGTTCTTCGATTTTGTGAGAGATGAGTGAGGTTAGAGAGGGGTATTTTGGAGAAGATGAGGAATAGGGGCATGGGAGCTTAGGTTTTGGAAATTTTTGGGGAGTTCGTCCGTCTCTGTTGTGTGTTGATGAATGAATAATCAGCAGTTGCTAGCTTTTTTAGGGTTCTAAACTAGGAGAGCGGAGGGATCCATTAAGATTTCATTTATGAGGGAGGGGTCTGATTAGAGAGGATAGGGGGAAATAGGGACGACTACTAGGGTTAGAAAAATGGGGGGTCCGTTTGTTCTTGTCCTGAGAATGGGGAATATTCCACTTTTTAGTGGATGATGATTAAAATGGGGAACGAGGTTGCTTTGTGTGGGTGAGATCGGACCAGGTGAGGGGAGATCTGGATTGGACACATGTGAAAAATAGATTGAGCCTGAAACTAAAGCCCGGCTTAATTTAAACTCAAGCAGCCTTCCCCTATTTTGTTTCTTTGTTTCTTTTCTCCCTTTTAATTAAAATCCTAAACAAATTAAATAAAATCCAAAAATTAGATTCTACCTTAATATATTTAGTAAAATTAATCTTACCTATTTTTCATTTACTTAAAACTAATTAATTTAAAACTAAAAGCTAAAATCTTAACAATAATCATTGTATTTTTTTTTGTAATTTTCTTTTGATAATGCAATTAATATGTGATTGAATCTAAAATTTCAAATAAAACCTAAAATGCTATGCAATGTATATTTGGACATTTTTGTGGTATTTTCTATAATTTTTAAAATATTAAATATGCACAAAATTTTATCAAATGCAAACAAATAAATAGGAATTTCTAAAATTCTATAACATTAAAAAAATTAGAGAAAAATCTATTTTATTTACATTTTGTAGGAATATTTTCATCGGGCAAAAATTACGTGTTCAAAGCCGCCCATTTTTGCTCGGAAACATGAAGAGTTTTGGGGCATAGATAAAGTGGGTAATTGTGAGCAATTGTTTTGCCCGTTTAACACTCCATGGGTAGCATTTTGAAAAAGTTTGACCGAACATACTTTATACATTGCCTTCATATCCTCGGCTATAAAGAATCAAGTCAATGTAGTTCTAGGAATTTTGGTAGCTGGGATTACTGGAAAAGCTGTGATTTTACTGTTGTTGCTGCTTGATGAACTCCTTATTACACCAAAATCAAAATTAAAAAGACTAACTAAGCCTATCATCTATGAGTTAAAAGATTCTTATCTATAAGTCTTTTGAAGCTTTATCTTGAGTCTTGGCTGATTCTTACAGCAAACTCTGATCTGAATCTTAATGCTTGTTAGCTGCAGGTGCCAGTTCATTCTTCTATGACTTCTTTGGATCAAGACCAAACATGCAAAGCTCATGACTTCAGTCATGTCGTGATCAATCAATATCCGTTCATTCGCTTCTGCATTTTGGATTCACTTATTTTCTTTTCATATTTTGGATTGAGACGTTTTCTTTTGCTAATCTTGAATCATGTGCCTCAAGGTAAAAACCTGATCTGACACCAAAACAAACAAACGAACGGAATTTTTCCGCTATAGTTTTCATTGGAAATATTTCGTGAGTTATTTATAACAAAACTCTATATTATTTTATTATTGAAACAAATAAAACAGTCAAAATTGGTGTAAGCTGAGAAAATGGAGACTAGGGAGTGGTGACCCTATGCCTAAAAATGAAAGCAACTAGGATGTGGAGACCTTATGTTGGAAAATGACTAGTGAGTGGAAACCCTATGTCTAAAATAAAATCAACTAGGGAGTGAAGACCCTATGTTGGAAAAGAGACTACGGAGAGGAGATCCTATATCTAAACATAATGTCAACTAAGGATTGGAGACTCTATATTGGAAAAGAGACGGGGGAGTGGAGACCATATGTCTAAAATAACGTCAATTAGGGAGTGGAGACCTTGTGTTGGAAAAGCGACTAAAGAGGAGACCCTATGTCTAAAAATAACTTCAACTAGGGAGTGGAGACCCTATGTTGGAAAAAAAGACTAGGAGTGGATACCCTATGTCTAAAACTACTTCAACCAGGGAGTGGATACCCTATGTTGGAAAAGAGACTTGGGAGTGGAGATCCTATGTCTAAAATTACTTCAACTAGGGAGTGGAGATCCTATGTTGGAAAAGAGAATAGAGAATGGAGAACCCATGTCTAAAATTATTTCAACTAGGTAGTGAACACCCTATGTTGAAAAAGAGACTAGGGAATAGAGGCCTTGTGTCTGAAATAACATCAAATAGGGAGTGGGGATTCTATGTTGAAAAAAGTGACTATGGATTGGAGACCCTATGTCCAAAATAAAATCAACTAATGAGTGGAGACCCAATGTTGGAGAAACGACTAGGGAGTGGAGACCCTATGTCTAAAATAACTCCAACTAGGGAGTGGAGACCATATGTTGGAAAAGAAGACTAGGGAGTAGAGACACTATGTCTAAAATAAACATCAACTACGGAGTAGAGACCCTATGTTGGAAAAGCGACTAAGGAGTCCAATCTTCATGTCTAAAAGAAAATATCAACTAGGGAGTGAAGACCCTATGTTGGAAAAGAGTCTAGGGAGTGGAGACCCTATGTCTAAAATAAAATCAACTAAGAAGTAGAGACCCTGTGTTGGAAAAAAGACTAGGGAGGGGAGACCCTATGTCTAAAATAAAATAAACTAGTGAGTGGAGACCATATATTGGAAAATTACAATAGGGAGTGGAAATCCTATGTCATAAAAAACTCAACTAGGGAGTAGAGACCCTATGTTAGAAATCGACTAGGGAGTGGAGACCCTATATCTAAATAACTTCAACTAGGGAGTGAAGGCCCTATGTTGGAAAAGAGACTAGACAGTGGAGATCTTATGTATAAAATAATTTCAACTAGAGAGTGGAGACCCTATGTTGGAAAATACAGCTAGGGATTGGACACCCTATACTACCACGATTTTGAATTTTTTTTTTAAAAGAGAATGAGTAAAATACCGGGAAGAATTTGAAAAAGACTTCCCCTTTTTTTGAGTCGTTGTTGTGGTAGTGCTATTTTAGTCTCTGCACGGTTTATTTTGGTTGCACCTTCTTATTACAAGGTCTCTTTGGATTACACTTGTTTCCTATTTTTCAAACAAAGAACAATTGGCCAGTTTGAAGCATAGGTTGGTTTTGCGGCCTTGAGTGTTTTAGTCACTTGATCTCGGCCCGACCTTTTTGGTGATAATTTCACTTGAAAATTGTTGTTTCCTAAAGACCCATTTCATTTTTGGCCCTAGAGAACTTTTGGCTTTTCCAAAACATTACCATGACGGTTGGTCGTGTGGGTCTTGACCCTTTTCAACTTCATTTTGCCTTTGTAGGCTTTTCACTTTTTTTTTCTAAATTTAACTTCAGAGCATTGGCGAACCTTTGGATTTTTAAACTTCTCCAAGACGGTTAGCCATGTGGGACTCAACCTTTTCATATTCATTTTCCATTATAGGCATTTCAATATGATTTTATCTTTTCTAGAGTTTTGATTTTGAAGCATCGGCCGCCATAGCCAGTCAGGTTTCACTTGATATCCCTACCAAGGCTGGATGCCCTTTTGCATATTAGTTTGTATCACATGAGAACTCTGTAAATCAGTATTACCATCCTTTCTTTTTCTTAGTTTCAGAATAAAGTTATACCGAAAAGGATTCAAACAAAATCAAATAGTGGAATGGACAATGAATTATCCCTTTCAAGGAAAGGAAAGAAGTACTTATCTGGAGTGTATGGAAGCTTCAATAAACATGGGATGCCTCTTGGACTGGATTCTTGACCAGTGTAAACTATCCGGCTCTTATAAATTCATCACAACTTTTGCCTCAAAATCTAGAAACCTTGATATGACTCTGTCGATGCCGATGGCTGTGAGGATCCTCTTTTTGATCAGTGGTTCCCTTTGCGGGTTTTCACCAGCTGACCTCTCTCATTTCTCTTCTCACCATTTCCTTATAGTGCTCTTTGTGAGTTTTTACTAACAAGACTCTCTCATTTTATTTCTCTCGTTTTGGCCGTCTCAGATCCATATAACTGTATTCTCCCATTTGAACATTCTCGCTGATTGATCGAAAGGACTTGAGTGGTACCCTTTCTTTAGAGTCCGGTAGGTCAAAAAGGATTTGGGTAAAAAGGATATGGATTGAATTACAACTTTGGAACCTTTCAAGCGAAACCATCGCCGAATCATTGTAATTTTTTCCCAGTACAACTTTGGAGAAATGTGAATTTTTATTTTGGTGTGACTGAACCCCAGAGAGAGGCTACCTATGTATCCTTTCGGAATCAAGTTGAAAGTAGTTCAATGAACTTTGTTTTTTCTTTTATTTTTCTTTTCTTTTCTTTTGTTTTCTCTTTCTTTTCCTTTTCCTTTTCCTTTTTTTCATTTCAATATCATTTTGTCTCTTTTTTTTTTCTTTTTTCTTTTTAGTTCTTTTTTTTTCAATGGCACTTTTAGGTTCCAAAGAGGGTAATTAAAGGAAGGTAACCAGATCAAAGGGTTTTACAAAAGGGTTAATGGTGTTTGGTAGTGAGAATGAAAGCCTTCGTCATCCCAATCGGATCATTAATGCTATATACCAATATTGACAGTTATTTCAGGGACATTTCCTTTAATGTTTCCCATGTATAAAGCTCTCTTTGGCGGTACTCTTGTTACCATGTATGGATCTTTCCAATCTGGGCCAATTTTGCTTTAGTTGTTCTGATCCTTTGTTTTATTTCCTTAAATCTATTTTTATTGCATTATGTTTCTAGATTCATTATTTTGAAGTCTGACGACGTTTTAGGATATGGGCATGAAGTCCGCAAACATGTCATGTTATTAAAATCTGCATTTAACAGAATTGAAAAGAAAATAAGAAAAGTTACAAGATTAAGAAAAGAGATTCATGGACAATGAAATATTAATTTCATTTGGGGTTTTTTTGCATTTTAAAGATAGAAGGTTTACATCGAAAAGTAAGACAATGAAGTAAAACATCCGGATCACACCTTGTGATAATCCGCATGCAGAAAGGATAGCAAGACTGGCTACTAAGACTCCCGTCAGATGGAGAACTTTCGGGCTTGGCGAACATTTTTTGGCTTTTCTTCTATCTCGATAATGGTTGCAATAACATTTAGTATCGGATCAAATTCTTCATCTTCACAAATCAATCGGACTACTAGCCTATTGGTGTGAATAAGCAGAGGATTGTTCATCATATTAGGATCCTCTTCATCCTTAAACACTATTGCTTGGACCTTGATGAGGTCTTCCACTGCTCTTTTAAGAGTGCAACATTGTAACGACCCCACCAGTTGATTTGAGATCTAGCGCATTGTTCGGAAGTTTGTGGTCATGAGTATCTTCACTTCAAGCATTATAACTTGCACGCATGGTTGAAATTGAATTTTAGGAAGTTCGGAGTTGATTTGGAAATAAAATTCTCATTTCAGAGCTTTAAGTTGATAGAATTGACTAAGATTTGATTTCTGAGTAAACAATATAATTGGGATATAAAGTTCCAACAGTTTCGTATGATGATTTTTGGACTTGAGCGTATGTTCGAATCATCTTTTGGATGACCCGAGAGTGTTTCGACACTTATTGTGGAAACTGGCATTTTGAAAGAATTTCATAAATTTGGGTTGCAGCGCATTTCAATGTTATGGATGTCTATTTGAGATTTCGGGTGTGGGAATAGTTCCATATGGTGGTTCTGGTATTAGGAGAGCATCCGGAAGTGGATTTGGAGGTTCGTGTCATTTTTGGTCCATTTGGCGAAAGTTAGAAATTTTATGGTTTTGAGAAGTTTGACCGGAAGTGGACGTTTTTATATCGGGGTTGGATTCCAATTCCAGAAGTTGGAGTAGGTTCATAATGTCGAATTCGACTTGTGTGCAAAATTTGAGTGCACTCGGACGTGATCTGATAGGTTTCAACATTAAATGGAGAAGTTTGAAGTTCTAAAGTTAATAAAAGTTGAATTGGGGTGTGATTCATGATTTCGACATTGTTTAATGTGATTTAAGGCCTCGAGCAGGTCCTCGTTATGTTTTGGGACATGTTGGTGTGATTGCATAAGGTCCCGAGGGCCTTAGATGGATTCCGGGTGGTTAATGGATCGGATTTGGAATTTGAGGAAAAGCTAAGGCTGATGTCATCTGGTGCAGCCGTACATGCGAGATTTTAGCCATAGGTGTGGAGCTGCAGAAGTAGCCTAAGAGTCGTAGAAGCGAGCAGGAGCGCAGGTGCGAGGGAAGATCCGCACCTGTGAAGCCGCAAGTATGGAAGGGAGATCGCAGAAGCGGAAGCTACTGGGTTGAGTTAGAGCTGCATCTGCGATGGACTTTTGCATAAGCGGCTACAGGACCGCAGATGCGAAGGTCGGGTGTAGGCAGTGTCTTCTTTAAAACAAAGAGTTTGGCTCAATTTCTTTTTATTTCATCAATGGGATCCGATTTGGTGGAAAAACCTATAATTTTTACTTTTGGATTTTTACCATGTGTTTGGACATGGAACTTGGAATAAGTTATATATTTGAGTTCATGGCGTTATGGGTAAAGTTTAGCTTCAAAAAATTTCGGAATCCGGGCATGTGGGCCCGATGATGATTTTTATCAACTTTTCAATTAGGGTTAGAAACTATTATAAATTGGATTTTATTAAGTATTTGAGTATATATTAATGTGTTTTCATAATTATAGACTAGCTTTGGAGTGTTGGGCATAAGTTCGAGTAGCCAGAAGGTCTTGGAAGTCGGTTATAGAATTTCAGAGTGAGGTAGGTCTCCTTTCTAAGCTTGTTAGAGGGAATTTAACCCATAGGTGAAATAAATCGATATGCACTCCTATTTGTGGGGCCTACGTACGCACGATGTGACGAGAGTCCGTGCGTAGCTACTATTATGATTTAGTCTGGGTAGTCTAGGACCCAAAATCATGCTTTACTTGCAATATTTTCAACCTTATTGTCAATTTAAAATGCTTAAATCATATCGAACTTGGTAAATAAATTTCTAGAAGGATAAATATCACATTCTTGACTTTTAAAAGAGAAATTTCCTTTTCCTTGGACAACTTCCCCTTGATGAGTTCTTAATTGACTGATTGAATGTGTTTATTAACGAGTCGAGCGTCTTGGTAGATTAAATAGATGTATCTACGCTTCGTGCCATTCAACCCTCTGGCAGTGCATAATTTAAATATTATGTTGGATCGGGTCGTACGACCTCGACATGATTTGTGCATGCTTATATTTCTTGGCTTGAAATTAATAAATAATGATATTGCTCCCTAATCTGAGATAAATTGATAAAAAATGAAAAAATAAAATTTGGAAATCTCTTATTACCAAGAGGATTGTTTATTTTCTTCATGATTTCCTTGATTTTATTGTCGTTTTAACAAAATCCATGACTAAAAATATTATTGATGGCCATAGTAAATGTCATAATCGATCTCTCGTTACTACTTCTTCGAGATTAGATTGGATACTTACTGGGTACAAGTTATTTTCATACTCATACTGCACTTGTTGTACATTTTGTTGTACATGCACATGTACGTCTAGCAACCTTTTGGGTGAAACAACGTGGTTGATATGGGGACTTACGTGAGCTTCATCTTTTGAGACGATCCGCTGCCAACAGAGTCTCCTCAGAGTACTTGCATTTTCTTTCCTGTCCAAATTTATATTCCGGACTGTTATTGTATTTTTATTTTAATTCCTAGTAGATGCTCATGCACTCATGACACCGAATTCTGGGATGATTATGGGATTATTCAGTATTTAAATTTTCTAAAAACATTATTATTTTCTCCAACACCGGAGGTTCCTCGATTGAAGGTTTTGTTGGTGAAGTCTTCCTATTCTTAAGATCCAGAGAGAGTTTCCTAGGCTCATAGAGTAAGAGGCCATTCCATGTAAAACATTCACGCACTCCACTCAGCCTTCATCCTCAATTACATCAAGATTCAACAATACTACCTCTATAGTGTCCTCCATATTAATCATTGCACTAGTATCATCAACTATTACTGTCGTGACAAGGTCGACAAAGGAGCACACCTCTAAACTGTTGGGTTTCTTCATTGACTTGAACACATGAAAGACCACTTTCTCATCACCCACCCGGAAGGTGATTTCCCCTGCTTCTGCATCAACTAAGGCCTTCCTAGTAGCAAGGAAAGGTCTTCCCGATATGATTGAAACATTATAATCTACCTCACAATCCATGATCACAAAATTCGTTGGCAAGATAAATTTGTCCACCCGGACAAGGACATCATCAATAATACCCTATGGTTTCTTTATAGTTCTATCCGCTATTTGCAATCTTATGGAATTCAGCCTCAGTTTCCCAATAAGCAAAGTCTTGAAACTGAGTAGGGCATCAAGCTGATACTTGCCCCCAAATCATATAGAGCTTTTGCAAAGTTCACACTCCCACTGGTGAAAGGAATAGTGAAAGCATCGGGATCTTCTAGCTTCAGGGCCATTGAGTTCACGATTGCACGAACTTGATGGTTCATCTTGATAGTTTTGCAATCCATGGATATTTTCTTTTTCACCAAGTCCTTCATGAATTTAGCATATCCCGACATTTGTTCTAGAGCCTCCACCAAAGGCACATTAACGGATAAGCTCTTTATCATGTCAATAAACTTTTTAAACTCATTCTCATTTTTCTACTTTGCGAGCCTTTGAGGATAAGGTGGAGGTGGCCTTGGCAAAGGAGCGTTGGCTTTAGAAACAACCCTTTCCGGAATGTCTATTACGTGTTCCATAAACGTGTTCACTTTATTTTGAGTTTCCACCTCAACATGTTGAATGTAAATCCCCACTTACTCATTCACGTTCTCATCAATCACATTTTCAACCACCAAAGGAATCTCATCTTCTTTCAACTCAACTTCCTCACTCAAAATTTATTTTTGCTTGGAGGCATTCACATCACCCCCTCGTCCACTTCTTGTAGTTACTTCCATAACATGAGTGTTCTTACTCTTTGGTGTTAGAAAATACGCTTAACGCTAGAGGGGGGGTGAATAGCGTTATAATAAAATTTAGCGTAAACTTGCGGAAATTAAAATTTGTAGGAAGTAAATAAGTGCGATAAATAATAACTTACACACAGATATATCCTGGTTTACCACAACATGTGGCTAGTCCAGTCCCCGAGAGACTCTCTCGAGATTTTCCACTAACTTGTCAAGCTTCCGGGTGCTAAACAAACCTTTACAACTTGAGGACGCAAGCCTCAACACCTTTGCTCGGAGTTACAACACTCCAAGACTTCAACCAAGGAAACACAAGTTCCTTACAACAAGAGAATCACAATTCTCTTCCAAGTGTACAAACACTAAAACACTCAAACAATATACTCCTTTATGAGTAGTCATGAGTAAAAGAAATAAGCTCTAGATCACAACAACTTTGGACAAGAATATGGCTCTCAAAAGCTTTATGAAATTGAATATAAAATGATAAACAAAAGTATGCAAGCTTATAGCAATGTAATGATCAGTTGTAGTATGTTGTTGTGTTTAAAACACTGAAATGAAGCTGTATTTATAGTTGAAAAACTTGGCATTACCGTTGCCTAATTGCCAATTAAGAGTTGCTGATTTTACTCACTGACAATCGATTGTCAAACTCCAACAATCGATTGTCTGCCAGTCAGACCAAAATTCAATCCCAGATTTTACGCTTGATAATTGATTACTTACAATCCATAATCGATTACTGGCAACGTTCAAAAAATCCTTTCCAGATTTTACACAAACAATCGATTGTCCAGAATCAACAATCGATTACTCAGCAACGTTCAAAAAATCTTTTCCAGATTTTAATCAAAACAATCGATTATACAAAATCAATAATCGATTACCCAATAACGTTCAAAAAATCTTTTCCGGATTTTAATCAAAACAATCGATTATACAGAATCAATAATCGATTACCTGACGGTATTTGAAAACTTTACGACAACGGTCAGCTTCACAATCGATTGCACAAAGTCAACAATTGATTACTTATCAGTTTTTGAAAAACATTTTAGACACTGTCTCTTTGACAATCGATTGTCCAATGTAACAATCGATTATTTAATAAATTTGAAAATCACTGGAAGACACTGTCTCAACATAATCGATTACCATTAGTTCATAATCGATTATTCTGAGTTTTGAAAAACTTTGATGGACACTGCCTCAGTCACAATCGATTGTCATTAGTTCACAATCGATTGTCATGCAGGTTTGAAAAACCTGATGCTCACTGTCTTACTCACAATCGATTGTCATTAGTTCACAATCGATTGCATGCAGTCTTGGCTTAAAACAATCGATTATCATAAGTACATAATCGATTATCTTAGACCAGATTTTTAAGGCATGTCTAAAAATTATTTTGACTACTGTAAATATGCATGATTTAAAATCATTTGACATTAAATTAAATATGCATGATTTTGGAAAATAGTTTTATGAGAGAAGCCATGTTACGAGTCAAGTTGTAGGATCAAGATCATAATTAAGAATGACTCAATTAAACTATAAAACTTTGTCTTGAGCTTGAATCTCGTTGTATATCAATTGTGCGCTTGTTTCTTGAACTTCGTCATATATCAATTTTCGCTTCGTTTGTCATTCATCAAAACCTATACAAAAGAACACACGTTTTAGTATATTGCATTGAGAACGTGTTTCCAACATTTGGGTTAACTACCATATCACTTGGTAGAGTCCCCTTAGGGCGAGCATTCAAGGATTGTGAGATTTGGCCTAATTGAACGTCCAAGTTTCTGATTGAAGTATTGTGAGAAACCAACTTAGCATCAGAGTCCACATTCTTTTTCATCATATGTTCAAAAATCATTTCAATTCTCTCCATTTCATTGTTGGAAAAACTAGGATCTTGGGATGGAAATGGGGCTGGATTGTTCAGTTGTTGATACATTAGGGGTCTTTGAAATCCTTGGCCCTGATTTCCTTGGTAGCCGTTGTTCCAACCACCCTAACTATTGGTACCACCCCAGTTGTTATTGTTGCCATTCCAATTAACCTTATTATTCTAATTGTCCCAATTGGAATTTTGGTTGTTGTTCCCCCAATTATTATTCCGTTGATTATGTTGATTGCCCCGGTTGCCTTGGGGTCTCTTTTATTGTTGGTTGGAAGAATTTACCCTTTGGCTCTGATAATTGTTCTTCCCCTTTGGCCCTGATAATTGTTCACATATTGCACTTCTTCATTCTTCCCATCATAACCATTATCATGGAATCCACCACAATCATTGTGATATTGATCCGAACTCCCTTGGTTCTGTTGACCTCTTTGTCTTCTTTTGTTGTCTAGCATGTCGACACCTCCATAGCATTTACTTGGCGCGTATTTTAAGCCTGTTGCAATTATGCCTTTTCTAGATGGTTCATTGTTGTTGTTAGCTCTGCTATAGCCTGTACATGATCATGTAGCTCTTTGTGCAAGCGAGTGATCGTGGGGTCACCCTGTGGCACATTGGCTCTACTTTGCCAACCGGAGGACGTGTCAGCCATTTCTTCAAGAAAGTCACAAGCCTCATCATAAGGCAGTTTCACGAAATTACCTTCAGCAAGTTGGTTCACTATGCACTAATTTGTTGTGTTAATGCTCTTGTAGAAAGTCTGTTCTATCATTGCCTCAATCATATCATTGTTGGGGGATTCCTTTACCATGGTTCTATATCTCTCCCAAATCTCATGTAATGGTTCGGTGGGATCCTGCTTGAAAGCTACGCTCTCATCCCTCAATGCTGCCATGTGTCCCAGCGAGAAAAAATTTACAATGAACTTATCCTCCAACTCATCCCAAGTAGTGATGGAATGGTTGGGAAGTCACTCAAGCTAATCCAATGCCTTCCCTCTAAGTGAGAAAGGGAATAGTCTCATCCGATGTGCATCCTTTAACTCATTAGTTTGCTTGCTCCCCCAACAAGTATCCAAAAAACCTTTGAGATGATTGTAAGCATTCTGAGTGGGAGCATCCATTAAATACCCTTGATTCTCCAACAATGTCAGCATCACATTACTAATTTGAAAATTGCCCGCCCGGATCTGAGGTAGGACAATTGCACTAGATATCCTTGATTGGGAAGCACTTGAGGAGCCACTCTTGAAAGTGGCCGGGGAGGGTCTGGAATATTATCATTGGCCTGGCGGCCACTTCTTTGTCCTTGAGGCATAATAGGAACCTCATCATCAATATTGTCATCCACCTCATCCCCCAGTGGAGGATCTCTAAGAGATGCGTTGTTTACTGCCATTTTATACCCGAAGTTGTGACTCACACAAATTAGTAACGCAGAAGGAAAAGAACAACACACAAACTATTTAGATAGATAGCCAAAAACCATTAGCCCCCCCCCCCCCCAACGGCGCCAAAAAGTGATCGGAGCCAACCCTGCACCACTACAAAGTAGCGAGAGTGGTCGAAGCCACTTTTACCCGAGATGGTCGGGATCGAATCCACATGGAGCTAGAAATAGGAACTGGATTCCTATCTAAACTAAATATGTGTAATTGCTCTTAATTACTCTTCCAATTATCTTTGGTCTTTTGATTACTTCTAATATTATGCTAATAAAATGCTAAATTAAGCTACATTAAGCTAAGAGTAAGATACTTGAAAGGTTGTCTAAACGGATAAAGAAGCACTAAGGAAGTGACTTTCTCCTAGGTGAATACTTGACGGGTCCTCAAATCTAAGGCAAGGTTGCCATGTTGGGGATTACGATATAACCAACGCACGAAACTTCTCACTCTATACCTCTAAGTAGTTTGAGTGATTTTTCCCTAATTGACTTTTCAAGACTAATTGGGTATAATATTTTGTACAAGCAATTTAGTTTCAAGTCGGGTATTATTATCAATAGGTTTAACTCTTTAATTGGGGCTATCGATCTATTGAAATACGCTCCAATTCCTTGTTGGAGTAATTTTTCTAGACTCAAGATCTCTTTATCAAGAAGAGCTCAAGTCAAATAGGCACAAACTAGTGTTTGCAACCACTAATTCAACATGAAAAACACAAATTAGTCCAAATATCAAACACCCATAGACATTCAAGCCTTAAAACTCAAGACCCATCAAATACCGACACTAGGGTTGAGCCACAACCGTAGCTAATGGGTCTAGCTACTCATGATAATAGAAGAAAACTGATAAATAGATGAAGAAAAGCCCATAAGATTTAATTACAAACTAAGATAAAGAAACTTCAGTATTAAAGTAGCTACAAATTTCTCAAAATAGTTAAAAACCCTTGTTCATGTGCTTAGCCCAAAGTCATATTACAACTAATGACCTAAAAATGGGAAAAGAAAGTATTTTTACTAGGCCGAATTTTCTAGAAAAAATACCCCTATTGGGGTAATGCGGTCCGCACAAAATCGGGTGCGGCCGTGGTGAGGCTTCATGGCATTAGATCTATGCTCTCTGAACTTGGCCATCGTAGGCCGCATAAAATGCATCGTGGCCACGGTGGCTTCTATTGGGGTCCACACAAAAAGGACCACGGACCGCATTGGCATTAATTATCCAAAGTCTCAACTCTTTAAACTCCTTATTTATGGACCACACAATATCGAGTGCGCCTACGGTGAGGCTATTGCAATCCATACAAAATGCTTTGTGGCCGCAATTCTTGAGTTCCCAAAATTTTGCACTCTCTGAATTTTCTCACTGCGGACCAAACCAAATGGAATGCGGTGGCAGTTGATCTGTTGCACTATGCGTGGACTTGGTCTTGGTACTTGTGCATGTATTACTCATTTTTGAGCTAATTTTGACTAATTGTCACCTTTTTACCAAACCCTGCTAACAAGTACAACATGTAAGCATTTAGGACTATTTTGTACACGTTTTTAATCAAAACTCAAGTAAGAAGGAGAGTTAAATGAACCATAATCCCTAGTTATCACCCTCCGGCACCATGCAGATGATCATCGGTGGGGGCGATGAAGCAGCAATCAACCACGTGAAGTTTACCACAGCACATAAACTAAAGCGTCCGATCACCCATGAACGGTATTATGACCTCGAAGATGTATCATCTTTGATAAGTCAGATACCCATGGTTTGGCCTTTCCTCAATTCGATGCTCTAGTCATTACTTAACACATTTCAGATACTGATGTAAAAAAATAATGGTATACGATGGAAGCGGCATATGTATTATTGACCCTCGAGTTCTCACACAAATGAGACTCGAAGATAAGATAGTACCACGCTGCATAATACCAACATGTTTAAATATTGCATTCGAGAGAACCTTAGTAGAGATAACACTGCCCGTTTTGGTCTAGGGTGTCACCTTATAAACAATGTTCCATGACATGAAGCAGGATACAACTTACAATGCCATCATAGGGCGACCATGGATACAAGCCACGAGGGTCATCTCGTCCAGCGTGTATCAAGTAATCAAGTTCATTACTCCGTGGGGGATATTGAGCATCCAAGGCGAACAACACACAACCCAAGAATGCTATCGCATCACCTAAGATTATACATACACAAGTTAAAAGGAACAAACTCAGAAGCATAGCAATTACCAAAGTAAGGGTTCGAACTCAACGAACAAAAAGACCTCATCTAGGACCCCAACGTCGTGGAAACTACAGGGTCAATAGTAGAAGACCTCGACCCCATCCAACTAGACAACAACAGCACCAAAAGGTCTTACATAGGCCATAAACTCTCAAAACTAGGTAAATTCCATAAGTTTCTAATTGACAACGCCGATCTGTTCACTTTCTCCTATGTATATGTCGAGTATCCCGAAAGACGTTGTCGCACACAAGTTGAACATCGATCCACTCTACCCTCCAACACGACAAGTAAGAAGAAATTTAACGCTGCAATCAATGAGGTCGTCAGTAATGAGGTGGATAAACTACTTGCTGACGGCTCCATCCAAGAATCAAAATATCCATAATGGGTCGCCAATGTAGTCATGGTGAAAATGAAAAATGGGAAATGGTGAATGTGCGTAGATTTCACGGACCAAAATAAGGCCTACCTGAAAGACTCTTCTCTATTGCCTCACATCGACCAACTCATCAACGCAGCAGTAGGGCATGAGTTGTTGAGCTTTTTGTGTGCCTACTTATGTTTTAACCAAATCCTCATCGAAGATAAAGACCAGAAAAAGACTACTTTTATCACCCATCAGGAACGTACTCTTACAGAGTCATGCCATTCAGGGTGAAGAACGCAAGGGCAACTTATTAAAGGCTGGTCACCAAGATGTTCAAGGACCAACTCGTCAAAATAACGGAAGTTTACATAGACGATATATTGGTCAAATCAAAAAAGAAAGAAGACCACATCAACCACCTAAAGGAAACCTTCGGTATACTAAGGCAATACGATATGAAGCCAAACCCCAAAAAGTGTGCCTTCGGTGCAACTTCAGGCAAGTTCCTCAGCTTTCTGGTGTCACAAAGAAGTATCAAGGTCAAAACCGAAGATCAAAGCCATCGAGGGGATACCGAAGTATTGGACAACAAGAAACAAGTACAAAATTGACAGGTTGTATAGCTGCCATGTCGAGGTTCATTTCACGATCCTTCGACAGATGCCACAAATTCTTCAATGTGCTTAAAAAGGACAACATGCTCCAGTGGAATCCAGAATGCATCGAGGCCTTAAGAGAACTAAAGGCATACCTGACCTTGCCCCCACTACTCACCAAAGCATAACCCAAAGAACGCCTACTAATATACTTGGCCGTATCCGAGGTTGCAGTAAGTGTAGTACTGGTTTGTGAAAATAAAGGTACACAATATCCAATTTATTACATTAGCAAAACCCCGGTGGATGCTGAAATAAGGTACCCTCACCTTGAAAAATTGGCTTTGGCATTGGTCACAACTTCACGAAAGCTTAGACCCTACTTTCAATGCCACCCTATATCAGCGGTGACGACCTTTCCCCTATGGAGCATCCGACATAAACACGAACTATCGAGATGATTGGCCAGGTGGACCATAGAATTGGGCATGCACGATATCAACTGCAAACAACGATAAAATTCCAAGTACTCGCTAACTTCGTCGTCGATTTTAGTACCAAAATAATGGTTGAGGTCGAGTAAGAAACTTCTCGTACCTCTCCCAGGTTACCCAACTATGGGTCTTATACACCGATGGTGCTTCCAACATGTCCATATCTGGATTGGGACTCGTACTCGAGCTCCCAACATGCGAAGTCACCTGCCAATCCATACAGTTCTCTGATATGACTAATAATGAGGTCGAGTACGAGGCCGTAATTGCAAGATTAAAGCTATCTCTTAAATACGGAGCACAACGAGTCATCCTCAAATGCAACTCACAACTCATTGTCCACCAAGTCACATGGACTTTAAAAGTCAAAGAGCGGAGGCCATAAAAGTACCAGGCAGAAATTCATAAATTACTACTAGAATTTGATAAATTTCGGCTCGACCAGATACTCGAGCACAATACATTGAGGCAGATGGCCTTGCCAAGTTAGCAGCAGGCACCAAGAATATTACAAAAGAAAACATGGTCACCCTCCTCCACTCGTCCATAGACCAACTTAAGGTACACTCTGTAAATTTGACTTGGGACAACCAAAAAGCTTTGAATGCAGGCGTCCAGGTACAACATCATAAACCATGACCTATACAAAATAACGTTTGGAGGCCCCTTGCAGTATGCCTAGGACCGAACCGAACAAGACTATCCTTAAGGAAGAACATGAAGTCCACTACAGTGCTCATACCGACAACCGAGCCCTCGTCAAATGCTTCATACGAGTAGGATATTATTGGCCCACCATGAAGAAGTACGCTGCTGACTACGTCAAGAAGTGCAAATAGTGCAGAAATATGCTCCTATGATACACCAAGAGAGCGAGCACCTCTAATCGGTCACATCCCCATGGCCATTCATCAAATGGGGAATGGACATTATCGGACCCCTTCCAGTAGGACGAGGTAAAAGACGATTCCTTTTGGTTTTAATTAACTATTTTTTCAAGTGGGTAGAAGCAGGTGCATTTGCCCAAATACACAAACAGGAAGTTATCAAATTCATATGGATAAATATCATATGCCACTTCAGCATCCCCAAAAAATCAGCCGTGACAACGGACCCCAATTCACCGAAAAAAGACCGCCAAATTCTTCGAGATATGGCACATCAAACGAATACTCTCCACACCCCATCATCTTACTGGCAACGACCAAGTAGAATCCTCCAACAAAACAATACTAAACATCTAGAAGAAAAAGCTTGAGGACGCCAAGGTATTGTGGCCTAAATTGCTACCAGAAGTGCTGTGGGCATACTGCACCATGCCAAAAACAAGAACAGGAGAAACGCCATATTCACTAGTCTATAAGACTGATGCCATGATAGTAGTTGAGATTGGGGAACCTAGTTTGAGATACTCCAATGGAAGTAGACCAAGCAACAATGAGAACAGGAAACAAGACCTCGTCGAAGTAGAGGAGCAAAGAGACATGGCTTACATAAGAATGATAGACCAAAAATAGCAAGCAGAATGGTACTACAACAAAAAGGCCAAAGTACCGCAACTCAAAGTCGGAGACTATGTACTCAAGGCTAAAACACTGGCGAGCAAAGACTCAAGAAAATGTTAACTAGGAACCAATTGGGATGAGCCATACAAAATCACTGCAATAGCAACAAAGGATCGTCCCAACTAGAAATAATGGAGGGAAAGCTACTACAAAATAATTGGAACGTCACCCACCTCAAACACTTCAACTTCTAAAAATAAACGCCCTCTAAGTCATTCTCTTTTTCCCTCACTCGGGTTGTGTCCCAATTGGGTTTTCTCGAGGAGGTTTTAAATGAGGCGATGAAGGGAACTTCTCGAAGTTCAAGTATAATTCATTGCCCCTCATGTCGACTATTTCTCCAGGCCGAACGATGAAGGGACTAAGTAGACTAGAACTTTTCCAATTTATGTATGGAACAAACAGAACATGTAATATACAAATGAAATAAACAAAGCACAATCTATGCAAAAATCCACCAAGTCATTTTACATTTTACATTAATCTCGCTTGAATTACTTTATATTTGACTTCTTTTGAATTAGTTTACATTCGACGTCGCTCCAATTACTTGATTTTTGATCTCATCAAACCTTGATCTCATCCAAGCTAATTAATACTCGACCTTAAGTTGGTCTATGTTCGACTTAAACAATATCAAGCATATACAAATGGCCGAAAATCAGATGCTTCCCCATATAACAAAAAAAGAGGAGGAAAAAAGAATGAGAATCTAGAAATATATAGTATAAAGAAGATCATTCCATTTCAATTGTCAGATTACAATAATTTTTACAAAGGGCTCGAGGACGACCTCACAAAAATCAAACAAAAAAAAACTAAGTACAAAATCTGCACGCCACATCATCCCATCAGTGTGTTCATCATCATACCAGGGATCAAAGGCAAGCCTATCAGCGGGTCTTCATCTTCATCCTGCCAAGTGTACCAGGGCTGTAACTACAATCTTTACGGGCTATACATGCCTTGGTATGGACGCCCTCAAGCTCCACTTCAGAAACTTTCCCAACAACCTTCAAATACATGAACACGTCAATTTGAGCCTTGGCATGGAACTCATAATACTCCTGCGGCACACCGGGATCGACAGAAATATGAGATATAGACGGATAAGCATCACGTCGTGTCGGTACTCATGGTAACGACTCGCTCATTAACTAGGACAACTCTGTCTCCAAATCTTGGATCCGTTCTTCCAACCTCGCTACCTTGAGCGTCGACGTCTCCATGTTGTTAGCCTGCTCGAACCTACAAACATGGAAGGCACCGTCTAAGGCCGTTGCTTTAGCCATAGTGGCCATTCTACCTTTCTCGGCCTAACCCAATTCTAATCTTGGCACTTAGCTCATACCTCATATCGACAACCCTTGTCTCCTTCTACCCAAGTACAGTTGTAAGGGATGCCACCTGCACCTAAAAGTCAGCGTTCTCAGCCATCACCCCTTTACTCACCTCGAGCTCGTCCTACTTGGCCTTTAGCACTACCTCAAGCTCGATGCACCTACTGATGGACCTCATAAGCTCATCTTCCCTCTCCCTCAGCTCTGCATCTTTCTTCATCGGCTCATCAACCTTCTGTTTGAGCCCATTATGAAACGACTGAAACTCGCCATCCTGGATGAGAAAGTCAGCCATCACTCGATTCTTGGTATGGTACTCCTTGTACTTGGAGGTCATCTTCTTGAAAAGACTGTAATTCGCTCCTCCCTCCGGTCGCGCTCGACCCCATAATAAGAGTTTGACTTGAAAAATAACAAAGAGAAGTTAGTGTAAGCATATTACACGCACAAAAAAAACCTAAAATAATATGGAAATGCACTCACTCGCAAGGGCATGCCAGATATTCCCAACAACATGTCCACATCTTTCATCATTTGTAGATTTGTATTCTCGGAAGTCGTGCATATAGGACCAAAGTCCGACACCGCTCATTCTAAGTTAGCCGAAAGGTCATAGTCCACGGGGATGACTATGTGCCAATTAGGACCCTCCATCCTTATCTCTACACGAGTAGTCCTCTCCATCTCCTCAGGGTCTATGTCTGAACAAGAGTCGTCGTCCCTCGCAGGAACACCTCTGTTTCTCCCTACTGCCGGTGATGAACCACCTTCTGTGGCCTGTTTAAGCTCTTTGCTACCATGAACCCTCTCAACCCCAGGAAAGGCCTCAACGTCAACGAGAATGGACTTCCCCATCTCCACCCTTTGCCTTTTCCTCGATAATGTCTCTCTATCATTAGATGGTTTGTCTACAAGGTGAAATGTGGGATGAGAAGATATCTAATCCCGCATGGCAACAATTTGAGGGGCGGAGTCCTTCACTGGCGGTGCTTGAGCCCGACCTCCTCTAGCAAACTCGTCTAAGGCAAATTGCATTACAACCGACACGATAGCTTGGCGAAGTGCAGACACTGGAGCCTTCTCTTCTTGGAAACTCGCCGACCTAGCATCAAAGGGAGGTTGCATCGAAAAGTGATGGTAAACAACAATAAGTCGAGGTAGAAATGACACTTATTGGATGGGGTCTTGGGTCCAAAACACTTGTGAAAGCGCGCCCAATCACGAATTCCGACGGTGTGGCATAACATGTGAGCTACCTAATCTTTAATATCAAAGGGGGAGAGGGTTCACGCCTCTCAGCTGAAAAAATAAGGAAGCCGCGATTGAGTTGTAACTGAAAGAATGAATGAAAATAACGTGCGTACAACAAGATAATTACGATTATAGTTTCATTGTTATGGAAACCCTGTGGGATTCGCCACCAGGTGCTAAGTTTTGATGAAGTAGAACTTATGCCAGAACCACCGATTCGTCTTATCATCCATCCCGGCCACCAACCTTTGATCCCACGATGTCGCATGTCTATCAATGTACCTCTATAGAAGCTGGGGGAAAATAGATGCAGCAAGTGTCGAACATTGACCTCACAGCCCGTCAACTTCACGTGCTTCGCTAGAATCATAAATACTTTGTACAAATAAGGGGAGAGCTGCGCCAGGCAGAATTGTAAAATTGAAAAAACTCCTCCGCTAATGGGGCGAGAGAAAGAGAATAACTTATTAAGAATAGGTAAATGTGGAAAGCATAATATCTAGGTCGGTGAACCTCTATGATATCGCCCTAGTTGGAATATCTTCAACATGAGCAGGAATGTGATATTTTGATCGGAGGTCGGCTATTTGAGAAAATCCTGTCTCAGAAAGCTTTTGAGCAGAGCGGGAGCAGGTTCTTTTAGGAAGTCATATCTGACCAAAGGGTTCTTAGGAACCACCTCTCCACGTTAGGGAAGCTTTCCTCCTCTTGAATCATGAATACCTTACCGCCAGGAGAAAGGGCCATTGATAAAGGAGTGGTATCATAGACTTCATCGTGAATATCAGGAGATTTTAGCATGTTTCCGTAGCAAAAAGTATGCAACAAAGTCTGGAGAAGAGGATATTGACTGGGTAAGAAGCCATTGAAGAGGCTGCAAGGAATTGAAAGCGGAGATCGAAGAAGAAGATCAAAGAAGAAGAATATACATGCGAAATGAGAAATGATGATTTTTTTTGAAAATGAAACCCTTGTTGGCCCAAGAACAGGTGAAGTTTTGAAGAATGACAAATGAACTCAATCATGGACCTAGTCCATCATGTGAAGCACAATCATGATCAACCTACATATGTGAGATGCACGTGAAGGAGACAAGTCCCATTGATCAAACAACATCTCTTGATTTGATTGAAAAGGTTGCATATTGGAAAAGGGGAGAAAGTCTCCTTATGTGAAGACAACACAATCCGAATAAAATATAGTGTTGGAGTTTGAGATGTTCAAGGACTCAACTTCGATGGAAGATTAACAATTGAGTCCCAATCAAACTCTAATTACTAACCTATTAAATAACAGTGATTCTTCTCCTTTATAGGTATTGCACAAACGTAGAAGTTAAACTAAATTGAGAGCAATAGAGCAGGCGATTTTGCAAGAAATTTATGTGAGATTTAAGTGTACACTCCTGAAGCTACTTGAACAAGATAGAAGAACCAATTCCATTTGTGTCTTTCTTTTATTCTAATTCAACTGTAGTAAGTGATTTATAATTATACCTTTCAGCTTTAATAGAAGCAATTTTATTAGGTACTTAGAGTTTTCAAGTTAGAGTTAACTTGAAGTTGTCGCAGCAGTTGAGGCTGTGTGCTACAGCGGGATTATAGTTAATCCTTAGGTTTACAAAGAGTTTTTGTAAATGTTGTTTTGGCTCAGTAATTTTAGTGGAATTTTGGGAAAACCCTACTGAATAGTAGGTCGTGGTTTTTTTCACCTATTGAGCTAGGTATTTTCCACGTAAAAATCTATGTGTTCTTTATTTTATGTACTTATTATTCCACAAACGTAGTTAGTAGAACCGAGTTCTTCTAGAGCGAAAATAGAGTACCACATAAATCACCCCCTCTTATGTGGTATTGATGCTTAAAATATCAACTCCCAATATTTATAGGGTTGGGTGACACCAAAATCGAAGCAAAGGACCATCAATGGCTCCAAAATTGAAGCGAAAGAAGCACAAACACTACATTGGGAAGACGGGTAATGATGACGCGTGTGGACATGATGTCACCCCACGTTGGTCGCACCAATCGCATCCCCCCTCGCCATATTGTTTTTAAGATCTCGGCTGAGTCGACTCAATAATTATAACCAAATTTCATTTAAATAAACACAGACCAGATCCTCTAATCGAGGATGTGCAATATCACGACCTTAATAAGTGGGTCTAACTGTATTGGTCTAAATTTGGATGACTTGATAATTGTAAATAACTAGGGTTCAGAACAAAGTCGACCACGGCACAACGACAAGGAGTCGCCTTAAGAAGGATTATTATCGGTGCCAAGTAAATGGAGCAAGGAACCAACGATAGGATAATTTAGCAATAGATATAAGGAATATCTAAATAACTAGGGTTCAGAACAAAGTCGACCACGGCACAACGACAAGGAGTCGCCTTAAGAAGGATTATTATCGATGCCAAGTAAATGGAGCAAGGAAGCAACGATAGGATAATTTAGCAATATATATAAGGAATATTCCATTAGATATTCCTTAGTTGTACTTTTTAAGATTCTTAGGGATACCCCTTATAAATAGGAAGAGAAAAAGAATAATGGGGATCTTCACTTTTTGATAATAGTATATTGTAAAGGGTTGACTATAAAGAATATTCAAAAGCTTCTCTTGTTCATTATTTATTTATAAGATCTAAAGATCCCTTATCCATCAATACTTTTCATTATTTCACGCTGTTGTCAGGTAGAAGAATCACCAAAATCATCTAATATCTGAGTGATAAATTCCTCCTTATTATATTTATTGCAATCATTTATATTTATCGCATGTTTCTATCGCTATATTCATTGACAATCATTAAACATATGCTTGGTATTTATTACTCTTGATCACGGTCTAATCCCAGTGATCTCCTTCAATCCTAGATCTGGAATTTATCATACTTAACTAGGATTCACCAACTATTTTTTCATTAATTAGTTTAACAAAGAGATTAACACTTTTTGGTCAAACATCTTCGATCTGTATATAGAACTTATGTCTTTAAATTTGAGATTTTATCTACTTTTTAGGTCATGCCGATATGTTTAATTTTCTAGGGTTTTGTTTTTGTTCCTTCTTTTTGTTTTCTCCTAAACTAAATGGTTTTAATTCCTTTTTTATTTTCTCCCTTCTAAATTAAAGACAGTATAATTATTGTTTAAGAATTTCAATTTGTATTTTTATTTTTTTATTTGATTGTGTGCTTTTCGTGGGGCTGATTTTGTTAAGGATTCTAATTAGCTCTTTCTTGGTATTACTCTCCATCTGTTACCAAAAGTGAATATAGGATTTTAAAATTTATGCTAATAGTTCAGATGATATATCGTATCTTTGTTTCTAAAAGAGTCTTGTGAATCTTGATGATAATGTTGTGAGGTTATTTCAAAATAAGGATTCACATTCAAATACAAATTCAAAATGTTCTATTATTTGTCCTTGTGATCTATGATCCACCACATTACTATATATTTTTAGTCCCTCTATCATGTTATATTTGCTATACTATTACAACTATATTACACTCAAATATAGAGCAATAGTAAAAGCTTAACATAACACGTGGGTAATTAAATGATTGAGAGTTTTAAACTTTGTAGTAAATTTATGAATATTCACAAGCTAAAAAAGTGTACTTTTTAGTTGAATAAATTCCAAATGTGTTTGGCCAGAAATAGCGGGGACTAAAATTACAATCCATATCTTTTTAACCCTTTCACTTTTAAAAGCACGCTGATAAAATTGCTTTTCTAAGGGTTTTGGTTTAGTTTCCTTTTTATTTCTCGAGAAGCCTTAATTTTTTTATTTAATGTTGATTGAAGATATGAGATCTTTTTGGAATAGATAAAACCCTCAGACAGAAAGCTGTTTTGACTAAGAGTTGCAATTAGCTTTTTTCTTGGTATTCATCTGCACAACCTTTCTCAATGCTTTATAGGATGCCTCAACTCGCCTTGTATATGAAAGTCCTGTTAAGAACCATCTCCTTGGCCTCAGCTTAGAGGATGAATGCCCTGTGAAGAATAATATTCTTGATCTCACAACGGAGGACTTGAGTTTGATTACACATGGTTTTTCTCTAGGGAATCTTATTGGACTCACCTAGTTTGGGAAGCTCTACCATGGGAAAAAGTCTGGTGGTTTCGATCAAGATAAAATTACCAAGGATGTCGTTGCCTAGATTATGGTTGGTGAAATGTGATATTCTGATGCTAGCTACGATAGACTACCAATATTAGAGGTTGGAATTTTTCTCTCTCTGTATATGCATGCTCGTGCTTTTGCTTCCTTGACTTAGTTGATTGTTTCCTTAGTTTATGCTTACTCTGTAAGATTGCTTGTGTTGGTAAGATGAACTAAAATTTTAACAAGCCCCAAGGGTTAGGGGAAATCCTAACTTAGTGAAAGTGATTGGTTGTTGTCGCGAGGGGAAACCTCTGGCTGTTGTTTATGACCTGAATCCGTAGGACACCTTTCATAACTTCATTATCCGAGATTCCCTTCTCTCACATTTACTCATCTTTTATGCGGCTCAAACCTTATATATCTCTGTTGTTAAGTTATGTTTTGGTTCAAGCTAAGGCCATAGTGAATCCTTTGAGAAAATAATTTGTAGGCATTTCTAGTCCTTTGATACAAATAATCCAATGACATATTGCTTTTCTTGTCCAGATGACTTTAAATGGCTATAGAGGGTTAAGACTGTCCTTGTATTAGGTTGCTTGCTTAATTATCTGCATGATGGGAATTCGTCATTCATTCTTCGGAACTTTGATCCAACTCACATAGAGGTTGACCAGGTACAATATTTGATGAAATAATTGGCTTCATTGATGTCATCAAGAAGAAGCAAAATATTACAAGAGGCAAAAGCATGAATCAAAAAGCAAAAAAAGCCCACATGTTAGCTTACTACATATATGCTAACTTAGATACAAAGAGCTAACAAAGTTCACAAATATTTGGGGGGAATCTACAGGGGAAACATTTTCCCATCTAAATGAAAACGAAAGGCATTTAGCTTTTAGAGTGTGGTTAGGAGTTGAAAGTCCATTAGAGAATCTTCTATGTCTTTCATGCCATATGCTGCAAATACAAGCATATATCATTTTCCAGGAATTCTTGATGGTCTTATCAACTTTCCAGCTGCCCTAGCTCTGAAATGCCTCTTTCGTGTTGTGAGGCATAACCTAACTAATACAAAAAACATAGCAAAACATTCTCCAAATATATGTTGCAACTCTACAATGTAGAAATAGGTGGTTGTTGGTTTCTACACCCTTTGAAACATGTAACATCTATTAAGTAACTGGAAATTCCTTTTAACAAGGTTATCTTGAGTCAAACATGCCTCATAAAGCGCAGTCCAGCTAAAGCATATGACATTGGGTAGTAGTCGGGTTCTCCACATTAATTTTCATGGCCAAAGATCGGTAATTCCATTTCTAGCAATTGTTAGCACGTACCATGGCTTCACTGAATACCTACCATCATTTGCTCCTCCCAGTCTAAACTTATCTGTGATGTGCTCCTTTACTGTGACGCTATATAGTGCCTCTAGTAGTCGAACATAATCAGAAACCTCCCAATCCTGCAAATTACTTTTTAGAGTAACATCCCCTTATTTTGAATGATTGTAGAGTCGGGATCATTTGCAATCTGGAACAAATTAGGATACTCAATCCTTAAGGATGAATTCCCAAGCCATTTATCCTTCTAAAGTTTTATTTGTTGCCAATTACCAAATATTAGGTGATGGTGTTCAGAGAATTCCTCCCAAAATCTGCATGTGCACTTCCACACTCCCACCCCATAAGGTGCTCTTGTGAGTTTAGTGCACCAATTGCGTTGAGTTTCGTGCTTAGCATTAACCTTCATCTTCCACTAAGGTTGCTCCTCTTGTGTGTACCTCCAAAGCCACTTCATTACTAGGTATTTTTTGTGAATTTCCAGGTCCTTGATTCCCAATCCGCCTTGGTGTTTTGGGAAGATGACCTTTTCCACTTCACCAAGTGAAACTTATGCTCGGTGATATTCCCTTCCTAGAGGAAATTCCTCTTTATCATGTCCAACTGATTTAACACTTTGCTGGGCATATGATGTAGTGACATGTAGTATGTGTGGAATGTTTCCCAGGACACTATTGATTAGTGTGAGTCTACCACCCATAGAAAGGTATTGCATATGCCAGGACGCTAATCTTCTCTCAGGTTTCTCAATGACCCATTTCCATAATGTTGAAGAGTTGTACTTTGCTCCCAATGGTAGGCCCAAGTACGTGGTAGGAAGTGTGCCAATATTACAACCCAGAATTCCTACTAGCTCCTCCAAATTTTTTACTTCATTGACAGGATAGATCAAACCCTTGAGTATATTGATATGTAGACCTGAAAAAGCTTCTAAAAAAGAAGAGTTAGATTTAGCTAAAGCACCCGATCTTTGTCTGCACCACAGATTATCAGATTGTCATCAACATATAGCAAATGAGAGATGTTGATATTGCTCTGAACTCCCACATAAAATCCTTTTATCCATTGTGGTCGTTTGGCCGTGTCTAATATTCTTCTTAACTCTTCCATAACAAGTATGATAGGAAAGGAGAGAGGGAATCTCCCTGCCTCAAACCTCTTTGTGGTTAGAAGAACCAACTAGGCTTTTGTTGACCAGGACTGCATACTTGACCTTGGAGATATTAAATTTAATCCACTCTATCACGTACTGCCAACCTCATCTGTCTGAGTATTAAGATAAAATAATCCAATTTAATTGATCAAAGCATTCTCTATGTCTAACTTACATAGAATGTCTGACCCTCCCCTTTTTAGTTGCTAGACCAGGACTTCATTCGCAATTAAAAAGGAATAAGTGATTTGCCTATTCTTTATAAATGCATTTTGTTGTTTTGAGACCAGCTTCTCGATCACTGACTTTGAGTTTTCTGCTAGAATTTTGCTGCAATTTTATAGATACTTCCAAAAGGCTAATTAGTCTATAGTATTTGAGTTCCATGGCTCCATTTTTCTTATGGATCAGAGAAATAAAGGAAGAATTGCATTACCTCACCATCCAACAATGATCATGATACTGGTTATTGCTCCCATGATGTTTGCCTTAATAAATTCCCATGATTTGTGATAAAATATCATTGTGTATCCATCAAGGCCAGCTGCCTTGTCCGGAGAACATGTCTGTATAGCTGCTAGAACTTCTTCCTCCTCAAAGATTGCCTCTAGGTTGAGACTTTCTTCTTCTGTGATACTGGTCATGCCTTCAAAGGTGATAGTAGGTGTCCAGTCCTCATGCTCAGTGTAAAGCCCCTCATAGAAATCTTTAGTTACTTGGACTCAGGTACGAGTAACCGAAACGGGAACGGATTCGAGTATCAGAGCCAGTACAATCTAAATTTTAAGATTCGGGAGTGCGGATCCTAAAGTAGATACGGGTGCGGGGATTTGACTAAGAAAATTCAAAATAATAAAGATAGCGCTATAAAATATTATAAATTTTGAGAGATATTCTAATACTTACGTGAATATTGTAGAAACCAATCTTTCATTCTCCAAAATTATGAGACAAAAGTACTACAATATTGAAGGTATGTCGTTTTTCATAACTTAAATCTATTTTATATTCATCCAAATTTATTGATGGGATCCGATAAAAGTGTCTAAAGTAATTTGACCGTCTCCGGGACGTATCCCTCTCCCGCTCCCATCTCGTTTCAAGATGGGGACGGTACCAAAATCGAAGTGTCCATGCAACTTAGTAGAAATCCAGTATCTACTTTTTAATCTGCTCTTTGTCCACAATAATTTCTTATCCCACCTAAATCATGTCAATACCGTTATATCTCCTATTGGAATTTACAATTTTTTGGAAGTACTTGGTATTCTTATCCCCATCTTTAAGCCAAAGTCACCTTGATTTTGCCTCCAAGAGACTTTTTTTGCACTTACTAGCTGCTGCAATTCTGTTTTCAAAGTCATCATGTGAGTGATCTCCTGTTGTGAGAGACTCCTCCTCTCTTGTTCCTGTTCAAGTGCTAGGAGCTAAATCAAAGATCTAGTCCTTTTGGTTTTCAATTTCCCTAACTCTTCCTTGTTCAAGATATTAATATATTTCTTTAAGGTTTTCAGCTTCTGCTGGTATAATATTTTCACTACCAGTGAAACAATAGCTTTTCCACCACCCTTTTAATTTCTCCATAAACCCTTCTGATTGCAGCCATATATTTTCAAATTTGAAACATAAAGGGTTGGCATCCCAATCACCACTTTCCAGCATGATAGGTTTGTGATCTGAGATCACTCTAGGAAGTATTTGTTGCTTCACTGGTTTGAAGGATTCATTCCATTCAGGAGAGATGAGGAGAGGAACCTATCAATTCTTGAAGCTTGAATGCAGTTCTCTCCTCTGGTCCAAGTGTAACAGGCTCCTTGAAGTGGTAAATCTATTAAATGCAAATCCTATGGTTTCAGATAATACTCTTATGGCCCTGGATCTCCTTGTGCAATTGAGTATTTCCCTTTCAAATATGCAAATGTTAAAATCCCTTCCCCCTACCCCAAGCACCCAATCCCTCCCACAGACCCCTTTTCATGCCACAGGACCTCTCGTCCTATGTTGGTATGATGCCCATATATACCTAAGCAGTATCTGAATTCCTCCTGAATACTCTCTAAAATGCAAGATAGGGAGAAGGAACATTGTGTATTCTCAATGTTATTCCATTATCTTCTATCCCTACGACTATAATCCCACCCATGTTACCGCTTGCTTTCAACTTAACCCACTTAGCCCATCTATTTCTCCATAATTTGTAAAGAAAGAATTACAAAAAAATACACATGACTTCACACCATAACAAAAAAATGGTCCATATTTTTAAGTTTTACCCTACCTAGCCCATATTGTACGTATTTTAAAAGTATTAGCAAATTCAAAATTTGTATTCTTGCAACAATTGCTTCTAAAAGCTATGAAGTTAAATTTGTATTCTCACAACCATTGCTTTCACTCTCTCTTCTTCTTACATCTTACATATGCTTCAAGGGCCGTGTATTTTCTGTTTCTCCCACCATTTGCAATGTTAAAAAATTGAAGAGTAGAGCTCCACCATTGGAGGCCATTCAAAGCTTTCCTTTCGAAAATAGAATTGTTTGGGTCTGTTAGTTGTCTGGATAGGGTTTTGTTCCAATTGATGAAAAATATTAAAAAGAGTTCAAAATTTAAAATTTGAAGTGATTTGGAGTAGATTGGCCATATATTTTCTGCTTCTCCCCTTATTTGCAATGTTAGAAAATTGAAGAGTAGAAGTCCACCATTGAAGGCCATCCAAAGCTTTACTTTCGAAAATAGAATTTTTTGAGTTTCTTAATTTTTTGGATTGAGTGTTGTTCCAATTGATGGAAAATATCAAAAAGAGATCAAAAGTGATTTGGAGTAGATTTGAGCAAGATTTGCGTTAAATTTAAGAAAAAAGGCAAGGTAGAAGACGAAGTCAGTTTTTTGTATAATTATGTATAATCTTGTATAATTGTGTATATGAGTGTATAAACACATCTTATACATTATTATACACTTTTATAAAAGCGTCTGTAAACGAACTTTTTTTCACGATTTTCAGGTACAATTCTTATTCAAAACCAATCCAAATCTCCATTAAATGACTTCAAATTTTATATACAACCTCCTTATACTATTTCTTGCGATCATAATTCAACCCATATATTCAAGAGGAATTCAATCCATAATTTAGTCTCTTTCTTTCCCCTTCCCCCTTGCATTTACCCTCCTTCCCCAACTTAGACGATGACTTTTGTTGTTGTAGCTGAGATTCCCTTCTCCGTTCCATCCTTAGAACTAACCCTTGTGCATTGATCTCAAATGCTTTGCATGCCTTGACCATTTAATCTTATTCCATTTCAGAGTTTCAACAATTGTTGGTTTGTTTATCATCTGCATGCTCGTTTCTGCTTCGTACCATGTTAATGGAAGAGTTGCAGAAATTGAATACGAGGAAAAATCTGAATCTGAGTTACTCATCTAAGCCAGCTCCCCGTGTGGCGATGGCTGACGATGCAATTGAGGAGAAAATTCTGTTGGATCTTATTTGTCATCAGCATTTGTAGAGCATGTCCTTGTGCCTTATTTTGGAAAAGCAACTGGGAGGTGATTAGGTTCTAGAATATGTAAAATATCGATTGAGTTAATGCATTTGTGTGTGGGGGAAAGTGGGTGGAGGGGTAGTAGAGTGGGTGGTAAGAAAAACATAAATTTGAAAGAAAAAAAGAACCTTTTTTTGAAGAGGGAGTGGGGTAGGTTGGTAAGGAGGTGGAAGGTTGAGGATGAGCTTGGAAAATATTTTTCCTTCTCTTAATAAGGAAAACATTTTTCTCCAATTAAAAAAAATGAATTAATAAAAAGAATATTTTCCAACATATTTTTGAACCAACATAACATGGAAAAATTAAAAATATTTTCCTTCCTACCAAATACACCCTTAGTTGGAGAGGGTTTGGATGCTAAAATCAACTGGAACTATCCCAGATGTATGGGTTAGCCGCACTTCACAGGTTCAAAAACTTGTCGTAGGGAAAAGCGTAGTATTTAAGTGGAGCCTAGGATAGAGGGACAAGTCCATTAACCACCGAATTTAGAATGGTAACCTACTGGCTTTATGGGATTACTTGACAACAACAATAACAACGACCCAGTAAAATCTTACTAGTAAAATTTGGGGAGGATAGCGTATGCAGACTTTACCCCTACTCCGTGGAGGTAATAAAACTATTTTCGAAAGGCCCTCAGCTCAAGGCTATGTGGGATTACTCGGTTTTAAAAATAAAGTATTATGTGTTAGATAATACGCTTAACGCTAGAGGGGGAGGGGTGAATAGCGTTATAATAAAAATTATCGTAAGCTTGCGGAATTTAAAATTTGCAGGAAATAAATAAGTATGATAAGTAAATAAATTAGAATAAACACACCGATGTATCCTGGTTCACCACAACCTGTGGCTAGTCCAGTCCCCGAGAGACTCTCTCGAGATTTCCACTAACTTGTTAAGCTTACGGGTGCTCAACAAACCGTTACAACTTGAGGACACAAGCCTCAACAAACCGTTAGATATGCAATTTATTCCCCCTCAATATATGAATTCCCCCTCAATTTATGCCGATAAGTATTGAGAGTGCATACCCGTTATCTTCCCCCTTTTGCCATTAGCAAAAAAAAAATATAGAATAATCAAACTTTTTTATTAATTAAATCTGTAATTTCAGACATAATAACGCAAATAATGTCAAGACAATCGATTATTGATACTGAATAATCGATAAAAGAGAAATCGATTGTTCTGTGCGTCAAGCTTTATAATTCCCCCTGCCTTTAGGGCGATACCTGCAAAAATACGTTAGACGTCTCCAACGCTCAAGTTAGAAAACATGTGAAAGGGAAAATGCAATGCATGACTTAGATCAATGTGGAGTCAAGGATCCCGAGTTCACTACGAATTCGGAAGAAGGACTCTTTCTCTAAGGGCTTTGTAAAGATGTCGGCCAATTGATCTTTGGTTTCAACAAATTCAATTTCGACATCGCCCTTGAGAACGTGATCTCTTATAAAATGATGTCTAATTTCAATGTGTTTTGTTCGCGAATGAAGAACGGGGTTCTTCGTCAAGCATATGGCACTAGTATTATCACATCTAAGAGGGATATGATCAAGACTTAGGCCATAGTCCAAGAGTTGTTGTTTCATCCAAAGGATTTGAGCGCAACAACTCCCCGCGGCTACATATTCAGCCACGGTTGTGGACAACGCAACACTTACTTGTTTCTTGCTAAACCAAGAAACGAGAGAGCTACCGAGCAAATGGCAAGTGCCACTAGTGCTCTTGCGGTCCAATTTGCATCCAGCAAAATCGGAATCGGAATAGCCAACAAGTTGGCATGAAGAACCTTTGGGGTACCATAGTCCCACATTTACAGTACCAACAAGATACTTCAATATCCATTTCACCGCAGTTAGGTGAGACTCCTTCGGACACGATTGATAACGAGCGCATAAGCACACGCTAAACATGATGTCCGGACGACTAGCAGTAAGATAAAGGAGAGAGCCAATCATACCTCGATACTTTTTGATGTCGACTTCCTTACCTTTCTCATCTTTGTCTAGATGATCGGATGTACTCATGGGGGTTGCCATTGCTTTTGCATTGGTCATTTCAAATCGTTTCAGCAATTCTTTGCAATATTTCGCTTGGCAAATGAACGTACCTTCTTTCATTTACTTTACTTGTAATCCCAAAAAGAATGTTAACTCACCCATCATAGACATCCTAAATTCGCTTGTCATTAAATCGGAAAATTCCTTGCACAAAACATTGTTAGTAGCACCAAATATAATATCATCCACATAGATTTGAACTAATAAAATATCATTGTTTTTATGCTTAACGAAAAGAGTGGTGTCAACTTTCCCCCTAATGAAATCATTTTCCAATAGAAATTTACTCAATCTTTCATACCAAGCTCGGGGAGCTTGTTTTAAACCATAAAGAGCCTTTTTGAGTTTGAAAACATGATCGGGAGATTTAAAATCTTCAAAACCGGGGGGTTGTTCAACATAAACTTCTTCTTGAATAACACCATTTAGAAAAGCACTTTTCACATCCATTTGATATAAATTGAAATTCATAGAAGAGGCAAAAGCAAGCAATAAACGAATAGCTTCTAATCTAGCTACGGGAGCATATGTTTCTTCATAGTCAATACCCTCTTCTTGATTATAGCCTTTTGCTACAAGCCTAGCTTTGTTTCTAGTGATTACACCATTTTCATCTAGTTTGTTTCGAAAAACCCATTTCGTACCAATTATGGTATGATTTTTGGGTCTTGGCACCAAATCCCAAACGTTCATTCCGTTTGAATTGGTTAAGCTCCTCTTGCATTGCCAAGGTCCAAAATTCATCCCCAATTGCTTCGGAGATGGTTGTTGGTTCAATTTGAGAAACAAAAGCAGTATGTCCTAAGGTGTTCTTAAGGGAGTTTCGGGTACTTACCTTTTCTCCGACGTCGCCAATTACCTATTCGAGAGGGTGATGTTTGATTGTCCTCCACTCGTTAGGCATTTTCGTTTCTTTCTCCAATTGTGGCGTTTCCTCCGTTGATTGTTCCAAGATTTCATCTTGAATTTCCTTAGGAGTTTCCTCTTGTGCTTTGTCTTTTAAACTATTTAGAATACCTGCAAGATCAGAACAAGAATCCTTTCTCGCCAAGCGAGCATTATTTTCGGAAAACACAATATGCAGGGATTTCTCCACAGTTTGGGTTCTATTATTAAATACCCTATATGCTTTGCTACGTGAAGAATACCCAATAAAAATTCCCTCATCGGATTTGGCATCAAATTTTCCCAATTGATTTGTTATGAATAAAAACTTTACAACCGAATACTCTAAAATGGGAGATATTTGGTTTCCTTCCCTTGTAGAGTTCATAAGGGGTTTTCATGAGTATTGGCCTTATGACTACTCTATTTAAAACGTAGCATGCGGTACTCACGGCATCCGCCCAAAAATGTTTGGGAATCTTAGCCTCTTCGAGCATGGTTCTAGCCATCTCTTCGAGACACCTATTTTTCCTTTCCACCACCCCATTTTGTTGTGGTGTTCGTGGAGCGGAAAAGGTATGCTCGATACCGAGTTCGTCACAAAAGTCCGCAAAGAGATTGTGATCAAACTCTCCCCCATGATCACTTCTAATTGAAGTGACGGTTGTTTCCTTTTCGTTTTGAACACGTTTAAGAAAATATTTAAAATTCTGAAAAGCATCACTTTTATGGGCAAGAAATAAAGTCCAAGTAAATCTGGAATAATCATCAACAATAACAAAAACATAACGATTTCTACCAGGACTTTCAATGCGAGATGGTCCAAACAAATCCATGTGAAGCAATTGCAATGGTCTAGTAGTTGAAACAATATTTTTCGATTTAAAAGATGCCTTTGTTTGCTTCCCTTTTTGACAAGAATCACAAGTAGAGTCATTTTCAAATTTCAAATTTGGAAGACCAACAACTAAATTTTGTGAAACCAATTTGTTCAAAAGATGCATGTTGATGTGAGCTACTCTACGATGCCATAACCAAGAATCATCCTCTTTTCTCATTAAACAATTCACATATTTGGGTGAAGAATTTGCAAGATCAACCATATAAATGTTATCCATTCTAAAACCACGAAGGATAATTTTAAAATCGCTACGTCTAAAAACTAAGCATTCATCCGAATCAAATAAAACAAGATTTCCCTTGTCACATAATTGACTTA
Source organism: Nicotiana benthamiana (assembly GCA_034376525.1). Taxonomy (NCBI): domain Eukaryota; kingdom Viridiplantae; phylum Streptophyta; class Magnoliopsida; order Solanales; family Solanaceae; genus Nicotiana; species Nicotiana benthamiana. The sequence continues at coordinate 154,987,407 of CM067339.1, forward strand.
TGCTCAAGAGATTATGTTTTAAACCTTTCACAAGTAATATATGCTTAATGGAAGAAATTTCATCCTTACCGACCGATCCGATGCCGATAATTTTTCCTTTGTTGTTATCACCAAAAATAACACTTCCTCCTTCCTGTTGTTCTAGTTGAAGGAATTTGGATTCGTCTCCCGTCATGTGCTTGGAGCATCCACTATCAAGGTACCATAGTACACTTGATCCCTTCAAACATACCTACAAAACAGATTAATGAGTTTTAGGTACCCATGCCATTTTGGGTCCTTGGGGGTTAGGCAAATCATAGTGATGTGATTGAGTGTTATGTCTATGTCGTGTAAAACAAGCAGGAGCAATATGTCCAATTCGTCTACAATAATGACAAGTCACGTTAGGATTATGCATCCTTCTAGGTTGATAGTAATTGGACGGACGAAATTCATTTACTCTATTCTTGACAATATAACTATTGCGCAAATCATGAAAATCATTTCTCCTACCATTTGTTCTAGGATATGCATCATTTCTAGAATAGTTGTTTCTAGGTTGGAAGTCATTTCTAGGTGTTCTAAAAGATTCAAAATTCCTTCTAGTGTTTGGCCTAGAATGTGCATTATTTCTAGCATGATTATTTCTAGGTTGCGATTGATGAAAACCATTTCTAGGTTTGTTGTATCTAGGATGACCATTTGTTTTATTTATCCTAGGTTGAGCCTTAGGTGGTTGGGGGTTGGCTTCAACTTTCTCTTTAGGCTCGTTTCTAAAACCTATGCCATGCTTGGTCGACTTCAAATTAACAAGCATTTCATTCAAATTTTTATGAGAGGAATTAAACTTATCTAAGGTGCCCTTAAGCCTTTCTACTTCATTTTTGAGATGCATGCAAGAAGTACAATTTCTAGAACTTTCGGGCTTGTCGGCACTTCTCTTGCCAAAAAATTTGTTTTCCTCTTTCAACTTCTCATTTTCTAAAATCAGTTTTTCCAATTCCTTTTCTTTAAAAGAGAGTTGTTTTTTGAAAATCTTTTTCTTTTAAAGAAGCATTTTCTTTTATACTCTTAACAGTTTTTGAAGCTTTAATAAATTCGCTATACAACTCATCAAAAGTATTTTGCATTTCTTCAAGGGAAAAGAAATTTTTGGAAGAAATTTGACATACCTCTTCTTTGTTGTCTTCTTGTGTCATAAGACAAAGATTTGCGGCTTCGTCTTCTCCTCACTTGATTCGTCACCGGAGTCGCCTCCCCACGATATGTATGCTCGTTGCTTCTTGAAGGGTTTCTTCTCCTTTTTAGCATTTGGGCAATTTGATTTAATGTGCCCGGTTTCTCCGCACTCATAGAACTTTATTTGATCTCCTTGCTTTTTGCCCTTTCGTTCATACTCTTTTCGCATGAACTTTTGAAATCTCTTGATAACGAGTCCGAACTCGTTGTCTCCGTCCTCATCATTTTGAGGTTGGCTTGTGCTTGCCTTGAGAGCTATTCTTTGCTTCCTTTGATCATCAACAAGAGGGTTAAGTATAGTAGATTCATAAGTTTTAAGATTACCTCTTAATGCGTCGATGGTGACATTTGAAATGCCAATGGATTCTTGAATCGCGTCGGCCATGGATCGCCATTCCGGAGTGAGACTTCGGAGAATTTTTCGGACAAGTTCCTTATCCGTGAAGGTCTTCTTATGAGCATGTAAATCATTTACGATTTTTGAAAATCGTTCAAACATCTCATCGACCTTTTCTCCTTCCTTCATGTGAAACAATTCATATGCATGGGTTAGGAAATCAATTTTGGCTTCCCTTACCTGGTCCGTACCTTCGTACGTAATTTCCAGCTTGTCCCACATTTGCTTCGCCGTTGTGCAACAAGATATCTTCCTGTAATCATCAGCATTTACAGCACAATATAATAAATTAATAGCTTTAGCATTATTTTGCACCTTTCGGATATCATCCGCATCGTATTCATCTTCGGACTTTGGGACCCATTCATTTTCAACCTTCTTGGTTGGAATTTGTTCTCCATTCATTATGAACTTCCAAAGATGAAAACTATTTGATTGTACAAATATTCTCATCCTCTCGTTCCAGTATGTATAACTTGTACCATCGAATAGCGGTGGTCGGGTGGAGCATTGTCCTTCACCTATTCCTGCAAAAGAATCACGAGTAGAAGCCATGGATGTTTCTCTCAAACGGTTAAGTCTTCAGAGAGTTGGGCTCTGATACCAATTGTTAGATAATACGCTTAACGCTAGAGGGGGGGGGGGTGAATAGCGTTATAATAAAAATTATCGTAAACTTGCGGAATTTAAAATTTGCAGGAAATAAATAAGTACGATAAGTAAATAAATTAGAACAAACGCACCGATGTATCCTGGTTCACCACAACCCGTGGCTAGTCTAGTCCCCGAGAGACTCTCTCGAGATATCCACTAACTTGTTAAGCTTACGGGTGCTCAACAAACCGTTACAACTTGAGGACACAAGCCTCAACAACCTTTGCTCGGAGATACAACACTCCAAGACTTCAACCAAGGAAACACAAGTTCATTCTTACAACACAAGGGACTAACACTTCCCTTCAAGTGTACAAAAACACTTAGCACTCAAACAAGACACTCCTTTAAGAGTAGATATGAGTAAAAAGAATATGCTCAAGATCGCAACAACTTTCGACAAGAATTTGGCTCCCAAAAGCTTATGTAATGAATATAAAATGATAAGCAATAAAGTATGCAAGCTTTAGCAATTGTATGATCAGTTGTTGTGTGTTGTTTTTTTTAAAAGACTGATTTGAAGCTGTATTTATCGCTGAAATACTTTGTATTACCGTTGCCTAATTGCCAATTAAGAGTTGCTGATTTTACTCTGTGATAATCGATTGTCAAATTACCACAATCGATTGTTTGCCAGTTCTTCCAAAAATCAATCCCAGATTTTACGCTTAACAATCGATTATCTAAGATCAATAATCGATTACTGGCAACGTTCAAAAAATCATTTCCAGATTTTATGTAAAACAATCGATTGTTAGAAATCTACAATCGATTACTCAGCAACGTTCAAAAAATAATTTCCGGATTTTACTTAAAACAATCGATTATAGGAAATCAATAATCGATTACTCAGCAACGTTCAAAAAATCCTTTCCAGATTTTAATTAAAACAATCGATTATAAGAAATCAATAATCGATTACCTGACGGCATTTGAAAATATTTTGGCAACGGTCAGTTATACAATCGATTATATTAAGTTAACAATCGATTATATATCAGTCTTGAAAAATCAATTTAGACACTGCCTCTTGACAATCGATTGTTATAGGTTCACAATCGATTATTTAATAACTTTGAAAAAGTCTGGAAGACACTGCCTCAACACAATCGATTGTCATAAGTTCACAATCGATTATTTTGTGACTTTGAAAAATCTGATGGACACTGTCTCTTCACAATCGATTGTCATTAGCTTCACAATCGATTATTTTGAGCTTTGAAAAACTTTGATGGACACTGCCTCATCACAATCGATTGTCATAAGGTTCACAATCGATTGTCATGCAGATTTGAAAAATCTGATGCTCACTGCCTTAACACAATCGATTGTCATAAGTTCACAATCGATTGTCAAGCAGCTGACTTAAACATAATCGATTATCATAAGTACATAATCGATTATCTTAGTCCAGATTGTAGAGGCATGTTTAAAAATCATTTTGACTAAAGTAAATATGCATTATTTAAAATCATTCTGCTCTAATTTAAATATGCATGATTTGTTAAAAATATTTTTACGAAAGAAGCCAAGTCTTGAGTTTAAGTTGTCGGATCAAGATCACAATTAAATAACCGACTCATATAACACTTAATCTCGATCTTTGTCTTGTGCTTGAATCTCGTTATATATCAATTTTGCGCTTGTGCTTGGACCTCGTCATGTGTCAATTTGCGCATAGTTTGTCATTCATCAAAACCTACAAATATGAACACACGTTTAGTATAATGCCTTGAGAACGTGTTTCCAACATTATGTAGTTGTTATGAAATATTAGATTATGGTGGATGTCCATAACTCCTATAACACCCACTACTTTCATACATTATCTCCATAACTCCCACTACTCCAATACTTATGGTTGTAACTCCCACACCTCTATGATCTCCCCCATGATCTTCCTCCATGATCTCAAAAGCTTAATGACATATTTATGGAATTCTTTTAGTATACCTCTATGTAGTACTATAAATAGAGGATGAGAAATCATTTTGTAATACACTTGGATACATAGAAGAAATATATTCTCTTCTCTATTTCTCTCTACTTTGTTGTCTATCTTTTGTTTATTACTTTGAGCTAAGTTTTGTAACACGTTATCAGCACGAAGCTCTACTATCTCAAGAATCTCTTTGAGAAAATTAAGGTATTTTTTCTCCTCCTAATTTTGTTTTAATTATGTCTGACATTATGAAAAGAAAGTTTGTTGCCCTTGAAATTTCGGGCAAGAACTACATGACATGGGTGTTGGATGCTGAAATCCATTTGGATGCAATGGGTCTTGGAGACGCCATTAAAGACAGAAATAATGCATCCACCCAAGACTGTGCTAAGGCCTTGATTTTCTTGCGCCATCACCTTGATGAAGGTTTGAAAATTGAATATCTCACAGTCAAAGATCCACTTATCTTGTGGAATGGCTTAAAGGAGAGATATGACAACTTAAAGTTGGTCACTCTGCCACAAGCACGATATGATTGGGCTCATCTGAGGCTCCAAGACTTTAATTCTGTTTCTGAATATAATTCTGCAATGTTTAGAATTACTTCTAAATTGAAACTCTGTGGAGATACTATAACTGATTATGATATGCTTGAAAAAACGTTTACAACGTTTCATGCCTCCAATATGGTTCTGCAACAACAATACAGAGAGAAAGGTTTCAAAAAGTACTCTGAGCTGATTTCTCTTCTCCTTGTGGCTGAGCGAAACAATGACCTGCTCATGAGAAATCACGAAAATCGACCCACTGGGTCTACACCATTGCCTGAAGTAGATAAGGTGTATTCCCATTATGCTAAATGTGGAAAAGGCTATGGCTTTAATCATGATCGTGGTCGTGGTCGGGGTCATGGCCGTGGACGTGGACAAGGAAGAAATTTTCCCGGTGTTAGTCACCCCCCAAAGAGATATAACGACCAAAAGCGGAAATGGAATTATGAGAATCCAAAAGCAAATAGTTCAGAAACTATATGTTATCGTTGCGGTGGAAAAGGGCACTGGGCAAAAATTTGCCGTGTACCAAGACATTTGGTTGAGCTTTATCAAGCATCTCTAAAGAGTAAAGGCCCTGAAACCAATTTTGTCTCTGACAATAATTTTGACATCACCCACTTGGATGTGGAAGACTTCTTTGAGCACCCTGAGGGGAAAATAGATCACTTGATCGGTGATGGATCCATGGTTAAAGAAGATTGAGCAGTTTGATATTTTTATATTTACTTATTCGTAGTAGTTAATGAATAAACAATTATCATAGTTTACATAAGTTATCTATTATTGTGATATGGTTCAAATTTTATATAACTTTAGATTACACATTCATCTTATGCTTTATTTGTAATGATTTTTCAGTAAGTTAATTGATTAACATAACAGATAATCGATTAACCAATATATTCTATTAAACTGGACCTTTTCCGCAAGGCATGTTAGTCGACTATTAGTTAATCGACTAACCTAATGACCGTTGCCTAAGTTAATCGATTATCACTTTAGTTAATCGATTAACCTTATGTCCGTTGCCTGTTCATCGACTAGTTTTTTTAAACGTTGAAACAGGTTAGTCGATTATCTATTTGGTTAATCGACTAACCTCAGCAGATTTTGAAAATATTGTTTAATTATTAAGCAACGAATACAAGAGTATTAAAAGGAGAATAACTATGATAAAAGATATTATTTTTTTCATAATGACCGCACTTAAACTATTATGTTGCATCATAGACTTAAATTTGTTTATTCTCATATCTATAAAAAAAATACTAATATTTTTCGTATATTTCTTTTGTATGTCAAACCATGGGAAGCAAATATGGATATCTCACAAAGCAAACTTGGATCAACGTCCAATTGTAAAAATATTTGTTTAATTGATTCATGTCCCACACATACGATATTCAAAGAGAAGAAATATTTCTCTCATTTAAGTATGTGTAAGGCAGATGTTACTACAATTTCTGGTAGTAGTAAATTGATTGAAGCCTCCGGAAGAGCAACTATAACTCTGCCTAAAGGAACAATATTTATCATAGAGAATGCAATGTTCTCTTCCAAGTCCAAGAGGAACTTGTTGAGTTTTAAAGATATCCGTCAAAATGGATATCATATTGAGACAATAGATGAGAATAATCTTGAATACCTCATCATTACAAAAAATGTCTCTGGCCAAAAGAGGGTTATTGAGAAGTTCCCATCTTTATCTTGTGGCCTGTATTGGACAAAAATTAGTGCAATTGAGGCACATTCCACAATAAACCAAAAGGTGACTGATTCCAATACTTTTGTACTTTGGCATGATCGATTGGGACATCCTGGATCAATTATGATGAGACGGATTATAGAAAATTCATATGGGCATCCATTAAAGAATTTAAAGATTCTTTTAAATAATGAATTTTCTTGCACTTCTTGTTATCAAGGCAAGTTAATTATTAGACCATCACCAACAAAGTTGGAACTGAGTCACCTACGTTTTTGGAACGTATACAAGGGGATATTTGTGGACCTATTCACCCACCTAGTGGGTCCTTTAGATATTTTATGGTCTTAATAGACGCATCCTCTAGATGGTCTCATGTGTGCCTATTGTCATCACGCAATCTTGCGTTTGCAAAATTAATGGTACAAATAATTCGATTACGAGCACAATTTCCTGATAATCCAATTAAGTCTATTAGACTAGATAATGCTGCTGAGTTTTCATCCCAAGCATTTAATGATTATTGCTTATCAATTGGGATAAAAGTGGAATATCCTGTAGCTCATGTTCACACTCAAAATGGTCTTGCAGAATCTTTAATTAAACGTCTGCAGTTGATTGCAAGACCATTACTCATGAAAACGAGGCTGCCCACTTCGGTTTGGGGTCACGCCATTTTGCATGCAGCAATGCTAGTTCGTCTCAGACCGACGAATTATCACAAATATTCCCCGTTGCAATTAGGTTTAGGTCATGAACCTAATATATCCCATTAAAGAATTTTTGGATGCGCAGTATATGTGCCTGTAGCACCGCCATACCGCACCAAAATGGGTCCGCAAAGAAGGTTAGGAATATATGTTGGGTTTGAATCGCCCTCCATTATTCACTACCTCGAAACATTGACAGGGGATTTGTTCACTGCACGATTTGCAGACTGTCGATTCGATGAGACACTTTTCCCAAAATTAGGGAGAAGTTGGTGAAACCAAATGGGAAATTTTGTGGAAAAATCCATCATTATCTCATCTTGATCCACATACCTCTATTTGTGAAAAAGAGGTGCAAAATATTATCCATTTGCGAAGAATAGCAAATCAAATGCCTGACGCATTCACGGACTTGAAAAGGATAACAAAATCTCACAACCCCGCAGAGATGTTCCAATCCGTATTGATGTCCCTATTGGAAAATCTTCTAATGTCATATCTAATGAGTCGAAAGCACGCCTAAAACGTGGGAGGCCATTAGGTTCCAAAGATCGAAATCCTAGAAAAAGGAAAGCAAATGATCAAAATGACACTACGAAAGAATCTCATGAGGAAATTCACGATTTAAAAAATTCTGAGATTCATGAAGAATCCATTGAGCCCGAGACTCAGGAAAATAAGGAACTATCAATAAATCCAATCGATATTGAGACAAATTTTAATCGAGTGGATATAGTGGTGGATTATGTCTTTGCATATAATGTTGCATCTAGCATTATGCAAGAAAGTGAGGATCTTGAACCTCAATCTGTTGGAGAATGTCGACAAAGACTTGATTGGCCAAAATGGCAAGAAGCAATCCAATCAGAATTGAATTCACATGCAAAACGTGAAGTTTTTGGGCCTATAGTTGAAACACCTAATAGTGTTAAGCCTGTTGTCTATAGATGGGTCTTTGTATGCAAGAGAAATGAGAAAAACAAGGTACAAAGATATAAGGCACGCCTTGTTGCACAAAGATTTTCTCAAAGACCTGGTGTCGATTATGAAGAGACATATTCACCCGTAATGGATGCTATAACTTTCAGTTATCTCATTAGTTTTGCTGTCCTTGAAAAGCTTGACATGCATTTAATGAATGTGGTTACTGCCTATCTTTATGGCTCACTTGATAATGAGATATACATGAAAATTCCCGATGGATTCAAAATGCCAAACACTCTTAATTCAAAGTCCCGGGAAATGTTTTCAATCAAATTGCAAAGATCTTTGTATGGTCTAAAGCAATCAGGACGAATATGGTATAATTGCCTTAGTGAGTATTTATTAAAGGAACGCCATATAAATGATGCTATTTGCCCATGTGTTTTTATAAAGAAAACAACATTGGATTGTTGTACTTGCCGTATATGTCGATGACATAAACCTTATTGGAACTCCCATAGAACTCCAAAAGGCAATTGATTATTTAAAGAAGGAATTCGAGATGAAAGATCTCGAAAAGACAAAATTATGTCTTGGTTTGCAAATTGAATATTTGGCAAATTTTTGTTCATCAATCTGCCTATATAGAAAAGGTATTGAAACGGTTTTATATGGATGGAGCATATCCTTTAAGTACTTCGATGGTTGTTCGATCACTTGATGTGAATAAGGATCCATTCCGACCGCAAGAAAAGAATGAAGAGCTACTTGGTCCTGAAGTACCATATCTTAGTGCAATTGGCGCACTAATGTATCTTGCAAATACTACAAGGCCTGACATAACTTTTTCAGTTAATGTCTTAGCAAGATATAGCTCTACTCCCACAAGGAGACATTGGAATGGAATCAAACATATATTGCGGTATCTAAAAGGGACTACCGATATGGGCTTATTTTATAGCAGTAATTGCAGTCCTGATATTGTTGGTTATGCTGATGCTGGATATTTATCTGACCCACACAAGGCTCGATCTCAAACAGGTTATGTGTTTATCTGTGGAGGCACTGCCATATCTTGGCGATCGACTAAGCAATCAATTGTGGCAACTTTATCTAATCATGCTGAGATAGTCGCTATTCATGAAGCAAGTCGAGAGTCTGTGTGGTTGAGGTCTATAATACATCATATTCAAGACAAATGTGGTTTGAAATGTGACAAACTACCCACGATTTTGTATGAAGACAATGCAGCATGCATAGCCCAATTGAAGGGAGGATTCATAAAAGGAGATAGAACAAAGCATATTTCACCAAAGTTATTTTTCACACATGATCTTCAAAAGAATGGTGATATCAATGTGCAACAGATTCGTTCAAGTGATAATATGGCTGATTTGTTCACAAAATCTCTACCAACGTCAACCTTCAAGAAGCTGGTACACAAGATTGGAATGCGAAGGCTCAAGGATTGAATTGATGCTCTTTTCAGGGGGAGTTAATGCGTTGCACTCTTTTTCCATTACAAGGTTTTGTCCCACTGGGTTTTTCTTGCAAGGTTTTTAACGAGGCAACAAAAATGCATTTTGTTAGATATGTGTACTCTTTTTCCTTTTCTAGAATTTTTTTTCCCATTGGGTTTTATTTTAGTTAAGGTTTTAACGAGGCACATTATCTTTGGACATCCAAGGGGGACTGTTATGAAATATTAGATTATGGTGGATGTCCATAACTCCTATAACACCCACTACTTTTATACATTATCTCCATAACTCCCACTACTCCAATACTTATGGTTGTAACTCCCACACCTTCATGATCTCCCCCATGATCTTCCTCCATGATCTCAAAAGCTTAATGATATATTTATGGAATTCTTTTAGTATATCTCTATGTAGTACTATAAATAGAGGATGAGAAATCATTTTGTAATACACTTGGATACATAGAAGAAATATATTCTCTTCTCTATTTCTCTCCACTTTGTTATCTATCTTTTGTTTATTACTTTGAGCTAAGTTTTGTAAGAGTAATTATATTATGTTTTCCTATTAGATGTTTGCTATGCAATTTTTTGAAACTGTTTCTATTTCATGTCTTTTCCTTGAGGCTGATCCACGCTTTGATCCTCGTGATGGACTTAAAATTACATAACTTTCAATGCAGTCTATAGAATATAAAAGGCCAACTTTTAAATAAATCTATTTTATGGGGACTCAAATAGGTGTTGAACAAGGTGAAATTACTAAAGGATGTCGCTATTTGGTTGATAAAGATATCCTATTAAATTATTAGAGAGTCACATTAGATTTTCTTTTGGTCAAATTATGTATTATTGACCAACTTTTATATTTTAGTTATCTACCCTCTAATTAGATTACTTTCCTGGGAAAAACAGGATAATGACTTTTGTGTTATACAAATCTTTACTTGGATGACCATAAGAGAAATTTTCCTGATCTTTGAACTTATAGCACTACCCCATGTGTTTCATTTTTTTTATATATCACTAGTCAATTTTCCTACATTTCACGCGATCGTAAATAATATTTGTTAGTTTATGAAGAAATCAATTAACTAATACCGAACTCAAAATACTATCAGAAAGTATACTATTATGAACAACATATATGTTGGTTAAAAAATGTGTAATCCATAATATGGATTCCATTAAAGCATATACGATATTTTTCCCCGAGTTTTTAGAAATTGTTATTGCAGACACTAGACCAAAGCCACGTTTAAATATCATCTTAGTCTTTTTTTTTAAAAAAACGAAAAGTCTCCGAATAAAGAGATCTTATTGCACGAAGGGATCCCTGAGAATTCCGAAGAATTATCAATTCCCTCATTATGTATTTAGATAAGACGTAAAAATCTCATTTTCCATGAATTGCCGGGGAGTGAGGATGGTAGACATGATATTTAGATCACCTTAATTTTGAAAAGAAAAATAAATTATTCAAGTTGGTGAAGGAACGGAATGGAATGGGTAAAATTATGGCTAAGTCTTAACAATACATAATAGTATAAAACTTATTGCATCATACCTTTATATATATATATATATATATAGGTGCGCATGAAAGAGATGAGGTGGCACATCTCTTAACCTAGGAATGTCATTTATCTTTTTTTCTCATTTTTCTACATTTTCCGCTTGTTTTCATTTAAATAAATTAGCTAAATAATGGCTGGACTCTTTTGGTTATCTAGCTTTTATTACACTCTTTAAACCACACTAAAGTCTACAATAAATTCATAACGCCTTCAGTCTCTTCAACTATCCACAACTATCCACATTTTAGTGTACTATTTATACCACACTAAATTCTAAAAATACTCATGGTAAATTTGGCAAAAGTTGTGCGTTTCATTTTAAAGCACAAGAAGTACTATACAATATCTCGGACCAGATAGTTCTTTTGGTACCTATGGGAGAGATCTTACATCGAATTAAGGTGAGCAAAACTTCTTACAACAAATTTAAAAGGATCTATTCATAACAGAGTTAAGATTCTTTTTAATTTCCTTTTCTAATCATCTTTTTCGATTTCGATAATGTTCATGTATTGAGAAAAATTAAGTTTACACATATCGAAATGTTTAAGAATGACATATTATGACATGAAGGTTGATCAAAGAATGATGATTAGTAAAGAGACACAAGTTGCAACAGATACGAGCAGAGACACGAGCAGAGGCACAAGTTGACTCGACACTCGTATCTATTTAAATTCAAGAAATTAGGAGAATGAACATGATGGTGTAATAAAGTGCATATATAAGAAAGTGCATATATACTATTTTATGAGCATTAAATATTAAAAACGCTAGAAAATCTGTATTAAATTACAATGATTGTGTAACGTAGCATTTAATGTGTTTAATTATCAATAATAACTCAAATATAACAAAGGAAAAATATATATTTTAGAGATAACTATAAAAAAGAGGAGATGAGTCATTTGTAAAATACAAAATATTATCTAAATACATTGGTTTACTTTGATTTCTCCTAATTATCATATTATTGGCAAAATCATTTTCCATTATTCATTCTTTGATTATCTGTGTTCTTCTAAATTAAAGTTTTGACCGAAATTTCATTTTTTGGTTAAACAAATTGGTACAGGAGAAACACCATTTTTGTTGGTTTACGAAACTGAAGTTTTAATTCCGGTTGAGATAGGAGAGCCAAGTATAAGATTTATCCAAATGTCAGAAGAGTGTAATAATGAAAAAGTGCGGATAAATCTTGATTTATTTGAAGGAAGAAGAAAAGCTGCATTAATAAGAATGACAACACAAAAGCAGGTTGACGATACTACAACCGAAAAGCTCGTCTAAGATTTTTTATGATTGGGGATTTCATGCTCAAAACGGTTTTTCAATCTACTAAGGCAGCTAATGCGGGTAAATTAAGTTCGACCTGAGAAGGACCTTACAAGATTCATGGCATTGCAGGGAAAGGGGCATACGAATTAGAGACAATAGATGGCAAGATATTACCCTCGCACTGGAATGGTATTCACTTAAAGAGATACTATTTCTAAAGAATACCCACGGGCAGGTATCCTCATTTAAAATTTTTGTTTTGAGCTGTTAAAATTTTATTAACAATTTTAGATGATACGAAAAAAGCTAACTCATACTAAATGATGAATCACAACCTACAAGGAACGTGGAATTAATTAAAATTCCCGATCCAGGGTTATAACTATTCTAATAGAAATTGATACGGGTTAAGCAGTCTTTATCTGTAATCGCACCTCCGAGTCCCGTATATTTTTCCTTTTATAGAAAAATGACCAAAATAAGAGGGAAAATCAAGTGCTCGAGGTTTCATACTTCAACTTTCAAACACTTGGAGGATTATATAATATACATAGACATACGCATTAAGAAGGCAAAGAAGAAGATTGAGAAACAATCAAAAATCAAGCATGGCAAGTTCACTCATTGAATAAATCAGAGCAAAGTCATGAACTAAAACCAAAGAAAAACCCTATCATAGCTAGCGTAAAGGCAAAGTACTGAAACGAGTTATAAATAAAAACCTTATATTTATTTTCTTTGAAATGTACTGAAATGCGTTATATGTAAAAACCTTGTGTACATTTTTTCGTTAAAATCTGTTGTAAGAAAAACAGTTACGAGAAAGTAATAGATGTAATCCAAATACATGTAAAGTGTTATTCAAAATTAGACAAATTTCAAATAAAAGCTTGTCAAAGTCATTTCAAGAAACATGTGTATTCCTATTTCTTTAAACGTATATTAACAGCGTTACGAAGTTAAGACGTCTTCTTCATTAAGTGCCGAATATAAAAGGGTCCTCTTTTAAAAAAATTATGATTAATTTTAAGTATTCATGAAATTAATAGAAGCATTTTTATGAATAAAAATGCAATTTATTCAGCAAGTCCTTAGAAATAAAGGCAAGAATAAACGAAATAGAAGTTCAAATAATAATGAAAACTTCTTAATGTTAAAAAGTTTAGACTAAGTATGAACTTAGTCGCAAACTGAAAAATTATTTATACATATTACCCTATAAAAGGTCTGGAGACTTAAGCTTCCAAAACAAAACCCTCAAATGAGACCAATGGTTATAACCACATTTCATAAAAAAATACAACACAAAAAAGTTCAAACAATATAAACTTTTCACTGATTTGAGGAAGGGACATCAACAGCAGCGGGCTCAGCTTGGCTTGAAGGAGTGGGGATACTCGTATTGGCTTCAACATTTTCAGAGTTTTAGCCACGAGAGGAAAAGCTTGATTTTGTTGAGTCTTCTCATCATCTCCGTGCCGATGAGATTGGCCTAAAAAAAGGGGAAGGGGAAAATGAGTAAGAACCCTGAAAATAGAAAAAGGAAGGTAAAGTTTGAAAAGGGATACCTTTAAAGAAGCACGCACGATATCGTTCATCAAGGTCAAGGAACTGTGGTTATCAAGCTTAGCTTTCTCATTTAGGCCAATCAAAGGCTTTAGCCACACGTTAGCTTGACCTGATTTTCTCAAAAGGTTATTCTAAGCAGAAACTTCAATGGTGACTAGTCTCACAACTTCACCTCTGCTTGAGGACCCAACTTCGGGGTAAGGAACATATGAGGAAGGAGTAGTTGAGGGAGGAACGATAAAAGCAGTTAAAACATCTTGTGGAGGAACAGTGACAACCACGGTTGGCAAAGAAGAAATCATAGGAATGGAAGTAATGAAAGAAGCCAAAGGTGCTGCCAAAATCATCATTATCAAACCCGCGGCTAAAAAGCCGATCAACAGAATCGTGAGCAGCAGCGGGAACATCATCAGAAATCACCACCAGGGCTTCATTAGATTCGATAAAAGGAATAGAACGGCGGGGGATGCTTCATCATCAGAGATAATATGTCTATGAGCCTGTGACCTTGGTACCAAGGAACCCCCCTCTTTCCTTTCTTTATAATCCTGGTCATCAGCAATTTTCTTTTCGATGAAGAGCCCAAAATTATTTTTTCAGCCCTTTCCAAAAAAATATGAGAAGCCACGACAACCTCAACACTAATCCCTCGAATTGTAAATCCTGATAGAAAGAAGGATTAAAATAAGTTCAGGGAAAAACAATATATGAAACAAACAACAATAAAAAAACTCTTACCATGAGTTTTCACTTTCCAATCAAATCATTGGGAAAGAGTCCTTCAAGATCTAACCTCCATTGGCGCAATATTTAACAGCTTTCTTATACAATCACGAAAATTAGAAATTTCATTAACAATTCCCATGGTTGCTGTAAAAGAAAAAGAAAGTTAGAATACCGGTCATTAAAATCGAGGAAAAAGAGATGCGAGAAAGAGAAGACTTACGTGCAAAATTCCACTTTTCAGGGAAGGGAACTTTTTCTTCACCCACTAAACCAATAGCGGGGGTAGCAACAAAGTGGGCGTACCGGCCACGGTCTTTGTCGTCTTCAGGGCTAACCAAAACTCTTTTGCTCTTTGCCACTAAAGTAAAAATGCCCCGACGAAAGAGTCTAGGAGAGTAGAGATGAATTAAATGGGAAAAGGTGAAAGTCATACCAACCATGTTAGTCAAATGCTTAACATGCGACATCCCTCCATACTATGGGACCAATTTGACCTAAACAAACATTGAAAAATTGACAGAATTCGAGAATAACGGGGTCAATAGTAGGTTTGAAACCTAATGTGAATGGGTATGTGTAAGAAAAAGAAAATCCCATTAAATAAGAGGAAATTCTCTAATTTGCATTAGGAATTATGATAGGAAAATCATGACCCCAGTGGCAATCTCTGCAAATCAAAGAAATCAGACCATCAGTGGTCTGAGTTGGATAGATATCAGCAAGGTCCAAAGAAGATACCTGATTTTTAAGAGACTCTCATTATAGAAAGGTAGTTCCGCAGGAACTAACTCCTCTACTAGAGGTTCACAGCGAGGCTCGGAGGATTCCTTACCTCTAGAGGAAGGACTATGTGAAAGAGAAACTCTAATTCTAGACGAAGGGCCAGAATTGGATGAAGGAAGAGAAGAACCACATATAGATGAAGACCCTAAATTACGTTGTCTACTTCCTCTCCTTCTACTCCTATTAGGGGCAAGAGGAAGGTTATCAACTATGGTAACTCTCCTAGGGTTAGGGCTTGGTGAAGCCATGACAGTACGAGGTAGATGAATATCAAGAATTGAATATTCTAAAAAGTTTTACGAGTAAGATGAGAACGGGAATTTAATATTCTGAAAACAATGAACTTTATGAGGGAAAGAAAAAGATGAAAACTATATTTATACTAGAAGCAACTGTCAAAGGAAAAGGCTCAACGATAGAAAGGTCAGAATGAAAACTGTCTCTTCGTAATTGGTGAAGTCGTAAAAAAGCCTTAAAAGGTGCTGCAAAGTATCAGAACCAACAAAGAGATGTCATGTGTGATAAACATTAAATGGAAGTGAAAATTGAAGCATCGATTCTATGATAAACACTAATGGCGGAAAAAATACCACTTTTATAAAATTCAACAACAACAACAACAACTACCCAGTAATGTCCCACACAGTGGGGTCTGGGGATGGTAATATGTAGACGAGCCTTAACCCTACCCGAAAGGGCAGAGAGGCTGTTTACAATCGACCCTCGGCTTAGTGAAGGAAAGGAAAAACAAAAAACAAAGACAAAAGAGCATTAGTAACATCAGCAGAAATATCGTAAATAATTATCTAGACATAAGAACCATAAATAAAATAGCATGCAATAATATCAAACAATAACTACCATAAATAACTACCATAAGGGAGACACAATCCAATACACAAACCATCTATGGGTAACCCTGCCCACCATCACCCAACCCCGTGTGAGGAGTACAAAAAACTCTAGTAGTCCCTATCCTACGACCCTAATACTAGACCTCCATGCTTTCCTATCAAGGGCCATGTCCTCGGAAACCCGCATACTAGCCATGTCAAGCCTAATCACCTCTCCTCAATACCTCTTAGACCTCCCTCTGCCTTGGTGTACGCCGACCACCGCCAGCCGCTCACAACTTCTCACTGGGACATCAGGACTTCTCCTCCGCACATGCCCGAACCACCTTAGCCTCGCTTCTCACATCTTCTCATCCACCGGGGCCACCCCACCTTCTCTCTAATAACTTCATTCTTAATCTTATCTAACCTGGTGAGCCCGCACATCCACCTGAGCATGCTCATCTCCGCAACCCTCATTCTCTGAACATGAGAGTTCTTCACTGGCCAGCACTCCGCCCCATACAACATGACAGGTCTAACCCTAGCTCTATAAATTTCCCCTTGAGTTTCTGTGGAACTTTCTTGTCACACAGGACTCCTGATGCAAGCCTCCACATTAACCACCCCGCTCCTATACGATGAGTGACGTCCCCGTCAATCTCACCATCCCCCTGAATTACCGACCCAAGATATCTGACATTGTCCCTCTTGGCGATGGCTTGAGATCCAATCATCACGTCCCTGCCTACTTCACTCGGCTTGGCGTTAAACTTGCACTCCAAGTATTCTGTCTTAGATCTACTTATTTTGAAACTCTTAGACTCGAGAGTCTGTCTCCATACCTCTAATCTCTCAATAACACCGACCCTCGTCTCGTCTATCAATACTATGTCATCATCAAATAGCATACACCAAGGCACATCCCCTTGAATATGTCGGGTTAGAGCATCCATTACCAAGGCAAACAAGAGAGGGCTAAGCGCCGATCCTTGATAAAGCCCCATAACCACTGGAAAATGGTCTGAGTCGCCAAAAAACCGCCGTCCTAACCCTAGTCTTAGCTCCATCGTACATGTCCTTGATTACTCTGATGTAGGCTTCCGGCATGCTCTTCGCCTCCAAGCACCTCCATAGCACCTCCCTTGGGACCTTGTCATACGCATTCTCCAAGTCGATAAGCACCATGTGCAGGTCCTTCTTCTTATCCCTGAACTGCTCCACTAGCCTCCTGACAAGGTGGATAGCTTCTGTAGTGGAGCGACCCGGCATGAAACCAAACTAGTTCCAAAATATTTAATCGATGAATAAATGGCAAGTGGGGGGACTATCTGTATTAGGAAAAATTAAGTTACACATATCGAAGTGTTAAGGATGAGATGTCATGACATGAAGGTTGGCCAAAGAATGATGACTAGCAAAGAGACACGAGTTGCAACAGATACGAACAAAGGTACGAGAAGACTCGACGCTCGTATCTATTTAAATCCAAGTGTCATACCTCATTTTTACACTACACCACCCCCGAAGGGATAGCGTATAGGGAAGTTTTTCCAATTTAAGTGACATTATTTGTAATGGGATTATTTTATTTAATTTTATTCAGAGTCGTTACTTGCAATGGTCTATTTTTAGGTGTCCCAAATCACTGATTTATTTTAAATCCCAAATCGAGAAAAATTTGACTTTTCTTGTGAAGTCTGCGAACAAGAAATTCCGAATAAAGAATTCTATTAACCCGAGGGAAGGTGTTAGGCATCCCCAAATTCCGTGGTTCTAGCACGGTCGCTTGAACTGTTATAATTAGCCTATTATCCGATTTTAATACATATTTTAACCTATGATACAATTTCAAACTTATCAACCATATTTTATTAATTTTAAGAAGATTTCAACGTCATCTAAAATAGGTCTTCGGACCACGCCACATGAAATGCATCCGCGCTCCAAAACATATTTTATTTAACATTGTGAGATTTGGATTTGGGTCACATGAAATGGGCACCCGAATTTAGGAAGGTAATTTTAAAATTACGCGCCTAAAGCAACTACGCATTTTTTTGCGAGGGCGATGGAAAATTTTCTAAATGGAAGGCCTCAACTCTAAGGATTTTAAAAGAAATAATTAAATGAGGGCAACACATTTGAGATTTTGTTTGGTATGGCACGCCTCAATTCCAATTTTAAAGGGAATTTAAACTAAATTACATAGGGCTATAAACCATTTATATTACTTAATATGTCACACCTCCAATCTACTTTTAAAAGAGTCAAAGTTAATTAAAGAAAAAGCTTCACAGAATTAAAAGGCTCTTTTGCTAAAGTTTAAACTTATATAATTTCTCCTAGGCATTCTGTTTGAGGGGCAATTATTCGCAGAATGTGTTATCATCCCAAGGCTAATCAAGAAAAGGAGTCTGTGCCGACGAGACAAAAATAGATCCCCTACGATACACAATATATATGATCCAATTTGTTAAAACTAATTCCAAACTTGGGCCCAAAGTGAGACCAATTCTCATAAATAAACGGCATCAAAGATTCCAGATGCACAAAACGAGCCCGAAGAAAGCTTCTTTCCGCTGAGCTCACTCAAGCTCATATTTATTCACTCATTCATTAGCATAGATACCAAATGCAAAATCCAATCTAAATATACCTATGAACTAACAACTTACTTTCGAATTTCAATTTAATTAGTGTAAATGAACATAGTTAAACCCTCTAATATCTAAACATTACGTTCATACATAACTGTCATTAAGTTGATAACAAAACCTTCATTCCTAAAGCAAACTTGACAATTTTCAATTTTCCCCACATGGCCCTTATAATATCTATTACCTAACAAGTTAAGCTCAAACAATTTCTCTTCAACATTACCAGAATTCTAGTAAAAACCGGCATACATGATTAGAGACTCAACACCACACTTGAACCTTCAAGCACGTGGACTTATTCCTTTAACGAGTAAAAGACAAGAAAGAAAAGCTCAAAGTGGACATAATGCGATACATGACTCCTACAACACCCAAATCTAGCATAATGTTAAAAATTCAACTTCAATCTTTACATTGCATGGTTGTCAAAGCAATTAAGCTACCAAATCCTATCAAATACAATAACCTTTTCTTCAGATTCAGAGATTTTATTTGGCATGACATGCCTCAATTCCAATTTTAAAGGGAATTCAAACTAAATCACGGAGGGCTATATACCATTTGTATTACCTAATATGTCACACCTCCAATCTACTTTTAAAAGAGTCAAAGTTAATTAAAGAAAAAGATTCATGGAATTTTAAAGGACCTTTTGCTAAAGTTTAAACTTAAATAATTTCTCCTATGCATTCTATTTGATGGCAATTGTTCGCAGAATGTGTTACCATCCAAATTGATAATCAAGCAAAGGAGCCCGGGCCCACGAGAAAAAAACAGATCCCCACGATACACAATATATATGATCCAATTTCTCACAACTCATTCCAAACTTGGGCCCAGGGTGATCCTAATTCTCATAAATAAACCGCATCAAAGATTCTAGATGCACAAAACGAGCCCGAAGAAAGGCTTGTTTCTGCTGAGCTACCTCAAGCTCAAACTTATTCACCCATTAATTAGCATAGATACCAAATGCAAAATACAATCGAAATATACCACTGAACTAACAACTTTACTTTCGAATTTCAATTTAAATAGTGTAAATGAACATAGTTAAACACTCAAACAGCTAAACATTATGTTCATGCATAACCACCATTGAGTTGCTAACAAAACCTTCATTCCTAAAGCAAACTTGAAATTTTTTATTTTTCCCCACATGACCCTCATATTGTCCATTACCTAACAAGTTATGCTCAAATACTTTCTCTTCAACATTACCAGAATTCTAGTAGAAACCAGCATACATGATTAGAGATTCAACACCACGCTCGAACTTTCAAGTACATGACTCATTCCTTTAACGAGTAAACGACAAGAAAGAAAAGCTGAAAGTGGACATAATACGTTACATGACTGCTACAACACCCAAATCTAGCATAAAGTTAAAAATCCAACTTCAATCCTTACATTGCATGGTTCTAAAAACAAGTAAAATACCAAACCCCTATTAAATACAATAACCTTTTCTTCAGATTCAGAGACTAGATATTTGGAGGTAGAAAACAGAAGGAGATGAAATAAATAAGGAATAACAAACTAAGGCCAAGCTCAACAACTTCATTTCCATTTGACCTTTCAAGTCAAGCAATTCACACTATACAGGTTTTAGAGCATGTACCTGGAATTTGCAAAAAAGAAAAAGAGGTGAGAAGCAATAAACAACAGCGCCAATATGGCATGAATCAGTACCGACGGCCCGTTCAACTAGAAAAATAATTTGAAGCAGTCCAAAGTAGCTCCTAATCAAACAGTACTAAGGATAACTTCAAAAACCAACTTTAGAAGACCAAATTCAACCCATTCCACACTCAGATGAGTCCAAATTGTTTCAGAAATTGAACAAATAAAAAATTACTGAAGAAATTCAATGAAACAGTAAATAGCTCAACCGTTTGTATTTCTGGATTTTTTATCTCTTGAAAAGTCTCACTCGAAATGCAAGAACGTGTACCTTTATAGGCAAGGAAATAGGGCAACAATAGAGAGAACATATTTGCATTTCAGCCCTTTTCTGCCTTTTATTCTCCCATACACCTAATGCAAATTCAGAATTTCAAAACCAATCCCTAAACCCCTTTCCTGGAAGCTTCCTAAGGTTGCTACATAAGATTCTTCTACCTATACTACCCAAATTACCCTTAACAGCCATGGTATTTACCCCCCAGTTGTTAACTTAGGTTAAATTAACCTAATGTCTAATTACACCAGCCCCTTTAACTAGGTCAGTGATGACCATAGTTACTTATGAGGGGCTTGAATGCTCAGAAATACCAAATGAACCAAAAGAAAATAACAAATCCAAAATCCAGGGGTAAATACAATCACTTCTGATTTTAAACCTGAATCACTTTAATTACTCAACTCAGAATTGAACTATTTACTATAACTAAACAATCAAACAAGGAAAACAAAACAAATAAAGTTAAACAAGTAAGAACAGGAAATACTACAGTGTAAAGAAAAATCCGTGAGAAGAAGGAGAGTGGGGAAATCAGGGATTTAAAACGTTAGCGAAGAATAACATGGGGTAAGATAAGAAAATTGAACAGAAAGCTAAGAGGACTCACTGATTTAGCTTTGAGCTTGACTAACCCTCTGATTGTATCTCCAAATAGTGCCAATCGCTTGTTTTTGGTTAAGAACAAGCGAATGATGTTATTTCGTGATAAAATCGGCCCTCAAGCTTATGGGGGAACTGGAACATAGCCTTGCATGCACTGGTCAAGATTTGGGCTTCTAGGGCTCAACCTCAAATTCAATATTCGACAAATTCTAGACAAATTCGAAGGAAATAGAGCATAGATTGGTGAAGAGGAGATGGAGGAGGTCTTATGTTGTTACTTTTAGGTCGTTTTAAAATGGCGCTGCTGGCCTAGGGCAGTGGAAAATTAGGGCGGCATTGCTAGGGTTTATCAAAGATGAGGGATTCTGAGAGATGAGACGGGGGGGGGGGGGGGGGAGGGTTCTGAGGGGAATGGGTCAGTTCGGACAATCTTATATGGTGAGTAGATGAGTTGGGGTCCGTTGGATCTTGTTGATCCAACGGTTGAGATGGAGGTGGACCAAAACGGGCTCGTTTGGATAAGAGGGGGAGACTGAGCCGGGTATTAGCTTGTGCTGGGGCGGATTTGTTGGGGAATTTGGACTGGGTTAATGGATTTGGTGCTTGGAAATTTGGCCCAAAATCTTTTCTCTTCTCTTCTTTTTTCATTTTCAGATTTTCTTAAAATAAAATTAACACCAAGATTTATTCTTAAAAATTTAGATTAACCTTAAAATTATTAAACAATATTTATAAAAATCCAAATTTAAAGAAATAAGTCAAACAACAAAAATTACAAAATGTAAAAGTAAACTATTTTTGTAATTTTGTAATATTAATTAACTAATTATCCTGAAATATAAAAATTGGATCCTAAATGCAAAAGCAACATATTGTTTTTTGTATTTTTTATGAATTAAACATTCACAAAAATGCAACCAAACAAGAAAATATTATGCAGTAATTCCTAAAAATAAATAATTAAAAGAAAAATCCTGATTTTGGGAATTATGTGGTAGTACTTCATGTGTGGCAAAAATCACGTTCTCACAGCTGCCCCTCTTTATTCGGAGACACGAAAGATTTTTGGGCAAAGATAAAATGAGCAACGATGAGGGATTTTTGCCCTCATGGCACTCTATGAGAAGCATTTTTTGAAAAGTGTCCAACCGAACCTTGCTTTAAAGGTTGCCTACATATCCTTGGCTATAAATGAATCAGGTTAGTGTAGTTCTGGAAGTTTTGGTAGCTGGGCCTACCAAGGAGCTATGATTTCACTGCTGCTACTGCTACTACTGCTTGCTGACCTCCTTATTGCACAAAAGAAAAATCAAAAGCTAAGCTATCTAGGCCTATCAACTACGGGTACAAGATTCCTATCTATAAATCTCTTGAAGCTAGATCTTGAGTATTAGCTGATTTTTGCTGTTGACTCTGATCTGAATCTTGATGTTCGTTAGCTGCATATGCTGGTTCTTTCTTCAGATTTTGGATCTAAGCGGGACATACGAAGCTTGTGACTTTAATCATATTCATGAGCATTCCGCATCTTTGTCCGCTTCAGCATTTTGAATTCACTTCTTTTGTTCTTTTTCTTTTTTTATTATTCTGGACTGAGGCTCATTCTTTTGGCCTCTTCAGATCTTGTTCTTTAAGGTCAAACCTGCTTAGATGCCAAAACAAATAAACGAACGATTTATTCTTCCCTAATTTTCACAAGAAAAATTTCGTGACTTATTTGTGACAAAAATTTGTACTTATTCTCTTTTTTTTCTTTCTTTCTTCTTCTTCTTCTTTTTTCGAATAAAATAAGAATTGTGTCTATTTAAAAAGGAAAAGATCAGGGAATGGTTCCCTATATCCGGAATCTCAACTCACGGATTTGAGCCCTAATATTGGAAAAAAGGCGACTAGGGAATGGATGCCCTATGTCTAAAAACTCAACTAAGTGATTGGATGCCTAATGTTGGTAAAGAGGCGAATAGGGAAAGAGACTCTATGTCTAAAAACTCAACTCAAAAATTGGAGCCCTAATGCTGGTAAAAGGCGACTATGGAATGGAGGCACTATGTCTAAAAACTCAACTCAGGGATTGGAGCCCTAATGTTGGTAAAAAAAGACGACTAGGGAATGAAGGCTCTATGTTTATAAACTCAACTCAGGGATTTGAGCCTTAATGTTGGTAAAAAAAGGCAACTAAGGAAGGGATGCCCTATGTCTAAAAACTCAACTTAGGGATTGGAGATAAAAGGAGAGTAAGGAATGCAGGCGCTATGTCTAAGAATCTCAACTCAAGGATTGGAGCCCTAATGTTAATAAAAGGCGACTAGGAAATGGTTGCCCTATGACTAAAAATTCAACTTTGGGATTGAAGCCCTAATGTGGTGAAAAGGCGATTTGGGAATAAAGGCCCTATGTCTAAAATGTCAACTCAGGGATTGGAACCCTAATGTTGGTAAAAAGGCGACTAGGAAATGGAGACCCTATGTCTAAAAACTCAACTCAGGGATTGGAGCCTAATGCTGGTAAAAAGGCGACTAGGGAATGGAGGCCCTATGTCTAAAAACTCAACTCAGAGATTGGAGCCCTAATATTGGTAAAAATACGACTAGGAAATGGAGGCCCTATGTCTAATAACTTAACTCAGGGATTGGGGCCCTAATGTTAGTAAAAAGGTGACTAGGGAATGGAGGCCCTATGTTTAAAATGTCAACTCATGGATTGGATCCCTAACATTGGTAAAAGGGCGACTAGGGAATGGAAGCCCTATGTCTAAAAACTCAACTTAGGGATTTGAGCCCTAATGTTGGTAAAAAGAAGACTATGGATGGAGGCCCTATGTCGAAATACTTTACTCAGGGATTGGAGCCTTAATGTTGGCAAATAGACGACTAGGAAATGGAGGCCCTATGTCTAAAAACTCAACTTAGGAATTTGAGCCTTAATGTTGGTAAAAGGCGACTAGGGAAAGGAGGCCCTATGTCTAAAAACTCAAGTCAGAGATTGGAGCCTTAATGTTGGTAAAAAAAGCAATAGATTGAGGTTTGGAATCCTAATCTATCGTTTCATTTTTTTTTGCGTTTTGGAATTTTTTTTCTCTCATCTTTTTTCATTTTCCTTTTTTATTTAATTTTATTTCAATAAAATGCAGGAAAGAATTTTGGAGGAAAACTTCCCTTTTGGGTTGGTTATTGCTACGAAGCTGTTTTTAGCTTTTGCGTGTCTTTTCCTTTTGATTGCACCTGCTTTTGCATGATTGTTTTGGCTGCACCTGTTTCAAATTTTCAAACAAAGAACAATCGTTAGTTTGAAACAGTGGTTAGTTTACTAGCCTTTATTGTTTCGATTACTTGATCTCGGTCGGACTCTTTGGTGAGTACCTCTGATGTTTGTTGGTTTTCTGAAGATTGATCTCTCTCCTAAAATCGAAGAATTTGGCTTTCTAAAATTTCATTATGGCTTGCTGGCATGGGGTTTTGGTCCTTTCACTTTATTTCGCCTTTCGCGCTCTTGCCTTTGGCTTTCTTTTCCTTTCAATAGCTTTGATCTTATAGCATCAGCCAACACGGCCAGTCGGGATCGACTTGATGTATCTGTTGAGGCTGGGTATTTTCTTTGGCTTTTGTTAAGCAGAAACCTATAAAACCAATCTTGCCACATTTTCTTTGTGTTAGTTTCGGTAACGGAGTTAGACCTAAAGGGATTCAAGAAAAAGTAAACAAGAGGCAAGGAAATGAATTTAAAAAAGAAGTGTCCATTTTGGGGAGGAAGGAAGGACTTATCTAGGGTGCATGAAAGCTTCAATAGACATGACATGCTTCTTGGAATGGATACCCGACCCAAAAAACTTTCCCAACTTCTCATATACTCATTGTGTGCCACATTTCCAAATCGATAAACCTTGCTAGGCCTCTAATAGTGGTGAGGGGTGTCTTCTTTTTGATCGACGGTGCCATTTGCAGCTTTTCGCCAATCGACCTTTCTCATTTATCTTCTCCTGATAGTTTTCATTACGGGTTTACACTAGCCAGGCTCTCTCATTTTCAATTTCTCTGCTCACCGTCGACTTATGGTGCCCGTAGGTTTTCATCGATAAGACTCTCTCTTTTTATTTCTCTCATTTTGATTGTATCAGATCCAAGTAACTATGTTCTCTAATTTCGACACCTTTTTCCGACCGATCAGAAGGACTTGGACAAGGTTTGGGTATAAAGAGAATTGGATCGCATTACAAATTTGGAACCGCTTGGGCGGGATCATCACCAAACTATTATATCATCTGTCCAGTTTCACTTTTTAGGAAAGACTAGATTTTCTTTGGTGTGATTGAACCCTAGAGAGAGGGTGGCTACGTATCCTTTCGCAATCAAGGCAAACGTAGTTCAGGGAAAATATTTTATTTTTGTATTCTTTTGTTTATTTGTTTTGCTTTGTTTTCTTTTTTTTTTCTTTTGTTTTGATGCTCTTTTTTTCATTTTTTTTCAATGACACTTTCGGGTTCCAAAGAGGGTAGTCAAAGAAGAGTAACCGGCTCAAAGGGTTTGCAAAAGGTTGATAGTGTTTGGGTAGCAGGAATGAAAGCCTTCATCCTCCCAATCTGGTAATGTCATTGCTGCAGAAAGCCTAAACATAGTACCTTTTTACTGCATCTGCGTTCATAGCTGCTTCAAGATCATTTCCTTCGACATCTCCCAAGTATAATGCCAATATCTTTCTGGTGATATACGGGTCATTCCAATTAGGAGCGAATTTTCATTCCGCTTCTTGATATTGTGGAAGAATGCACCTTAACATGAGTTGCTCCACTTCAAAATTCCTGGGCCTCACTTTCTTGTTGCAAGCACGGGCCATTCTTTGTTGGTACAACTGCCCGTGGTAGACTGCAACCATTCACTTTTCATCAATCAGGGACAACTGCTCTAGACGGGTCTTGACCCACTCCCTATCTTCAATTTCAGCTTCGACAATGATCCAGGGAGAGGGTATTTCAACTTCCGCGGGAATTACAGCTTTAGTGTCATAGAACAAAATGTACGAGGTTGCTCCAATCGATGTGCGCATCATAGTACGATATCCTATTAATGCAAAAGGAAACTTTTCATGCCACTGGCTGGAGCTCTGAATCATCTTTCTCAAAATCTTCTTAATGTTCTTGTTTGCTGCTTCGATGACACCATTGTCTTTAGGCTGATAAGGAGTAGAGTTCCTATGCGTTATTCTTAATTGTTCACATATTTCCTCCATCAAACGACTATTCAAGTTTGCAGCATTATTTGTGATGATAGTTGCAGGAATACCAAATCGACATATAAGATTAGAGTGCATGAAATCTACCAATAGTTTTCTTGGTGATAGATTTGAGATTGATGGCTTCAACCTATTTCGTGAAGTAGTCAATGGAAACCAATATGAATCTGTGCCCATTTGAGGCTTTCGGCTCGATTGGCCAATGACGTCCATGCCCCAAACGACAAATAGACACGGTGCTGACATGGGATGCAGTTCTGTGGGCAGTGCATGAATCAAATCACCATGCACCTGACACCGATGACACTACCAGACAAAGCTAAAATATTACTTTTTTGTGGTTATCCAGTAATATCCCGCTTGAAGAATTTTCTTTGCTAAAACATACCCGTTCATGTGGGGTCAGCATACTCCTGCGTGCACTTCGTGCATGATTCTTCCATCCTCTTCTACAGAAACACATCTTAATAAGTTGAGGTCCAAATTTCTTTTGTACAAGACATCACCACTCAAAAAGAATCCACTCGCCTGCCTTCTAATGGTTCTCTTTTGGCCCCCACTGGCTTTCTCGGGGTATTCTTGCGTTTTCACAAATCTTTTGATGTCATGGTACCATGGTTGGGTATTTGGTTCTGCTTCAACTGTATTACAATTACCATGCCTTTCCGGATTTGGATTTCCAAGGGGTCTATGTGAGCATTGCCTGGATACGGCAGCATTAAGGCAGAGGTAGCAAGTGCATCTACCAGTTCGTTATGGCACTCTATTGACTTGAATTGTTTGCTAAGGTCTTCCACAAGCTGCTTGTAAGGGATGAGCTTAACATCTCAGGTTTTCATTCTCCCTGAGCTTGCTGGATAATCAGATTTGAGTCTCCCATGATCAACAACTCTTCGACATCCTGGTCGATTGCCATGTTTATACCCATGATGTAGGATTTATACTCGGCAGTGTTATTTGTGTAAAAAAATTAAAGCTGGGCTATGGCTGGGTAATGCTGACCAGTGGGTGAGATCAAAACTGCCCCAATTCCCACACCTTTTGCGTTTACTGTCCATCAAGGAACATCTTACAAGTAGTAGTATCCTCAGATATTTCCTCTACTGGGTTTACCTCTTCATATGGGAAGCAAGTGTTCAAAGGTTAGTATTCATCATCAAATGGGTTTTTAGCCAAGTGATCTGCCAACGCTTGGGCTTTCATCGCCGTGCGAGTGACATAGACTATGTCAAATTCAGTGAGCATGATTTGCCATTTTGATAATCTTCCCGTAGGCATTGGTTTCTTGAATATGTTTTCAAAGGATCCAGCCTGATTATGAGGTAAGTGGTGTAGGCTTGAAGATAATGTCTTAACTTCTGAGCCACCCAGGTTAAAGCACAACAAATTCTCTCCAGGAAAGTATACTTAGCTTAATAGATGGTAAACTTCTTGCTCAAATAGTATATTGCCTGCTTTCTCTTTCTGGTTATATCATGTTGCTCGAGGACACAACCGAAAGAGTTCTCCAAGACTCTCATATACAAGAACAAAGGCCTCCCTGGTTCAGGTGGGACCGGGACTGGCGGGTTAGAAAGATACTCATTGGTTTTATCAAAAGCTTCTTGACATTCACCCTTCCACTTGATTGTCGCATCTTTCTTAAGCAATTTGAATGTGGGTTCACACGTGGATGTCAACTGAGCAATGAACTGGCTGATATAATTCAATCTTCCCAACAAGCTCATCACATCTTTCTTAGTTTTCGGAGGAGGCAAATCCCGAATAGATTTTATCTTTGTTGGATCTAACTTAATACCTCTCAAGTTGACTATAAAGCCCAAAAGTTTGCTCGGTGGGACCCCAAATGCACGCTTGGCTGGGTTTAGCTTCAAATCATATTTGCGAAATCGCTCAAAAAATTTCCTCAGATCTCGAACATGGTCATCCTGGGTTTTGGACTTGATGATTACGTCTTCCATATACACCTCTATTTCTTGGTGCATTTTATCATGGAAAATTATAGTCATGGCCCTCATGTAGGTTGCCCCGGCATTTTTCAAACCAAATGGCATGACTTTGTAACAGTATGTACCCCAAGGTTTGGTAAAGGCTGTTTTCTCTGCATCTTTTTCATCCATCAAAACCTAGTGATATCCTGCGTAACAATCCACGAAGGACTGTATCCCATGTTTGGTGTAGTTATCAACAAGGATGTGGATGTTTGGCAAAAGGAAATTATCTTTGGGACTTGCCTTGTTTAGATCTATGTAATCCACACATATTCGGGTCTTCCTATCTTTCTGACTGGAACTAAATTGGCCAACCACATGGTGTACCGGACCACTCGGATCACTCATACCTTCAATGTTTTATGACTTCTTCTGTGATCTTGTCATTAACATCTGTTTTAAATTTTCTTTGCTTTTGCTGGATAGGGAGAAATCGAGGTAAGTTGGCAACTTGTAAACCACCAAATCAACACTCAGTCCTGGTATGTCATCATATGACCAAGAAAACGCATCTTTGAACTCAAACAAGAGTTGGATTAATACATCCTGGGTTTTTTCACTTGTGTGAATGCTTATCTTGGTTTCCTTGATTTCTTCACAACTACCCAAATTAACCGGCTCAGTGTCACCTAAGTTTGACTTATGTTTATTCTCAATTGTTCCGGTTCTCGATTTATCTCCCTAAAAGCCTCTTCGTCATCATATTCTAGCTCCTGGTTCATTATTTCACAACTAGACAGCGTGTTTGGATCTGGGCATGAAGTCCGCAAGCATTTCATGTTATTTAAAGCCACATTATTAGAACTGAAAGAAGAAGAAAAATAAAATAACAAAAATAAGAAGGAATAAAGAAAGTGATAAAATATTGATTTCATTTCATTAAATTTGGAAGATAGCAAGGTTTACATTGGAAATTAAAAGACATGAAACTAAAGAAAATAACCGTGTTACACCTTAGAATAACTCGTGGTGTAGAAAGGCTGGCAGGACAGGTCTACTAGGACTCACACTTGAATGGAAATGGCATAGCCTTCCAATTTTGCAGTTTGGCCGCAGGTCCCATGTACAGAACCTCAACATTGCTTGAGCCTTCCCCTCGTTGGACCATATGGGTTTCATATAGTATCTTTCTTATTGACCCACATATCTCTTCAATTTCTTCGGCTATAAAGGCCTCATCTTCTTCTTCTTCATTGTATTTGGGCTTGATAAATGTTTTGTACAGATGTGGCACTGGCTGCGGAAAGACCCATCCATCATTCTTTCTCCCATCCACCCATTTTATATCAGCTGGTGTGGGTCTGAAGCCGACCCCAAAGAACTTTTCACTGGTAGGCAGGGTGATAGATTCAGCTCCTTGAAATGATTTCCCGAGCCCCTTCCCTGGTTTGAAGCCATGCCTGCTCATTTTCTTAGCAACCATGATTGATGCATTTGAAAGGAAGGATTGAGGTCAAGGTTTTCCTTCTTCGCACTGATCTGCGACCACGATTTCAAAGGTCTGATAGACTATGTGCTCACTCCCCTCTCTTGCTTCAAGACATGGGACTGATGGGTCCTGATAAACTGATTGCTCATCTTCCCTATTTTCCACAATCTCTTGATACTCGTGCTCGAACTTCACCATCTGGTGAAGAGTAGAAGGTACAGCCCCTGCTGCATGAATCCACGGCCTCCCTAAAAGAAAGTTGTAAGAGGTATCCATGTCCAAAACTTGGAAGGTTACTTCGAAGTCTACTGGGCTGATGGTCAGAATCAGATCAATCTCTCCAATTGTATCCGTTTTGATACCATCAAAAGCATGTACACAGACACTGTTGTGTCAGATTCTCTTGGTACCAATTTCCATACGTTGTAGAGTCGAGAGTGGGCAGATATCTACTCTAGAGCCCCCATCCAACATAACCTTTTTCACGTAGTACCACTCGCATTTGACTATCAGATGTTGGGATTTGTTGTGTGCGACCCCTTTTGGGGGTAAATTATTTTTGCAGAAGGAGATCTAGTTGACTGCAAACAATCTTTCTACCATTCTCTCCAACTGTTCAACATAGATCTCAATAGGCACATATGCTTCGTTAAAGGTCATGATCAATTCCTTTTGATGTTCAGTGGAGTTCATCAATAGAGAAAACATGGAGACTTGAGTGGAAGACTTTAAAAGCTGCTCGATCATCTCATAATCCGCCATTTTCATTTTTTGAAAGAAGGTCTCTACTTCTTCGGCACTCAGCGACTTCTTAGATGGGAAGCACTTCCTAGTGGAATTGCTCACCTCTTCCAAGTTGAAATACTTTTCAGCCAGGTTATTTTCTTGAATTTCTCCTGATATTTCCTTTCCTTTGTAAGTCACCACTGACCTGCTATAATTCTAGGGCATAGTGACAGGATTTTTCATGATCTTTTGTGGTGCGCGGCTAATAACCACGGGCTCACTCAGCCTTGGTGGATTAATTGGCCCCTGCATCACGTAAGCTCCCTTAGGCACATACATTTGGGTTGTCTTGTTCAGTTCAAATCTCCTGGGAGGACTCAATGTCATCTGTTTTTTTTTGCAGCCTCGAGGGACATAGAGAACAACACTTTGGGGGGTGTTGCCCAATTTCAACTTCCATTTTATTCTCCAACTTCGGAGGGGTGGCTTTATTCTTTTTCTCTCCTTTGTAATGCTTTGGGACAAATTTTGGTTTCTTTTCTATGTCACCAATTACAATGACGGACTTCAATGCTGGGTCAAATTTCTTATCCTAACAAATTATTCCGATTACCAGCCCGTTGTTGTGGGCTGACAGTGGGTTGTTGGTCACATATGAGATATCTTCATTCCTCAGCACTATCTTTCTTTGTTCTATCAAGTTCTCCACGACTCTCTTTAGAGTCCATCAATCATCCGTGTCATGCCCTTCTGCCCCTGAGTGATAGGCGCATCACGCACCAGCTCTATAAGCGGGTAATGTCGGGTTTTGCCTAGTTTAGGAAACAGGCTGTAACAGACCCATTTGAACAAGTTTTGGTAATAGGTTGAAGTAGGATTCGCCGATAGGAGTGAAATTTGGCCTCTTGGGTGGCTCACGGGTGTGGAAATTGTTTTGTGGAGGCCGAGGGTTGTAGTGGGCTTGGTAAGAAGGATGGTTTCTTGGAAATGGAGCTTGGTTTCGATTGGCTTGTTATTGTGGCCTGACATAAGGTTGAAAATTCATGACCGTGTATGGATGAGGAGCATAAGCCATGACTTGGTGAGGGTAATAGTGATGCCGGATTCTTTCGGAGAAAAATGATCTGGGAGTACGGTGTTTTCTTGCACCCGACGCTGCCATCAATGTTTCCTCCTTTTTCTTGCCCTTTGCTACTCTTCCAGACCCACCCTGGATGGATTAGGAGGTAGCCCTCATGGCATATTGGCTCAAAATTCGATATGTCTTCAATCCATTTTCTACTATTTCGCCAATCTTAATGGCTTAAGAGAACGGTTTACCCATGGTGGACATCATATTTTGGAAATAGTAAGCCTCTTGGGCTTGGAGGAAAACTGTGACTATTTCAATCTCATCCATCAGAGGCTTTACCCTGGAGGCCTACTCACACCATTTAACTGCGTACTCTCGAAATCTTTCCGAGGATTTCTTCTTTAAGTTTGTCAATGAGTTCCTGTTTGGAGCAATATCAATGTTGTACTGAAATTGCCTAACGAAATATCAAGCAAGATCATCCCATATGTGCTAGAAGGATATATCTTGATCCATGTACCATTCAAATGCGATGCCCACCAGACTTTCTCCGAAGTAAGCCATAAGGAGTTCTTACTTTCCACCACCTCTTCGCAACTAGTTGCACTATTGAGATGCGCAATAGGATCATAGTGTCCATCATAATTCTCAAATTTTGGGGTCCTAAATTCTAATGGTAGATACACATGAGGGAACATACATAAGTAGGCATAGGATACACTTTTCTGTCCACTCATGCCTTGTATGCTTTTAAGAATCTGTTCCATGCTCCTCATCTTTCTCGTAATATCTTCTTGCTCAGGAGTTTTGGTGGTCTTTTCTTGCCCCACAATGAATTCATATCGGGGTGGTTTTGAGTAAGTATAAGTAGGAAATTGAGGAGGTTCTATTGGGAAGCAGGGTGTTTAGAAGGTGAAAGTTGATGAGTCAAAACTGGGCCTGGGCAATATAGACTGTACCGTGGCCGAGCAATAGGGAGCGTTAAAGATATTTGAGGTTTCACCAGACATTAGCTCCTGGGAAAACCTCAAAACGTGTTCCCACAAAATGAGCTGAGATGGTCGGGTGTCCTTGTTGTGTATTTGGGTGATTGATACCTCTTGCCCTAGGAAAGAGTTCGGGGAATCCCAGGATTGCGCTCGGTTGCTCTCTTCTATTTTCCCAAGCATCCCACGTTTCCATAACCTGGAGATGCAGTATCCTGTTTTCTTCGACAGTCGCCAATTCTGAGGTCGGGATTCTCGAGATGGACTATCGTCCATGACGGAAATTATTGGTAGATTCATTTCTGAAGACATTTCGATGCCCCATTTTGATCTCGTAAAGTATGGATGCGAAGCTACATTACCATAAAACCAACCGCCGATCTATAAAAAACTGGGTTTGGGAGTAACAACAGCAAACAGTTAGTTTTTAATAAATAGCAGATAGGTAATCACACGTTGGGTGTGTGATGCACCTATACAGCGGTTGCATGCTTCATCCCGGCTTTACTTATTCTTTCCTTTTCATTCTTTCCACATCCGCTCTTTCCTTTTCATCTCTCATTTCTTTTTCTTTTCTTTTATTCTCTTGCTTCTTTTTTATTCATTTTTGATTTTTCTCCTCTCACATTCTTTTCTTAGTGGAATTATTCACAAAATTATGGCCAGATCTAATGAGCATTGCTTACGTATCACGATGCTGTGTGAATCAGATCATTACGTAGTTCAAGACAAAAAAGTGCGAAAAGTAAAGAAATAATGTTTGAAAATTTTTGATTTTTCATTAATAAAAACTTCTATTATAAAAGGTTTCAAACTACTCAATTTCTTGGAATGAAAAACTACAAACATACTCAAAATAAACCAAAATACAGACTCGATAAACCAAAATACTCCACGGGCCTATGTGCTAGATTCCCTTGTAGCATCTCCAAATCACTCATTATCTGGCGGACGAATGTCATCACTGCAGCGAAGAAGGTTGTTTGGGTCATATCCTCACATACTTGGCATTTTGCGACAATGTAGTCGGCAATAACACTAATCCTTTCTCGGATCCTACCTTTTCCTGAAGTAGCCACGCGATTTGCTGGTTTCTGGCTTCTAACACCTAAATGTCGTGATGGTATTGATTTTTGCAGTTGTATTTCATCCTCAATCCAAGCTATTAGAGCATAACAATGTTCCCTGTCAGCTTTAAAGTCCTTGGCTTGCTTAGCCGCCTCATTCTCAAGGGTGGTTAACTTTCTTCTCAGGTTGGTGATATTCCCTTCATACTTTCTTTTCATTTGTTGCACAAACTATGTCCTCCCTTCTGCGTTCTTTTCCAATTGGGCCCGGACTTTTGCTAGATTGGTTTTAGATTTTTCTAAATCATCTTGACTCTCAAGTTCTTTCTTCCTCAAACTTCTTATGAGCCTTTCGTCTTCTCGGATTTCTTTTTGGGTTTCTAGCTGCTATTCGCATTTTCTGGATTTGAGCCTTGAGGGCTTCATTTTCCTGAGTTAGCCTTTTCTTTTCCCCTTCATTTGTGACAGCTTGGCTACTTTTGGCAAATTTGAGGTCCCTGATTTGTCCTTCCAGCTTACCTATTCTAGCCCAGTAGTTTTCTTCTCTTGCCAACCAGTTCCATTGCTATTGTGAGTCGTTAGTGAATTGTTGGACATGGGCTCTCTTAGCAGTTCTTTCAGGAATTTGGAATCTTTTACCAAACAAAATAATGTACTTAGGGTCCACTTCGCCTCTAGCTAGATCTCGCACCATGGTCTTACGTTTAACAAATCTACATTCATTCCACACTTGGCGAATTCTTCCCTTCGAAAATACGGCTTTTTGGCCCAACTCAATGGCATGTTTACTCAAATCTTCGTCATGGGGGACAGTTTGAAATCTTCCTAATTAGCGCAAAATCCTGTGGGGGCATATGGCTGAATACTCTGGATGCCTATTAGGAGGAGATAACACACTTCAGCTGACATGTATACTGCTTCAGTGCCATCCGAATGCCCACTCAATTTTATCGGCAATCAAAGAGCTTAAGCATGCAAACCAAGCCTCTGTACCCTCGAGGAATTCAATACCCACTACTCGGCTTTCAAATTCCTCAATGCAACTCAAGCCGGTCATACCGTAATTCATATACCCAAGCCGGTGGCAGAGGTGCTCCTGTATCCACAAATGTAGTAACAGATTGCAGCCTTGGAAGAACTTTCCCTTTCTCGACAGATAGTCAAGACTCGATAGATTTCAGATAGGATTAGGGGAACCTCAGTGCTATTGTCTTTCTTGATTTCAACATCGACCAGTCCTACGAGACCCACTTCTATATTACCATCTTCTCGCAGAAAAACTACACTACACAAGAATGCTGCCGCAAAGGCAAAACCCCGCCTTGCCTCCCATTTATCTTTATTTCCAGCATGGGTCAAACCAGTGTTTGGTGCTTCAAAGCCTTGGGGGTTACAATAGTGTTGATAAAGAAATTGGAAGGTGCAGTACCCCTCAGATAAGTTTCCATCCTGAATATACCGACTAATGCTTAGCAGGTCTAGAAATTTATGGGGAGATACCGATCTTGATGACACTGGTACCGACTTTTGAGGTTTCCATTAAGGCCCGCATAAACCGCAATTTCCTCTAGGGTGGGTGTTAGCTCAATGTCAGAAAAGCGGAGCACATTGCGAGTTGAATCCCAAAAAGGTATTAAAGCTTCAATTATGTCCATCCTTGGCTTGATGTTTAACAGTCCGACGAGACCTCCAAAAACCATTACCACAGTTTCTCTACTGCCCTTTCCTAGATCACTCCACCATATGTGGAGCTGCAAGAGGATCTCTTTAAGGGCTGTGAAGGGTTCAATTTCATTTGTGCTCATCTTGCACATTTATTAAGGTGATTTAATAACTCATTTCAACTTAAAAAGAGTAACGCCATTTTTTTAAATTTTATTTCAAAAATAAACTCAGTTTTGCAAGTACGTCCCTCAGCACTTCGGGGAAGAAGATTTTAAGGTTGTGCATGCTAACTGGCCAAGATTTAAAAAATGACCAAAGGTTGCTATTTCTTTTAAAAATAGCCTTCCAGCGCCCTTTTGGGGACATTCAACTTATTATAAACAAGAATGGCATCACCATGCTTATTTGTGATAAAAATAAATTTTTTGTTTTTTGGGCTATTTTTGCAAAAGGGAAAGTTGGACCCGACGGGGCTTGCCTACGTATCACACATCTGGTGGGAATCAAACTAGCGTAGTTCGGGAAAGTTTTAACAAAAAAAACTATTTTTGGAAAACTTTTCTTCTTTTTCACCTTTTTTTCAAAAATTCGGCAAAGTTTCAGTACCTTTTAGACATTAGTTTTTTGGATAATTATCTCTCTTAACTCCCGTACTGCTATTTTCTTCTCCCAATTTTCTTCTATTATTTATAAGCCGGTCAACATGAAAATTTGAAGCAAATAAATGCACAAGTAGCAAGTAGGAGACATCAGGATGATCTTTTCGTTTCCGGTACACCTGTCCTAGACTGACCCAACCCTGTGTTGAGTCTCCTAAGTCAAATACACGTAAGTAAACAAACGTTCCTACTAGGAATCCAGCATGAGGCTTTGTTATACTAGATTTAAAACCTGGTTTTATTGTTCTAGACCTGGCTTACCCGAGCGGACAACTCGAGCTAATGGCTGGGCAGCGTACTGGGAATACAGAAGATTCGCCGGCTTTGCAACTTGTCCGAACCTTGTTCTAAATTTGGGATATGACTCTAACAGAAAAGAAGTCACACAAAGTGTGCACTTCCCAGATGATTTAGAAGACTCAGAGAGAAGAGAGTTTCGTAACAATGTATATACATTTCAAATAATATTAAAGCGGTAAAAGCGACATTTAGCACATTAGGCTCAAACATGCAAAAATAAGATAATAAATAAAGCCAAGTATAACAGTTTTCTAAGCTCAAATTCTGAACCCTGAACCAGAAGTTCTGGGTTCTTTTCCCCACCAGAGTCACTAGAGCTGTCACACCTCCTTTTTACACTACACCACCCCCGAAGGGATAGTGCATAAGGGAGTTTTTCCAATTTAATGACATTATTCAAAATGGGATTATTTTATTTTATTTTATTTAGAGTTGCCACTTGGGATGGTTTGCTTTCTGGTTTCCAAAGTCACTGGTTTATTTGAAATCCCAAATCGAGGAAAATTTGACTTTTCTTGCAAGCCCACGAACTAGAAATTCTTAAAAAGGAATTCTGTTAACCCGAGGGAAGGTGTTAGGCACCCACGGATTCCGTGGTACTAGCATGGTCGCTTAAACTGTTATAATTGGCCTATTATATGATTTTAATACATGTTTTAACCTATGATGCAATTTTAAACTTATCAAACGTTTTTAATTAATTTTAAGAAGACTTCAACGTCATCTAAAATACGTCTTCGGACCACGCCACATTAAATGCACCTGCAGTCCGAGACATATTTTATTTAACATTATGAGATTTGGATTTGGGTCACATGAAATGCGCATCCGAATTTATGTAGGTAATTTTAAAATTATGCACCTAAAACAACTACACTTTTTTTTTCTTTATTTTCAAAATTAAAATAAAACTTAAATGACAATATACAAAACAATTAACTCCTAATTACTATTATTACTTAGACCAAATTAAAGGACAAACTACCCTAAATACAAAATTGAAACAAAAATAAACTATTTTTGAGACTTTTTCCATTTTATAAAAATTAATGACTAATTAATTCTTAACATGTGAAATCGACTCCTAAATGCATATGCACATATTTTTGTGTTTTCCATTAATTAAATAAAATATAAATGGACAGACAAATGCTACAATTAACAGAAAATGCCATGAAAATTTACCAAATTGCAAAAACTAAAAGAAATTATTTTGTTTTGAATTTATGGGAGTAATTCATATAGGGCAAAAATCACGTGCTCACAGCTGCCCCTTTTTGTTCGGAAGCACAAAGAGTTTTCGTGCAAAGATAAGTAAGCGGATACGAACATTTTTGCCTGTTTTGAATACTCCGTGCAAAGCATTTTTGAAAAGCTTGACCACATCCTGCTTCGGATGTTTCCTACATATCCTTGGTTAAAAAGGAATCAGGTCAGTGTAGTGCAGGAGTGTTTGGTAGCTGGGACTACCATGAGGCTGTGATCTCATTCTTGCTGCTACTGCTACTACTGCTTATTAGATCCCCTTATTATACCATGTCAAAATAAAAACAAGGTAGACTAATCTATGATCTATAGATTACAAAAAAATCTATCTATGTCTTCAAATTTGCTCTCGATCCTTGTTGCATTGTTGACTTGTATTTCTTCCAGTGAAACTACTTGCTGCCTGGTTGCTATGTTTCCCTTTCTCCAGGTGGATGCCTGATTACTGAACTTGAATTATATTCTTTGTTCTCCAGGTGGGTGCCTGATTGGTATGAACTTGAACTGTATTCCCTTGTTCTCCTGGTGGGCGCCTGATTACCAAAAACTTGAATTGTATTCCCTTGTTCTCCAGGTGGGCGCCTGATTGCCAAAAACTGGAATTGTGTTTCCTTGTTCTCCAGGTGGGCGCCTGTTTGCCAAAAAACTTGACTTGTATTCCCCTGTTCTCTAGGTGGGCGCCTGATTGCCAAAAACGTGAGCTATATTCTCTTGTTCTCCAGGTGGGCGCCTGATTACCAAAACTTGAATTGTAGTCCCTTGTTTTCAGGTAAGCACCTGATTGCCAATACTTGAACTGTATTCCTTTGTGCTCCAAGTGGGTGCCTGATCGCTAAAACTTGAACTATATTCCCTTGTTCTCCAGGTGGGCGCCTGATTGCCAAAACTCGAACTGTATTTCCTTGTTCTCCAGGTGGGTGCCTGATTGCAAAAACTTGAACTGTATTCCCTTGTTCTCCAGGTGGGCGCCTGTTTGCCAAAAAACTTGACTTGTATTCCCTTGTTCTCTAGGTGGGCGCCTGATTTCCAAAAACATGAGCTATATTCTCTTGTTCTCCAGGTGGGCGGCTGATTACCAAAACTTGAATTGTATTCCCTTGTTCTCCAGGTGGGCGCCTGATTACCAAAACTTGAATTGTATTCCCTTCTTCTCCAGGTGTGCGCCTGATTGCCAAAACCTGAACGCTATTCCCTTGCTCTTCAGGTTGGCACCTAATTGCCAATACTTGAACTATAATCCCTTGTTCTCCAGGTAGGTGCCTTATTGCCAAAAACTTTAATTGTATTCCCTTGTTTTTTAGGTGGGTGCCTAGTAACCAAAAACTAGAATTGTATTCCCTTGTTCTCTAGGTGGACGCCTGATTACCAAAACTTGAATTGTGTTCCCTTGTTCTCTAGGTGGGCGCTTGATTACCAAAACTTGAATTGTATTCCCTTGTTTTACAGGTGGGCACCTGATTACCAAAACTTGAATTTTATTCCCTTGTTCACTAGGTGGGCGCCTGATTGCCACACCTTGAACTGTATTCCCTTGTTCTCCAGGTGAGTCTGATTGCAAAAAACTTGAATTGTATTCCCTTGTTCTCCAAGTGGGTGCTTGATTGGCAAAAACTTGAACTGTATTCCGTTGTTCTCCAGGTGGACGCCTAATTTCCAAAACTAGAATTGTATTTCCTTGTTCTCCAGGTGGGCTCCTGATTGTCAAAAACTTGAACTATGTTCCCTTGTTCTCCAGGTGGGCACCTGATTACCAAAACTTGAATTGCATTCCCTCGTTCTCCTGGTAGGCGCCTGATTACGAAAACTTGAATTGTATTCCCTTGTTCTCCAGGCGGCGCTTAATTGCTAAAACTAGACCTATATTCCCTTGTTCTCCAGGTGGGCACCTGATTGCCAAGAACTTGAACTGTATTACCTTGTTCTCTAGGTGGGTGCTTGATTGCCAAAACTAGAATATTATTCCCTTGTTCTCCAGGTGGGCGCCTGATTGCCAAAAAACTTGAACTATATTCCCTTATTCCCCAGGTGGGTGCCTGATTACCAAAACTTGAATTGTATTCCCTTGTTCTCCAGGTGAGTGCTTGATTGCCGAAACTTGAACTGTATTCCCTCGTTCCTCAGGTGGGCACCCGATTACCAAAAACTTGAACTATATACCCTTGTTCTCCAGGTAGGCGCCTGGTTAAAAAAAACTTGAATTGTATTCCCTTGTTTTCCAGGTGGGCGTTTGATTAAGACAGGAAGACAAAACAAAGAAAATTTTCTGCCCCAATTTGGTAGCTGGGTATATATATGTGAGTGTTAAACTAAATCATGTTACCAAATATTCTAAGAATTCTAAAGCTAGATCCTATTATCTAGGAGGGTCCTGACAACTCTTAGTTAAATGCCAATTTTAAAAGCTGAATATCTAGTTATCTAAGAAGATAATAACGTTGCATCCCGTTATCTAGGAGGGTCTTGGAAA
Organism: Nicotiana benthamiana; assembly: GCA_034376525.1. Lineage (NCBI taxonomy): Eukaryota > Viridiplantae > Streptophyta > Magnoliopsida > Solanales > Solanaceae > Nicotiana > Nicotiana benthamiana. Next base: position 155,027,840 of record CM067339.1, read on the forward strand.
CTCTTAACTAACGACAATTCTAAAACTAGGCTATGTCCTCTAAAGGTATTACTTCCGCTATGTCTTGTTATCTAAGAAAATATTAAGGTTGCGTCCCATTATCCATGAGGGTCCTGAAAAATCACAATCAAATCTTATCATGCTTTCCTATGAAAGACCTGCTAAATCTTGTTTTTAATGGAAAATTTAAAACTAAGTCCCATTATTCAGGAGGGTCCTGACAGTTATTAATTAAAGCCAATTTTAAATCTAAGTTATATCTGATGGGGACCAGTAATTAAAGCTACCTCCCATTATCCAGGAGGGTCCTGACGACTCTTATGTGAATCCTATCTCTAGAACAGAATTGAAATCAACTTGTATTCATTGGGAATATTTATGTCAGGTTATGCTACCCGTGGTTATTTTGTATTTTAAAATAAGTCCCATTTTTCAAGAGGGTCCGGAGAATCCCTAGCTGAATCCTATTTCAACACGCGATCCCTGGAGTTACCTTATGCTATTTGCTATTCACGATTATTTTGAACTTTAACTAGGTCCCATTTTTCAGAAGGGTCCTCAAATTCACAGTCATACCTGCTAGGTGCTTGTGTATTCTATGGATGACTTCCCCAAGACATTGGGAACTTCTTGCCCATGTTTCAATCAAAGAAAATCATGTCAGTTTGAAATGTGATGGTTAGCATGCGTCATTCTTTCTGAAAAATAGCCTCCCCGCTGTCATGATCTGTTACGGCCCACTTTCTCGAATTGACTATAAGCCGCATGATTTGTTGGCTGCCCCTTGAACCCGATGTCCTTAGATGAACCGAGTGTTCTGTACCCCAACATTGTGTTTTATTCCTGACCCTCTTTCCAGAATCTCTGCATCATTCCTGAGATTACTGAATCATTTCACTGATGAAACTTTCTGTGATTCTTCATATCCCATTTTAACTTCCGCTGCCTATGTTATGCTTTCTCCCCAATGTGGTTTGCCATTTTGGAGCTGGTAGTAAGCTTTGAAATCTCTCTCCTGCTTGCTTAAACAAAATTGACCTTGAAAACTTCTTAGAGGAGGGGTGACCTGAAAGAAAATAAAATGCAATGACTCTGAGTTGCTTTTAGAAAAAAGAATTCAGAATTGGGTGATATTGAAGGGGGAAGAAAAGAGACTTATCTGTGGGGGAACAACTGGTTCCAATGATCATGACATGAACTTCGGCTTAGTCGGCCCCGTTTGTCTAAACGATCAGCTTTCAGTTGCCATGCTTTGTTGTTGTGACCTTCCTTAACCCAATTTCTTTAACTAAACCCTGACCTTGCTCATCCAGCGGTGTTCTAAACAAATTTTCACCAACAGACCTCTTTCAATTATTCATTTCTCGACTTGCCTTCGCCTTAAGGTGCCCGTGAGGGTTTTCACCAACAAGACTTTCTCTTTTTTTATTTCTCTCAGCTCCCATCGCCTTACGGTGCTTGTAAGCGTTTTAACCGATAAGACTCTCACATTTTGGTTTTCTCTCAACTCTTGTCGCCTTACGGTGCCCGTGAGGGTTTTCACCAATAAGACTCTCTCATTTTAATCTTTTCTTGCTCGAACTAGAGTGTTGCCTCGGGTATGAATCTCTTCTTCTTGCTTAACTTGGAATATTTTAAAGACTGATCAGAAGATCTACTTTTGGATCGTAATGTAGGCTTTGGATAGGGTTAGAAAGAAAGGTTATTAAAGGCTCAAAACGATCCAAATGGGTTCAAAATTACAACTTTCGGAATGCAATTTCCTACAACAACCACAACTTCTGCCCTAGTTGCTTGCTTGGGGACTTGGATTTTTATTTTAATGGGACCGAACTGTGAGGATGCCTACGTATCCTTAAAAGGAATTAGGTCAAAAGTAGTTCATGACATAGAAATTACTTAGTTCTTGTAATTTTTCTTTTCTTTTTCTTCCTCTTTTTCTCTTTCTTCTCACTATTTTATTTTGTTTCTTCCCTTTTCCTTTTGTTGTTTTACTGTTTTGTGTTTATTTGTTTTTCTTTTCTTTCCTTTTTTTTTCTTTTTTTTTTCTTTTTCTTTTTCATTCTTTCCTTTTCTTTTCCCTTTACTCATTTCTCATGCTTGCGTTTATGATTTTGTTACCGATTCCGAGAGAGGGGTATGAAAGAAAATAATTAAAGCTAAAAAAAGGGTTAACAAATGATAAAGTGTTTAGATAGCCAAATAAAATGCCTTCGTCATTCCACTCTCCAAAACATGCCAATTACAAACAAATATGATTTAGCCAAAGAAAATCATACATAGTATCTCTTAATTGCGTTGGAATTGATGGCTATTTCTATGCACTTGCCTTCTACATCTGTTAGACACAATGCCTCGTTGGACAACACTCTTGACACGATGAACAACCCTTGACAATTTGGGGCAAACTTTACCTTTTCCCCCGCCTGGTGAGGGAGGATGCGCTTCAGTACCAACTGGCCTACTTCATACCTTCTTGGGCGCACCTTCTTGTTATATACTCTGGCCATTCTTTGTTGATACAACTGGTCGTGACATACTGCTGCTAATCTTTTCTCATCAATCCAGCTCAATTGCTCCAGGCGGTTTCTGACCCACTCATCATCATCAATTTCTGCCTCAGCGACAATCTGAAGGGATGGGATTTCAATTCTTGCCGGTATTACTGCTTCTGTTCCATATACCAACAAATACAGAGTTGCCCCTACTGAAGTGCGAACAGTAGTGCAATAGTCTAACAATGTGAAGGGTAGCTTCTTATGCCATTGCCTGGACCCCTCTATCATTTTTCAAAGTATCTTCTTTTTGTTCTTGTTGGCTGCCTCAATTGCTCTATTCACCTTGGGGCGCTATAGGGTGGAATTCGATGTGCAATCTTAAACTGCGGATATATCTCTTTCATAAAAAGACTATTGAGATTTGCTCCGTTATCGGTGATGATTATCTTCAGGATTCTGAATCGGCAAATGATATTTGAATGCACAAAGTTGACCACGACTTTCTTGGTCACCGACTTGAAAGTTTTAACTTCGATCCACTTGGTGAAATAATGAATAGCCACTAGGAGAAACATGTGCCCATTGGTCGCTGCTGGTCGATGGGCCCGATGACAACCATTCCCCAGGCAATGAAGGGACACAATGCAGAATCTATATGTAATTCAAACGGCATGGAGCGAATCAAATCTCCATGCACCTGAGATTGATGACATTTGCGCATCAAATCTCCATGCACCTGAGAATCGTTTTTTCCAAAACATATCCACTCATGTGCGGTCCACAGACCCTAAAATGTACCTCAGTTATGAGGCCGTGGCCTGTCTAGCGTCTCTGCATCTTATAAACACAAGATCTGGCATTCTTTTGTATAATACCCTCCACTAAAGAAAAAACCACTTGATAAGTGCCGAATTGTTTTCTTTTGATCACTCGTGGCTTGTACCGGGTACATACCCATCCTTATATATTCTTTGATGTTGTGAACCAAGGCTCACCATCAAGCTCCTCCACCATGTTACAGTAAGTATGTTGATTATGGACTTGGATATGTAGCAGGTCAACATAAGCCTTATCTGGATGATGTAACATTGTCGCCAAGGTATCCAAGGCATCAACAACCTCGTTGTAGATATGCCTGAACTTTATTGACCGTACTTATTGACAAAGCTCATGCAGACATTGCCGGTATGGTATGAGCTTCAAATCTCGTATTTCCCATTCCCCTTGAATCTGGTGTACCGGAAGGTCCTAGTCCCCCAAGAGCAAGACTTCCTGGACACCCGTGTGTGCAGCTAACCTCAAACCTAAAATGCATGCCTATTGTTAGTGCAATAGAAGCGGAGCTGAGCTATAACGGGGTAATGGTGCATCATTTTAGAAATGAGTACTGCTCCTATCCCGACGCCTTTCATGCTGGCGGCCCCATCGAAGAATAGTTTCCATCCTAGCTTCTCGCCCTATTCCATTTCATCAATATGTATCACCTCTACATCCGGGAGGTATGTATTTAAAGGTTCGTATTCTTCGTCCACCGGATTCTCGGCCAGATAATCAGCCAATGCCTGCGCTTTTATTGCAGTCCTAGTCACATAGATAATGTCAAACTCGGTGTGTAGGATCTTCCACTTTGCAAGCCTCCCCGTGGGCATATGCTTTTGAAAGATGTACTTCAATGGGTCCAGGTGTGAAATGAGGTAAGTAGTATACGATGACAGGTAGTTCTTCAACTTCTATGCTACCCAAATTAGGGCACAACACGTCCTTTCAAGATGAGTTTACTTAACCTCATAAGTTGTGAATTTCTTGCTAACGTAGTATATGACATGCTCCTTCCTTCCGGTGATATCGTGATGACCTAACACACATCCGAATGAGTTGTCCAAGACTGTCAGATGTAGGATCAAGGCCTCCCTGGTTCCGGTGGAACCAATACCGGTGGGTTCGACAAGTATCCTTTTATTTTATCAAAAGCCTCATAGCATTCCTCTGTCTACTTGACCGCAACATCCTTTTTCAACAGCTTAAAGATAGGCTCACAAGTTGTCGTGAGCTGAGTAATAAATCTACTGGTGTAATTCAATCTCCCCACAGACTCATCACCTTAGTTTTGTTTCTCGGGGGCGGCAATTCTAGTATGGATTTGATCTTTGATAGATCTATTTCAATGCCTCGTCAGCTGAGTATGAATCCTAACAACTTCCCTGATGGCACACCAAATGCGCATTTCGCAGGATTGAGCTTGAGATTGTACCTGCGGAGCCTCTGGAAGAATTTTCTCAGATCTCCGACATGGTGGGCTGCTCCCTAGATTTCATAATTACATCATCCACATAGACCTCAATCTCCTTATGTATCATATCGTGGAATATGGTTGTCATTTCCCTCATATAGGTTTCCCCAGCATTCTTCAGATTGAAGGGCATGACACTGTAGCAGTATGTTCTCCACGGCATGATGAATGTTGTATTCTACGCATCCTCCTCATCCATTAGAATCTGGTAATAACCTGCGTAACAATATACAAAAGAACCAATATCATGTTTTGCACAATTATCAATCAATATGTGGATGTTCGATAGTGGGAAGTTATCCTTTGGACTCGCTTTTTAGAGGTGTTGATAATCAACGCACACCCTAGTTTTACCATCCTTCTTTGGCACAGGCACGGCATTGGCTAACTAGGTGTGATATCGTGTGACTCAGATGACCTTTGCCTCAAACTTCTTGTTAACTTCCTCTTTGATCTTTACGCTCATATCAATTTTAAACTTCCTCAACTTTTGTTTGATAGGAGGCCATGCCAGGTCAGTGGGAAATTTGTGAACCACCAAATCAGTGCTCAATCCTTGCATATCATCGTAAGACCATGCAAAAACATCTTTTTACTCAAGCAGCTTCGATTATTTCTTCCCTAAGCTGAGGCTCAAGATGGACACTTATTTTAATTTTTCTGATATTATCCGGGTCCCCTAGATTGACTGCTTCTGTATCACTTAGGTTTGGCTTGGGTTTTTCCTCAAAGTGGCTTAACTCTTTACTAATTTATTTAAACACCCTTCCCTTATCATATTCTGGTTCATCCTCATATTCTATCTCTTGAATTAATACTTCTGAATTAGATCGGCTTTCAAGACTGGGCCAAAGAGTCCTTATGCATGTCATATCATCAGAGCCAACATAAAAATAACTGTACAAGAAGGAAAAGAAAAGCAAAGAAAAATAAAAACTATCAGCACTGACTAAAAGGAAATTGCATTTTATTGAAATTTGAAGATAACAAGGTTTACACATCCAAACAGACACAACATAGACTCTGAATTACAACCCTAGAATAATCTAGAGAAATCGAAAGAAAATCAAAGTAGACTACCGCAACTCCTTTCTGGTCAGGAGAGGAGTAGCTTCCCAATTGTTTACTTTTGCACAGGGCCCGAAAAATCGCACATCAGCCTTGCTAGAGCCCTCTCCTGCTTTTACCACATTCACATCTTCAAACAAACTTTCGAACCTTTCAAGTAATCTTTTATCTAGACCGACCACAATACTGGGATTTATCGTTGTCAGGCACTTCTTGGTACCAGGCTTCACAAGTAATTTGAAGAGACGCGGGACGGGCTTGGGGAGGACCCATGCTTTCTGCTTTATTCTTCTGGCCATCTTTGTTTCTGCAATTGTGGGCTTGAACCCCAAACCAAAGGTTTCTATGTTTTTGGGGAGAGATACAGGCTGTACGATACCCTGAAGTGATGCCCCCAAACCCTTTCCTGGAACAAACCCGTTCTTCAACATCTCACCAGCCACTATGACTGATGCAGTAGCTAACTTCGGTGTTGTAACACACTCCCCTTCTTGAAATTTTCTCACTGATACCGTGTCATGAACCCAATACACCCAGGGCCCCTTTTCATCATCCGCCTCGATGAGTGGCACAATAGCATCACTGTGAGCATACAGATGGTACTCACCGTGCTCAACTATTTCTTGTCGATCTGATTCAAATTTTATGACTTGATGCAAAGTAGAGAGGACCGCTTTAGCAGCATGGATCCAGGGTCATCCCAATAGTAGGTTGTAAGAGACAGCTACATCCAGAACTTGGAATTCCATGGTAAAATCAACCGGTCCAATTGTTAGTTCGGGCACTATGTCACCAACCGAATCTTTTCCCCCGCCATCAAACCCTCAAGCACAAATGATGTTCTTGTGGATTCTTGCATTATCCACCTTCAACTTGTTCAATGTGGAAAGAGGGGAAATATTTGCGATTGAACCGTTATCAACCAACACTCCAGTAACTACAGAATCTTTGCACTTTAGCAAGATAGAGTGCTATATTATGCTTAGTGCCTTCTACGAGCAATTCATTCGTCAGAAAAGGTGACTCTGTTCACTTCATAAATCATGTTGGCTATCTTCTCCAAGTGATTGACCATGATTTTATCAGGAACATGGGCCTCGTTCATGATCTTCATCAACGCCCGAAGGTGCTCGTCCGAATGAATCAACAATGATAACAAGGAGATTGGAGCAGGCGTCTTTCTCAATTGTTCCACAATAGAATAATCCTGTATTTTCATCTTTTTTCAGAAACTCTTCTGCTTCCTCTTCACTCACAGTTTTCTTCACCAGCTGAGTTATCCTTGGTAGGTGTGGGTTTTCTCAATTCCTCAAGGGCAAAGCACCTCCCCAATCGGGTCAAACCGAAGGTCTCACAAACTTCTTCTCTAACCTCTTTCCCTTTATAATTAACTGTTACTCGGCTATAATTCCAAGGCACTGCCTTGCTGATGATCATTGGTAGTTGAGTTACAGGTTTGACAACGACATGCTCTGTGCGAGTGCCTTCTATGAAAACCACATGCTTTCTTGCCACCCCCGGTGCAACCACTTTTGCATTTTCTCGTTTCACCATTTCGTCTTTCGAATATTCATTCTTGAATACAAAGAAAGGCTTACTGTTTGCTCCACTCAACTTCAGCTTCAACATCCCGCTTGTTAGATTCTCAATCATCTTCCGCTCGCTGGCTGGAATCATCATGACAGTCTGCGAAGGCTTTTTGCACTCTCCCTCTTTGGGCACTATCTCAATCATATTTGTCTCTTGATGAGCAGGTAGTGGGTTTTGATTATTATTGGGTGCTTCATTAGCTTGCACCTCAATATGATGTGAATTAATGAGTTCTTGAATAGCACTCTTCGGATGCCAACATTTCTCTGTGTCATGCCCGGGGCACCTGAACAATACTCACAACTGATAGAATAGTCCAGATATCTCGTAGGAGGATTTAGCAATTTTGCTTCAATTGGCCTCAACATATCTAACTTTCTGAACCTGTGGAATAAGCTGGTCTATGATTCTCCCAATGGGGTGAAATTTTTCTTCTTCCGCATTTTTTTTTGTTTAAGGCCGGGTTGGGCCGGAAAGCTGGTCTTTGCGGTGTTGGTAGGCTTTTGGAGGTGGATAGTTATTTTGTGGAGCTAGGTAACTATTTTGAGGGGTTGGCACGCACCATTGTGCGTGGGTGGGAGGTTGAGTAAATGTTTGTGCATGATGGACGGAAAAATGGGGATCAGGAGGTGGGTAGTAGTGTTGTGGTGGGATATATGGAGTGTCTGGGTAGGGTTGATGATAAGGTCGGGCTGGTTGTAATGGGATGGACTCCTGGGCCTGAACCAAGTCCAAAAGTTAGTTACTTCCTCCTTCTTCGTCTTTTTGATTGCTCCACCAGTCCCGCTTTGGATAGCCTGGGTGGTTGCTTTGATTGCTGAATAACTCATAATCTTGTTAGATTTGAGTCCCTCCTCTACCATGCTCCTCATTTTTTACTACCTCATTAAAGGTTTTACCCACTGTCGATACCAGGTAACCAAAATATGTAGGCTCCAGATCTTGCAAGAAGTAATCTACCATTTAGCTTTCCTTCATTGGTGGGTCGACCCTTGTTGCCTGCTCCTTACAACAGAAGCCATACTATCTGCAACTCTCATTGTGCTTCTTTTCCAGTTTTGTAAAAAACAAAGGATCCGAGATAGTTTCAAGATTATATTGAAAATGACAGGAGAATGCTTGGGCTAGATCGTCCCATGTGTACCACCGATCATGATCCTATCGGATGTACCATTCCAACGCTGAACTACTTAAACTTTGACTGAAGTATGCCATCAGTAATTCATCCTTCCTGCCTGCCCCTCTCATCTTGCTGCAAAAACCCTAGGTGTGTCACCAGATCACCATGCCCGTCATATAAGTCGAACTTGGGCATCTTAAAGCCCTTTGGAAATTGTACATCTGGGAACAAACAAAGGTCTTTGTATGCCACAATCACTTGGCCTCTCAATCCTCGCATATCTTTAAATGATTGCTCTAGACATTTGACTTTCCTGAGCACCTCCTCTTACTCGGGATTTTTGGATGGTTTTTCAGCCTCTGTAGTGATTTCAAAATGGGGAGCGTAAGAGTAGGATTTGTGGGCTTTGAAGGTGGGTTCTGGTGGGTAATATTAGTTATTATGAGCTTGGAGCAAAGGTTCAATGGATGATCTGTGGAGTACGGAGGAAGGAGGTGCCAGAAAGATGGGAGCAACTGGTGGAGGGGGGTGGGGAACAACTTTGGACGGTGGAGCTCGGGGTGTTTGGGAAGTTGTACCCTGGTATTGTTTGTAGATGGGGAATCTTGGGGGTGGATCAGTGGTAGGGTGGTCATGTGACTGGGCTAATGGTGGGATGAAGGTCGGGTTAACAGGATAAGCTGGTGGTGGCTGCCCTCTTACCCATGCCTGATACAGTTCAGCCATCTGATGCTTCAACTTGTACATCCCTTCTTCATTGCGTTGACATCCAACTCCTCCACCTCTTTTGAGGGTTCAAGGATACTTGCATCGGATTCTTGATTGGCCGTAGTCAACTTGCTTTTGGATCGAGTGATAAGGGTGGGTTGCCAGAATGCCGCAAAGCTAACTTCCTATTTGGAAATGGCAAAGCAACACCAAAACTCGTTAGCGGTTAGGCTTCAACATATAGGCAACCGCATATTCAAGGATGAATGCACCTAAGCAGTTATCAGTTTCTATTATGCACTAGATTGGCTGCTTGCATCATCCCGGTTTTTATCCTATGCCACTTTCCTTTTCTCTTTTGTTTTCTTTTCCTTCTTCCCCTTTCTTTTGCTCAAGCTTGTTTTAACCTACCTTCTTTCTATTATTCTCTTCGTTATTTTACCGTTGTTTCTCTCATGATTTTTTTTCTTTTACCCCTCTCTTATTCCGGTTACGGTCGAATCCTATGAAGATAACCTACATATCATGACCCCGTATGAATCAGACCCAGTGTGGTTCTGGTAGATAAATACAGAAAATATTTTTGGGTTTTGCTAATTTTCATCAAGTAAAACACCTGATTAGCACTACTAACATACCTTAATAAAAGAAATCAACAGACTCTGACTCAAACAAAACCAATAGACCCTGATAGAAAGATGAAAACAACTGACTTGACAACCCACAACAGACTCAAATAAAAGAAAATACAGACTTCGCAAATGGACTAATAGACTCGAGTGAAAATCATGAATACATTAAGGCCTCTAATGCTCCTGGCACCTGCGAGACATCTTTCGGTCTCGCCACAGGCCTGTCTTGGAGGTGGTGGAGGTCTTCCGTCACTTGGTGAACGAAGGTCATTGCGGTGGAAAAAAATATGGATCTTGTCATATCTTCACAGTGGCTACACTTTATGGTAATGTAATCAGTGATCATCCGTACCCTCTCCCTTATAGAACCCTTTTCTTGCAACAATCGCCCAATCTGCTGGGCCCTGGCATCCAAAGTTTGTTCAGCTTCACGATTCAGTTCTTGAAATTATTGCAAATCTCTCTCCAGCCGTGTTATTGTTGTGTAACAATGCTCTCTTTCAGCCTTGAAGTATTTTGCTTGCTTAACCATTTTATTTTCAACCATGATGAGCCTCTTCTTCAAACCTGCAACCTCATTGTCATACCTTTCTTTCAGTTGCTCGATCATGCGTTCTTGTTCCTCTGCATTTTTTGCCAATTGATTTTGAGCTCTTGCTAGCTCACCTTCTACTTTGTTCAAATCAAAACCATATTTCCTACATTCCGCCTTAGATTGTCTATGAGCTTTTTATCCTTCGCACTTCTGGTGTGGTTCTCTACAGCAATTTTCATTTTCTGAATTTGGGCTCGCAAAGCTTTGTTTTCTTTGGCTATTCTTTTCTTTTCCCCCTCATCTGTCGCAGCTTGCAAACCATTCTAGAATTGAAGGTCTTTGACTTGTCTTTCCAATTTCCCTATTGTGGCCTGTGTTTGTTTTCCTTGGCTAATCAGTTCCATTATTCTTGTGACGCCTCAGCATATTCCTAAAGATGTGGTCTTTTGGCCGGTCTTCCAAACTCCACTTCCCTTTTATACCAAGCCAGATAACCTAGTGCAACCTTGCCTTTAGACAAGTCTCCTACTCGAGTGTTCGCTGCCAAGTACTAACACTCACTCCAAATTTGGCGGAATGCTGCTTCGTGAAACTGACAACATTAGGACCAATCTCGACCACATGGCGACTAATGTCTTCATCCCTGGGAACCATTTGGCACCTCCCTAACTGTCTCGGCACCCGGTACGGAGCATATGGTTGGATGCTCCAGAGACCCATCAAAAGGAAATAAGGCCCTGTAGCTGGCATATATATAATTTCATCAATGTGGAGCCACCCGAATGTCCACTCTATTTGACTTGCACTTATGGTACGAAGATACGATACCCATTATGTGACCCCCTCTTGTTATCTGAATCCATCAACTCTGGCATAAAATTCCTCTATGCAGCTTTTTTTCGATGACCCATAACTCATGAATTCAGGTTGATGGCACAAGTGTTCAACCATCCACATCTGTAACAACAAGTTGCACCCCCCAAAGAAATCTCCTCCGGCTTTATAGGCTGTGAGGGCACGTAAGATTTCAGATAATATCATGGGTGCAAGGGTGCTCTTGCCCTGAGTGAGCAAGCTGCTTACAATCCCTACTATCCGTATATCAATATTCCCATCTTTTCATGGAAACACCAAAAGGCCAAAGAATAATACCATGAACGTGAAACACCTGTGTTTTCCCATTTGAGTTGGTTTCGCTTGCTATAAAATTTAATTTTCGGATCGTTAAACCCCCTATGTGCCCATATCTCTGGTATATAAACTATGGAGTACAAAAACCGGCTAACAGATATGGATTGTGAAACCTATGCTTATCTTTAATGAATCCAAGAATTTGTGTACAGCTACAGCCCTTGGCGCAATCAAATATTGGTGTCTTAGAGGGATTTTGGGGCCTCCGATATATCCAGCTGTTTCTTCCAGGGTTGGGATAAGTTCAAAATCTGGGAAATGAAGTACATTGTGGGCCGGGTCCTAGAATGTAACCAACGCCTTTATGATATCCCCTCTAGGACTAATTTTCAAAAACCTGGTGAGTCCTCCCAAGGCACATTGGCCTTGTTTTGCCCCGATTCACTTAGATCATTCCACCACATGTGCAGCTCCAAAGGGATCTTGTTCATGATAGTTATTTGCAAATTTTGATTCATGCTCATTTTGCACATTTGATAGGGTGATTAAGCAAAAATCATGATTTATTTGACTCAAAACAAAAGCAAAGCTGACATTTTTCAAAATTTTCCTTTCAAGAGTACGAGTCCGCTTTGCAAATACGACCTTTCAACACTTTCGGAGAAGATTTTAAGGATGTTCTTTCTACCGACCAAATTCAAAAAAGAATCCAGGGTAGATGCTCTTGCAATAGCAACCTTCCGGCGCCCTGTTGGGGACACTTAGCTAATTTTGACAAGAACTGCCTTATTTATTTATCACAAATAAAATTTGGTTCTCTGAGGCTGTTTTTGCAAAAATGAAGTTGGGACCAATGGGGGTTGCCTACGTATCTCACACCATGTGAGAATCAAACTGGCGTAGTTCGGGCAATTCCGACAGAATTAAAAACCAGCTTCCTTCTTCTTCTTTTTCTCTCTTTTTCAAAAACAAAACCCTTTTCTTTGTTCTTTTCAAAATTTTGGCAGAATTTCAGTATCGGTATTTGAAACAGATAATTACCTTCTTCATCCATCACACTGTTATTTTCTTTGTCAAATTCCTCTCCCTTTTTTTCAAAGGCTGGTTGGCATGCAAATCCGGAATATATGCACAAGTAGCACGCAAGATGCATCAAGATGGTCTATTATTTTGGGTGCACCTGTCCTAGACGGGCCCAACCCCTATGTTGAGTCCCCTAAGTCAACTGCATGATGGAAATAAGCATTCATACTAAAAATCCAGCATGAGGTTAAGTTATTCTAGGTTAAAAACCCGGGTATGTGTACCCGAGCTGACAACTCGAGTCGAGGATGGGGCTATGTACCGAGAACCAAAAGGCCATCCGGCTTAGTAACTTGTCCGAGCCTCTCTCTTATTCCAAGATATGACACTAACATAATAGAGAGTCTCAACCAGCGAGCACATCCCTGAAGACTAGAAGAGAAGGGTTTCACGGCAGTTTATATATATTTCAAGTAATATCAAATCGGTAAAAACAACATTTGGCACATTAGGCTCAAACATGTAACAAAACCAGCTCAAACATGTAACAAGACCAAATAAATAAAGCCAAATATAATAATTATTCTAAGCTCGAATTCTTGAACCCTGAACCAGAGATTTTAGGTTCCAGAGCTGTCACACCTCCTTTTTTCACACTGCACCCCGCGAAGGGCATAGATAAGTGAGTTTTTCCAATTAAAGGACAATCGAAATGAGATTTGTTTATTAAAAGATCAGAGTCGCCACTTGGGATAATTAATGGTGACCCAAGTCACGGGTTTAAATCACGAGCCGAGGAAAGGGTTGACTTTGTATTATAGTCTGCGAATAAAAAATCCAGATACGAATTTTTTTTAACCCGGGAGCAGGTGTTAGGCATTCCCGAGCTCCGTGGTTCTAGCACGGTCGTTTAGCTGTTATATTTGGCTTAGTTATACAATTTTAATACATTTTGAACATATGTGCAACTTTAACCCTTTAACTGCTTTTATTTAATTTTAAGAAGATTGCAACATTGTCAAAACGCGTCTTGAACCACGCAACATAAATGCACCTGTAGTTTGCAACACATTTTACCTAACGTTGAGATTTGGATTTGGGTCACATAAATGCGCACATGTGTTTAGGAAAATAGATTTTAACTATCGTACCTAAAGCAATAACGTGTTTTTAGCTTTGCGAGGGCCATGAAAATTCACTAAATGGCACGCCTAGATTTCTAAGGATCAATACAAATTTAATTAAACAAGGAGTTTTATTTGGCATGGCACCCCAATTCTCTTCTACTTAAAAGGTCTCTAAACTAACTAACGTTCTTTAAATGGCTTACAAGAGACATGTTAATTATTTAAAACAGATGGGTTTAGTCCAGCCCTCAAATAAGCTAATGGTTCAATTGGAAATAGGTTGCCCAGTCTGGGCCCCAACATGAGCCCAATATCTTGTAGGGTCTTTCGTTTTAATAACTACTAGTATAACCATTTTGAAAAAAAACCAGATTAAGCAAAAATCGGGTAATTATCCTCAACTTAGAATTTTAAGCCGTCTTCAATACATACAGTTTCATATTGAGGCAGATGGAAATAATAAACAAGAGAGTTGTATTAAAGTTCAGGCATCAACGAACAATCCTTTACTATGTAAGAACAAAGTTCATGCTCCAAAGTCTTTCAGAATTAACATGTCAAGCTAAAAATAGAGTATAAATGCCATAGCCATAACAACCTTCTAATTTTAAATGACACCTTGTATTAAACTAATACATTCAACACTAATGAGACTTTAATTGTCCAGCTAACACTAAAGCTTAGGTAAAAACACAAAATAGAGAGCAGAGGACGAGAACTACTAACTGAGCATTTAGTCAATCTGAAGCTAGGAGATGTTGTTTCTGACTATTTGAATACAACCAAGGTTTTAGAGATAGCATTAGCAACCTGAATACACAGAAATCCCACACTAGATCCACAACATAGCAGACTTGACATCATTAAGCAGTATCATTTAGAATTTCCAAGAATCCCTGGAGCAACTATTCTCTAACAATCTCAGTTATCTACTACAAATCATAGTCCATAGCTGATACAAGTGCCAAGTACCACTTGCAGGTCACTCACACAAGTTCAAAGAAATAAAAAACTAATTAACATCTACATTTAAAGTCCAGTTATAGAGCATGGAAGCAGTAAAAAACAAGGAAATTAGCTTCAAATGTAGCCTTCATTTCAATGAACTTTCACTTATATTACATATTCCACAATTATTCCTCAATCATAGCTAAGAAAATACCTGAAAAATGTAAAGACAAACACAGGTGAGCAATCAGCAAATGCAGTAGCAATCAGTACCAGAAGTATACCTCAGAACCAATTTTGGAAACCATAATATCAGTTTCAAATTCAATATAACAATAACTTCAACATAGCTTGACCCAAAAAAGTTCCAAAAGTGACATCAAACCATTCTGAATCTCATTAATGAAGCGACTTTGTTTTCAGAAATTGACAGAGTCAGAAAATTCTGAGGAAAAACTCAATAATATAGTATGGGCATCTGTGACTTTCTCATAATTTTTCACTCCTGAATTCAATGAAACACCAAAATATAACTTCTGTATTTTCTGAATTTTCAACTCTCTAATTCTTTAAGTTTTTATGTCCTTTTATAGGCTAAACATTAGGGCAATCCTTAGAATTTGATTTTTTCCCTATGGTCCCTGATTTTATGGCTTGTTTTCCAAGTTATATCTGAAATTTGCTAGCAAACCCCTACTAGAAGTTTCTGAAAACTTTTACCAAATATTCCTTGTGTCTTATTTCCTAAATTACCCCCAGGTGTCCTGAAATTACCCTCAACCAAGATGGGTCATGGGTTAATTTCGACCAAATTGTCACATTGGGGTCCAGCCTGGGTCAAGTTAGCCCACGACCCCAATGAATGAGTCTATTAACTGGGTCACTGATTGACCACAGTTAATAAACCCTCGCGCATGACCAAACAAAGAATATAGAATTTAGAAAAATAAAATATGTTGTATTTTCTAACTTTGCAATTAAACCAACCTTCATTACTAACTAAATGAATTCCATTATTAGGATTAAAAATAAAATAGAAATAAAGCAAGTAACAAATGAGAAGCAGAAATACCCAATTAGAAGAATCGTCAATGCCAAATTAATGCCAATGACAAATGAGAATCAATGAACGATATGACAGCTTGGTTAGTTGGTGTTGCCTTGGTCAGAATCTGGTGGGCTTTGAAATAGGCCAAAAATGACGCTAATCGATTATTCTTAGTGAGAACAATCGATTGTCATAACTTTTGGCTCGAATCAAGCCTTGGAACCTACTGGAAAATCAAAAGGAGGAGCAGATTAGGTTTTTTTCTTTTTCTTTTGGAATTTCAGATTTGGAATTGACACGAACGGGCTTTGGGGTAACTGGTGGTAGATATGAGATGAGGAGGATGTGGTGACTGTTTGGTGTGAATTTGAGGGTGGTTGGCTGGTGACGGCGCCGGACACGACGGAGAAATCAGAGCTTCTGAGCAAGATTCGGGAAGTTTAGGCGGGATTCGAGAGAAACAGGGTGTGGATTTGGAAAGAAGAGAAGGAGGGGAAGCTATGGTTTTATTTTGGTAGTCACCAGAGGCCCGCCGCCGCCATAGGGCGATTTCAGACCGCAGCGTGCGACGGAGACGATGGAGGGTTCTCTGAGGGTGAGAGAGATGAGAGAGGGGGTTGGGGTGCATTTGGACATATAAATAACTAGTACACCCAGATTTTGAGCCGTTCGATCTTACAACCTCTATGGTTGAGATAAAATTGGACAAAATGACGTCATTTTGGGTTATGGGGTTTGTTGGACCAGGTCGTGGATCGGGTTTTGGGCTGGGTTCTGGTGAAATATTGGGCCAATGTTTTTGGATTTTGAAGAACAGCCTAACACTTCATTTGTCTCTGTTTTTTTATTTTAAAACAAATTATCTCACAATTCTCTCTTATTTTTTTCTTTCTTTTCAAAATTAAAATAAAACTTAAATGACAATTTACAAATAATTAACTCCTAATTACTATTATTAATTAGACCAAATTAAAGGACAAACTATCCTAGATTCAAAATTAAACTAAAATAAACTATTTTTGAGACTTTTTCCATTTTATAAAAATCAATGACTAATTAATTCTTAACATGTGAAATAGACTCTTAAATTCATATGCACATATTTTGTGTTTTTCCATTAATTAAACAAAAATAAAATGCGCAGACAAATGCAACAATTAACAGAAAATGCCACGAAAATCCATCAAATTGCAAAAATTGAAAGAAATTATTTTGTTTTGAATTTATGGGAGTAATTCATATAAGGCAAAAATCACGTGCTCACAATGATGAAACCGAGGTCTCATGTCGTCTTCCTGTTGATGCACCTATCATTATTCCTGATGAAGACGTCACTCCTCGTGATACTCGTGAGTCCATTAACCTACTTTTTATTAGTGGTTTTGATAGTGGAGATTTAGGACCGGTTTTAGATGAACTCCCCTGATCTTCCTTTTCAACTCCCACACCTGCGATTCTTTCATTACCTGCTCCAACTGTTTCCGTTCCTCCCTCTACCATTTATATTCCTTCCTCTGATCCTCCTTTGTCAATTCCCCCACCTATTGTTCACCATACGGAGGTAGGTTCTTCTAGTAGAAGTGCTACAATGAGGAGCGTTACTATTGAAGTTCCTGCAGTAATCAGTCTTTTGAAAAAGTCGGGTCAAGAAGATGTTTGGATCGAGACTTTAATAGGCCCGATCGAGAAAGAAAACTAGAGAGCCATAGCTGCTTGACTCTGATGAAGGACATAGTGCATGCCACTTTGAAGGTATTTTTCTTCTTTCTCTTCTTTACTTTGTAAAATTTTCTATCTTTGGGATTCTTATTTCTCTTCCCCCTTTTTTTTCGATCGTATCGGCACAAAGCTAATGAACAGAATCTCCCTCTTGGAGAAGGTAGCACGTGATTCAGAGAAGGTTGCACATGATTTGCAGTTGGAAGCAAACAATTGGAAAGAACAATTCGACAGTGCTTAAATTGACATGCAGGATTTGCAAGAGAGCAAATATACCTTAGGGCAGCAGGTATGAGCTTTAACTTCGAAGCTGGCAATTATCAAGGCTTCCTTGAGCCAAGCAGAAAAAGAAAAAGAATGCCTTGAATCCTCTTTTTACGAACAGTTATCTAAGGCTAGTGAAAAGAATAGTGCGTTGAAGGCTCTGTTGAGTCAAAAAGAAGTTTTTTTTTTGGCAAACCACTAGGCAATCGCCAAGGGCTAGATTTCATTAATAAAGTTAAAAATAAAATTACAACAAATAGGAAAAATAAAATAAGGGGGGGATAGCACCGGTATTATTACCCATATAACAATAACCGGCGTAGACCTTACCTTATTAATCATATTGAGGCCAAAAAAAGCCTTATGAACTAACAAGCATTTAAAAAGAAAGAAGTAGCAAGAATCTTCCCCGAGCTTATAACATGCTTAGTGATGATATTACATTGAAAAATGCAAATGAGATAGAAAAAATAAAAGGTTGAAGAAAACATCTTGGTGCTCTCTTTTCTCCAATTTTGTGAACATTTAAATTTGTAGATTAATGTCTTCGTCCACAATTTTTCTGAATATGACTTCAAAATTCATGCTTTGTTCCTCGATCGATTGGCCTTTGTAATAATTGCTTGAGTGACCTGTTTTTGTTTGGTATTTCTCATTGGAGGTCTCCTTATGTTTAAGTCTTCAAACATCCTGCCGTCCCAACTTCTATCCCTTTCGCGAGACTTCTTACTTGTTTTACTATGCATCGGCTACAGATCACCTTTTCTTGACGCATATGCCTCGCATTGATTTAATATATCCTCTTCCTCCCCTTCTTCATATATATGTCTTTCTGCCCTCGCATCCAGTAGTTTATGGGAAGGTTGCATCATTGTATCTGACATTTTCGTCTCCTTTATAGTTGTGATTGTTTTTATTGGTACAATCTGATTCTTGGCAGATATTGGCATTGATGTTGCGTTGTGAACAGTAGCATATGTTTCACCTGACTTTGTAGAATTTCGTGGAACAAATACTGGAGCATTATGGTTTATGTTGCTGTTTGTGTTTGCTGCATGTTTCATATTTGCAGGACCATTGATTGTCAATGATTGCCTTTGTAATTTTGGCTTGAGTTGCTCATCAAAGTCCTCTCCTGCACTATCGTCGTCAAAATCGTGGTCCTCTTCTGAAGATGAATAACCAGCCATCCCTTCTCCCCAGCCCTCGTCATCGTCAAATTCTCGTTGGTCTTTCCACCGTTTGGATTTAATAACCATGTCTCTCATGCTAAGATGAATATTTCCAGTGGAGGTTGATGGTTTATTGGGAGAAAGTATGATTGGAGAAAACTGATCTTTGGCCTTCTGCACATTCTGTCCAGTCGGTATTGCATTCTCATTATTGACATTTGTAAGTGCAGTAAATGATGGTAAAGCTGGACTCTTATCTGCACTGTGGGTATTGATTTTTGCTTTTGAAGTGGCTTTTCTGGTGGACAAAGCTGACCAGCTATTTACAGATTGTTGAGCATCTTCACTGGATTGTTGTGTATCAGCAGGAGGATGTAAATCATTAGAAACTGCAGCTGATGTATTTAACAAAGAGATCATACTGCCTTGTTGAATATCAGGTTGGTTAGAGGTATCCAGTTCAAATGTGTTCTGCGCATCCTCATTATCTGTAATACTTGCTGTTATTTGTATATTTGTCTTGAGAATGTGATGTACAGTAGCTGATAAATTTTCTTCCCATGCTGCCAGCTGCTGCACATTGCAGCTAAGATGCTGTCTTGTTTCCTCTTTTCTGGTATGCTCAAAAGTATCCATAGCTGCTGCTTTATTCAGTTCATTAGAATTTAGATGTCCAGAACTTTTTGAAGCATCCAGTAAATTTGTTACTGTCATCTGCTGCTGCTCAATCTGCTTATCTTCATATCTTTTTGTATTGTCAACTTCTGGTACATTAGATGGAAAAGCATGTTGCAAATTTGATTCCATCTTTTTAGGTACAAGAATAGAATGCACATTCAATGGACCAGTATATTGCATTTTACAAAACTGGGCAGAATTACCGTTTGGCATTGTGAGAGTGTTTGCAGATGTAACTTTTGATTGAGCTGCATCAGCAAAGTGCTATCTGGCTTCACTTCCTAGTTGCGGCACATTGCAGCATTGATTCTGTCTTTTGTGAAAATCCTCTGTGTTGGTATGGTCATAAGTAATCAAAACTGATGTTGAATTCAGCTTTACTGCCTCGCCCTCAAAGACAAGTAGTTGCCCAGCCTTTGAATTAGACAAATCACTGTCTGCAGTATTGCCCTTTGGCCTTGGGATAGTGTCTGCATGTGTAACGTTTGATTGAGTTGCATCAACCCAGTGCTCTCTAGCCTCACTTCCTATTTGTGTCACATTGCAACGTTGATTCTGTCCTTTGTGAATATCATCAGTTTTGGTATGCTCAGAGGGAACCATAACTGCTGTTGAATCAGATTTAATGCCTCACCCTAAAAAACAACCACCTGCCCAGCCTGTGCACTAAGCGAAATACTATCTGCAGTAGAGTGCATTGCCCCAGCAGTAAGCTCATATGATCGTGCATAGATAGCAGTAGCAGGTATATCTGTAGAAGGCTTCGAAGGTCATTTATCCAACATCAATACCTCCTGCATAGACTAAATTGGATCTGCTGCATGTGGTGCATCAGATACAGTAGTAACCACAGGATTCCTAGCTGAGGAGCTCGTACAAAACATAACTCAAGCACAAGTAGATCTTCGAATCTCCACTAATAAGCTACATGCTTTAGAGAGCTCTCAGCCTACTCTTCGAGCTTCTTATAATTCTGCCTTGGCCGAAAATAAAGAGCTTAAGCATGAAATTACCGCCTGGGAAAAGGATTATGAGAACCTTGAAGAAAAATTTGATGTCGAGGTAAGTTAGGCATTTTTGAATTCGCATCGTGATACCCCGATTGAAGCTGGTCAAAGAAACTTCGACCTGGAGTTTGAATTAGCTAAAGTTAATGAAAACATTGAACAAACTCAGCAACCTCAGAAATTTCTTTCCCTCGTGATTGAAACTCACGTAGTTGAAACTCATTCGGTTATCACATCTTCTACAAGCCCAATCGAACCTACTGCTGCGAGTCAAACCAAAACCGTACCTGATGGTGCTCTTGACTATGTTGAGCATGTTGCTATGAATCAAGACTGACTCGCAACTGTTGGTGCTCCTATCCAAGTTGAGCCTATTGCCGTTGATACGTCTTCTTCAATTCCCTCAACTTCTTAGTGAAAAATTTTCATTGTCTTGAATTCCCCTTTTTTACTTTGAAAAGTAATGTAATGAACCCTTGGCTTCATTTGAGGGTTGATTTTGTAACGCAAGTCCCCAAGTCTTTTATGGACCAATCTGTATAAACAACTTCGTAGCTTTATGACTAAGTTTGTATTTTAGTCTTAAGTTCTTTTTATTATGTTTATTCTTTCCTTTTATTCTTAAGGACTTGCAGAATAATTTTGCATTTTTGTCCTATAAAAATGCTTTTATTAATCTCATGACTTATTAACTTAAATATGAGTTTTATAAAAGAGAGCCATTTTATATTTAATAAAGAAGATGTCTCAACTTCATAATGGTGTTATCATACGATGAAAGAAATAGGAAAACACATGTTTCTTTGAAATAACTTTGATAAGTTTTGAGTACTAATTAACAAGTTTTGAATAATACATTACATGTATTTAAAGTACATCTATAGCTTTCTCGTAACTGTTTTTCTTGTAACAGATTTTTATGAAAAAAATAACTTTATAACCCATTTCAGAACAATAAACACAAGGATTTACTTTATAACCTGCCTTAGTACATGACTTTTACCCTAACTACAATAAGATTTTTTTTATCCGTGGCTCGTGACTTCGTGTGATTTTTACTCTGCACTTGACTTTTTCAGGCTTGGATTCTTCAATCTTCTTTGCCTCCTTTATACATACTTCTATATATTAAGTAGTCCCCCAAGTGTTTGAGTGTTAAAGTATGAAGCCTCGAGCACTTGATTGTTTCTCTCATTTGGTCCTTTTCCTGAAAAGAAAAAATATACGGGACTCGAAGGTGCGATTATAGATGAAGACTGCTTAGCCCATTTGAATTTCTATCAGAGTAATTGTAACCCTAGGCCAATAATTGTAGGCTATTTCGTGTACCTTCCAGGTCGTGACTCACCATTTAGTATGGGTAAGCTTTTTTCCTATCATTTGAAATCGTTAGTAAAATCTTAACAACATAAAATTTTAATTTAATATAATGATACCCGACCGTGAGTATTCTTCAGAAATAATATCTTTACAAATGAACAATATTCCAATGTGAAGGAAGTATCTTACCATCTATTGTCTCCAGTTCATATGCTCCATTTCCTGCTATAGTCCTAACTCTATAGGGTCCTTCCCATGTTGGACTTAATTTACATGCGTTAGCTTCCTTTGAACATTGAAAAACCTTTTAAGCATGAAGTCCCCAACTTTAAAGAATCTGAGGCGTGCTTTTTGATTGTAATATCGTTCAATGACTTGTTTCTGTTCTACCATTCTTATTAATGCAGCTTTTCTCCTCCCTTCGAGTCAGTCAAGGTTGGCCCGCATTTCTTCATCACTAGATTCTTGTGTCACCTGTGTGAACTATGTACTTTGCTCTCCTATCTCAACTGGAATCAAAGCCTCAGCTCCATATACTAATGAAAATGACATCTCTCCCGTGCTAGTTTTTGTAGTTGTACGATACGCCTATAAAACTCCAGGTAACACTTCATGCTAGCTACCTTTTGATTCTTGTAATCGCTTCTTTAGATTGTTGATAATAACCTTGTTCAAATATTCTTCTTGCCCGTTACTCACTGGGTGATACGGTGTTGACGTAATCCTCTTAATTTGACAACTTTGAAAAAATTCAGTAATTTGAGCTCCTATTAATTGAGGTCCATTATCATACACAATTTCCTTTGGTACACCAAATCGACATATAATATTTCTCCAAATGAAATCCTTGACTTCTTTTTCTCTTACCTGTTTAAATGCACCTGCTTCTACCCACTTAGTAAAGTAATTACTAAGTATGAGCAAAAATTTTACCTGTTCTTTTGCATGTGGTAATGGACCAACGATATCCATTCCTCATTTCATGAATGGCCATGGTACGATTACTAGATGTAATAATTCTGCAGGTCTATGCATATTGTTGCCGTAATTTTGGCATTTATCACATTTAACCACGAAACTTTCTGCTTCTTCTTCTATTTTAGGCCAATAATAGCCTACTCTAATACGAGTTCTAACCAATGACCTTCCTCCTGCGTGATTCCCACAATGCCCATCATGAATCTCTCTCAGTACATACTCCGTTTGAGAAGGTCTTAGGTATCTTGCTAAAGGTCCTACGAACATTTTGCGATATAAATTGCCTTGCTTTAAGCAATAACGAGCAGCCCTTTTTCGAAGCGCATGAGCTTTCTTCTTATCTTCAGGTACGGTACCATACTGCAAAAAAGCAACAATTCTTTTTCCAATCCCAAGATAAATTGTTAAAATTTACCTTATTTTTATCAGGGTCAAGAACTGAATGAAATAAATGTATAACTGAGGCATTTGAATCGTTTTCCATATCATCCGCTAACGTCAGATTAGCTAAAGAATCTGCTTCAATATTTTCATCCCTTGGTATTTGTGTAACTTTCTAAGTTTGAAATTGCTTTATCAATTCCCGTACCTTTTCTAGGAATTGCTTCATCTTCGTTTCCCTGGCTGTATAAGTCTCCAGCATTTGGTTAACCACGAGCTGTGAGTCATTCTTGATTATAATCTGATTTATGCCAAGTTCCCGTGCCAGTTCTAGACCTGCAATAACAACCTCATACTCTGCTTTTTTGTTAGTCATAGAGTTACATTTAATGGCCTGTCGAATGGTCTCACCCATAGGTGGTACCAAAACAATTCCTAAACATGCAACGGTTATGTTAGATGAACCATCAACGAATAAAGTCCAAGTTCCTGGATTAGTTCCATTGAACACCTAAAACTATTTTTTCGCTTCTAATTACATATCTTTACTAAAATCGACCATGAAACCAACTAATACTTGTGATTTTATAGCAGTTCAAGGTTGATAGATGATTCGTATTCACTTAACTCTATAGCCCACTTAGCCAATCTACCTGATAATTCATGTTTATGCAATATATTTCGTAAAGGATAAACAGTTACTACATCAATAGGATGACACTGGAAATAAGGTCTTAATTTCCTAGATGCCATGATTAATGAAAGTGCAAGTTTTTTCTAATTGAGGATACTGCGTCTCTATGTCTAATAAATATTTACTAAAATATAGATGTGGGATTGTTTACCTTGCTCCTCCGGGACCAATACAACACTTACCGCTACTTTCGGAACGGCAAGGTAAATAAGTAGCCTTTCCCCAACTTGTGGTAATGTATCAACGATATCCATTCCCCATTTCATGAGTGGCCATGGTATGATAACTAGATGTAATAATTCTGCAGGTCTATGCATATTGGTGTCGTACTTTTGGCATTTATCACATTTAACCACGAAACTTTCTGCTTCTTCTTCTATTTTAGGCCAATAATAGCCTGCTCTAAAATGGGTTCTTACCAATGACCTTCCTCCTGCGTGATTCCCACAATGCCCCTCATGAATCTCTCTCATTACATACTCCGTTTGAGAAGGTACGAGGTATCTTGCTAAAGGTCCTACGAACATTTTGCGATATAAATTGCATTGCTTTAAGCAATAACGAGCAGCCCTTTTTCGAAGCGCATGAGCTTTCTTCTTATCTACAGGTACGGTACCATACTGCAAAAAAGCAACAATTTTGTTTTTCCAATCCCAAGTTAAATTGTTAAAATTTACCTTATTTTTATCAGGGTCAAGAACTGAATGAAATAAATGTATAGCATTTGAATCGCTTTCCATATCAGCTGCTAACGTGAGGTTAGCTAAAGAATATGCTTCAATATTTTCATCCCTTGGTATTTGTGTAACTTTCCAAGTTTGAAATTGCTTTATCAATTTTCGTACCTTTTCTAGGTATTGCTTCATCCTCGTTTCCCTGGCTGTATAAGTCCCCAGCATTTGGTTAACCACGAGTTGTGAATCACTTTTGATTATAATCTGATTTTTGCCAAGTTCCCGTGCCAATTCTAGACCTTGAATAACAACCTCATACTCTGCTTTTTTGTTAGTCATGGAGTTACATTTAATGGCTTGTCGAATGGTCTCACCCATTGGTGGTACCAAAACAATTCCTAAACATGCAACAGTTATGTTAGATGAACCATCAACGAATAAAGTCCAAGTTCCTAGATTAGTTCCATTGAACACCTGTAACTCTTTTTTCGCTTCTAATTGCATATCTTTACTAAAATCGTCCATGAAATCAGCTAATACTTGCGATTATATAGCCGTTCAAGGTTGATAGGTGATTTGTATTCACTTAACTCTATAGCCCACTTAGCCAATCTACCTGATAATTCATGTTTATGCAATATATGTTGTAAAGGGTAAACAGTTACTACAGCAATATGATGACACCGGAAATACGGTCTTAATTTCCTAGATGCCATGATTAATGCAAGTGCAAGTTTTTCTAATTGAGGATACTACGTCTCCGCATCTAATAAAGATTTACTAAAATAATAGATGGGGGATTGTTTACCTTGCTCCTCCCGGACCAATACAACACTTACCGCTACTTTCGGAACGACAAGGTATATAAGTAGCCTTTCCCCTGCCTTTGGTTTTGCCAGTAAGGTGGATTTGACAAGTACATTTTCAACTTCCTAAGTTCCTGGTTGCATTCTTCATTCCATTCAAAATGATCCTGCTTTTTAGAGCCGAGAAAAATTTAAAGCATTTCTCCGATGAATTAGAAATGAATCTTCCCAAAGCTACAATTCTCCCTGTTAACCTTTGAACTTCTTTCTTGTTTGGAAGTATATCTGGGATTTCCTCAATGGCCTTAATCTATGCAGGATTTACTTCAAACGGTTAGAAACAAGAAAACCTAAAACCTTACCTGATGCAACACCAAATGCACATTTCTCGGGGTTTAACTTCATATTATATTTGCGAAAAATTGAAAATGTATTAGATAAATGAGATATGTGATCTTTTGAATAATTAGTTTTAACAAGCATATCATCTATATATACTTCCATGGTTTTTCTTAAATGTTCTTGAAACATTTTTATAACTAACCTTTGATACTTTGCACCTGCATTCCTTAGACCAAAAGGTATTACCTTATAACATTAAGTGCCCCTGTCTTTTATGAATGAAGTTTTCTCCTCATCTCTTGGATCCATTTTAATCTAATTATAACCTGAATATGCATCTAAAAAGCTTAATAGCTCATGACCTGCAGTCGTATCAATTAGTTGATCTATGTGTGGTAGTGGAAAAGAGTCATTAGGGAAAGCTTTATTAAGATCAATATAATCTACACAAACTCGCCACATACGGTTCTTCTTTAGAACCATAAAAGTATTAGCTAACTAGTTAGGATACATTACCTCCCGAATAGAACCAATTTTCAGCAATTTTTGGACTTCATCTTGAATCACCTGATTCTTGAAAGTTCCTTGCTTTCTTTTCTTTTGTTTTACTGGAGGGTATGAGGAATCTTCATTCAATTTATGAGCCATTACCTCCAGTTGAGTCCATGTCATGTCAGAGTGGGACCAAGAAAATCACTCCACATTAGTTTTCAAAAATTCAACTAAATTACCTTTTGTTCCTTGGCTAAGATTAGCTCCGATGTAAACTTTCCTATTAGGCCATCGAGAAAATAACACGACATGCTCCAATTATTCAATTGTTGTTTTGATATTTTCATTTTCCTCTCGTTTTTGAATAGTATCAGATCTTGAATCTATATCTATTGCCCTTGCTCAGTTGAGGTTTGTGTTGTGGTGACCTCAACTGCCTTTTGTGGTTGCTATTTACCTTCATTTCTTGTGCTTGTATCTGCAACAGAGTTGATCGACCTGGATGCATGCTGATCTCTACAAATTTGATAGATTCCCCATGGCGATGGAAATTTAATAACTTGATGCAAAGTTGAAGGTACTGCATCTATTTCGTGGATCCATGGCCTCCCAAGAATTATGTTGTAAGGAATCTCCATATCTACTACCTGGAACTTTGTATCTTTGATTACACCTTTAGTGAATATGGTGAGTGCTACCTCCCCTTTCCTGACTACACTAGAATATTCAAATCCTTATAGAGTGTGGGCCTTTGGTATTATTTTGTCGTTGGCTTGAGATACATGCAATACTCTTAGCAAAATAATATTTATCGAGCTACCTGGATCAATAAAAACTCGTTTTACATTAGTATCATATACAATTAAAGATATTACCAGTACGTCATTATGAGGTATTAATATGCCATCTGCATCTACATCGTTGAATATAATACTATCTTCTTTTAAGGTGTTCCGCACCCGTTTCCCTTGAGTAATTGTTATTTTTGAAATCTTGCTAGCAACCATGTATGATATGCCATTGATATCTTTACCTCCACTTATAACATTGACAATCCTTTTGGGGGATAGTGGTTGTGGAGGCTCATGTCTATTCTTCATGTAAGCTTGCTTGGCTTTTTCGTTGAACAGCTCCGTGAGATACCCCTGCTTCAACAGATGATCAACTTCACTTTGTAGAAATCTGTAGTCGGTTGTTTTATGTCCGTGGTCATTATGAAACTCGCACAAATGATCAGGGTTGAGCCTATTTGAATTTGATCTCATTTCCTTTAGCCATCGAACCTTATCTCCCATGCTTCTCAAAATAGCCACGATCTCGGAGGTGCTAACTTTGAAGTTATAATAACCGAATCGTGATTTTAAATTTGTATCATCATCTCGTGGCTCATGAGTGTTTCGATAGTTTCTGAATCTCAAGCCTGACTCTCTATTACTTGATCTGTGATTGTACCTCTGATAGTCTTATTTTGATCGTGAGTCTCTTCTCGCAGGTCCCATGTAGGGCTCATATCTATATTTACCAGAGCTTTTTTCGATCTCCATACGTCTTGAACCTACCTTTTCTTCTTTTTGAAATCGTGGAACAGTATCTTCCTCAATTCATAGCTTCGTGCTATATATGTTATATACATCATTCCAAGTTGTAGCTGGGAATTCTCAAAGGTTTTCTTTAAATCTCCTTGTGGATTCCGAGCTTTTTTCATTCAAGTTGCTTGCAAAAGCTATAGCTGCCCAATTGTAAGGTACACGTGGCAATGTCATTCTTTCACGCTGAAATCTATCCACAAATTCTCTAAGTAACGCTGAGTCTCCTTGCTTAATTTTGGAAGTATCTTCCATTCGTTTTTCCACCTTTTGAGCTCCCAAGTGTGCTTTGATGAAAGAATCTACAAGCTTGGCAAAAGAGTTTATAGAATTTTCAGGTAGAAGGGAGTACCATGTGAGCGCTCTCCTTTAGTGAGTGTTTCGCCAAATTTTTAACTAATACAGATTCAATCTCCTGCTTAGTTAAGTCTTTGCCTTTTGCACCCATCATAAATGCAGTCATGTGGTCTTGAGGGTTTGATGTTCCATCATATTTTGGAACATCAAGCATTTTAAAGTTTTTTGGAATTGGAAGAGGAGCAACACTTAGCTTCCAGGGTTGTTGCAAATATCGATCCATATCTACTCCTTTGATCACAGGTGGCACCCTATGTATTTTCTCTATGCGCTCACTTTGCTCATTGAGTTGTCTCTGCAAGGTTAGTACTAAGTTTTGTAAGTCAGAATTAACTAAATTACCTGGTTCCCTCTCTTTTGATTCATTGGGAGTCCCGCCGCTGCCTGAGTTGACAAGTCTAGAATGAGGGTTTTACAAAGTGTTATTATTGGGTGTTGGTGCAGGGGTTGTAATAGGCAACTGGTTAACAAGCACTACAACAACTTTATTGACCTGAGCAGCAATTAATTTTTGCAAAGCGTCATCAACGGTTTCAGCATTCTCAAATTGAGCGTGTTTATTCATTTGAGACCCATCAGGGGTTCCCTCACGAGATCGTCGGGGAGAGCCTTGTGGAGTAGCAATTGAAGTGTTAATATCTTGTGGATATCCCTGATTTCTTTGGTTTTCTTGGTTTCCTCGAATGTTAACATTGTTGTTTGACATGATTGACCAATAAGAAAATTTAATCGAGAAAAAATAGGTTATCAGATTCCCTGTGACGAAACCAATTTGCTTAACAAAAAATGGAATTTTAGTCAAAGCTAGAATTTAGAAGAACAAGGGTTACTGATAATCAAAAGAATGTATAAAAAGAAATAATTTATTTAGCGATAGAATATATCAAGAGAAAAGCGAGTAAACCAAAATATATTCCAATCATTTCGTGTTCTCAACTGATCAGATGTCTCCCTTTTATAGTTGTCCTATAGATAGACGTTTTGCCCGAATCATAATGAGGCTATTATGAGTAATTAAAGACATTGAATCTACCTTACATAATCATTACATTTAATACAAATTTCCCAACGTATTTCGTATTTAATGTCTGTTACATGCCGTATCTGCGCTCGTTTTATTGTCAGATTCATTTTTTGGGCTCTTCAATATGAATGACTTTAACAGGTACGGGTGCTGAGTTATTTGAATAACTACTCATGCCTCTTCTTCTGTCATTAGCTCGTGCCTATTGTAGCTCATCCCTGTTGTAGCTCGTGCGTGCCTCTTAGGTAGCTGTCATTCTTTAACCACTTAATCAGTCTATGTGTCTTGACACATTTTCTTAAATACAATTTTTCCCAATACACTAGTACCTACTAATTGATAGCTAAGCCACTAACTAACCAACTTATTCAGATATACAAGTATATAAATATATCTTAATAATCTAAAACTATTAATTGAGGCCCTATAATGTCTCACCTAGATAAGTAATACAGTAATAGAAAACAATTCACTAATGCAACAAACGTCCTGCAAACGTTGTTGCTCTAATTCTATGTTTGCGGACAGATGTTTGGTTAGGGGCCTGTGTTTAATCGAAAAATGGAATTTTTATTAAACCGATAATTTTAGAAGAACTTGGGTTAGTGATAATCAAAGAATAAATAGAGAAGAATGATTTTGCCAATAATTAAATAGTAAACAAGTGTATTTAGATAGTATTTCGTGTCCTCACAATTGATCCTTTCTCTCCCTTTTATAGCCATCTTGGATATATGCGTTTTGAATTTTTCATAATAAGGTCATTATAGACAATTAAAGGCATTAAATGCTACAGTACATAAACAACATATTTAATACAAATTTTCTAACGTTTTCAATATTTAATTCTCATTAAGTATTGTATATGTACTTCCTTGTACTGTCAGGTTTATTCTCCTGAATTTTTGGATTTAAATAGATACGAGCGTTGAGTCTACCCGTACCTCTTCTCGTGCCTCTGCTCGTCCTATGCTCGTGTCTCTGCTCGTACCTTTGTTCGTATTTTCTGCAACTCGTACCTCTTTCTAATCATCATTCTATGACAAACCCTCACGTCATGACGTGTCATTCTTAAATACTTCAATCAATGTAAACTCAGTTTTTCCTAATACAGATAGTCTCCCCCACTTGCCATTTATTCATCGACTGAATATTTTGGAAGTGGATTTTATAAAAGCGAGATTTTTGCTACCATTAATGTTTACCATAAAACCAATGCTTCAATTATCACTTCCATTTAATGCTTAGTACACGTGTCATCTCTTTGTTGGCTTTGAGACTTTATAGCGTCTTTTAAGACTTTTTTATGGTTTCACCAATTATGAAGTGGCAGTTTTCATTATGACCTTTCTATCATTGTTCCTTTTTCCTTGATGATTGCTTTCTAGAATAAACATAGTTTTTTTCTTTGTCTTTACAACATAAAGTTTTCTGAACATTCAATTTCTCAAATCATCATTTGCTTCTTCCTCGTATTACCATGTCTTCATCAAACCCTAACCCTAGAAGGGTCCCCATAGTCGATAA
The DNA here is from genome assembly GCA_034376525.1 of Nicotiana benthamiana. Taxonomy (NCBI): domain Eukaryota; kingdom Viridiplantae; phylum Streptophyta; class Magnoliopsida; order Solanales; family Solanaceae; genus Nicotiana; species Nicotiana benthamiana. Next base: position 155,058,579 of record CM067339.1, read on the forward strand.
CTTCCCCAACGCCTCTAGTAGGTGAAGAAGAGAATGTAAACTTCATAATTTTTTATCTTTATCCGCACGAGGTTCATCTATTCCTTCACCTAGTTCTGGCCTATTTTCTAGAACTAGAGGTTCTCTCTCCCAAAGATCTTCTTCTAGAGGTAAAGATTCTTCTAAACTTCTTCGTGAACCCACAGTAGAGGATATAATATCTTTTTATAACGATAGAGAGTCTCTTAGAAATCAAGTATCTTCTTTAGATTGTGCCGATATTACCTCACTCAGATTGTGGAAGGTTTGATTTCTTTAGTTCATAAGGATTGCCACTGGAGTCACGATATCCCTATCATTATTCCTAACCTGAATCAGAGAATTACTTCATACTTAACTGGATTTTCTTTTGTCTATACATACCTTTATACTTTAGGATTCAAACCTGTTATTGATCCTGTTATTCTCGAGTTTTGTCATTTTTCCAAGGTTTTCTTTGGTCAAATTGGCCCAATACTATGGAGGGTTTTTTCCTTATTTGAGGCATCTGACCAATTTAGCAAAGGTGCCTTTCACTTTCTGCCATCTAATTCATCTTTAATCCCCTAGGCTTTTCCGCAATGGTCTTTTACACTAGTATCTATGAGTAAAAGAGTTTTAATTAGCACTAAAGATGATATACATCGTGGTTGATATTATCGGTTTGTTTGCTGCCATTACTTTTGGTTTAGTGGGTGAAGAGAATGTTCCCTTTCGTGATAAGTGGAAATTTACACGTAAATCTTCTACTCTCTCGTAGCTTTTTCTCCAATTACTAAATTTTCTAATTTTACTTTTCTTTTCCAGCAACCATTGGAGTTGTGGAAGATGTTACCAATTTTCTTGATTGGGTAGAAAAGCTTTTGAATATTACTCCAATGGATGGTAGGTCTTGGAAAATCCTTTCCCAGTGATTTGGGTGGAAATATAAAACTCATGGTGAGAGCTTTTACTTTTGCTTTATTTTTCATAGTGTTACTTTTTTCTTCTGTACTTATTTCAACCCTTCTTTTTATCAGTATTTGCTATTCAAGGAGTTACTACTGAGGCGGCCACGACTTCTCGTATCTCTTTAGAAATGGCCCAAAAAATAATCTTAAGTTCCTCATAAAAAAGAAAAGTCGTTGATGACCAAGATTCTGAAGAGGAAGAAAATGGAGACTCCTTGGTAACAAAGCCACTAGCTCACTGACGCATCATCTCCGATGATGAAGCGAAAGCATCCCCTCTTTGTTCCATTCCTCTTATCACATCTATTGAGGCCCCAGTTGTAATTATTGATGACGATATTGCTCCCAATGCTGCTCATGATTCCGTTGAGCAACGTTTTATCAGCGAGTTTGATAATGAAAGCCTAGTCCTAGTTTTTTATGAAGTTCCCCTGACTTCCTTTTCTACTCCCGTGTCTATGACTCTTTCTTTGCCGATCTCGGTTATTTCCACCCCTCCCTAGGTTGCTGTCTTCACTACTTCTGCTATTCCTTCTTCGACAATTCCCCCTCCACTTTCTCACCGTGCAGAGGCTGGTTCTTCAAGAGGAAGTAGTGCTATAAGGCAAGTGATCATAGAAGTCCCTGGTGGGGATAGTCTTTTAAGGAAATTAGGTCAACCATATACGTGGCTAATGCCCTTAATCAGTCCAATTGAAAAAGCTAAGCTAGAGAGCCATAGTTCCTTGGCATTGATGAATGACATTGTGCATGCTTCCTTAAAGGTATTATCCCTTTTCTTTTTAAACTTTTACTTTGTCATCTTTCTATCATTAGGATTCTTATTCCCTTTCTTTTTCTTTCTTTTTTTAGACCTATCTCATCAATACGGAGTTGATGAGAAGTATTACCCTCTTAAAGCAATTAGAGTGTGATTCTCAGCTAAAGGCATACAATTGGAAGGAACAATATGAAAGTCTTAGGATTGACATGGATTACTTAGAAGAAATCAAGAGTACCTTGGAATAGGAGGTACGAGCATTGACTACGGAATTGGCAGTTGCAAAGACTTCCTCAAGTCAAGTAGAGAAAGAAAAGGCTCATCTTGAAACTTCTTTTTCCGAGCAGTTGTCCAAATCATGTGAAGAGATTAGAGAATTGAAGGCTCTCTTGGGTGAGAAAGAGGCTTATGCTGGTGAGCTCGCGCAGAATTTGACCCAAGCCCAAGAAGATCTTCGAGCTTCTACTGATAAGGTTTTTGCCTTAGAAAGCTCTCATGCATCTCTTCTAGATTCTTACACGTCTACTTTGGCTGAAAATGAGAAGTTAAAGAATGGAATTGCTGACTGGGAAAGAGATTATGAAATCCTTGAGGATGCGTCAGCCGTTGAAGTGAGTTGGGTGTTCCTAAATTCTCGCCGTGATACCCTCGTTGAAGCTAGCCGGGAGAATTTTGACTTGGAATCTGAGTTAGACAAGATTAAAGGAAAAATCAAAAACTCAACGGGACCAAGTTCTTTCTCCCCCCGTAGCTGAAACTTCTGAAAATGTTGAAATTGATACGTGTAGCCCTACTCCTTCAAGCCAAGTTGAGCCCATTGCTATAAGCCAAGCTGAGCCCATTGATGTCGATGTACCTAGTTCAGTTCCTTCATCTTTCTAGTGAAAAATTTAAGTTGTTTAAATTTTTTAGTGTTGTTTTTTTTTTGAAAAACTTTAGTCAAAACCATTGGTCTCATTTAAAGGTTTGTTTTGAAAACTCAAGTCTGCGGAACTTTTATGGGGTGATATGTATAAACAATTTTAGGAATAAGTTCATACTTAGTTTAAAATCTTTAATATTAAGAAGTTTCTTCATTGAACTTCCATTTTATTTATTCTTGAAGGACTTAAAGAATAATTTGTATTTTTTTATTCTCAAAGAAAAATGCTTCTGTTAACTTCATGAATATTCAAATTAATCACGAGTTTTATAAAAGAGTGCCCTTTTATATTCGACATTTAATGAAGAAGACGTATCAACTTCATAATGGTGTTAACATACGATGAAAGAAATAGGAATACACATGTTTCTTTGAAATAACTTTGACAAGTTTTCATTTGAACTTTGTCTAGTTTTGGATAACACTTTACACGTATTTGAATTACATCTATAACTTTTTCGTAACTGTTTTTCTTGTAACAGATTTTAAAAAAGTTAAAAATAAACACGAGGTTTTTACTCATAAACCTTTTCAGTACATTGCCTTCACTCTAACTATGATAAGGTTTTCCTTTGGGATTATCTCGTGACTTTTCTATGCACTTGAATCACTCAATGAGTGAATGTTTCAGGCTTGATCTTTGACTATATCCAATCTTCTTTGCCTTCTTTAGATACCTTCCTGTGTATATTATATAGTCCCCCAAGTGTTTGAGCGTTGAAGTATGAAGTCGCGAGCACTTGATTGTTCCTCTCATTTGGTCCTTTTTCTGAAAAGGAAAAAACATACGGGACTCAGATGTACAATTATAGATATGAATTGCTTAACCCGTTTAACTTTCTATCAGAATAATTGTAACCCTAGGCCAGGAAGTTTAATTCATTACATGTGCCTTGCAGATCATGACTCATCATTTAGTACGGGTTAGCTTTTTACCTATCACCTAAAATCATTAGTAAAATTTTAACAACTCAAAAATTAAATTCAAAAATATGGATATCTGACAGTAGGTATTCCTTAGAAATAGTATTTCTTCAGATGAATAGCATTCCAATATGAAATTAGTATCTTACCATCCATTGTTTCCAGCTCGTATTCTCCTTTTCCTGTAATATCATGAATTTTATGGGGTTCTTCCCATATTGGACCTAATTTTCCTGTATTAGCTACCTTTGTAAATTGAGAAACCTTTTTGAGTACGACGTCCACAATTTTGAAGAACCTGAGGCATGCTCTTCGATTATAGTATCGTTCTATGATCTGCTTTTGAGATGCCATTCTTATTAGTGCAACTTCTCTTTTTCCTTCAAGTAATTCAAGATTTACCCCCATTTCTTCGTCATTAGACTCTTTTGACGCATGTGTGAACCTTGTACTCGGCTCTCCTATCTCAATTGGAATCAAAGCTTCAACTCCATAAGCCAGTGAAAATGGTATTTCCCCTGTACTTGTTTTTGTTGTTGTGCGGTATGCCCATAAAACACCAGGTAACACTTCTGGCCAATTGCCTTTGGATTACTCTAAACGCTTCTTTAAAGTGTTGATAATGACTTTATTTGTTGACTCAGCTTGCCTATTACCCATGGGATGATAAGGTGTAGATGTAATCGTTTTGATTTGCCAACTTTGAAAGAACTCCGTGATTTGAGCGCCTATAAACTCAGGGCCATTACCACACACAATTTCCTTTGGAAAACCGAACTGAGATATAACATTCCACCAAATAAAATGTCTAACTTCCTTTTCTCGCACCTCATTGAATGCTCCTGCCGCCACCCATTTAATAAAATAATCAGTGAGCACGAGCAAAAATTTTACCTATCCTTTGGCTTGTGATAGTGGACCCACGATATCCATCCCCCATTTCATAAATGGAAACGGTACAATGACTGGATGTAATGACTTCGCAGGTCTATGCATATTATTACCGTACCTTTGGCATTTATTGCATTTTGCCACGAAACTTTCTGTTTCTTTCATTTTAGGCGAATAATAACCTTCTCTGATTAGGATTCTTATCAATGACCTTTTTCCCGCGTGATTCCCACAATTCCCCCCGTGTATTTCTCTCATTACGTATTCTGTCTGAGAAGGTCCGAGACATCTTGCTAGGGGACCATAGAACATTTTTTGGTTAATATTGCCTTACTTTAACAATACCGAGCTTCCTTGTTTTGAAGCGCATGAGCTTTTTTCTTATCTTTAGGGATGGTACCATACTGCAAAAAAGCAATAATCTTGTTCCTCCAATTCCAAGTTAAGTTATTAAAATTTACCTCATTTTATCGGGATCGAGAACTTAATGAAATAAATGAATAACTGAAGCATTTGCATCGCTTTACACGTCTGTCGCAGATGCGAGATTAGCTAGGGAGTCTTCTTCAACATTTTCATCCCTTGATATTTGCATAACTTTCCAGGTTTGAAATTGTTTTATCAATTACCGTACCTTTTCTATGTACTGTTGCATTCTTGCTTCCCTGGTCGTATAAGTCCCCAGCATTTGATAAACTACAAGCTGTGAATCACTTTTGGTTATAATCTGATTTATGCCAAGCTCTCGTGCAAGTTCTAAACCTGCAATCATTGCCTCATACTCTGCCTCGTGATTATAGAATGACATTTAATAGTTTTTCGAATGGTTTCACCCGTAGGTGGTACCAAAACAATTCCTAAACCTGCATCTTTTACGTTAGATGAACCGTCTATAAATAAGGTCCAATTTCCTGGGTTACCTCCATTGAAAACCTGCAACTCTTTTTCTGCTTCTAATTGCATCCCTTGGCTAATATCAGTGTCGAAATCAGCTAACACTTGCGATTTTATAGCAGTTCTAGGTTGGTATATGATAGCACATTCGCTTGACTCTATAACCCACTTAGCTAACCTTCCTGTTAACTCATGCTTATGTAGAATATTGCATAGTGGATAAGTGGTTACTACGACAACAGAATGACGTTGAAAATAAGGAATTTACTAGATGCCATGATTAATGCACGTGCAAGATTTTCTAGTTGAGGATATCACGTCTCTGCATAATAAAGATTTTTTGTTATAATAGATTGGAGATTGCTTACCTTGGTCCCCACGAACTAAAACAACACTTACCGCTAGTTCTGAAACAAAAAGGTAGATGAGCAATCTTTCTCCAGCCTTTGGTTTTGCGAGCAACGATGGATTTGATAAGTATGTCTTCAAATTTTTAAGTGCCTGCTAACATTTTTTATTCCAATCAAAATGATCTTGCTTTTTAAGAGCTGAAAATAATTTGAAGCACTTTTCTGATGATTTAGAAATGAATCTTCCCAATGCTTCAATTCTTCCTGTCAATCTTTGCATTTATTTACTTGAATGCATATCCGGGATTTCTTCAATGGTTTTAATCTGTACAGGATTTACTTCAATACCACAGCTAGAAACGAGAAACCCTAAAAACTTACCTGATGCAACACCAAATACATTTTTCTCCGGAATTAATTTCATATTATATTTGCGCAAAATGTGAAATGTATTAGACAAGTGTGATATATGATCTTTTGAATGCTGAGTCTTTACGGGCATATCATCTATATGGACTTTCATGGTTTTTCTCAAATGTTCTTGAAATATATTAGTCACTAGCCTTTGATATGTTGCACCAGTATTTTTGAGATTAAAAGGCATTACTTTATAACAGTAAGTCCCCTTGTCTGTTATAAATGAAGCTTTTTTCCTCATCTACCTGATCCATTTTGATCTGATTGTATCCTAAATACGCATCTAAAAAACTTAATAGTTCATGTCCTACAGTAGCATCAATTAGTTGACCTATATGTGGTAGTGGAAAAGAGTCTTTAGGACAAGCCTTATTAAGATCTATGTAATTTACATAAACTCGCCACCTACCGTTCTTCGTTGGTACTACAACAGCATTGACTAACTAATTAGGATACTTTACCTCACAGATAGACACAATCTTTAGTAATTTTTGAACTTCTTCTTGAATCACCTTATTTTTGAAAGTTCCTTGCTTTCTCTTCTTTTATTTGACACTTGGATACGATGGATCTTCATTTAATTTGTGAGTCACTATCTCCAATGATTTTCCTATCATATCAGAGTGGGACCAAGAAAAACAGTCTATGTTAGCTTTCAAAAATTCAATTAACTTACCATTCAAGTCTTGGATTAGATTGGCCCCTATGTAAACTTTCTTGTCAGGCCATTGTGCAAATAATACTACAGCCTACAGATCTTCAATTGTTGTTTTGATATATTCATTTTCCTATGGTTCATGAATGGTATCGGGCCTTGAGTCCACATCTATCTACCCTTGTTCAGTTGAGGTTTGTGTTTGTGCCTTTAACTAGCTTCTGTGATTGCTATTTGACTTCATTTTTCATACATACATATGCTACAGAATAAATATTCCTGGATGTATGTTGGTCTCCACGGATTTGACATATTCCCCATGGTGATGGAAATATAATAACTTGATGCAAGGTTGAAGGAACAACATCCATTTCGTGAATCCATGGTCTCCCAGGAATCATATTGTAAGCCATCTCCATATCCACTACCTGGAATTTTGTGTCTTTGAATACTCCTTCTGCAAGTGTACTGAGTATTACCTCTCCTTTGTGACAACACTGGAATTGTCAAATCCAGATAAGTTATGAGCCTTTGGTATTAATCTCTCTTCAGCTTGCATCTCACGTAATACTCTTAGCAAAATAACGTTCACGGAAATACATGGGTCAATCAAAACTCGTTTTACATTAGTATCATGTACAAGTAAAGATATTACTAATGCATTGTCATGAGGAGATAATACACCATATGCATCTATATCATCAAACGTAATGCTTTCCTTTTCTAAGGCATATCGCATACGTTTCCATTGAGTAATTTTTATCTTGGAAATCTTATTAGCTGCGGTGTACATCACACCATTGATGTGTCTTCACCCCGCTTATAACGTTGACGGTCCTTTTTGGATAAGGTGGCTTAGGGGGCTCCTGCCTATTCTTCGTGTATGCTTGCTTACCCTTTTCACTGAATAACTCTCTGAGATACCTCTGTCTTAATAAATGATCAACTTCACTCTATAAAAACCTACAGTCAACTGTCTTATGCCCGTGATCATAATGAAATTCGCACCAATGATCAGGGTTGAACCTGTTTGGATTCGATCTCATCTCTTTTGGCCATCATACCTTGTCACCCATGCTTCTATAAATAGCTACGAGTTCGGAAGTGCTTACATTGAAATTATAACTGCCGAACCTCGCCTTTAAGTTTCTATCATCATCTCGAGACTCATGTGTATTTTGATCATTCCTTGATCTTGGCGACGAGCCCGATTCTCTATTCTTTGATCTGTGGTCGTACCTATGATTATCCTGTTTGACCGTGAGTATTTTCCCGCAGGTCCATGTATTGGTCATACCTATTTTAATCGGACCTTTTTTTGATTTCTGCCCATCTCAAACTTATCTTTTCTTCTTTTTTATATCGTGAGATAATATCTTCTTCAATCCTCAGCTTCGTGCTATACTTGTTATAAACGTCATTCCATGTTGTTGCTGGGAATTCACGAAGATTCTCCTTGAGTTGTCTCGTAGCTTCTGAGCTTTTTTATTCAAGTTACTTGTGAATGCTATAGCTGCCTAATTGTCATGTACACACGGTGATGTCATTCTTTCACACTGGAACCTGTCTACGAACTCTCTGAGCAATTCTGAGTCCTCTTGCCTAATTTTGAAAATATCTTCCATTGTTTTTTCAACTTTTTGAGCTCTCGAGTGTCGTTTAATAAAACAATCTACAAGCTTAGCAAAAGAATTTATAAAATTATTGGGTAAAGGAGAACACCATGTTAATGCACCCTTGGTGAGTGTTTCAATGAATTTCTTAACCAATGCTGATTCAATTTTCTGTTTGGTCAAGTCATTGCCTTTGACGCCTGTTGTGAATGCAGTCATATGGTCTCATGGATCAGTTGTTTTCTTGTATTTTGGAATATAAGACATTTGAATTTCTTTGGAATATGGAGGGGATTAGCACTTGGCTTCAAGGATTGTTGTGAATATTTATCCGCGTCTATCCCTTTGATTACAGGCGGTACCCTAGGTATTTTCTCTATGCGGTCACTTTGCTCCTTGAGCTATTTCTGCAATGTTAGTAATAAATTTTTCAAATCTGAATTGACTAGATTGCCTAGTATTCCTTCTTGTAATTCACTGGAGGTTCCACCACTTATTGAATTAACAAGCCAGAACGAGGATTCTCCAAAGTGTTATGATATGGTAGGGGTGTGAGTGGTGCAGCAGGTAATTGACTAGCAAAAGCTTCAAGAGCTTTATTCACCCGTGCAACAATTAATTTTTGCAAGTTTCATCGATAGCTTCAACATTTTCAAATGGAATGTTTCCATTCGCATGAGATCCATGAGGAGTGCCCTCTCGAGACCGTCAAGGAGTACTTTGTGGAGAAGGACCGGAGTGCGATTATTCTGTAGATTTCCATGAAGTTGTTGGTTCATTTTGTTTCCTTGAATTTTGTCGTCATTGTTTGACATGGTTGATGTAACAAGGAAAGTTAAGTTAAAAATAATATATTATCAAATTTTCGGTAGTAGAACCAATTTGTTTAACTAAAAAATAGAATTTCGATTAAAGCGATAATTTTAGAAGAACTCGTTTATTGATAATCAAAGAATAAGTAAGAAGAATGATTTTGCCAATATAAAATAGTAAACAAGTGTATTCAGATAGTATTTCGTGTCCTCACAATTGATCCATTCTCTCCCTTTTATAGCTATCTTGGACATATGCGTTTTGTCTTTTTCATTATAAGGTCATTATAGACAATCAAAGACATTAAATGCTACATTACATAATTATTGTATTTAATACATATTTCTAACATTTTCAACATTTCATGCTCATTAAATATTGTATATGTACTTCCTTGTACTGGCAGGTTCATTCTTCTGAATTCTTGGATTTAAATAGATGCGACCGTTGAGTCTACTCGTACCTCAACTCGTGCCTCTGCTCGTGCCTATGCTCGTGTCTCTGCTCGTATCTTTATTCGTGCCAGTGGTCGTATTTGCTACAACTTATACCTCTTTGCTAATCATCGTTCTCTGACCAACCTTCACGTCATTATGTGTCATCTTTAAATATTTTAATAAATGTAAACTCAAATTTTCCCAATACAGTCTGATGTTAATGGTGTATTCTAGGCCGTGCCCGGTCCTAAACGGGCCAAACGGTCTCGGGCTGAAGCGGTCCGATCTTTGGCGGTCCCAGGCCAAAAGATCCCAATAGGTTGAACCGGCCCACGACGGTCCTAAGCCCACATGGTCTCGGGCTTAATGGGCCGGGCCTAACGGCCTTTTTCGTTCTGTTTTTTTTAATTTTAGGCAATTTCTTGGAAACTATATATGTTTATACTATTAAAATTGCTTATACATAGCTATATAAGTATATATAGTATATATAATATGTATAGTATGTATATATAATTATATATTAAAGTATGCATTTAATAAGTAAATTAACAAAGAAAAATATATAACTAAATTTTCATGCATAATAAATTAATAATACTTCAAATTAATCTAAAAAATTAAAATATTAAGCATAAATACGTCTAATAATTTTAAAATAACATAAATTATCGAAAAATCTTAAATACGAATTTTCGGATGATGCCCAAGACAATACTTTATATGCCTCCCTAAACTGCCTGTGTCATACCCTGAACGAAAATTTAGGACTTGACCACAGTTCTTGCACTTTAATTTCTTGCCTTCTTCATTTTCTTCTAGCACCTCGAAGTGTTTCCAAAAGAATGAATGCACTCTTTCCGAACGAGGCATGATTTAACTTGTGATTTGAGAATTTGAGATTGAGACTTGAAGTCTTGAAAATTGGAGGTTGAGAAATGAATATTGAGTAAAGAAGTGAAGAAGAGGGGGGATGGGTATTTATAGTTTTAGAGAAGGTTAGTTTTGTAAATTGAAAAAGTGTAAAACAATATAGGCTACTTGTGCAATATTACCGTCGGCAACAGTCAGTAAGGCCCACCATTTCAAAAAATTAAATATATCTTGTATATAGCTTATACGTATTATATATATATATATATATATATATATATATATATATATATATATATATATATATATATATATGTGTGTGTGTGTGTGTGTGTGTGTGTGTGTTATAGTATAGTTTATACAGTATGTATATATGTAGTATATGCAGTTTATATTGTATGTATAGTTTATATAGTATATATAGTTTATATAGTATGTATATATGTAGTGTGTGTGCGTGTGTATATATATATATATATATATATATATATAGTTTTTATTGTATATGAAAACATGACTAATGAATTAATACAATTTTTAGAAATGATTTTTATCAAGATATTAGCAAGAAAAATAAGATTATTGCTTTTGTTCCCTGGTTTATGTCTAAACATGTTTATAACTATGTATCTGTGTTAGAAGGAGATTATATGCTCATGAGTGGGAAAATTACTAAATATGTCTTTCCACCCCAACAATCTTTTCAGATGGGAGAAAGAGATAAAGTTGTCTTTTTCACTGCCTTTTCAAAATTACTTGAAAACGATGTTGTTTCTATTACAGCTAAAAACTTGAATACGATGCTCACTCAGAATAATTATACTAATATGTATATTAGTATTCTGGGAGAACAAGTTGTTACGATACATGAAATATTGGACAAGTTTATAGCTGAGGTCCAAAGGATTCAACAGAAGGATGGTAAAGGTAAAGAGCAAATAGCTACTACCAACATAGAACCTCCACCTGAGGTAAAAGACTTTAAATTAAAAAGTCTTGACGATTTGGAAGAACTTCTTACTAAGAAGTTTGGAGAGTTTAGGGCGAGCCGTTTAACTATAGAACATAAACTTGATAAAAGGAAAAGGATTACATGTAGAAGATGAGATCAATAAGATCTCTGAAAAATATGCTCGAAAAACCTACCAAAGAATGTTTTACTACCCTAGACCTATCCCCCAGGATGTCTTAATAGAAGACGTGACAACAACCACTACCACCAGGGATACAGTGAGTCAGATATCTATGAATGGAATATAGATGGTCTTGCTGAAAGACAAATCTATACGACAGTACATAGAATGCTTATGTATAGTACTATCTGTAAGGTTAATAAAAATACAGATAGAGCAATAGAAAAAATGATTATTGCCGGATTTATTGGCCAATCTAAAGGTTGGTGGGATAATTATCTCACTCATGAACAACGTCATCAAATCATGAACGCAACCGAAGTTGGGGAAGATAAAACTGTTCAAAACTCGGTCTATTTTAATTCTAAATATCATTGAACACTTATCGGGAAGATGGTCTGATAATAGCGAGACCATTAGAACTATGCTCCGGAATTTGAGGTGCAAAAACCTCACATTATTTCGATGATACAAAGATGTTTTCTTACCCAGAGTGATGGAATTACCAGAGAGTAATAGTACTCATTGAAAGTCCAAATTTATAGATGGACTCCCTTCCTTATTTGCTTAAAGGATTAGAAAGGTCCTTAGAGGTACAGGGATAAGTATCAATTATGGTACCTACTCATATGGTAAATTGATTAGTGTATGCACTCAGGAAGACTTAGCTCTATGTAATGAAATAAAGCTTAACCAACAAATTAAGAAACATCGTCTTACTAAGAGACAAAAACGGGCAAATTTTGTGAACAGTTCGCTATAGATATGCCTTCTAATGAAAAAAATCTCATAAGAAAAAGGATTTCAAAAGAACTAAGAGTTCGTCTTAAAAACAACGTGAAATGACCTAAAGGAGAAAGGCTTTTCATAAAGTCAGGAAGGGTTTTGTTAAATCAAAAAAACCCCAGGCTTATTATAAATGTGTAAGAGTAGGCCACTATGCTAAGGAAAGGTCAAGGATAAAATCAAACAACTTGACTTAGATGATCATATCAAAGATTCTTTTTATAAGATTCTTTTAAATTCTTCTCCAGAAATATCTGACACCGAGGAAGATTGATCATCAACAAGTGAAGACCTCAGGGTTCTTCATGAGAAAAGTTATACTTCATCTTCTGAAGAAGATCTAGATCCATGTGATTAGGGATAATGCTCAAATCATTGTTGTGATACTGATAATGAACTTTTTAATATTTATTCCCACTTTTGAGATTTAAAGATCAAGATTTTGTCAAATGATAACATACTTGATATTTTAAGGTTTATTAAAGACCCTGAATTAAGGTCTCAGCTAATTGACAAACTTTCTTCTAATCTAGAGGAAGAAACAGAGGTTGAACAAATCCCATCTAAAAAGGACCTTACACCATGTCTGAAATCAGAAAAATAGTGAAAAGAAAAAAATCACGGCCTGAAAGGATGGCTACTATCCAAGATTTAGGTACGGAGATAAATTATTTCAAGAAAGAAATCTCGAAACTAAAGGCTTCAAATGTAGCCTTAGATGAAAGAATTTCAGATTGGAAAATTCTAGGATAATTGATAATCCTGGTATTAAAATTACTGAGTTAAATACAAATTCCAGTTCTTCTGAAGAAAATACAACTAATAAGTTTCTTGGAGCCATAAATTTTTCTGAAGATGAATTTCTGGGGAAACCTCCAATATTTTATCACCCAAACATTTTTGATAAAAATAACTCTTTCAATAGACTACAATTTTAAAAAAGAGTTTGTTGCTTTATTTGACAGTGGAGCAGATTTAAAATGTATAAAATAAGGAGTAATACCCTCCAGATATTTCTATAAAACCACTCATCGCTTAAAAAATGCAAGTAGTTACTCAATGGGTATTTCGTATAAATTACCTAAAGCTAACATTTGCCAACATGATACCTGCATTCCAGAAAGTTTTGTTTTGGTAAAAGATATTGACAAGGATGTAATATTGAATGTCCCATTTTTTATTAAATTGATGCATTTTTTATATTGGGATACAAAAAGCTTTAGTGTTACTTACGATGGTAAGAACATCACTTTTGAATTTATAACCTAGCCTGCCCAACGATTTCTAAATGAAATCATTTCTAGTAATATTTCTAATAAAATAAATCAAATTGAATTCTTGAAAAATGAAATTTGTTCCATTACAGTTGAAAAAATCCTAATTTAATAGAAAAAATAAATCTTTTAAAAACCAGGTTTACACCTCTATTTGTGGTGACCACTCAAATCAATTTTGGAATAGAAAAAAACATATCATAAGTCTTCCCTATGAAGAAGCTTTCTCGGAGGACAGTATCCCCACCAAGGCCAGACCTTGCCAAATGAACTCTGAATATTTAGAGTTTTGCAAAAAAGAAATTACGTCTTTACATCAAAAGGGTTTAATTAGACCCTCAAAGTCCAAATGGTCTTGCACTGCTTTTTATGTAAACAAGCATGCTGAATAGGAGCGAGGAGTTCCTAGATTAGTTATAAACTATGTTGGAAACACGTTCTCAAGGCATTATACTAAACGTGTGTTCATATTTGTAGGTTTTGATGAATGACAAACTATGCGCAAATTGACATATGACGAGGTCCAAGAACAAGCGCGAAATTGATATATAACAAGATTCAAGCACAATACAAAGATCGAGATTAAGTTTTATATGAGTCGGTATTTAATTGTGATCTTGATCCGACAACTTAAACTCAAGACTTGGCTTCTCTCGTAAAAATACTTTTAACAAATCATGCATATTTAATTTAGAGTAAAATAATTTTAAATAATGCATATTTACTTTTGTCAAAATGATTTTTAAACACGACTCTAAAATCTGGACTAAGATAATCGATTATGTACTTATGATAATCGATTATGTTTAAGTCAGCTGCTTGACAATCGATTGTGAACTAATGACAATCGATTGTGTTAAGGCAGTGAGCATCAGATTTTTCAAATCTGCATGACAATCGATTGTGAACCTTATGACAATCGATTGTGATGAGGCAGTGTCCATCAAAGTTTTTCAAAGCTCAAAATAATCGATTGGGAAGCTAATGACAATCGATTGTGAAGAGACAGTGTCCATCAGATTTTTCAAAGTCACAAAATAATCGATTGTGAACTTATGACAATCGATTGTGTTGAGGCAGTGACTTCCAGACTTTTTCAAAGTTATCAAATAATCGATTGTGAACTTATGACAATTGATTGTCAAGAGGCAGTGTCTAAATTGATTTTTCAAGACTGATATATAATCGATTGTTAACTTAGTATAATCGATTGTATAACTGACCGTTGCCAAAATATTTTCAAATACCGTCAGGTAATCGATTATTGATTTCCTATAATCGATTGTTTTAATTAAAATCTGGAAAGGATTTTTTGAACGTTGCTGAGTAATCGATTGTAGATTGTTGACAATCGATTGTTTTACGTAAAATCTGGAAAGGATTTTTTGAACATTGCCAGTAATCGATTATTGATCTTATATAATCGATTGTTATGCGTAAAATCTGGGATTGATTTTTGGAAGAACTGGCAAACAATCGATTGTGGTAACTTGACAATCGATTGTCACTGAGTAATTTCAGCAACTCTTAATTGGCAATTAGGCAACGGTAATACAAGGTTTTTCAACTATAAATACATCTTCAATTCAGTCTTTTAAGTACAACAACATACAAGAACTGATTATACAATTGCTAAAGCTTGCATACTTTATTGCTTATCATTTTATATTCATTACATAAGTTTTTAAGAGACAAATTCTTGTCGAAAGTTGTTGTGATCTTGAGCGTATTCTTTTACTCATATCTACTCATTAAGGAGTGTCTTGTTTGAGTACTTAGTGTTTTGTACACTTGAAGAGAATTGTTATTCTCTTGTTGTAAGAAGGAACTTGTGTTTCCTTGGTTGAAGTCTTGGAGTGTTGTATCTCCGAGCAAAGGTGTTGAGGCTTGTGTCCTCAAGTTGTAAAGGTTTGTTAAGCACCCGTAAGCTTGACAAGTTAGTGGAAATCTCGAGAGAGTCTCTCGGGGACTGGACTAGCCACGGGTTGTGGTGAACCAGGATACATCGGTGCATTCTTTCTTATTTATCGCACTTATTTATTTCCTGCAATTTTTAAATTCCGCAAGTTTATGCTAATTTTTATTATAACGCTATTCACCCCCCCTCTAGCGTTAAGCGTATTATCTAACAATTGGTATCAGAGCCCAACTCTCTGAAGACTTAACAGTTTGAGAGAAACATCCATGGCTTCTACTCGTGACTCTTTTGCAGGAATAGATGAAGAACAATGCTCCACCCGACCACCACTATTCAACGGTACAAACTATACGTATTGGAAGGAGAGGATGAAAATCTTCGTTCAATCAAATAGCTTTCATCTTTGGAAGGTGATAATGAAGGGAAATCAAATTCCAACCAAAAAGGTTGATAACGAATGGGTTCCCAAGTCCAAAGAAGAATATGACGCAGATGATATCCGAAAGGTGCAAAATAATCCTAAAGCAATTAATTTATTATATTGTGCTGTAAATGCTGATGATTACAGGAAAATATCTTGTTGCACAACGGCGAAAGAAATGTGGGACAAGCTGGAAATTACGTACGAAGGTACGGACCAGGTAAGGGAAGCTAAAATTGATTTCCTAACCCATGCATATGAATTGTTTCACATGAAGGAAGGTGAAAAGGTCGACGAGATGTTCGAACGATTTTCAATAATCGTAAATTACTTACATGCTCTCAAGAAGACATTCGCGGATAGGGAACTTGTCCAAAAAATTCTTCGAAGTCTCACTCCGGCATGGCGATCCAAGGCCGACGCGATTCAAGAGTCCATCGGCGTTTCAAATGTCACCATCGACGCATTAAGAGGTAATCTTAAGACTTATGAATCTACTATACTTAACCCTCTTGTTGATGATCAAAGGAGGCAAAGAATCGCTCTTAAGGCAAGCACAAGCCAACCTCAAAACGATGAGGACGGAGACAACGAGTTTGGACTCGTTATCAAAAGATTTCAAAAGTTCATGCGAAAAGAGTATGAACGAAAGGGCAAAAAGCAAGGAGAACAAATAAAGTGCTATGAATGCGGAGAAACCGGGCACATCAAATCAAATTGCCTAAATATCAAAAAGGAGAAGAAACCTTTCAAGAAGCAACGTGCATATATATCTTGGGGAGGCGACTCCGGAGATGAGTCAAGCGAAGGAGAAGAAGACGAAGCCGCAAACCTTTGCCTTATGCGCAAGAAGACAAACAAGATGAGGTATGTCAAATCTCTTCTAAAAATTTCTTTTCCCTTGAAGAAATGCAAAATGCTTTTGATGAGTTATATAGTGAATTTTGCTAAAGCTTCAAAAACTGTTAAAAGCATAAAAGAAAATGCTTCTTTAAAAGAAAAAGATTTTCAAAAACAACTTTCTTTGAAAGAAAAGGATTTGGAAAAACTAATCTTAGAAAATGAGAAGTTGAAAGAGGAAAACAAGTTTTTCGGAAAAAGAAGCGCCGACAAGCCCGAAAGTTCTATTAAACATTGTACTTCTTGCATGCATCTCAAAAATGAAGTAGAAAGGCTTAAAGGCACCTTAGATAAGTTTAATTCTTCTCACAAAAATTTGAATGAGGTTCTTGTTAATTTGAAGTCAACCAAGCATGGCATAGGTTTTAAGAATGAGCCTAAAGAAAAGGTTGAAGCCAAACCCCAGCAACCTAAGGCTCAACCTAGGATTAATAAAACAAATGCTCATCCTAGAAATAACAACTCTAGAACCAATATGCATGCTAGACCAAATGTTGAACACTTTAGGAGACCTAGAAATGACCTACCACCTAGAAATAACTACTCTAGAAATGATGCATATTCTAGGCAAAACACTAGAAGGAATTTTGAACCTTTTAGAACACCTAGAAATGACTTCCAACATAGAAATAATTATTCTAGAAATGTTGTACATCCTAGAACAAATAGTAGGAGAAATGATGTTCATGAAATGCGCAATAGTTATAGTGTCGAAAATAGAGTAAACAATTTTCGTCCGTCCAATTACTATGAACCTAGAAGGATGCATAATCCTAACGTGACTTGTCATTATTGTAGACGAATTGGTCATATTGCTCCTGCTTGTTTTACACGACATAGACATAACACTCAAACGCATGATTATGATATGCCTAACCCCCAAGGACCCAAAATGGCATGGGTACCTAAAACTCATTAATTTGTTTTGTAGGTATGTTTGAAGAGATCAAGTGTACTATGGTACCTTGATAGTGGATGCTCCAAGTACATGACGGGAGACGAATCCATATTCCTTCAACTAGAACACAAGGAAGGGGGAAGTGTTATTTTTGGTGATAACAACAAAGGAAAGATTATCGGCATCGGATCGGTCGGTAAGGGTGAAATTTCTTCCATTAAGCATATATTACTTGTTAAAGGTTTAAAGCATAATCTCTTGAGCATAAGTCAATTATGTGACTAGAGAAATCTTGCCTTATTTGATTCGGATGAATGCTTAGTGTTTAGACGTAGTGATTTTAAAATTATCCTTCGTGGTTTTAGAATGGATAATATTTATATGGTTGATCTTGCTAATTCCTCACCTGAATATGTGGATTGTCTTATGAGCAAAGAGGATGATACTTGGTTATGGCATCGTAGAGTAGCACATATCAACATGCATCTTTTGAACAAATTGATTTCACAAAACTTAGTTATTGGTCTTCCCAACTTGAAATTTGAAAATGACTCTATTTGTGATTCTTGTCAAAAAGGGAAACAAACAAAAGCATCTTTCAAATCTAAAAACATAGTTTCAACTACTAGACCATTGCAATTGCTTCACATGGATTTATTTGGACCATCTCGCATTGAAAGTCTTGGTAGAAATCGTTATGCCTTTGTTATTGTTGATGATTATTCCAGATTTACTTGGACTTTATTTCTTGCCCATAAAAGTGATGCGTTTCAGAATTTTAAATATTTCCTTAAACGTATTCAAAACGAAAAGGAAACAACCGTCACTTCAATTAGAAGTGATCATGGGGGAGAGTTTGATCACAATCTCTTTGCGGACTTTTGTGACGAACTCGGTATCGAGCATACCTTTTCCGGTCCACGAACACCACAACAAAATGGGGTGGTGGAAAGGAAAAATAGGTGGCTCGAAGAGATGGCTAGAACCATGCTCGAAGAGGCTAAGACTCCCAAACATTTTTGGGCGGATGCCGTGAGTACCGCATGCTACATTTTAAATAGAGTAGTCATAAGGCCAATACTCATGAAAACCCCTTATGAACTCTACAAGGGAAGGAAACCAAATATCTCCCATTTTAGAATATTCGGTTGCAAATGTTCTATTCATAACAATGGAAAAGATCAATTGGGAAAATTTGATGCCAAGTCCGATGAGGGAATTTTTATTGGATATTCTTCACATAGCAAAGCATATAGGGTCTTTAATAAAAGAACCGAAACTGTGGAGGAATCCCCTCATGTTGTGTTTTCCAAAAATAATGCTCGCTTGACGAGAAAGGATTCCGGTTTTGATCTTGCAGGTATTTTAAATAGCTTGAAAGACAAAATACAAGAGGAAACGCCTAAGGAAAATAAAGATGAAATCTTGGAACAACCAACGGAGGAAGCACCACAATTGGAGAAAGAAACGAAAATGCCTAACGAATGGAGGACAATCAAAGATCACCCTCTCGAACAGGTAATTGGCGACGTCGGAGAAAAGGTAAGTACCCGAAACACCCTTAAGAACACCTTAGGACACACTTCTTAAGAGATCACGTTCTCATTGCATTTTTTCGTTACAAATTACTAACTTGAGCGTCGGAGACGCCTAATTCTCTTTTGCAGGTATCGCCCTAAAGGCAGGGGGAATTATAAAGAAATGGCATAGAACAATCGATTGTTACAGCAAATAATCGATTATTTTACTGTGCGTACAATCGATTAGCAAGTATCACTAATCGATCATTTATATTTGATGCCTATTATGCATTTGTGTTTAATAATCGATTTTTTAACTGTATAATCGATTACCGTCTCAGCCATTCAGTACTGCTTTTCGAAAACAATCGATTGTTTCATAAATATAATCGATTATTTTCCGAGTCTGAAAATCACAGTGTTCACTGTATCACAACAATCGATTATCATAATTCAACAATCGATTATTTTTTGTCAAAAATTCAAATATTTGTTACCGTTTGGGCCCTGCAATCGATTTTGTGTCAGTTTTGAGTTCAAGTCAAAATCTGCTCAAACAATCGATTATTTCGTGTCAACAATCGATTGTCTAACGGTCAGTGCAATTTATTTTTACCGTTTCTGACTGTTTTGGCTCATAAATTTCTGCAGATTTTCATCATAAATGAAATGCCATTCTTCCCATTATAAATAGGCATCATAAGTCTTCAAATTTTATTCACTCTAGCATCAATCTTTGCTCCCAAACCTTCAAAAATCTCCCAAGCTTCTTACAAGTTCATTACTACTTTTTGAAAATGTCGGGCAGACACTCTAAACGTTCCCGTTCAGGTAGACAAGGTGCATCTTCTTCTGCTCCTCCACCTCCAACTTTCCCTTATCAAGATGGGTCTATTTTACAATTCAATACTGAAACCGAGCTTACTAGATTTGTGACAAAATTCGAAAAGTGTGACATTCTTCCTCCTCGCTTTTCAACAAGCAAGTATCTTGAATCATATGCACCTGCTGCAAACATGCTTAAGGAATGTCAACTTCTTGACTTCTTATATCTTACCTATCCTTATATTAATCCTCCATTAATTCAAGCATTTTACTCAAACCTTCATGAGGATGACGATGGTGAGCTTGTGTCAAATATTAATGGTGTTCAAATTCTTTTGTCCAATGAAAACTTGCATTCCATTGCCCATCTTCCTCGACGTGGCGAAAACATTTCTCGCTACATTAGAGAGGCTGGCGCCTTATTTGATGAGAACACTCTCCTAAACCAAATAGGTCTTACATCTTATGATCCTAATCTATCTACTCGGCGCCCTACTATCACGGGAATGCTCCCCGAGTATCGTTTGATTTTCTATTTCATCACCCGAGTCCTCAAGCCTCGGAAGCATAATCATACCACTCTTTCCCAAGAGGACGCTAAGCTCATGCATGCCATTATAACCGGAGCTCACATCAATTGGTGTAAGTTCGTCAAAATTCACATGCGTGATGCCATCGGAGATGATAGACCTCTTCCCTATGCCCTCCTTATTATAAATTTTCTTGAAGCTTCCAGATTCAACACTTCCATCGGTCCTCTCAAAAAGAGCACCAAGAAGTGGGAAATTTCAGAATCCTCTTTTCCCCATGACGGCGATCATGTAGCTCCTGCTCCTCCTCCAACTCGTCGATCGCGTCAGCCTCAAGAACCTTCTCTTCAATCCATTTCCGACCAAATTGCTTCATTGACCACCTCTGTCGGTCAATTGACACATGAGATCCATGGATATTTTGACCATGTTCTTTATCCATATGCCGGTCTTGTTCCCTATGAAGCAGTGCCGGATGATGAGGCGGGAAATGATGATGAATAATTTCTTTATTTGTTTTTCTATTTTATTGTTCTGTATTTTATTGTTCCCGTTATGTAACCGTTTTTTTAATAAATAAACAAGTTTTTTTATTAATCTATATTATTATTTTTGCTAATGGCAAAAGGGGAAAGATAACGGGTATGCACTCTCAATATTTATTAGCTTAAATTGAGGGGGAATTTATATATTGAGGGGGAACTAATTGCATACTTGTTGCATATCTTTACTTGTCTTGAATCGTCATTATGAATTGCCTAATATGCATATCCCGCTTAAAGTTTCCCATTATCAAAAAGGGGGAAATTGTTGGAAACACGTTCTCAAGGCATTATACTAAACGTGTGTTCATATTTGTAGGTTTTGATGAATGACAAACTATGCGCAAATTGACATATGACGAGGTCCAAGCACAAGCGCGAAATTGATATATAACAAGATTCAAGCACAATACAAAGATCGAGATTAAGTTTTATATAAGTCGGTATTTAATTGTGATCTTGATCCGACAACTTAAACTCAAGACTTGGCTTCTCTCGTAAAAATACTTTTAACAAATCATGCATATTTAATTTAGAGCAAAATGATTTTAAATAATGCATATTTACTTTTGTCAAAATGATTTTAAACACGCCTCTAAAATCTGGACTAAGATAATCAATTATGTACTTATGATAATCGATTATGTTTAAGTCAGCTGCTTGACAATCGATTGTGAACTAATGACAATCGATTGTGTTAAGGCAGTGAGCATCAGATTTTTCAAATCTGCATGACAATCGATTATGAACCTTATGACAATCGATTGTGATGAGGCAGTGTCCATCAAAGTTTTCAAAGCTCAAAATAATCGATTGTGAAGCTAATGACAATCGATTGTGAAGAGACAGTGTCCATCAGATTTTTCAAAGTCACAAAATAATCGATTGTGAACTTATGACAATCGATTGTGTTGAGGCAGTGACTTCCAGACTTTTTCAAAGTTATCAAATAATCGATTGTGAACTTATGAAAATCGATTGTCAAGAGGCAGTGTCTAAATTGATTTTTCAAGACTGATATATAATCGATTGTTAACTTAGTATAATCGATTGTATAACTGACCGTTGCCAAAATATTTTCAAATACCGTCAGGTAATCGATTATTGATTTCCTATAATCGATTGTTTTAATTAAAATCTGGAAAGGATTTTTTGAACGTTGCTGAGTAATCGATTGTAGATTGTTGACAATCGATTGTTTTACGTAAAATCTGGAAAGGATTTTTTGAACGTTGCCAGTAATCGATTATTGATCTTATATAATCGATTGTTATGCATAAAATCTGGGATTGATTTTTGGAAGAACTGGCAAACAATCGATTGTGGTAACTTGACAATCGATTGTCACTGAGTAATTTCAGCAACTCTTAATTGGCAATTAGGCAACGGTAATACAAGGTTTTTCAACTATAAATACAGCTTCAATTCAGTCTTTTAAGTACAACAACATACAAGAACTGATTATACAATTGCTAAAGCTTGCATACTTTATTACTTATCATTTTATATTCATTACATAAGTTTTTGAGAGCCAAATTCTTGTCGAAAGTTGTTGTGATCTTGAGCGTATTCTTTTACTCATATCTACTCATTAAGGAGTGTCTTGTTTGAGTACTTAGTGTTTTGTACACTTGAAGAGAATTGTTATTCTCTTGTTGTAAGAAGGAACTTGTGTTTCCTTGGTTGAAGTCTTGGAGTGTTGTATCTCCGAGCAAAGGTGTTGAGGCTTGTGTCCTCAAGTTGTAAAGGTTTGTTAAGCACCTGTAAGCTTGACAAGTTAGTGGAAATCTCGAGAGAGTCTCTCGGGGACTGGACTAGCCACGGGTGTTGGTGAACCAGGATACATCGGTGCGTTTTTTCTTATTTATCGCACTTATTTATTTCCTGCAATTTTTAAATTCTGCAAGTTTACGCTAATTTTTATTATAACGCTATTCACCCCCCCCCCCTAGCGTTAAGCGTATTATCTACCAAACTATAAACCTCTCAATAAGGTTTTGAAATGTGCTAGATATCCTATTCCCAATAAAAAAGATTTACTTGATAGACTACATAACGTCGTTATATTTTCAAATTTTGATTTAAAATCAGGTTATTGGAAAATACATATATCTGAATTAGATAAATATAAAACTGCTTTCAATGTGCCAATGGGCCAATATGAATGGAATGTTATGCCTTTTGGCTTGAAAAATGCCCCCTCTGAATTTCAAAAAATTATGAATGATATTTTTCTTCCTTACACGGATTTCATAATTATTTATATTGATGATATTCTAGTATTTTCAAAAAATATAGAATCTCATTTGAAACATTTAGATATATTTAAAAAGATTAGTATCCAAAATGGTTTAGTCATATCAAAACCAAAAATGATGATTTTTCAAACTTCTGTTAGGTTTTTGGGTCATAACATTGAAAAGGGTAGGATTATTCATGTCAATAGAAGCATTGAATATGCTTCTAAATTTTATAATATAATCACTCATAAAACCCAGCTTCAGCTATTTCTTGGAAGCCTGAATTATATTTCTCCTTTCATACTGAATTATATTTCTCCTTTCATAAAGGACCTTGCCCCGGACACTGCCATTCTTTATGATAGATTAAAAAGAATTCCAAAGCATGGACTGATAGTCATACTGAAGCAGTCAAAAGGATTAAACAAAAGGTCCATAACCTCCCTTATTTAACTCTAGTCAATCCTACATGGGCAAAGATAGTAGAGACAGATGCGTCTAATATTTGTTATGGTAGAATTTTAAAACAATATTCGCCATCAGATATACAAGAATATTTAGTCCAGTTTTATTCTGGAAAATGGAATAACGCCCAAAAAAATTATGTGACTATAGCTAAAGAAATTCTTCTAATGTCATGTCACGACCCCAAACCCGGTTGTGATGGCGCCTAGCCCAACGCCTAGGAAAGCTCTACCAAATACACTCTCAACACGAGCTTAGAGCTCAAAATCATTTATTTTAAGTCATTAACAGAGAAGAAAATCAAAATAAGATGATAGCTATAACAATATCCCGAAATCTAACTAAAACCACGTAACTTCCCAAAGATCTAGGGTCACGAGCCAAGAGCCTCTATCAGAATATCAATACAATAGTTTAAGTAACTCTACAAGTCCGAGAGTACGCGGAATTAAACAAATACAGAGTAATAAGGGGTGTGTCGGATCCTGCGGACGGCAGGCAGCTATCTCGATGATCCCAAATGGAGCTCTAGACCAGCTCCAAGCTCAGCTAAGCTTCAAGTACCTGAATCTACACACATGGTGCATGGAGTTGAGTGAATACTTCCAACTCAGAGGTAATAAAAGTAAATAATGCCGAAGAAAAAGAAAACCACACAAAGCACTATCTCATGCTATAACATACAGAATCATCTTTTAAACTGAAGTACACTTTCAGGGTATTCCTTTTTAACAAATGCGAGTAGATTATTTAGAAATCTCTTTTTAACATCTATTCCTTTCATCATAAAGGATAAATACCTGGGTACAACCTCAAATAGTGCAAGTTTGCACTCAGATCAGCCCCTTGGGCTCAGCACTCCTTAACAATTTCCACCAGGGTATCTAGTCAATTGGGCAGATAACACATGTATGCCAGTAATGTATGAGTGCTAAATGTCATGCCACGTAGTAAACGTTAAGCCATTGTATGTATGCAATGCAATGCACATGACGCTGTAGCATACAACCCGATCCATGCAAAGGCACCCACGCTCACTGTGGGCGTTCAGACTCCGGAGGGGCTCCTTCAGCCCAAGCGCAATATCAATGTATATCAGCTGCAGATCGTGTAGCCCGACCCATGCACAGTCATGAATGCATATAAGCCCCTTAGGTAACAGTATCATAACAACTCACAGCTAAAATGTCATCAAAGCCTCGTTTAGGTTTTAAAATCTTATAAAAATGCTGAGTAGAAAAAATATCATTTTAAAACCTTAGACTGAGATGAAAATATGCACGGTATTATCAAGATAGTGATACCAATCCCTGAAGGATTCAAATATTCGTCACTAAGCCCCAAATATGATAATCAGTCCAGTTCATGATAATTAATATCTTTATTAGGGTGTCAATTCAATTTCAAGAAATTAGGTAGTGTTATTATTAAGCGGGACGGACCAAGTCACAATCCCCAGTGGTGCTCTACCCCACGCCCGTTATCCGGCGTGCAAGTCACCTCAATACAGCACTATGATTTGCACTAAGCCCCAAACATGATAATCAGTCCAGTTCATGATAATTAATATCTTTATTAGGGTGTCAATTCAATTTCAAGAAATTAGGTAGTGTTATTATTAAGCGGGACGGACCAAGTCACAATCCCCAGTGGTGCTCTACCCCACGCCCGTTATCCGGCGTGCAAGTCACCTCAATACAGCACTATGATGTGCAAGTACGAGGTATACAAACCCTCAGGACATCATTTACAAGTATTACCCACCTCGATCCGGCGAAGTCTCAAGCCCGCGACGCCTTTGCTCTTCAAACCGGCCTCCACGTGCGTGGAAACTAGCCATAATCAGTACAAATACATCATAATATGCTAATGGAACAACACCCAATCGAAAATAATCGAAACATGAGAAAAATCTCGAAACTAGCAAAACCCGAGCCCCGGGCCCGCTTGTCAAAAAATTATGAAACTCACATTTTTGGAATCCTCGTCTCATCACGAGTTCATACATACAAAGAACTCCCCATCCGAGTTCAAATGACCTAACAAACCCGAATTTGAAATATTCAAAATTCATGCCTTTGTTTTCCTCAATTTCATACCCAAATTCCTTGAATTAATTCATGTTTTTACACTATAATATCGCAATCCAAGTCCAAATCCATACCTGATGATTCTCCTTCGAAGCCTCTCCAAAATCTCCCAAAAATCGCCTTAGTTCGCACCCCAAAATGATTTTACCCTTCTGAAATTCGAATTCACTGATTACATTAAACCCACAGACATTTTTGCTTCTGCGGTCCATTGACCACACCTGCGGTATTGCTTCCGCGCTCAATAACCCGCTTCTGCAGTCTCTGATCTTCCCCTTTGGCCGCTTCTGCGGCTACTTGTCCACTTCCGAGGACACTGCTTAAGCGGTTCCTAGCCCGCTTCCGCGGAAATACCAGAAGCAGCAGGTGCATTTCATGCAAACTCCAAAATTCCTCATTTAACCCTCCGATATCACCCGGAGGCCCCCGAGGTCCAAACCAACAACACAAATATGACTAAATATCCCATTCAAATTTCTTCGAGCCATAATAACACTATCATTAACATCAAAAACCATCATTTTCCTCAAATCAAAGTCTAAGATAAACATGAACTTCTCAAAATCTCATTTGATGCCGAAACCAACCAAACGAAGCCCGAATGACACGAAATTTTGCGGACATATCCAAAATCTCTTAACAAAGCTACCGCAACTCTCAGAATTCCATTCCGACTCTCAGATCAAAATCGCACCTATCAACGGGATTTTGCCTAAATTCCAACTTAGCCAATTCAAGCCTAATTCTACACCAGACCTCCAAATTCGATTCCATTTTCTCTCCCAAGTCACAAATCACTATCCAAAACTAGTCGAATAATCGGAAATCCATTCCGATCCCTCTAACTCACAAGTCAATTTCTGGTTGACTTTTCCAACTTAAACTTTCCTTAAAGAGATTATTTGTCTCATTTCTATCCAAATTCTATCCGAAACACTTCAAACTCACCAAACACATATAATAACACACGGGGAAGCATATTACGGGGATAACGGGGCTGAAATACAAAAGATGACGGGTCGGGTCATCACATCCTCCCCAACTTAAACAAACGCTCGTCCTCGAGCGTACCAAGAGTTGTACTAGAAGTAACCCAATAACTGAGTGACCTTACCAAGCATATACCCGGGGTGACCCCACGTCACCCTAGCTCACATAGGTACCGATAACACAACACAGCTAAAATTTCACAATCCATCTGGCCCTTAGACCATAGAACCTCACAGCACTTCCCGAAATCGTACACAAGATCAAAACCTCATATCTATACTCCGGATTAACCCGAACCAGCTGTAATAACGCACACCTGCATCCTCAGGTGAATTCATACAATATACAACGCATTCCATCACTCGGAACGATAGCCCCTATTTACAGCAGTTTCCCACAACAACCAAATACTGATAGAAAAACCCTTTTATTAGCTAAAGTCTTATTCCAACACTTTCATATATTGCCAACGAAAACTGAAACACGTGGTAAACCGAACCCTTCAGATCACCCATTCCTGAGTCCATTTCCTTTCTGACTGATGCCACAACAGATTTCGGAGTCAAATCTCGATATTACCTCTCTAACAGGCTGAAATCAATTACGCTCGTACCCAATAATGGCTCCATCGATAATCTCAACTACAACACACCACTCTGGTGATATGACACCTCGACACTGGTCTAAGCCAATCGTGCTCAACACTGGCACCAATAAGAAACGATCTGAACACACTCAAGTCATGACAACTGACTCAACTAAAGAGCTGTAATTCCAATTCCTCCGTACCATCACAACACAGAACTGAGATTCCATCTCACAACATAGAAATAGGGTAATCGAATCTTCCTCGAAAGGTCATAATATCACGTGGCCTTGCTACAACTCATGATTCTATCCAAACACTATTACCAATGAAGCACCTCAAGTCACCAAGCTCAAAACGGTCATCCACGCACAGATTTAGGTCTTAACTCAAGCAATCAATCACACACACGGTGAGACAATTAATATACACCATCGAATCCTGAAAGGACACAACCTATGCGCTATTCGCCGAGCAATACCCAATGCAGACGTTTCCTCAAAAGCCAGGAAGTATGCATACAAGGTAACATATAACTAAGTCTATTTTTTTTTCAAATCACACTGTTGCGGCATGCAATCCGATCCAAATATCATACCTGTGGCGGCGTGCCACCCGCTCCAAATACCATACTCGTGGCGGCGTGCCACCCGATCCACACATATATACCTCACAAAAAGGAAGTACACATCGAGTCAAATTTGCTCATTATAATAACCTATATAGTCTTATTCTCGGCCACACGAAACGCATCCGAAAAGTCCCCCAATACCGGAACTAAATCAATGGTAGAAACCTCTGCACTTACATCCGCCGCGAAGGCCCAATTAACAAAGGAATACCTACCAGCCATGCAGTGGTCCTTGGGATACAAAACTACCCTGTTAGAACAAAATCTGATGCACCTTGCCACGCAACCTGTGGAATTTTCCGACATAGTCTATATTACATTAGTCTAGACAACATGACATGGGGACAACCAGTCTGCCATCTATCATCATAAACCGAGTTAACATATCAAGCAAAGAAAGGATCCATTAGGGCTTACAATTCCCAATAACCGCTAAATGGTGCCGATACACACGATACATAACCACTGCATAGGTGGATCACGAGAATTTCTAGTCCCCAACGCGCATATAATACATGAATCACTATGCCTGATCCCACACTCCGCCGTACGAATACATAACACACATCAAGCATCCATTCACATCACGAAAGACATTCACAGATTTCCCTATGTCATCAACAACTCAATCATCACAGTCGATCCAACGAGAGAATACCGTAATACCACCAGATATTATCAGATTACATTACCTTGCCCTTTTGAACATATACCCCGCCAAATTTCTAGAAGAAAAATCATTACACATTCCAAGATTCGCATACCAACAGGAAACATACTCATTTTCAAACCACGGTAACACATCACGAACTCTTTCTCCCAATTCTGTTGCACAGGCTAAACTGCCAGGACTGAATACTTTTTCCCACACCGAGCTACGCAACTGCCAGCACTCAAGAGCTTTGATGCACAATACCTGTAAGAGTCACTACTCCGATCACATACCAGGAAATAGTCGTATCCTTACCATACCGCTTCGGTTTATTATCAAGCTATTCCATTTATCCCAATTTCCTTTCTTATACATCCTTAATTTAATATTCGCCTTTACTGTAGCACCACAATACCTCACTCAGGTGACCACACGAGACTCATACATAAGACCACACGGTCGAAGACCCATAGGCTGCTGAATACTCTCTCTGATGTTTTCCAGCAATACCACATTCTATAATACTTTATTTTGAAGAACTTCCTGCGATTCCAAATTCGTTATAATTACCTTCCAATACAGATACATAGAATCCCATAATTAACATAACATACAACAAGTCTTGATCTCTTCCAACGAAACCACAGTCTTTAGCCACATACACAATCTTAAGACACCTGAATGTTACATGCAAAAGCTTGAACACCGCAAGATCATGATTTCATATATATACAAACAAACATCTTTCTGCTTTATGCACTGAGCATTCTTTATCAACCGCGATTCAAAACATCCTACTATTTCTCCACCTCTACGACGCATTATGCAACCATTATCAAAATTTTCCTTCACACTCGCCATTCTCGGCTCAATTTCTGCGACCAGAACTGCTTCGCCAGCATAGTTGAGACAGAACCAACATAACACACAACAGTGCAGTCAGTTAATCAATAACAACCTCCCCAACTTGGATTGAAGCCACATATCAAGGCACTTTTAACCACTCATAGCATTCATACTCATGTGATGCCACAATGTTATAGTGAGATTAAACTCAAGTCATTTACAAGCTTTGGCGGAGACTCGATTAATCAGAATTCTTAACCCTCCTGCAATTCTTGCATTCATTCACACACAACAGTGAGCCCACTCTTTAGGTGACGAAATCTTCTCTAAATCCCAAATTTTTTCCAAAAATTTTGACAGAGTTCCCTTTGTAATTTCAGCCTACCCACCTGCCAGAGAATAACCAAAACCATCCTAACAACACGTCCACAACTCAACAAGGCATCACAATATATATCAACAACATAAATCTCAATACTACACGAATTATCAAAATTGATACATGGACACGCGTTGCACCTGCTCGAATTGTAACATCTATTAAATGCCTTTCAATTACACATATGAATCAACCCACCTAAGGACACTCTGCAAGAGATAACCCACCTATTTGCCTAAATTTAGTATTTTAGCACACCTTCCACCATGATACACATAGCACAATCTTTTAGTCTTCCTAAGTCCAAACTCATACCACCGTACATGATGCACTTTACCTTTCCGCTAAGAGATATAAAAATATTCAACACGACCATAGCTCGGGGCTACACAACAGATCACAATAAGAACCGAATACCTAACAACTCATCCATTATCAAGATGTCATTTCAAAAGTTAGGGACAATACTTGATCATATAAATTTCATAATATCAGCTCACGAAATCATCACCTCGGTGCTCAAGCCATAGACAAAGATCCGGCCTCAAGTCCTCTCGACTGGCCCAACATGAACTCGCAGAGATTATATCTCACTCCTCGATCGGTGAATCATAAGCCATCAAGGCCATTTTATTACTAAGCGCTCGAGTGCGCATACAGATGTGTGGAAGGAATTTCAAGGATTATATCTCAAGCTGAATCAAGTACGCACGATAAGAATTCCAAGAAAGTGAGGTTTTTTCCTAAAGGTTCCGCATCCACCCGAGGATAAGCACAAGCGTCCCCGTACCGATCCACGAGACTCTGCCAACCGGCTCATGACTCATGAGGCCTAGTAACCTGGCCCGGATACCAACTTGTCACAACCCAAAACCCGGTCGTGATGGCCCCTAACCCAACGGCTAGGAAATCCCGACCAAATAACAGTGAAGAAAATCAAAATAAGATGATAGCTATAACAATATCCCGAAATCTCACGAAAACCACGTAGCTTCCCAAAGATCTTGGGTCACGATCCAAGAGCCTCTATTAGAATATCAATACAATACTGTAAGTAACTGTACAAGTCCGAGAGTACGCGGAATTAAACAAATACAGAGTAATAAGGGGTGTGTCGGATCCTGCGGATGCCGGGCAGCTATCTCGATGATCCCAAATGGAGCTCTAGACCAGCTTCAAGCTCAGCTAAGCTTCCAAGTACCTGAATCTGCACATATGGTGCAGGGAGTCGAGTGAGTACATCCAACTCAGCAACAATAAAAGAAAATAAGAAAACCACACAAAGCAATATCTCATGCTATAACATACAAAATCATCTTTACACTTTCAGGGTATATGCGAGTAGATTATTTAGAAATATCTATTTAACATCTCTTTCTTTCATCATAACGGATCAATACCTGGGTACAACCTCAAACAGTGCATGTATGCACTTAGATCACCCCTTGGGCTCAGCACTCCATAACAATTTCCACCGGGGTATCTAGTCAATAAGGCAGATAACACATGTATGCCAATAATGTATGAATGCTAAATTCCATGCCACGTAGTACAGGTAAAGCCAATGTATGTATGCAATGCAATGAACATGCCGCTGTGGTGTAAACCCCGATCCATGCAAAGTTTCCCGCGCTCACTGTGGGGGTTCAGACTCCGGAGGGGCTCCTTCAGCCCAAGCGCATTATCAATATATATCCGCTGCGGATCGTGCAGCCTGACCCATGCATAGTCAAGAATGCCTATAAGCCCATTGGGCAACAGTATCATAACAGCTCACAGCTAAAATGTCATCAAAGCCTCGTTTAAGTTTTCAAATCTTATAAAATGCTGAGTAGCAAAAATACCATTTTAAAACCCTAGACTGAGATGAAAATATGCACGGTATTATCAAGACAGTGATACTAATCCCTGAAGGATTCAAATATTTGGCACTAAGCCCCAAACATGATAATCAGTCCAGTTCATGATAATTAATATCTTTATTAGGGTGTCAATTCAATTTCAAGCAATTAGGTAGTGTTTTTAATAAGCGGGACGGACCAAGTCACAATCCCCAGTGGTGCTCTACCCACGCCCGTTATCCGGCGTACAAGTCACCTCAATACAGCACTATGATGTGCAAGTCTGGGGTTTACAAACCATCAGGACATCATTTACAAGTATTACCCACATCGATCCGGAGAAATCTCAAGCCCGCGATGCCTTTTCTCCTCAAACAGGCCTCTACGCGCATCGAAATTAGCCAAAATCAGTACAAATACATCATAATATGCTAATGGAACAACACCCAATCAAAAACAATCGAAATATGAGAAAAATCTCGAAACAAGAAAAACCCAAGCCCCGAGACCGCTTCTCGAAAAGTTATGAAACTCACATTTTTGGAATCCTCGTCTCACCATGAGTTCATACATACCAAGAACTCCTGAATCCGAGTTCAAATGACCTAACAAACCCTAATTTGAAATTTTAGAACTCATGCCCTAGTTTTCCTCAATTTCATACCCAAATTCCTTGAATTTTCAGTGATTAATTCATGTTTTTACACTATAATATCACAATCCAAGTCCAAATATCCATACCTGATTCTCTTACTAAATCTCCAAATGTAAATATTTTTTGGGATATCAATGGAAAGAATGTTTAAACCAAAAAAAAATATCCATACCTGATGATTCTCCTTCGAAGCCTCTCCAAAATCGCCCAAACGTCGCCTTAGTTCGCACCCAAAAATAATTTTACCCTTCTGAAATTCGAATACACTGATTACATTAAACCCTCATACATTTTTGCTTCTGCGGTCCATTGATTGCACCTGCGGTATCGCTTCCGCGCTCAATAACCCGCTTCTGCAGTCTGGCCCTTTTCCCCAGCGGCCGCTTCTGCCGTCGCTTCACTGCTTCCACGACTCTCGCGTACGCGGTCCACCTGACCGCTTCTGCAGTCTCTGATCTTCCCCTTGGCCGCTTCTGCGTCTACTTGTACACTTCCGCGGACACCGCTTAAGGGGTTCCTAGCCCGCTTCCGTGGAAATACCAGAAGCAGTAGGTGCATTTCATGCAAACTCCAAAATTCTTCATTTAACCCTCCGATATCACCCCGAGGGCCCCGGGGTCCAAACCAACAACACAAATATGACTAAATATCCCATTCAAATTTTCTCGAGCCATAAGAACACTATAATTAATATCGAAAATCATCATTTTCCTCAAATCAAAGTCTAAGATAAACATGAAGTTCTCAAAATCTCATTCGATGCCGAAACCAACCAAACGAAGCCCGAATGACACGAAATTTTGCGGACATATCCAAAATCTCCTAACAACTGCAACTCTCAGAATTACATTACAACTCCTGGATCAAAATCTTACCTATCAACCGGATTTCGCCTAAATTCCAACTTTGCCAATTCAAGCCTAATTCTACACCGGACCTCCAAATTCGATTCCGTTTTCTCTCCCAAGTCACAAATCACTATCCGAAACTAGTCGAATCATTGGAAATCCATTTCGAGCCCTCTAACTCACAAGTCAACGTCCGGTTGACTTTTCCAACGTAAACTTTTCTTAAAGAGACTATTTGTCTCATTTCTATCCAAATTCAATCCGTAACACTTCAAACTTACCAAACACATATAATAACACAGGGGGAAGCATATTACGGGGATAACGAGGTTGAAATATAAAAGACGACGGGTCGGGTCGTCATATGTCAAATGTGTTATGAAATTTCAGATTGGTTTATATAATAAAAAAATTCTTATTAAGACTGACTACCAAGCTACAAAGTTTATCTTTAATAAATATTTTAAGCATGATGTTTCTAAGCAAATGTTTGCAAGATGGCAAGCCTTGTTAGCCCCTTTTGATCTTGACATAATATATAAAAAGGGTCGGATAGTACCGTTCCTTATTTTCTTACAAGAGAATATTTTAACTCATAAGTTCTCTCTTCAATATATTTTAATCATGAATTATTAGATGATGTTTTTCAATAAATAAATATTATCACTATTTTGAAAGTGGGTAAATTATGCAGAGACTTAAAAAGTCTTATAATTGATAAAATTATACATGATATTGTAGTTGAAAAATTTTTCGCTCATGATTATGAATCTGCTAGTAATTTTATTGAGAATGTATTTCTTAACTAACATTTTGGTTTTTACAGATTATGAGACCTACATACAAGCCTCCTCGAGGTCAAGGAAGAGGAAGCTCTTCTACTAATAGTAGAGAGAATAATATGCTCGCTCAAATGGAAAATCAAAGACTAATAGCTGCTAATATAGCAGGAGGTAATGCCGATCACTCTTTGTACAAGGAATTCTTGGATTTCATACAATCCAAAAAGAATGAAAATACTTCATCTGGCACACCATCTTATTCCTCAGTTATAGCATAGGAAAGTAATAAAAATCTTGAGGTTTATAACCAAAATAAAAAATAAAAGAGTTAATAATTCTCTTGGAACAATCCGGCCTTAAATGGAAGGATAACCCCTAGCAACTAATGACCATGTATTTTGATACAGCGTCTTACGCTACTCATGCTTATAAATACAGGATGCATTATGAGATGATACTCTCAACAACAGGATCAGCTGAAATTCAGCACTTCTATCCTGGAAATACAAGAAAAATTTATAATTTTCAAAGATCATTATCAAAAAGGTTATACATTCGGATGAATAGGGAATGAGTACCCTAAAGGATCGAGAGTACACTCATCCTGATAAGAAAGTCTCAGTTAAATTCAATTATTGGGACTATATAGAAAGTTTTAATTAAATTTTTCTTTATGAGAATCCTAATAGGAAACACTCATGGTTTATAAAACTCTGCTCCAATATGGACAATCAACATATTCCAAATTGGCTTTTTAAATGGTGAAAACTATATGGTCCATCATTGGAAATACTCCCTCCTTTATTTAAAAGTTTATATACTCAGTGGGTAGACATATCTCCCAAAATTATTTCATTACAAAAAGATAATATCTTTTACGATGGTATTGCATCAATGTATTTTCTTCATAGAATTTTTAATTCCCTGAATAATAAAATGGGATGTCCAAACTGGTTATACCGATGAAGGAGTACCTTGTCTTTATAGAATTTTTATAACAAATTTTGGACAATATTACTCCAAAAAGACACCCAAGGAAACTATTTGATGCAGAATTAATGAAACAGATTCAAACCAAGATAGAAACATATGTGAAATTAGACAAAGAAAATGATGCAAATGACAAAATAAGCCCATTTGAGATGATTACTAAAATCAAAAAGGTCATTTGACCACAAAACAGAATGTCTCCGGTACTATTCTACTCTCCCTCTCTTTAAATTATTTATATTACTATTAGCCTAAATGATAGGCTAAACAAGTAAGTGTTAAACTTAGTATTCGATGGTTATTTATAATGCATGCTTTGTTTGCTCAAAATAAACTGTACACCTCGATGAAGTGTTAGGTTAAAAACTATATAGATCACGCAATTATTAACCTCGACAGTAAATCTTTGTTAGGATGTGGTGGTGCTCGTAAGCTCGTTTAGGCAATTGGTCGTGTTGAAGAGTTGTAAGGAGCATCATGGTTTAATATTTACTTAAAGGTTAGTAACATGTCTCTAATAGAGTTCTTGTAATTCTATCTTCCTGAACCTCATTCGGAAGCGATCTAGTCCCAATACTATATAGTTTATATAGTATGTATATATATATATATATATATATATATATATATCGTAATTATGTAGTATAATAATTTAAATCTTCTAAATAGTCAAATTTAAACACAAAAAAAATTGCAAAGAGATATTCAAGAGAATGTCTTATAATTTTTATTAATTACGACATTAACAAAAATAACAATATCTTTCGTAGTCTTCCTCCGCTAATAGAGTGAGCACAACAAGGTAATAATACCACCATTAAAAGGAAAAAAAACTAAGGAAGATGTGCCAAAATATAATTTACATATTAGTCTATATATTATCTCTAACAAATCTCATAAATCCTTCAATGTTCAGAGGAAATTTCGTTGGTGGTGGAAAAGAGGCTTGTTCATCACCGCGTTCGGGAAAAGCAGCATCCTGCACAAGTTCCGCTAGCATTTCTTCATGAGCTGCGTCTATCTCTGGTTGCGATACTGCAAGTCCAAAATTTCTTCTTTCCGAACAGATCCAATCTCTGAAATAGTACCGATTTTTCCAAGCTCTCCTTCATAGACACTTTATGATCACCAATTTGAAGTCTCGCTTGACTGAAAGCGCTCTCCGATGCTAATTTTTAAGCTTCAACACTTAAAATATCTCGAGACATACTTGAAAGAACCGGATAGTATTTTTATTTGTCCTTCCACAATTCAAAAATATCAAAGGTGCTGTCTGGATTCTCCGTTTCAAGGCCCTGCGACAAATAAACTCAAAGCTTATTTAGTTGTGAACTATCACCAAAATTATTACCTTGAGAACTCCTGAACTCCGTCCAAGAACTAAGGGCTTTTAGGCTCGCAATTCTTTTAGATGATTGAGAACTAGACGAAGTAGGAGTTGGAACATTAGGTCTAGCATGACCTACAACAAGTTGATAAGCATTATAAATCCTTTGAGCATTTATTTTAACTGAGGCTTTTGCATCTCCTATTGTAGCAAATTCCTCAGCTGAAAGTGGTAAAGCGTTATAAATTTTTGAATACCAAAAGTGAGGACCTCCTAATTTTATTGTAGAATTTAAAACTGCAGCAACACCAAAAATAGGGGGATAGGAAAAAAAATATTTTTAAACTTAGAATTAATAGCTTCTTGATAAATATCTCCACCCTCTGAAAATGCTGTAAATAAATCTACAAGTGCTGCAATATAAACTAAACAGTTAGAAATAGTAGGATAATATTGGCTAGATAATTCATTTGTAGCAATATGAAACTGTTCTAAAAAGTCTAGAAGCATTTTAACATTACTCCAACCTTAATTTGTAAGGTGCTAATCATCATCATCATCACCATCACCTATACGAGCATTATATTTTGCGTTTATTGGGTTCTTATATTCACATGCAACAACTAAACTTTCATACATGTAGTTCCATCTAGTGGGACAAGGTTTGGGAACCTTTCTTTCTCTAAGGCCAAATTCATCATATTTTTTAAATATTCTCTAAGCCTACTTTTATGGTTTGAATAAAAAATCAATTAAGATCCATTTTAACCTTTTCAATTCCTACATTTAAAACTTCCATACCAGCACCGACAATTAAATGGTAAATATAAAAAATACATCTAACATGAAAAATATTACTAAGTGCCGGATTTAGTGTGGTTGTAAGCAAGCCTACATCGTTAGTGTTACTAGAAGCATTATCCATTGAAACCGACATAATTTTATCTCAAAGGCAAAAATACCTACAAATATCTGCAACTGTGTTAGCAATAAACTTACATGTATGGCGTGATTAATTATTCTATAAGCAATAATGTGCTTTTGCATTATCCACTCCTCATCTATCCAATGACTTGTAACAGTTAGATAATCACGATAATTACCACTTCTACCAATATCAGCAGTAATAGCAATGCGACAATCTATATGAGTAAATAAATAGCACAAATATTGTTCATATTCATATTAATATTTGTAAATATCGCTCTTTACAGTTGCATGGGGTCATCCTTTATAAGTAGGATTAAACATTCTTCAAATATAACACAGGAAATGAAGGTTAGAAGGAAAACTATATGGTAAGCACATAACAGTAACCTTTTCTTCCAATTCTTCACGATCTTTATTTGGATCATAATACAAAATACCACCGGTAACAGTGTTAATTCCCGGATGAACTACATTTGGACCTGTACTACGGTTAACCGTAGTATCTACACTTCTCCCTTCTTGCGCAACTCTCATTTGAAGAAATTTAGCTTTATCTCTCGGGTGTGTCTTTATGTGTCTAGTCAAACTACCTGTACCGCTACGGTCTCCAGTAAATTTATGAACCAACATAGATCCACAAGTTTTACACTTAGCCTTATTTTGTTCTCTTAGTTGAGTAAAAAAATTCCAAACAAGAGATATTTCGGGCCGTTTAGAAGGTTGTCTATTAAAGATGGGAGTTACTACAAGAGAGTAAGGCGGGGCATCGATTGAGTTATTAACAGGACTAGTATGTGTATCATCTAAATCCGATTGCATTTAATCTAAATCATCATTTTCCTCATCATTTTCAAATATAGTTTCATTAGGATAAATAGCATTCATAACTTCTTCATTTAATTGTTGACCCGGTGCAACATCATGACAAAATTGAGTATCGAAAAATTAAAAATAAGGGTTATCACTATCAAGAATAATAGGTGGAGGAGGACAAGTAACAGACCTAGGTAGGGGAGCCGGGGAAAGAGTTATCTTGGCGACTAGATTCACCAATTTTAGCTTTTCCCTTACCACCAAAAATTTTTTTAAAGAAAATGCCATATTAATCATAATTATATTAAAAAAATAAAATTCTAATATTAACTTAAGAGTTGGAACGAGTTTACTGAATTAACGAACACTTCTTGAAAATTGAATATCGTTTAAGACTTGAATACTTCAATTCACCAATTTCATAATTTTTCACAAAATTGCAATAATAAAGTAAGCAATTATAGAAGAAAATTAGAGAGAGATTGATGAATTTGTGAGTAAAACTGAAAGAATGGGGGAGGGGGTGTATTTATAGTTGAGAATTGGAAAAAAGTGTAAATATAAAAAGTTTGGAGTTAAAACAAAGTTTGGGGACCAAATGACTATTTTCAAAACTTGCCAACGGATCAAAATATAAGGCCAACGGCTAGATTTTAAAATTTGACCGTTGGTTATTTTTTAAA
This sequence comes from Nicotiana benthamiana, assembly GCA_034376525.1. Classification (NCBI taxonomy): domain Eukaryota; kingdom Viridiplantae; phylum Streptophyta; class Magnoliopsida; order Solanales; family Solanaceae; genus Nicotiana; species Nicotiana benthamiana. The sequence continues at coordinate 155,097,591 of CM067339.1, forward strand.
TAAACTTTTTTTGAAATATTATCGTTGGAGCCCATTAGGCCCGTCAGGACCAGTTGAACCGGCCCAGGCCCGCCTGCTGATCCCGGGCTTGACGGGCCAGGTCTTATTTGGTTGAACCGGCTCACGACAGACTTATGCACCATTAGAGCCCAGACCTACCAGAACTGGCTCGCTAGGCCCGTTAGAACTGCGGTCCTGGACCGATCCCGGACCAGACCCGGACCACAATACATGCTTATCTGAGGTATCCAGTGCTATGTGCTAACATAGTCTCATTTGTCACTTAATTTCCTACTTCCTCTCACACCAGGCTGCTAAAAGAAGAATATGTTTAAATTCAACGTAGATAGTGAGTGAGTCCCTCTTTCTTCAAACTTTCTTAGATTCTTTCCTCTCAAATGGTCCACTAGATGCAACTAGGTATGTCCTACCAAATCAAAACGCGCTCCAAAAGCGGAAACATGATTGTACCCAAGTTAGTATTGTTCTACTTTGTAGAAATATGAGGCTAGTTTAATAGGATTTTGTCTTAGACTACCGGTGATTCATGTCGTGTTTGTACTATTCTATAGTTTTTCTTTGTGCCGGACATTATCTACTGATTATTGATAGTGCTTTACATCTATTCTTATGTTTCTGTCATTATTTCTATTGTTTTCTGTTGATAGTACTAATATATTGTTCCTCTTTTCGTCTTCTTGAGCCGAGAGCTTACCCGAAACAACCTCTCTACCCTTTGGAGAAGAGGTAAGGATTGCGTACACAATACTCTCCCTAAACCCCACTTATGAGATTTTACTGAAATATTATTGTATCTAACATACCAATACCAGCTAAGTGAAAGCTAAGCAAGAAACAAAGCAACTGCTAACAAACTAATTCAGCTATGCTAAGTATAAAAATACATCTCAATATTTCTGAAAGTGTTCATTGAGGCCGTAAATCCTAAAAGTTGCAATTTCAGAAGCTTCTTTAAATTTTCTTAAATGTAGTCGAGACCTAAATCCTTGCAATAGATTCTGCAATCTTAAAATTAATATTTCGCCAAAAATTTGCTGCTGCAATTTGACCGAAACATATGTTGAGTTAGTGTAAATTGTTGTTCACCGATCAATTGTTTAGATTTATATGATTATTGGGGGAGTTTAGGTTATGACCCATTACTTCTTGTATTATCTCCACCTAAATCCATTTTGACCTAAGATCGATTTTGGATGGTTGGGTCATGACCCGTTCACTAATTCAATCCATTTTGACCCGTTCAAATGTAATTCAACTCGTTCGTTTGCCACCCAACATATGGCCTGCCAAATCAAAATACGCACTGGAGCTATGGTATTAAGAAGATTTTTCAGTGTCCTCAAACATGCTAGTTCCTTTCCCTCCTCAACCCAGCATTTCAGTCACTCATCTTGAAGTTTGAGTAGCAGTAAACGAACTAGGCACTTTTCATGAGTCTTTTAAATATAGAAACTCTTTCCTCAATGAACTTATTGCAATAATTCTCCAGCCATCGACCAAGTCTTTGCTTAATTCTTCGTTGTTTTTGTATTTTGTTCATTCAGTTTGCTAGACCATGCGATGTAAAATTACAATTGTTATTAAAAAAAAAAAAAAAAGTACGACCCAGTACAATACCACTCAGTGGTGTCTGGGGAGGGTAGTGTGTACGCAGCCTTACCCCTACCCTGGGTTAGAGAAGCTGTTTCCAAACAATTGTTATTAGTTTCTTCAAAATGATTAAAGTTAGAATGATACCAACGATAACTATCACCATTACAAATTAGAATAGAATGATGCCAAAGAAATATTAGCTAGAAAGTTCAATGTCTGTAAGATGGAATTAAAGCTTGCAACTATAGTAAAGGAAATACTGTAATATGATGTATAAGACAGTTAAAACTTGAAACTATTCAAGAATAATAGTACTATATTATGACCAGGGGTGGTTCAGGGGAGACTAGTAAAGCATTTGCTTTTAGAATCCCTAAATTTTGGGGCCCCAAAAATATATTTAATTGTAGATTTACTATCTTATTTTCACTTAGACAATATTGAAGTTCATATAAAGACGAAAAAGAAAATACAAATTTCATATAAAAATGGAAAGAAAGACAATCTATTTTTTAACAATAAAAATATTATAGAACTTTGAATTAAGATATTCAAATTTTCATATAGATAACAACGTTTTTTTACAATAAATTCAAGATAACGAATTATAAATAAGTGGCTAACATGTTATTAGCTTGAATTTTCTTATCAATGTGAATATTAATATTATATTTTATAAAATAACTACACCATAGACAAAAAAAAAAAAAGAAACCAATTAACATTATATTTACAAGATAACTATACTATAGACCAAAAAAATATAACTCCTTATTAAATTTGACTTTAAGCCATGAGATTTACTGAGACCCTTTGATTATGACTTGATATTGATAGGAAAATAATACAATTTATATATGTATATTTTGACTTCAAAGTGCTCTATACTTCTTTATTACTCGTACATGTTTAATGAAGTTAAGCTGTATTGAGAGAATCTTTTTATCTCAATCACAATGTTTCGATATATATTTTTATTTGATGAGGATAGTTTAAATTCCAATATTGCATCGTAAGTCCCCATTACTCAGGTAATGCATAATTTGTCCGGAAGTTGTTCATTTACTCACATAACCAAATGGTTGAAGCTATATACTATGATACTTAAGTCTTACGAATCTAAAATCATAAAACTTTTGTAACTAGACGAGGGCATAAATTGCTTGTAGTTGTCATATTTTCTTTTTTCCGATAAGATATGGAGTTAATTGAAATGAGATTATTTATTCATTTTAGAGTCGCCACTTTAAATAATTTATGGCTTTCTAAGTCACCAGTTTATTTTAAATTCCAAATCGAGAAAATTAACTCTTATTTATGATTTACAACACAGAAGACCGGGTAAGAAATTTTATTAATCCGGAAGAAGGTTTGAGGCACTCCCGAGCTTCGTAGTTATAGCACGGTCATTCAACTATTAATAATTGGTCTAATTATCTAATTTAATTTAATATTTAAAAATTATTGTGCATTTTTAACTTTTAAATCACTTTTAATTAATTATTTAAACGCTTTTGTACATATGGAAATTATTTGAACAAGTTGCGATGCCGCGCAGTCGTTTGTTTTTGTACCGCGAATCGTGTTACGTAAAACGCACTCGTAATTTTACAATTTATTAATTTTTATTATTATTTGAAGTAATAATCAAGTCACCGTGAAATCCACCGCAATTGGAATTTACGTATTCTGATCATGTTACGAAAAGTGTATCCATAACCATAATAAGTTATTATTAATCGCGCCTAAAATAACTTGCGTCTCATAAGTACTCAAAACCAACTTAATCAAATTCAGGGCAACTCTCATCGTTTTCAAACTTAAGAGTAAAACTAACAAAATCTTATAACAAAATAATGAATCTCAAATGGCCATATGATCACAAAAGAGACAAACTATGCTAAAGAGAAAGCAGTAGTATGACCATTTCATATATCCACTTAAAGAACTCCAATACGTACAAAAGTAGACTAAACGAAAAAGGAGATTAGAAAGGGACCTCAGGGATTCGACTCCTTAAATAATTCCTTTGAATCTGATTATGTCTTAGACCAGGAGACACCTTGGACAGTAGCTTGACCAAAACGGAACCACGATGGACAAATCGGATCGGCGACTTCTAAGAAACCGAATCTGTAGCAAGAACTAATAACTACGAAGATCTGAAAAATTAATCCAAAAATGTGGAAGTAATCAACAGGTTGATCGACAGGTTGGGCGGTGCCACAAACATTGCAAACAAAAAACGGCGTCGTAGTTGACGAAACAGCACTGCAATCCCAGCATGTAAGCTTCTGAGCAGCTTTGGAACAGAAATGGAATCTTCCAGAAAAGTCCAGATTTTTTCGAACAAAATAACGTTGAGGAAATTGATCTACTTCTGGAGAAATTGAAGAAGAAAGAGGAAAATCCAATGGGAAGTTGGGGCAACAGAGGGATCTACATGGGTGGGGGGCTGAACCTTGGATGAAAGTAGATTAAGGGAGAAAAGAGTTTGGGCTAAGGGCATTGAAAAAAGGAACTTTTAGGTTCATATCGCACAAAAAAAATCCTATTTCCTTAATGTTTAAAGTTTAACTTGTTACGTTTAATATACTAAATTATCAATTATTTACTATAATGTATTTTAATTTAAAAAACTAATATTCTTATCTTGAGCATTTTTTGTTAACATATTAAGTTATGGTGGTCGTTATTATTTTAAATCAATATCCAAAACTTAATCTCGCTTGAAAATATACATTGATGTTAGGAAATAAAACTAGATAAAAATATTTTTTTTAGAATAAGTAAATATTTTTTTGTCTTTCCTTAGTAGATAAACAATTATCTCTTCTTCTGTTTTTGGTAACTATCATCTTTTAATTACCAAGTAAAAATTTATCAATCAATTTAACTTCAGTCAACTCTATCTTTGAAGTTAATCATATAAACAAATTAAATCTACTCCGGTTATCAGAAACTTAAAGCACACATCTTAGGAAGGGTTTTTTTTGCATGTTTCCTTCCAGCACTTACTATATATATTAAGAACTCCCATATCAGCTAGCTTTGATCAGATAAAATGATATTATTGTAGCAATCTTAACTGTTCCTTCTACTCTTGTATTAAAAAGACATGTTATTTCTCCTTCTGTCTGTTCCATTTGTCTTTCTTTTCAAAGATTCACCATTGGGCAAGGTAAAACCATGTGATGGAGAGTATTACTTTTGTAAAATCTGAACTTCTTTATTATCTGCATCTTCTTGACAATAATTGAAAAATGTATAAAGTCTTATGTGGTATATGAATATAAAAAATGCATCTACAATTGAAAATAATACATTTACAATCAGAATACTATAATTCATCTATAAAATATCTACAAATTGGATATCTTAAATTTTAATATCTCAATTCTCATTCAATCGTAGTTTAATTAGGATTTTCGACATAATTCGTTTTCTGTAGAAGAGTTGTAGAAGTTTTAGTTATTTTTTATTTGTGAAAACATAAAACAAAACATCTACAATAAGAATACAAATAATCTATAATTTATCTACAAAATATCTATAAACTGAATACATTAAATTTTTATATCTCAATTGTAGCATAACTGGGATTTTTTTACATAATTATGTTTTTTCAGAAGATTTGTAGAAATTTTAGCCATTTTTTGTTTGGGAAATAGAAAATAAAGTACCTACAATCAGAATACAAATAATCTATAATTTATCTACAATTTCTGCAATACGTCGTCGTCGTCGTCTTCTTCTTCTTCTTCTTCTTCTTCTTCTTCTTCTTCTTCTTCTTCTTCCTCTTCTTCTTCTACTTTCAATCTGAAATTTAGTCAAAATCAAGTCTAGTCTTCATCAAAACCCCTCAAAATTGAGATATAAACTCCAAACCCTATTCCCGATTATTTTCAACAACATCCAATCCAAACAAATAATGATTTTTAAAAATTCAAATTTGAATTCAAAGCTTTCAAGCTTTTTAATGGTTGTCAATGGTGAAATTGCTGCTCTCTTTTTTATTTGCTTTGTATTACTGAAATTTGCGATTGAGAAATAGAGAAAAGTTGGATATATATATATATATATATATATATATATGATATTTGGATAATTTTATGTATTAAGATATGGCAAATTACTAATAATTTGGTAGATTTTCTAAATTACTTTTACAATAATGAAAATATAAATAAAGTTAATTGTTCTAAGATGTTGTTGTAATTGGACCTGTCAGTCTTACATACAGTATATTACCCGCAAGTTCATCTTCTTTGATAGGATATTAGATTAGTCAGCAATCCAAGTTCCAGCTGGTTCTCAAACTTCAGATGATAAATTTAAAAATGCAAATATATTAATCTTCAACACCGACCACTGGTGGACTCATGAGAAGACTTCCTTGGAGAAGGATTATTATCAAGAAGGAAGTCACAGCGAATTAGATGTCTTTGAGGCATTTCGAAAAGCTTTAACAACATAAGTATTCATTGAATAGTATAATAATTGTAGAAAAACTGTAAACATGACGGGTAAATATGAAACTATACATAATTTTAGTAATATGATTTTATATATGATATAGGAAAGAAAAAATCTCTTTGAAAAATCGTGTCTTTGTCTTTGTCTTGGTGGACCATTAAAATAGGAATCTCAATTGGCCCAATTTCAATTTTTAAAAAAATAAAAATATTATCAAAATATACCAACTAATTTAGTTAACAAGAATAAACTATTAAAGTAAATTATATGAAAATATTTTTGGTATTTTTTTAAATATTAGAAAGATAGAGAAAATTATGTTAAAGTAATGATAATAATTAAGTTATTATCATTGTAAAATACTAGTAAACTTACATAAAATAAAAGTAAAACATATAAATAAAAAGATATATAATATAAAATTATTTTTTGTGTTTTTAAACTTATATTTTAAAATTAAAATTAAAAGTTGATTGAAATTATATTAACATAAAAATAATCAAATATTTTCAAACTATTATTTTTAAATATTACGCGGATCAAAAATTATATGCTTACCATACCTAACTCCTCAAAAGAACTTCTTTGTCTAAGCTCTTCTTATTTAGAATGAAATTCCACGAGTGATCAACGTTAATTAATTGAACTTCCCTGTCCAAGTCTGGTTCTCTAACCAATGGGATTAATACTCCATCATGTTCTTCCTACAAGCATAGGATTAGGAATGATATCATTCTCAAATTGGAGGGCAGATTTTCGCGAGGGCTCTCAATCTTTCAGTCCACCAAAATCTTTTCTCACAATCCTTACGCCAATAGTCGATATACTATTTGTATCGATCAAAAATTTAATTATTATGATCGACTTAACTGGAATCCCGCTTAAATAGCTGAATAATGAGATATATCACGATTTACTCCAAATCAAGTATTTACGATATATTTTAGTTAAAGAACAATACTCAAGTAACAATAAAAATAATTGTGGTATGAAGGCGAATCGACCCAAGAATATAGCAAGGACTCTAGGGTTATACATGGGGGTGGGGGGAGGATTTTTTGTTTCTTTCATCTCCTCTGTAATTTTTTATCAAGAAAAGATGCAAATTAACAATCTCCATATATGATGAACTTATTATCCTCACCGAAATATGAAAGAAAAAATGAAAAATATCAACAAGATGATCGCCGCTATTTTATCTTACTCATATCTTTCAGATTCGTTTTTAGATCTGAAGTTTATTATACTTGGCTAAGATTTACCTCATCATCGTCATTAATTGATTTAATAAAAAAGGTTTCGATTGATCAAATAATTTGACACCATCTGTGGGGATTTCTCAGCCAAATTTCCTAGTCTCCTTCAGATCAAAAACCGGAGAAACATAATCACATACCAAAAGGAGTGGTAAGTAAATCTCACAAGCTAATCTAGATCTTGACGCTACGCAAGAGCAGAAATTATAACCAATATCCACGTAAAGCCCACGATGTGAGACAGCACTTGCTGCCGAATCTAACAACCATCATTCCACCAAGCACTAAAACGCCCAGCAGAGCGAGCAATGCTATAAGGCTACCCTAGTTTATCTACCTATTGGATCGAGGTAAGGAAAGTCTCATCTTGGTTCGCCTTATGTTGTTTTCTTGAACATGAATGCAAGCGCCACATGAGCGATCGAGAAAAGAAGCATTCCAACCGGAGAGGGGAAGAACTAGTACAAAATAACTTGAATACCGCCCGCCTGAGACATCCCTTTTGTAAAATGACGTCACCTAAGTTGTACTTCCTTTCCTCACCCAGAAGCTATCCCGATTGAGTTCTCTCGGGGAGGCTTTGAGCGAGGCGATGAAGGAGACATTACCAAATTCAAGGGATAGTTCATCACCCTCAACATTAACAAGCTCCCCAGGACGAACGATAAGGGGATTAAACAGGGAAATTCTGACTTATATATAATTAGCAAGATAACAACTTTCCACATTCTCTGACATCACACTCTCCAATATAGACAAAACTAAGCAAACTGGGACTCACCCAGGAAACACACAGGTTAATCAAAGGGGGGCTCACCCAAAAGACACCCGAAACGCTCCACAAAAAAATTGCAAACAGCGACGAGTTAACATTTCGACAAAATTTCGAAATAACACCCCTGAGGACAAGGGTCATTGCCAAAAAAGAAGAGTTCGACCTCACTCGAACAACAAGGGGTTAACATTTCAACAAAAGTTTGAAATAACACTCGTAAGGCCAAGGGCCATTGCCAAAAATAAAAATTCGACCTCGCTCGAATAATAAAATTTCGACAAAAGTTTGAAATAACACCCATAAGGTAAAGGTCCATTGCCATAAAGAAGAGTTCGACCTCGCTCGAACAACGACGAGTTAACATTTTGACAAAAGTTCGAAATAACACCTGTAAGGCCAAGGTCCATCGCCAAAAAGAAGAGTTTGACCTCACTCGAACAACGACGGGTTAAAATTTTAACTAAAAGTTTAAAATAACACCGGTAAGGCCAAGGGCCATCGTCAAAAGGCAAATTTTGGCCTTGCTAGAACAACGATGGGTTAACATTTCGATAGAAGTTTGAAATAACATCCGTAAGGCCAAGGGCCATCGCCAAAAAAAGAGGAGTTCTACATCGCTCGAACAATGATGGGTTAACATTTCGACAAAAGTTTGAAATAAAACCCGCAAGGCCAAGGGCCATCACCAAAAAGAAGTTTGACCTCTCTCGAACTACAACGGGTTAACAATTCTACAAAAGTTCAAAATAATCAGTCGTACGGCCAAAAGCCATCACCAAAAAGAAGATTTCAACCTCGGTCAAACAATGACGGGTTAGTATTTCGGCAAAATATCTAAATAACACCTGTAAGGCAAAGGGCCATCGCTAAAAAAGAAGAGTTTGACTTGAACAACGACGGGTTAACATTTCGACAAAAGTTTGAGATAACACCCTTAAGGCAAGGACCATTGCCAAATAGAAGAGTTCGACCTCGCTCGAATCAACAAAAGTTTGGTTCCACCCGAACAACCCAAGTCACGATTGGCTCCATTCAAAGTGATGAAAATGTCATACATCCTCGTTTCGATCCAAGAATGAATCTACTTTGGGCAAAAAGCCATCATCCGACCTCATATCACTCTCTGTTGGCCCAAGAACATGTGAAGTTTTGAAGAGCGACAAATAAACTCAGTTATGGACCAGGTCCATCATGTGAAGTAGAGTGTTTGTCAACCTATACATATGAGATACATTTGAAAGAGATAAGCCCCATTGATCAAGTAGCAATATCTGCTGAACTGATCGAAAAGGTTGCATATGGGATAAGGAGAGAAAGTCTACTTATGAGAAGAGAACCAAATCAATAATGGGCTCATTCACGAGGCCCAGTAAGCACCACAATATTGCAATCCAACATGTTTGACGGGCTGAGTGATTAAAGGCCCAAGCTAGTCACAATAGTTTCCAGTCGCAGCCTAAGCAATATATGCTCCTAGGCCAGCCCAAACTTGATTTATTATGCGCAATTGGCCATGAATGAGGCTAGGACGCATGTAATGTTGCCCAAATACCCCAGTTTATACATAAAGCGATTAATGCGTTTAAGCATCAGCAAGAGTAGAAAATCTATCATATGTTAGAATATCCAGATAAAACAAAGTGAGCCGCGTTAAGTCAAACAAATACCACGCGATGACTCCTTAATTTATTAGCACACATAGAAAATAGGAAGTGTCATTTAGCAAATTTCACGGCCTTCCCACAAATGTCAAAGACGTAGTTGCTATAGGCGCGTGTTTAATAAAAGCTTTTCTAAATTCGGGTGCGCATTTATGTGACCCAAATCTCATTCTCAATGGAATTAAAATATATCTAAAATTGCGGGTGCATTTATGTGACGTGATTCGCGACGTATTTTAATAACATTGTAAATTTTCCTAAAAGGATGTTAAAAGCGGTTAACAATCTAAAATTGCAGGATTAACAGGTATAGCAAATCCTTTTTTAGCCATTTATAATGAGTTTAAGCGACCGTGCTAGAACCACGGGATCCGAGGGTGCCTAACACCTTCCCTCGGGTCAACAGAATTCTTACTCGAGAATTTCTGGTTCGCAGACTCCAATTGGGTAGTTAAATATTTCCTCGATTTGGGATTTCAAGTAAACTGGTTACTTGGGACACCAAAAGCCAAATTTATCCCAAGTGGCGACTATTGAAACAAATAAATTGATCTCATCTCGAATAATGTCACTTTAATTGGAAAAACTCCTATACGCGTGTCACCTTTCGGGGTAACCACGTGTAGGCGGGAAAAAGGAGGTGTGACAGCTCTGGCGACTCCGCTGGGGATCGAACCCAGAATCTCTGGTTCAGGATTCAAGAATTCGAGCTTACAATAATGTTATATTCGGTTTCTCCTGATTTGCTTACATGTTTATGTGCTAAATGCCACATGTTTTACCGCTTTGATATTATCTGAACTGTATATATAAACTATTACGAAACCCTTCACTTCTCACCTCTGGATGTGCTTACTGGTTAGAACTCCCTATTCTGTTAGTGTCTTACCCTGAAATAGAAAAAGAGGCCGGACAAGTTACAAAGCCGGACGATCTCGCGGGTCCCCGGTACGTAGCCCCCTCACCGACTCGAGTTGTCTTCTCGGATACACAGTCCAGACCCTATACCGAGGTTCTCAACCTAGTATAACAAAACTTCATGCCGGATTCCTAGTAGGAACTTTTATTTGCATCATGCATTTTGACTTAGGGGACTCAACACAGGGGTTACGTCCGTCTAGGACAGGTGCCCTGAAATAAAAGACCACCCTGATGCATTTTTACGTGCTACTTGTACATTTATTCGCCTCAGATTTGCATGTTTATCGGCCTGTAAACAAAGGAAATAATTGAGAGAAATAAGCAGTGCTAGGGTAGTCACTTTTAAAAATCAATGCTCAAATAGTGCTGAAATGCTGCCGGATTTTTCAAAAAAATACACAAAAACCACAATGACAAAACAAAGGCACCAAATTTTTGAAGTTTTTTCTGCGAGATTTGATAAATTATTTTTGGCCGGGTCTAACCCCTTTTTCAAAATGTCAAGAAATGCCCATGCTTATTTTCCTACTTCAAAATGAGTCGGATGGTGTCATTATTGCGATAATAGCTAAATGACGCTACAAGGGACGCCGGAAGGCCGATCTTGCGCAAATGTCTACCTCTGAATTTTATTCGGTCTGGTAAGCAAGCGCAGCCTGGAAAACCTTCTATCAAGAAGTGTTGAGAGACTGTATTTGCAAAGTCGACCCTTGTTTTAAAATAAATTTCATAAATGTCGGTTTTAACGTTTTCAGAATACTAATTCGCCCTAATAAATGTGCAGAATGAGCACAATAATGAACAAATTACTTTGGAGCTGCGGTTGTGGTGGAATGACCTCGCAGAAACTGGACAGAAAAAGGTCAACGTGCATCTGGGAGGCCTCACTGGTTTGTTGAAAATCAACCCTAGGGGGGACATCATAAAGGCCTTAATCACCTTCTAGGACCCGGCCCACAACGTCTTCCACTTCTCAGATTTTGAGCTAACCCCGACTTTGGAGGAAATGAGCTGATACATCGGGACCCATACCATCCCTTTGAGACATCAATACTTGATAGCACCCAGAGCCCTCGTTGTGCACAAATTTCTGGATGTTTTGAAAATTAGTAGAAAGATTCACAACTCTGACCTGACGGCTGGATTTTGCACCCTCCAGTTTATATACCAAATATATGGCCACATCGGAGGATTCAACAACCCTGAAAACCTCATCTGTAGCAAGGGCAATCGAATCAAATGGTAGGAGTGATGTTTTGCGTTTATGGTGTCTTTTTTGGGTCTTTTAGTGTTCCCACGAAAGGACGAGAACATAAATATACGGATAGCAGGGTTCGTTATCACTTTGATGACTCAAGCAAAGAGCACTCTTGATCCAATGATCCTGTCTGATATCTTCCGAGCCCTTACCATTTGTAAAGCAGGAGGTGATTTCTTTGAAAGCTGTAACTTGCTATTACAAATCTGGATGATTAAGCATCTATGTCCCAGGCCTCGGTTCATGAATTGTGGGTTGCCAACGAAAGGTGCATAGAAGAAGTGGACAACAGGATAAATGGGTTTAAATTACCGTAGGGTATCGCAGAGTGGGTGTCACATCTCTAGGCTTTTTCTGCAAATCAAATACAATGGACGCTCAGTTGGCTCTCCGTGGACGAAGTTGTGTATATGCCCGCAACAGAACCGCATTTTCTCTTGATGGGCCTGAGAAGCATCCACCCTTACGCCCCGCATCGGGTCTTGAGACAAATCGAAAGATTCCATATAGTGCCAAAAGACGAAGATCTTAGCATCAGGGTAGTCGAAATTGGGCATGATAGCCAGTTCCCCAAAGCCATGGTTCGCAAAATCTAGAATGAATGCCAATACCTAACCGTTGACACTTGTGTACAAGATCCTGCCAAAGGTGAAGTGTCTCCGGGGTACCTTGCTTGGTATAAGAGATAAATTGAGCACGAAAGACCATCCAAATGGCCTCACCTCCAAGAGTTCGTCGGAACATCACAAGAGCAATGGGATTGGTTAGCAAAGGAACATGAATACCGTGCTACCATAGGAAGGCTGGAAAAGAAAATTCAAGAATTGCAATTCGAAAACAGCCTGCAAACTACTGCTAGCGAGGGAGAAAAGAAGGCATTGGTTAAAGAAAACAAGGCCCTGCGAGCCCAAATTCAGAAAATGAGAACAGCCATAGAAAATCCTCCGAGAAGTACAAAGGACGAAAAACTCATAGAGAACCTGCGCCGAAAAGTAACTGAATACGGTTTTGACCTGAATAAGGCAAGGGGTAAATTGTCTAGAGCTCGGAGACAATTAGCTAAAAGTGCTGAAGAAAGGCCCGCATAATGGAGCAGTTAATAGAAGGAAGTGGCAATGAAAGAACTGGTCTAAAACAGAGAGTTATCATAGCTGAAAGCAGAATGGCCAAGCAGGCCAAGGATTTCAAAGCCGAGAGAGAGCGTTGCTATGCGTCAATAGTGGGGTTGGAAAGAGATTTGTGGTAGTTTCAAAAGCTAAATTAGGAAGTTGAGCGAACTTTAGAAGCACGGGCTGAACAAATAGGGCGTCTGCTGCAAGAAAAGGGATTGTTAGGGAGAAGGTGCGGGCAATTGCAGACTATATTACCACTAAATGCAATTACTGTGAGGATATGACAAAATCCATATTTTTTGCCGCCGCTATGACATTTGTCTGGCAAGTAATGGAATATCTCCACTATCTCCAAGGAATTATAGCACGCAAACCTGAAACAAGGCAGAATGATGCCTCGCAAGCTCCAAAAGCATTTGAAATGCAAATGTACTCATAGATTTATATTTTGCTGAAAAAAGAGTCTGTTTGTTGTCCTTTCGAGTCTGTAAGAGTATTAAGTCCCACTCTAGTAGTTTCCTTTTGTACTATTAGCCATTTTAATCAAGGTTTATATCTTTATCAAAATTGAAAATCCCAAAAATGTTTTACTATGTACTTCACATTTTATCTCCATGAACTACGCTCGGTCTGATTCATGCAGAGTCATGATACGTAGGCAATCTCTATAGGATTTGACCGTATTCTTTAATAAGCTAAAAAAAATAATAAATAATAATATGTAAGATAAAAGCAACAAAAGAGAGAGGAATAAAAGGGAAGAAACAAAAAAGAAGTTGAAATAAGCACCGGGATGACACATGCAACTATGGCAAGCATATAGGAACCCATTATCTGCATAGGTGCATCATGCTCAACGTGTGATTTCCTGTTTGTCATCCACCCCAAAACTAACTATGTTTTCTAATATTACAGTACTGGTGTATAGAACAGTGGTTGGTTTTGCGATAAATTGGCTTCACACGGATACTTCACTCGTTCAAAAGTAAATACAGAGATGTCAACTGAAATAGATCTACCCACCATCTCTATTCCAGAAGACAGTCCAATCACAGGAATACCGGCCTTTGAATCTGCAACGGTCAAAGAAAATAGGATCCTGCGGCTCCGGGTCATGGAAATGTAGAATGCCTTGACCAATGGGAAGGAACCTCCAGCCCCATCCCTGGATTCCCCTAGCATTCTCCTGGGGCATCCTACCATTTCAACCAATTTTGTTGGGGCGCCTTCCGAAACCCACCCTCCAATGTTTGCATCCGGGCATATTCCCAACATCTTTACAGCCCCTCCGTGTGCAGCTACTACACAATCTGCAGTACCAAGGCCTGTGTTTGACCCTGCAACCTTTACCTTATAAACTCCTAATTACCAAAATTAGCCTCCCCCGTACCCTACATACAGCTACCCTCTACCAACATATGAACTTACCCCTGTACCAGACAAAATTTCCAAAGCACCCGAGCAGGATGAGATCACAAGGAGAATGAAGAGTCTTGAGCAAAGCCTGAAGAATATGCAAGGGCTGAGCGGATAGAAAAGTGTAGCCTATTTAGACCTGTACATGTTCCCCCATGTACATCTTCCTTTGGGGTTTAAAATGCCGAAATTCAAGAAATACGATGGCCATGGAGATCCCATCGCCCATCTGAAAAAGTATTGTAATCAATTACGTGGAGCCGGCGGAAAGGAAGAGCTCCTGATGGCGTACTTTGGGGAGAGCCTAGTAGGTATTGCGTTCGAATGGTACATAGATCAAGACATTACCCGATGGCATATATGGGATGACCTTGCCTGGGACTTTGTACGACAATTCCACTACAATATCGACATCGCCCCGGATAGGAACTCCCTAACCAATTTGAAGAAGAAACATGCTGAAAGCTTTAGAGAGTATGCTATTAAATGGAGAGAGAAAGCATCGAGGGTGAAGCCTCCTATGGATGAAACCGAAATGGTCACTGTCTTTCTACAAGCACAATAAGCAGACTATTATCAGAACATGATGTCGCAATGGGCAAACCATTCGCAGAAGCAATAAAGATTGGGGAGATGGTGGAGAATGGCCTCAAAACAGGGAGGATTCAAAGCCAATATTTCATAAGAGACACCTCCCAAGCCATAAAAGGAGGGGCGGGAGGAATCCCAGGGAACAAGAAAAAAGAGGAAGCATCCATGGCAGCCGCCGGGATGAGGAAGCAGCATACTCACAAGCATGCATTCTCTGAAAGAGCGCCTCAACATTACTATCCTCACCGAGACATGCACTATGTCCCTCAACCCTACGCGGTTATGAACGCTCAACCCTTTCCTCGCCCTCAACAGCAGAACAATAGAAATCAAGCTCCAAGGAATCAACTCCCTCAGAATCATTACAACCCCCGCCTCAACAAAACAACTACCATCCCAAGGAGCCACCCCGGAGGCAGAATTTCACCCAATAGGAGAGTCCTACACCAGCCTATTTCCTAAGCTATTCCATATGGGTCTCCTCCAGCCTGTACCCCCAAACAGACAGAATCCTGAGTCACCGTCTTACCAAAGGGGCATGCGTTGTGCCTACCACTCTGGGGCAGAGGGGCATGATACTGAAAATTGATGGACCTTAAAGCGAGCGGTGGAGGACTTGATTGATCAAAAGAATATAGTTTTAAGAGATGACGAAGTCCCAAATGTAACTGATAACCTGTTACCGGCTCAGAACAACAAGCCGATCATCGGAATAATCCGCGAGGACAAGGAATTTGATCCCACTCTGAAAGCCATCATAGCCATCACCGAAACCGATAGGAAACCAAAAGTCACCCCAAAGCAGATGGAAGAAAAGAAAATAAATGAAGCCAAATGCCCTGAAGTGGAAAAGAAGGTTGAGCTCAAAGCTGAGACAACCCCCGCCAAAGAAACAATACTCTACATCCCACGAGGACGCAAAGAAAAGCAACCCACATTAAGCCCACCAAAAAGGTTCGAGCTAAACAAAACTATGTACATACCCAAGAAGGCCTATGTGGTACGGGGATCGATTAAGAAATCGGTGCTAAATGAGCCTGTGGTTATTGGTCGCGTGCCACAACAGCCCATGAACGACCCTTCAGCCGTTCCTTGGGATTATCAGGAGACCATTGTTACATATAAGGGAAAAGAAGTCTTCGGTGAAGCCCAAAAGGGATGTTCCACCAAGAAATACCTGGACATGGAAGAGGTGAACGCCGCTACCAAATGGAGATTTTCGCCAAAGAAGTCAGTGAATACTAAGGAAGCAGAAGCCTTTATCAAGAAAATGAAAATGCCAGAGTATGAAATGGTAGATCAACTCCGAAAGTCCCCTGAGCAGATTTCTCTACTATCACTCTTGATGAAATCTACCGAGCATCAACAGGTGTTGGCCAAGACATTAATCGAAGCTTATGTGCCAGCTGAGACCTCTGTAGAACAGCTAGAAAAAATGGCGGAGATATTCTTCGCTATCAACCAGATATCATTCAGTAAGAATGACTTACCCCTGGAGGGAGCTGCTCATAACAAGGCTTTGCACCTCACTGTAAAATGTGAGGGATATTATGTCAAGAGAGTGATGGTCAACGTAGGTTCTGGAGTAGACATATGTCTACTATCTACCTTGCAGAGAATGGAGATCGGGACAGGGAGGGTTCGTCCTAACAACGTATGTGTCCGAGCCTTCGATGGAATAAAAAGGGATACCATAGGTGAAATCGATTTGGTGCTCACCATTGGTCCAGTCGACTTCGAAGTAACATTCCAGGTGTTGGACATGGACACCTCTTACAACTACCTCATGGGAAGGCCGTGGATTCATGCAGCAGGGGGGTGCCTTCATCCCTACACCAAATGCTGAAATTTGAGTATGAAAATTAGGAGATTGTAGTTCATGGAGAAGACGAACAATCGATTTATCGGGACCCCTCTGTCCCCTGTGTAGAAGCCAAGGAAGGCAGTGAACACATAGTCTATCAAGCTTTTGAAGTCGTAGTAGCTATTAACATGAAGAGGGCAAGCCGCTTCCTCAGCCTTTTCTGTCAAATGCTTTAATTATGGTAGCAAAGAAAATGATGCGCCAAGGATTCAAGCCAGGAAAGAGACTTGGAAGCTCCCTGCAAGGAATAACCGAGCCAGCTGCCTTGCCTACCAGAGAAAAGTTCTTTGAACTGAGATTTCATCCAACCTCAGAAGATATCACATGGGCTAATCGCAGAAAGCGCCAAGGATGGGCCTTACCACGACCCCTGCCTCACTTGTACAAAACCTTTATAAAGCCAAAGTACAGTGAAGAGGAGGAATAAGAAACCTTCACGGTAGGAGAAATTAATGATATCCGCGGGGCTATGAGAGAGTTGCTCTATGATGTAAACATGATCCAATCAGAACAAGGGTCAAGCACTGCAGAAGTGTTGTATATGGGGCCAGATGCTAAACTTCAAAATTGAAAGGCCACAGCCTTTCCGGTCAGGCGGGAGACCCGGTAGTCTCGCATTGCTAACTCTTCTCACATCACGAGCTATTTCAGGGTGTAGCTCGGTTGTTTGTTTTCCTTTTTAGAACTTCAAAACTCAAATTTAAAACCTTGTTTATCCTTCAAGTTCAAAGAAATAAAATCAATATTTTTCATTTCTCTGCCTTTCTCTTATTTTTGTCTTTCTTTCTTTTTCATCTTTTCTTTCAGTCCCAATAAGGCGGCTTTAAATAAAACAACATGCTTGCGGACTTCTTGCCACGACCCAATTCCGCTGCTTGTTTGTGAAATTATGAACCAGGAACCGGAATACAATGAAGAAGAGGCTTTTAGAGAAATCACTCGAGAATTGGAATACTTTGAGAACAAATCTAAGCCTAACTCAAATGATACTGAAGTGGTTAACCCGGGCGATCTCGATTAAATCAAAGAAACTAAAATAAGCATCCACGTAAATAAAGAGATACGGGATTCATCGGTTCAACTGCTGTTGGAATTCAAAGACGTATTTGTGTGGTCCTATGATAACATGCCTGGTCTGAGTATGGATTTGGTGGTTCATAAGTTGCCTACATACCCCGAATGCCCTCCAGTACAACAAAAGCAAAGAAAGTTCAAGCATGGCGTCAGTGATAAAATCAAAGAAGAAATTACAATACACCTTTAAGCAGGGGTAATCCGGGCGGTGCGGTACACCACATGGTTGGCAAATGTGGTCCCGGTGTCGAAGAAGGACGGGAAAACCCGAGTGTGTGTGGATTATAAAGATATGAACAAGGCAAGTCCCAAGGATAATTTCCCTCTTCCCAACATCCACATCCTTGTCGATAATTGTGCCAAGCATGAGATTCAATCCTTTGTAGACTGCTACGCGGGTTGGATGAGGAAGATGCTGAGAAAACTGCCTTCTCCACACCTTGGGGAACATAATGTTATAGAGTTATGCCTTTTGGATTGAAAAACACTGGGGCAACCTACATGAGGGCTATGACCACCATCTTCCACAACATGATGCATAGAGAAATAGAGGTATACGTGGATAACGTGATTATCAAATCTAAAACTCATGGCGATCATGTAAAGGATTTGAGCAAATTCTTTGAAAGGCTCCACAAATATAATTTGAAATTGAATCCGGCAAAATGTGCATTTGGAGTTCCTTCGGGCAAACATTTGGGATTCATCGTCAGTCAGAGAGGCATTAAATTATATCCAACCAAGATCAAATCCATTCAGGAGCCGCCCCCGCCAAGGACCAAAAAGGATGTGATGAGTCTATTGGGGAGATTAAATTACATCAGCCGGTTTATCGCCCAATTGACTTCAACATGTGAGCCTATATTCAAACTGCTAAAGAAGGATATGGCAATTAAGTGAATGGTTGAGTATCACAAAGCTTTTGATAAAGTCAATTAATACTTGTCCGATCCAGCAGTTTTAGTCCCGCCAGAACCAGGAAGGCCATTGTTTATCTATCTGACAGTCTTGGAAGGCTCTTTCGGGTGTATTCTCGGGTAGCATGACGCCACGGGAAAGAAAGAGCAAGCCATTTATTATCTGAGCAAAAAGTTTACCGGCTACAAGGCCAAGTACACACTATTGGAGAGAACGTGTTGCACCCTGACATGGGTAGCTCAGAAGTTGAGGCACTATTTGCAAGCTCATACCATGTACCTCATAACCAGGCTGGATCCGTTAAGGTACATGTTCCAAAAATCAATGCCCACAGGGCAACTGGCTAACTGGCAGATCCTGCTTACCGAGTTCGACATCGTCTATCTATGTCACTCGTACGGCGATGAAAGCTTAGGCACTGGCAGATCATCTGGCAGAAAACGCTGTTGATGACGAGTATAAGCCTTTAAACACTTACTTCCCTGATGAAGAAGTGAACTCATTGGAAATGGCAGTTGAGGGAACCTCCGTCTGGAAAATGTTTTTCGACGGAGCAGCGAACGCAAAGGGCGTAGGGATCGGGGCAATCCTAATCTCACCTACAGGCCAGCATTATCCATCTACAGCCATACTTCGGTTCTTTTGCACCAATAATACTGCTGAATACGAGGCTTGCATCATGGGTATGAACATGGCTATTAACCGAGGTGTCGAGGAGTTGCTAATCATGGGGAATTCCGATCTAATCATCCGACAAGTTTAAGGAGAATGGGAGACAAGGGACATTAAACTCCTCCCGTATAGATAGCATGTCGAAGACCTCAGCAAACGGTTCAGGTCGGTACATTTTAGGTACATTCCCCGTTGCCACAATGAGTTAGCGGATGCACTTGCAACCTTAGCCTTCATGCTGCCATACCCTAGGAATGCCTATGTTGATCCATTACAAATCCAAATCAAAGAAAGACATGGGTATTGTAATGCAACCGAATTAGAACCTAGCCCACAGCCTTGGTATTGCGACATCTTGGGATTCCTAAAGACACAGAAGTACCCTGAGCAAGCCAAGAGAACAAAAGAAGACCATTCGACAGCATGCGAGCAATTTCTTCTTAAGTGGTGACACTTTGTACAAAAGGACTCCAGATCTTAATTTGTTGAGATGCTTGGATGCCAAAGAAGCTGGGAGAATTATGCATGAAGTACATGGGGGCGTATGTGGGCCCCATATGAAGGGCTGTGTATTGGCAAAGAAGATACTCCGAGCTGGTTATTATTGGATGACCATGGAGAAAGATTGCTTCAGCTTTGTACGAAAATATCATCAATGCCTGGGGTATTGACGTCATTAGGGTATGGACGTCATTGGGCCGATCGAGCCAAAGGCCTCAAATGGGCACAGATTTTTATTGGTTGCCATTGATTATTTCAAAAAATGGGTTGAGGCCATCACCCTCAAGTCTGTTACCAAGAAAGCGGTAGTGGATTTCGTGCATTACAACATCATTTGCCGCTTTGGGATTCCAGCTACCATCATTACTGACAATACAGCTAATCGAAACAGTCGGCTGATGGGAGAGATATGTGAACAATTCAAAATAACACATAGAAACTCCACTCCCTACAGACCTAAAGCTAATGGTGCGGTCGAAGCAGCAAACAAGAACATCAAGAAAATCTTGAGGAAAATGATTCAAAGCTCGAGGCAATGGCATTAAAAGGTTCCTTTTGCATTGATGGGATATCGTACCACAGTAAGTACATCTATAGGAGCAACTCCCTATTTTCTGGTCTATGGAACTGAGGCTGTTATACCTGCCGAGGTGGAAATCCCCTCTCTCCGAGTGATTGTCAAAGCAGAAATCGAAGATAGTGAATGGGTCAAAACCCGATTGGAGCAGATGGCATTAATTGATGAAAAACGAATGGCCGCAGTATGCCAAGTGCAATTGTATCAACAAAGAATGGCCCGGGCCTACAACAAGAAAGTGCGCCCTAGGAATTTCGAAGTCGGGCAGCTGGTGTTGAGACGGATACTTCCCCATCATCAAGAAGCCAAAGGAAACTTTGCCCAAATTGGAAAGGCCCATACATTATCAGGAAGATATTACCAAGAGGGGCATTGTACTTGCACGACGTTGAAGGAGATGAGCCCGAGGCAACGGTAAACACCGAGGCCGTAAAAAGGTATTATGCTTGAATTCCTGCAGCAATGGCCTTGGTGGATTGAGATGACGAAGATTTCACTTTCCCGCTATCCCCGCCCTCTTTCTAATCCAGAAAGAAAAGAAAAGAAAATTCAAAAAAAAGAAAAAAAAGGGAGATAAAGAAAATTCAAAAAGAAAGAGGAAACAAAAATGAGAAGGAAAATTCAAAGGAAAAGAACAAAAAAACAAAAAAAATTAGTTTAGGAAACACTTCCTGAACTACGTCTAACTTGATTCCGAAAGGATACGTAGGCATCCTCTCCCTGAGGTTCAGTCACATCAAAATAAAAACCTCATTTACCCAAGAAAATTAAAACTGGGGCAGAAATGTATCTGTTCGGTTACAATTCGTCCGAATGGTTGCAAAGTTATATATCCCCAGGAAAGAAAATACCATTTGTTGGGGTTCGGCACCATCAAATTTGTGAAAATAATAAATGAGAGAGTCTTATCAGTGAAAACCTTCGGGCACCATAAGGCGACGGTGAGCAGAGAAAAACAAAATGAGAGAGTCTGTTTAGCGAAAACTCGCAAAGAGCGCTATCGGACAACGGGAGAAGAGAAATGAGATAGGCCGATTTGCGAAAACCCGCAAAGGGCACCGTCGTTCGAAGAGAGGAAATATGGTTGCACAGGTCTGAGTAACTTTCTTTGGTGTTCGGAAAGTAGAAAGCAGAAAGCAGAAATGGATTTGGGCCAAGTATTCAGTATAAGAAGCATGTCGTCACCATTTAAAGTCGGCTCGTATTTTCAAATAAGTACATTCTTTTCCTTCAAGGTGCATACCTCTCTAAATTCATATTTCACTCTTTTCCACTTTAATTTCCTCAGTAATCCTTAAAGAACGGTAGCAGGGCCGGCTTCGCGGTTTTATCCTGGCAAGAACTGGGGAAATGACCGACATCGTCAAGTATGTTTGACCAATCCCGATTGATCATGACAGTTAATGTCCCAAAAGTAAAGAAATGAAATAAAGGAAATTCAAAGCCAAAGAGGCATATAGTTGAAGCAAAATCAGGGTTTTAAGCCGATCAGGATGTTGATTCTTATCAGAAGTCCCAAAAGCAAGCCCAAAATCAAAGGCAGGAAAAAATTCATGACCCAAGGCCTGAGAAGCAAAGACCAGTCCGAAATAAGGACCCCCCCCCCCCCGGCTAACTAAGCAAGGACGAAAAACCAAGGGTTCGATTTGAATACAAAGGAAGTCGAAATCAAGCATCACAAGACCACAAAACCAATCACTGTTCAAACTAACAGTTTGTTTTTTTCTGAACTAAAATAGATGTAGGTGAAACTTAGAAAAGCAAAAGGAACATGAGGCAAAAACAACCAAAGGATAGGCACAAGGACCAAAGGTGGTGATGCGTCAATGACCAAAGGGAAGTTTTCTTTTCATTTTTTCTACAAACTTGTAAATGAGCATGACAGCACAAGATCCCTAATCCCTAGTTCCCCTTTGTACAGCTTGTGAACTTCCTAGGCATTACCTAAGGACTGCGTTCTACCCCCTCCATCATAAATCAAGGAATTTTCCCTCCATATCCCCAGCATAACTTAAGGATCTTCTCCCTACACTTCTCACTCCCCAGCATAGTCTAGGAGTTAATACTCCCCTACCCTTAGCATAACCAAAGAGTTACTCTTTCCTTCCTCTATCCCCAGCACAGTCCAAGAACCCCGAGGTCCTCCACTGCCTCGAGGATGTCCCTAGCATAACCTAGGATTTCTCATTTATCCCGGCATAACCCGTGAATTCCCCTAACATAACTTAGGATCTCTTTTCATCTCGGCCTAACCCGCGGATCTCCCTAGCATAACCTAGGATTGTTCTTTCGTCCCGGCATAACCCGTGGATTTCTCTGACATAACACAGGATCTCTATTCACCCCGGCATAACCCGTGGATTAGCATAACCTAGGATTTTCTATTCATCCCGTATAACCCGTGGATCTCCCTAGCATAACCTAGGACTTTTCATTTATCCCGGCATAACCCGCGGATTTCCCTAACATAACCTAGGATTTCTCATCTATCCCGTCATAACCCGTGGATTCCCCTGACATAACTCAGGATCTCTTTTCATCCCGGCATAACCCGCGGATCTCCCTAGCATAACCTAGGAGTGTTCTTTCGTCCTGGCATAACCCGTGGATTTCCCTGACATAACTCGGGATCTCTATTCACCCCGGCATAACCCGTGAATTAGCATAACCTAGGATTTTTCATTCATCCCGGCGTAACCCATGGATCTCCCTAGCATAACCTAGGACTTTTCATTCATCCCGGCATAACCCGCGGATTTCCCTAGCATAACCTAGGATTTCTCATTTATCCCGTCATAACCCGTGGATTCCCCTGACATAACTCAGGATCTCTTTTCATCCCGGCATAACCCGTGGATCTCCCTAGCATAACCTAGGAGTGTTCTTTCGTCCCGGCATAACCCGTGGATTCCCCTAACATAACTCAGGATCTCTATTCACCCCGGCATAACCTGTGGATTCCCCTAGCATAACCCAGGATTTTTCATTCATCCTGGCATAACCCGTGGATCTCTCTAGCATAACCTAGGACTTTTCATTCATCCCAGCATAACCCGCGATCCCTCTAGCATAACCTAGGATTTTTCACTCATCCCGGCATAACTCGTGGATTCCCTTGGCATAACTCAGGATCTCCCTTCATCCCGGCATAACCCGCGGATCTCCCTAGCACAACCTAGGATTTCTCTTTCATCCCGGCATAACCCATGGATTCCACTGACATAACCCAGGATCTCTATTCACCCTAACATAACCCGTGGATTCCTCTAGCATAACCTAGGATTGTTCTTTCATCCCGGCATAACCCGTGGATTCCCCTAGCATAACCCTTCCTCAGCAGGAACTTTCTTATCCCGGAATAACCCGCAGACCTTTTCTTTCCCTCACCACAGAGACCTTTTCATTTTTATCCCGGCATAACCCGAGGATTCTCATCTTATTCCCCAGCAGGAACCATTTCTCCTCCCCAACATAACCTGGCGATCTTTCCAAGGGATACACAATTTCGATCCTTATTTGTTTTTAATAAAGAGTAGCATAGATGTGTGTTACCAAATAACTCATGAAATATTCCAGTGAAAACTGGGGCAGAAAAATTCGTTCGCTTGTTTGTTTTGTTGTCTGAGCAGGTGTCACCTAAAGGCACAAGATTCAGCATAATTGAAAGCATGAGTGTCAATTCATAACAGAAGGAAAGAAAAAAAGGCAAAAGGCGAAAAGTGATGAGGCGGACAAAGACGCGGATTGCTCAAAATATAATCGAAGTCAAAAGCTCAGCATATCCCGCTTTATTTCAAAATTGAAAACTGAGCCAACAGCTACAATTAACGAGCATCAAGATTCAGATCGGTGTCTTCCGCGAAAGATAGACGAGACTCAAGATCAAGCTTCAAGAGACTCATAGATAGGAATCTTGTAACTTGTAGTTGATAGGTTTATCTAGCTTAGCTTTTGATTTTCTTTTGGTGTAACAAGGAGTTTATCAAGCAGAGAGAGCAGCAACAGCAGCCAATCACAGTCTCCCGGTAATCCCAACTACCAAAACTTCTAGAACTACACTGACCTGATTCCTTTATTGCCAAGGATATGTAGGCAACCTTTGAAGCAAGGTTCGGTCAGAATTTTTTCAAAATGCTTCACATGGAGTATTGAATCGGACAGAAATCGCTCATATTTGCTCACTTGTCTTTGCACGAAAACTCTTCGTCTTCTCGAGCAAAGAGGGGCAGCTGTGAGCATATGATTTTTATCCGGTCGAAACAAGCTCCTATAGGACACTTAATGTTTAGGATTTTTCTTTAAAAATATTAGGATTTTAATTTTAGGATTTAATTTCATGCGCATGTTCATTTCTGCATGTTTAAGATTAATTAGGATTTAATTATTAATAAATTTTCTTTACAAATTAAAATACAAAAAATATATATACATGTCCGGCATTTGAAATTATTCTTTTTAGATTTTGACTTGGTTTGATTTTTATTTGTGATAATTAGGAATTTATGGTTGTAAGTAAAGTTAGAAATTATTTTTAAGTTAAAAGAATAAAAAAGACAAAAATAATATACGTATATATATACAGCCACTCAGGCTGGCCACAA
This sequence comes from Nicotiana benthamiana, assembly GCA_034376525.1. Taxonomy (NCBI): domain Eukaryota; kingdom Viridiplantae; phylum Streptophyta; class Magnoliopsida; order Solanales; family Solanaceae; genus Nicotiana; species Nicotiana benthamiana. Next base: position 155,122,878 of record CM067339.1, read on the forward strand.
TTGGGCCAGACCTAAGTGGACCAACCTGCTTCCTCCTTTAAACAATACACAACCCAGCCCAAACCATTGCCCTAGTCCAGTCCACACCCAACGAACCAAACGACACCATTTCAAAAAGGGTGTCATCACAGCCGTCGATCTCAACTCAATCTAACGGCCATTAAACCCCATCCCAAACCATATATATATGTCCAAACGTCTCTAATACCAAACCCCCCCTCCTCGTACCGTCTTCTCCGTTTGTAATGCCTCCGTTGACCACCCTACTACCACCCCTTGACCACCGGCCTACCACCCTAATGCCGCCGTCGGAAATCGCCTCATGGCAGCGGCCGGCAACCAAACCTTCCCAGATTTACACCACTCAATCGTCACGACCTCCTCTTGCCAACCATGTAATCATTTTCCATCGAACATGCCCCCTCCGTCTCGAATTTTCAAAAACAGGGTCATCGGAACCACCATCTCCAGCGACCTTGTTCCAAACCCTTCTACCTTTACACCATAGAACCACTAGGACACCCCCTTCCCCGTCCTGCATCCCACGCCCTTCGAACCCTCCCCCCTCCCCCATCATCTCAAATATTCTCAAAAAGGTCATCGGAAACCCTACCTCCGGCGATCCTGTCCCAATGTCCTCCAAATTAGCACCCCTAAAGCACCTCAATCTCCTCGTTCCAACCGTGTAAGTCACCTCTCTCGAATCTGCCTGAAACCTTTCGAATTTCAATTCAAAGCCTAACCCTAAATCTCAAAATCCGCCGGAAATGGCTCAAACTCCTCCTAGTCAGTCTTTGGTCCTTCATGTCATCAACCATACCACCCCTAAGTCCAAAACATCCTCAACCACTGAGTAAATCCCAATCTGAGACCACACTGAGGTCTTAGAACCATGAAAGCCTCCTTGAGCTATTAAAACCGGTTATATGGAGGTTCGAAACCCTGTGGAAGGGGTCAAGAGTTGATTGAACGGGTTTAAATGGGAACAAGAATGAGAAACTAAGTACTTTTCCCCTTCTGTATATATTTGCCTGATTACTTGGTCTCTTCTGTATATCTTTGCCTAATTACTTGGTCTCTTCTGTATATATTTGCCTGATTACTTGGTCTCTTCTGTATATATTTGCCTGATTACTTGGTATCTTGTGTATATATTTGCCTAAGTAGTTTATCTTTTGTTTAGCTCTTAGATTGACCAACTTCTTTAAATAATTTCTTGTTTGTCAATAGTCTCGCCTGAAGTAGGTTTAAATGGTCATGTGATGTTGTTTGTCAATACTCTAAAATCCTTTCATCTCCTGCAGTGCGATATCTTGCTAGCATTTGTCTCTTGACTTTGAAAAACCTAGTCTAGTTCATTCTTCAGTGATGTGATTTTTAGGGCTTAATTGACATCCTTCTTCTGATTCTATGATTTCTGGTTCGCCCCTAAGTATTTGATTGCCATAATGACTTTGATTTTTCAGTATTGATGTTGGTTTAAGCTAATTTGGGGGTTGGGACCTTTAATTGTTCAGTGGTAGCCTTTACTTGCTTCCTAAGATGATTCCTGAACTAAATACTCACCCCTTGCTATGTGCTTCTCGTTTTTCTGAAGCATTTTTATTGAGCCACTTCTGAAAATTAGGTGTTGATAAATGTATTCATTCTTCTAGCCCTTTGTTTTGATAGTTCTGTATAATGTTTGGATGTGGAAGTCTATATTAAGGCATCTGTGTTGAACCTTGATAATTTTGGCTAATTCTGAACTTTCATGAGCATGTTAGTCTAAAATTAAAATGTGACCCAAGTTTGGTTGACAAGGGTCAATTGTAACTAAACTAGGGCCAAGGAACTGACTAAGGTCAAAAAGGGGTAATTAGGAAAGTAAGTGAGGGTATAAGAGGTATTTGAACCTTTAAAAAAACATGATAGTAATTCCTTAGAACCTTCTAGCAAGGACTAAAACACAATCCCTGCTTCATACTTGAGGCACAAGTCAAGAATTGAAGGACCATTTAGCCAAAGTGCAAATTTGAGTAAGGACTAAAAGGAAAACAAGAGGAAAATCTGATGCCCTAAGGCTCTACTATAAAAGAAACTCCCTGGGCATTTTTTTAAGGGATCCGGAACCTTCTCTTTGAATACTAGAGCTGAAATACTTATTCCTATATCTGCAAAAATACCATTAGTGCTGTTTGAATCATTTTCTGAAGATTTAATTCTCTAAAAACTCTATTGAAGTCCTGGATGCACTGTGTATTTGGTTGTTGATTGCTTTGCTTGTTCATTACATTTACTCATAGGCTTGTTTTCTACTGAATTACAGGTAATTTCCAATGTCCATTGTTATTTGAAGCTCAAGTATAAAGTATACGTGAATGTGCAGATCTGAGTTCCTTATATCATTATAAACCTCTTCCCTGTGTTACCCTATTCAGTTTTGGATATAGCTGTAGTGATAAGATAGTCACTATGTTGTAACTAAAGTTTGGACTGTCTCATTCTGTAATAACTGAACTCTAAAGACTGATTTATTTGTAATAATCCGGACATTCAAACTCTTATTTTAAGCAAGAATAGCTGATAATATAGTTAACTAAGTGATGTAGTTGTTTTAGATACCTATTTCCAGCTTTGCTTTAAATGAGTGATTCAAAATACTAGCTTAATAGCTAGTTGAAGTCCAAATACTGTGTAATGTTTAATTCGTTAGATTCAACCATTATCAGTGTTTTGTCTCAAATCAATAGGTTGTGATCAAAGTCATAATTGAATTTTGAAGAATTAGATTCATATACTCTGACTGACGAGTATATGAATCATTGGGTTCAGATCCAATGTTAAAGTTTGATATAAAAAATGACTGTTAGTATTTTCTTTGGGAATGTGCATATGTTCAACTTTGTATATAATTTTGAACCTGAAATGGTTACTGAGAATTGTACTCTTTCGTCCAAATCGATATTGGGCACGAGGCCCAGTAAGCACCAGAATATTGCAATCCAACATGTTTGACGGGCTGAGTTGATTAAAGGCCCAAGCCAATCACAATAGTTGTCAGTCGCAGCCTGAGCAATATGTGCTCCTGGGCCAGCCCAAACTTGATTTATTATGTGTAATTGGCCAAGAATGAGTCTTGGACACATGTAATGTTACCCAAATACCCCAGTTTATACATAAAGCGATTAATGCATTTAAGCATCAGCAAGAGTAGAAAATCTAGCATATGTTAGAGTATCCTGAAACAAAGTGAGCCGCGTTAAGTCAAACAAATACCACGCGATGACTCCTTAATTTATTGGCACACATAGAAAATAGGAAGTGTTGTTTAGCAAATTTCACGGCCTTCCCACAAATGTCAAAGACGTAGTTGCTATAGGCGCGTGTTTAAAAAATACTTTTCTAAATTCAGATGCACATTTATGTGACCCAAATCTCATTCTCAATGGAATTAAAATATGTCTAAAATTGCTGGTGCATTTATGTGACGTGATTCGCGACGTGTTTTAATAACATTATAAATTTCCCTAAAAGGATGTTAAAAACGGTTAACAATCTAAAATTGCAGGATTAACAGGTATAGCAAATAATTTTTTTAGCCATTTATAATGAGTTTAAGCGACCGTAATAGAACCACGGGATCCGATGGTGCCTAACACCTTCCCTCGGGTCAACAAAATCTCTTACTCGAGAATTACAGGTTTGCAGAGTCCAATTGGGTAGACAAAAATTTCCTCGATTTGGGATTTCAAATAAACCGGTGACTTGGGACACGAAAAGCCAAATTTATCCCGAGTGGCGACTCTTGAAACAAATAAATTAATCACATCTCGAATAGTGTCACTTTAATTGGAAAAACTCATATACGCATGTCACCTTTCGGGGTAACCACATGTAGGCCGGGAAAAAGGAGGTATGACAAGAATATCTAACAAGATTAAAGAATCTTATTATTTATATATCCTTGCTATTCTGATTTTCGAAGTGACTGAGGAGACTAAAACCTTTGTGGTTTTTTACTTCAAATCAGTTTGAAGAATAATCTCTTCACTCTGTTAAAATAAGTTTGAAGAATAATCTCTTCACTGTGTTGTCTTCGGTTGAAGGATTAAGTACTTCACCATTTACTAAATCTGTTTGTGTTATATTGACAGAAATGACTAATGGAGAGAAACAAATTGATCCTATTGTGAGTGTTACTGCTAACACAGCTTCGGGGATGCCAGGCCCTAGCCGTCCTTGTCACGACTCGGTTCGCCTTTCGTGAACCATCGTGAAGGCACCTAGTCTCTACGACTAGGTAAGCCTAACAATGCGAAATATAAACCATAATTGCAGAAGAAAAAATGATTAAAACTAAACTAACAACATAAAAAAATGGTTAAGGTGCCGCTTGGCACATACCATAACAGCTCTCAAAGCTAATAAAATTCCCAAAACACAGAATCTCACAAATCACAAGCTAAGTGATACATAAGAGGCTCTAACTCAAGAATGTCTATTCAAAGGAATAAAAATACTGAAGAGCTATACTTATTACAGAAAGCTGGAAAGGGACTCATCGGTCTGCGAACATAGCAGATATACCTCGAAGTTTCTACTGAAATACCTCCTTCCAAGGGTAACAGAAATGAGTGGGAATACCTGTATCTGCACAATAAAAATGTGTAGAAGAGTAGCATGAGCACACCACAGCGGTGCGCAGTAAGTATCAAGAATAACCTCGATGGAGTAGTGAGGAGGAACAGTCAAGACACCTACCGGTAAAATAAACAGTATAATTATAGGAACATCATAAATGATATACATATATTTATGTAAAGAGTGCATGGAGTGACCAATAATGCTACAATCATAATAAGGAAAAAAAGAACAACAAGTAACAATGAGAATATAAGAAATGATGATACATAATGACAGCAAAAACACAATCCAACTCCTAAGATCACAACACACTAAGGGGAAAACAAAACAATAACTCATGTTCTACGATGATGTTCACATAAGGTCTTAGTCGACTATTTTCATAAATTTACCAAATCTCGGACAAAACACAACTCACGAAATCCCAGCATCTGAAATCTAACACTTGGCATCATGGACCCCAATCAGTCTCACAGTCATGCTGACAGCTAACTGGCCAATTATGGCCACTCTGACATATATAATGATTAAACGAGGACGTACCTCTATACTTCGCAAAATCAAGGGAACTTCCCCTCCAATAGGAGTGTTTCAACTACGTATATGCTTGTGCGAGTGCCTTAACAAGATTTATACCAACTAATAAAGATAAGAAGAAGAGGGTGAAGCATGCACAATGTTCCCGCACCACATCCACACGATAAAGCTCATACAAAAAAGCAAACACAATCAAATATTAAACGAAAATAGAAATGCCACCATAGGCCGTCACAATCCTTACAATCAATCTCTGATATAGCCCTCCTTATTTCGCCATATGTGCGATTAATAACATAATAAGTAGCGCCTTATTTTGCCACACGTGCATCATAGTATTTTCCACCTTATTTTGCCACATGCGCAACCCACATATAAGCATATGAACATATCCCGCCTTATTACGCGGCATGTGCAATATATCAACATCAACAGTAGCACAACAAAAACCTCGTGCAAACAATCAACAACAATCGCATGGCAGAAACCTCGTGCATCACAATATCAATAACCGCACGACAAAAACCTCATGCATCACAATATCATTAACCTCACGACAGAAACCTCGTGCATTAGAATATCAACAACCGCATGGCAGAAACATCGTCCATCACAATATCAACAACCGCATGGTAGAAACCTCATGCATCACAATATCAACAACCGTACGGCAGAAACCTTGTGCATCAACAATATCAAGTACAACAACAACAAATACAAGATATACAAGAGCACAACAAGTGAATTAACTCAAAATCTTTCGTTCACCGGGGCGGTATGACTAACTCACGAGGAATAACCACAATGGAAAGTACTAACCAAAATAAGAACAACTTTACTAGGGAGAAAATTAATATGAAGCAACAATCTCATAATACATAGTTTAACAACAAGGAAGTTTTCATGAATCAAATAATTTCAAATAAGGAAATATCAACTAAACATAGGATATCTAACTTCTTTAAAGTTAGGCAAGTTATGAAGAATATAAAACGATTTCAATTAAGGATGAACAAAGAGAAAGATAATCATAACCTCAATTAAGACCAATTCATTACAAGAGAGATACTGATGATTTTCAAATAGAGACAAGCAGTTATGAAAGATAACGTGACTACGAAAAGGTAAGGATCTTTAGTTAAACAAATTAAGAGTCAATTAGCCAACTAGAATAAATCAAAAGGCTAACTAAATTCCAAGTAAGACCTGTAGAGGTGAAACTAATAATAGGGAACCCAATCATATCAAGAACAACTTCATACTCAGTGATTACAACGATCTAGGAGCCTAAAAGGGGCATATTTTCACAAATAAATTCGAGAACGCACTCGTCACCTCGCGTACAAGGAATACAATCAACAGAGAAGACTCAAATCCTAAGGGAAAGTCCCCCACACAAGGTTAGGCAAGATACTTGCCTCGAACCGGCTCAAAATCAAATAAAAACCATGTTCTTGCCACGAGTACTCGACTCCAAATGGCCCAATCTATTCAATTCAATTACATATCGTAAATAACATCTCAAGAAACTGATTCTATGATTTAATTCAAAGCTAAGACATAAAATTAGGTAAAATAACCAAAATGCCCCTCAAGCCAACATCTCGGATTCAGGTGAAATTAACGTTTTCAGAAACCTCATATCTCACGAGTCCTACCATATAAAAATCTCTAAAATCGAATGTCAAAAACCAATTCAAAACTCAATAATTCGGCCTAAGAAGTTCTACCAAATTTTTATGCAAAAATCTGAAATTACAGGATGAATTTAAGAGGAGATTCATGGAAATTAGTCTAAACCGAGTGAAAATCATTTACGCAAGTCACCCAGGTGAAAATCCTTTCAAATATTTCCAAGAAACAAGCTCTAGAAGTCAAAATATGATAAAAATGGTGAAACCCTCAAATTTGAGGTTTAATCTGCCTGCCCAGGTATTTCTTCATCACAATCGCGTCTAGAGGAGATTCAAGGATGCCCAGAAATACACATGCATTCGTGTGAAATGGGATGTGAACGCGAAGAAAACTGGGGTGGTGGCTTAGTCGATCACGGATAGGTTTCTGCGAATGTGATGCGGAAAAAGTGGTCAACTGCCCCACTCCCAATTCCTACTATGCAAACGCGGAACTAGAAAGGCGATTGCGAAGTAAAGAAATATAGAACTTCGCGATCACATAAGATTAAATGCGGACGCAATGAATAATTAAGCAAAGCTTCACGAACGCGAGGCTATGGATGCGAACGCGGAGAAGGATTTGAGGTGGTCAACAACAAGGCTTCGCGAACGCAAAGGCTGCTCATGAACGTGGTAGAGGGATACCAGAAGTAGCAACAGCAGTTCAAAAATAGGAGAAAATGACCCGTAGCCCGTCAACATGATAGAGGGATACCAGAAGTAGCAACAGCAGTTCAAAAATAGGAGAAAATGACCCGTAGCCCGTCCGAAACACACCCGAGATTCCCGGGACCCCATCTAATCACACACATAAGTCATATAACCAAACGAAGACTCGCTCTAAGTTTCAAATCACATAAAACAACATCGAAACAACAAATCGAATAAAAAATCAAGCTTATGAACTTCCAAATCTTCAAATATCAAATCTCATGCCGAAACCTATCAATTCAACTCGAATGACGCTAAATTTTACAGATACGTACAAAATAATATGCTCCACCTCTCAAAATTGCTTTCCAACCCCGATATCACAAAAGTCAACTGTGGGTCAAACTTCTTCATTTCCCAACTTCAACTTTTCCAATTTTCACCAAAATGTCTCAATTCACTATACGAACCTCCAAATCTGAATCCGGGCGCACGCCTAAGTCAAAAATAACCATACGAAGCTGTTGAGTTGACCCATGATCCATTCCGGGGTCGTTTACCCATATCATAACATGCACACATAAATGGAACAACAAATAAGGGAACTCACCCCGATAAGCAGAACTATGATAAACTACAGATGGTGCTCCTTTATAACAAACTGAGTCATACCTGAATGACATCACATGGCATAGCGGCCTTAAGCCTACTATATGAAACACATCAGCGGGTTAGGCCTCCCCCTCTCAGGCGCCCTCTACTTGGCTGAATACCTCATTGTGACACATAGGCCCGAAGTTTGGGAAATTTTCTCACCGTGTGGCTAGTATCTCCACTCTCAAAGAACCCTCTCTGCTGAAGAGGCGGTGGAAACTGTGCGGCACAGGTACTCCGAGACCCATGAACACCTGAGTCACATGCAAAGCCTTAAGCACGAATTGAACTGGCTGGCCCAAAAAACCTCTACCATGACGCACCCTACCTCAAAAATAAGGACCAGTATACCTCCCCGGCCTACGGGGCCTCCTCGAATCCTAAAACTCCCTCTCCTAATCTCGCCTACTCTTTTGATCGTGACCTTGCATGCCTTTTTTCCCTCGCATGCATACCCTTTATCCGCCTAGGAATGTTCACAACCTTCTGATATGAAATATCCATCTCCAACTCACAAGCCATGCTCGACCTAATGCTGGGAATAAGCCCTATAATAAACCGATGGACCTTCTAGCGAATAGTAGAAACCAAGGTTGGGGCATATCTAGTCAAGCTGGTGTAATGGACAACATACTCTGAGACGGTCATAGTACCCTGGCGCAAATGCTCAAACTCTGCACGTCACGCATTCCTGAGGCTCTTTAAGCCAGACATCTCACCTTCCATCCGTTTCCAAAAGACCCGATTCTAAATCAATATTCGGTATCAGTCTCAACCAGCTGCTCCTATCTATGCCAACACACAGGGTACAACCACACAACATGACACATCATACATAGGCCCACAATAACATTTCTGGTAGCAATACTTGCCTGAGATCAAATCCGTACCGGCCATAAGCCCCATATTTAATAGGAACTCTTTTCAAACCTCCACAACAAAGGCGATGATATAATAACCATGAAAACAACATAATAAAACACCCGAATAACCAAATCTCAGCTAATACCAACGGCACACACCTTACAAACTAAAACTCAAGAAGCATAAAAAATGAATGAATACGGAAAGGGAAAACACATAAGGGGACTACCAAACAAGTCAGGCTGACAAATTTTCTTCAAAAATACTAATCTACAGAACGTTCTAACAAGAGAGAATGAAAAAGTGTAAAAGACTCACAAGGATCTTATACTGATATATCCCTCACCGCGGTACACAGCCCGGTCTCATCATATCAAAACACCTAAAATCACGAGGGTCCCGCCCTTAACACTGAATCACAAGTAGGGTACACATCAACCCATCTAGAGAGTCTCACTAGACCAATTCTACCTACAAGATACAACACAGCCTGGCTCCCACACCGATGGAGCATAAAAATCACAACTCGTAACCAAGAATACTCAGAAATCACATCAAAACTACTGAAACAGACAACATGAATTTACTACTAGCCTCATAACTCTCGAAAACAGCTATAAATAGACGATAGACACGAGTATCACTCATAGAACCTCCCAACAGGATAATTACATAAATAGGGTGCAAATTATGAAATGCACACATAAATTGAACAAAAATAAGGGAACTCACCCCGATAAGCATAACTGTGATAAACTACAGATGGTTCTCCTTTATAACAAACTGAGGCATACCTGAATGACATCACCTGGCATAGCGGCCTTAAGCCTACTATATGAAACACATCAGCGGGTTAGGCCTCCCCCTCTCAGGCGCCCTCTACTTGCCTGAATACCTCATTGTGACACATAGGCCCGAAGTTTGGGAAATTTTCTCACCGTGTGGCTAGTATCTCCACTCTCAAAGAACCCTCTCTGCTGAAGAGGCGGTGGAAACTGTGCGGCACAGGTACTCCGAGACCCATGAACACCTGAGTCACATGCAAAGCCTTAAGCGCGAATTGAACTGGCTGGCCCAAAAAACCTCTACCATGACGCACCCTACCTCAAAAATAAGGACCAGTATACCTCCCCGGCCTACGGGGCCTCCTCGAATCCTAAAACTCCCTCTCCTAATCTCGCCTACTCTTTTGATCGTGACCTTGCATGCCTTTTTTCCCTCGCATGCATACCCTTTATCCGCCTAGGAATGTTCACAACCTTCTGATATGAAATATCCATCTCCAACTCACAAGCCATGCTCGACCTAATGCTGGGAATAAGCCCTATAATAAACCGATGGACCTTCTAGCGAATAGTAGAAACCAAGGTTGGGGCATATCTAGTCAAGCTGGTGTAATGGACAACATACTCTGAGACGGTCATAGTACCCTGGCGCAAATGCTCAAACTCTGCACGTCACGCATTCCTGAGGCTCTTTAAGCCAGACATCTCACCTTCCATCCGTTTCCAAAAGACCCGATTCTAAATCAATATTCGGTATCAGTCTCAACCAGCTGCTCCTATCTATGCCAACACACAGGGTACAACCACACAACATGACACATCATACATAGGCCCACAATAACATTTCTGGTAGCAATACTTGCCTGAGATCAAATCCGTACCGGCCATAAGCCCCATATTTAATAGGAACTCTTTTCAAACCTCCACAACAAAGGCGATGATATAATAACCATGAAAACAACATAATAAAACACCCGAATAACCAAATCTCAGCTAATACCAACGGCACACACCTTACAAACTAAAACTCAAGAAGCATAAAAAATGAATGAATACGGAAAGGGAAAACACATAAGGGGACTACCAAACAAGTCAGGCTGACAAATTTTCTTCAAAAATACTAATCTACAGAACGTTCTAACAAGAGAGAATGAAAAAGTGTAAAAGACTCACAAGGATCTTATACTGATATATCCCTCACCGCGGTACACAGCCCGGTCTCATCATATCAAAACACCTAAAATCACGAGGGTCCCGCCCTTAACACTGAATCACAAGTAGGGTACACATCAACCCATCTAGAGAGTCTCACTAGACCAATTCTACCTACAAGATACAACACAGCCTGGCTCCCACACCGATGGAGCATAAAAATCACAACTCGTAACCAAGAATACTCAGAAATCACATCAAAACTACTGAAACAGACAACATGAATTTACTACTAGCCTCATAACTCTCGAAAACAGCTATAAATAGACGATAGACACGAGTATCACTCATAGAACCTCCCAACAGGATAATTACATAAATAGGGTGCAAATTATGAAATGCACACATAAATTGAACAAAAATAAGGGAACTCACCCCGATAAGCATAACTGTGATAAACTACAGATGGTTCTCCTTTATAACAAACTGAGGCATACCTGAATGACATCACCTGGCATAGCGGCCTTAAGCCTACTATATGAAACACATCAGCGGGTTGGGCCTCCCCCTCTCTGGCGCCCTCTACTTGCCTGAATACCTCGCTGTGACACATCGGCCCGAAGTCTGGGAAATTTTCTCACCATGTGGCTAGTATCTCCACTCTCAAAGAACCCTCTCTGCTGAAGAGGCGGTGGAAACTGTGCGGCACAGGTACTCCGAGGCCCATGAACACCTGAGTCACATGCAAAGCCTTAAGCGCGAATTAAACTGGCCGAACCGAAAAACCTCTACCATGACGCACCCTACCTCAAAAACAAGGACCAGTATACCTCCCCGGCCTACGGGGCCTCCTCGTATCCTCAAACTCCCTCTCCTTATCTCGCCTACTCTTTTGCTCGTGATCTTGCGTGCCTTTTTTTCCCTGGCATGCATACCCTTTATACGCCTAGGAATGTTCACAACCTACTGATATGAAATATCCATCTCCAACTCACAAGCCACGCTCGACCTAATGCTGGTAATAAGCCCTTTAATAAACCGATGGACCTTCTAGCGAATAGTAGAAAGCAAGGTTGGGGCATATCTAGTCAAGCTGGTGTAATGGACAACATACTCTGAGACGGTCATAGTACCCTGGCACAAATGCTCCAACTCTGCACGTCACGCATTCCTGAGGCTCTGAGGGACAAACTTTCTTAAGAACATGTCTTAAAATTGAGTCCAGGTCAGTGAAGCTGCCTCTTATGGATTGTCTAACTCATATGTGCGCCACCAATCATAGGCGTTTTCTCAAAGCCGAAAAGTAACCCTGTTCGATCCTACGATACACATAGTACGGAGAATGCGTTAACACTAATCAAGAAAACCCAGAGCATCCTCCGATGCTAGACCACTAAATACAGGAGGCTTTTACCTCATTAACCTCTCAAGCCTCAATTGCTCCTGCTCGGAAGCCGCTGCTATGCCCTCGGGCTGAACTGGCGCTGCAGGAGGTGCAGGAACAATCTCAGGGACCTCATAAACATGCACTCGCTGCTCAGGAGTACGGGCTACGGGAGTCTGTGCTCCTCCCCCCACCTGGGATGTGGCTCCAGCAATGGGAAGCAATCCTGCTTGAGCCAAAGAGGTGTACATGCTCATGAACTGTGCCAAAGTCTCCTGAAGGGCTGGAGTAGTAGTAATAGTAGTTGGGTCAGGTTCTTGGACTCCGGTTGGATCTGCTGGTGGTGCCTCAGCGGGAACTCGCAGAGGTGCTTTCGCTGCACCACGTGCGTGTCCTCGGTCTCTACCTCGGCCCCGATCTCTGACGGCTGTAGTAGGGTCACGGGTGCCAGATCATCTCAGATAGTACGTGTCCTCACCATGTGTGAGAGAGTAGAAGACAGGGATTAGAATTGTGATGTCAAAAATTTCGCACGATAGGGAAATCAAATGAAGTGGAATTTTTTCTAACGGTTGCATAGCCTCTCGCAGATAAGTACACACATCTCCGTACCGATCCAAGAGACTCTAATAAATCATCTTGTAATTCGTGACTCCTATGAACCTAGAGCTCTGATACTAACTTGTAACGACCAGATTCGCCCTCCGTGAACCATCGTGACAGCACCTAGTCTCTACGACTAGGTAAGCCTAACAATGTGGAATATAAACCATACTTGCGAAAGAAAATGATTAAAACTAAACTAATAACAAAAAACAGTGGTTAAGGTATCGCTTGGCACATATAATAACAGCTCTCGAGGCTAACAAAATTCCCAAAACGTAGAATCTCACAAATCACAAGCTAAAATAATGGGCTCTAACTCAAGAATGTCTATTCAAAGGAAAAAAATACTGAAGAGCTATACTTATTACAGAAAGCTAGAAAGGTACTCCTCGGTCTACGGACATATCAGATATACCTCGAAGTCTCTACCGAAACGCCTCCTTCCAAGGCTGACAGAACTGAATGGAAGTACTTGTATCTGCACAACAAAAATGTGCAGAAGAGTAGCATGAGCACACCATAGCGGTGCGCAGTAAGTATCAAGACTAACCTCGATGGAGTAGTGACGAGGAACAGTCAAGACACGTACTGGTCAAATAAACAGTATAATTATAGAACATCTAAAATGATATACATATATTTATGTAAAGAGTGCACGAAGTAACCAATAATGATACAATCAAAATGAGGGAAAAAAGAACGACAAGTAATAATGAGAATATAAAAAATGATGATACATAATGACGGCAAAAACACAATCCAACTCTTAAGATCACAACACAGTAAGGGGAAAACAAAACAATAACTCATGTTCTACGATGATGTTCACCTAAGGTCTTATTCGAGTATATCCACAAATTTACCAAATCTTGGACAAACCACAACTCACGAAATCCCAGCATTTGAAATCTAACACTTGGTATCCTATGCCCCCATCAGTCTCACAGTCATGTTGACAGCTAACTGGCCAACTATGGCCACTCTCACATATATAATGATTAAACGAGGACGTACCTCTATACTTAGCAAAATCAGGAGAACTTCACCTCCAATAGGAGTGTTTCAACTATGTGTATGCTTGTGTGAGTGCTTTAATAAGATTTCTACCAGCTAATAAAGATAAGAAGAAGAGCGGGCAGCACACACAATGTTCCCTCACCACATCCACACGATAAAGTTCATACAGGAAAGCAAACATAATCAAAGTATTAAACGAAAATAGAAATGCCTCCATAGGCCGTCACAATCCTTAAATCAATCCCTGACATAGCCCTCATTTATTCGCCACGTGTGTAATTAATGACATAATAAGTACCGCCTTATTTCGCCACACGTGCATCATAGTGTTTCCCACCTTATTTTGCCACATGCACAACCCACATATAGGCATATGAAAATATCCCACTTTATTACGCCGCATGTGCAATATATCAATAGCAACAGTAGCACGACAAGAACCTCGTGCAAACCCTCAACAATAATCCCACGGCAGAAACCTTGTGCATCACAATATCAATAACCTCACGGCAGAAACCTCGTCCATTACAATATCAATAACTATATGGAAAAAATCTCGTGCATCACAATATCAACAATCACACGACAGAAACCTCGTGCATCACAATAACAACAACCACACGACAGCAATCCCGTGCATCACAATATCAACAACCACACGGCAGAAACCTCGTGCATCAACAATATCAAGTACAACATCAACAAATACAATATATACAAGAGCACAACAAGTGAATTAACTCAAAATCTTTCTTTCACCTGGGCAGTATGACTAGCTCACGAGGAATAACCACAATGGAAAGTACTAAGCGTAATAAGAACAACTTAACAAGGGAGAAAAATAATATGAAGTAACGATCTCATAATACGTAGTTTAACAACAAGGAAGTTATCATGGATCATATAATTTCAAATAAGGAAATATCAACTAAACATAGGATATCTAACTTCTTTAAAGTTGGGAAAGTTACGAAGAATATACAACGATTTCAATTAAGGATGAACAGAGGGAAAGATAATCGTAACCTCAATTAAGACCAATTAATTATATGAGAGATACTAATGATTTTCAAATAGAGATAAGTAGTTATGAAAGATAACGTGACTACGGTAGGGTAGGGATCTTCAGTTAAACAAATTAAGAGTCAATTAGGCCGCCAGAATAAACCAAAAGGGCAATTAAATTCCAAGTAAGACATGTAGAAAAGAAGACTTAAATCCTAAGGGGAAGTCCCCCATACAAGGTTAGGCAAGATACTTAATCGGCTCAAAATCAACTAGAAACCACGTTCGTGCCATGAGTACTCGACTCCAAATGGCCCAATCTATTTTATTCAGTTACATATCGTAAATAACATCTCAAGTAACTGACTATGATTTAATTCAAAGCTAAGACGAGAAATTAAGTAAAATGAATAACACACCCCTCATGCCAACTCTCGAATTTAGGTGAAATTAACGTTTTCAGAAACCTCATACTTTCAAGAGTCCTACCATAGAAAAATCTCTCAAATCGGATGTCAAAAACCCATTCAAAACTCAATAATTCAGCCTAAGAAGTTCTACCAAATTTTTATGCAAAAATCTGAAATTAAAGGATGAATTTAAGAGGAGATTCATGGAAATTAGTCTAAACAGAGTGAGAATCACTTACCCAATTAGCGAAGCTGAAAATTCCTTCAAAAATCGCCAAGAACCGAGCTCTAGAAGTCAAAATATGATAAAAATGGTGAAACCCTCGAATTTGGGATTTAATCTGTTTGCCCAAGTATTTGTTCATCGCGATCGCGGAAAAAGGGACGCGATAGCGTAGAGGAGATTCAAGGATGCCAAGAAATGCACATCGTGTTCGCGTGAAATGGGATGCGAACACGAAGAACAGTGGGGTGGTGCCTTACATGATCGCGGATGACTTTCTACGAACGCGAAGTGAAAAAAGTGGTCAACTACCCCACTCCCAATTCCTACTATGAAAACGCGGAACTAGAAACGTGATTGCAAAGTAAAGAAATATAGACCTTCGCAATCGCAGGAGATTAAATGCGGACATGATGAATAATTAAGCAGAGCTTCACAAACGCGAGGCTATAGATGCGAATACGAAGAAGGATTTCGAGGTGGTCAACTACAAAACTTCACAAATGCGAAGGCTGATTGCGAACGCGATAGAGGGATATCAGAAACAACAACAACAGTTCCAAAAAAAAGGAGAAAATGAACCGTAGCCCATCCAAAACACACTCGAGGCTCCCAGAATCCCGTCTAATCACACCCACATAAGTAATATAACCTAACACGGACTTACTCAAAGTTTCAAATCACATAAAACAATCTTAAAACGATGAATTAAACAAAAAACAAGCTTATGAACTTCCAAATCTTCAAATAACAAATCTCATGCCGAAACCTATCAATTCAACTCTGAATGACACCAAATTTTGCAGACACTTCCAAAATGACATAACAGAGCTGTTGTAACTCTCGAAATTACATTCTAACCCCGATATCACAAAAGTCAATTGTGGGTCAAACTTCTTCATTTGCCAAACTTCAACTTTTCCAATTTTTGCCAAAATGCCTCAATTCACTCTATGGACCTCCAAATCTGAATCTGGATGCGCGCAAGTCCAAAATCACCATATGAAGCTGTTGAGATCATCCATGACCCATTACAGGGTTAATTACGCAAAAATTCCGGTCAACTTTTTACTATTCAAACTTCCAAAACTAGATTCCTTCTTCCAATTTGACTCAAAACCATCCGAAAACCGAATTGCACCATGCACACAAGTCGATACTCATATTCTGCTGTTGTTCCAGACCTTATGCCGCTGAACGGGGCTTAATTTCTCAAAACAACCGATCGGTCATTACAGTCCTACTGCACTTGCAACGGCTATGCCACTGACGGAAAAGTCGAGAAAATTTTCTGGTGTTGACTTTAAGAGATGGAAGCAAAAGATGTTCTTTTATCTGACCACTCTAAGTCTGGAAAGTTTCATTCAAGAGGATGTTCTAGTTGTGCCTGAAGGAACCCCTGACAATGAGCGCTTCCTTGTTACTGAGGCTTGGAAGCACTATGATTTCATGTGGAAAAATTACATTTTAAGTGGGGCGGAAGATGGCTTGTACAATGTCTATAGCATCATGAAAACATCAAGAGGATTATGGAATGCTCTTGAAAAAAAGTACAAGACCGAAGATTTTGGACTAAAGAAGTTTTGGCCGCCAAATTTCTGGATAAATGATTGGCGGTAAATCTGTCATAATGCAAGTCCAAGAATTGCAAGTTATTGTTCATGACCTCCTTGTTGAAGGTATAAAACGAGTCAATATTTTTATTCAAGATATTAATTATTGTACTAATTATATATTTATGATTGAAGGTATGGTCATAATGAAGCGTTTCAGGTTGCGGCATTTATTGAAAAGTTGTCTCCGATGTGGAAGGACTTTAAGAATTATTTGAAACATAAGCTCAAGAAGATGATGCTTGAAGACCTTATTGTTTGTCTATGGATTGAATGGGACAACAAGGCTGCTGAGAATAAATCTCGTGGAAATTCAACAATAATTGGTGCAAATACTGTTGAGGAAGCTTCGACGAGTAAAAAAAAGAAAGAAGTCGTCTGGATCAAAGATTTATCCAAGCAATAAGAGGTTCAAAGGTAATTGCCACAATTGTGGAAAGGTTGGACACAAGGCTACTAAATGTCATGCACCAAAGTAGGAAAAAAAGAAAAGTCAAGCAAACATGATTGAGAAGAATGATGAAATAGACGACCTATGTGCCATATTTTCAGAATGCAACCTAGTCGAAAATCTTAGAGAATGGTGGATTGATTCAGGAGCAACTCGATATGTTTGTGCTAAAAATGAGTTATTTTCTTCTTATGCTCCTGTTGGACCCAACAAGATAGTGTTTATGGCAAACTCTGCTACTACAAAAATTGAAGAAACATGCAAAGTGTCTTTGAAGAGGACTTCGGGAAAGATTGTAACGCTAAAAGATGTTCTTCATGTTCCAGAAATGCGGAAGAATTTAGGCTCGAAATGACTTCTAGTCAAGAATGGCTTTAAGTGTGTTTTTGTTTTCGACAAGGTTGTAGTTAGTAAGAATGAAATGTATGTAGGAAAAGGTTACCTGACTGAGGGCCTTTTTAAGCTCAATGTAATTGTTATTGGTATGAATAAAATATTAGCTTCTTCTTACTTGCTTGAGTCAAATAATTTATGGCATGAACATTTAGGCCATGTCAACTTCAAAACTTTGCGAAAAATGATTGATTTGGAAGTATTACCTAAGTTTGAATGCAATAACTCAAATTGTCAAATATGTGTGGAATCAAAGTATGTTAAGCATCCATATAAGTCAGTTGAAAGGAATTCAAATCCTTTAGACCTAATTCACACAGATATTTGCGTAAGTCAATACCATCTCGCGGTGGGAAAAAGTATTTCATATCTTTCATTGACGACAGTACTAGATATTGATAATATTTACTTACTTAAAGTAAAGATGAAGCAATAAATGCATTCAAGTAATACAAAAATGAAGTTGAAACACAATTAAACAAAAAGATCAAAATGATAAGTGATAGAGGCGGCAAATATGAATCTCCTTTTGAAGAAATATGTTTGGAAAATGGTATTATTCACCAAACAACTGCCCCTATTCACCGCAATCTAATGGAATTGCAGAAAGAAATAATAGAATCATAAAGGAGATGATGAACGCCTTACTAATAATTTTGGTTTACCTCGGAACTTGTGGGGGGGAAGCTATTCTTACAGCTAATCAAATACTGAATCGAGTTCCCCATAGCAAAACACAATCTATTTCATATGAAAAATGGAAAGGAAGGAAACCCAATTTAAATATTTTAAAGTGTGGGGGTGTTTGGCTAAAGTGCAGGTTCCTAAACCCAAAAGGGTAAAAATTGGTCCAAAAACCGTTAATTATGTTTTCATCGGATATGCAACAAATAGTAAGGCATATCGGTTTCTGGTTCATAAAAATCCTGACATTCATATTAATACGGTAATTGAATTGGATAATGCTGAGTTTTTTAGAATATTTATCCGTATAAAATGGAATGTGAGTCATCTAATGAAAAATCTAAGCGAACTCGGAAAGAATCAAATGAAAGTATATTTGATGAGGAAAATCCAAGACATAGTAAATGTCAAAGGACATCTACTTCTTTTGGACCAGATTTTCTGTCCTTCTGTTTGAAAATGAGCCTCAAACATTAAAAGAAGTAATGTCTTCCTCGGAAGCACAATATTGGAAAGAGGCAGTCAATAGTGAGATAGATCCATATTAAGTAACCATACTTGGGAATTGGTTGATCTTCCTCCGAGAAATAAACCTTTGGGTTCTAAATGGATTTTAAAAAGGAAAAGGAAAGTTGATGATACTATTGACAAATATAAGGTAAGATTAATTGTTAAAGGGTTTAGACAATGAGAAGCTTTTGATTACTTTGACACATACTCGCAGGTAACAAGTATTACATCTATCCGGGTGTTAATAGCGTTAACCGTAGTGTATGGCCTTCAAGTCCATCATGTGGATGTAAAGACATCCTTCTTAAATGGGGATTTAGAGGAAGAAATCTATATAGAACAACCTGAAGGGTTTGTAGTTCCCAGAAAACAAAAGTAGGTTTGTCAACTTGTTGAGTCACTTTACGGACTAAAACAAGCATCAAAACAATGACATGCGAAATTTGACCAAACAATTTATCAAATGGTTTCAAGATCAATAAGTGTGACAAATGTGTTTACATTAAAAATACTCCAAATCAAATAGTCAATTGTTTGTTTATATGTGGATGATATGTTGATAATGATTAACGACATTGTTAACATAAATGCTACTATGTGCATATTTACTAGTAAGTTTGATGTGAAAAACTTAGGAGTAGTTGATTTAATTTTGGGAATTAAGATCCTACAGACTTCTCAAGGTCTAGATTTGTCTCAATTTCATTATATTAAAATGGTTCTTGAAAAGTTCAAATATTTGGACTTCAAAGAAGCAAAAACACCAATTGATTTAAATCATATTCTTGAAAAAAAATAAAGGTGAAAGCAAATCTCAATTGGAATATGCTCGAGTGTTGGGAAGTTTGATGTACATTATGAATTGTACACGACCTGATATAGCTTGTGCAATAAACAAGCTTAGTCGATACACAAGTAATCCCAACCATGCTCATTGGATAGCAATGAAACGAGTTTTGAGATATTTGAAACATTTTCAAGACGATCCATTGCATTACAATAATTATCCCTTATTTATTGAGGGATATAGTGATGCAAATTGGATCATCCAATCAACAAAAAGAAAATCCACAAGTGGATACATTTTTACCATTAATGGAGGAGCACTGTCTTGGAAGTCGTCCAAACAAACATGCATCGCTCGCTCTACAATGGAGTCTGAGTTTATAGCTTTAGACAAGGTCGGTGAAGAAGCTCAATAGCTCCGGAATTTCTTAGAAGACATTCCTTTTTGGCCCAAACCTTTGGCACATGTATACATACATTGCGATATTCAAGCAGCAATAAGGAAAGGCTGGGAGCATTATGTATAACGGAAAATCTCGTCACATTCGATGAAGGCATAATACCGTTGACAACTACTCTCTAGTGAAATTATCACAATTGACTATGTAAAGTGAAAAGATAATGTATTGGATCCGCTTACAAAAGGCCTACCTAGACAGGCAGTTGAGAAGTCATCAAAGGTAATGGGATTATGGCCGAGGACAAGTCACTATGGCGGTAACTCTACCTAGACGACTGGAGATCTCAAGATTTTGGTTCAAGGAGTTATAACAAAGTTATTAGTGACAGTTCAACATTGTTAAATAAAATTTTGGTCCAGTCTTGTGATGCAAGCAATGTTCAGTACCAACGATAAAACGTTAGGAATTTTTAATGATTTCTAAGTTTGATACATGGTATATCAAATAGTGTATCTATGGGATAACACGTTTAGGAATCACCTATATAAGTGTGAAGTGTAAGCCGCTTCAAGGAGAATGTAGTAAGGCCAATGCTCTACGCACTTTATGAAACAAGGCAGTGTTCATGGCTAAAACGAACACAACAATGAGAACCAAAAGATATATAAGGATTAATTGTGTGACATATATTGTATAGGTATACACTAAAGCTCGATGGTTCAAAGATATCAAATCTGCCAATTGACCGAGTATATCCAATATATGTTCACTACGAAAAGTTCAAAGGGAAACCTACTTATCCTGATGTAATTAGTCCAGTTGCGAATCACACAAATTTTTCATGCATGTTCATCATTCCCCATTCATGTGGGGAATTATTGGGGTTGAAGTGATAGTGTGAACGAGAAATGAGGGAAGAAGGTGAAAAGGCAACTCTGGCTTTTGCATTTTGTCCCTTATTGGTTAAAGATAAGTATTTTCTTAAGTTTAAATATAAAAGATGAAGGGGCTCGCACTTCGACTTCGGCTTCGGATGCAATCAATTGATAAAATTGATTGACTTAATTTTTGGACCAATAAAATAAAATTAATTAATTAAATATTAGTATTTTGTATTAATATTTTGAGTGACCGTTATTTGTAACGATAAATTAATTAATTTGAGTCTTTAATTTTATTCAAGTATTCCTGTGTTAATTAAACAGCCACCAAAGAGAGATTGCAGTTCACAAATAGCCACCTGTAATGTGAACTGCCACTTTCATACTCTTTCAATCCAGAAATTCGTTGGCTATAAATAAGCAGTCATTCCTTCAGAATTTTTCATCCTGAAATCTTCTGCTTCATCTCTTTCTTGTTTCTGTATCATTGTTTTTAAAACAAAGTAAGTATGTCGAATGATTTACACCATTATTTTGAATTTGCTGATAACTTAGTGATTTGTAGTGTCGCTACCACTAAGTTGGAAATTTTGATCTATCCTGGGAAGAATTTATCCATTAACATTGGACAACAGTGAGGGGATAAGATTCTTTAAGGACACACAAGGAAATTGTGGGCTCGGGACATAAATCTGTCAATTTCTTTTCATTCTGTTCATTTATTTTTCTCTTGTTGTTTGTGCGTTCAACTAAAGCTCTTTGGGCACGATGTTTTCTAACATATGAAAAATAAATTGCACAGAGAAAAATATTTTTATTAATCAATTGTGAGTACAATATTATTTCTCCCTTCTTCTCTCCTCCTAATTATTTTCGTAATTCGAGGGCTAAAGCCGTATATTTGTAAGATGATGCAGACCTTCTGGGGATATAGTTAATCTCTAACTTTTTGAACTATTTGATTGTCAAGAAGTATTCGGTCATATTTTGATCTTTCTGTGACACTTCTTCAGGAGAATATATATTCTTTTATATATTATATAGGTGAGAGTTAGAGTTTAGGGTACAATAAACTCTAATAAACTATTATGATTTCATGACTGACGTAGTATTTTTAATTTAGAATTGGTTTAATTCCTAGTTCCGAAGGCAGTGGCATTTGTAAATGAATGAATTTGGTAGAAGAAAGTGGAAGAAGGGAGGAGACACAAAAAATATCTGGAGGATCAAATCGACATAGGTACTGCAATATTGCAGAAATTAAAGGAGGTTTTTTTCTGCTCATCAGCAAGGGGCTCCTTTTTTATTTTAAAATCTTACTGTACATTAAATAATGTGACATATATGTTCACAAAATAACCCCTAAAACAAAAACACACCACGTAATTACTGAGCCAAACGTGCACGTTCGGGTAAAAGAATTCTTCAGTCTCAGTCCAGATTAGCCGCTCTTGCGACGGTGTAATGGCTCTGTCAATTTGCCGGTACCGGAGTTACGGTTTGGCGTCGCCGTTAATTCGGTGCTTCAGGTCACAAGCGGCATTGAAAGCGTTAGCTAAAGCGTCGGAAGACAAAATGCCAAACCTCATCCTCTACAATTATCCTTCATTTTCCGGAGCTTTTGCTGCGCTATTTGCTCACCTCTATCACTCTCGTCTCAACCTCCCTTACCTCGTCTTGCCTTTTTCTTCCGTTGAACCCTTCAGGTACCTAGTCGACATCTGTGAGCTTCACAAGCCTCAGTTGCTAGTAAAAACAAAATAAAAGAGGATGAATGCTGGAAACTGATATAGAAATTAGTTTTAACTATGATAAATCATTTAGGTACACCACCTGGACAGAGCAAAAAGAATAAAGAGGAACCATGTAATCAATCCTAGCTGATTCTTGATTGAGGCCTAATTGATTGAGTTTGGTTAATTGAGCTAAGCTATTTTGTCTAGGTCATTTGCATTGCAGGCAGGTTTAATTACTGATGTAATAGCAGGAGTTTGCTTTTGCTCATAGTTTAAAAGAATAATAGAATCTGTAATTTTCCCAGGAGTCTCCTTTTATTATTTATTTCAACACGTCATGTAATTTTGTCCTTTGTTTGTAATTCTTTTTTGATAGAGTTGAAGACTTGTGTATCGACGGGATGCAGAATTGCTACTTTCTTGATTTTGTTGGTCCTAAAGGATTTGCAGTGGAGATTGCTCGCCGGACCTCATGCCAGTTAGTTTCTTTTTTTCTTTTTCTAATAAATGCAGATTTCTTCAGCTGCTAGCTGATTAGCTGGGCTGATGGTTTTAACTTTGATAGTGGTTCTGGAAGTTGGAAACGGGCTATGAAGTGATTTAGTTTTTAAATTTTAATTAGGATAGTAGGGTTTGATCACCGGAAGTCGGCACTTTTGGAGCTCCCTTTGAATCAAAGTTCTGATGGGAGTCTTGCGTTTCATGTCAGCCTCGAGAAATCTAGTTCTATTGCTGTCTATGAACATTTCTCTTCTAGGCTTTCAGAAGTTGGATCCAGTAAGGTACATTCTATTGAGTGCTCACTGACAATACCTATTTTAGGCTAGATTGTTTTTCAAAGCGATTAGCTCCTAAAATGGTGATATTTTGTTTGTTTAATGCACAGGAGGGTGATGCTGTCAGCTTGCTAAACTATACTTTTCACAATCAAGTTAAAAATGTTCTGAAATATATTGAGGATGGAGATCTTCGCAGGTGGAGTTTGCCTGATATTACAGCCTTTGGGATAGGAATCAGCCAGTGGCGTCCAAAACTGAACTGCATCACTAATCCACATATGTATGAACAGGTTCGCAATTAATTCTCTTTCTGGCTGGGGATTGAGTGAAACGTGCAACAACTAAGAGATACAAATTTTCTTAAACAGCTGTAAATCTTTGCGATTAAAGTTCGCATGTGGATAATACCTTCCGGTTAATCTTAGATGTATGTCTCTTTTCCCTTGCAAAATGATATCAAGGAGGTAATCAATTTTTAATGGCTGTACTCTCCGAGCCATATTTGATGAGGGTTGCATACATTTCACTTTTCCAAAGGGCCTTTTTCAAAGCAATATGTGCAATGCAGTAGTCTCTTTTGGTATAATAAGCTTTCCACTTTTCCTTTTCTTTTACCGGAGATGGTAAAGTACGCATTTGATGCTATGAAGATTTTCTATTTTATTGCATAGATAGAGAATGAACTAGATAAATTCATGTTGCATTCCCGTTCACATAGTATGTCTTTCCTCAGTAAAGTATAACAGTAATAATTTTGTTTTACTTCCTAAAACAGCTAATGGGGATTTCTACTGGCGATTTGATTGCTTATGGTAACTCCCATATTTCAAAGAGACTGGCTGCTGCACAGAAGTTGCTGGATAAGTTTTTCAAAATTCGGCTGGGGAGAGGACTTTATGGTGAATGCTTGGTAAAGAATAATTCTTTATGACGTTTTCTTTATGTTGGCAAAATCCATAACAATTAATATACTATGAAGTCCATGAGAGCACCGCTGAATGTATGTCAGGGTTTAGAATACTTAGTTTCAGCTTTCATAACATGTTGTACAGTTGTCTGCTTGACTTGTTTCAATCTTCTATAGGTGTTCCATATGCCAGGTTATTCATGCTTAGCAATATTACATTTATTTCGTCTATAATTGTAATTTTTGTTTCCCTTTCTCTAGATGACTAAGTTGAGTATCTAAATTCTGTTTTATCTTTTAGGGGATTAGAGCTGATGGCAATTCAGACTTAAGTGATGAAATTGGCAAGGAACTGAGCAAGAAAAGCGCCTCCGCTGGACTCAGGTTTCTATGTTTATTTATCTTTTTCTTTTCTTTAACGTGGTGCATGGGCAGAGATGATACCTTTTAACTTTGTTTTCAAACCAGAAAGATCTCAAGTTCAGTCAAAAATTAAAAGCTTCATGATCCACATTCATGACTATTTATTTGAAGAGAGCATATCTGAGGTTATTTGATGCTTTTACCTCAATTTGTACATAGAACAGCTGCATTTACTTTAAATCTATTATACCCCAGGCCTATAGGAGCAGTCATATACCTTCAGCGGAAGAATCTCAAGATGTGTCTGAGGACTGTAGATGCTGCTACTGATACTTCAGAGGTTGCCAAGGTGTGCATCATGATTCTCTTCTGTTCATCTTGAACATATTCCTCACCACTACGCGAGACAGCAACTCCTTATACAAATTGTGAAAATTATTCTACCAGCTATGCTCTTCCCGCCACCCTCCCACATACAAACACAGTCTCGTACTCTTTACCTTGCATACCCACAATTGCTTTGCTTCTTTAACATGCAGGCATATGGTGGAGGTGGTTCTCCTAGTTCCAGCTCATTTATAATTCGGATGGATGAGTATAACCAGTGGCTCGCAGTGCATTCATCTTGAGTGGGGTACAATATGAATTCCCATCCTCTTCATAGTTAAGATTCTATGAATAATCTTGGTATCAGTTGGCATTCCTTTTAACTGTTTATTGAGATAGATGCACTCTCAGTGTAATCATTTTGCTTAGGCTTTTCCATACCTGTTGAAATCATGGAATTATCAAAGAATTAAAAATAGTGTTGTCTTCATCTCACACTTAAAAGGATTTCCATTCTTATCTATTAGTGCTGTATCATCCTGCCCTTTAATGGTTGGAATGAGCTGCCGAATAATGTTTGGTAGCACAGGGCTGTCTATATGCATCTGGTAGTTGTTCCTCTACTTTAGAGTAATGGATTCATAATTGCTTTCAGTAAAACCTTGTTAGTGAATTTTGAGTTGCTTGTGTTAGCTCCCTCACATGAAAGTATTACCGTGTAGTGTTCCTCTTTCAACTTCAAACTGATGGGTGCGTAATGGCTTTCAGACTCACAGAGTATCTTGTGGATCGCAAGTGCGTGAATTTCTTTTCTATAACCCGAAAGTGGAGAAGCCATAGGGGGAACCATTTAATTTCTTCCATGGCAAATGCGACTGCAGTTGAAAATATTAGACGAGTTTGACAGTCTTTTTTCTCCGAGAATGTATGTCATTACTTACAAGAGAGAATTTAGGTGCGAGAAATAGTACAGAGAACCTGAACATGCATTAAAGTGATGATGATTTTCTAGATCTAGGCGTGTAACTTCTGAATACTATTTAAGAGAAGATAGAGAGAATTTTGGGCCCTTAAATACATATAAATTGTTCTAAATATATCCAGTTATCTAGCTGGACACCCATCAACAGCTATGCCTTTGGCTGTGGGACAAGTAGCCAATTCGCAGTGTTCCCCACTGGTACCCCACCAAGTTAGTCCTTTATTCTCCATTCCCAATGAGAAATATAGTAGGACTGCCATGAAAGCTACTCCTGCATCCAGCGCGGCGGATAGGATATAGTTGTATCTTTGCCACCATTGCTTTCGGTAGCGGAATATGAAGAAGTTGAAAATTGTTCCGACTATTACCCATGCGTTATAATTTAATGGTGTTGCTGGTGGCATGGCACCTGTTGCTCCCAGAAGAACTGGAAGGTTAATCAGGGGAATCCATGATTTTGTTGGAAACACTTTATGCAAGAGCCACACTATAACTGGTCCTACTGCGCCTCCGAGAAAGAACCAGTTCATGGAGCTGTAGTTCCCAAGAGATCCAAAAATCCTTTTTGGTCCGACCAAACCCCAGATAACTGATGCATCAAAAAACACACGATCTCCTGGGCATGTCCATGGACTGTCTGGTGGGAGGAGATCATCTTGACATATGTTCTCGATGGAGTTTAGCAGCCACCACGCCACAGATATGTTGATAGTTCCGGAAATTATTGTTCCTAAAAACTGAAATTAACGTACAAGAATGAGAAATATTCTTTTATTCTAGAATTTACTGCGGAACACTGCTATTCTAGTTGCTGCGAAGAAAAAGAGACTAAGCCTGTTAAGTAATGTGTCTGAATACTTCCAGATCTGCTAAATTCTTGTGTATGTTAATAGATTATGAAATCCTAACTTTGTTTTACTTGTATGCTCTATTGATTCTACCCTTTATAGCTGCTTTTTAATGAGCATTGCACACATGACTTAGCATGCATCTGATTGGGGTAAAATCTTCTAAAAAGTGAGGTAAATGCTCTTTGGTGCTTTCCGTGCTTTTTTTAAGAAAGAAGCTTGGGGTGGGAGGATATTGGGATTTGAATGATGTATTTGGAATTGTAAACACAGTCCATAGAAAGTGATCTTAACATCCGTACATCTATCCAGTGATATAATGTTTTTATTTCGTGCACTCATTTGTATCTTGGCACGTAAAGCATGTTGTTTCTTTCTGAATTAAAATGCTGGTGATTATCCTGGATGTCTTAAAGACATCGAGAAGCTTCTCCATTGTAGTTTCTCTACCTAGGAAAATGCTAGTGCTAATCTCTACTGTATACCAGAAGCTCTGAGTTAATCACTACTGTATTTCCAATTTATTGGCAGAAACAGTAAAGTGAATCTACCTGAACCAAGAACATTGATCGAGGTGGGATCTTCATGTAGTGGCCGAGTTTGAAGTCACTGAGGAAAGAGACAGCCTGTGACATACTCATGTACCCATAGACTTTGAAGCACACATTGGCTATTGGTCTTCCTGGTTGTATAATTCCCATGACATATTCAGTGATTATGTTCAAGCCTGGGGTCTGCAAATTAACATCATAAATAAGAAGCTTGGAAAGAGCTCTATTGAAATACAAGGGTGATGATCTTGGATTTCTTCTTGTAATAAATCCAATTAGTTTTAAGGTATCAGATTCTGATTGGGGCATGCATATTGGTGTGTTAAACAAAGAGCGAATGTTAGTCGTTTAGTAGTGTTTACAGCTTCTATAAGCTCCAACAAATCTATAGTAAGATTTCTTTTGAAGGTTGATGTAAATAGCTTTTGCAGGATAACAGACTAGCAGTTCAAGCATGCTAATCAATTTGATATGCAAGACATGCTTGTTGGTCTAAATATAGGTATGAATGTGTGTGATTTATCACCTGGTTTGTTGTAGCTGTTATGATGCTGATTGGAAGCGTGAAGATAAAAGCAATAGCACTTGCAAATAGAAGCCCCCACCATGGCATCTGAACTTGGTTATTCAAGAAAATGCAGAGGATTAGGGAGACTGTGAGCGTCAATAGAAGCAATGCATTAAACCACCAAGAAGGTATGTCTTTGTATTTCCTCATAAGTCTTGTGTGAATATCCTCCTTTCCCTTGTATGAAGCGCGGAATCTTTCATAGATTTCCCTACACATTGCAAGTAGACAATAAAGACAATCCTTTACCAAGACTTTTGTAGTTATTAACAAATAATTCTCATCCATATTCATAGTTCCGTTTATTTATGGAAGTTGCTGCTAAACAGCTGTAAATATATAGCAGTTGAGGTGTCAAAAGTTTGGACAAGTTTAAAATAGACTGACAAATCAACTTTTGGGATGATAAAACATGTTTATGTCATTTAAAAATTTACTTGTATATTTTAATTTCCTTGTCTGGGCTCTAGGTCGTAAAACATAAGGAGCAAAGTTGAAAAAATAGTAGTACTGTGTCTTGATATAGTTAGTGTGTGTTTTACCTTCCGTAGAACAATGCCACGTGTGTAAGAGTGGATGCTATAGTAGCAAAACCAAAACCGTAAGTGAGAGCAAAGAACATGCTTATATGTATTCGCCCTTGCTCCTCATACTTTCCTATATCTAGCTCAAACTTGTCATTCACGATGGCTGATATATCGTACTTCTGACCTTGTGCATTGAATAAGTGTGACGAGAAAATGGGAAATTTTCGAGCACCATACAAGTCAAACCCCCAATATGCTATTGGGATCACCATGTATATTATCAGCATGTACCCTACAAAGACATTGACAATGGCAAAGAAAGGGCAGATGAGGGGGCTGAACAAGAAGGATGCCACAACAGACCAATCCAGGGTTATAGCTCCAAGTCCAAGGCCCCTCATGCCTGATCCAATTTGCTGAGCTGTCACTGATTTGGAGAATGCCCAGCAGATCCATGAGATGCTCGTGAACGTTGAGAAGAGATATCCTGGTACTAGATACCAGCAAAAGCTGCATACTAATGCGATGAGGAAATATTTTGCTCGTGACATGCGCCGATCATCTTTCTCATGCAAGGCCCTGCAAAGATCAATCTGTGTTATTGATTTTCTGCACCTTTGATCCGTTTGAGAAAGAAAAGCATCTCAGTTGTTTTATATGAGAGCACAGCTGGAGAAAAGCTTTTCAACCATCAGATAGCTTGAAATGAACGAGAAAAGTTGAAATAGTAACAGAAAACTTATAATGAAGATTCATATAGCCGACCTTAACTTGCTTGGGATTGAGGTGAAGTTGTTGAATAGAAACTTACGAAATGATTTTGGGAAATTTGAAATAAAAATTGGATTTGTGATTCGTCTGGTCAGGAATTCCTGGGAAGAGGGTGAAGGGAAGAGAGATACTAGACATTCTTTTCCAGCTATTGTCACGATAAGCAGTAGATAGAAACTAAGTTACATGCATGTGTGAGTATCACAAAAAGAAAAAGAAAAAACTTGCAGCCTAGTGGGAGATTCTTATAGCTTTAGCTGTAGAAGTGTGACTGTGAAACCTTCGTTTCCAATAATCCATCCTACAAAAAAGAAAGGCTGTGTTCTTGTTTCTTTTGCATGATATTTATCAAGAAGATGAGTTTGTGAAACTTGCAGATGTTTGACTGTTTTTATGATTCAGGTGGGATTTTAGACTGGTTGTGGCATTTCGATGACACTAATCAGGTCATTGCTAAATATGTGCTATACCATTAAGGGAATCAATGTGCTTTGCTCCAATGCAAAATAGATGGAGTTAGACTAGAGCTAAATTGGACTGTAGTGACTTGAATTTGGGAACCTATTTTAATCTTCTAATTCAGCTTAGAGATGTCAGCAGGTGGACCATCTTGGTTATCGACTGGCGCTCAACAGTGAAGGTAAAGGGATGGCTTCAGATTACATCCTAAGTTCCTTTTCCACTATTGAAATATTATCATGCAAAATTTTCAGTATGCATCGGTTTGTAAATCGAACACATTGTGAAAAAGTTTGAATCTACTAACAGAACTGTGAATACTATGAAAATATTCAATGTACAAATGTAAAATTCTCTCTTAGACATGCGCCACCCCCTTTTCGTAGTAGCCTGTAAGTTTCCTGTTTGGTTCGCCATCCATCAGTTATTCTCAGATTCTGGTTTTTCTGATACGTTGCAAGTGTGGTGATTGTGGTTGATTATAGTACTCTACCTGGAAAAGAGACTCTTTAGCTATCTTGTTATATCGTATTCACGTATAGTTTTACAGGGCGAGCAAATATTTTGTATTTTTAGTCCCTCGATTTTTTGACGAATTTCAATGCTGATGTGCTATCTTGTCAAACAAATATAATCTTCAAGTGTTTGGAATGTGTATATCCTTCCACCGCTTATGAATCTCCACAAATTTAAGAAAAATACTTCTCCATATGTGTGTTGTTAAATAATGTTACTCCATATCTGAGTGTAATATAATTCTAAATATCGTCTGAAACATACCCCCTACATAAGAGTTTAAAAGGCACATTTTGATTAATGAGGATTAATTGTGTTGGTTAAATATCATAAGGATCAAAAATAATATTTATCAATAATTGAGAGACCAAAATGCAGTTATGGGAATGTGTTCTCATATCTTGCATCATGCTACTTGTGCAAAGAATTATAAGTTGTTGCAGATCCAGAAATTAATTAAATTGTTTTGAATAGACAGTGAGAAAGAACATAAATATTTATTTTATTTCCAGAGGAAAAGCAAAATTTTCGGTGTGTGCCGTTATTTTGGGTTCCATGCCACTTGGGGTCGGCCGTCGGCAAGATCTATTAGGGTCTTACTACTAGGGAACCATAAGCTGTCCATCATCTGTCTTATTTAAATAAAAAATATAATTATTGATCATTTTCCTCGAGATTTGTATTCTTTTTAAGTGTTATAGTGAAGCAGCAAATATAAACAGAACATGCTCAAGTATTGATAGCACATGGTGTAGCAAATGGAGAATCAGTTATCCCTTCTTATTTAGATAATACCTTTTTAGACTAGAGTAGCCGGGCGGCCAGAGGGTAAAGTCACCTTTAGGCCTCGGAATTCTGGGGTCCCAATTTATGTTTCTTTAATTTTATTTGATGTTTAATATTTAATTTGAATATTGATTAATTCAAATTCGTACCGTGGAAACTTTATTAATATTTATATAAGAAAAAAAGGTTACATTAATCATTAGAAAATATGTAATACACTTTTAAACTCTATTTTTTCCTCAGGTTTCATCATTGCAAGAAGTATATTGAAATATCAAAATTCTTTTAATACAAAGTTATCAACTTCTTGAATCATGTTCTCAAATGATTATGCGAAAAAATTTATGTTATTTTATTCTCAAAAAGCTAGAAAATTTATATCAACTAAAAATATATATTAATTTTTGAAAAAGCCCTTATATTAAAGTTTAGCTTTATGGCACAAAGTTCATTGAAAGTAGATCTAAGAAAATTTTGACTAGAGTTGTTAATTTATAGAGAATTGTTATAGCTCATTGTGAAGGAGATATTTTTGTGGAAGGAGAGGGATCAAATAGTTTGGGACGGAAGCACGACATGACAAGAAAAAAGGTGTAGTGAATAAATTAATTTGAGATGTTGTTAACACTATGTAAGGCGTCAATTCGGAGTTTATTTTTTGGAATATTCCGGAAGAAACAAATAGTCTAAATTAGGATCTAATGAATATATAGCTGTTCTCCTGCTCGAGGACTAATCTATTGAACTAATCCTGCTCCACTACTTCAGAAATACCCCAAAATAGAAAGTAGTACATCAAATAAAACTTTCACATTACCGGAAAAGTGAAACTTGAACCAGAGTACTGGGCCACCACATGTGCGCGGGCTCTACTACGTACTTCCTTAGAAGCCCAGCCCAACCATATCCCAAAACCTGCAAAACGACAAATTACGTAGATGGTTACACTTCCATTTAATATGAGCTTATGATATAGTATTAGTAACATTTTTAACACTATTCGAATAATTTAACCCGTCAGGAGTATATTAGTTAAAACTTTTTGCAAGTCACATAATAATATATAGGTAATGTGAAAATTCTTACCTGAGTAGTAATAATAAGAAGCCAACCAGCTAAAAATGATATATTCCTGTGATAAAAAGCTTTGATAATTGTCACAATTCCAACGGCATAAGCTGAACCATTTCCAAAAGCACTTCCAGCATTAGCAAATATTGAAATAAGCACATGTTCCTTCATGTTAAACGGGCCGGGATTCAGTGAAAACGATCTGGACCCGAATCCAGGTAACCGGAACTTTGTCGTCGGCAAAACGGTAGCTAAGAAGTGACCAATTGGAAGAGTTGCTACTTGAACTGTGATTTGTGTTATGATTAATGGCTCTGTTCGGTATGAGAAAAATTGGTTGAGAAAAGAGAGTAAACAACAAGAGAAAAGGCCCAAAAACCACATTCTAAACGTCCATACGGGTAGGGTCGGGTCATCGGTGTTGGTCACCGTTAACCGGACTTCTTCAATCGGTGATTCGTCGTCGTCATCGGCGGCTCCGGCGGGGTACGGTGGTGATTCTGGCCGGTAAGTTCCCATTGTGAAACAAATTGGTTAAAGAGAATGTGAGAGCTAGAGTACAAAGGCAAGGACTTGTCCTACTTAATGCATGCGGATGCAATTTTTTTAATTCAACAACATGGGCTGGAATTGACTTTACCATTTTTGACGCTAAAATTCTGGGTTACTTGGTGGAGTGAGGACAAGTAGAGTGTGAATGTATGACGAAATTATATTTTTATTTTGGGTATTTTGCGCCTTGGGGCGTTGACTGGCAAACTAGTTGATGAAGATAAGAGGATCAACAAAGCCTCTACTGTCTGATCTATAAATTATTTCCAGGGGACATCAATTATTCAAATTCCAACAGGAATTAAAAGTATTGGGAAATTAATTTTCAATTTTCATTTGCTTAATGTTTGGTGCGCATATATCAAATAGGACAGTTGAGGTGAGTTGAACCTAGTTTGACTGTGAACACTGCTCGACACCCGTATTAAAAAAAAAACTAAAAGAAAGATGATCAAATAAAAATAAAGCCCAAATACATAAACAATGACTTAAACTTGTCTGGAATTTTCACTTGAACTCTAAAACCAAATCTATGGTACCTATTAAACATTCAACACAAGAGGCTGACATGCAGATGGTGTGTTTCTCACTCAAATTGAGCGCGTGAACACATTTATGTTAAAGTTGTGTTTAATAAATATATTTAAGCATAGATCTAAGTTGTAGATAATAAATTTGCGCCAAGAAAATAAAATCAAGACCGAAAATATTGCAACAATCGTAGTATCCGATTTTGAATATTTGAGTGTACAATCTCTATGATTCTTCTGATTCTACTTTTATAGTATAAATTCAAGGGCCTTTGAGCTTGATCTTGAATCTATATTTGTTTTCACGAACGGTGATCTTAAACTTGAGCTATAACTTGATTTGTTCTTTGTTCTTGAGCTTGAACTTGATTTGTTGAACTTGAACTTGATTGCTTGAAGCTTGAACTTGATTTGTTGAACTTGAACTTAATTGCTTGAAGCTTGAAACTTGTAGAAAAATTTGCGGTGTTTGATCCACAAGCTCTCTCTTGCTTCTTGTTATAACTTCTGGTCTTTTTTCTGGGTTACTCAGACCCCTATCTATAGATGTGGAAGGAAAGAGCTATGATAAAAACAAACTCTTTCCGGCCAATCAAATTGAAATATGACATGGCCACATTTGACTTGCACACGTGGCGCGATTTCACTGGCTTTTTAGTGTGACTGGGCATGCCTTGTCATTTTGACACGTGGCATGATCCTATTGGCTCTTTCGCTTGACTTGGCGCGCTACGTCATTTGACACGTGGCATCAAACTAGCCTCTAGGAAGATGTCATTTTGGGTTTAATGAAGTAGGTCCATCACTTTAGCCCAATTAAATGGGCTAGCCCAATGGATTAAGGCTTATTTATTTAATTAATTTATATTGGATTTATATAATTAATTCAATTATATTAGCCCATAATATATATTTGGACCAATATATCTTGAATTTAAAATTTAATCTAAATTATTTCATGGATTTAATATTAATAAAATTTATATACCTACAAATGTCCCATACTTCAAGACTTATCAAACTATATAAATTTTGAAGACTAGACTTGAAGTACAATTTATTTGGACTTAATTCATCTTAGAACTTATGGACTTCTAATCACACAATTCATTAATATAGCTTTTTGACTCATGAACATGGTAGCTTAAATCACATGTCTCCTTCTACTCATTACAGTGACGCCGGTATCTTTGGCATTTAAAATTCTTTCACCAGTTGCATGGAACATTATTTTTATAATGAACTTTCCTACCAGAATGTATCTTCTGTTATAAATAATAAGGAACAAGAGCAATATTATAGAGAAAGAGAGAGAGAAAATTCTTACTGAATTTTGGGGTGGTTTACAATGGAGTAAGACCCCTCTATTTATAGAAGAAAAAATAACTTAGCCTCAAAGTAAAACTCTCTACAAGATAGACATTCACTCTAAATAGAATTCTATTCTTAACACTCCCCCTTGAATGTCTACTCAATAAGTAAGGTGTCTCGTTAAAACCTTAACTAAAACAAAACCCAAAGAAAAAAAAATTCTAGAAAAGGAAAAAGAGTACATATTTAGTAATGCGCCTATTGGTTGCCTCGTTAAAAACCTTGCAAGGAAAACCCAGCGGGACAAAACCTTGTAAGGGAAAAAGAGTGCAACACGCATTAACTCCCCCTGAAAAGAGCATCAATTCACATCCTTGAGCCTTCGCATTCCAATCTTGTGTACCAGCTTCTTGAAGGTTGACGTTGGTAGAGATTTTGTGAACAAATCAGCCATATTATCACTTGAACGAATCTGTTGCACATTGATATCACCATTCTCTTGAAGATCATGTGTGAAAAATAACTTTGGTGAAATATGCTTTGTTCTGTCTCCTTTTATGAATCCTCCCTTCAATTGGGCTATGCATGCTGCATTGTCTTCATACAAAATCGTGGGTAGTTTGTCACATTTCAAATCACATTTATCTTGAATATGATGTATTATAGACCTCAACCACACACACTCTCGACTTGCTTCATGAATAGCGATTATCTCAGCATGATTAGATGAAGTAGCCACAATTGATTGCTTAGTCGATCGCCAAGATATGACAGTGCCTCCACAGATAAACACATAACCTGTTTGAGATCGAGCCTTGTGTGGGTCAGATAAATATCCAGCATCAGCATAACCAACAAGATCAGGACTGCAATTATTGCTATAAAATAAGCCCATATCGGTAGTCCCTTTTAGATACCGCAATATATGTTTGATTCCATTCCAATGTCTCCTTGTGGGAGCAGAGCTATATCTTGCTAAGACATTAACTGAAAAAGTTATGTCAGGCCTTGTAGTATTTGCAAGATACATTAGTGCGGCAATTGCACTAAGATATGGTACTTCAGGACCAAGTAGCTCTTCATTCTTTTCTTGCGGTCGGAATGGATCCTTATTCACATCAAGTGATCGAACAACTATCGGAGTACTTAAAGGATATGCTCCATCCATGTAAAACCGTTTCAATACATTTTCTATATAGGCAGATTGATGAACAAAAATTCCGTTTGTCAAATATTCAATTTGCAAACCAAGACATAATTTTGTCTTTCCGAGATCTTTCATCTCGAATTCCTTCTTTAAATAATCAATTGCCTTTTGGAGTTCTATGGAGTTCCAATAAGGTTTATGTCATCGACATATACGGCAAGTGCAACAAATTCCAATGTTGTTTTCTTTATAAAAACACATGGGCAAATGGCATCATTTATATAGCCTTCCTTTTATAAATACTCACTAAGACGATTATACCACATTCGTCCTGATTGATTTGGACCATACAAAGATCTTTGCAATTTGATTGAAAATATTTCCCGGGACTTTGAATTATGAGTGTTTGGCATTTTGAACCCATCGGAAATTTTCATGTATATCTCATTATCAAGTGAGCCATAAAGATAGGCAGTAATCATATCCATTAAATGCATGTCAAGCTTTTCAAGGACAACAAAACTAATGAGATAACGGAAAGTTATAGCATCCATTACGGGTGAATATGTCTCTTCATAATCGACACCAGGCCTTTGAGAAAATCCTTGTGCAACAAGGCGTGCCTTATATCTTTGTACCTTGTTTTTCTCATTTCTCTTGCGTACAAAGACCCATCTATAGCCAACAGGCTTAACACCATTAGGTGTTTCAACTATAGGCCCAAAAACTTCACGTTTTGCAAGTGAATTCAATTCTGATTGGATTGCTTCTTGCCATTTTGGCCAATCAAGTCTTTGTCGACATTCTCCAACAGATTGAGGTTCAAGATCCTCACTTTCTTGCATAATGCTAGATGCAACATTATATGCAAAGACATAATCCACCACTATATCCACTCGATTAAAATTTGTCTCAATATCGATTGGATTTATTGATAGTTCCTTATTTTCCTGAGTCTCGGGCTCAATGGATTCTTCATGAATCTCAGAATTTATTAAATCGTGAATTTCCTCATGAGATTCTTTCGTAGTGTCATTTTGATCATTTGCTTTCCTTTTTCTAGGATTTCGATCTTTGGAACCTAATGGCCTGCCAATTTTTAGGCGTGCTTTCGACTCATTAGATATGACACTAGAAGATTGTCCAATAGGGACATCAATACGGATTGGAACATTCTCTGCGGGGATGTGAGATTTTGTTATCCTTTTCAAGTCCGTGAATGCGTCAGGCATTTGATTTGCTATTCTTTGCAAATGGATAATATTTTGCACCTCTTTTCACAAATAGAGGTATGTGGATCAAGATGAGATAATGATGTATTTTTCCACAAAATTTCCCGTTTGGTTTCACCAACTTCTCCCCCTAATTTTGGGAAAAGTGTCTCATCGAATCGACAGTCTGCAAATCGTGCAGTGAACAAATCCCCTGTCAATGTTTCGAGGTAGCGAATAATGAAGGGCGATTCAAACCCAACATATATTCCTAACCTTCTTTGCGGACCCATTTTGGTGCGGTATGGCGGTGCTACAGACACATATACTGCGCATCCAAAAATTCTTAAATGGGATATATTAGGTTCATGACTCAAAACTAATTGCAACGGGGAATATTTGTGATAATTCGTCGGTCTGAGACGAACTAGCATTGCTGCATGCAAAATGGCGTGACCCCAAACCGAAGTAGGCAGCCTTGTTTTCATGAGTAACGGTCTTGCAATCAACTGCAGACGTTTAATTAAAGATTATGCAAGACCATTTTGAGTGTGAACATGAGCTACAGGATGTTCCACTTTTATCCCAATTGATAAGCAATAATCATTAAATGCTTGGGATGAAAACTCAGCAGCATTATCTAGTCTAATAGACTTAATTGGATTATCATGAAATTGTGCTCGTAATCGAATTATTTGTGTCATTAATTTTGCAAACGCAAGGTTGCGTGATGACAATAGGCACACATGAGACCATCTAGAGGATGCGTCTATTAAGACCATAAAATATCTAAAGGACCCACTAGGTGGGTGAATAGGTCCACAAATATCCCCTTGTATACGTTCCAAAAACGTAGGTGACTCAGTTCCAACCTTTGTTGGTGATGGTCTAATAATTAACTTTCCTTGATAACAAGAAGTGCAAGAAAATTCATTATTTAAAAGAATCTTTAAATTCTTTAATGGATGCCCATATGAGTTTTCTATAATCCGTCTTATTATAATTGATCCAGGATGTCCCAATCGATCATGCCAAAGTACAAAAGTATTGGAATCAGTAACCTTTTGGTTTACTGTGGAATGTGCCTCAATTGCACTAATTTTTGTCCAATACAGGCCACAAGATAAAGATGGGAACTTCTCAATAACCCTCTTTTGGCCAGAGACATTCTTTGTGATGATGAGGTATTCAAGATTATTCTCATCTATTGTCTCAATATGATATCCATTTTGACGGATATCTTTAAAACTCAACAAGTTCCTCTTGGACTTGGAGGAGAACATTGCATTCTCTATGATAAATATTGTTCCTTTAGGCAGTGTTATAGTTGCTCTTCCGGAGCCTTCAATCAATTTACTACTACCAGAAATTGTAGTAACATCTGCCTTACACATACTTAAATGAGAGAAATATTTCTTCTCTTTGAATATCGTATGTGTGGTACATGAATCAATTAAACAAATATTTTTACAATTGGACGTTGATCCAAGTTTGCTTTGTGAGATATCCATATTTGCTTCCCATGGTTTGACATACAAAAGAAATATACGAAAAATATTAGTATTTTTTTTTATAGATATGAGAATAAACAAATTTAAGTCTATGATTCAACATAATAGTTTCAGTGCAGTCATTATGAAAAAAAAATATCTTTTATCATAGTTATTCTCCTTTTAATACTCTTGTATCCGTTGCTTAATAATTAAACAATATTTTCAAAATCTGCTGAGGTTAGTTGATTAACCAAATAGATAATCGACTAACATGTTTCAACGTTTAAAAAACTAGTCGATGAACAGGAAACGGACATAAGGTTAATCGATTAACTAAAGTGATAACCGATCAACTTAGGTAACGGTCATTAGGTTAGTCGATTAACTAAATCGGATAGTCGACTAACATGCCTTGCGGAAAAGGTCCAGTTTAATAGAATATATTGGTTAATCGATTATCTGTTATGTTAATCGATTAACTTACTGAAAAGTCATTACAAATAAAGCATAAGATGAATGTGTAATCTAAAGTTATATAAAATTTGAACCATATCACAATAATAGATAACTTATGTAAACTATGATAATTGTTTATTCATTAACTACTACGAATAAGTAAAAATAAAAAAATAAAAATATCAAACTGCTCAATCTTCTTTAACTATGGATCCATCACCGATCAAGTGATCTATTTTCCCCTCAGGGTGCTCAAAGAAGTCTGCCACATCCAAGTGGGTGATGTCAAAATTATTGTCAGGGACAAAATTGGTTTCAGGGCCTTTACTCTTTAGAGATGCTTGATAAAGCTCAACCAAATGTCTTGGTACACGGCAAATATTTGCCCAGTGCTTTTTTCCACCGCAACGATAACATATAGTTTCTAAACTATTTGCTTTTGGATTCTCATAATTCCATTTCTGCTTTTGGTGGTTATATCTCTTTGGGTGGTGACTAACACCAAGAAAATTTATTCCTTGTCCACGTCCACGGCCATGACCACGACCACGACCATGATTAAAGCCATAGCCTTTTCCACGCTTAGCATAATGGGATTACACCTTATCTACTTCAGGCAATGGTGTAGACCCAGTGGGTCGATTTTCGTGATTTCTCATGAGCAGGTCATTGTTTCGCTCAGCCACAAGGAGAAGAGAAATCAGCTCAGAGTACTTTTTGAAACCTTTGTCTCTGTACTGTTGTTGCAGAACCATATTGGAGGCATGAAACATTGTAAACGTTTTTTCAAGCATATCATAATCAGTTATAGTATCTCCACAGAGTTTCAATTTAGAAGTAATTCTAAACATTGCAGAATTATATTCAGAAACAGACTTAAAGTCTTGGAGCCTCAGATGAGCCCAATCATATCGTGCTTGTGGCAGAGTGACCAACTTTAAGTTGTCATATCTCTCCTTTAAGCCATTCCACAAGATAAGTGGATCTTTGACTGTGAGATATTCAATTTTCAAACCTTCATCAAGGTGATGGCGCAAGAAAATCAAGGCCTTAGCACAGTCTTGGGTGGATGCATTATTTCTGTCTTTAATGGCGTCTCCAAGACCCATTGCATCCAAATGGATTTCAGCATCCAACACCCATGTCATGTAGTTCTTGCCCGAAATTTCAAGGGCAACGAACTTTCTTTTCATAATGTCAGACATAATTAAAATAAAATTAGGAGGAGAAAAAAATACCTTAATTTTCTCAAAGAGATTCTTGAGATAGTAGAGCTTCGTGCTGATAACGTGTTATAAAACAATAAAAGAACAAGAGCAATATTGTAGAGAAAGAGAGAGAAAATTCTTATTGAATTTTGGGGTGGTTTACAATGGGGTAAGACCCCTCTATTTATAGGAGGAAAAATAACTTAGCCTCAAAGTAAAACTCTCTACAAGATAGACATTCACTTTAATTAGAATTCTATTCTTAACACTCCCCCTTGAATGTCTACTCAATAAGTAATGTGCCTCATTAAAAACCATACCTAAAATAAAATCCAATGGGAAAAAAATTCTAGAAAAGGAAAAAGAGTACACATATTTAGTAATGCGCCTATTGGTTGCCTCGTTAAAAACCTTGCAAGGAAAACCCAGTGGAACAAAACCTTGTAAGGGAAAAAGAGTGCAATGCGCATTAACTCCCCCTGAAAAGAGCATCAATTCACATCCTTGAGCCTTCGCATTCCAATCTTGTGTACCAGCTTCTTGAAGGTTGACGTTGGTAGAGATTTTGTGAACAAATCAGCCATATTATCACTTGAACGATTCTGTTGCACATTGATATCACCATTCTTTTGAAGATCATGTGTGAAAAATAACTTTGGTGAAATATGCTTTGTTCTGTCTCCTTTTATGAATCCTCCCTTCAATTGGGCTACGCATGCTGCATTGTCTTCATACAAAATCGTGGGTAGTTTGTCACATTTCAAACCACATTTGTCTTGAATATGATGTATTATAGACCTCAACCATACACACTCTCGACTTGCTTCATGAATAGCGATTATCTCAGCATGATTAGATAAAGTAGCCACAATTGATTGCTTAGTCGATCGCCAAGATATGGCAGTGCCTCCACAGATAAACACATAACCTGCTTGAGATCGAGCCTTGTGTGGGTCAGATAAATATCCAGCATTAGCATAGCCAACAAGATCAGGACTGCAATTATTGCTATAAAATAAGCCCATATCGGTAGTCCCTTTTAGATACCGCAATATATGTTTGATTCTATTCCAATGTCTCCTTGTGGGAGCAGAGCTATATCTTGCTAAGACATTAACTGAAAAAGTTATGTCAGGCCTTGTAGTATTTGCAAGATACATTAGTGCGCCAATTGCACTAAGATATGGTACTTCAGGACCAAGTAGTTCTTCATTCTTTTCTTGCTGTCGGAATGGATCCTTATTCACATCAAGTGATCGAACAACCATCGGAGTACTTAATGGATATGCTCCATCAATGTAAAGCCGTTTCAATACCTTTTCTATATAGGTAGATTGATGAACAAAAATTCCGTTTGCCAAATATTCAATTTGCAAACCAAGACATAATTTTGTCTTTCCGAGATCTTTCATCTCGAATTCCTTCTTTAAATAATCAATTGCCTTTTGGAGTTCTATGGGAGTTCCAATAAGGTTTATGTCATCGACATATACGGCAAGTACAACAAATTCCGATGTTGTTTTCTTTATAAAAACACATGTGCAAATGGCATCATTTATATAGCCTTCCTTTAATAAATACTCACTAAGACGATTATACCACATTCGTTCTGATTGTATTAGACCATACAAAGATCTTTGCAATTTGATTGAAAACATTTCCCGGGACTTTGAATTATGAGTGTTTGGCATTTCGAATCCATCGGGAATTTTCATGTATATCTCATTATCAAGTGAGCCATAAAGATAGGCAGTAACCACATCCATTAAATGCATGTCAAGCTTTTCAAGGACAACAAAACTAATGAGATAACGAAAAGTTATAGCATCCATTATGGGTGAATATGTCTCTTCATA
Source organism: Nicotiana benthamiana (assembly GCA_034376525.1). NCBI lineage: Eukaryota > Viridiplantae > Streptophyta > Magnoliopsida > Solanales > Solanaceae > Nicotiana > Nicotiana benthamiana. The sequence continues at coordinate 155,165,142 of CM067339.1, forward strand.
ATCGACACCAGGACTTTGAGAAAATCCTTGTGCAACAAGGCGTTCCTTATATCTTTGTACCTTGTTTTTCTCATTTCTCTTGCGTACAAAGACCCATCTATAGCCAACAGGCTTAACACCATTAGGTGTTTCAACTATAGGCCCAAAAACTTTACGTTTTGCAAGTGAATTCAATTCTGATTGGATTGCTTCTTGCCATTTTGGCCAATCAAGTCTTTGTCGACATTCTCCAACAGATTGAGGTTCAAGATCCTCACTTTCTTGCATAATGCTAGATGCAACATTATATGCAAAGACATAATCCACCACTATATACACTCGATTAAAATTTATCTCATTATCGATTGGATTTATTGATAGTTCCTTATTTTCCTGAGTCTCGGGCTCAATGGATTCTTCATGAATCTCAGAATTTATTAAATCGTGAATTTCCTCATGAGATTATTTCGTAGTGTCATTTTGATCATTTGCTTTCCTTTTTCTAGGATTTCGATCTTTGGAACCTAATGGCCTGCCAATTTTTAGGCGTGCTTTCGACTCATTAGATATGACACTAGAAGATTGTCCAGTAGGGACATCAATACGGATTGGAACATTCTCTGCGGGGATGTGAGATTTTGTTATCCTTTTCAAGTCCGTGAATGCGTCAGGCATTTGATTTGCTATTCTTTGCAAATGGATAATATTTTGCACCTCTTTTTCACAAATAGAGGTATGTGGATCAAGATGAGATAATGATGGATTTTTCCACAAAAATTCCCGTTTGGTTTCACCTACTTCTCCCCCTAATTTTGGAAAAAGTGTCTCATCGAATCGACAGTCTGCAAATTGTGCAGTGAACAAATCCCCTGTCAAGATTTCGAGGTAGCGAATAATGGAGGGCGATTCAAACCCAACATATATTCCTAACCTTCTTTGCGGATCCATTTTGGTGCGGTATGACGGTGCTACAGGCACATATACTGCGCATCCAAAAATTCTTAAATGGGACATATTAGGTTCATGACCCAAAACTAATTGCAACGGGGAATATTTGTGATAATTCGTCGTTCTGAGACGAACTAACATTGCTGCATTCAAAATGGCGTGACCCCAAACCGAAGTGGGCAGCCTCGTTTTCATGAGTAATGGTCTTGCAATCAACTGCAGACGTTTAATTAAAGATTCTGCAAGACCATTTTGAGTGTGAACATGAGCTACAGGATGTTCCACTTTTATCCCAATTGATAAGCGATAATCATTAAATGCTTGGGATGAAAACTCAGCAGCATTATCTAGTCTAATAGACTTAATTGGATTATCAGGAAATTGTGCTCGTAATCAAATTATTTGTGCCATTAATTTTGCAAACGCAAGGTTGCGTGATGACAATAGGCACACATGAGACCATCTAGAGGATGCGTCTATTAAGACCATAAAATATCTAAAGGACCCACTAGGTGGGTGAATAGGTCCACAAATATCCCCTTGTATACGTTCCAAAAACGTAGGTGACTCAGTTCCAACCTTTGTTGGTGATGGTCTAATAATTAACTTGCCTTGATAACAAGAAGTGCAAGAAAATTCATTATTTAAAAGAATCTTTAAATTCTTTAATGGATGCCCATATGAGTTTTCTATAATCCGTCTTATCATAATTGGTCCAGGATGTCCCAATTGATCATGCCAAAGTATAAAAGTATTGGAATCAGTAACCTTTTGGTTTACTGTGGAATGTGCCTAAATTGCACTAATTTTTGTCCAATACAGGCCACAAGATAAAGATGGGAACTTCTCAATTACCCTCTTTTGGCCAGAGATATTCTTTGTAATGATGAGGTATTCAAGATTATTCTCATCTATATTCTCAATATGATATCCATTTTGACGGATATCTTTAAGACTCAACAAGTTCCTCTTGGACTTGGAAGAGAACATTGCATTCTCTATGATAAATATTGTTCCTTTAGGCAGAGTTATAGTTGCTCTCCCGGAGCCTTCAATCAATTTACTACTACCAGAAATTGTAGTAATATCTGCCTTACACATACTTAAATGAGAGAAATATTTCTTCTCTTTGAATATCATATGTGTGGTACATGAATCAATTAAACAAATTTTTTTACAATTGGACGTTGATCCAAGTTTGCTTTGTGAGATATCCATATTTGCTTCCCATGGTTTGACATACAAAAGAAATATACGAAAAATATTAGTATTTTTTTTTTATAGATATGAGAATAAACAAATTTAAGTCTATGATTCAACATAATAGTTTCAGTGCGGTCATTATGAAAAAAAATATCTTTTATCATAGTTGTTCTCCTTTTAATACTCTTGTATCCGTTGCTTAATAATTAAACAATATTTTCAAAATCTGCTGAGGTTAGTCGATTAACTAAGTCGGATATCGACTAACATGCCTTGCGGAAAAGGTCCAGTTTAATAGAATATATTGGTTAATCGATTACCTGTTATGTTAATCGATTAACTTACTGAAAAATCATTACAAATAAAGCATAATTTGAACCATATCACAATAATAGATAACTTATGTAAACTATGATAATTGTTTATTTATTAACTACTACGAATAAGTAGAAATAAAAATATCAAACTGCTCAATCTTCTTTAACCATGGATCCATCACCGATCAAGTGATCTATTTTCCCCTCAGGGTGCTCAAAGAAGTCTGCCACATCCAAGTGGGTGATGTCAAAATTATTGTCAGAGACAAAATTGGTTTCAGGGCCTTTACTCTTTAGATATGCTTGATAAAGCTCAACCAAATGTCTTGGTACACAGCAAATTTTTGCCCAGTGCCCTTTTCCACCGCAACGATAACATATAGTTTCTGAACTATTTGCTTTTGGATTCTCATAATTCCATTTCTGCTTTTGGTGGTTATATCTCTTTGGGGGTGACTAACACCAGGAAAATTTCTTCCTTGTCCACGTCCACGGTCATGACCCCGACCACGATCACGACCATGATTAAAGCCATAGCCTTTTCCACGCTTAGCATAATGGGAATACACCTTATCTACTTCAGGAAATGGTGTAGACCCAGTGGGTCGATTTTCGTGATTTCTCATGAGCAGGTCATTGTTTCGCTCAGCCACAAGGAGAAGAGAAATCAGCTCAGAGTACTTTTTGAAACCTTTCTCTCTGTACTGTTGTTGCAGAACCATATTGGAGGCATGAAACGTTGTAAACGTTTTTTCAAGCATATCATAATCAGTTATAGTATCTCCACAGAGTTTCAATTTAGAAGTAATTCTAAACATTGCAGAATTATATTCAGAAACAGACTTAAAGTCTTGGAGCCTCAGATGAGCCCAATCATATCGTGCTTGTGGCAGAGTGACCAACTTTAAGTTGTCATATCTCTCCTTTAAGCCATTCCACAAGATAAGTGGATTTTTGACTGTGAGATATTCAATTTTCAAACCTTCATCAAGGTGATGGCGCAAGAAAATCAAGGCCTTAGCACAATCTTGGGTGGATGTATTATTTCTGTCTTTAATGGCGTCTCCAAGACCCATTGCATCCAAATGGATTTCAGCATCCAACACCCATGTCATGTAGTTCTTGCCCGAAATTTCAAGGGCAACGAACTTTCTTTTCATAATGTCAGACATAATTAAAACAAAATTAGAAGGAAAAAAAATACCTTAATTTTCTCAAAGAGATTCTTGAGATAGTAGAGCTTCGTGCTGATAACGTGTTATAAATAATAAGGAACAAGAGCAATATTGTAGAGAAAGAGAGAGAGAAAATTCTTACTGAATTTTAAGGTGGTTTACAATGGGGTAAGACCCCTCTATTTATAGGAGGAAAAATAACTTAGCCTCAAAGTAAAACTCTACAAGATAGACATTCACTCTAAATAAAATTCTATTCTTAACATCTTTCATTTTATCATATATTTTGCCTCAATTTGTTCCATATTAAAGGGACATATACGCAATACACTTCATGATAAAATACATAGATAAAAGTTCACTTCTCAAGGCAAAATAATGTCATAGTTCCAACGCATCATAAAGTCTTATTAGGAATCAAATTCCTCCACCAATTTCAATTCGGACACGGCAGTGTTATCTCACGCCATCCTTAGCTTGTAGTACTTAGAATTCATCCAGGAGTCAACTTCCTTCCCCAACTTCAACTTGAGAACAAAAGAATTATGCCACGCCACTGCAGCTAATCCCACATCGGCAATTTCTCTTTTAAGTCGTCTCTTTCATGCCTATATAAACCGATGCGCTCGTATTTGTAAGCATCAATTCACAGTATTTACAAGTCACTTGAGTCTATTTTTGTGGTCTCAGAAGCGTTACCGCGAAAGTAATTTCTTTTTCTTTTTTTGTGATTTTTTTGTTATTTTTTTCTTTTATATAAGTCAAGCGAGAAAGATATGTTCTTTTTCAACAATATGATCCACACATGAAGAAGACAATCTTGGGGTGTGAGAGGATGAGTACTTATCCTTGTCCAATTATTGGAGAGATTACTCCTAAAATGACCTGATTCTTGGAGAGATTACTCTCAAAATGGCCCGATTCTTGGAGTGATTACTCTCAAAATGGCCCGATTCTTGGAGTGATTACTCTCAAAATGGCCCGATTCTTGGAGAGATTACTCTCAAAACGGCTCGATTCTTGGAGTGATTACTCTCAAAATGGCCCGATTCTTGGAGAGATTACTCTCAAAATAATCCAATTCTTGGAGAAATTACTCTCAAAATGGCTCAATTCTTAGAGAGATTACTCTCAAAATGGCGCGACTACCGGAGATACCAACTTAAGATGCGAAGGGACTCATATGTCCACCTTAAGATTGGAAAGTTATAGTTCCTTTTAAGGACAAACCCACGAATAGGCCAACTTAAGGTAAAGAGACTTATATGTCCACCCTAAGATTGTAAAGTTATAAAGCTTTAACTCGAAGATGACATCAACTTGAACACTTGGAACTCTTTGAAGATTTGGCGGACTTTGCAGACTTCAACTCACATATTTGGAGGGCTTAAACAATTCCACTTTAAGACCAACGAATTTGATGACTGAAACTTGAAGACCGATGAACTTGAAGACTTCAACTTTGAGACTTGGAGGGTCTAAGTATTTCAACTTGAAGATCACCGAATTTGAAGACTTCAACTTGAAGACCGACGGACTTGAAGACTTCAACTTTGAGACTTGGAGGGCTTAAATATTTCAACTGAAGATCAACGGATTTGAAGACTTCAACCTGAAGACCGACGGGGTTGAAGATTTCAACTTGGGGACTTCAACTTTGAGATTTCGAGGGCTTAAGTGTTTCAGCCTCTCTTTTGCTTTACGTTGTTCGACTTTTATCTTAGTCGCATAATTTTCAGCTTTACGTGCTTGTAACAAATGATTCATATCTTGTAGTGGGAGAGTCCAAATAATGAACCATTTGATTTTTCGAAAATCAAACTTCGATATATAAAATATATCCAAAATTCAGAATCAAACACCTTCAGAATCGTCCCAAATAATATTTTGAAACCAACTTTATATTGTACCTCGCTATCAATTCCATATTTGCGCAGTCTCACTAGAAAATCATATCTTGGTGTAGTAATGTTGAAATTACGAACCTTTTGATTTTTTGAATACTAGACTTCAATATCTACGACATATCCAATATTCTCTATCAAATAACTTCAGAATCGTCCTAGATAATAATTTGAAATCAACTTTAGGTTCTACCACGTTGAAAATTTCAGATTTGCGCAAGTTCGCCAAAAGTTTTGTATCTTGAAGTAGGAACGTTAAAATCATGAACCGCTTGATCTACTGAAAACTTAACTTCCAGATATATAACATATCCAAAATTCGAGATTTAATGCCTTACGGATACATTCAGATAATATTTCGAAGTCAATAATAAATTCTAATACACCGACAATTTTAGATTTGCGCGACTTCACCAAATATTTTGTACCTTGATGTGGAAGCCTCGAGATCGAAAGACGTGTTACTTGTCATAAATCAAAATTTAAGAGTCATATTCTCACAAATATCTTAAAGTTCAAATCTAACTAAATTTGAAATGTTGTGCCAAACAATCTTTTCCGTATACTTGTATTTCCTTTTGATGTCGTTTCTCTTCCCTCCTTTTTTTAGGCAGAGATACAACAAAAGACATTGACAATCATCTTTTGGACGTGTTTGCTCTATAAAACGTTGTATTTTTCTCATCTCATTGACTAACAACTATAAGCGTCAGTCAACTCTTGATATCTCAAACATTTCTGCTAAAAGTGGATGGATAAGAGCTATCGGTATGCGCGAGACTTTGAGTTCCAGTTGCAATTGTGAGGTGCAGTTGACGAAATGTTCGGATATATACCATAACCATGAATTTAGTTTAAATATAATTTTTAGTATAATAATATTGTTCAAAGTTTTAATAAATAGATTATAGATTAGTCAGTATTATTTGCTTATATAATAGATAATTTTGTGTATAGAGTTTAGCTTATACATGAAAGATTAAATCATCGATTCTTATAAATATAAAGTTTGAGTTCACAATCTAATGATGAAATGGACAAACCATTAGGAATGATTGTAGCACAAGATTAAATATAATTTATCTTAATTATGAGAATGGTTTAATTCCAACTTCTTGTGCTAGTACATTTTATATGTATTGAACGGACCAGTAGAGATGACTATTTTATACTGACTTAATAAAATAAACTCTCTAGCCATTAAATATACTTATACTCTTAATCTTGATATAATTATTATTAGCTGTGTATACTATTGTTATTTTTATTTTTTAAAAGGTGAGATTCTTTCGTGGGTCAATATGCCTCGTAAATTGGATAATAATAATGTATCTTGGCAAAGTAGTAGTTAGTTGATGGAATCAATGCCTCAGTTCAGAGATTGATGATACGCCTTTATGAAAGCTTATCGGTGAATTTTGTATCCGACACATGAAATAAGCTAAGCGAAAGTCTAAAAGAAATAATTAATAAATTAAATCGTCAGTAATTTAATATAACTGATTAGTATCTGAATCTTAACATGGAGAGTTAAATAAGATTTAATGGATGAATTTCAAAATTGAATAAGGAGTGCAATTACAAATTTTTAGTGGAATACTTTATAATTAATTATGGTGGATATTAATTTCAAAAATTAGAAATTAATTCCATTATTGGAGCCTTGTTAATTAAATTTTATGGTCCCAGATGTGCCTAGATAATTGGAAATAAAGGAATTCTTTTTTTGGTGGAAAGAAAAATCTAACAGGTTTTGAAAAAGGGTTTTAACCCTTAAAACTTGTGCTATAAATACATAAGGTTTTCCACCTAGATGGTGAAATACATGGTGGCTGAATTTTTCAGCCATATTTTTCTAGAAATTTCGCCCACACAAAATTACTATTTTCGGGTATTATTCAGGTAACAACAGTAGAAGATCGTGGAATGTTCGGAGAACGTGATTGTGCGGGTGGTGGAGAATTCATTGAGTTGCTATGTAATTGGAGTCTCACCTGATAACGGAGTTTTGTTCACACTTCAAGAGGTAACCCGTGAAATCTCGTTTATGCTAATTGTCTAGATTACATGTGATTTTGATACTAGAATTGTTTCCACTGCATATAATTATCCATAGATTGGTATCAGAGTCTACTCACATCTGCTTAGATAACTAATTTTTTTTTATGAAACAAGAATATCATGTTTATGTGCTTTTTTGAATTACATGTATATGTTGTTTTCTGAAATACTGCACTACTATTTTGTGAATTAACTATGAAAAATTTTAGATTATTCTTGTAATCATGAGATATATGCTTTCTTATTGATATTTGATTGAGATGATCTGGATTTTTTGGGTAACCCAAAAAAAATGCAAAATCTAATTTTGACCGAATTGTCGGTATTTTCGAAGGTTGGAGAACTTGACGAACTTTGATTAAGCTGAAATTTGGTGGATCCATGGGAAACGACATGGTGAGAAAAACTCACTGAACTCACTGCTTCTAGCAGTGAGTTATGGTATTTTTTGGCCTTTTGAGGCTGTTTGGACTGTGTTTTGGACGTTTTTTATTTTCTGAAAATTATCTTTTAATAATTTTGAATTGTTTTTAGTTCAATGATGGTGGAAGTGAATTCCATGGTCTCCATGATTAAATACTGGTGATACAATATGTTTATACATTGGCTATTAGTAAATAGGTGTGTTGATGTATTAAATTCAATAATAGAGGTGTATGATTTTATTGACTAGGTCTTACAAAGTATAATTGATATTGTGTCATGATATAACTATTTTGTAAGAAAGTTAAATCCTCTGTTTGATATGCTGGATGACTGATAATTGGAGCATTTGACGTATTTTTGCATAAGAATGTTTCCAAATTTTAATTTATGTTTTCATGCCCTACGTGATTACTAGTCATGGATTTTCGATTGAAAAGTTTTATTCTCTGGTTGGAGGTTGTAATTAAGTGAAATTTGACGATATTTTGTATGAGTTTTATAGTATTAGCATGGATTTTAAGCTGTAGTCTATAATCTGCCATAAAATAATTTTATGAGCTACATGTATCTTCACTTGTAAATTGAGAATTTGTGAGTAATAAATAGCTACCACTAAAGTGGTTTGTTTATTTGAACTCATGAAAACTTCTTAATAAATTTGTACATGTGACATTGTGTCTATTCATGGATTGAGCATTATGATTAATAAGTAGGATCCACAAAATGGTCTATTTATTTGTGTCATGAAAATCTGCTTAATGTACCATATGAAAATTATCCTTGATAAATTTATATTAGTGGTGGAGGTTCCTAACTAGGAAAAGAGTTTTATCTTTGGGTACTAGTGAGACCAACTCCACTCATGAGAAGAGATATTGCGTTTTTGCCGAAAGGGAGAAAATATAATATCTTAGGTTCTTGTGCATTTAATAAAAGGATAATTTATTCCAAAAGGAAATATTGTATATCCAAGAAATAGGAAGAACATAATATATGCCTTGAGCTCATAGTATAATTATAAGGAAAATGAAAATTAATATCATATTTTTTCAATTCATGAAACTGCTTAAAATTGTTATTCTCTGAGTTTGGTTACAGGTTAGAAGTCATGAATTTGATGAACTACGATTGACCTGAAACTTGATAGGTTCATCGAAAACGATCTAGTGAGAAAAACTCACTGCTATGCAGTGAATCATGTTGTTTTTTGGCATTTCAAGGTTATTTAGATAAGTTTTCAAGCAGTTTATTAAATTGAATTTGTTATAAATATGAAAAATTATTCTTTATATATCGGCTACATTTGTGTTAAATCTTAAACATGATGGTTTAACTCAATATTATATATAACAAGAATGCAAATTACATGGATTTAATCCTAAATACGCCCAAAAAAAACTTATTCAAATTTGGTCTAGTTTTGGTGATCGTAAATTTTACGATCTCCAAATGATCTGAAATTCGGTAGGATCATTAGAAACGATAATTTAAGAACTAACTGCTATGCACTGAATCACATCGTATTTTGACGATTCAGGGTCGTTTAGATGAGTTTTTTTGAAGTTTTGGCGAATATTTATAATGTGATTTACATACAAAAAGTCATTCTTTCTATCATTTTATTTGTGTCTAATCTGGAAAATGATAACACATGTTAATTTGACATGTATTGGCATATGATAAGAATGTAGGTCATATTTTAAATTCTTAAAATGCTTTAAATGGTAATTTTTCAAATTTGGTCGCAATTTTTGGAGATTGTGATTTTAACGATCATCAATTGATGTGAAATTTGGTAGGCTTATCATAAACAACCCAGTGAACAATACTCACTGCTATGCAATGACAAAACGTTAATTTTAGTGTTTTAAGACTACGTAAATGTGGTTTTGAGCATTTTTTTAGTTGTGGAACTTAATCCTCATATAAAAGTTCATGGTTGTGATAAAGTGGTGATAAGAATTAACCCTTATAATCTCCATTTTTTTATTTATAGTGAGATAATAAATTTATGCGTTGACGTTAGGTCTTCCTCCATATCGGATAAATTTATTATGAACTCACCGGATATAGTTACTACTTACTGATAACTTGTATTAATTCTCTATCTCAGTTTAAGGGTTGAATCAGTTTTGTAACCAAAATACAATCATGATTAAGTAGTGATAGAAATATATTTCTATCGTCTTTCACTATTAATTTCAGGTGAATAATAAATTTACGCGTTGACTTTAGGTCTTCCTCCATATCGGATAAATTTATTGTAAGCTCACTGTGTGAAATACTAGTAATTGATATCATGTACTTACTTTTCATCTGAGTATACATGTTGGATCAATGGAACTAGAGCTATTAAAAATGATGTTCACTTGACTTACATTAACATTATACTCTCTATCTGAGTTGTGTCTGTTTTAATTATTAGAGTGAATAACCTGGCATTACATATGTATGTTGCAAGAGTAGCTCTTTTTCCAACGAAATTGTTATTCAAGAATGCATGACATATATGTGCAGTGTGTTTAACATTTTTGTACTAAAAAGTTATATACAATTGACAGGTAATAATAGTATACTATCCATCTGAGTTGGTTCTATTTATTTTTGGATTGTATAATTCTTGCATTATATAATATATTTTGCATGAATGATTCTTTTTCCATCAAAATTTATTATTCGAGATGCATTATCACTACCCGTATTTCTCACCATCGGGATTCGTGATGGCGCCTACTAGTGAGAGCTAGGCAAGACAATCATTAGCTACTTACTTCATTAGCGCATTTCTTCTCTTTTAGCAGATACAAGTCAATAACATGAAGATAGATTAAGCGGAAGATAACAATATACTTCTTTATATGAACATGATTTCTAATACAATCATTTGAATTTCGACAACCCAGAACTGGTGTCACGGTTTCACAGACGGTCTAGGAATACTACACATAAAGGTTTGAAAGAAATAAGCTCAACACTGTCTCCAGAAATACATGAAGAAACAGGAATGTAATAAAAGGAGACGCCAGGGGCTATGAACGCCTACAGGGCTATGGCCGCCTGATGAATAAGATCCAGCAATATTACTGCGGTAAAAAATCTACAACATTGGGGTCTGCACAAAAGAGTACAGAGTATAGTATCAGCACAATCGACCCCATGTGCTGGTAAGTGTCTAGCCTAACCCCGGCGAAGTAGTGACGAGGCTAGACAAGACTTCCATATAAACATGTGCAGTAATATATATATATATATATATATATATATATATATATATATATATATATATAGCGAAAAAATAATAAGAGTAACCATTTTAAATGGGGAGGGAACACGCTTCAGGAATAACAGATAATACAGAAATTCAAAAGAATAATAAGGAACATCAATAAATTATTCCTAATAAGGTAAATAAAAGCAGACTCACTGTCTGTACACATCTCGTTGCAGGCGTGCAACCCGATCCCATTTCTCAATGTTTCCGTTTTATGCGTACCACCCGCTCTCATTTTATCAAACCTCTTGGTAGGTGTACCACCCGCTCACATTACATTATATCAACAATTCTTCCAAATGAGATTTACTCTAATAATACAACAATTAGTACGACCCCATAAGACATCAAGTACACAATAATTATGATTCGCTGAGAAAAATAAATAATGACAAGTAGCAATTAATTATGGGCTTTAAGGAGCAATTAGGAAATTTAGTATTTAATGTGTCAAATGTCAAGTAGCAATTAAGTCACATAATCATGTAGCAATTACGTCATAAATTCATGACATAACGTTCCACAAGGATACCTTAATTCAATAATAACAAGTAACACAATAAAAGGGAGATGTCAACACAAAGTGTCACAGTCATAGTGGAATAAGATAATTAAATGCGCTTGAACTGATAACAATAAGAAATCATAACAAACGGCAATAGGTGCACGGCATCACCCTTGTGCTTTTACTCTCATCCTTACCAAGTAATGATATCATAAATGTGCACGGCATCATCGTTCGTGCTTTTACTCTCTTTCCTCGTATATAATCAATAGAATCGGTATCGAATGGTACATCGTGCGGTACGGCATTACTCTTCGTGCTTTATTCTCTTTCCTCACATATAATCAATAGAATCGGCACGGAATGATGCATCGTGTGGCACGGCATCACCCTTCGTGCTTTACTCTCTTTCCTTACATACAATCAATACAATGAATGGCATCACCCTTCGTGCTATAACACTCTTCCTCATCCAATCAACAATCACAAACAATGGCAATGGAATAATAAAACAATAATGGAAATCCCGGCAAGGGAATATAAACAAACAATTAAAACCCGACAAGGGTACAACATCAATAATCTCAACATCCTGGCAAGGAAAATATTCAATAATCAACAACATCCCATCAAAGGGAAAATATTCAATAATCAACAACGTCCCAGCAAGGGAATAGATCAATAACTCTTTCTCTTTCTTTCTCTTTCATTTCATAGTTCACATTATCACTCGAGCCAATGCTCCAAACATTTACTTATCTCATGTACCTTCACAATTTGTATTTCAACTCGAGCCAACGCTCCACGGAGTTTAAAGATCACAATTCCTTTCACATACTCTTTACAACATATCGAAGTCATCAATTAAGCATGGAAGGTATAAGAAAATCCAAACTATTCGCAAAATAAGGACTCACGGTCATGCTAAACACCAATGCATACATCATACTCAGCAATTAGCAAGTAACATGTAAGACTCAACTCATATTCCCTCAAGCTAGGGTTAAGCCAAACACTTACCTCGATGCCTCGAATTCATCTCAAGCCTCAACTATGGCTTTACCCCTTGGTTCCACCACAAAATTGCTCGAATCTAGTCACAAATTACTTAAATACATCAACAATTGCTAAATGAATCAATTTGGATGTATAAAAAATGAATTTCTCAAAATTTTACCCAAAAAGTCCAAAAAAATCCTGTGGGCCCACATGGTCAAAACTCAAAGTTCGAACCAAAACCCGGTTACCCATTTCCCCCACGAATCCATATCTATGATTTGTTTTGAAATGGGACTTATATCGAGGTCCAAACCCCCAATTTCTAAAAAACTTAGGTTCTACCCAAAACCCCAAATTTACCCATGAAAATCATTGAATTTAAGTGGAAAATATTTTAGATGATGCAAATGGTTGAAGGAATTAAGTAAAAATTGACTTACAAATAATTTGGAGGAAGTTTTGTTCTTGAAAAATTGCCTATATGGTTTGGGTCTTGAAAGAATGGTGAAATAGTGGAAAACGACTAAGTATAAAAATTGTTGGGTCTCTGATGTCGCAATTGCGAACTGGGGTTTGCGGCCAAATGTGGAAAATACAAAGCTGGGTTCGCATTTGCGAACCCTTACTAATTTGATAGTTTTCGTATTTGCGAACTTAAGATCGCATTTGCGATATGCCTAAACTCGCATTTGCAAGCACAAGGATCGCATTTGCGATCAGCGCCAAAATTTCCTTGTTCGTATTTGCGAGAAAATGGATCGCATTTGCGATCCTATGCCCAGGTCCAAGGTTTCGCATTTGCGACTCAAAGCTCGCATTTGCGAACTTGCAATTGTGAGGCTTATCTTCGCTAAATCGAAAATCACATAAGCAAAATACCAGATTTGTTTACAAGTTCAAAAATGCAATCCGACACCTATCCAAAACTCACCCGAGCCCTCGGGCTCCAAACCAATTATGCATACAACCTAAAAAATATCCTACGGACTTATTCGTGCGATCAATTCGCCAAAATAACATCATATACATCGAATTAAGCCTCAAAATTCATAATTTCTTCTAAATTTTCATAAAACATAAAATTTCCATTCTAAGTCCAGAACACATCAAACGACGTTCATTTTCAATCAAATTTTACAGAAAGCGCTTAAACCGCATATAAGACCTGTACCGGGCACCGAAATCAAAATATTGGCCCGATACCAATACGTTCTAATCGAATTTTATTTCAAATTTCCTTAAATATTTGCAAAAAATAATTTCACATAAAAACTCATTTCTCGGGCTTGGGACCTCGGAATTCGATTCCGGGCATACGCCCAAGTCCCGTATTTTCCTGCGGACCCTCCGGGATCGTAAAATCATGGGTCCGAATCCATTTGCCCAAAATATTGACCGAAGTCAAATTTATTCAATTTAATATCAAAATTCAGCATTTTTCTCACTGAATTCATATTTGAGCTTTTCAACTACGCGACCGAATTGCACACGCAAATCGAGGCAACCCTGAATGGGGTTTTCAAGGCCTCGAAGGTACAGAATGGTAAGAAAACAAGTGATGACCCATGTGGGTCGTCACATCCTCCACCTCTAAAATAATTGTTCGTCCTCGAACGGACAAAAGAGAGAAGTACCTAAGTCAGGGAAAAAAGATAACGATGTCAATTTTGCATATCAGACTCGAACTCCCAGGTCGATGCCTCAGGGGGCTGACCTCTCCACTAAACACGAACAGAAGGAAAACTCTTGGATCTCAACTAACGAACCTGCCGGTCTAGAATGGATACCGGCTCCTCCTCATAAGACACATCCTTGTCCAAATGGATAGTGCTGAAATCTAATACGTGGGCTGAATCTCCGTGATACCTCTGAAGCATGGATACATGAAAAATCGGATGCACGGCTGATAAGTTAGGCGTCAATGCATGTCTATAAGCCACATCCCCCACTCGATCAAGCATCTCAAACGGACCAATGAATCTAGGGCTAAGCTTTCCCTTCTTCCCAAACCTTATCACGCCCTTCATTGGCAACACTCGGAGCAATACTTGCCCACCAACCATAAATGCCACATCTCGAACCTTGCGGTCTGCATAACTCTTTTGCCTAGACTGAGCTAAATGAAGCATATCGTGAATGATCTTGACCTTGTCCAAGGCCTCCTGAACAAAATTTGTACCCAACAACCGGGCCTATCCCGGCTCAAACTGTCCCACCGGAGACCGACACCACCTACCATATAAGGCCTCATAAGGAGCCATCTAAATGCTCGATCGGTAACTGTTGTTGTAGGCAAACTCCATTAAGGGCAAAAACGGATCCCATGAGCCCTCAAAATCAATGACACATGCTCGGAGCATATCCTCTAAAATTTGAATAGTCCTCTCAGACTGACTGTCCGTCTAGGGATGAAAAGTTGTGCTCAACTCCACTTGAGTGCCCAATTCTCGCTGAACTGCCTTCCTGAAATGCAGGGTAAACTGCATACCCCGGTCCAAAATGATAGATACAGGCACACCATGAAGGCGAACAATCACCTGAATATAGATCTCAGCTAACCTTTCCGATGACTAGGAGACTGCCACAAGAATGAAATGCGCTGACTTGGTTAGCCTATCAACAATGACCCAAACTGCGTCAAACCTCTTCCGAATCAACGAAATTCCAGTAACGAAATCCATGGTAATCCTCTCCCACTTCCATTCGTGAAGTTGAATCCTCTAGAACAATCCTTCAGGCCTCTGATGCTCATACTTGACCTGCTGACAGTTCAAACATCGAGCCACATACGCTACAATATATTTCTTCCTTCTACGCCGCCAATAATGTTGCCGTAAATCCTGGTACATCTTCGCGGCGCCCGAATGAATAGAGTACCAGGAACTATGGGCCTCCACTAAGATCAATTCCCGAATCCCGTCAACGTTAGGCATGCAAACTTGCCCCTGCAATCTCAAAATACCATCATCACCTAAGGTCATATCCTTGGCACCTCCACGCTGCACCGTGTCTCTAAGGACACATAAATGGGGATCATCAAATTACCGATCACGGATATGCTCCAATAACAAAGAACGAGCGATCGTGCAAGCTAATACTCGGCTAGGCTCAGAAATATCCAACCTCATAATTCAATTGGCCAAGGCCTGAACATCCAAAGCAAGTGGTCTCTGGCTTACCGGAATATAAGCAAGACTGCCCATACTGGCCGACTTCCTACTCAACGCATCAGCTAGCACATTGGCCTTTCCAGAGTGATACAAGATATTAACATCATAATCCTTCAACGACTCCAACCACCTTCTCTGCCTCAAATTCAATTAATTTTGCTTGAACAAGTACTGAAGGATCTTATGATCAGTGAACACCTCACATGCTACGTCGTACAGATAATGCCTCCAAATCTCAGCGCTTGAACAATAGTTGCCAACTCCAAATCATGCACTGGATATTTCTTCTCATGAATCTTCAACTGCCTCGAAGCATAGGCAATAACCTTGCAGTTCTGCATCAACACTGCACCAAGCCCCATATGGGAAGCATCACAATAGACTGTGTAAGACCCTGATCCTGTGGGCAAAACACCGATGCCGTAGTCAGAGCTATCTTGAGCTTCTGAAAGCTCGCCTCACACTCATCCGACCACCCGAACTGGGCACCCTTGTGGGTCAACCTGGTCATCGGGCTGCAATAGATGAAAACCCCTCCACGAACCGATGATAGTAGCCCGCTAATCCCAAGAAACTCCGAATCTCTATAGTTGATGCTAGTCTAGTCCAATTCTTGACTGCATCGATCTTCTTGGGGTCCACTTGAATACCCTCTGCTGATACAACATGACCCAGAAATGCAATTGAACCCAACCTGAATTCACATTTCAAACTGACTCGCATTCAGAGTCTAAAGAACCACTATATGGTGTTGCTCGTGCTTCTCCCGGCTGCGGGAGTATATCCATATATCATCAATGAACACTATCACAGATGAATCCAAATAAGGCCTGAACACCCGGTTCATCAAGTCCATGAAAGCTGCTGGGGGATTCGTCAACTCGAACGACATAACTAAGAACTCATAATGCCCGTACTGAGTGCGGAAAGCTGTCTTAGGGACATTAGATGCCCTAATCCTCAACTGATGGTAACCATATCTCGAGTCAATCTTGGAAAATACCTTGGCACCTTGAAGCTAGTCGAACAAATCACGAATCCTAGACAGTGGATACTTATTTTCTACTGTTACCTTGTTCAATTTCCGGCAATCAATATCCATACTCATCGACCCATTCTTTTTCTTGGAAAATAATACTGGTGTACCAACCCCATGTTGAGACATTGGGTCTAATGAAACCCTTCTCAAGCAAATCCTGCAACTATTCTTTTAACTCCTTCAACTCTGGCAAGGCTATACGATATGGCATAATAGAAATGGGCTAAGTGACCAGTGCCACATCAATGAAAAAGTCAATATCCATGTGGGCGGCATGCCCGGCAGGTCTGAAGGAAAGATATCAGGGAACTCTTGAACAATGGAAACAGAATCAATAGAGGGGACCTCAGCATTGGAATCACGGACATAAGCCAAATAAGCCAAACACCCCTTCTCGACCGTACATCGAGCCTTCACATACGAGATAACACTGCGAGTGGAATAAACAGGAGTCCTTCTCTACTATAAACTAGGCATACCCAGTAAAGCTAAGGTCACAGTCTTGGCATGACAATCCAAGGTAGCGTAGTAAGGTGATTACTAGTCCATCTTGAATATAACATCAAACGAATCATGTCCAGAAGAAGCAAGTCTATACGAGTATCAAATCCGACAATAACCACTATACATGAACAATGGATGCAATCCGCCATAATAGAATCATCCAGCAACGTCAACACATAAATAGGGCACTCAAAGAATCACTAGGCATAACCAGATATGGCACATAGTAAAATCGAAGCTTCTCTACCACATACCAGGACAATACGTGCACCTCCACCTCTAATCCTTTTACCTCCACCTCTAGAATATCTACCTCCACCTCTAATACATTTAACTCCTCAAAGCCTCTAAAGACGAAGTTGATCTATCACTGGTCTATGCTGCTGCTCAGCTGAATAACCGGTACATGACCTCGCCATTCGCGAAAGGACAAGAGTAGAAGTTTCAATTTAGCATTGAGAAACCAAACGGCACGACAATAAAGAACAAATATGAAACTTTTCTTAACTCTGTAGCCGATAGGGGATTTGTACAGACGTCTACGCACCGATCCCTCAGACTCTACTAAGCTTGTCTATGAACTGTGAAACCCATGTAACCTAGAGCTCTAATACCAACTTGTCACGACCCGGATTTCCCACCATCAGCAGTCGTGATGGCGCCTACTAGTGAGAGCTAGGCAAGCCAATTCTTAGCTACTTACTTCATTAACGCATTGCTTCTCTTTTAACAAAGACAAGTCAATAACATGAAAACAACGGAACTTTGAATAATTAAGTGGAATATAACAAATTTTTTTAATATGAACATGAATTTCTAATACAACGATTTGAATTTCGACTACCCAGAACTGGTGTCACAGTTTCACATACGGTCTAGGAATACTACACATAAAGGTCTGAAAGAAATAAGCTCAACACTGTCTCCAGAAAGTACATGAAAGAAACATGAATGTAGATGAACAGAGACACCAGGGTCTGCGAACGCTTGCAAAGATACCTCGGGTCGCCTAATAAATAAGATCCGGCAATCTCACTGTGGTCCAAAATCTACAACACTAGGGTCTGCAAAAAAGAGTGCAAAGTGTAGTATCAGCACAACCGACCCCATGTGCTGGTAAGTGCGTAGCCTAACCCCGGCGAAGTAGTGACGAGGCTAGACAGGACTACCATATAAATATGTGCAGTAATATATATATATATATATATATATATATATATATATATATATATATATATATATATATATATATATATAGCGAAAAAATAACAAGAATAACCATTTTAAATGGGGAGGGAACATGCTTCGGGGATAACAGATAATACAGAAATTCAAGAGAATAATAAGAAACATTAATAAATTATCCCTAACACGGATAAGCAAAATAAAAGCAGACTTCACTGTCTGTACACATCTCATTGCAAGCGTGCAACCCGATCTCATTTCTCAATGTTTCCATTGTAGGCGTACCAGTCGCTCCCATTTCATCAAACCTCGTGGTAAGTGTACCACCCGCTCCTATTACATTATATCAACAATTATTCCAAATGAGATTTACTCTAATAATGCAACAATTAATACCAATCCATAAGACATCAAGTACACAATAATTATGATTCGTTGAGGAAAACAAATAATGACAAGTAGCAATTAATTATGGGCTTTAAGGAGTAGGAAATTTAGTATTTAATGTGTCGAATATCAAGTAGCAATGAAATCACATAATCATGTAGAAATTATGGCATAAATTCAAGACACGACGATGCACAATGATACCTTGATTCATTATAACAAGTAACATAATAAAGGGAGATGTCAATACAAAGAATCACAGTCATAGTGGAATAAGACAATTAAATGCATTTGAACTGATAACAATAAGAAATCATAACAAACAACAATAGGTACACGGAATCACCCTTCGTGCTTTTGCTCTCATCTTTACCAATTAATGATATCATAAAATGTTCACGGCATCACCCTTCGTGCTTTTACTCTCTTTCCTCGCATATAATCAATAGAATCGCATGGAATAGTACATCGTGCAGCACGACATTACCCTTCATTCTTTACTCTCTTTCCTCACATATAATCAATAAAATCGGCACGGAATGGTACATCGTGCGACACAACATCACCCTTTGTGCTTTACTCTCTTTCCTCACATATAATCAATACAATGTATGGCATCACCCTTCGTGCTTTTACACTCTTCCTCACCCAATCAACAATCACAAACAAGAGCAAGGGAATAATAAAACAATAATGGAAGTCCCGGTAAGGGAACACATACAAACAATTAAAACCCGGCAAGGGTACAACATCAATAATCTCAACGTCCCGACAAGGAAAAATATTCAATAATCAACAACGTCCCAGCAAGGTAAAATATTCAATAATAAACAACGTCCCAGCAAGGGAATAGATCAATAACGCTTTCTTTCTCTTTCATCTCATAGTTCACATTATCACTCGAGCCAATGCTCCAAAGATTTGCTTATCTCATGTACCTTCACAATTTGTATTTCAACTCGAGCCAATGCTTCACGGAGTTTAAAGATCACAATTCCTTTCACATACTCTTTACAACATATAGAACTCATCAATTAAGCATGGAAGGTATAACAAAATCCAAGCTATTCGCAAAATAAGGACTCACAGTCATGCTAGACACCAATGTATAAATACTTCTCACCATGCCTATACATCGTACTCGGCAATTAGCAAGTAACATATAAGACTCAACTCCTATTCCCTCAAGCTAGGATCAAACAAAACACTTACCTCGATGCCTCGAATTTAGCTCAAGCCTCAGCTATGGCTTTACCCCTCAGTTTCACCACAAAATCGCTCGAATCTAGCACAAATTACTTAAATACATCAACAATTGCTAAATGAATCAATTTGAATGCATAAAAATGAATTTCTCAAAGTTTTACCCAAAAAGTCCAAAAAAAAACCCCAAGCCACGTGGTCAAAACTCGAAGTTCGAACCAAAATCATGTTACCCATTCCCCCACGAATCCATATCTATGATTTGTTTTGAAATGAGACCTGAAATCGAGGTCCAAACCCCTAAATTTTGGAAATCCTTGGTTCTACCCAAAATCCCCAATTTTACCCATGAAAATCATTGAATTTAAGTGGAAAGCATGTTAGATGAGGTAAATGGTTGAAGGAATTAAGTAAAAATCGACTTACAAAATGATTTGGAGGAAGTTTTGTCCTTAAAAAATTGCCTATAGGGTTTGGGTCTTGAAAGAATGGTGAAATATGGTGGAAAAAAAGACTAAATATAAAAATTGTTGGGTCTCTGATGTCGCAATTGTGAATTGGGTTTCGCGACCAAATGTGAGAAATGCGAAGCAGGGTTCGCATTTGTGAACCATTACTAATTTGCCAGTTTTGGCATTTGCAATATGCCTAAACTCGCATTTGCGAGCACAAGTGCGATCAGTGCAAAAAGTCCCTTGTTCACATTTGCGAGAAAATGGATCGCATTTGCGATCCTATGCCCAGGTCCAAGGCTTCGCATTTGCGAGCTCGCAATTGCGAGTCTTATCTTTGCAAATGCGAAGATCACAAAAGCAAAATACCAGATTTTTTACAAGTTCAAAAATGCAATCCGACACCTATCCAAAACTCATTCGAGCCTTCGGGCTTCAAACCAATTATGCACACAACCTCAAAATTTCCTACGAACTTATTCATGCGATCAATTCGCCAAAATAACAACATATATATCGAATTAAGCCTCAAAATTCATAATTTCTTCCAAATTTTCATAAAGCATCACATTTCCATTCTAAGTCCGGAACACGTCAAACGACGTCTGTTTTCAATCAAATTTTACAGAAAGCGCTTAAATCACATATAAGACCTGTACCGGGCACCAAAACCAAAATACTGGCCCGATACCAATACGTTCTAATCAAATTTCATTTAAAATTTCATTTAATATTTTCAGAAAACAATGTCACATGAAAATTCATTTCTCGAGCTTGGGACCTCGGAATTCGATTCCGGACATACGCCCAAGTCCTGTATTTTCCTGCGGACCCTCCGGGACTATAAAATTACAGGTCCGGATCCATTTGCCTAAAATATTGACCGAAGTTAAATTTATTCAATTTAATATCAAAATTTAGCATTTTTCTCACCGAATTCATATTTGAGCTTTTCGGCTACGCGCCCAGACTGTGCATGGAAATCAGGGTAATCCTGAATGTGATTTTCAAGGCTTCGGAGGTACAGAATGATAAGAAAATAAGTGATGACCCCTGTGGGTCGCCACATGTATGTATTTATATAAATATTGAATGCAGACTGAATTTTTAGTATTCTGTGTTTTGAATTATTATGATCTATTTAATGTTTTTATCTCAACTCTACAATGACTTTATGTATTTTTTGAATTACTCGTTAAAATTTTCTTTTAGTGATAAGACATTAATTTAAATGATGCAATATCTGTACTTTTTGTTAGAAGAAATTTAATTTCGGTTTTTTGGGTAAATAACAGATGGATATTTATTTTATTTTTCGAATAATTATTGAGTTATTGAGCTTGATAAACCTTTTATCTCTTGCGGTACATGAATGCATGACCTTGTTATTGTACATTAATGTCTCTCCCGAACAGAACAATAATAGTATACCTCATAAGAGAATATGTTCTTCAAAATTGAGTAAAACTTATTTGTGCACTTTTGTGTAAATCATATTAATCTAGATGAGATTTCAAGTTGGTTAAGAATGGACCTTAAGGTGCATTGAAAGTAGAGGCACTACCAACTTGCAGATCCTGTTTGGAAGGAAATTTGACTAAAAGTTGTTTCCCTTCAAAAGGAAATAAAACTAGTGATAAGCTAGAATGAACCCCTTCTGATTTGTATGGTTGAATGAACATACTGGTGAGAGATAGTTTTGAGTATTTTTGTGACATTTACAAATGATTACTCAAAATATTAATATATTTATTTGATGCACCGTAAGTCTTAATGAATTAAGTAAATCAAGATTTTAAGACTTGAAACGGAGAAACACCAAGAAAATATATTAAGTACTGCAATTTGATTGTAGTAGCGAGCACATCTCTAAAGAGTTCTTTTATTACTTATTAGAATAAGGGATTGCATCTCAATTGACTACACCGTAAACTCCATAGTGGAGTGGTGTGATAGAAAGAATAAATAAGACTCTTTTGGACATGGATAGATTAATGAGGTGTTATTCAGATTGCCTTATTTATTTTTGGAATATTTCCTAGAAACTATAAATTACATAATTAATTTAGTTCCTTCTAAGTTAGTACCTGCGACATTTATAGAACAATAGACTGAATGTAAGCTCAGTCCTTGGCATGTTCAGATATAGAATTGTTTTAATATATACTAAAAAGGAAAGCAGATATATAAGTTGGAACTAAGAATGGATAGGTGCATGTTTATTGAATATCCAAGAAAATGAATGGAGTTTTATTTCATTATCCTAAAGAAAATAAGGCAAATTGAAGTTCAAGAACATCAAAACCCACAAGTCGGAATTGACGTTCCATTGCATTTGAGTAGTGGGAGAACGTTAATAGGCATAATATGCCTTTATCAAGTGGGAGTGATGTTTGAACAATGAACACTATAGTAAGAAGTCATTAATATTTCAATGTCGTAAGGTAATGAAGGTAATATTAGTATTACTTTGTCGTAGTGGGAGAATGCTAAAGAAAATCACAGTTCAGTGTACACTCTTGGGATGGTTATAATAACAGGATCCGTGAAGAGTTTAATACTAAATTAGATGGTTACGACAAAGCACAATTGGACAAATATTGCATCAGAAATAACTTGACTAGATTCTTTAACAAAACCTTATTTGGTGAAGATGTTTAATAGTCTTGTAAAAGAATGCCTGGGAAAGTTGTAAATGCATGGTTATGAGTCTAAGTGAGAGATTGTTGAGGCATATACTATTAACCATGCGTTTATATATAGTATATTCTCACAATTCTCATGGTTAAAAGTCTAAGTGGAAGATTGTTGGGATATATACTATTAACCATGAATTTGGTTTAGATATAGTATTTATTATGATAATATTGTTCATTTAATTTTAATAAAGTTTTAATAAATCATATATTAGTCGTTGTCCTTTGCTTATATAGTAGATGATTTAGTGAATAGAGTTTAATTTATACACGAAAAATTAAATCATCAGTTCTTATAAGTATAAAGTTTGAGTTCATAATCTAATGATGGAATTGGACAAACCATCAGGAATGATTGTAGCACAAGATTAAATATAATTTATCTTAATTATAGGAATGTTTTAATTTCAACTTCTTGTGCTAGTACATTTTGAATGTATTGAACAGACCAAGTAGAGATAAGTATTTTATTTTGACTTAATAAAATAAACTCTCTAGTCATTAAATGTGCTGATACTCTTAAATCTTGATATAATTTTTATTAGTTGTGTATATTATTATTGTTTTAATTTATAAAAAGGCGAGATTCTTCCTTGGGTCAATATGCCTGGTAAATTGGATAATAATAATATATATTAGCGAAATAATAGTTAGTTGATGGAATCCATACCTCGGTTCAGAGATTGATGATACACCTTTATGAAAGCTTATAAGTTTTAATGTGTAAAACCGGCCGGTGAATTTTGTATCCGACACATGAAATAAATGAAGCGAAAGTCTAAAGGAAATAATCAATAAATTAGATTGTCAGTAATTTAATATAATTGATTAGTATCTGAATCTTAACATGAGGAATTAAGTAATATTTAATGAATGAATTTCAAAATTAAATAAGGAGTGCTACAAATTTTTAGTGGAATAATTTGTAAGTAATTATGGTGGACATTAATTTTAAAAATTAGCATTAATTCCAAAATTAGAAATTAATTCCATAATTGGAGCCTTGTTAATTAAATGTTATGGTCCCTGTTGTGCCTAAATAATAGGAAATAAAGGAATCCTTTTTCCGGTAGAATGAAAAATCTAACAGGTTTTGGAAAATGATTTTAACCCTTAAAACTTGTGCTATAAATACATATGATTTTCCACCTAGAGGGTGAAGTACATGGTGGCTGAAATTTTCAGCCATATTTTCCTAGGAATTTCGCCCACACGAAATTACTATTTCGGGGTATTATTCAGGTAACACGGTAGAAGATCGTGGAACGTTCGAAGATCGTGATTGTGTGGGTGGTGAAGAATTCATTTAGTTGTTGTGCAATTGGAGGCTCACGTAATAATGGAGTTTTGTTCACGATTCAAGAGATAACCCGTAAAATTCCGTTTATGCTAATTATCTAAATTATATGTGATTTTGATAATAAAATTGCTTCCACTGTATTAATAATCCATCAATAAAATATGTAAATAGATAAGTGTAATACTTGACGTTTACATTAGCAGAAGAGTGTATAACTTTTAAGTATGGTACTGTGTATATACATCTAAAGGTGTTCAACCTGTTTTAGTTGCCTAGCTAATGTTGCATAAAGCCGTTTCGTCCTGCCGGAATAGATCGGGGAATCTTCTTAGAGAAAGCGAGGCTTAGAAAACTTCATAAGTGAGAATGTCTTTCTTTGAACTCAAAAATAATTTTACTTGAATTTTTTCGATGAGTATTTCAGCGCTCATTTATCAATCACATTTTCAAGTACACTAGTCAAAGAGCCATCGGACCTGTGAAAGTCACATCTTTGACTAATATACACGGGCTTCTGAGAGGATGTCCTGTTTAAGCAGCAGCCAAGGCGCCAAGACCCGTTGTTGACAAATCAGGTCAAAAGCCCAATATAACGCATTTGGAGGGCACGGCGGTACAAGGAGCCAAGCCATCAGAATCAGACCCGTAAAGGTCTCGTTTTTGATAATAAACATGGGCTTCTGAGAGGATTTTTTAATCAACCAAAACCTGCAACAGAGTCCTTAATTTCTACCACTTACAAGTGGAGAGATGTTCCATTCCCAATGGCAGAAGAAGGATATAAGCTTGGACAAGATATTCTTCACTTGGTTGGACAGGAGATGCAGCGCGTGAATCAAAATTAGTCGGGTAATAAAATGAATACTGAATTTCGGGTGAAAATGAAAAATAATGCATTATACATCGCTATAACGCAGTGACCTAAAATTTGACTAAATTAAGTCTGATATAGCAGCCACTGCAACACTTGCGTAAGAAGCATCAGGATGATTTTATTTTTTTTACTTAATGATGCATGTTTTCAGGGATCAGTTCATTAACATAGTTTACTTCAAGCTGTCTGTCGAGGAAACCTCTGCGTCGTTTTTATCGAAAATGAGTTGTAAAACCTTAAGGATGCAAGTTCCACATTTGACTTAGTTTTGAACCTTTAAGCTGTCAAGCGAGAATTAGAAACCAAGTGTCCAAATTAATTGGTTATTGAATTGTCATTTCAACTATGTCAAAAACTTTCTGGATCTCAGTAGGATAGATTGAAATAGTTGATCAGAATTTGAAATCCATTACCATTATGAAGATATTAAAATAGAATTCAAAACCATGCACTTTATCCCATCTCTTTAAAACCATGCTCTTTATATTTTTCTGAGCCGATAATCTATTGGAACAGTTTTTTTATCTAAGAATAAGATTTGCATACATACTATTCTCTTCAACCACAATAATATTAGGTATGTTATTGTTGTTGCTGCTCTTTGTCCCGTCTACTTGACCCAAAAGTGTGATGCTAGGATCCTGCCGTGGAAATAACTCTTTTAATATTGTTGAATAAATGTTTATGGTACCAAAATGTTGTCAAAAGCAATATCTAACAAACTGAACACTAGTACTGATATCATATTATTTGTCTTTAAGATTTTCTTTTTTCTTTTTCAGATATAGTTTTGCCAATGAATAACTAGAAATATAATTCCCGTCTTCCCAAATCCTTAATCAAGGCCATTTATCTTTCTAGTAATGGATTTGCACATATATATATATATATATATATATATATATATATATATATATATTCCCCCTTTCTTTCCCTCCCTAGTTTCTATATATGTAACTTCTAGTCTACATCAGAGATCCCGAGATCCAGAATCTGGGATTCTAATTTAGTCAACCATTTGCCGCAATATCCATTCCTACTTATTTACTGATCCAGCCAGTTCATTGTCCCGGCATATTGAAGTCATATATCTAAATAAAAATGGGGGAAATGTCAGCCAAGAGAAGAAATGTGAAAACAAGAGTTTTAACTGTATATAATATGAGGTCAAATAAAATATAACAACATATAATCGTTCATGAAAATAAGATTAATATCCTAGAGAATAAGGTAAATATACTTGTGGTATAAACTTCATTCATATTGTTAGTTATATAAGTTAAATCCAACACTGTAAGCTTGTATGTGATACATTTTAGTAAATTTTTGTGTCGTTAGATTTTATTATTTTATAAATCAAAAGAATGTTTAGAGCTCATTTTGAACACGAGCTCATTTTGAATACGAAGAATTAGATTAAATAGTTATTCACCCAACCAACTAAACTAAAAATGATCGGTGAATATATAATATCACCCTCCCCTCCTTCCCCCCCCCCCTCCCCCCGAAAAAAATTGCTTGAGTGCGGTATCAGCGGGTATCACCCTCTGAAAAACATTTCCTTTTTCAGACCTTTCAACTAATCGATACGGCCCTTCAGAACTGGTTTTGCTAAAACTCAAGCAATTTTTGAAAACTCGCTTAAAAATTAAACTTTGAGTATTGAGAAATGCTTGAATTTATTTAGGGAAAATGGCTATATATACCTATCACTTTGATATATTTTCATATCTATCCTCCATTATACTATTAAGCTATATCTTCCCTTACCGTTAATCAAACTTTTTAAAAATACCATCCACTTAATAGAAGGCCATTAACTTAAAAACAGGCCGGTTTATTTAAACCCATTAATAACCCATTAAACTCATGATCTCCTTAGTAGCTTCTTATTGAACTCCATAAGTGAAAGATATAAAAAATTACCGATAATTATATATTCATTTTTATATTTGATTCCAATTCCTTTAATATCCTTATTGTATGTTTATTATATTCTATTTTTCCAATTTCTTTTTGTTTCTTCTTCTGACTTCTCTCTTTGTTTCTTTCCACCATGTCGAACTTTATCGAGTATTCACCAAGATTTTCTTTCCACCATGACTTGAATGTGTATAGCATCTTATTAGATTGATAATCTGAAGTCTTAAGACATCTACCAAGTATTTCTTCCTCCAATTGTAAGCCTTTGTTGATGAGTATTCACGCGCCATGATTTTCTTATTCTGCTTTAAGCACTTAAAAACGAGTAATTATCGTCAAATTACGCCTTAAGAACCAACATTAAATTTCAAGCTATGGGATGATATACTCATAACTCTCAGAAATAACATAACTTATAATGAATAAAAAAATAAAAATAATTAGAGGATATTTAATCTAATATCAAATTACAATCTAAGGAATTCATAAAGAATGAAACAAAGTACACCAACAAGCTGGAAAGTAACTTAACAACATAAGTACATTAACTTCATGTCTTAACCAATCACAAGTATTGTTAAAGTACATATCAGTTGTTACAGACATACAAATGTCAAGTGTGCATTACATAACACAAGGGGATACTTGTGTATGGTTAAAATGGGGTTTGCCCGATATTGCCCTTTAATCGAGATCAGGGGATCACGTCGAGGGTCAGCCTCGTAATGGATCAGGTCAGAGCACGAAGACAAGGTATAAAGTTTGAGAATCGAGGTGCTCGTCGGGATCGGGGCCGACAACGATCGAGACCAAATATGACCAACTTCGAGTGAAGCACGGTAGCAGAAATGTGAGATATCCTTAACCGATCGAAGAACTAATGGAAATCCTAGAACATATCAAATCATGGGTGGTATTTTAGGCTAATCATGAGATTTACTTCTGTAATTAAAGTTATATCATGATTAGGATTCCTTTACTATATAAAGGGGAGTCCTCATCATTTGTAGGCACCTTACATTCATGCATATCAGAGCAACACAACACTCTCAACAATAACTCTTAATTTACAATTTTACATACTCTTGTTCATCAGTTATTTTGCTTCCTAACTATTTTGGACACCAATCAATTGGAGGATACTAAGTTCGAGCACTGAATCACATTCCAAGACTGGCTTGCTTTATTTTCCACTTCTATCAATAGTCTTTATACTTATCAATCAATATTAAGCGAAATCACGTATCCTTAAAATCACATTATAAGTTTAATTATTATCCAGTTTTTAGGGTGAAGTGGTGCCCCCGTGGGGCTAAGGATAATAGTGAATGCTTAGTATTAATCCTCGTAACGCACACTGCTTTTACGCTTGTTCTTGTAAGTGTTTTTATTTTCAGGATTCAACATGTCAAATTCTCAAGTAGCACCCACACATAAAAACAACGGCTTTAGTCTTCAGGGTGAGAACGAAAATGTAGCCGCCCTAGGAAATGGAGTACCTCCAGTCAACCTTGATGGACCATAAGTCATTAACCTATCGATTCCCATGTTGTCATTAACGGTAATTTGGGCATCGACCCTAAAAATAGCATTCGCAAGGATGTTCGAGCAACCGATCAGAACGCACAGAATGGCGAAGAAGACGGGATTAGCCTTCGAATAATATTTGAAATGTTACAAATTCAGTAGGCTATGATAGCGCAACTCTAGAATCATAATCGAGCGCCAAGCAGAATCGAACTCGATACATCAGAGGAAGTTGTTCATAGGGTCAAACTTGTACGGGAGAAATTGAACGATAATGGATCAGGAACTGAACCAACCATCATGAAGATGCTCGAGCAGCTCACTAAATGGATTGAATCAGGAGAAAAGAAAATTGAGGCTACTGATAAAAATGTAGAAATATATAACTCACTGGTTGATCAAATGCTGGGGGCACCCGCAGTTCAAAAGGTTTTAGATTTGAAGAAGTTCGTACAGAAGTCTTTCCCGCAAAGTGCAGCTTCGAAGCCGATATCAAAGAAGTTTTGCATGCTAGCAATTTCCAAGTTTAATGAAACCATTTATCCTAATGAGCATGTCACTTCTTATACATGCTCAATAAAAAGAAATGAGTTAGAAGATGGTGAAATTGAATTTACATTGTTGAAAAAATTTGGAGAAACTTTATCAAAGGGGGCAATGATATGATACCATAATTTACCACCTAATTCTATTGATTCCTTTGCCATGCTTATTGATTCGTTTGTAAAGGCACATACTGGAGCGATAAAGGTCGCGACTAGGAAGTCGAACCTCTTCAAAGTGAGACAAAAGGAAAATGAAATGTTAAGGGAATTTGTATCTCGATTTCATATGGAATGCATGGACCTACCCCTGGTTACCAATGATAGGGCTGTCAAAACATCACTCAAGGTTTGAACCAGCAAAGTTTGGTGGCATCACAAAAAACCAAAGTAGAATCTGATTGAATATCCAGCAGTGACCTGGGCTGATGTACACAATAGATACCAGTAAAAGATTAGGGTCAAGGATGATCAGTTACAAGCCACTTCCGATTCCGTTTACCCAAATAGGTCCAAAGGCATGATTCAAAGAGAAACTGATATAGAGCCCCGATTAAACAGAGATTGGTATCAACCATATAGCATATACTATAGAGGCAACGGATGTGTAATCGTATTCAGAATGATCGAGGTCAAAATTCCCGAGGGATTATGAGTAAGAGTGGCTTCAATAAACATGTTGAGCCTAAAGAAGCGCCACGATTATCGGAATACAACTTCTATGCTGATGCTTTAGGTGTTGTGTCAGACATCAAACGAATCAAGGATACTAGGTGGCCTAGACCCTTACAGACCGATCCAGCTCAAAGAAATCCAAATGAAAGTGCAAGTACCATGGAACCCATGGTCACAGAATCGAAGACTGCAAGGAGTTAAAGAAAGAGGTAGCTCGTTTATTCAATGAGGGTCACCTTCGAGAGTTCTTGAGTGACTGAGCTAATAATCACTTTAGAGACAGAGATGCAAATAGGAAAAATGAACAGGAAAAACTGCAACATTTTATTCATTAGATCATTGGTGGAGTCAATATTCCACAAGGCCCAATATTTAAATGCACCAAAGTGACAATCACAAGGGAAAAGCATACCCGGGACTACTTACCATAGGATACCTTATCTTTCAACAATGAGGATGTAGAATGGATCAAAAAGCCTCACAACAATGCACTAGTGATATTTATCCTTACGGAAAAAATTCAAGTTAAGCTTGTGTTGATTGATCCACGTAGCTCGGCAAACATTATTCGATCGAGGGTCATAGAGCAATTCGGCCTCCAAGATCAAATTATAAAGTGAAACCACCAAAGGGGAAATCATGTTGCCAGTAAACATGGCCGGAACTATCCAAGAAACAAAGTTCCATGTAATTAAAGGTGATATAAGATACTACGCACTACTTTGAAGGCCTTGGATTCATAACACTAGGGCAGTACCTTCTATACTCCATCAAGTGTTGAAATTACCAATAACGGAAGGAATCAAAATAGTGTACGGAGAACAACCCGCCGCCAAGGAGATGTTTTTTCAATCGACGAAGTAGTACCAAAATCGGTGCTTTCGTCAACAAAGGGATCAGAGTCAAAGGGAAAACAAGAAGTCAATAGCAACCACAGGCACCGGCCTCGGCCCCTTCGGAGGAGCAGGAAATCTTCAAGGATGAAGATTATATGATACCTTGAAACTTCATAATCCCTGATGATTCTGATGCGATAAAGTTAACGGCCGAGGAGTTGGAACAACTTATACTGATCGAACACTTTCCCGATCGAAAGGTATACTTGGGTAAGGGGTTGACTCCCGAGCTCAGGAAAAAACTCATTTAATTCCTTTTAAATAACATGGATTATTTTGCTAGGTCCTATCTGTTAGAAACACGTTCTCAATGCAATATACTAAACGTGAACTCTTTTGTAGGTTTTGATGAATGACAAACGAAGCAAAAATTGATATATGACGGAATTCAAGTACAAGCGCACAATGGTTGCGAATACGATTGAAGTTCAAGATATAGTTTTTAATTGTTATTGAGTTGTTCTAAACTGTAATCTCGATCCTATAACTTGACTCATAGTATGGCCTCTCTCATAAAACTATTTTCCAAAATCATGCATATTTAATTCTGTGTCAAAAAGATTTTAAATCATGCATATTTACATTAGACAAAATGTTTTCTAAACATGCCTCAAAAATCTGGGCTAAAATAATCGATTATGTACTTATGATAATCGATTGTTTCTGAGCCAAGACTGCATGACAATCGATTATGAATTAATGGTAATCGATTGTGAGTAAGACAGTGAACATCAGGTTTTTCCAAATCTGCATGATAATCGATTGTGAACAAATGACAATCGATTGTTGTTGAGGTAAAGTTTTTCAATACTCAAAATAATCGATTATGAACTAATGGTGATCGATTGTGTTGAGTTGATGTCTTCCAGTGATTTTAAATTTAATTAAATAATCGATTATGTCCTTAGATAATCAATTATCACTGAGACAGTAAGTTTTATGATTTTCAGAAAATAACAAGTAATCGATTATGTCCTTAGATAATCGATTATCACTGAGACAGTAAGTCTTATGATTTTCAGAAAATAACAAGTAATCGATTGTTGCAAAGGACAATCGATTGTTGAAGCTGACCGTTGTCAAATGATTTTCAAACTCCATAAGGTAATCGATTATAGATTTTATATAATCGATGTTTTGCTTAAAATTCGGAAATGATTTTTAGAACGTTGCTGAAGTAATCGATTATAGATTTTATATAATCGATGTTTTGCTTAAAATCTGGAAATGATTTTTAGAACGTTGCTAAAGTAATCGATTATGGTTTTGGTGTAGTCGATTATCTGATTTTGAATATTGCCAGTAATCGATTATAGATTGTATATAATCGATTGTGAAGCGTTAAATCTGGGATTGATTTTTAAACTGACTGGCAGATAATCGATTGTTTGGTCTTAATAATCGATTATCACTGAGTAATTTCAGCAACTCTTAAATGGCAATTAGGCAACGGTAATGCCAAGTTTTTCAACTATAAATACAGCTTCATTTCAGTGTTTTAATAACAACAACATACACAAACTGATCATTACATTGCTATAAGCTTTCATTCAATTGTTCTTCATTTTCTACTCATTTCATAAAGCTTTTGAGAGCCATATTATTGCTTAAAGTTGTTGTGATCTTGAACATATTCTTTTACTCATATCTACTCAATAAGGAGTACTTTAGTTAAGTGAGTGTCCAAGTATTTGATATACTTGTAAGAGAATTGCGATTCTCTTGTTTCAAGGAACTTGCGTTTCCTTGAGTGAAGTCTTTGAGATTGCGATCTCCGAGCAACTGTTTGAGGCTTGTGTCCTCAAGTGTGTAACGGTTTGTTGAGCACCCGTAAGCTTAACAAGATAGTGAAAAATCTTGAGAGAGTCTCTCGGGGACTGGACTAACCACGTTGGTGGCCAACCAGTATACATCTTTGTGTAAGTTTATTTTTCTGCATTTATTTTACTTCCTGCAAAGTTTAAATTCCGCAAGAAAACGCTAAATTCTATTAATACGCTATTCACCCCCCCTCTAGCGTAAAGCGTAGTTTATAACAATTGGTATCAGAGCCAGGTTCTCTGAAAACTTAACCGTTTGAGAGAACCATCCATGGCTTCTACTCTTGACTCTTTTGCAGGAATTGAAGAAGGACAATGCTCTACACGACCTCCTCTATTCAACGGCACAAACTACTCATACTGGAAGGAGAGGATGCAAATCTTTGTGCAATCAAATAGCTTTCATTTGTGGAAAGTATTCACCAATGGAAACCAAATTCCAACCAAGAAGGTGGAAGACGAATGGGTTCCAAAGACCGAATAGGAATATACCGCGGAGGATATTCGTAAGGTTCAAAATAATGCCAAAGCTATAAATCTATTATATTGTGCTGTTAATGCTAACGACTACAGGAAGATATCATGTTGAAAAACAGCAAAAGAAATGTGGGATAAGCTTGAAGTGACACACGAAGGAACCGACCAGGTACGAGAAGCTAAAATTGATTTCTTAACTCACTCTTATGAACTATTCCACATGAAGGAAGGAGAAAAAGTAGACGAAATGTTTGAGCGATTCTCAATGATCGTGAATGATCTACACGCCCTCAAAAAGACGTTTACGGATAAAGAACTTGTCCGAAGATCCTTAGAAGCCTCACTCCGGCATGGCGATCAAAGGCCGATGCAATCCAAGAATCCATTGGCATCACAAATGTCACAATTGACGCATTAAGAGGTAATCTCAAAACCTATGAATCAACTATACTTAACCCGTTTGTTGATGATCAAAGAAGGCAAAAGATTGCTCTAAAGGCTAGCCAACCACAAATTGATGAGGAAGGTGACAACGAGTTTGGACTCGTTATCAAAAGGTTTCAAAAATTCATGCGCAAAGAGTATGAACGCAAGAACAAAAAGCAAGGCGATCAACTAAAATGCTATGAATGCGGAGAAACCGGGCACATAAAATCAAATTGCCCTAACATCAAAAAGGAGAAGAAACCCTTCAAAAAGCAACGTGCATACATATCTTGGGGAGGAGATTCCGGAGATGAAGCAAGCGAAGAAGAAGACGATGAAGCAGCAAACTTATGTCTCATGGCTCAAGAAGACGGCAAAGACGAGGTAAGTCAAATCTCTTCTCAAAATTTCTTTACTCTTGACGAAATGAGAAATGCTTTTGATGAACTATATGCTGAATTTATCAAAGCTTCAAAAATTGTCAAAAGTGTTAAAGAAAGCGCTTCTCTAAAAGAAAAAGATCTTCAAACACAGCTTTCATTAAAAGAAGAAGAATTAGAAAAACTGGTTTTCGAAAATGAGAAGCTAAAAGAGGAAAACAAGTTTTATGGAAAAAGAAGTGCTGATAAACCTGAAGGTTCTACTAGAAACTGTTCTTCTTGTGTGCTTCTTAAGAATGAAGTAGCTAGACTTAAAGGCACATTAGATAAGTTTAATTCTTCGCATAAAAAACTTGAATGATGTGCTTGTTAATCTAAAATCAACTAAACATGGAATAGGATTCAAGAATGAAGAAAAGGTTGGTGCTAAACCACAACAACCTAGAGCTCAACCTAGGACTAATAACCAAAATGCTTATCCTAGAAGTAGAAATCCTAGAAATAACTTGCATATTAGACCAAATAGTGAAAATGCTAGAAGACCTAGAAATGATGCATATTTTAGGCCAAACCTTGAACAATTTAGAAGACCAAGAAATGACCCTCCACCTAGAAATAGATATTCTAGAAATGATGCATATTTTAGACAAACTTGTGAACCTCCTAGAGCTCATAATAGGAGAAACAATGGTGTTCAAAGTAGAGTAAGCAACCTTCATTCATCTAGTTACTATGTACCTAGAAAAATGCATAATCCCAACGTGACTTGTCATTATTGTAGACGTATTGGTCATATTGCTCCCGCTTGCTTTACTCGTCATAGACATATAAATCAATTGCATCATTATAACATGCCTAACCCTCAAGGACCCAAGATGGCATGGGTACCTAAAGAACATTAA
This sequence comes from Nicotiana benthamiana, assembly GCA_034376525.1. NCBI lineage: Eukaryota > Viridiplantae > Streptophyta > Magnoliopsida > Solanales > Solanaceae > Nicotiana > Nicotiana benthamiana. Next base: position 155,200,308 of record CM067339.1, read on the forward strand.
TTTGTTTTGTAGGTGTGCTTGAAGGGATCAAGTGTACTATGGTACCTTGATAGTGGATGCTTCAAACACATGACGGGAGATGAATCCAAATTCCTTCAACTAGAGCACAAAGAAGGAGGAAGTGTCATATTTGGTGATAACAATAAAGGTAAAATCATCGGCATTGGTTCGGTCGGTAAGGACGAAAACTCCTCTATTAAACATATACTGCTTGTGAAAGGTTTGAAGCATAATCTCTTGAGCATAAGCCAATTATGTGACAAGGGAAATCTTGCTCTATTTGATTCGGATGAATGTCTTGTATTTAGACGTAGTGATTTCAAGATCATACTTCGTGGTTTTAGAATTGATAATATCTATATGGTTGATCTTGCAAACTCCTCACCCGAATATGTTGATTGTTTAATAAGCAAAGAAGATAACTCTTGGCTATGGCATCGTAGAGTAGCACACATGAACATGCATCTTTTGAACAAGCTTCTTTCTCAAAACTTAGTAGTTGGTCTTCCCAGTTTAAAGTTTGAAAATGATTCTATTTGCGATTCTTGTCAAAAAGGGAAGCAAACCAAAGCATCTTTTAAATCCAAGAATATTGTTTCAACGTCTAGACCTTTGCAATTACTTCACATGGATTTATTTGGTCCCTCTCGTATTGAAAGTCTTGGTAAAAATAAATATGTTTTTGTAATTGTTGATGACTTTTCTAGATTTACTTGGACTCTATTTCTTGCAAATAAAAGTGATGCTTTTCAAAATTTCAAGTATTTCCTTAAGCGTGTTCAAAACGAAAAGGAATCGACCGTCACTTCGATTAGAAGTGATCATGGGGGAGAGTTTGATCACAATCTCTTTGCGGATTTTTGTGACGAACTCGGAATCGAACACACCTTTTCCGCTCCACGGACACCACAACAAAATGGGGTGGTGGAAAGGAAAAATAGGTGTCTCGAAGAGATGGCAAGAACCATGCTCGACGAAGCTAAGATTCCCAAATATTTTTGGGCGGACGCCGTGAGTACCGCTTGCTATGTTTTAAATAGAGTAGCAATTCGGCCGATACTCATGAAAACCCCATATGAACTTTATAAGGGTAGAAAACCCAACATTTCTCATTTACGTGTTTTTGGTTGTAAATGTTTTGTTCATAATAATGGCAAGGACCAATTGGGTAAGTTTGATGCTAAATTGGATGAAGGTATTTTCATTGGTTATTCCTCACGTAGCAAAGCATATAGGATCTTTAACAAAAGAACCCAAATTGTGGAGGAATCCCCTCATGTTGTGTTTTCCGAAGATAATACTCGCTTGGCGAGAAAGGAATCCGGTTTTGATCTTGCAGGTATCTTGGATAGCTTGAAAGATAAAATCCAAGAAGAACCTTCAAAGGAAAACAAAAATGAAATTGGGGAACTACCAACGGAACAAGCGCCACAATTAGAAAAAGGAACAAATACGCCTAACGAGTGGAGAACGATCAAGGATCATCCTCTCGAACAGGTAATCGGCGAAGTTGGAGAAAAGGTAAGTACCCGAAACTCCCTCAAAAACACTTTAGAACTTACTGCTTTTGTTTCTCAAATTGAACCTAAAACCATCTCCGAAGCAATTGGGGATGAATTTTGGACCTTGGCAATGCAAGAGGAGCTTAACCAATTCGAACGCAATAACGTTTGGGATTTGGTGCCAAGACCCGAAGGTCATTCTATAATTGGCACGAAATGGGTTTTTCGCAATAAACTAGATGAAAATGGTATAATCACTAGAAACAAAGCTAGGCTTGTGGCAAAAGGCTATAGTCAAGAAGAAGGTATTGATTATGAGGAAACCTATGCTCCCGTAGCTAGATTAGAAGCTATTCGTCTATTACTTGCTTTCGCCTCTTCAATGAATTTTATTCTATATCAAATGGATGTGAAAAGTGCTTTTCTAAATGGTTTTATTGAAGAAGAAGTTTATGTCAAACAACCCCCCGGCTTTGAAGATTTCAAATATTCCGATCATGTTTTCAAACTCAAAAATGCTCTTTATGGTTTAAAACAAGCTCCTCGAGCTTGGTATGAAAGGTTGAGTAAATCTCTTTTGGAAAATGATTTCATTAGGGGAAAAGTTGACACAACCCTCTTTGTCAAGCATAAAAACAATGATATTTTATTAGTTCAAATATATGTAGACGATATTATATTTGGTGCTACTAACAATGTTTTATGCAAGGAATTTTCCGATCTAATGACTAGCGAATTTGAAATGTCTATGATGGGCGAGTTAACATTCTTTTTGGGGTTACAAGTGAAACAAATGAAAGAAGGTACATTCATATGCCAAGCCAAATATTGCAAAGAACTACTAAAACGCTTTGAGATGAACAATGCAAAAGAAATGGCTACTCCCATGAGCACATCCGATCATCTAGACAAAGATGAAAAAGGTAAGGAAGTCGACACTAAAAAGTATCGAGGTATGATTGGATCTCTTCTTTATCTTACCGCTAGTCGTCCGGACATCATGTTTAGCGTGTGTTTATGTGCTCGCTATCAGTCATGTCCGAAGGTGTCTCACCTTACTGCGGTGAAACGGATATTAAGGTATCTCATTGGTACTACAAATGTGGGTCTATGGTACCCCAAAGGCTCTTCATGCCAACTTATTGGATATTCCGATTCCGATTTTGCTGGATGCAAATTGGACCGCAAGAGCACAAGTGGCACTTGCCATTTGCTCGGTAGCTCTCTTGTCTCTTGGTTTAGTAAGAAACAAGTAAGTGTTGCGTTGTCTACCACCGAGGCTGAATATGTAGCCGCGGGGAGTTGCTGTGCTCAAATCCTATGGATGAAACAACAACTCTTGGACTATGGCCTAAGTCTTGATCACATTCCTCTTAGATGTGATAACACTAGCGCCATATGCTTGACGAAGAACCCCGTTCTTCATTCGCGAACAAAACACATCGAAATTAGACATCATTTTATTAGAGATCATGTACTCAAAGGCGATGTCGAAATTGAATTTGTTGAAACCAAAAGCCAATTGGCAGACATCTTTACCAAGCCTTTAGAGAAAGAGTCCTTCTTCCGAATTCGCAGTGAACTCGGGATCCTTGACTCCACTTTGATCTAAGTCATGCATTGCATTTTCTTTCCTACATGATTTCTAACTTGAGCGTCGGAGGCGTCTAACTTCTTTTTGCAGGTATCACCCTAGAGCTAAGAGAAATTCTTAAGCAAATCGCGAATCTGCAGCAATGTCCCTATAAAAATCGATTATCCCGTATCAATAATCGACTACCTTTTTTTCCAATAAATAAACCTTGTTTATTTCATCTTTTTGCATCTTTCCTTACTATTTTTTGCTAATGGCAAAAGGGGGAAGAAAACGGGATATCGGGTATGCACCACCTCTTAATTCATTGATTGCTTATAAGCTAAAATTGAGGGGGAACTCTTAAATTGAGGGGGAACAAGAACAGAATTGCATAATTGTTACTTGTCTTGAATTGTCAATATCTCTTGCCTAAATTGCATATCCCGCTTAATGTTTGCCATTATCAAAAAGGGGGAAATTGTTAGAAACACGTTCTCAATGCAATATACTAAACGTGTACTCTTTTGTAGGTTTTGATGAATGACAAACGAAGCAAAAATTGATATATGACGGAATTCAAGTACAAGCGCACAATGGTTGCGAATACGATTGAAGTTCAAGATATAGTTTTTAATTGTTATTGAGTTGTTCTAAACTGTAATCTCGATCCTATAACTTGACTCATAGTATGGCCTCTCTCATAAAACTATTTTCCAAAATCATGCATATTTAATTCTGTGTCAAAAAGATTTTAAATCATGCATATTTACATTAGACAAAATGTTTTCTAAACATGCCTCAAAAATCTGGGCTAAAATAATCGATTATGTACTTATGATAATCGATTGTTTCTGAGCCAAGACTGCATGACAATCGATTATGAATTAATGGTAATCGATTGTGAGTAAGACAGTGAACATCAGGTTTTTCCAAATCTGCATGATAATCGATTGTGAACAAATGACAATCGATTGTTGTTGAGGTAAAGTTTTTCAATACTCAAAATAATCGATTATGAACTAATGGTGATCGATTGTGTTGAGTTGATGTCTTCCAGTGATTTTAAATTTAATTAAATAATCGATTATGTCCTTAGATAATCGATTATCACTGAGACAGTAAGTTTTATGATTTTCAGAAAATAACAAGTAATCGATTATGTCCTTAGATAATCGATTATCACTGAGACAGTAAGTCTTATGATTTTCAGAAAATAACAAGTAATCGATTGTGCAAAAAACAATCGATTATTGAAGCTGACCGTTGTCAAATGATTTTCAAACTCCATAAGGTAATCGATTATAGATTTTATATAATCGATGTTTTGCTTAAAATCCGGAAATGATTTTTAGAACGTTGCTGAAGTAATCGATTATAGATTTTATATAATCGATGTTTTGCTTAAAATCTGGAAATGATTTTTAGAACGTTGCTAAAGTAATCGATTATGGTTTTGGTGTAGTCGATTATCTGATTTTGAATATTGCCAGTAATCGATTATAGATTGTATATAATCGATTGTGAAGCGTTAAATCTGGGATTGATTTTTAAACTGACTGGCAGATAATCGATTGTTTGGTCTTAATAATCGATTATCACTGAGTAATTTCAGCAACTCTTAATTGGCAATTAGGCAACGGTAATGCCAAGTTTTTCAACTATAAATACAGCTTCATTTCAGTGTTTTAATAACAACAACATACACAAACTGATCATTACATTGCTATAAGCTTTCATTCAATTGTTCTTCATTTTCTACTCATTTCATAAAGCTTTTGAGAGCCATATTATTGCTTAAAGTTGTTGTGATCTTGAACATATTCTTTTACTCATATCTACTCAATAAGGAGTACTTTAGTTAAGTGAGTGTCCAAGTATTTGATATACTTGTAAGAGAATTGCGATTCTCTTGTTTCAAGGAACTTGCGTTTCCTTGAGTGAAGTCTTTGAGATTGCGATCTCCGAGCAACTGTTTGAGGCTTGTGTCCTCAAGTGTGTAACGGTTTGTTGAGCACCCGTAAGCTTAACAAGATAGTGAAAAATCTCGAGAGAGTCTCTCGGGGACTGGACTAACCACGTTGGTGGCCAACCAGTATACATCTTTGTGTAAGTTTATTTTTCTGCATTTATTTTACTTCCTGCAAAGTTTAAATTCCGCAGGAAAACGCTAAATTCTATTAATACGCTATTCACCCCCCCCCCTCTAGCGTAAAGCGTAGTTTATAACACTATCTAGATATGATAGGGATACCACTAGAGATCACAACACATCGATTGAGCTGGACCCTAAGTTCAGACCAATAAAACAAAAGAGAAGGCCCCATTCCGAGGTAAAACATGCAATCATCAAGGACGAGGTAACTAAACTTCTCAAAATAGGGTCCATCCAGGAAGTAAAATACCTCGAATGGTTAGCAAACGTAATTGTAGTCCCCAAGAAGGAGAATAAACTTAGAAAGTGTGTAGATTATAAAGATTTAAACAAAGCATGTCCTAAAGACTTTTTTCCTCTACTGAATATCGATCGCATGATCGATCTATGCCTTGGCCGGCCATGAGATCCTTAGTTTTCTCGACGCCTATTATGGGTACAATCAAATTCAAATGAACCCGAAGGATCAGGAAAAGACTTCCTTCATCACTAATCACGACACCTACTGTTATAATGTAATGTCGTTTCGGCTAAAAATGTCGAGGCTACTTACCAACGCCTAGTAAATCGAATGTTCAAAGAAAAAATGGGTAAATTAATGGAGGTACTTATTGATGATATGCTAGTTAAGTCCTTGCGCACAGAGGACCATTTGACAAATTTGTAGGAAACTTTCAACATATTGAGAAAATACAACATGAAGCTCAATCTGGAGAAATGTGCATTCTAGGTCGGTTCGGGCAAGTTCCACAGCTTTATAGAGTCATCGGGAAATCGATATCAACCCCGATAAAATAAAGACGATCGAAGACATTACAATCGTGGACAGCGTTAAGGCCGTACAAAGATTAATGAGGCAGATAGCCGCTTTAGGCCAGTTCATCTCGAGGTCTTCAGATCAAAGTCACAAGTTCTTCTTACATCTCAAAAAGAAGAACAATTTTGCTTGTACCTTAGAATGACAACACGCGTTGTAAGAATTAAAGTGGCATCTTTCGAGCCCACCATTGCTTCATACACCAAAGGCAGATGAGCATCTCTACTTATATTTAGCAGTCTCGTTGGTCGCGGTAAGTGGTGTCCTACTTTCAGAAGAGAAAGGTGTGCAATTTTCTATTTACTATGTTTTTTGAACTCTAGGCGAAGCCAGTACCTGGTATCCGCACTTAGAAAAATTAGCGTTTTCTCTAATAAATGCCTCTAAGAAATTAAAACCATATTTTCAGTGCCACCCTATTTATATGGTGACCACTTGCCTCTCTATAATGTCTTGCACAAGCTCGAACTCTCGGGCCGATTGGTTAAATGTGTCATAGAAATCAGTGGGTATGATATCGAGTATCAACCCCAAATAGCCATCACATCTCAAATCTTAGCAGACTTTGTGGCCGACTTCATGCCTGCCCTCGTACTCGAGGTTGAAAAGGAACTTTTGTTAAAAATGGGTACGACTTTAAAGGTGTGGACCCTTTTCACATATGGAGCTTCAAATGTGAAGGGTCCGGTCTAGGCATCATTTTGAATCTGCCACAAGAAATACAATTAAACAATCTATCAAAACCCCTAAGTTGACTAACTATGAGGCCGAGTATAATGCCGTAATTGTAAGTCTCGAGCTGGCTAAAAATTTGGGAGCAGAGGTCATCGAGGCCATGTGTGATTCCCTACTCGTAGTTAACCAAGTCAACAAGACCTTTGAGGTTCGAGAAGATCGAATACAAAGGTACTTGGACAAACTGTAGGTAACCCTACACTGGTTTCAATAATGGACCCCATAGCATGTACCTCGAGAATAGAACAATGAGGTCGATGCCCTTGTAAATTTAGCATCATCAGTCGTACGACAAAATTAGCTCGGGGATTGTCATACAACTTTCAAAGTCGCTAGTCGAAGAAATCCACAAAATTATATTGATTATGTAAAGAAAGGGAAGCTTTCGTCGGACCCTAAGGAATCTGCAAACGAAAGCTGCACGATTCACATTGTCCGAAGATGGAACATTGTACAAAATGATGTTTTATGGGCCGTTGACAATATGTTTGGGTCCGGGAGACATCGACTACATCCTACAAAAAATTCAAGAGTGTACTTGCGAGAACCATTCCGGTGCCAAATCACTGGTTCACAAAGTCATCAGAGCAGGGTCCTATTGGGTCAATATGGAAAAAGATACTAATGAGTTCACTCGAAAACACAACAAATGCCAAAGACATGTACCGATGATCTACCAGCCGGGAGCAAATTCATCATGTCCTATCCCCATGGCCATTCATGAAAATGGGAATGGATATCGTCTACCCTCTGCCATCGGCCCCGGGTAAAGCTAAATTCATTTTATTTATGACTGACTAATTATCTAAATGGGTTGAAGCACAGACATCACCCTCGGATGTTATGCTCCTAAGGAAAATACTTCGTATCAACAAGCCTCGATAGGCAAAATTTTGTAAAGGGTCAAACAATCAAATGAACTGTGTCCTTGTAGATTACCCTCACCTGATGGAAAAACATGTACTCATGAATGATCCATTGAAAGAAGTATTTTTCCCTTACCAGATGTTCCACGCATTAGTAAAATTTCTACTTTACATATGATCTATTGCAGAAACTAGATCAAGCGCCGATCGCAACTAAAACACGAGCTATCAAACTCGTACTCGGGGGCTGCCATCCAAAATTCGACATGTTCGAATTATTAATTTCGAAATCATAAGACCTTAAAAAGGTAACCCTCGATTTTTCAGGCTAAGGCCACCCCACTCAGGGACTGACGCTTCGAACAAAGTTCAGAGTATAATTGAGAAATAAACACAAAGAGTAAATCTCAAAATTAAAGGATACGGTCAAACTAACACGATTTGGAGATCCGAATACTGTAACAAAAATATTCCTTGTAATATTCCCACAAAACCAGTTAAAAGGGCTACCCTCGGCAAAATTACAAAAGGTTAACATGAACCCTCTAAAACCTCAAGGGTGTACCTAATGAACTCTCGAGCAAGCCTATGCTAAGGCATAACAAAGTAAAAGATTTTTTGTAGCACCGAATCCCAATGGGTACAGATTTATCTCATGCTAAAGCATAATAAATTTTCATATGATTAAACTTTTTAAGCCGAAAAAGGGAATAATACACTCTTTTAAGGCCATATCAGCCCTATTCATGAGCCTAAGGGCCATTATGTTTTTGAGTTCGAGAATCCACCCTCACTCAACGGAAACCTAAAGGTTTTTTCTACTCCAAGTTCGAGTAAGTACTCACTCGATTATAAAAACTATACTAGTCTGACTTCGATAAAATTTTCACGAGGCAACAAAGTGAGCCAAAATTCACGCAAGGGATAAAGTATAAGACAAAAACAAAACCAGAGCTTTCATAAAACTAAATCGGAAAGAAAAAAGATCTTACATATATGTAAAAAAAATTACAAGAAACCACTATGGGTCTTACACAAAAAAATTCAAGAAAGAAAAAATTCTAAGTGCCTAATCTTTCCTGGGAGCCTCATCTTCATACCCTCCACACTCGGATCCACTCGAGCTACCGAAATCATCATAAGAGGATAGCAACGCTTTGGCCATGGCCTCGAGTACTTTCGTGTTCTCAATATTGACAATAAGGCCAAAGCCACATGCATGAATCCATTCGAGAGTCTCTCTCCGAGACTGGAATTTGTCATGCTCGACAACACAGAATGCTCGAGCTTGAGAAGCATTGGAAATTTCTGTTGCTCGAGCGTGATCAGCTTCAGCGTCAGCTCAGTAGACAATCACGACCACCTTTGCATCAGCCTTTGCTTTTTCTGCCCCAGATGGGGCCTTCGCAAAATTTGTGTCCAACCGAATCTCGAGTTCCTCAATTTTCTTGGCTCAGGCCAAATTTCCTCCTTCATGCTTTGGAGTTGACATTCGACCAAAGACAGCTGGGTCCGAGCAATATCTTTCTCCGAGGCAAGGCGGTCCATGTTTTGTTTCCACCCCAAAGTCTCTACCTCCTTCATCTTGGCCTCATCGCGAAGTTGCTTGATCTTTTCGTCCTTCTGCTGAACCCATAGAATCGAAGTGTTAGTCGGCATTCCTGAATCAAATATCAAGCTTCCAAAAAAATAACATTACTTACTCAATCAGGTCGATTTGCTCTTTATGAGTTGTTGCCAATCTAGCTGGGAAGTCCTTAATTTCCTCTTCTTTTTTCCCACTAAGAAGTTTTAGGGCATTTTTATCCTCCTTAAGCCTTATAAGATCGATCTCACGCCAATTCAGTTATACTCTAGATTTAGAAAATGCTTCCCGATAAAGCGTCAAGGCCTATGAAGAAAGAAAAGAAATAAAACAAAAGGAAATAAAAACAAAAGTGATATTGATAAAAGGGAGCTAAGGCTTACCTAACTAAGGAGTCGATGAGCCTCATCGAAGATACTCTATGCATTACCCAGCTTCGACCCCCATAAAGCAACCATGTAACAAGTCCTCCTCTTTGTGGGTCGTTCTAACATCGGGGGTCTCCATGATTTGGGCTTCCTAAATTTGCCCCTCAAAAAATGTGGGGAAGGGCAGAGAATCGCTAATGTTTATTGCCCCAAACGAGTCACTCAAGGTGTTCTTTTCATTTCAAAGGACCTCAGAACTATCCCCTTCAAGAACGTCAACCGATTGCCCATCATGGCGGGAGGCATCAGCCTTCGACGACTCGAGAGCTTTGCTCCGGCCATCTTCTGAGATCCCCTCGGTCCGAGGCTGAACCCCTTCGATCATCACCGTATCAGCGGCCTTTGGGACCTCAACGCTCCTCTTTCAAGCCACCAACTCGAAGGCGACATCTCCATTATCATCTTCTATATCTCGTAGCTGCTGAACTATATCCGTAGGCAAGACAGTGGTATCTTTCTTCGACCTATGAGCCTTGCTCCTCTTGGGTTTAGAGTATTGGAGAATGAAACCCTTTTACTCTTCTTATCCTTAGCAGGCTTTGGGGCCTCCTCTTCCTCCCTATATAGGGGCCTCGTGACAGCATTGCCTCCTAGGCATGTATGAAAGGAAATCAAGTAGAAATTAAAAAGAAACATTTCATAAAAGAACATCAAACATGAGTAAAGACGCTTACCATGATTTTTATGGACCATAGGCCCTTTGCCAAATCGCACCATGAGCACTCAGCATGCGAAGAAGTCGAGGCCAGTATCCAAACACTGTCCTCAAGGTTCGAAATTGCACAAGGCACATAAGGAACTGTCGCATCATAGGAAAGGATGTCAATAAGAAAATGCAAAAGAAACAAAACAACAAATAAAAGTTATACGTGGATTTGTACTCATGCTTTATGTTCCATTCTTCGGGGAATAAGCATATTCTCGACCAATAGTATGTCAAAAGTCCTCACTCGAGCAAATCGGCCCATCCATCCTTGATCCTTATCCTCGTCTATGCTCGAGAACAACACCTTGGTAGCCCAACATTGAAGACTTATTAATCCACCTTGATAGAGATGGGGGCTGCACATGAGATGGCCGATGGAAAAAGGAATCCATTCGACCTTAGTTACGAAGAATCGAAGAAAATGAAAATGCACCAAAAAAAAATAATGGATCTGGCCTAGGGTTATTTGGTGTTGGCGACAAAATTCGAGGATAATAAGATCGAGGGGACCCAGTGTAAAAGGTAAGTGTAAATACTTAAAAAAAATTCACGTAAGTAGTAATGTCCTCTTAGGAGGACGGAATCATCACCTATTTGCCTTCATAATGGCAATCTTTCTTCACATTCTTAAGGTCGCCCTTAGTTATCGAGCATTATATATTTTGACATTGGCTCACATCGACCAGGGATCGACGAGGGATTCTCGACTTTAAAATTGGAAGTAAGATTGCATACCCCAGGAATACACCCCTCGAGGCGTGGCTCCACCATCGTTTTATCATCGGCTAGTCGCATTAAAGAAGCTTTTTCTTTTGAGGAATGATTTTTGATGTTTTTGCCATTTTTATGTGGATTCAGAGAAATAGGACGATGAGAATTGTTGTTTTGAGAAAAAGGTTGACAACGGGATTTGAAGAACTGGCAGAATTGAAAAACTTGAAGGAAGTAGAGTGCTTTGAAGAGTAAGAGAAGTTTTGAAAGTAAAGTTTGAGGAAAATATGAGGAAGATCTATTATAATGTTTGCTATGACGATTTGAAGGCACTAATGGCCGACCATCAACTGATGCTATTAATGATTTTGGAAATTGTACCGATGTGGCGCTTTAGTCGCTTCCGTTGCGTACGTGATGGATGTGACGTTATAATTGGTCGAGGTATAAAATCGAAGGCTCAGTTTGTTTCTTCTCATTACACTCCAATAAACGGGGGACTATCAGTGTACGGTTAAAATATGATTTGCCTGATATGCCCTTTAATCGAGATCAGGGATCAAGTCAAGGGTCAACCTCGTAATGGATCAAACCAGAGCACGAATACAAGGTATTGAGTTCGAGAATCAAGGTGCATGTCGACATCGAGGCCAACATCGATCGAGACTAATATGACCAACTTCGAGCGAAGCACAGTAACAGAAAGGCGAGATATCGTAATCGGTTGAAGATCACGGTGAAAATCCGGAATAGATCAAATAAAGGGCGGTGTTTTAGGCTAATCATGTGATTTACTTCTGTAATTAGAGTTTTGCCATGACTAGGATTCCTATACTATATAAATGGGAACCCCCATAATTTGTAGGCACCTTACATTAACGCATATCAGAGCAATACAATACTCTGTACAATTACTCATTGATTTACATATACTTGTTCATCATTTATTTTGCTTCTTAACTATTTTGGACACCAATCAATTCGAGGATATTAAGTTCGAGGGTTGAATCACATTCCAAAATTGGTTTACTTTATTTTCAACTTCTATCACTAGTTTTTACACTTATTAATCGATATTAGCGAAATTACATATCCTTAAAAACACATTATACTTTTAATTGTTATCCAGTTTTTAGAGTAAACAATAACATATTATAACCAGAAAAAAATTTGAAAGTGGTAACATGACATGAACAATTAAGAACCAAAAATATAGCTGCAGAGCTAGGATTTTTAGTACATGGGTGCACAACCAAAAAAAGAAAAAGAAAATATATTAAGTGGAGCTGATCTCTATTCCTCTAGATAAATAACACAACCTTTAACCAAATACCCAAATCAACATTCTTGGAGTGTAGGTGCCAACAATTAATATTATACCAATTCTAAAAAATATTTACATAAAATATAAATTTTGCCGAAAGACCATGGGTTCACGTGCCTCGACATCTTACCTATATATCCGCCCCTGGGTATAACATGTTATGGATTAATGAGTTTTTTAAAACGTTTTTTTTTTAATCTAATGACTTTTCGTGAGGTGGAGGGTATTTCTAAAAAGTTTGTTAACAGTAAGGGTATATAAGTCCCTATAGTATAATAGAGGGTAGATGTAAATAATATACGAAAGTAGAGGGATATATTTGAACCCTTTTCTCTTTATTAATTATTGAAAACTTGTTGGAAGACTAATATCCTCAGGGTTCTTACAAGGTTATCCTTAATAAGTAAAAGATAGTACTACTGATGGTATTTTGTCATCCCTATATATTATTTGATACTTCATTACCCTTAATGTCCACGTTTAATTAATTACCCGATATAAATAAATTTTGTTTACAAATATGTATAATTCACCTTAAAAAACTCCCAATCCATACTAAAAGAGTTTTCATCTTAGGTCAAAAAATAAGACGTATGTTCGAAATAAAATGACAATCAAAGCCAGTAATTAACTTAGGACCATACTCAAATTTATCTACCTAATTGTTCAAAATGTGTGTTCGCGGGATCTAGTCAGAACATAGAAATAAATCACACTTCAACTTTCTTTGAATCTGGTTTTTTTCACTTTCAATTTCATGTTAAAAATAAGCTGTTAGAAAATTAAAATTTTATTGTAACCCATAAGAAATGACACTATCATCGATAAGAAAACATGAATGAGAATTATGTTTATATAAAATCTCAATCTCAAACGGAGTATATGACTGCATTTTTCAATTTTTTGCTTTTGTTTAAGTTTTTGCTCAGTACTTCAGCCACCATATCCATATGAGAAAGTCATAAAAAGGCAACAGAATGTTGCTTACGAATTAGCAATCTCACATAGAACAATTATCAAAAAATGAGGAGGAAAAAATAAGTGAATTGAAAGAAAACAGAAAAACAAAGCAACAAATAAGAGGTAATATAAATGGGAAATCACAGTGAATTTGGGGGAATTCACTATGTTGTTCAACTTTCATACAATATGTCTTTTGTATATTTTGTATCTGATTTATATAGAGTAAAAATAAATTTCATAAAATTAATTATATATTATACAATTTATTTACAACTCATCTATAACTTATCTACAACTTTCACATATTATTTCTACCTAATTAAATACAACTACAATAATATACAACTTAAATACAAATTTTATATAATATGTCTTTTGTATATTTTGTATTTGATTATACATAGTAAAAATAAATTTCATACGGCTAATTATATATTATACAACTTATCCACAACCTATCATTAATTTTTATATATTATTTTTACTCAATTATACACAACTACAATATCATACAACTTAAATATAGTTTTAATATAATGTTCTTTAACTTTCATACAATAGTTAAATAAATAAAAGAAAAATATATAAACAACAAAATACAATTTTTCTATAATTTTACTATAATTTTTCTCTCTAAATTTCTCATCATCTTCTTCCCGGTTTCATCACCTTCTTCTCCACTGCATCTGCTTAGGTAAGTAAATTTAAGCAGAGATTGTTATGGCAAGGAGGAGAGGTCGCCCAAGAAAAGAATTAGTCCCAATTTATGCGAATGATGTAGTCCCAAAAGCTGTTACCACTCTACAGATGGTCGCTCCTACTGTTCCATCAAATCCTGCTGTGATTGCTGTTCCATTGCCTCAAGCAACAACAGATCCACAACCAACTGGAGTTCCGGTGATACCAAAAGTTGTTACCACTGTACCGATAGTAGGAACTACTGTTCCATTGAATCCTGCTGCGAGCACTGTTCCATTGCTTCAAGTAACACCAGATCCACAACCATCTGGAGTCTCAGTGATACCAGTAGCAAATGTTAAGAGTACAGAGCCTCCAATTAAGTCTGTAACTGGTCCGATGGAGCCTGAGAATGGAGTCCAGATCTGCATGCAACAAGCAACACCAGCTGATGATACAAAATCTGCTACAAAGGAAGGGTTAGATCCACCTAAACAGTGGACTAGTCTCTTCCAGAGTAACAGACTTGCCGCAAATGGTATGTCCTTAGAATATATTCCCCCTACACTTGTTAATGGCAAACCAGTTGGTCAACTGGTGAAGGAAGAAGTGGAGGAGGAAGAAGTGAAATGGAAATGTGCTCTTGTTGTATTTGTGTTAGGTAATAGCCCAGGGTATAATGGAATGAAGAGATTTATTAATCTTCACTGGTCACACGTTCCTGAGCCTGAACTGTTTTATCATGATGAGGGTTATTATATTGTTAAATTTAGTTGCATTGAAGATGCTAAGGAAATTCTGTGTGGAGGGCCTTATACTATTGCCAACAGACCTATGATTGTGAAGCAATGGTCTGTGGATTTTGATTTCAAGGCAGCTTTCCCTTCAGAAATTCCTCTATGGGTGAAGTTTCCTAACTTACCCATGTCTTGTTGGGGCAGCAAGTCTTTAAGTAGAATTGCCAGTGTCCTCGGTAAACCTATATTTGCTGATGAGTGTACTGCTAAACAATCCAGAATCTCTTATGCTCGTATGCTCATTGAGGTAAATGTGTCAAAAAAGTTACCTAGTGAAATAGAGATTCTAGATCCAAATGGAAAGAGTTTCATACAGGATGTGATCTATGAGTGGAAACCTTTGTACTGTGAGAAGTGTTTGGAGGTTGGACACAATTGTTTAACTAAAGCTGCTCAACCTACACAAAAAGGTAAGGTGACACAAGAATGGAGAGTGAAAGCACCAGTTGCAACAGTCCAAAACAACCAGATGCCTCACATCCAGTGTCAAGAGGTAATAATGGAGACAAGCACTAAAGCTACAGCTGATGTTGGGGAGAAACAGAAGCAAGTTGTTCAAGACTCTCCAGTCTTTAACATAACCAATTTCCCTCCCTTATCCCCTCTTGTTATGTCTAACAGATTTGAAGTTGGGACAGTTAGGTGGGCTGATCATCCCCTAGATGAAGGGGGAACAAGTAAAACTCAATGAAGTGGGTCTTTTGGAATATCAGAGATGTAAATAAAAGGTTTAAACAAAAAGAAGCTCAAAATTACTTTAGAAATAATAAGTTTGACCTGGTAGGACTAGTAAAGACTAAGGTTAAACAACACAATGCTAGTAGAATAGCTAGTTTCTTATTGCCTAACTGGAACATGATAACTAATTATAGTGGTGCAGTAAATGGGAGAATTTGGATTCTGTGGGATCCTACAAAAGTAGTGGTTACAGGATATCTTGAGGAGGCTCAGATCATTCATTGTCAAGTTCAACATAACACTGGTGGTGTTATCTGCTGACTCTCAGTAGTTTATGGATTTAATGATTGTGATCAGAGGAGGATGCTGTGGAATTCTATCTTGAACTTATCAGCTGGTATTACTGATCCTTGGATTATTGCAGGGGATTTCAATGCAATTCTATCCAGCAAAGAGAGACAATCCTGCCAACAAGTGAAGCAAAGGGATCTTGTTGATTTCAATAATTGCATTCAGCAATCAGGACTGGTTGAGCTACCTTGGGAGGGAAATTATTTTACATGGTCTAATCAACAAAGTGGTAATGACAGAGTATATAGTAGACTGGATAGAGTGTTTGGTAATTTTGAATGGCAGATGAAGTGGAACCATGTGCATACTGTATATGGTCATCCTCTCATATCTGATCATAATCCTATGGTACTAACTCTTACAACTGATACAGCCACAAGGAAAACACCATTCAGATTCTTTAATGTTTGGATCCAGCATAAGGAATTTCATGTTATTCTTTCAAAGTACTGGAATGGCAAGGAGCAGAATACTCTTCAAGGAGTATGGAATAATCTGAAATCTCTCAAACCTCACTTAAAATCTCTTAATGTTAGAGATTTTAAGAATATTTCTCAGAAGATTGAAAGCAGCAGGAAAGAACTGGAAGAAGTGCAACATCAAATGGCTATCTCTTATTCAGACACACTTCAGCAAAGAGCAAAATCTATGGTACAGCAGCTAGAGAAATGGTCATTAATTGAAGAGTCAGCTTTGCAGCAAAAGTCAAGAGCTAAATGGATCAAACTAGGGGATTCCAACAATAAATACTTTTCAGCAGTCATGAAGGAGAGGAGCCAACATAAGAAGATTATTGAACTCTCCACAGAAGGAGGCTTGAAGATAAATGATCCTGCAGATTTGAAGAAGGAGATTAGGGATTTCTATCAAGCTCTAATGGGAACTTCAGCCAACTCACTTCCAGCAGTGAATAAGATATATATGAGGAATGGATCAAAATTATCTCAAGTACAAAGGATGGATCTTGTAGCTGATATAACTGATATAGAGATAATTGACAGCTTGAAGGGTATTGGAAATGATAAAGCTCCAGGGATTGATGGTTTTAATGCCATGTTCTTCAAACAATCTTGGCATATCATTGGTAATCAGGTTATCTAAGCTGTCAGAAATTTCTTTCATACCTCCACAATGTACAGACCTGCTAATTGTGCAACTCTCACTTTGCTACCTAAAGTACCTAATCCTCAAACAGTGAAAGAGTTTAGGTCTATAGCTTGTTGCTCAGTCTTGTATAAGATTATTTCCAAGTTGTTGGCTAATAGACTCCAAAAAGTTATGAGTAGTATTATATGCAACTCACAGGCTGGATTTATACCAGGAAGAAGAGTAGCAGACAATGTGATATTAGCTCATGAGCTAATAAAACAGTATCCCAGATCACATATCTCTCCTAGATGTATGATCAAGATTGATCTCCAAAAAGCCTATGATCCAGTGGAATGGTGCAGTTTACATCAGATTATGAAGAACTGGATTTCCCTAACAGATTTATTAGATGGATCATGGTATGTGTTCAAACTGTTAGCTATACTGTTGTGGTTAATGGTGAAACAACAAAGCCTTTTCAAGCTGCCAAAGGATTGAGACAAGGAGATCCAATATCTCCATTTCTGTTTGCTATTATTATGGAATATCTTAGTAGATCTTTGGCAGAATTGAAACATACTAAAAGCTTCACATATCATCCAGGCTGTAAGAAGTTGGGAATCACTCATTTGAGTTTTGCAGATGACTTGTTATTATTTGTCAAAGGGAGCCTCAATCAGTAAGTTCCATGTTCTTATTCTTTTCTCAATTCCTTGCTGCTACTGGTCTTAAGGCTAATTTACACAAAAGTGCTGTGTATTTTGGTGGGGTGTCAATTGAGATTCAACAACAAATTCTTGATCTTCTTGGTTATGTTAAAGGGGACCTTCCTTTCAAATATTTGGGAGTCCCTTTAACTACCAAAAAGTTATCAGTTGCTCAATGGCAACCTCTGGTTGATAAGATTGCTGCAAGAATTACTTCCTGGACAGCAAGATACTTGTCATATGCAGGCAGATGTCAGTTAGTTCAGTCAGTTATTTTTGGAGTTCAAGCTTATTGGGCTCAATTGTTTATCATACCAGCAAAAGTTGTTAAACTGCTGGAGACTATATGCAGAACCTATATTTGGTCAGGGTCTGTGAATGTCACAAAGAAAGCATATGTGGCTTGGGAGAAAGTTTGTATGCCTAAATCTGTTGGAGGTCTGAATTTAACAAATATCTCAATGTGGAATAGAGCTGCAATAGCTAAACTAGGTTGGGACTTAGCTCATAAAAAAGATTTGCTGTGGGTGAAGTGGATTCACACTGTGTATGTCAAACAGCATCAGTTGGAGAACCTTAACATCCCAGCTAATGCTAGCTGGATGGTAAGGAAAATTGTGGAAGGTGTTAAACTGCTACAACAACATCAACTGTTAGAGGATAGTGACTGCACTATAAGGAAAGTATATTTGCAGCTACTTGGAGAATCAACTAGAGTTACATGGAAGAATCTGGTAATGCAAAATGCAACTAGACCTAAAGCTATTTTCAGCTTATGGTTATTACTGCAGGATCGACTTCCCACCAAAAACAGACTATTACAATGGAATTTTAACATATCAGGTGTCTGTGTTATGTGTCAACAAGAATTGGAGACTAGAGATCACTTATTTTTGCATTGCTCCTTTGCTTCCCAGTTGAGATATCAAACAATGCAATGGCTGAGAACTGATGACTTTACTGGACAAGATTGGATACAATTCTGTCAATGGATCATTATGCAGTCCAAAGGGAAATCTGTCCGAGCTCTCTCCTTCAAGATGGCTATTACAGAAATGCTGTATAGTGTATGGTTAGAAAGAAATGCGAGAATTTTTGAAAACATCTATTGTAATTGTGATAAACTCCTAAGTAGTATAGCCTATATCTGTAATGTTTGAGCTCCCCCTAGGCTTAGTTCATATATTCAGCATTTCATGGTATAAATGCTGAAATTAGAGTAGCATAGATACATCATGTTCCAGTTTTTGATAGGCAGTTGAGATTAAACTGTCCTATGATTTTGTAAGGCATCCTTTTGGTGATTAATAAAAATTTTAATTACCAAAAAAAAAATTGTTATATCATGTTTTCTTCTTCTTCTTTTTCGAGTTTCAATATAAAATTCAGCCAAAACCAAGTTTAATCTTCACCGAAACTCCTCAGAATTGAGATATAAACTCCAAACCATATTCTCAATTGTTTGCAACAACACCTAATCCAAATAAATAATTTTTTTTTAAAATCAAAATTCGAATTTAAACCTTCAAAGTTTTTAAATGGCTGTCAGTGATGGAATTGTTGCTCTTTTTTTTTTCTTTTCTTTACATTACTGAAATTAAGGATTGAGAGATAGAGAGATACGTCGAGAAAATTCTCAATTCTTTGCAACAACATCCAATTCAAACAAATAATATTTTTTGAAAACCCAAATTCAAATTCAACGCTTCAAAACTTTTTAATTTAATGGTTGTCAATGGTGGAATCGTGGGTGTGTGCAAGATACGTGGGGGAGGAGGATGTCATGTGGAGAGAGAAATGTGAAGGAGTGGAAGATATATTAGAGTAATTTTGGGACACTAATTATTATCATTAATTCCCTTAAAATATACATAAATAGTAATTAGGTATATAAAATGTAATTATACTAAAACTTGAGGGGAAGGTGGGAGAGAGAGTAATATAGTTTCATATAGTGTATAGGAATGTAAAAAAAGAAATTTTCATAAATCACAACCTTTTAGTAGTAATTAATCATCTATAGATACCATTTGCTATATTACGAATTATAGATACCTATCTGTGGTTATAAGATGTATTTTATGTATTTAAGTTGTTGTATTCATGAATACAATAGCAAAAATATGCGTCTAGCTAATCAGTTGTTGTATTCGACTGTATTCATGGAGTGAAACATGAGATTATAGCTGGACAAATTATTATATTCGACTGCATTGACGGCGTGAAATAAGGGATTACTCTGTCTTTAAAACGAAAAGTGAATTAATTAACATAATGGACTCCTAATATAACTCAACAAACTCAATTATAACACAAAAAAAATGTATTTTCAGTTATAAAAAGATTCTCAACCGAAAATACCCCAAAAATAAAGCACTCTTCAGAGAAATTATATAATACATCTGAATGCATAAATTATATTAATTAAAAAACATATGAATACATTCATGGCATATAGCGAGACAATGAATACAATAAAATACATATAATACAACGGGATACATTGAAATACAAAAAAAAAAAGATAGTGAATACACTGAAATACAATGAGATACGTTGAATCACAACGAAAAAAAGACAATGAATACATGAAAATACATTGAAATATATTAACAGAAAATCAAGTTGCCTAGTCCCAAACTCCATCGTCTTCATTCAAGAACAAACCCTAATTTTTAGCGAATCCACCGTTCACCGAAAGCCAATAGTGAAAACGCGCCGCTTTTGTGAAAATTTCACTCTGAGGTGTTTGGCAAGATGACTTCTTCCAATTCTTGTGAGATCATGCTTAACGAACTGTTGATATATTTAATTGCACAAGCAAACATTAAGGAGAAATTCCATAGTTTTTTTAGTCTATCAATTGTATGTCAGTTGGTGTAAAGAATCACTGCATCTATTATACAATTTGAAGATAGTAAATTCGTCCTTAATTTGCTTTCATAGTAAATCCCTTTGCTCTTCTGCCCGAGCATCATGGGATATACACTCGATTTTTTTTTGCAGTTTCCCACTACTTGGAGACTGTTCCTGTCGGAGAGACTATGTATCTGTTGCAATATCATCTGTCCAATGCATTGGATACTTGCAAGTTTCTGATTGACGAGCTTAAAACATTAGTTATGATATCTCCTTTTAGCCTTTGATTTTTTTCTTTTGGGTATACATTAAAAAATTTAAGAGAAAGCAACTTCCGATGAAATTGGAGAAATTGGGATCGAAGAGAAGTATGTTGTGGGTGAGAAGAATGTTGAGATTGAGCATCGTGTTTTCGGGGAATGAGGGAAGAGAATGACATGTATCAAAGAAGAGAAAGAAAGAAAATAGTGTAACTGAATAGAGTATTTAGTGACTTTGGGGTATGAGTTAACTAAAACTAGATATTTTGCTATAAATATTAAAAGGTATATATAGAATATAATTTTTTTAAATAATATTTATTTAAAATAAGGTATTAACCTTTGCATAGGAGGTAAAAAATCTCATTACTGATTGCCAAAATTAACAAAATAGCGAGAAAATATGGTAAAAATAGCACGGTATAGTCAGTTTTCGGATTGATCAATCAAAAATAGCCAGCGTTTACCAAGTCAATGAAAAATAGCCACTATTTTGCCGCAATAGAGACCGGTCCAACATAATATACTGGAGTTCAGTGCACTTGTGCATGAACTCTAGCATATTATGCCGGACCGATATACCGATATACTTTGTTGGCTCTAGTATAATATACTGGAGGCCGGAGCACCGGTGTTCCAAACTTCAGTATATTATACTGGACCAGTATACTTGCTGGAACTCCAGTATATGATACTGGAGTTCTAGTGTACTTATGCTGGAACTCCATCATATTATTTTGGAGTTCCAACATACTTATCCTGGAACTCCAGTATAATATGCTAGAGTTCAATTATACGTATACTGAAACTTCAACATAATATGCTGGAGTATTTTCGGATTTTGAATAATGTTTTTGCTCAGATTTATCTTTGCATAAAAAATAATTAAATTTCGAATACTTTTAAAATTAGACTATTTTTAAACGATCATTTGTAAATCCGATTATTTTTGAATTTCTCCCAAAGGTGTGGACAGCTAGCAACAATTGCATATTTAGTAAATTCGATCGGCTACTTATGCAAATATCCCTTTCAATATAGACTTAGGCCCAGCCCAAGTCTCACAGACTGAATGAATCCCAAATAGTCGGCCCATATGTAACTATACTTGTTGTCTTAATTCCATTTCTTTCTAAGCCCTCTGCCGCTGAGTTGCTCATCCTGCTCGTGAAAACGAAGCTTGTCGCCTGAATCAAAACTGTATGTGTTTTTCTTCTCTCGCGTTCTATCTGTCCATTCATTATAGATACTCCGAGTCTCCGACCCTTTTAACTCTAATGATTGAGATGCTTTAGGTACAAATTTGATGTTCTATTTTCATGAGTCTAAATGAAAGCTCCGAGGCAATGTGAAAATTGAACATAATTTAGTGAATGGTTAGCTGAAATTTGGCTTTAAATATTTTAAACATAACTGTGTGCTGCGTTATACTTAATATGCTTCATTGGTTGGCTGTCTAGGAATCAATGAAACAGTTTAGAAAGTTTATTTTGTCCTTCTCTTAGAAAGTAAGTATATGATTCTTGTTATGAAATAATATAAGAACAAGAACAATAATACAAGAACAAGAACAATAGAGAGAAAAGTAGAGAGAGGAGTATTCTTATTAATACTTTTGGGATGATTTACAATGGGGTAAGACCCCTCTATTTATAGGAAGATAAAATACTTAGCCTTGAAGTAAGACTCTTCTTATAAGATAGACATTCACCTTAAATAGAGTTCTATTTATAACACTCCCCCTTGAATGTCTATTCAATAATGTGCCTCATAAAAACCTTAACTAAAACAAAACCCAATGGGAAAAATTCTAGAAAAAGAAAAGAGTACATATGTTTAGAAATACGCCTATTTGTTGTCTCGTTAAAAACCTTGCAAGGAAAACCCAGTGGGACAAAACCTTGTAAGGGAAAAGAGTGCAACGCGCATTAACTCCCCTAAAAAGAACATCAATTCACATCCTTGAACCTTCACATTCCAATCTTGTGCACTAGCTTCAAGAAATCGTTAGTAGATATTTGATAAATAAATCAACCATATTGACTTGAATGAATATTCCGTACCTTGAAATTATCATTCTTGATAGATATGAACATCTTCATGTAATGTCGTAGAATGACTCTTCAATACTTCCATAGGGATATCCTCGCCATCACATTATCATAGTTATAGCAAGATACATATGTACACAAATTGCACTTAGGATGTGGTACTTCAGGACCAAGAATTGTATATGCTTTAAGCAACTTAAATCTTTCAAGTTAAGTCATATAAGCCATATAATAAACTTTAGATGCACATCAAGTTTTTATGTCATGCTAAACAAATAAAATATCGAAAACTGATTACACATACCTTTGACCTTATACTTTCAAGTATTTGAACTACATGTCCAAAACTACATGTCTTTCATATGGAATCAATTCTTCTTGAATTGTATCTTTTCCATTTAGTCAATATTTTGTTTGTATTCGACAAACATAAGATCCTCATCGATATTTAGCGCTATCATAGATGTCGTCGACGATCATTTTATATCGGTTCCAGTAAATTTTCATAAAGACATAACATGGAGATCTCTTCATTCATACATTCAGGTACCTGAATCTCTCATGAGATTTTATGAAGTGTTATGTCGTGTGATCTTTTGGATCACTTGCCTCCTTATTATGATCACTTTGATCATTTGCTCATCTTCTTTATTAAGAAGTTATTTTGAAACCGATTTGTCTATACGTTTTAAGCGTATCCAAGACTTTGTCCTTCTAGGACTTAATATGAGCATTTGCAGTGAGAATATAGTTACTTTCTTTGGGTGTAGCATGCTTTGC
This sequence comes from Nicotiana benthamiana, assembly GCA_034376525.1. Taxonomy (NCBI): domain Eukaryota; kingdom Viridiplantae; phylum Streptophyta; class Magnoliopsida; order Solanales; family Solanaceae; genus Nicotiana; species Nicotiana benthamiana. The sequence continues at coordinate 155,223,923 of CM067339.1, forward strand.
AATATGTTGCAATTGAATTATCCTTTTATGAACTTCATGTTCATATTATGATATTCGAGGATCTATATATACAAATGATAATTCATCTCATGTAACCTTTTCTCAAGTGTTCGTCATGTCTCCCCCTCATGTTAGGAAAACTAACATGTTTCCTCACCTCTGGGAAATCATCTTTGTGCATTATCATGTCAATATACACAGCACATTAATAATAATAAGATGAAATTATTTGGTTCCTGACCCTGAACCACTTATGAGGGGAGAATATAATATACTTTCGTATACAACGTATATCAAACTGATATATATAACTTTGTTCTCATAAGCAATAGTTTAGCTATTAAGTGGAGGCACTCAATAAATCATTTTGCTAAACCAACTATGATGTAAACCAACTTATCAAGATGAACTATCTTGAATAGACAATCTGGAAATTATGCTCGAAGTTAGATTACTGAGCAATTTACCTCGCAAGCACCGGCCAGGCTGCAGGTTAATAACAATCGCGCATGTAACCATATCATAGATGCATCAATGTGGTATACATGGCAGGTGAATGGGCCCATATTCACCTTTGATATTTCCAGAATTTATGGGATTCAACCCGAACTCTTTAGTTGGTCAATTAATTAATGAGAACAAGTAGTACAAACTGGAGAATGAAGCGGGTAGCTTTTCATACACAAATTATCCCGCTACAAGTTGTAGTAATAGAAGATATCAAATCTTTCCTTTATTTATAGTCTCAATATAATCAACCACTTTCACATATACTTTGGAAACTGAATAAGTTTCTTTGAGACTTACTACAACACAATACCTTATTGGTAATCAATTGTGTTTCTCCAACATAGTAGTAATTGGCTTTTCTAGAGCTCTCAATTAATTTTGTACTACCACAAATTCATCAACATCCATGTGGTGAATATCTCTTTTAAAGAGAAAGTTATACCATTATGGTCATGTCAAAAATTATATGCAAGATATGTTTCTTGCATTATTATTGTCCTTTGGTAATCACATTGACAAATTATTTTGGCGTACAATAGGTACGTGACCAATGACCATTGATGCCATAATAATGACATCATCTCAAACCTTCTTCTAGGGGTGAGTGTGGTATCATCTCAAACCTCCTTCTAGGGGTGAGTGTGGTATATTCAATACCAATTTCATGTTCATATTCTTCCAATAATGAATATGTATTCGTGAATCAGATGTTGTCACATTCACTGCGGGGATATGTGATTTTGTTATCCTTTTCAAACATGTAAATGCGTCTGGCATTTGATTTACTATTCTTTGCAAATGGATAATCTTTTGCACCTTTTTTTCACGAATAGAGGTATTTGGATCAAGATGAGATAATGATGCATTTTTCCACAAAATTTCACCAACTTCTCCCCCTAATTTTGGGAAAAGTTGCTTTTCCGGTATCGTGTGTGTGGTACATGAATGTGATGCATAAATGAATGAACATATAGAAGTGGAAACTATATTGTGCAGTAGTTACAAAGGTGCACGCATGTATGTTACAGACATATACACAGGTAATACAGTGAATAGATGACAGCGTATCATAAAACTCGAGTAGTGTATGTAATATGTAAAGAATGTGTAAAAGTTATGTGATGAATAATTTAGCACATTATCATGGACGATCACATAATTACAAATTTGGAACTAAGCAATTGACATGAATATGTGAATAGTATAGAAGTGTTCATTTATAAGCCAATGCAGACATGTGACAGTACACTGTGTTAATAATATCTCTGTATAGGGTACGATGTTTCAAGTTGAAATGTCTTGTAAGTACGTTAGTTGTTAAGTACATTACGAGTGTGTTTGCAAAAGTTGCTTAAATACGTTATGTAGATTAATTTTCTACAAATCAGTGTGGTAAACAAATTTAATCCGTTGCTTCTTAATTTAAACAATATTTTCAAAATCTATTGAGGTTACTCGAATAACTGGATTGATAGTCGACTAACTTTAGGGAAGCAGTCATTAGGTTATTCGAATAACTAAACCTGATATTCGACTATCTTGCCTTGCGGAAAAATCCAGTTTTAATGCGAAATATTGGTTAGTCGAATAACTAATTAGTTATTCGACTAACTTAGTAAACAGTCATCAGGTTATTCGAATAACTAAATCAGGTTATTCGAATATCTAAATCAGATATTCGAATATCTTAGCTTGCGGAAATTCCAGTTTTAATACAAAATATTAGATAGTCGATTTTATTAGTTAATCGACTAACTTTGCTGGAAAATAAAAATACCATCGAAATTTAAGCATATTGAAACATTCTAAAGAACTAATACTAACATTATATCATAAACTAACTAATACGAGCTGATACTTATGACTAATAGTTTATCCACTAGCTAATACAAATAAGTAAAATAAAATCAAACAACTCCATCATCCTTAATCATGGATCCGTCACCGATCAAGTGGTCTATTTTCCCCTCAGGGTGCTCAAAGAAGTCTGCCACATTCAAGTGGGTGTTTTCAAAATTGTTGTCAGAGACAAAATTGGTTTCAGGGTCTTTACTCTTTAGAGATGCTTGATAGAGCTCAACCAAATGTCTTGGTACACGGCAAATTTTTGCCCAGTGCCCTTCTCCACCGCAACGATAACACATAGTTTCTGAACTATTTGCTTTTGGATCCTCATAATTCTGTTTCCGCTTTTGGTGGTTATCTCTCTTTGGGGGGTGACTAACACCAGGAAAATTTCTTCCTTGTCCACGTCCACGGCCATGACCCCGATCACGACCACGACCACGATTAAAGCCATAGCCTTTTCCACGCTTAGCATAATGGGAATACACCTTATCTACTTCAGGCAATGGTGTAGACCCAGTGGGTCGATTTTCGTGATTTCTCATGAGCAGGTCATTGTTTCGCTCAGCCACAAGGAGAAGAGAAATCAGTTCAGAGTACCTTTTGAAACCTTTCTCTCTGTACTGTTGTTGCAGTACCATATTGGAGGCATGAAACGTTGTAAACGTTTTCTCAAGCATATCATAATCAGTGATATTATCTCCACAGAGTTTCAATTTGGAGGTAATTCTGAACATTGCAGAATTATATTCAGAAACGGACTTAAAGTCCTGGAGCCTCAGATGAGTCCAATCATATCGTGCTTGTGGCAGAGTGACCAACTTCAGGTTGTCATATCTCTCCTTTAAGCCCTTCCACAAGATAAGTGGATCTTTGACTGTGAGATATTCAGTTTTCAAACCTTCATCAAGGTGATGGCGCAAGAAAATCAAGGCCTTAGCACAGTCTTGGGTGGATGCTTTATCTCTGTTTTTAATGGCGTCTCCAAGACCCATAGCATCTAAGTGGATTTCAGCATCCAACACCCATGTCATATAGTTCTTGCCCGAAATTTCAAGGGCAACAAACTGTCTTTTCATAATGTCAGACATAATCGAAAAAATCAAATTAGGAAGAGAGAAATACCTTAAATTTTTCGAGAAGATTCTTGAGACGGTAGAGTCTCGTGCTGATAACGTGTTATGAAATAATATAAGAACAAGAACAATAATACAAGAACAATAGAGAGAAAAGTAGAGAGAGGAGTATTCTTATTAATACTTTTGGGATGATTTACAATGGGGTAAGACCCCTCTATTTATAGGAAGATAAAAGACTTAGCCTTGAAGTAAGACTCTTCTTATAAGATAGACATTCACCTTAAATAGAGTTCTATTTATAACAATTCTCTAGAAATTCCAAGTTTGATTTTGTTTTATTTTCATCAAGAAAGGATTTATTTCTCTAAATGTTCATAATTTCCTGTATTTTAGGAACCACCAAAATATAATTGTAGGAACTTTACAATTCTAACTATCTTAAATGATGTATTGTTTTATTTAGTACCTTACAACTTGGAATTTTGTCGAGATAGACAATCTCTGGAATTATGAGCATGGAGATGGTTGGGTCTGAGCAGCCAAGGGAGAAAATGAAGAAAGACACCAAAAAAAGAAAGGCCGAAACAGAGGAGAAACCCGATACCCCATCAACTCCTCACAAGATTTCCATCAATCCTATGGAGAGGAAGAAGCAAAAGAAAGCTCTAGACAAAGAGAGACACAGAGCCGAGTCTGAGAGAAAAGCTGAGGATTGGCATAAACAAATGATGGCCTCTCTTGAATCGAGATGTAATGAGAGGACAGAGATTTCTTCTACTACTAGTAATGGGTTGCCTGAGTTCCACATTGGTGTTTTTAAGGACCTTGCAGCTGCTGAAGTGTCTATTAGAGAAGCAGCTGCTCAGTCTTTAGTTGCTGAGTTGCTTGAAGTTCAGAAGGCTTATGATAATCTGGAGAACAAGGAAGTGGTTGATGGTCAGCTCAAATTGGAAGCTGAAAAGGATGATGGGTTGAATAACTGTGCCCCTTCTCTGAGATATGCAGTTCGGAGGCTCATTCGTGGTGTTTCTTCATCAAGAGAGGTGTGTTTGTTTAATTTGTAGTATAATTGTTCTGTAGTATTGTTGAAAATAATAAGTGCCTAATTGTTTTTTTACCGCTACTAGTTACTGTATTCTTCGTCCTTATCTTTAAAACGATAAATGCCTAATTATGCTGTTACTATTAACTTAATGGTTTAAATTCGGTTGTATGCCTGTCCATCTTCATTTTGTAATTGAAAATTTGTTGGGAGACGAATATCTTCACAGGTTCTTTTTTTTTATAAACAATAGATAGTATTATTGATTTCCAGCTTTACAAAATGCTGAGAAGTGAGAAGTGCGTACAGCTAGCAGCTGTTACTATTAACTTAATGGTTTAAATTCGGTTGTATGCCCTTCCATCTTCATTTTGTAATTGAAAATTTGTAGGGCGAAGAATGTCTTCACAGGTTCTTTTTTTAATAAACAATACATAGTATTATTGATTTCCAGCATTACAAAATGCTGAGAAGTGAAAAGTACGTACAGCTAGCAGCAATCACATATTTTGTAATGTCCAAAAATATCTTTATGTGTTCTTGCTTAATTCCCACCTGATAAAAGCAAATTCATGCAAGAAATTTGTATCGTACAGTAAGTTGATTAAGCTATGCTCTCCTGTCTTTACGTTTGAAATGTTATTTTATGGTAGAACCTTAGAAAGTTACATTATGGTCACTGGCAGGTAGATTACTCACAGCTTGTGCCTTGAATAACTTTAATTGCTATATTGTCCATAGACTTAAATTTAAAGGTCAAATGAAATATTATAGGCTTAGTGGCTGATGTCTATTCTTCTTATGGTTTTATGTGCCATGCTACTCATAATTCCATGTGCCATGATTGTCTTAATAATCTCAATTTTCCCCTACAAAGTCTTTATCATTTTCTCATATGTGCAGTGTGCAAGGCAAGGATTTGCATTAGGAATGACAATATTGGTTGGTACAGTTCCATGCATAAAAGTGGGTGCGCTATTGAAGCTAATTGTGGAATTATTGGAGATCTCTTCTTCCATGAAGGGTCAGGTGGGAATGGTCGCCTTTGTTTGTGAACTTGTTAGTTTTCCTATGGGCTGACTTGACAGATTAATTTTGTTTTGTAGGACATAAAAGTTTGCTTATTGGGACGTTTGTTTGCTTATGGAGCTATTGCAAGATCAGGAAGATTGCTTTTAGAGTGGACTGCTGATAAGGACACTCCGTGTATTAAAGAAATTGTTGGTTCTCTTGTCTCACTGGCAATGAAGAAGCGTTACTTGCAAGAGCCTGTTGTCTTAATTATCTTGGAGTTGGTTGAGAAGGTACTTTAACTTTTACAAGCCCGTGGATTGCAAATTTAAGCTTAGCATGTACGATTTAGTTATTACTTAAAAATAGATTCATAGATTGGTTTTGTTGTGTCATTACGAACTTATATGAGCTTATACATCTCCTTTATGAAACTTTTAGGACATTTTCACTTGTCTTATAAACATCACCTCTTCCTGTACCATCTGTTGCGCAATAAAATGTTCTATCACTTATCCAAAAAGTATCACATTTTCCTATTACTCTAAAATTGCTTCTGTCATGTTGCTGGTTCAGCTTTTTGTAATTAAGTGCATTGATTCTTTACCATTATGTCCTTTTTCTCCAATTTTGTTTTTTCCGTGAGGTGCATTCTGTTTAGTCGTATCACTATCCACATTTTTTTCATGTCAGTTACCTGTTGACGCTTCATTGAATCATGTACTTGAAGCTCCTGGACTTAAAGAATGGTTTGAAGGTGCAACAGAAGTTGGAAATCCGGATGCTTTGCTTCTTGCCCTTGCTATACGTGAAAAAGTTCGTTTCGATGATAAAGAGTTTGGAAAGCTTCTGCCTATTCCTTATAGCCCTGGCAGGCTTTTCACTGTCGAACATCTGTCCTTGCTTTCCAATTGCTTGAAGGTGCTATTAAACTTCTTCATTTTCCTTCCTTGAAAAGGTTTGTTCATATTTTGATCTGTGGACTTCATGGATGTGCAGGAGTCCAGTTTCTGCCATCCACGAACTCATAGTGTATGGTATTCATTGGTAAATATTCTCTTACCTGAAAATGTTGTACAAGAGTTTGATCCCTCAGCAGCTTTGAATTCCGTAAAAAAGCACAAAAAAAACCGCAAGGGTAGCTCAGCTGAAGAAGATATTGAGAAAAATCTTAAAAACTTTGGCGAAATTATCATTGAAGGATCACTTCTTTCATCACCATCTCATGAACGCAAGAGCTTGGCACTCAATGTTCTGCTGCTTCTCCTTCCAAAACTGCCCGCTTCGTGCATCTACAATAGCCTATCGTACAAAGTTGTACGTTGCTTAATGGATGTACTTTCCAGAAAAGACACTAATCTACTTAAAGCCAGTCAATATTTTGTGAAAGAATTATCTGAGTGGGTGAAGCATGATGATATAAGAAGAGTGGCAGTTATTGTGGCTTTACAGAAACATAGTAATGGGAAATTTGATTCCATCACCAGGACAAAAACAGTAAAAGAGTTGATGGCTGAGTTTAAAACTGAGTCGGGATGCATGCTTCTCATTCAGAACTTGGTTGACATGTTCCTGGATGAAGGTCGTGCTTCAGACGAGCCTTCAGATCAGAGTCAAACAACAGATGACAACTCAGAAATTGGTTCTGTAGATTATAAGGATTCTGTTGGAGCAGCAACAACTTCAGATTTTTTGAAAGGCTGGGTTGTAGAGTCACTTCCCAATAGCTTGAAACATCTAACTTTGGATACAAATGCAAGGTTCAGGGTGCAAAGAGAAATTCTCAAATTTCTGGCCGTTCAGGGTTTATTCTCTTCAACTCTTGGGACTGAGGTGACATCTTTTGAATTGGAGGAGAAGTTTAGGTGGCCAAAGTCTTCCATTTCCAGTGCTCTTTGTAGAATGTGCATTGAGCAGCTACAGTTACTGCTGTCAAATGCTCTAAAAGGAGAAGGACCTCATGTTGTGGCAAGTGGTGTTGAAGTTAATGATCTTGGAGCGTATTTCATGCGATTTCTTACCACATTGCGAAACATTCCTTCTGTTTCACTGTTCAGGTCCTTGAATGCCGAGGATGACGAGGCATTCAAAAAATTGCAGGATATGGAGTCTCAGCTCTCAAGACAGGTGAGATATTTTGTGATTCTTCATTTTGTAGCATCCTAATAAGGTTGCTGACTGCAGCACTAATGAATCTATTTTCTGCCTTTTGTGAAACTGATGTCCCTTGCTTTAGGCCTTTCAACTCTTCTTTATTGTTAGATAAGCGTGTTCTCCTTCTTGGGCGAGGAGTCTGAATAAGCTAATTCAAAAACCTTATCTTCTTATTACTCATTTTATATTTCCATCAGGGACTTGTATTCGTTATTTCAGATTAACCACTACAACTGTGTTCAGGAAAGCGAAATGTCCTTCATTTCTTCTGGGAGAAACGTAGAGTGCTTTTCTTTTTCCAACAACAACAACAACAACCCAGTATAGTCCCACTTAGTGGGGTCTGGGGTAGTGTGTACGCAGACCTTACCCCTACCCTTGGGTAGAGAGGCTGTTTCCAAATAGACACCCAACATCCTTCCCTCCAAGAACTTCCCACCTTGTTCTTGGGGAGACTCGAACTCACAACCTCTTGGTTGGAAGTGGGGGTTGCTTACCATCAGAGCAATCTCTCTTGTCTAGTGCTTTTCTTTTTCCATCTTACATTATTCTTTTTTCTCCAAATGATGGCAGGAGAGAAACTTGGGCCCAAGTATTGACACAAATAAGTTTCATTCCACGAGGTACCTTCTGATACAATTGTTGCTTCAACTCCTACTTCGGCCTGGGGAATTTTCCGAAGCCGCCTCTGAATTGGTTATTTGCTGTACAAAAGCTTTTCAGTCTTCTGATCTTCTTGCTTCCTCTGGAGAAGATGAAGTAGATGGAGAAGGTACACCTGAACTGATGGATGTTCTAGTGGATACCATGCTTTCGTTGCTGCCTCAGTCATCAGCTCCATTGCGGACTGCTATTGAGGAGGTAAATTTTTGATTGATTAGTGTTGCGCAAGTAAATACATATAACAAGCATAATATCTCATCAATGCTTCTGGTGATTTACTATCCTCTCGAAACCCTGGCCTGATGAGGTGCTAATCTGTTATTCCTAATGTATCATTTCACCAAGTGCATTTTGATGCGAACTCCATCGTGAAATTTTTTATTTGACTTTGATAATAGATGACTATGATTAAAAAACACCGAGTTAGAACAACTACACCTCAATCCCAAGTTAGTCGGGTTCGGCTATAGCACTAGAAAGTTCTCCACATTTTTTATGGCATTCAAATCCCTAACAAAAATTAAAAAACTCAATAGTGAATAGTGGACCTAATGTGAGCATACCAACATGATTAAACCCTAAACAACAACAACAACAACTACCCAGTATACTCCCACCAGGTGGGGTCTGGGGAAGGTAATATGTAGACAGCCTTACCCCTACCCAAAAGGGCAGAGAGGCTGCTTCCAAGCGACCCTCGGCGCATGGGACAGAATGAAAAGCTGCATTGGAAAACAAAGATAAAGTTAGGAACCAAGACAAGACAAAATACAATAACAAAACAAAGCATAAGTAATCCTGCAGAAATAACGTAAATGATTATGTAAACATAAGAAACATAAATACCGTCGCATGCGACAATAACAAGCGACAACTATCATATTACCAACCAAGAGGGAACCTACGCTAAAACACTAGTCATCTATGGGTAACCCTACTATCCCACACCCAACCCCGGGTGGGGCGAACGAAGGACTCTAAGAGCCCCTAGCCTGCAACCCTGATTCTAGACCTCCAGACTCCCCTATCAAGGGTCAAGTCCTCGGTAACCTGCATTCTAGTCATGTCCTGCCTAATCACCTCTCCCCAATGCTTCCTAGGCCTCCCTCTACCCCGCCGACCACCAACAATCTCCAGCCGCTCGCAGCTCCTCACCGGGGCATCGGGACCCCTCCTCCGTACATGCCCGAACCACCTCAGCCTCGCTTCCCGCATCTTCTCGTCCACCGGGGCCACCTCTACCTTCTGTCGAATAACTTCATTCTTAATCTTATCTAGCCTGGTGTGCCCACACATCCATCTAAGCATCCTCATCTCAGCAACCTTCATTCTCTGAACATGGGAGTTCTTCACGGGCCAGCACTCTGCCCCATACAACATCGCAGGTCTAACTAATTGGTATTACCTATATGGATCTTTTTTTTTCCATTGTACCCAATTTTTTGTCAAGTCTACGAGGATTCGAGTGATCTCGTAGGTCTTCAAGATAATTTCCCTTTCATGTGAGTTTAGGTTTATCTTGTCCTATCACCTTTAGTTACCATGGTTTTTCACCTACCAAATGGTACATCTGGTGGTTGACATATGACATGACCTCACCATCTTAAGCGAGTGCCTCTCATTTTATCCTCCATGTGTGCTTCCTGCACTTTTTTGCTGAATCTGATCAATTATTAATCTTGTATTCTCTTGCATGACTACACATTCTTCTTAAAAATTTTTGATCTTGTGAATATGTGTATGCACTCCGACATTGCTGATCTTAAAACATTTCTATGAAACTCTTTCACTTTGATATGTATGCTTCGCATAACATTTCGGTAGCACTTCAACCATCCTATTTTAGTTATGTGTATTTTCATCTATCGTACTATCAAGCCTAGATATCTGACTTGTTTGCATTTAGGCACCACATTCTCATATAAATTCACCTCACCTTCACTTTTGTTATGCTGGCTAAATTTGCAGTATACGTATTGAGTTTCATACTTCTATTTATACTTCTCTTAAAAAATGTCTGCAACACCTACTTGTTGCTCATTATTGAAAGAAACATTTCTACAGTAAAAGGCTGTCATAGACCAAACAAATCGGTTTATTCTACATTAGTTTGATTCATGGAGAGTGTATAACTTTTCTCTGATAAAATAGGTTAATTCTTTTCGGATGTGCCTAAAGGACAGTAGGTGTACAATTTCGTAATGGAGTAGTATACCTTACAGTCAGTCAGACTTTAGCATGATGGTTTCTTTAGTATTTTCCTACTCAAGGCAAACAAAATTAAAAAGTCATTTGCTGGTAGAGCTATTTTTCAAGCAGTGTTGGTGGACTATGTGGATAGTAAGAAACAATAGACTTGTTGAAGGACAAAAAGGAAGTGCAGCCAGTCTTCATTACATCTATCCTTTTGGTGCAGCCTGGTATTTGTACATTATGTAAATGTCTTGCTTGACAAAATCAGTGCTTTGCTCATCATGTACTATATTTGACAGGACGTAGTTGATGCTGCTTTGACATCAATGATATTTTATCTTTTCCAGAAAAATATCTGCCTTGGTTTTTGCTCATATTAATTTTTAAAGCAAGCTACTTTCTCTTGATGACACTAAATGGTTGAAAACACGAAAACTGAATGTAATGAGGGGTTCTTGTAATATATAATCAGTTGCTGTCTTGTAGCAAAATCTAGTAAAGACTAAACCACAATGAGTCAGTTGCAACAAATGTATGTTTTATGTTTTATTAGACTTTAATTCCAATAGCGAGTCTTAGCTGTTGTGATTCCTGCATTATGTGTATATGCATCTCTACTTTCGTATCCTCAAATGGGGTTGGAGGCGGACTTGACTAGTACATGTTCTTCGTGAGAAACAGAATGGATGATTGATGCTAGATATTTACTCAAATTGGAAGGTTGGGTCTATTTAGCTGTCAGATATCTTTCCTTTTCCTTTTTTTACACATAATTGAAAGTCGATTTGCAGCTTCACATCCAAATAATATACAAATTAGAATCACAAAGTCACCTTTAGCACCAAATCTAAAGCTGCTTATCAAAAGAGAGAATGTTGCTGAATGCATAATTCATTCGTCCTTTTTTTGCACCCTTCCCCATAGTTTTTCTTTCAAATGACCCTTATTATCTAATGAGAAAAAAAGTAGTGAATGCATGCTTCATTAGATTGCTTTTCTGGATGCACCTGTGGTAGTTGCTTTTCTTTGAAATGACCCTTGTTATCTCACAAGAAAAAGGAAGTGAATGCATTGATTCATTATATTTCTTTCTGGATACACCTGTTGTAGTGGGTTTCTCTTAATGGTACTCTCCTGTTTTTTGTCTGAGTTTCCTTCATGGTCCCCCCCCCCCTCCCCGCCCCACCCCAACACACACACAACTAGCACCTCCCGAACCCCCAAATAAAACACGAAAAGACTGGATGTGTTAGTCTTTCCTCAAATGGTAGAACATTCTATTTCTGTGTCTGCTTGATGCCTTCTGTAAAACCTGCTTACTTCATCAAAAAGGAACTCATTGAAACATTCTGTGATTGGTCTCTTCGCTACGGAGTTATTTGCTTATTATAGAGAAAAGTTTCTATTCCTGTTCCTTTGATGACCCTCCCATCTCTGTCTTTTCAACAAAAAGAACTTGATAGCTTTCAACTATGCGTTCTTTATATCTATATTTTCTTGTGTTATGGAGAGGGTGGAAACCTCTAGTCGGAGAGTTCTTTACCTACTAAAAATTTCACGTCTCTTTAGGTTTTCAAATGTTTTTGTCGTGATGTCACGGATGATGGCTTACTTCGGATGTTGCGGGTTATAAAAAAAGATCTCAAACCAGCCAGACGCGGAGAAACAAAAAGTGAGAGTGAAGATGACGACGACGAGGATGTTCTTGACATTGAAGAAGCAGATGAATCAGATGAAGCAGAGATGGATGAAACTGCGGAGAGTGATGGACAGGCAGATGACTCGGCGACAGTAGTTGGTGTTGAAGCAGCAAGCTCAGAACTTCCTGGAGCTTCTGATGATGAATCTGATGAGGGAATGGATGATGATGCCATGTTCCGCATGGACACTTATCTTGCTAAAATATTCAAGGAAAGGAATAACCAGGCTGGTGGTGAAACTGCTCATTCACAGCTTATCCTCTTCAAACTTCGTGTCCTCTCGTTGCTAGAGATTTACCTACATGAAAATCCAGGCAAGTCTTTTCTCGATTCACTTAGTGTATTCATCTTAAGGATGTCTGAATTGACTTCAAAGCTGATCTCCTTATGTATAATCTTAGTTCATATCCTAGCTCCGTGATTAGAATTTTGGCATGATCATTATGATGGAAACTGGGGTATATGTTTTTTTAAGCCTGAGGTTGTACATTTTCCATGTGAAGTTATCAGTAGCATCTTAATCTTCATTCCCTACCGAATAAAGAATTAATGACCAAAAAAGGAGGGGGGTGTTTGGCACCGCGTGGCATCGTACTTATTTTGGTTGCCCTGGTTGGGACCTAGCAGTGTTAATGCTTAATCAGACTTTTTGACCCACAATTTCGGCCTATATATGAAATAATTTCTCTTTTAAGGTAAATTAGAGTCATTAACTGAATGTTCTTATAATCTCACGCTTTGGAGATATATATATATGCAAGTCTTTAATTAGAATAAGAAGTCTCTCAATGAACATCGGACCAGTGTAAGTGTAACAACAAGAATAGCTAAAACTTGTTGGTATCACATATATGTGTTCTTTGCTTCTTCCATTTGTGGTCTACTCTTTTAGTCCGGATTGATTTTAAGAGATTTTTTGTCTTATAAAACTAACCTCTATGATTAATTAAAAGAATATCAAAGAAGAATCAGCATAAGCTATTGATATTTATGGCTGCATATCATGATCTGAGGCCGTGGTTCCTTTTGCATCACGCATCGCAGGGAAGCCGCCAGTATTAAAAATATTCTCAAACCTAGCTCAAGCATTTGTAAATCCGCACACTACGGAAGGTAACGAACAGCTTGTCCAGCGAATTTGGGGTATTTTACAGAAGAAAATCTTCAAGGCAAAGGACTATCCAAGAGGTGAAGCCGTTCAGTTTGCAGTGCTTAAGACACTCTTGGGAAGGAACTTGACACTGGCAGCAAAACCTTTCAAGAAAAAGAAATCTGCTAACTTGTCAAACAAAAAGCAGTCTGTTGCCTTGAATAGATACAAAATGATCAATTCTCTTGCTCAGAGTTCAACTTTTTGGATTTTGAAGATAATTGATGCTAAAAAGCTTCCAGAGCCTGAACTTCAGGAGGTTTTTGGTATAGTTGAGGGAGTTCTGGAGGAGTATTTTATGACTAAAAAGTTTCATGTGAAGTGTGAATTTCTAAAAGAAGTTTTTAAAAGGCGACCTTGGATTGGACATCACCTTTTTGGAGTTCTTTTGGAGAAATGTGCTAGTGCAAAGCTACAGTTTCGGCAAATTGAAGCTCTTGAACTGGTTATTGAGATTTTAAAATCACTTACTTCTGCGAACCCTGATGACAGCAGCCAGGATTCGTCAATGAAAAAGTTGAAGAGTCATGCTGCAAAGTTAGGCTATCTAATTAATGCACTGCTGAGAAATATGCCCGATAAGGCATCAAGACGAGCTGATGTGCGGAAGTTCTGTGGCAAAGTCGTTCAGGTTTTAACAGACCTTAATCTGAAAGCGTCGTTTCTTAGGGCTCTGGAACCAGATTGTGAATCTCAACTGGGTGACATGGTTCCCACTTTGACAAAGTGAATGATAGGGCAGAGTTCTCCATGTAATCTGATGTAAATCATTATGCTGGAGTTCCTAGCATGTGTGATTCTACAGGCAGCAAATTTTGGCTTGTGAAGACATTAATCAAGGATTTACAAGAACATTCATACAAATGTTGAAGTGATCAGTTGGGCATTGTTTCCTGTCATTTTTTCAAGCTATAGTTATTTATAGGTTTGTTTACTGTTGGAATTTTATTGTGTTCGCCATTTTCTTTTCATCAGCTGATAAAAGCTTCTAGTACTAGCAGTTTTGGTAGTATGTAGTCCTTCATATTAATTTTACGATCCAAATTTTGGCACAAGTGCGCAAATTTACATCTTACCGGTGAGTGATTCCACTTGTCATTCCTCACCTATGAATCCATGTCATGTTTGTATTTGGAATTAAGTTGGAAGTTGGGACTGTGTGGAATCTGATTATTGAGTATTATCAAGTAGGTGAGTAGTGTTGATAACACCCCGAGTAAATTTAGCATTCATGCTAATTGTGTTTGTGCAAGTATCCTTTTTATTTTTGTTTCTCACCCCGTGTCTGTTATCCACATTGGGGCTCGACTAAATTCGGATTCGCGCTGGAAAATCTCACATTGGGGGTTAAATTATTCTCTAACAAAGGTGATTCTATATTTAGGGATTCGAACCCGAGATCTTTGGTTAAAGATGGAGTACTTACTGCTTCACTCCAAACAAAATATTAATGTGTTGTAACCAAAATTAACTTATTTTATTAACGTTGGAAGACAATTCAACGAGCTTAATGCAGCCTATTATTTAGTGCATGACATGTTTTCTCGTCCCTCTTTGTTCAAATTTGGAGGTTACTGAGCGTCCTTTGTAAGAAGGGAAAGGAATAAAACAAGTAAATTGAGTAAAAATTGTATGGGGCGGCCTATTTAATCGCTCTCATTGAACATATACTCATTTTTAAAAAAAATTTAAAGTTGTATCCACTTGTTAATCAACTTCAACCCCTTTCTCCTTCTTCTTCTCCTTCGTGATTAATAGAATGTTTTTACATGAAGTTTTGACTTGGTTGTCAGTTCTGTTTATGGTAAGAAATCAAGTAACTAGTTTGTAATTTTATCACATAAATATCAAAAGTGAATTGATAAGGAAGTAACACATTGAAGATAATAACAGTTCGACATAAACATTTACTCATTAAACAAAGACTCAGAAGCAAACGTCTGTAAGTCTTAAGTTAACTAATAACTCAAGAAGTTTATTCAACTGATAATTGGTGCCCAGTTCTTTGGCTCGTATAGAAAGAGTGTGATTCTGAATACTGCCTACTCTTCTCGGATGCTTACTTGTTTCATTATCTTCTATTTTTATGCGTGAGACAAGAGCAAATCAAAAGAGTTTTAGCTCTTCGTCAGCTACAGAACTAAAGATTGCAGCTTTAGAGTTGAAGTTTGCCGGTTACAATTCGCTAGATTCGTCAGTTACAAATAAAAATTTCAACTCTAGAGCTGAAGTTACCCAGTTACAAAACAAAAACTTCAAATCTAAAACTGAACTTCAGGCCCGGCTATTAGGATGCTGAAGTTTTGCGTGATTGCCTTTGCTACTTCAGCCTCGTATGCTGAAGTTATGCGAAAAAAGCGGGTATGCTTGCAATATTTTTTGCAAAGGGGGCACAAGTTAAAACGTGACATAAAAAGCGGGTATAGATGCAAATGCCCCGTAAATTGAGCATGTTGGGGAAGCCACATAGTAATTGAATTTGAGTATAATTGGTTGTATTAAAACAGTTTGACATGTTTGTTTGGTTAAGTAATTACTTGGTAGTATGGAATTGCGTGTAATTGAAGGAGTGTAATTACACTCTTCAATTCTCAAGAGGAGGTGAGAATTGGTGGTAATTACGCTATGTAATTACAAGGTTGTTTTTAGTTTCTTTCCTTTTTGTTTTTATTTTAATTTATTTTCTTTATAAATTTTTATTTCTATTTTACGAATTTTAAAATATATTTTTCTTTGTACATTATTTTATCTTTTATTCTCTACCTTTGTTTGATTTCATGTAATTGCTTATATTTTATTAATTATTTATTTTATTATTCTACTTTTTGAAACTACACCTCCTAATATTAGAAATAACGAGTCATTAACAAACTTGACATATAATGAGTGATGCAATTAAAATGAAATTTCAGTGTTGAATGTGGTTATACCTATTATGTTTCTTAATTTTAAGTTGTAGTGTAACTTACTATTATTATGTTGAAACTTAATATATGTTAAACTATCTATTTTTTTGAATTAAAATTATATTATATTCGTGGTTCCAATCTACTTGTTTTAGTAGTGTTGGCTTACATTGTTGTTGTTCATTTTTTAGTTAGAATTGATAGATTAATTTGTCAAATATTTAAATAATGTTATGACATTATATTTATAAATATTGTCTTATTTTATCAATATGAATTCCATTATGTTATGACAAAACATATATTTTTTGTTTTTGTAAGTACAATCAAACCTCTCTATAACAGCATCGTTTATTCCAAATATTTTTGAACATTATAGTGAATTACTGTTATAGAGAACATATATATTATAACATAACATGAAATTTGGTTTCGGAAAAGCTTGGCTTTATAGTGAAGTGTTGTTAGATAGGAATGCAGTTATCGAGAGATCTAAACTGTATCTAACTAAATATTGTTAATTTGGAAAAAATATATAAATTATTTTTGCAATATTAGTTATAAATATATTATTACTAATTAATGCATATTTACTATGTATCTTAAATACCAAATATAATATCATTTATACTTATCCAAATTTATCGATATATATTTATTATATTAACTTTTAAGTTTGATAATTACTTTATTTGAAATTTAATCTAGTTATATAATTATACTTATGAAATCAAATAATAAATTTGTAATTACACTATAACAAATAAACAAATCTTCGTAATTATACAATTAGTAATTACACTAATTTTAGTTACCTGATAACTTTTCAAACAAACCCTAAAAGGTTTTCCCCGAAATTATGTTTATCATACTTTAGATAATTTTCCACGCGGCGAAAGGGCTAGAAAGCTGCAATTGAGAGAAATTTGAAATTGTGTGCCAAGGATGCAGGACTTGGTCATAGAAGCTTCCTATGGCTTTTAACTGTTCAGGCAGTAAGTTGAAAAAAAATAATTTAAAAGAAAGAAACTATAGTAAAGTTGTAGTCGTTGTTTAAGTCGCTATCACGAAAAGAACAAATTATTAAATGCTTGACTTGCAAAAATGCTATATTTCTTCAGTTTAAAAAATAAAAATGGGATTTTTTTTATATTTTTATGTCACATAAAAATTTTATTACTTTTAATATTTAAGGTTTGACACATAGTATACCAAATTACTAATTTTATACTAATGTATTTTAACCTAAAAAGCTAACATCCTTACCTTGAGCAGTTTTTGTTAAAATCAATTGACCAAGATCGACCGAATTGGTATGTAATGGTCATTGAAAAACATCGAAAATATTTGTTCCATCCAAATATTTTAAAAATGAAATAAAAGAAAAAGGAAAAAAAAGAAACTCCACATCAAACCCTTTTGATCCATTTAGAAAAGGTTATTGGAAACGACTAGAAAAAAAATATAACTTCTTAAGCATCACGTAATACAATAAGTCACATAATACAAATTTCTTTTTAATTTTATGATCCTACCAGTTCTTTGACACATGGATCAAAAGAGCCTGAAGTGGAGCTTCTTCTTTTTTTTAAAAAAAAAAATAAAAAATCTTTTTCCTTTATTTTATTTTTAAAATGTTTGGATGGAACAAAACATGTTCGATGTTTTACAACGATGACCATTACATATGATGGTCAGCTTCTAAATTATTGCCCTATTGTTTGTGTGAAAAATTTTGCAGGATAAGGAACGTAGAACTTCATGATAACAGATTTTGTAAGACATATATTACAGACCATTACATACTGATGGTGTGCTTCTAAACGACAATGACGAAAGAATCACAATGTTAGTGTATCAACTACATCTTCTTGACAACAACTGAAGAATGAAAAAGTTTCTATGTGGCATAGAAGTATAAAAATACATCTACAATTGAATATAATGAATCTACAATAAGAATACATATAATTTATAATTCATCTACAAAATATTTATAAATTGGACATATTGAATTTTAATATCTCAATTCCCATTTGATCGGAATGCCCAATTTTCTAGCTTTGTAGTTTAATTGAGGTTTTCGATATAATTGCATTTTTTGCAGAAGATTTATAGAAGTTTTAGTCGTTTTTGATTTGTGAACACAAAAAACAAAGCATCTACAATTAGAATACAAATAATCTATAATTTATCTACAAAATATCTACAAACTGGGTACATTAAATTTTTATTTCTCAATTCCCATTCAATTATAGAATAATTGTGATTTTTGACATAATTGCATTTTTCAGAAGATTTGTAGAAGTTTTAGCCGTTTTTTTTTATTTGCGAAAACAGAAAATAAAGCATATACAATTAGAATACAAATAATCTACAATCTATCTACAATTTCTGCAATATGTCTTTTCTTCTTCTTCTTCTTCTTCTTCTTCTTCTTCTTCTTCTTCTTCTTCTTCTTCTTCTTCTTCTTTCAGTCTGAAATTCAGTCAAACCCAAGTCTAATCTTCAACAAAACCTCTCAAAATTGAGATGTACACTCCAAAATATATTTCCGGTAATTTTGAACAATACCCAATCCAAATAAATAATGAGTTCTGAAAATCCAAATTTGAATTCAAAGCTTTCAAGCTTTTTAATGGCTGTCAATGGTAGAAAATATTTGGAAGAAATTTACTACCATAATTGTAGCGTGCCTAAGTATGAATACCTGGAAGAATATTTAGTTCCAGATTTGTAGCGCGCCTAGTTAGGAAGGATTTAACTCTTAATAATTAGTATTTAATGAATAATATATATTTTGTAGAATAACTATGAACATGACAGGTTAATATGAAATTATGTATATTTTTGGTAATAAGATTTCATATATGGTATAGGAAGAAAAACGTCTCGTAAAAATATTAACCAAATTAGCAGCCCATATTAGCAATAAGCTAAAAATAGCCAATTTTTTGAAGAATGACACAATTATCCATAAAAATAAAACTATTTATTCTTGTTTATCCTTTTTTTCTATCCATAAGCTAATTATATTTCCTAATCATAGTAGCTTTTGTGAGAATTTTTTTCTTTATTCTCCAATTCTTTTTTATTTCTATGCTGCTTCTTTTTTTCTTTTTCTTTTTTTTCTTTTCTTTTTTCTCGTTTTCTTTTTTTCTATTCATATTTCATTTACTGTTTTTATTATTTTTTATTTTTTTATACTACTACTAAAGAAAAATCAAATTGTGTACCAATTAAATGTAGCTAATACAATCAAAAAAATATTAACTAACATATGATACCGGTATAATATATAGCTATACCAACCGCATATACAATTGTAAACAAAAAGTTAATCTTTTTTTCTTGTTTTAAGTTTCAAAATGACCACAAACTCAACAAATTCAATTTATGAGTTTCAAAGCTTCAAGGTACTCCAATGGTAGATTAATACTTTGCAGAAGTCTGAAGTCTTGCAATTTAAGTTATAGAATAAATCAAGACGAGAAAAAAGATTTGAATTTTCACTTTGCCCTTCACGCTGGGTAAAAGCTTAAAGCAAATTAAAAGAAAAAAAGAAGTGAATTTACGGGTAATAAGTATATTATTATGGTATATTATATACTATTACAACATATTGTTACACCATATTGCATATTATTATAGTATACTATAATAATATATTGTATACTATAATAATATACAGTTGCAGTATAACTATATACTCTTATAGTGTATTGTATACTGTAGCAGTAATTATATTCTTCTTCGATTATTACCTATCGTTGCAGTATATTGTATACAGTTGTATTATAGCTATATACTCCAACAATATATTATATACTGTAGCAGTATACTATTAGGTAGCTATGTTCTTGTTCGATTTTCAGCTGAAAAATTTGATCTTAATCACCTCAAATCAGCTCCAAATGCTATCAAATTACAGTAGGAACTTTCTGAAGGTATTATAAGTAATATTTAATAGCACCCACTTTAAATCAAATAAAAAATTTTAAATTCAAGAGCTTCAAGCCCAACAATGATAAATATTCAATATAAAAAAAAATTTAGATGAGGAGGATCGACAACACAAGGTAAAAAGGTTTATATTTGTAGCATTTATCTTCAGTAAAGAATTTCTCTCAGAGTTCAATTAGATCATAGTTGGTTCTGGAAAATTTTGTAATCTGACTTGTGCATTTAACTAGTTCTTTTATTTATTTATTTATTTATAAATTCTTAGCTACCCTTAATGGAAAGATTATCGAAGGATGATAATGTGAATGTACGCTAACTTTCAAATCATAGCCTGTTTTTTACTTGTTCTAATCAAATTATATACATATGAATGAGAGGCTGTCATTTTTATCTCAGGTTAAGGAGCTTACGACTTCCGTGGAGCCACTATCAGGACGCAACTTACCGTATGAATACACTGTAGCCGAGTAGAATAAAAGTCGGGTAAATAGTTTATATCATATGGGTAAAAGAAGTAAATAATATGGATCTGAACATTAAAAGATAAATAATTTAAAATTAATAGGTACAAAGTGAGGTTTTTTAATTTGTTTTACTCGATTTATAAATTGGGCTGATCATATTTATTTTTATAGCCATTGCTCAGTTGTTCTATTTTTATAGCCACTGACAAGAGGGGTTGCTCTGATGGTAAGCAACCCTCACTTCCAACCGAGAGGTTGTGAGTTCGAGTCTCCCCAAGAGCAAGGTGAGAAGTTCTTGGAGGGAAGAATGCAGGAGGTCTATTTGGAAACAGCCTCTCTACCCAAGGGTAGGGGTAAGGTCTGCGTACACACTACCCTCTCCAGACCCCACTAAATGGATTATACTAGGTGATTGTTGTTGTTGTTTACACTTTCCTGTTTGCCTTCAAATATTCTATTGGTTCTTCCTATCCACAAAGTCCACCAACATAGCTTGAACTATAGCTCTATCAGCAAATAACTTTTGGATTGTGTTTGAGTCGAGTATGAAAACATAAAAGAACCCGTTATACTAAGGTCTGACAGTAGCGTATACCCCTCCATCCCGAACCATACACCTACTTTCCTTTCTGGCCCATCAGGAATAACTCAACATATTTCATTAACTAGAAAGTTTTATTTATAATAGTTGTATCTGGGCTAATTTGCGCGCACCGCGATTATTCCATCGAGTATTTGTTCCTCCCACCAGTATTTTTCACCCAAATTTCATATGAACCTTCCGTACCCCAACATTATTATCTCTCCTATAAGTGTTTAACGAGTAAGCCGGTCGGGCCAGGCCTGTATTTTTGGACCTGTACGGGTTACAGCTCGGACCAATTACGGGTTGGATCTTAACGAGTTTAATGAATTCGGGTTCATCCAGGTAAAAATTAAACCGTACTGGTTACGGATTGAAGGGGCCGGGTCGGGATTAGTATTATTTCTTTTGTTGGTAATTTTGTATAACTATTGTAAGTTATATTAATACTTTATATGAATTTAAAGAATACAAGGAAGATGAGAAAAAATTACAATTATAAATTGCAAGTACTACATTTATTTCAAAATTCAAAAATTAAAAGTTTTCATTTAAAAAGTAAATTAACAAAAAAATAGTAAAACTAAATTTTCATGCATAATAAATTAATAATACTTCAAAAATTCTTGCTCATTTGACAAACTAAAACATCAAGCATAAATACGTCTAATAATTTTAAAATAAAATAAATTGTCGAAAAATCTTAAATACGAATTTTCGAAGGACGCTCAGACAATACTTTATATGCCTCCTTAAACTGCGTGTGCCACTGCCACACTCTGAATGAAATTTTAAGATTAGACCACAGTTCTTGCACTTTAATTTCTGACCTTCTTCATTTTCTTCTACCACATCAAAGTGTTGCCAAACATGTGAGTGCACTCTAGAAGTACGATGCATGATTTAACTTGAGATTTGAGAATTGAGATTTAAGAATTTGAGATTGAAAATTGAAGTCTTGCAAATTGGAGAATGAGAGAAATTGAGATTGAGAAATGAGATTTGACTTTTGACTTTTGAGTTAAGGAATGAAGAAGAGGGGAAGGGTATTTATAGTTTTAAAAAGGTTAATTTTATAAATTCAAAAAGGGTTAAAAACTTAAAATTAAAAAAAAGGTTATTTGATCAATTTGATCTGTTGGCTAACGGATCAATTGCAATATCTGACTAAACCAATGGATAGTGGGCCCTATCGAATTTGACAAATTAAAAAAAAAAATTAAAAATTTTTAACCGTTAAACCGGACCGGAACAGTGCTTACCGTATTTAACCTGTTCCGATTAACCGGTAATCTTTTCTAACCCGGCCAACCCCCTCCTACCCCCTACCCAGCCCACACAGCCCCTTAAGAACCGGGCGAGTCCGGTTTCGGTTTGAACCGGTCTGGGCCGGTTCGGTAGCGGGTAAAACTGACCCGTTTGACAGCCATAATCTCCACCACCTTAAATCACCACCTTTCACCGTAAATTCACCGCCTATATTTCAACTTGGACGCAGAAAAGCTATAAAAATACAGAAGCTCGCATCGAGTTTAGCCATGAATAATCTCTAAAGGTGGAGCCGTCGATTTCAGCCTTGGACCATCAAGGTTCATCCATGGATGATAAGCTTCAAGACTATTTGATTTGGTGCCACTCTTTTAGCCTTTGGATTTTTAAGTTGCTGATTACCCTTAAAAACAGAGGAGAAAAGAGAGGAAGTGAGGCCGAACGAAAATCAAGGTGGATTTGCCAACCCGTTTTCTTTTCTTTGTGGTTGTTGCTCTATTATATATATAAATCGTTAATTATTGGAATAATTTATGTCTTACAATGGCATTGGCTCTATTAAATTAGGGATGAGAGAGAGATAGGAGCTGAGAGGGAGATGGGGCGGAAGGAAGAAGAGAGAAGAATAGGTGGGGGCGTGGGAGAGTGCTGGTGTGCTTAAAATTTAAAAAGAGGTTTTTCCTTCTTCTTTTCTTTAGTGTATTTCTTGGTTAATAACAAATTAAAAAAAATTTAATTACAAATTATATATGTCATTATTTAATTGGTTTATTTGACACATAATAGATTAGTATAACTTAGGTATTTGGTTTGCTGCACTTGAATGTCTATTTTATACAGTTAATAATCACTTGAAGTATTTAAATAATAAAAGAGCCAATTAAAAAGTGTAGATAATCATTAAGAACAGTTTAAATGGACAGTTTATGTATTTACCTTTATTTTGGGTAATAAAAAGCCAAATTTCCTCAAAATCCTTGCCTTCTCCATTTTTTCAAAACTCTCCAAATTCCCTTACATTCCCGAATTCTTCTAAACTTTCAAGTCACTGTTTTAAAGCGTAGATATATAACGCATATTCCTTTTATAAGATTTTGTAAGTGACATGTATAATCGACACCTTCTATATTATATATATAGGGATTTTTACCTAAATATGCCATATAGCAAATTTTATTATTAAAATTGTGTCTTGTTTGGTTATTATCCGCATACACCATGTTTTCTTTACCAAAACTGTACCAAACCATATCTGGCTGAATTTATAGTCTAAAATAGCGCCAGATTTTAAGCTTCCAAATCATTATTTGATTCTGCCCCAATTAAATGATCTTTTTAAAACGTAAAAAAATCTAAACCCAGCGTGAATCTCTCATACCTAGCCATCAGTTTCGAAATTCTCTCATTCTTCTACATCAATACCGAAAATCACAATTTACATCGTGATAGTCAATCAAATTATAGTTCTTCCAAATTTTTTAATGCAGTTCTTCTACATCAGTACCGAAATTCTACAATCTGAGCCAAGTCTAAATCTGTTCTTCGTTTGTTATTCTATCAGCTACACAAAATTATGTCAAAAATTCCAATAATGTTGAAATCTAATGGTTATTGGGATAACTATGGCAGATTCCGAGATTTTGAAGTTGATGCCATTTTGGTAGATGATAATGCAAGCTACTGAATTCTCCAATCTACAATTGCAGAACAATTATCGATTGATACATCGGATAAAATTGTAGAAATAAAATACATTGTGAATGATAATTGTCCTCCATTGCAGATTAGGAATGATATGGGTGTTCGTGTATATATGGAAACGAAAAAAGAGAATAAAAACTTAGGTTCGTATCCCTTATGTATTAGCGTAAGAGATGTCAATATGGAATTGGCAATCACTAATGAATGCATCAGTACAGGTATGTTTGATTCGACAATGCTAAGATTTTTGTGTTCTCTAATCAACTACAATTTGACGACATTTATCTACAATGAAACTACAATGATGATATAGTACTGGAAATGACACAGCGATGTTGCTTTCAAATTTACCTACATAGTTACTACATTTGTGAATGTGTTGTCTGCAGGTTCTTCAGGATCACTAAGGTTAATAGAAATTCCATCCTCACCAGCTATTGAGGAATATCAAAGTGAAATAATAATTGAATCCACGCAAACATGTATTGAAGAAGGACAAGTGTACCAGGACAAGAAGACAATAGTTGTTGCAATGAAGAATTATGCAGTTATGCACAAGTTCCAGTTCAGAGTGAAAAGATCAAGTAATAGAAGGTACGTAGTTAGTTATGGATTTGGAAAATTACTGTATTATTGAAGCTAGGTTTGTTTATACAAACTGTAGTTAAATTGTAGCTAGTTTGTAGTTAATTGTAGTGTTTAATAAGTATGTCTGAAATTATCTTTTTTTGTAGCTACTGGCTTGTATGTGTAGCTGAGAACTGCAAATGGCATTTCAAGGGAACGTCAATTCATGATTCTTCATTGTTCAAGATAAGAAGTTTTAGCCGATAACACACATGCTGCCGAATGGACGAAACGTTCATACAGCGCAAATGTACTGCAACAGTAGTTGGTAGCATTGTCGTTCCAAAGTATTGTGATCCTAAGATTGTTTACACGCCAAAGGACATACAAACTGACATGTTATCCGAACATGGAGTGAACCCGTGTGACTCGTACAACAGATTACCAAAATCTTTTTATATTATTGAGAAGAATTATCCCGGTTCTGTTGTTAAATTGAAGAAGGCAACAGATGATTGCTTCTTGTATGCATTTGTTGCTCTTTGTACATCAATAAATGGTTGGCAACATTGTAGGCCGGTAGTAGTGGTTGATGGGACATTCTTAAAATCAGCATATAGGGGTATTATGCTGACAGCAAGCACCATGTGCAGCAGGTACTAGATGCAATAATTTTGTAGTTATGTTGTAGACAGTTTTAACAATGTAGGTAAATTGTAGTTATATTGTAGTTAGGTAGTATTTATATAAATCAATGTAGTTAAATTGCCTAAATTCTCAATATAAATTTGTATTTAATAGTTATCTTATTTTATGACTACAAATTGTAGGTTCTATTTTGCCATTGGCATATGCTGTTGTTGATTCTGAAAACAACGTGTCTTGGAAGTGGTTCTTTGAACAATTCAAGGAGGCATACGGTGAAAGACCTTCAATGTGTGTTGTCTCAGATAGGCATGAGAGTATATCGAAGGCAACATTAGTTGTCTATCCGGGCATGGCACACTACTTTTGCATGTGGCATATATGGACAAATATAAGGTCAAAATTCAAGAAGGGACATCTGCAATTACATGAATTGTACTTTGCCACGGCACGGTCATATACTCTGGATGAATTCAATGAAAGGATGATGAAGATTGAAGAGGTAGACCCACGTGTATCGTCTTACTTATATGATATTGGCTATCATAGATGGTCAAGAGTACATGCAACGGTGAATAGAACTTTTACTATGACGTCAAACATTGCAGAGTCGTTGAACGCTGTAACAAAAGAGGCAAGAGAGCTGCCAATATTTGATCTATTTGAGTATATGAGGACTATTCTAGAACGTTGGACAAAAGAAAAGTTATTGAAGGCAAAGGGTACTTTCACATTACTTGGTCACAAATTCAACAAAGAATTGGAAGATAACAATACATTATCCCATAAACTAAAGGTAATATATTCTTGTTTGTTGCAGGAAAAAAACAAAAATAGTAGTAGTTGCTGCAGTATTTCCAGTTTGTAGTTAAAATGTCGTCAAATTGTGGGTAAATGTAGTTATAGTTTATATATAGTTTGTTTGTAGCTGATTTGTAGTTAACTGGTTGTTGCTAACATAGTTAACTGATGTATTATTATTATTTTTTTGGTCTTGAATTGTAGGTGAGGGCTTCAACAGATCATATACATACTGTGTTAGATGGTGTGAAGCGGTACATTGTATGTTTAGAAAACAAGAAATGTAGCTGTGGACAATTCCAACTTGATGAACTTCCATGTGCCCATGCTTTGGCAGCATTAAGGCATAGGAATGAAAGGCATGCCAACTATTGCTCTCCGTATTACACAACGAAGAGCCTTCTTCTTACCTATGAAATGCCGGTTAATCCTCTTCCTGATGAAGCCAAATGGGATGTTCCACAACATATTTTGGATGATGTAGTAAAGCCACCGGCGGGAGATAAGAGGCAGCCAGGTTGACCTCACAAGGAAAGATATAAAACATTTGATGAAATAAACTCAAAGAAGTACAAGGTGTCATGTGGCAATTGTGGATGTGAAGGGCATAACAAAAGAACTTGCAAGAATGCGCCGAAAAAGAAATGAATATAATGTAGCTAGAATAATTATTCAAAATACATGTTAGTTATCCCAAATTATCGGAATTTATTGTGTAACTGTTCTACGTTTTGACGATAATAAAGAAGTATAATCATATATTTGACTATTGGTACTATTTACATTTTTATGTATTCCATCAAGCATCAATTCTTTATAATGTAAACTGTTAGCAGATTGTAGTTATAATGTACTGTAAGTGTGTTCTAAATGTAGTAGTCTGAATCACCTAATGGGAATTTGTTGTTAAACTGTATTTAAATGTAGTTATATGCAAATGTAGTTATATGGAATTTTAGTTATATGTAGTTGAAGTTTGTAGTTATATGGAATTGTAGTTTAATTGTAGTCAGTTGTAGTTAATTGTAGTGTTTAATAAATATGTCTGAATAATATATTTTTTTGTATCTACTGGCTTGTATGTGTAGCTGAAAACTACAAATGGCATTTCTAGGCAACGTAAATTCATGAATCTTCATTGTTCAATATAAGAAGTTTTAGCCGAAAACACAACAGCTGCCGAATGGACGAAACATTCATACAACGCAAATGTACTGCAACAGTAGTTTGTAGCATTGTCGTTCCAATTTGTAGTTATGTACAATTGTAGTTATATGTAGTGCAGTTTTGTAGTTATATGCAATTGTAGTTAACGTTGTAGTCATTGTAGATAATTAATTTATTCCAACAAAATTGTTGATGAGGGATGGAAAAATTATTTATTTGAGACAATTATTCATTTCATCTTGTTGCCGTGGAAGAACTGACAGTTATATAAACATATTAAATGGTAACTGAAGGTATTATATAAAAGTAACTCCAACATTAATGTATTCAAGAAAAATTGTATATGCTATTAGATATTAGATAGCTGGAATACTCTAGTATTAGACAAAGCTGTTACGGCAAATATGCTATTAGATAGCTCGAATACTCGTGTATGATGTATTCAAGAAAAATTATTGATTACAACCAAAATGACTTAATGATTACATTGTTTTCCAATTCAACTACCAAATATGAACAGTATAGTCTACTTCTTCTTTCGTTGAACTTTAGTCCTCTCATTCTTTGCCGGTGCACCCTTCCTCCTTGCAAGTGTGTCAGTAACCTCACTCTCACTGATTGAACCATCTGTTAGCTTCTTTGTGGCGTAGTCCCACAATAGAGCTCCATAGCGTCTACGGTGTTTGTCAATATCAGTAAGATCTTCCTTTGGGATAGACAAATCACCATTGCTAATATACTCCGCAAAAGCATCCACAAATACACCACAATCCCTGCAGAATATGAGAATTTTTCATTATATATCAAACGATAAAAAAATTAATTAAGCATATAGAAAGGGAGATTAGTTTTTTACAGTGAGCCTTCCATTTGTTGTGGAATCTCAGCAACCATCCATTGTATGTCGAGAGGATCTGTAACTGGTTTCTCTATGTATGACTTTGTAGTCTTGAAGTCAATGTCTTTGCATTTGCCATAGAAACCAGTGCATGACAAATAGAGAGGAATAATGACTGAAAATTTGTCAACCAAGGTTTGAACAGTTTGATTACGCTTTGCCCTCACCAATGAATCATAAACATAAAGTTGCCGGTCCTTTATGTCAAACACTAGCAACAACCAATGAAGGTTCTCTACAAGGTTAACATGCATTAGCACATAGTCCACAAGATCCCATGCTACACTAGCAAGAATTCTATAGCCCATAATATATTCTCCAATATCATTCTCGGCTTTAACAACAGAATTCCTTTGATCCATTGGAGTAGTAGTGAACTTCTCGTAGATTCTTTCAATTTTTGTCTTGAACAAGCAATCAGTTGTTATAAACCTACTTTTGATGTTGGGGACATATTTCCCCTTTTTTCTCAGATAGTACATTATAACATCAATGTGCTGAAAAAGTAAAAGTGCAATTTACAATAAGTTGTAGTGTCGACAAATACCATCTACAAAATAACTACATATTAACTACAATTAGACAAATCAGCTTGCTTGACTATAACAACGCCATAACTACAGATATATAACAGTGAGCCCAAGTGCCTCACAAAATGTAATTTGATTGAATTTTGCATGAAAGATATAGAAAACTAGAACTTTATCTACAATTTATGTGTACAATATAACTAAATTTAAACATAATAGATAAAAACAAAACTGCAATTATAAACTATATACTTACTGTACTATTGATTACTTGTCCGGGGTGAGCAAGGGCGTAGAACGAGTCCTTCTTATCAATTTTTCACAACCCAAATCCAACCAAGGATTGAGATGGTTATCCTTCTTTGAATAGAAGTCTTTCCTCCTGTAATAATAATAGAATTAAACAAATAAAAAAAATTCAAAAACATTTACAACTTTAAATCTAAAAAGGTTCAAAGATATAGAAAACAAGTACATACAAACAGTGTACATTTAAGCACCATACCTCCTAGATGCTTTGTTAGTTTGATGGTATAACCAGGCTGTGAACCTATCTATTAATTCAGGATCAACATCTTCCCCAATGAGACTTGTGAATGGGTACTTTAGGTAAAAAAAATTTGGCCCAACCAAGGTGCTGCCTTCAGTACTATAGAGTGGAGTGAATGGTGATCGTGCATGTTTTTCCGGGTAACCTTGTTCTTCCTTGATGAACATGGGTTGAATCAACTTGTATGGGCTCACCATACATGACCATCTGTGATAGGTTTTCCGGAAGTTTAAAATCATCCAATGTCACACCTTTCTTTTCAATTCCTCCACGCATAACTCCAATCTCCTCTTCTTTTTCAACGTATTCATGGACAACTTCAGTCACAGTTACACCATGAATTGGTGACTGTGGAATGTTGTCTTCAACATCTGCTACAAAAATAATGCAATACTTAAAAGCATTATAACAGTGTATAATCAACTATTTTATATTAAAAACTACATTATTAAACAATACCTTCTTTGCTACCTCAGCTGCTTGTTGGAAGTCATCATACAAATCAACTTGTTGTAGCAAGCTCGGTGCTGACAGAAGAGCAACACTCGTATAGCCACACTTGTAAGGCTAATGAGCATCCACGTATAAGGTAAGAATGGACGATGGGATTGAGACGATGTCTGACAGATTCAACAACATGCTTGAAGGATTTTGTACCCCATGGGTACGACTCAAAATTACCACTCTCAATAAGAAAGAACGTAAACTTGTCTGTCAAAATAACATTGTCCTTATCAGAAAGACAAACAAAGAATTCCAACATATAAAGGATACACATCTGTACAGCATCCAAATCATTTGTCCATGATTTGGATGTCACTACATTTCTCAAAAGTCATTTCTCAACCTGAGCTTTGTTAGGGAAATATTTAGTCATTAAATGGCTAACATAGTTCGAATTGTAACCATAGTCTGAGAAACTATTGACACAATTAAAACCAGTAATCAAACAAAAATCTCTCAAAGAAAAACTCAATTTTTGACCATTTAAAAGAACAGAAAAGTAGTTGTCAGTAGACTTTGATTACTCATACTTCATTAGAAGATGAATGGACTGGTTCTGCATGCAGATTGGGGGCAGATCTAATAAATAACCAAAACACGTTTTCTTGAAAACGCGTAATTGGTTTGGGGATAGTAAAGCCTTTATCTGGCTAGGTATTGTAGGATCACACAAGCTGTGGAATCGGATCACACCATAATCAACATTTTGTTGAGTACACTAAGGTCCATTCTGCAAAAAAGTATATTAATTGTGGTTAGAATGACGATAGATTTCAGCATTACAAGATATAATATAACATATCATACATACAATTTTAATCAGCAGACTACATTTAAACTACATTCTAACTACAAGTTATTTTACAAAAAGTATAACTACAATTTACTTTACAAATTACAAATCAACTACACTGTAACTACATATATACCCTGTCTTTTGATCACAGTTCCAAATAACACTATAAAATTGCAGACCACATATCAACTACATTGTGACGGGCTACATTAAACTACAAGTTATTGTACAAAAAGCATAACTACAAATTACTTTACAAATTACAAATCAACTACACTGTAACTACATATATACCCAGTCTTTTAATCACTGTTCCAAATAACACTATAAAATTGCAGACCACAGATCAACTACATTGTGACAAAGTACATTAAACTACATTATAACTACAAGTTATTTTATATAAAGCATAGCTACAATTTACCTTGCAAACTACAAGCAACTACACTGTAAATACATTCATATATTGTCTTTTTATCACAGTTCCAAATAACACTACAGAATTGCAGACTACAAATCAAGTACACTGTAACTACAAATTTATTGAGCATGAAGTTAAATGTATCTGCTATACAAGTTGCAATACAAAAAGCATAGCTACAATTTACTTTGTAGACTTCAAATCAACTACAATGTAACTACATTTTATACACTGTCTTTTTATCACAGTTCCAAATAACACTACATAAATGCGACAAATAATCTACAAAATTGACTCAATAGTACATTTTGCCGATTAACTACAAACTGACTATAATTAACTACAAAATTACTACAATTTGTATAAACAAACCTAGTATGTAATAATACAGTACCTTTTGACAAAAAAAACTTAAACACCAAAAAAACATTTGCATACTATTTTTTGGCAAAAAAAATTAAACTACAAAACAGTGAGGAGAAATAAAAAATGTTTACCTTCAATGAAATTTTTTGTGGAACCAATTTTGTAGATTTTTTAGAGGGTTTCTTCTTTTTTTGTTTTGAGGGGGAAGGAGACACCTTTTGTTTTTTCGGGGTTTGAAGTTTGGGTGAATATTCTACAAAATCATCATCATCTACCATCAAGTTTTTTCCCTTTCGCTTATGTTGTTTGTGCGACTTCTGTTTCTACACCGGTAGCATCAACATTGTGCAAATTCTTGCTTCGCATTTCAGCACGGATTTGTCTTGGAGATGCAGGAACTCTATTTTTTCCACTTGCATGGACAAATTGTTGGTTTTTTTGTGGTGATTTAGGTGTTGAAACACCCAAATCAAAAGATGGAATATCGGGTAATTTTTGTCTTTTTGGAGTACTAACTTTTTTCACCATTTCTGACTGTGGATACAATTTTAGTGACTGAAACTGTGGTGGATTGAGAAGAAATTCTCGAACTGAAGGTGTGGAAGTTTCGATAATGGCGGATGAACTTCAACCAGAGAGAGATAAATCGGTTATAATAAAAAACGCGGGGATAGAAGGTTTCTGACTTTGATACAAATTTAGGGACTGAAACTATGGTGGATTGAGAAGAAATTCTCGAATTGAAACTGTGCAAGGTTCGATAATGGCGGATGAACTTCAAGCAGAGAGAGAGAAATCGGTTTTGATAAAAAACGTGCGGGGTAGGGTAATTAAAAAAAGGGAGTAAATCGTGGATTTTGTTTGTAAGAGAGAGAAGAAGCGTGTAGAATAAAATCTGAGAAGATACACAGTTCCACAAATCATGCCTACAATTAATAAGTTGATAATTAAACACTTAAATAGAATTTTGGTACATAAATTGAAAGTTGATATGCTTAAATGTAATAAACACAAACCTTAAACATGGGTCATAATAAGGTTTGATATATGGTAGGTATATGTAAAAATCACATAATTTTATGTCCAAACGTCCACTTAGAATGAATAAACCTTGGCCCACATATGTAGCAGGCCCCGCAGGATTAAAAACAAATAGGGATTAGAACCAATACCTATATAAATCTACTTGTCTTTCAATTCCCTCGCCGATAGGAAACTCTTCGCCATTCTCTTCCGCCCACGGAATCAAACTGTATGTGATTTGTGAGTATCTCTTTTATTCTCTGGCATTCTCTCTATCCAGTTTAACTGTAGTTATTTTAATCAGTTTATTCTCGTGTAAGTTTGCCATATAAATATGTAGTAATATTTTTATTCTACTTATGAAGTTTTCTACACTAAAAATGAATGTGGAAGTTGAACATTGTTAGTGCATGGTCATGGTTGGCTGATATTTTGGCTTTAACGAGTTTAAAATTGCTGATAGGGTAACATTGTGTTGCGTATTATACTTATATATTCTTCAATTGTTGGCTGTGCAGGAATCAATGAAATAATTTAATATACTTTGCAACTTTATTTCTGCTTTTCTTTCTTAGGAAGTATATGACTTTCGAGAAACTTTAAGCTTGATGTTGTTTTAATTTCATTAGGAAAATATTTTTCTAACTTTCTGTATTTCAGGAACCACCAAATTAATTTTAGGAACCTGCAAATTCTTTTTCTGTTTTATTTTTTATTAGTACAATTCAGCTTGAACTTTTTGATGGGTCAGACAAACGTTGGAATTATGGTCATGGAGAATGTTGGGAGGAAATTGAAGAAAAACAAGAAAAAGAGAAAAGCTGAAACAGGGGAGGAACCTACCAATCCTACGGAGAGAAAGAAGATAAAAAGAGCTTTAGACAAAGAGAGGCTCAGAGCGAAGTCCGAGAAAAGAGCAGAGGCTTGGCATAAACAAATGTTGGATTCTCTCGACTCGAGAAGTAATGAGAGGACGGAGATTTATCCTACTACTACTAGTGGGTTGCCTGAGCTCGACATTCGTCTATTTACAGACCTTTCAGCTGCTAAGGTTTCTATTACAGAAGCAGCTGCTCAGGCTTTAGTTGCTAAGTTGCTTGAAATTCAGAAGGCTTATGATAATCTGGAGAAAAAGGAAGTGGTTGATGGTCAGCTCAAATTGGAAGCTGAAAAGGATGAGGGGTTGAATAACTGTGCCCCTTCTTTGAGATATGCAGTTTGGAGGCTCATTCGTGGCCTTTCTTCATCAAGAGAGGTGTGTTTGTTGAAAATAATAAGTGCCTAATTATTGTTGCTCTTTAATTTGTCAGCTTAAATATGGTCTTTACGCCTTTCCATCTTCATTTTATAACTGAAGTTCTTTTGGAGACTAATATCTTCAGGGTGACTTACTAGTTCTGCTGGACTTGCTAATGCTCTTTTGTTTTTGTTTTTATTTTTGTTTTTTATTTTGTTTTTCCTCCCTTCACTGAGCCGAGGGTCGATTGGAAACAGCCTCTCTACCCTTTCGGGTAGGGGTAAGGCTCGTCTACATATTACCCTCCTCAGGCCCCACTTTGTGGGATATTACTGGGTAGTAGTAGTTGTTGTTGTTATTGTTGTATCTTCAGGGTGACAAAAGCAAATTAATTCTGGAAACTTGTGTCTTACAATAAAACACTTAGACTATGCTCTCCTGTCTTTACCTTTACAAATGTTATTTTATAGTAAAACCCCAAAAGGTTTCTTTATGATCATGCTGGCACCTGGCAGGTAGATATTCATAGCTGGTGTCTTTGAAAAATTTTAATAGCTATATGCTGCACCGTTTTGAATTTAAAGGTTAAGTGAAATACTGAAGGTTTAGTGAAATGATGTCTACTCTACTCATAGTTCTATGTGCCATGATTGTCTTAATAAGCTCAATGTGCCCGTACAAAATCTTATCTGTTTCTTATATGTGCAGTGTGCAAGGCAAGGATTTGCATTAGCCATGACAGTATTGGTTGGTGCCGCTCCATGCATAAAACTGGATGCACTGTTGAAACTAATTATGTCTTCTTCCATGAAGGAGGTAGGAAAGATTACCTTTGTTTGTGAACTTTTCAGTTCTCTTATGTGCTGGCTTGACAGTTTTAAGTGGTTTTGTAGGACGCCTTTGGACCCTTATTTGCTTATGGAGCTATTGCAAGATCGGGGAGATTAACTCTAGAGTGGATTGCTGATAAAAACACTCCTTATATTAAATAATTTATTGGTTCTCTTGTTTCGCTGGCAACAGAAAAACGCTACTTTCAAGAGCCTGCTGTCTCAATTATTTTGGAGTTGGTCGACAAGGTCAATAACGTTTACGAGACTGTGAATTGCAAATTTATGCTAAGCATGTATCCTTTAGTTATTACTTGAAATAGCTTCACCGATAGGATATTCTTTCGTCATTCCAGACTCGTATGAGCTTATATATCTCCCTGATGGAATTTTAGGATCTTTTTTACTTGGCTACTAAATATCACCTGTTCCGGCTGTTCCAGTACCTTCTTAGTGCTGTCGTGCAACTAAAGGTTCTTTTACCTGTCCAAAAAAATATCACCTCTTCCTATTACTCTAAAATGTGCTTTGTCATGTTGCTGGTTTAACTTTTTGAATTTGGTGTATTTGTGTTTTACCATCTTATCCTTCTTTCTCTTCTTTGCTTCCTTCCATAAGCTGTATTCTATCTAGCTATATCAACATACATATTTTATTTTGTCATCTCAGTTGCCTGTTGAAGCTTTGCTGAATCATATACTTGAAGCTCCTGGACTTAAAGAGTGGTTTGAAGGTGCACCAGAAGTTGGAAATCCTGATGCTTTACTTCTTGCCCTTGCTATACGTGAGAAAGCTGGTGTCGATGACAAAGAGCTTGGCAAGCTTCTGACTTTTCCTTGTAGCCCCAGCAGGCTTTTCACTGTTGAACATCTGTCCTTGCTTTCCAAATGCTTGAAGGTGCTACTAATCTTCTTCATTTCCCTTCCTTTAAAAGCTTTGTTCATATTTCGATTTGTGGACTTTATGGATCTGCAGGAGTCCAATTTCTTCCATCCACGAACTCATAGTGTATGGTATTCCTTGGTAAATATTCTCTTACCTGAAAATGTTGTGAAAGGGTTTGATCCCTCAGTAGCTTTAAGTTTCATGAAAAAGCACAAAAAAACCTGCAAGAGTAGCTCAGCAGAAGAAGACATTCAGAAGAATCTTAAAAACTTCTGTGAAGTTGTCATTGAAGGATCACTTATTCTTTCATCATCTCATGATTGTAAGAATTTGGCACTCAATGTGCTGCTGCTTCTCCTTCCAAAACTGCCCGCTTCCTGCATGTGCAACGTCCTCTCTTACACAGTTGTACGTTGCTTAATGGATGTACTTTCAAAAAAAGACTCTAATTTATTCAAAGCCTGTCAATATTTTATGAGAGAAATATGTGAGTGGGTCAAGCATGATGATGTTAGAAGAGTAGCAGTTATTATGGCTTTACAGGAACATAGTAACGGGACATTTGATTGCATCACCAGGACAAAAACAGTAAAAGAGTTGATGGCCGAGTTTAAAACTGAGCCTGGATGCGTGCTTCTCATACAGAACTTGGTTGACAAGTTCCTGGATAAAGGTCATACTTCAGGGGGGAGCCTTTAGATCAGAGTCAAACAACAGATGACAACTCAAAAATTGGTTCCGCAGAATATAAAGGTTCTTTTAGAGCGCTAGGAGCCTCAGATTTTTCTGAAGGCTGGGTTTTAAAGTCACTTTCCAATAGCTGGAAGCATCTACCTCTGGATGCAAATGCAAGGTTCAGAGTCCATAGAGAAATTCTAAAATTTCTGGCTGTTCAGGGTTTATTCTCTTCAACACTTGGAAGTGAGGTGACATCTTTTGAATCGGAGGAAAAATTTAGGTGGCCAAAGTCTTCCATTTCAAGTGCTCTTTGTAGGATGTGCATTGAGCAGCTACAATTACTTCTATCACATGCTCAAAAAGGCGAAGGACCTCATGTTGTGGCAAGTGGTTCTGCAGCTAATGATCTTGGAGCTTATTTCATGCGATTTCTTGCCACATTGCAAAATTCCATCTGTTTCACTGTTCAGGTCTTTGAGCGATGATGATGAAGAAGCACTAAAAAAATTGCAGGCTGTGGAGGCTCAGCTCTCAAGACAGGTGATATTTTGTATTGCTTCTTTTCGTAGCATCCTGGTCGGCAGCACTAATCAAAGCTTTTTGTGCCTTTGTGAAACCAATATCCCTTGCTTTATGCATTTAAATCTTTTTTATTGTTTGATAAGAATATAGACCTGCTTTTGTGTGAGGAGTCTGAGTAAGCTGTTAATTCAAAGATCCATATCCTGCTATTACTCATTTTATATTAATTATTGTCAGCGACTTGTATTCTCTTAAAATTACATTAACCACCATTCACCGTGTTCAGGAAAGTGAAAACTTCTTCATTTCTTCTGTGACATAGTTAGATTGTTAATCCTTTTTATTCTTTTTTCAAATGACTGCAGGAAAGAAACTTGGGCCGAAGTATTGACGCAAATAAGTTTCATACCATGAGATATCTTCTAATGCACTTGTTGCTTCTAGTTCTACTTCGGCCTGAAGAATTTTCTGAAGCCGCCTCGGAATTGGTTATTTGCTGTTCAAAGGCTTTTGGATCTTCTGATCTTGCTTCCTCTGGAGAAGATGAAGCAGATGGAGATGGCACACCTGAATTGATGGATGTCCTAGTGGACACCATGCTTTCGTTGCTGCCACAGTCATCAGCTGCAATGCGAACTGCTATTGAGAAGGTAAATTACTGAAAAGCAAGGATAATATCCTATCAGTGCCTCTGTTGATCTATTATCCCCCAAATTCCTGTCCTGAGGAAGTGCTTTCCAATATTCTTATGCATGTGCATTGTGATGTCAAGTCCATCCTGAAGACCAACTTTGACAAGAGAAGAAACTTAAACGGAGTTAAGAGAATTTTCACTTATATGGATGTTTTAGCATATAACACTGAGTTACAACATCACCTAATTTCTCAATCTCAAGCTGATAGGTGTCGGCAATATGAATTTTAAATATTCGTGTTGCCCATTTAAACCCATTTCAATCTTTTACTGTTACCAAAAGTTCTCTGCATTTTCTATTGGCGTACAAATTTCTAACAAAACTAAAAGTTTTTAGTGAAGATTGGACCCAAAGCAATGGCGTTCCAATATGACAAAACTTTTATTCCATCTAATAGGTACAATTGTAAGCTATTTTTTGCTAAGTCCATATCGATTCTAGAGATTGTTGGTCTTTCAGGACAACTTGCTTCCATGTGATTTTAGTTCTACGTCATCCTTTTTTAATACCTTTAATAACCATGGTTTCATACCTACAAACTGGTGC
The DNA here is from genome assembly GCA_034376525.1 of Nicotiana benthamiana. Classification (NCBI taxonomy): domain Eukaryota; kingdom Viridiplantae; phylum Streptophyta; class Magnoliopsida; order Solanales; family Solanaceae; genus Nicotiana; species Nicotiana benthamiana. The sequence continues at coordinate 155,261,817 of CM067339.1, forward strand.
ATCTTGTGGTCGACATAAGACATGACTAGACATCTCAAGTGGCCAGTCTCTCATTTTATCTGTCTTGTGTACTACTTGTACCTTATTCTGAATGTGATCATTTCTAATCTTGTCTACTCTTGTATGACTATGCATTTATCTTAACATTTGCATTTCTGATCTTGTGGATATATTGGACCATAGAGGCCCGCCATCCTCTCCCATTTGGTCTTGAACACTTTTTTTGAACTTCACTCTGGTATGAATTATCCTATTGCATAACACTTCAATAGCACTTCTCCAGTTCAACCATCAAATTTTAATTTTATATACAGCATCATTATCTGTTATGCCAAGCCTTGAAATCTGAGTTGATTGCATATAGGCACCTTAATCCCATCTAATCTGACCTCTGCATCACTCTTCTTATGCTAGCTAAACTTGCAGTACATATGTTAAGTTATATTTCTATTTATCCTTAAATTATTTAAGAAAAACATTTCAACACTATTTCTCCTATATTAGTTTGATTCATGGAGAAAGCAAAACTTTCTATTTAATGATCATGTGCTGGTGGGAGGAGCAAATACTCGATGGAATAGTCGCGGTGCGCGCAAATTAGCCCGGACACAACTGTTATAAATAAAACTTTCTAGTTAATGAAATATGTTGAGTTATTCCTGATGGGCCAGAAAGGAAAGTAGGTGTATGGTTTCAGGATGGAGGGGTATACGCTACTGTCAGACCTTAGTATAACGGGTTCTTTTTATGTTTTCATACTCGACTCAAACACAATTCAAAAGTTATTTGCTGATAGAGCTATAGTTCAAGCTATGTTGGTGGACTTTGTGGATAGGAAGAACCAATAGAATATTTGAAGGCAAACAGGAAAGTGTAAACAACAACAACAACAACAACCACCTAGTATAATCCATTTAGTGGGGTCTGGGGAGGGTAGTGTGTACGCAGACCTTACCCCTACCCTTGGGTAGAGAGGCTGTTTCCAAATAGACCTCCTGCATTCTTCCCTCCAAGAACTTCCCACCTTGCTCTTGGGGAGACTCGAACTCACAACCTCTCGGTTGGAAGTAAGGGTTGCTTACCATCAGAGCAACCCCTCTTGTCAGTGGCTATAAAAATAGAACAACTGAGCAATGGCTATAAAAATAAATATGATCAGCCCAATTTATAAATCGAGTAAAACAAATTAAAAAATCTCACTTTGTACCTATTAATTTTAAATTATTTATCTTTTAATGTTCAGATCCATATTATTTACTTCTTTTACCCATATGATATATACTATTTACCCGACTTTTATTCTACTCGGCTACAGTGTATTCATACGGTAAGTTGCGTCCTGATAGTGGCTCCATGGAAGTCGTAAGCTCCTTAACCTGAGATAAAAATGACAGCCTCTCATTCATATGTATATAATTTGATTAGAACAAGTAAAAAACAGGCTATGATTTGAAAGTTAGAGTACATTCACATTATCATCCTTCGATAATCTTTCCATTAAGGGTAGCTAAGAATTTATAAATAAATAAATAAATAAAAGAACTAGTTAAATGCACAAGTCAGATTACAAAATTTTCCAGAACCAACTATGATCTAATTGAACTCTGAGAGAAATTTTTTACTGAAGATAGTGACAGCTTATGCATGTTTTCGTATTGTATTTGACATTAGCTCCAATAGCCATCTTGGCTGTTCTCAAGGATATTGATCCTTTTTTTATGTGTGTAAGCATTTCTGTTTCTTATTCTCAAATGGGGTTGGGGGTGTGGATTTGACTAGTACAATATTCTTCTTGAGAAACAAAATGGATGATCGATACTAGATATTTATTCATGTTGGAAGATCGGGTCTATTTTACTGTCAGATAGATATCTTTCCTTTTCTTTTGTCCTTACAAATTATTGAAATGTGATTGGAAGCGTCAACTCCATGTAATACACAAACTAAAAGCACAAAGTTTACCTTTACACCAATACAAGCTGCTCACACCAAAGAGAAAATCTCTGAATGTGTAACTCCATTCATCCTGTTATCAGTACTCTTGTGCATAGGGTTTCTTTCAAATGAACCTTATTATCTCATGAGGAAAAAAGTATTGAATACATTGTTTCTTTATATTCCTTTTCTGGATACACCTTATAATAATACTATTCATATGTTTTCAGCTTGACTTGACGCAATGAAAAATAGGAACTCATTAGAACATTCTGTAGTTGATCTCTTCGATGTGGAGTTGTCTGTGTATTATGGAAAATGTTCTTTTTCATGTACTTTTGATGCTCCTCCAGTCTCTGTCTTTTTAAAGGTGGAAGAGAACTTAGTAGATCTTCGATTATCTTTCTTTTCCCATCACCAATACTTACAATTCAAAGAGCTTAGCAGATGCATAATATGAAGACATGAAAGTTGATTGTTGTGTTCTATTTTTCGGAAAGTGCGCATGTAAGTGTTATTTATATCTTTGCTTGTATTTTGTATCATGGAATTGTTGGAAATCTCTAGTTAGAGAATTCTTCAGTTGAATGTATACTAGTACCTAAGAGTTCGTGTGACTTTCTGCTACAGCTGCTGTTGCTCAGGTTATTTTCTAGTTCTTCTTTACCTTCTTAAAGTTGTTTGTCTTTTTAGGTTTTCAAATGTCCTTTTGTTTATAAAAAATTAGGTTTTCAAATGCTTTTGCCATGATGTCACGGATGATGGGTTACTTAGGATGTTGCGTTTATAAAGAAAAATCTCAAACAAGCCAGATGCCAAGAAACAAACAGTGAGAATGATGATGACGATGACAGTGTTCTTGGCATTGAAGAAGCAGAGGATTCGGATGAAGCAGAGATGGATGAAACTGGGAGGAATGATGGACAGGCAAATTCAGGGACATTAGTTGGTATCGAGGCAGCAAGCGCAGAACTTCTTGAGGCTTCTGATGATGATTTTGATGAGGGAATGGATGATGATGCAATGTTCCGCATGGACACATATCTTGCTAAATGTATAAAGGAAAGGAAGAACCAGGCTGGTGGTGAAATTGCTGATTCACAACTTGTCCACTTCAAGTATCGTGTCCTCTCTTTGCTGGAGATTTACCTAAATGAAAATCCAGGCAAGTCTTTTCTTGATATACTAAGTACATTTATCTTGAGGATGTGTAAAATTGACTTCAAAATCTAAACTTAATGTATAATGTAAGTTCATATCCTGACTTCATGATTACTTTTTCGGCATGATCATCATTAGGGGTGGCAAAATGGTTCAAAGAAAACAGTTAACCACCCATATTATCCACTAAAAATGGGTTGGATAATGAACTTTTAAAAACGGGTTAAATATAGATAATAACCATATTATCTATTTAGAAAATGGATAACCGATGAGTAACCAATGGATAACCAATGGGTCTAACTTTTATATTTGTAAAGCCTCAAACTGGCGGTTCCTCAAGTTAGGGAGAGTAAAAATTCTCCCAAAAGTGATCATATACAAGAAGTCATGGATAATATGGGTAACCCATATTATTCGCCGGTTAACCCATTTTTTTATCCGTATTAAATATGGATCAGGTCGGATAATTGATCCGTTTTTCATTAACCATTTTCTACCCGAACCATATCCTACCTGACCGCCCATTTGTCACTGCTTATCATCATGATGGAAACAGGGGTATGATCTTTTAATTCTTGGAGGTTGTATATTTTTCCGTGTTGAGTTATCAGTGGCACTTGAGTTGTCATCTAATTCCAAACAAATAAAGAATCCATGATCAATAAAAAGGAAAGGGAGGGGGGGGGGGGTGGAACCAAGTGGCATCATAATTTCTTTTGATTGCTCCGGTTGGTATCTGAAAACTGGATAGGGGATTATGGAACAAATTACTGTATTGTGCAGTTTCTTTCAACATAAACTAGGCCTCAATCCCAAATTCATGAGCGGTTATGTTAATCTTTTATATCCATTTAGCTCAATGTAGGCCCATCATTTCTACATTTTAAATACTCTGTATTTCAAGGCAAATTAAGAGTCATAAAAGCTAACAACAACAACAACAACAACCCAGTATAATCCCACTTAGTGGGGTCTGGGGAGGATAGTATATACGCAGACCTTACCCCTACCCTTGGGTAGAGAGGCTGTTTCCAAATAGACCCCTGGCATCCTTCACTCCAAGAACTTCCCACCTTGCTCTTGGGGAGACTCGAACTCACAACCTCTCGGTTGCAAGTGGGGGTTGCGTACCGTCAGAGCAACCCCTCTTGTCTAGTCATAAAAGCTAAATGTTCTCAAAATCTCATACTTTACCTATATAGACATACACAAGTCTCTCATTAGAATAATAGGCCTTTTAATGAATCTTAGACCAATTTAAATGTAACAATAAAAATCAGCTAACACTTAATTCCAACTAGTTAGTGGCACACATATGGTTTTTTTTGCTTTACTTCTTCCGTTTTTGTTCGACTCTTGATTAAGTCCACTTTGATATGAAAATTGTGTTCTTTTGAAACTTCCCTCGTGTGATTTATGTCTACCTCTTTTTTTTACAGTCAATCATATTGTTGCACGTAAGGATTGGTACATCTGGGTGCAATCCAGCTGCGGCAACTTTTCTTCTTGTTTTATTCTCTATGCTTGCTACTTGATCCTTTTGTCATGTGATCATTTATCATCTTGTTTAATTTTATTTGACTGAACTTCCATACTATAATCTACATTTCAACGTCATATCTTGTCTACATGTTTATGAGCTTTAGAGACCTAAGATCACTTCTAAAAAAAAAGTACAACCCAGTATAATCCCACTTAGTGGGGTATGGGGAGGGTAGTATGTACGCAGACCTTACCCCTACCCTGGGGTAGAGAGGCTGTTTCCAAATAGACCCCCGGCATCCTTCCCTCCAAGAACTTCCCACCTTTGCTCTTGGGGAGACTCGAACTCACAACCTCTTGGTTGGAAGTGGGGGTTGCTTACAATCAGACCTAAGATCACTTCTGTGTAACATTATTGGTCTCACAACTGTTCCATAACATTCACTTTGAGTATCTTTCTGTCGCACAGTACTCCTACAGCACTCATTTTCAGCCATCCTATTTTTAGTTTTACATGAATATCTTCACTTGTTACGCCATTCTCCTAGAAGCGAAAGAATTCACCTATATTAAAAGACTATCGTGAAGTAAAAGAGACAGTAGCACAAGCATTTTGATCTTGTGGTTCTGCGGTTGTGGTTTTTCTTTCATCAAGCGTTGCAGCTGCTTTTCATCTTTCCATTGTTATCACTGTTCCTAAACTCAAAACACTTGTTCATTTGATTTATTGATTAATCGACGAATAGTTTTTTTTTAAATGTTCCATTTTACAGGAAATCCTCAAGTATTAACAATATTCTCACAACTAGCTGAAGCATTTATAAACTCACAATCTATGGAAGATAGGGAACAGCTTGGTCAGCGAATTTGGGGAATTCTACAGAAAATTATCAAGGCAAAGGACTATCCAAGAGGCAAGGACATCCAATTTTCAGTGCTCGAGTCACTCTTGAAAAGTAACTTTGAGCTGGCAGCAACGTGTTTCAAGTATAAGAACTCTGCCTCTAACTTGTCAAAGGAAAGGCAGTCTGTCGCCTTGAATAGATACAAAATGATCAATTCTCTTTCTCAGAGTTCAATATTTTGGATTTTGAAGATAATTAATGCTAGAAATCTTCCAGAGTCTGAACTTCAGAAGGTTTTTGGTGTAATCAAGGAATTTTTGGAGGATTACTTTAGTAAAAGGTCTCACTTGACGTCTGAATTTCTAAAAGAAGTTTTTTAAAGGAGTCCATGGATTGGACTTCACCTATTTGGATGGCTTTTGGAGGAATGTGCTAAGGCGAAGCGACAGTTTCAGCAAATTGAAGCTCTAGATCTGGTTATGAAGATAATAAAATCGATCATCTCCACAAAGCCTGATGAAAACAGCCAGGATTCATCAAGAAAAAAGCTGAAAAGACATCTCCGAAAGTTCGGCCGCCTAATTAATAAGTTGTTCGAAAATATGCCCGAGAAGGCATCAAGACGAGCTGATGTGCGAAAATTCTGTGGCAAAGTCAGTCAGATTTTGATAAAACTTAAACTGAGACGTCGTTTCTTAAGACACTGCAACAGATTGTGAATTTCAACAGGGTAACATGTTTCCTGCTTTGAAAAGGTGAGTATAATATGATATAAATCGTTATGTTGGAAGTTCCTGCCACGTGTGATTCTACTACCAGAAACTTTGGCTTGTGTTCCTACCGATGTTGGACTAACCATTTGACCATTTTTCCTGGTGATTTTTCTGACCATTGTCACTGAACTCTACTGTATCCTAGGTTTGTTTACAGTGGATTTTTATTGTGTTTGGCACACCTTTTTTGTTCTGTTGTTCTAAAACAGATATATAGTTATAGTAGTTCTGATAATATTTAATCTGTTATAGTAATGGCACCATCCAAATTTGTGGCACAGGAGCGCCTATTTACTTCTTACCTAACCCGCTTGCCGGAGAATGATTCCACTCGTCATTCTTCCCACTTAATTCCATGTCATTGTATATATCTGGATTTACTTATAATTTTGAACTTGCTGGCGTATTATAAAGTAGACGAGAGTCACTCTGAGTAAATCTAGGATTGTGTGATTTGTGTGTGCCCTATTATTCTCTTCTTTTTCTTTCTTAATTCTTATATTTAGAATTGTTTTTATTGGATTGAGACGGACTTACATGGAAAAATATTGACAATGATGATTCATATAGCTGCTTCAGCTTACGCGTAGCAATAGTTTGTATTAAGAATTGATGTAGGAAGTTTCCCATGTCTAACAGATCAGGCAGGATTTAGTAGTGGTCGCTATCACGGAAAGAACAAATGAATTGCTTGACTTGCAATCTCACTTCAGTTGGTAAAGTGGTGTAGGACTCTTTCAATGCCACTGGGGATTTCAACCATAGGCTGGTTAGACCAAACTATTGGGCTAATTATCCGTCCAACAGTATACTAATGTACTAGAAATAAGGCATCAAATGGGTATTCTGCTACTTTTTCTTCGTGGTTCGATTTGGATCGATTTTTTTCTAAAAAGAAATCAAATTAGATAAGTTGATTTTTCAAATATTAGAACCAAATTAAACTAATTAAGTCGGTTTTTTCTCAATTCAGTTTATGTCGGTTTTTCGATTTTTTCGCTTATTTGTCGGTCCTTTTTTAAGTATGAGACATACACTACCAAATGCACATTTCGGCAATCAGATTTTCAACATAACACTATCAAATCAATTGCCCTTTAAGAATTCTATTATTTACCAAGATATATTGATGATAATTGAATCAAATAGTGATGAATAATTTAAGAACTCAATTAAAAATACATTATTTTTAACAAGAAATAAATTCTTACACTTAACAAAAGAAAACTACCAATTAAACTAGAATGTAAAGGTAAAGAAGTGTACTAAAAGTGTAAACGATTAATATTTACTATAGGATATTTAAAACTTTGTATAAAAGAATACACATATATAAGTGTAATAATAAATATAAAATAGATATTCCTATATTCGGTTTGGTTCAGTTTTTTTTAATTAAAACCAAAACCAAATCAAATTTGATTAGTTTTTAAATTTCAAAATTAAAATCAAACCAAACTAAAAATATTAATTTTTTAATCAATTTGATTTAATTTTCGATGGTTTGAATTTTCGAATTTTTATGAACACACTTACTTTTTCTTGCTCATTTAGGATCAACTCTTCCTTTCCTTCCAACGATTGAGAATATTGTTTTGGGTGGTGTCACCTCATTGACCTCCTACGACCTATAACGTATGAAATCAAGTCAAAAGTAAATTACATTCAGTAGTGCATGTGAGTCCACGAGTGGCTACCAGCCTGCCACATTTCTTGCTGTTATGGGATGGGAGCGCATGAGGCGAATTTAGAAGTGTTTTCATTGAGCATAATATAATATTTTAAAAACCAAAGATACAATTTGCCTTAGGTAAAGCCAAGTCTTTAACCAAAAGTTCAAGGCTGCTATGAAGGATTAAAGTCTCGTAGAACTAACACCTTGTGTGCCTTGAACTATCCGTGTCTTATGCTACCGTTTGATCATACAATTCCAAATTTATTTTAAAAAATTTAATTTGGGTAATATTTGATTTGAAGATAAAATATGTTTGGACATATATTTTCTAACTTTATTTTAAAAAAATATATATATAATTTCTAAATTTTGGGATTTTAGTTCAAAATCAGCAATTGGGTAATTTTGGGATTTGAGATTTTACAAAAATATGGGCAAAATTTATGGCCAAACATGAGTTTGCCAAATAAATCCCAAATTTATTTTGCAAAACTCATATTCAAACTGGTCCTATGTCAACAAGAATGACACCTTCACCGGCAAGACTTTTACTTTTCATCTGTGTGTGTTTTTTCTTGGGAAAAAGGCAATTATTGCCCTTTACTATTATAAATAGTACACATTGTCCTCCGTTTCACTTTACGTCCAAACCCTACCCTACCGTGAATAACTTGATAGAATTACCGCTAACTCTAACAGATCGACAATATGGCAGCTGACCCACTCCATTTTTTCCATATCAGCTGCCAAGTTAACCTAGTCTCCACTCAACTATTTCCCTTCTCTTTCTTTCTCCTTGAATTACGAAGAAATCAACGATAAAACCGGTGGTATCACTAGGAACTCCATCTTGTTGAAGGTCCATCCGAAACCCTTGGATCTGGTCAGATCAAAATGGATGTGACCGGTATGTCATTTGGTGGTCTTTATTTTCTCTTAATCTGGCCGAAATATACGAACTTCGGTGTCTGCTAAGTTTCCGGCGACCCTGCTGTTTTGGACGTCGCTCGTTAGCCTACTGGTGTGGTTTTTCTGTTGTGAAATTAGTATGCTTCATCGATTGCTTCTGATTGACCATGATTTAGTGTCACTCACACTTTCACTATTTCTCCGTCTCTTGCCCATGATTTTCTCGACTGCTTTTTGTTAGATGCTACGTCTTTGATGGTTGAAATTATTGTTACTAAATTTTCAATTGTGTTGTTGCTATAGTATTTTGGACGTGCATTCTAATCTCTGTTTCAAGTTTGGAAATTCAGTGGTGAGAATCTTGAAACCCACTATAGTGTGTTCTTTGGGTGTTGAAAAATTGAAGTTGACAATTCGATTTGTTGGTTTGGAGCTTAAAATCGTGAAGCGAATATTAATTTTCGTGAATTTAAGTGTAGAACAAATTTGTACTCCATTTTTTGGGTTGCCGCAATTTGAAGTTGAAAAAAGACTCAAGAACCTGGAATTCTTGCTTGTTTACTATTGAAATCAAGTGATAAAAATAAAAATTGGAGCTTACAAAAGAATAACACTGATGTTTGTAGATTTAGAGAAAAAAATCACTATTGAAGGATTTGTAAGAATGCTGGAGAACATAAAATGGGTATTCTAATTTAGTGAAGTTTAAGCAAAGTGTTTAGCTGAAATTTGTTAAGAATATTAATGTTGAGAAGTTATAGTTGCAACTTGAGTCAGTTTGATGAAAAATCTGGCCTACTTTGAATTGAAAATTTTGAAGCAAAGATGAAGAACTCATGGAAGAAGAAGAAATAAGGGGGGCCGGAGAGGGTGGGATTGGAGGAATATATTTTAATTTATTTTTTAATTGAGTAAACAAGTGACTTGACAGCTGACATGGAAAAATGGAGTTGGTCAGCTACCACATTGGCGATCAGTTATGGTTAGGGGCAAGTCTATCAAATTTGGTAACGGTAGGGTGACTTTTGAACATAAAGTGAAACGGAGGACAAACGTGTACTATTTACAATAGTACATGGGTAATAATGGCCTTTTTCCCCTTTTCCTTTAACAATTTTTGAAGTACATGATAATAACTTGAATACTGTTATAAATACACTTCTATTTAAGGTGAATGTCTTTAATTAGAGAGATTCTAGAGTTCTATTCTTGGTAGATAAATCATCCTCCTCCCTATAAATAGAGGTGCCCTCTACCATTGTAAATCACTCCTAACATTCTCTAAGTATCAATAAGAAGAACTCTCTCTACTCTTCTCTCTATTTGCTCTTGTTCTTGAGTTATTGTTCTTGTCTTTTATATTATTTCATAACACGTTATCAGCACGAGACTCTACCATCTCAAGAACCATTCTCGAGAAATCTAAGGTATTTCCCTCTTCCTAATTTAATTTTCGATTATGTCTGACATTACGAAAAGAAAGTTCGTTGCCCTTGAAATTTCGGGCAAGAACTATATGACATGGGTGTTGGATGCTGAAATCCACTTAGATGCTATGGGTCTCGGAGACACCATCAAAGATAGAGAAAAAGCATCCACCCAAGAATGTGCGAAGGCCTTGATTTTCTTGCGCCACCACCTTGATGAAGGTTTGAAGATTGAATATCTCACCGTCAAGGATCCACTCGTCTTGTGGAACGGCTTAAAGGAGAGATATGACAACCTGAAGTTGGTCACTCTGCCACAAGCACGATATGATTGGGCTCATCTGAGGCTCCAGGACTTTAAGTCCGTTTCTGAATATAATTATGCAATGTTCAGAATTACTTCTAAATTGAAGCTATGCGGGGATAATATCTCCGATTATGATATGCTTGAGAAAACGTTTACAACGTTTCATGCCTCCAATATAGTACTGCAACAACAGTACAGAGAGAAAGGCTTTACAAAGTACTCTGAACTGATTTCTCTTCTACTAGTGGCTGAGCGAAATAATGACCTGCTCATGAGAAATCATGAAAATCGACCCACTGGGTCTACACCACTGCCTGAAGCAGATAAGGTGCACTCTCATTATGCCAAACATGAAAAGGACCATGGTCATGGTCGTAACGGGGTCATAGCCAGGGACGTAGACAAGGAAGAAATTCCAATGAAGTCCGTCAACCCCCAAGGAGAGATAACCGCCGAAAGCAGAAACGGGGTCATGAAGATCCTAAGGCAAATAGTTCAGAAACTATATGTTATCGTTGCGGTGGGAAAGGGCACTGGTCAAAGACTTGCCGTATACCAAGACACTTGGTTGACCTTTATCAAGCATCTCGAAAGAGAAAAGGCCCTGAAACAAATTTTGTCTATGACGACGATGAGGACATCACCCACCTGGATGTGGCAGACTTCTTTGAGCAACCCGAGGGGAAAATAGACCACCTAATCGGCAATGGGTCCGTGATGAAAGAAGATGGAGTTATTTGATTTTATTCTACTTACTTGTATTAGTTAGTGAATAAACTAATAGTCATTAGTATTAGCTCGTATTAGTTAGTTCATGATGCAATGTTAGCAGTAGTTCTTTAGAATATCTTCAATATGCTCAAATATCAATAAAACTTTTATTTTTCAGTGGGGGTAATCGACTAGCCTGAAAAACTAGTCGATTATCAACTATTTTCGCATTAAAGTTGAAAAACAATTGATCAACAATCGATTGTCGTTGACTAACAATCGATTGCCTTTAAGACAGTGTAATCTGGAACTTTTCAAAAATCATCCACAATCGATTGTCTTTGTCTAACAATCGATTGTCATTAAGACAGTGTAATCTGGAATTTTTCAAAAATCATCCACAATCGATTGTCTTTGTCTAACAATCGATTGTCTTGAAACAGTGAGGTCTGGAATTTTTCAAAATAGCCAACAATCGATTGTCTATGTTTAACAATCGATTGTCTTGAAACAGTGTGTTCTGGAATTTTTCAAAATAGCCAACAATCGATTGTCTATGCATAACAATCGATTGTCTTGAAACAGCGTGCTCTGGAATTTTTCAAAATAGCCAACAATTGATTGTCTATGCATAACAATCGATTGTCTTAAGACAGTGTGATCTGAAGTTTTTCAAAATAGCAAATAATCGATTGAGTGTGTTTAACAATCGATTGTCAATGTTCAACAATCGATTGTTTGTAAGTAACAATCGATTGTTTGAAGAAAACGTTTAAACTGAAATTTTCAAACTGCAAAGTAATGGATAACATATCTGAATTTGTTAGTCAACTGTTAGCAGCAGATTTTGAAAATATTATGTGACACAAAAGAATTGAACTTGTTTATTCTTATGTTCTTGTATCTCTTTTGTATGTCAAACTATGGGATAGCAAATATGGATATCTCACAAAGCGAACTTGGATCAACATCCAACTGTAAAAGTATTTGCCTAATTGATTCATGTACTACACATACAATACTCAAAGAAAGGAAGTATTTCTCTCAACTAAATATGTGTAAGGCAAACGTTACTACAATCTCTGGAAGTAGTAAATTGATTGAAGGCTCCGGAAGAGCAATTGTAACTCTGCCCAAGGGCACGACGTTAATCATAGAGAATGCAATGTTCTCCTCCAAGTCTAAGAGAAACTTGTTGAGTTTTAAAGATGTACGCCGGAATGGCTATCATATTGAGACAATGGATGAAGATAATCTTGAATATCTCGTCATCACAAAGAATGTCTCCGGCCAAAAGAGGGTTATTGAGAAATTCCCGTCTTTATCTTGTGGCCTGTATTGGACAAGAATTAGTGCAATTGAGGCACATTCAACAGTAAACCAAAGGGTTACTGATTCCAATACCTTTGTACTTTGGCATGATCGATTGGGACACCCAGGATCGGTCATGATGAGACGGATTATAGAAAGCTCATATGGGCATCCGTTAAAGAATTTCAAAATTCTTTCGAATAATGAATATCCTTGCACTTCGTGTTATCAAGGCAAGTTGATTATCAGGCCATCACCAACAAAGGTTGGGACTGAGTCACCCACGTTTCTGGAACGTATACAAGGGGACATTTGTGGACCTATTCACCCACCTAGTGGGTCGTTTAGGTATTTCATGGTCTTGATAGACGCATCCTGTAGATGGTCTCATGTGTGCCTGTTGTCATCACGCAACCTTGCGTTTGCGAAATTAATGGCACAAATAATTCGACTACGAGCACAATTTCCAGATAATACAATCAAGTCCATTAGACTGGATAATGCTGCTGAGTTTACATCCCAAGCATTTAATGATTATTGCTTATCAATCGGGATAAAAGTTGAACATTCTGTAGCTCATGTTCACACTCAAAACGGTCTTGCAGAATCGTTAATTAAACGCCTGCAGTTGATTGCAAGGCCATTACTTATGAGAACGAGGCTGCCCACTTCGGTATGGGGTCACGCCATCTTACATGCAGCAATGCTAATTCGTCTCAGACCGACGAATTACCACAAGTATTCCCCGTTGCAATTGGTTTTGGGTCATGAACCCAATATATCCCATTTAAGGATTTTTGGATGCGCAGTATATGTGCCTATTGCACAGCCATCCCGCACCAAAATGGGTCCGCAAAGGAGGTTAGGAATATATGTTTGGGTTTGAATCGCCCTCCATCATTCGCTACCTCGAAACATTGACAGGCGACTTGTTTACTGCACGATTTGCAGACTGTCGATTTGATGAGACCCTTTTCCCAAAATTAGGGGGAGAAGTTGGTGAAACCAAACGGGAAATTTTGTGGAAAAATGCATCATTATCTCATCTTGATCCACATACCTCTATTTGTGAAAGAGAGGTACAAAAGATTATCCATTTGCAAAGAATAGCAAATCAAATGCCTGACGCATTTACGGACTTGAAAAGGATAACGAAATCCCACATTCCCGCGGAAAATGTTCCAATCCGTATTGATGTCCCTGTTGGACAATCATCTAGTGTCATATCCAATGAGTCAAATGCACGCCTGAAGCGTGGCAGACCATTAGGTTCCAAAGATCGAAATCCTAGAAAGAGGAAAAAGAACGATCAGAATGACACCACGAAAGAATCTCATGATTTAACAAATTCTGAGACTCATGAAGAATCCATTGAGCCCGAGACTCTGGAAAATACGGAACTATCCCTAAATCCAATTAATATTGAGGCAAATATTAATCGAGTGGATATTGTGGTGGATAATGCCTTTGCTTATAATGTAGCATCTAGCATTATGCAAGAATGTGAGGATCTCGAACCTCAATCTGTTGAAGAATGTCGAAAAAGACAGGATTGGCCAAAGTGGCAAGAAGCAATTCAATCAGAATTGAATTCGCTGGCAAAACGTGAAGTTTTTGGCCCTATAGTTAAAACACCTAATGGTGTTAAGCCTGTCGGCTATAAATGGGTCTTTGTACGCAAAAGGAATGAGAAAAACGAGGTACAAAGATATAAGGCACGCCTTGTTGCACAAGGTTTTTCTCAAAGGCCTGGTGTCGATTATGAAGAGACATATTCGCCTGTAATGGATGCGATAACCTTTCGTTATCTCATAAGTTTTGCTGTCCATGAAAAGCTTGACATGCACTTAATGGATGTAGTTACTGCCTATCTTTATGGCTCACTTGATAATGAGATATACATGAAAATTCCCGATGGACTCAAGGTGCCAAACGCGCACAACTCAAAATCTCGGGAAATGTTCTCAATTAAATTGCAAAGATCCTTGTATGGACTAAAGCAATCTGGACGAATGTGGTATAATCGTCTTAGTGAGTACTTGTTAAAAGAAGGCTATATAAATGACGCCATTTGCCCGTGTGTTTTTATAAAGAAAACAACATCGGAATTTGTTGTACTTGCCGTATATGTCGATGACATAAACCTTATTGGAACCCCTATAGAACTCCAAAAGGCAATTGATTATCTAAAGGATGAATTTGAGATGAAAGATCTCGGAAAGACTAAATTATGTCTTGGTTTGCAAATTGAATATTTGGCAAACGGAATTTTTGTTCATCAATCTACCTATACAGAAAAGGTACTGAAACGATTTTACATGGATGAAGCACATCCTTTAAGTACACCGATGGTTGTTCGATCACTTGATGTGAACAAAGATCCATTCCGACCACAAGAAAGGAATGAAGAGCTACTTGGTCTTGAAGTACCATATCTTAGCGCAATTGGCGCACTAATGTATCTTGCAAATACTACAAGACCTGACATATCCTTTTCAGTTAATGTCTTAGCAAGATTTAGCTCGGCTCCTACGAGGAGACATTGGAATGGGATCAAACACATATTGCGGTACCTAAAGGGAACTACCGATATGGGCTTATTTTATGGCAAGAATTGCAGCCCGGATCTTGTTGGTTATGCTGATGCTGGATATTTGTCCGACCCACACAAGGCTCGATCTCAAACGGGTTATGTGTTTACCTGTGGAGAAACCGCCATATCTTGGCGATCGACTAAGCAATCAATTGTGGCTACTTCATCTAATCATGCCGAGATAATTGCTATCCATGAAGCAAGTCGAGAGTGTGTGTGGTTGAGGTCTATAATACATCATATCCAAGACAAATGTGGTTTGAAGTGTGATAAACTACCCACAACTTTGTATGAAGATAATGCAGCATGTATAGCTCAATTGAAGGGAGGATTCATAAA
This sequence comes from Nicotiana benthamiana, assembly GCA_034376525.1. Classification (NCBI taxonomy): domain Eukaryota; kingdom Viridiplantae; phylum Streptophyta; class Magnoliopsida; order Solanales; family Solanaceae; genus Nicotiana; species Nicotiana benthamiana. The sequence goes on from CM067339.1 coordinate 155,277,288, forward strand.
AGGAGATAGAACGAAGCATATTTCACCAAAGTTATTCTTCACACATGATCTTCAAAAGAATGGTGATATCAATGTTCAACAGATTCGTTCAAGCGACAATATGGCTGATTTGTTTACAAAATCTCTACCAAAGTCAACCTTCAAGAAGCTAGTTCACAAGATCGGGATGCGAAGACTTAAGGACATAAATTGATGTTCTTATCAGGGGGAGTTAAGGCGCGTTGCACTCTTTTTCCCTTACAAGGTTTTGTCCCACCGGGTTTTCCTTGCGAGGTTTTTAACGAGGCAACCAATAGGCGCATATTCAAACATGTGTACTCTTTTTCCTTACTTTAATTTTTCCCATTGGGTTTTGGTTTTAAGGTTTTAACGAGGCACTTCATTGAATAGACATTCAAGGGGGAGTGTTATAAATACACTTCTATTTAAGGTGAATGTCTTTAATTAGAGAGATTCTAGAGTTCTATTCTTGGTAGATAAATCATCCTCCTCCCTATAAATAGAGGTGCCCTCTACCATTGTAAATCACTCCTAACATTCTCTAAGTATCAATAAGAAGAACTCTCTCTACTCTTCTCTCTATTTGCTCTTGTTCTTGAGTTATTGTTCTTGTCTTTTATATTATTTCATAACAAATATGCAAATTGTTTTGACCGGATAACCATGAATTTGATGATTTACAACGTTATAACGGACATACTATTATTATGGTTAGCTAGTCGACTCAATGTTTCTACTTCTTTATTAGTAAAATTAACCCATTTTCTATTACTCTAATTAATATTTTCTCCAATGGCTTTGGATTAAGGCTTCAGGCTTCGCCTCGAGACATATGTGCCATTATCCCTAATAAAGCACTAGTGCAAAATACCACATCTACTCATACTTTTGTTACAACTTAATGGTTGTGTGTTTGTGTATTATTCTCCAGAAAATTTAATTATATATAGCCATCACATGGGCAAGGAGCAGGGCAATCAGACTCGAGTCTGTCATTGCTGCCATTTCGGGATCCTCCACGTGAAAGGAGATTGTTTACGTCTTTACTAAGGAAGTTGCTGCCAGCATTTGGCTAACTTCATTAAAGTATACTGTCACTCACGGCTGAGAGAGAGGTACCTAACCTATATATGGAAGAAAAAGCAAAAGGAAGAAGGCCAGCCAAGCTATAAGTTGCTTTGAGGTTTCAACCATCAAATAACATATTAACATAACTGCTCTAATCGTTTACATGCCATTCCAGCATCCTCTAAAGTCCCAGCGGAAAACTGATTCTCACAGCTTCACCATCAAAAGAATGAATCGAATTCATCAATGTTCGCTTGTTTGTTCAATCTGCTCTTAGGCCAAACCAAACTTTGGTGCTTTCGCCCCTGGAGTGATAGGCAGCTGATACACATGTTTACCCTATTGGTCGATTCCAACATGTATCTCGAAGTGCATGCCAGAATTTAATAAAAATAGCACATGGTGAAGAATCATTCTTTTTTTCTCTAAGTTGTTGCTCAATTGATCCAATTTATATCTCAACTCTCATCGTGGCTCCACAAGTTCTCCACCCTACCAACACGTTGTTCACCCAATAAATTTGAACTGTAAACTTGGAGGCTTGTGCTAAAAGGGAAGGGAGTTAAGTTGATAGAACTGAATAATAGAACAAATGTGTGATGTTCTTTCAAGAAAACAATCAAATGTATTAGTGTAACGAACTGCTGTACAAACGGTGTTGTCTCAACTATCTACATATCTCACTCTCATTAACAGAGGGACCATTCCTAAAATCCCTAAAATTGTGATCCCTGCGCCTTAACTTCTATGTCACCAAATCCCCTTCCTCTCAAGCAGACAAACTCTGTACCTGCCCATGTGGTTACAGCTCTGCATAAAGGTTCTTCCAAACTTCTCAGCTCAGCGAAATGTGCAAAACATCAAGAGACTATTCGAGGCACCGACTCTATACCTCAAAAAACAAAAAAGGCCAACGCTTGAACCAACAAATGTCAAGATTGTGCATCATCAGCATCAGAGTCACTCCCTGAAGAACTTCCTGAATCAGAATCTGCACAAAAAAAGTTATGTTCAATTAATCAAAGCCTTCATTTGAGAGCCAGAACAACAAAAAGGATCATTTTTGGCAGTTGGAGTAGTTTATATATATATACCACTAGAAGAGGAGGAATCACTGCTGGAGCTGCTGGAACTACTGGAGCTACTACTAGCATTATTATCACGATCTTGCCCAACACCACCACCACCACCACCTTCATCCTTGTCAATTTCCACAGGAGGAAAGTGGGTGGCTGGTTCATCATCCTCTATCTCTACATCATCCTCATCTCCAGCATCACCCCCCTTTTTGGGCTTTTTAAAGGAGTCATTTTTCTCGCTTGTACTAGGCTGCAACAAACACAGCAACAAATTTTATTAGCCATCCATTACCAATTTGATAAATGCAACTAGGGGCAGCGTATGTATCAAATCAAAAGAATTAACAAAAATGCAATACTGCATTATTACCGCATCAGCCTCTGCAACGGATGTTGTTGTAGCAGCAGAAGCTGCAGCACTGGCGGATGGTGGCTGTCCCAAATTGTTGATCAACGCCTGCCTTTTAGTTTTGCTCACCATCTTCTTCCAATTGGTCACGAAACGATCAAGCTCCCACAGAGTCTCCGTGTCAAGGGCCTCAATGTCAAGCTCAATCTCATCGCCATCTTGGGCTAAATGCTCATTCCTCTTCCTTATAATCTGTACTAACTGCGGCATCTTCTCTTGTGGCAAACTTTGCAGCCCAACTCCTAATTTATGCTTCTCCTCCATACTCATCTCTCTTTTATTTGGATCCTTCGCTCTCGGCTTTGGTTGCTTTCCCATAGGAGGCACTTTAGCAGCAACCGATGATTGAGGCTTTGGCGCTGGTGGTGCCCTCACTGGGGAAGGAGTTGACAACAAAGACTGCTGCCGCACCACTGGTGTATTGTCTGGTGGCTGCTGCACTGGCAGAGTTAAAGCACTCGAATGATTCTGCATCATTCGCTCCTGCTTCTTTGAAATGTGAGGGGCCGGAGTAGGCTTGGGCTTCTTCACTCTCTCCGGCGTAGGAATGTGATTCCAAGAAATCCCCTGCAACTCATCTGTGGGATGAAAATCCCTCCTGTCGCTTCCGCCATCAAGCTTATTCAATTTATCCTGAATCGGTCTAAACATGTCCTCAAAACGTGCCAGGAGTTGCTCGGCAAACCCATGAACTTGATCTGTTTTAGGGTTATACAAGAGGGCATTATTGAAAGTAAGCCTCACATCAGCTGCGAATTCAAAAGGGGTAGGGTAAAAACAATTAGACAAATTGGATTTCACCGTCCCCAAATCCATGGGTCGCTTAATAATCTGGTGGTAATCATGAAGACCCAAGGCTTCAGCATCTACAGGGGTATTGAAAATCCACCCACTTTTATGCTTCATCAGCTTTCCCAAAACTTGCCTACATTCCTTCATCATATTTTCCATTCCGATTATACCCTTAACACCAACACCACCCGGATTACCGAAATTTCTATTATCAACTCCATTGGGGAGCTTTTTCGGATCTTTACTGGATCCGGAGGGGGTAGGCCGTTTATTTCCGGATAACTTCTTGGACTTGCCGTGAGATCTGGGGTTGCTGGTGCTCAATTGACCCGATTCGATTCGATCTTTGAGGCTTCGGATCTGTTCCAGCTCCGCCACCAGCCGACTCCGTAGCTCATGGAGCTCGGTTTTGTTGTACGAGGCAACGTTGTAGGTCATATATCCTCCAAGATTGAGGCCGTCAACGTTGGTACTTGATTCAATCGGCCGTTGGTTAAATGAATAGGCATCATCTGACGCGGTTTGTGTCACGGCCGGCGATTCATCATTTTGACGACCGTTAGATGCGTGATGGAATTGCTTCTGCTTTTTCTTAGGCTTAGGGTTAGAGTTAGGGTTCAGATGTGTATGAGAATAAGGGGTCTTCCCCATGAATCCACCGCCGGCACCACCAGACTGAGCCCAGCTAGATTCATTACGGCTAGCTAAGACGGCGGATGCCATGAATTGCACCGGCACAGGTGGAATTGATCGTTATAAGGTGGTGTTGAAATCATGAAATTGAAGGGGACGTGATAGCCACGCGCCCGCCGGAATCCGACAAAGTACCTCCGATTACTTCTTCCCGCCGACGATTAACAAAAAAAGGAGAAAAAAATCTTTAAAATATTGGAACCCAACTGGAAGGGAAGGGTTTGAAGGGATTGAGCGAGGAATGAGAGGGGGAGGGCATCGCTTCTTAAAGGCGATGAGATCTACCCGTTCGGAGTTCGGGCAGTATGTAAACCGTGGATCATGTTCAGTCTTCTGATCGAACGGTGGAAATAAATTTGTTTGCTGTCTGAAAAACTGACCGAGACAATCTGGCATGAACGGCTAAGATTCGAGGCGTTAGACACGTGGCGAAAAGATCTGGTTTCAGTTGGGAAGGGTTTAAATAGAGCTGGTTTTTATTTTTAGAAATTCTAAAATTGAATGATAAGAAAAGGGAAAGAGAGGGTGGCGTTGTTGTTCGGGTTTGTTTAGAGTTTGAAGTGAATTTGGGTCGCATGTGTCCTGAATTTAGGGTTTTTGAGTATGGAGGGGCCCACAAAAGGAAGGGGGTGCGTGGGTGACTGACGTGGTAGGGATGAAGTCGTGAAAAAGAAGCAAAACGCGCATAGGGCATGTGCAAAAGTGTTGACGTGTCAGTTGGATCCTGTCAAAACAATGGAAGCTTTGTTTTAAACTTTTAATGTTGTAATCAAGTAAATGTGCTCATGAACGTTTAAAAAGCCGACTTTTCTTTCCCCAAATTCACAATCTTTTTACTCCTAAGTCTCATTTATACGTGAAATGTGTAATTGAACATAAAATTTATGATTTATCTTAATTCATGTATTGTATGAGTATCTAATAAACTAACTTGATTTAAGTTGTTGAAAGATTATTATAGTGAAGCTCTTCAAACATTGTAAATTGTTTCAAAATAAAAAGAATGCCATAAAATTGAAATGAAGTGTGTATTATTGGCTTATTGTACCAAATTTAAATTAGTACTTCCATACAAAAAATATTTTTAAATCTAGTATACAGATCATTTCTTTTGAGCTGAAGGTATATTGAGAAAATCTCTCTATAAGATAGAGGTAAGGTATGAATACACACAACCCTCCACATACCTCAAAGCATGAAATAATATTATGTATGTTATTGTAATTATCGTTGTATACATATAGTTCTCAAAATTAAATAATTGCATGCACCTAATATGTAAATATACATAATCAATAATAAGTTTAAAAGGACTCCATTAATTTGCAAGTTATTATTTTTGAATTTCGAAGTAAAATAAATTAGATATCAAAATTATTAAAAGAAGTTATACCATGATTGTGATTATCTATCAAATAAAAAGTGGTTGTAGGAGTAAACAATAAAGGTAAAGAACAACTATCGTCCTATCAACTAGTCCTCATACTTTGTTCCCTAATCTCAAACAACAAATAGTGCAATAAGTCTTATTAGCATAAAATTTAGAGATAATTGCAGGCACCAAATTAGTGGTAGACAAAGAAGAGGGCAAAGTGGGAATCCAAACACTAGAGGGGTGCGAAAGTTAAAGAGGAAAAAAAACAATATTTAATCTTTTATAAAACTTTTTTTGGGTCCCACAAAGAGTAAAGACAACTAAACATTAGCTAATGTTGTAGGTGGCGTCACATTCTTTATATATAAAGCACCCCCCACCACCCCCCTACTCTCAACACCCACGTCTACCTCTTTTCCCTAGAACCTTCTAATATCATTACAAATTAGTAGAACAAATTTACATTTCCAGATCCAATGTTTTTTCTGCATCTCCGGCTACTTTTCTTTCTCTGCAAATTTTGAAACCAATATCTGAGTTTTTTTTTTGCCGATGAGGAATCTCTTTGCGCGAAGCTTGTTGGATCTGTGGTACGGCAGTTTTCTCACGAAATTAGAGCAGCTCCGGCTAGCCGGCGGCAAGGGTACGTGGAGGACTCGTCGGATTTTATGTCCGCAGGCGAGGTAGATTGGTTAGGTGTTTGTTCTGTTCGTTTGGTGGCAGGCGGCGTTGTTTGTGGGTCCAGTTTTGATATACAAAAAAATTAGGGTAAGCGGTTTATCTGGGCCTGAGCCTGTTGTTTGTGCGGAGTAACCCAAACTCTGGCCCAAACTCTTGTCAGTCTCTTGATTGACAGCTGGAGGTTACTGGTCCGATTTGTAAGGTCCAAACATGTGTGAAAATGAATACCTGCCCTGCATCTTAGGTTGCGGTTGGACCAAGACGATTTCGTTTTAATTTTTGTGGAAATTATCGTTAGCGTTAGTTTTTCTCGTTGAAAAATTCTTCTTCTCCACAAAACATTCACAAATTTTAAACGTAATATTTTCGCGAATTTGTTGTCCATTTTTTTCTCAGAAGTTGTCCTGCGAGTTTAGAATTTGCAGAAATCAATTTATTTTAACGTTTGGTTAGCAAACTGTTTCTGCAAAAACTTATTACTATTATTTTTGGGTAAAAATACTTCTTCAAAATTTCAAACAAAATGGCATCTTATTATCCAAAAGAAAGAACAGTATTGTGTAGAATTAAAAGTAATTGACATGCTTGAGCTTTTCAAGGGAAAAAATGCTTAAGCATATTGATGGAGTTCTTATGTCAGTGCTTTATTTTTTAATTTAAGAATAGGGATTATAGGTGTAAATTTTATAATTGCACATAAGTTTTTGTTACTGAAAAATATTTTACTATGCTCTTGGATTTTTGGGATTCTTTGGTCTCTTGTTACATTTCTAACATCCAATGTTAGTGATGTTTTTCTTAGACAGGCGGTCAATACTTAATATTGAGTCCTCTATGACTTCACACACAATTTAATGACTTGCATCATATAATATAACAGAAATTATTCCCCCACGCCCTTCACACGGTATTACACCTTTTTTTTAATCTTATTTAGGCAACATTAGCTTTATGTTTAACATTTTGACTATTATATTGCTAAAATTTTATGCGTGTGTGGGTGGATTAAATTGCTCGACACATGTAACACTAAATTAGATAGTTGCTCTTGCAACCAAAAAAAAAGTAGAAACGTCGGCCAACTTCTTTTTCCATGATAAAAAAATCGGTGTTTAGTCTTTTATGAAACAAATAAATAAACAGAGTATGTTATGATCGAATTGGAACAAGATTGTTAGACAAGTGATCTTGATTTGGAAGGAAGAGATTATGAATGAAGATTGTATATTTTGATCAAATCCATAAAAATCAAGAAGTTTAAGCAAGTCAATCGTCAGCTGATTTTGACTTAACCCCTTTGATCGTCAATCTAGACCTGATCCATACACCTACGGAGACTAAAATTTTCACATTTCTCAGCAGTAGATCCTTTAGATTCAACGTCAAACATGCTTCAATCTCGGATAGTTGGTGAGAAACATTTCCTATTTTTGCACAGCAAGGTTATGAAAATCAACAAAATGCGACTGGATGTATTGTATGTGCCAATTGCCAATTAGCTAATAAATCCGTAGAGATTAAAGTTTCATAAGTGATATTTCCGAATGCTGTATTTGAGGTAGTTGTTTGAATTCTTTATGATATGCAACTGAAATAAGTTTTCGTTAATGGTAAAAAAGAGGGGTTGAACGTGGGGTTGTTCTTATTTCGCGGAAGGGGTTTGAAAAGAACTAAATTCTTGTTAGCGATTATAATCAAAAAAATGAAATTACGAAAACTCCTTTGTCTTATTTAAACTCTTTTGAAATATTTACATTACATACTCTTTCTTTACGAGATGATGGGAATCCTATGGAATGCTTACGCTTTACGAGATCTCGCGTTCCGAACACAAGCTATAGTTGTAATTGTGAATGAAAAAAAAAAATAAAGAATTTAATTCAAAAAGTTGAAAAGAGTAAGTAATAAACTAATCAAAAGACAATTTTGTCGTTAAATGACAAATGGAAAATCTATGGAAAGATATAATCTCCACCACGAAATAGTACATCTACACGCCTTTATCGATGTTGTTTTTTGACCGGAAGGCCGAGAGCTAACTTCGAAACTTTGGACTATTCGAACATATCGTGTAATGGTTCATGTATGTTGGGGATCCTATTTTGTACCAACACAAGATATGCTTATAAGACTTTATGTATTATCGAGCGAAAATTATTGAGGTATTTACGTAAATAGATATAACCTATGTAATAACAAAACTAGCATAATAAAAATTTGCTTAAATCAGACAATTGCAATTTTCTTTCAAATATTTACTTCCATCAAATCCAAAAGCATCAAACACTAGTAATTACTTAGTCATATATATTAGGATATATTATGTTGTGTATCTTTTTATTATTGGTAGATATTCTCTCATTATTGTACAGTCCTATAGTTGGTAAGATTTGATATTGTACAGTCCTATTGTTGGTAGGATTTGATATTGTACAGTCCTATAGTTGGTAGGGTTTGATACCTCTTTGTACTCTATATATACTTTTGTGAGCAATACAAGAAAATCAATTCTCCCAAAACTCTCTACATGGTATCATACGCCAGTGGCTTATCGCCAAAGAAACCCTAATTCTTCCTTCCAGCGCGGCCGACCTTCTCGGTCCACCACCTCTCTCCGGCGTCTTGCCGCGCCGCCGTTGCACTAACCGGCAGCTCTCTCTCTCTCTCTCTCTCTCTCTCTCTCTACGTTGATCAGCGCCTTCTCTCCTTTGCCTCGCGCTTCATGGCCGCTACGACATCAAACGATCTTCTCCAGCCGATTGCCATCAATGCATCGGCTCAGATCCCACTCAAATTGGATTCCACTAATTACCTAGCGTGGAAATTCCAATACCGAACCCTCCTTACGGGTTACGACCTCCTCGGCTTCTTGGACGGATCGAAGTCATGCCCACCAGCCACTATCGTCGACAAGGAGGTGACTTCACCCAATCCAGCATATCCTTACTGGATTCGCCAGGACAATCTTATTCTCAGTGCCATCATCTCGTCGATCACACCGAAGATCATCTCATTTATTGCCGCTGCGGAAACCTCTAAGGAGGCCTGGGACATCCTCGCGCGGACATACGGCACTGCTTCTCGTGGTCGTATCATGGCTCTCAAACAGCAGCTCCATAATCCGGTAAAAGGTTCTAAATCTGTTACTGATTTTATGCACGGTATTCGCGTGATTGTGGATGAATTATCTCTCCTGGGTGTTACTGTTGATTCTTAGGATCTTGTCATTAAGGTTCTCAATGGTCTTGATGATCCGTATATGGAGCTCTCTCATGCCATCCAAGCCCGCGAATCTCCCATCTCTTTTGCTGAATTGCATGACAAGCTGTTAAGCATGGAGGCTCAGATTACTGCTCGTGCGCCGGCCACCTCCGCCGCATCTGATTTGGCTCCATCGGCTGTCTTCGTCGCCGGACAGCAGTCCAGCCGTAACCGATTCAGTGGCTGCGGGCGTGGCCGGGGCAGCCGTGGTTCATCCTCCGGTCGCGGTGGTTACTCCAACAATGGCCACTCTCACGGGTACAATGGGAAGTGTCAGCTCTGCAGTGAATTTGGCCACTCTGCGCGCCGCTGTCCGTCTTATCCCATTTCCGGCGCCAATCAGCCCCCTTGCAGTGGACCACTGCCGCGGCCAGCATACGCTCCGCCGTCTTATCCGGCTGCTCACACAGACCATCACTCTCCGACAATTCTCTCTACATCTGATTGTATCCTGGACTCTGGTGCCTCTCATCACATAACCACTGACCTTGCCAACATGTCTCTTCACAGTCCTTACACTGGTTTCGATGATGTGGTTATTGGTAATGGTGAAGATTTGAAAATTACACATACTGGACAACTTATCAGTTATTCCTCTCTTTTATTGGCGCCGGAACTTAACACATACAACCAAGGATGATGACACTATATTACAGATGAAAATTCCACCACACTCGCAAATACCAAGTCATGTTACCCCCATCAACCCGCATCTGAACATTCTTCGCCCGATCGCCTTCCCCTTTCCGGGAATAAAATATCAAATCTCTACATCAGGCACTAAGTAAACCTCCCTTCAAATCATTCACCACCTCGACACATAGGCAAACGTCCTACCATCACATCAATACTGCGGAATGACAGCTCATATGTATCATGGCAACCTGTGCCTCGCCTCAAGGCTCTCAAAAGTACTGCTACTAAGCCAAAACAACAGATTATTCGTCCACAAGGTGGCAATAACGGCTCAAATAATGCCGCATGGAGAAACACTCGTACCACATTCGTTGTGCTATTACAATTCTTCCATTCTCGATTACAACAAGCGCTTCGCGTAGCATAATATTGAGTAGGAAGGAAACAAAGGCATAAGCCTCACGGAAAGTCAAGTTGCACGATATGGAATCAAGAAGGGAAGTACTCCTAATAGTCCTGCAGCCTCCCGAGGATAACTACAGACGTCTCTGTACCGATCCGCGAGACTCTACTAGACTTGCTCATGACTCGTGAGACCCTAGGAACCTAGTGTTCTGATACCATGTTATCACAACCCAAAATCTACCAAGGGTCGTGGTGGCGCCGGACACTGTTGTCAGGCAAGCTAACCAAATCACTTAATCAAATTCTCGTTTAATACTCTTGAAATCTAGGATTTTCCTTAAAATTTAGCAATTTAAAAGATGATTGTCTCAAATCAAGTTTAAATGATTAGCAGTTAATACAAAATACTTCAAAACCATCCTAGAACCCAGTGTCACAAGTGCATGAGCATCTACTGATGGGGAAATAAAATACAACACACGTCCGAAATACAATTGACGGAAAGTAAATACAATACAGCGGAATGGACTATACTAGCTACGGGACGCCTCGAATAATGCAACTCACCTAGTCCTAGAATCATCCGTACTTCTATACCCAGTAGGCCGCTAGAGTTAGGTGTACCTGTGCAACAAAAATGCACAGAAGTGTAGTATGAGTATGTAAACCACGTGTACTCAATGGGTATCATCTAATATCGAAGAAGTAGAGACGATATGGTCAACTTCGACACTTACTAGTTGTCCAACAAGATGTCAATAATAAATTAAATCGTGAATTTCTAAAAACATGATTTTTACCAAATAGCCGGAAAATATTAGACAATTATTCCTTTTATAAGAAATTTCTAAAATTCCTTTATCATAATTTTCCAAATATTCTCAAGCCATGTAGAGGCAATAACAACTTTAATAAGTTTAAGGAAATAATACCAGCATGCAAATAACCACCGTGGGACGTACGACCCGATCTAACATAAAAGTAAATTGTGCATTGTCGAGGGTCGAACGACTCGAACCATAGATGTATCTATTATCCCACACACAAATCATCCATGCAACGCAGTCAAATATAAATAAACAACATCCCACTCGCGAATCATCCATGCAATGCAGGTACACATAGAAGCATGCATTCAAACAGTCAATCAAGACTACATCAGGGAAAAATAATTACCCAAAGAAATAGCAACTCTCTTTAACGGTCAAGAAATGATGTTTAATCCTTTTGAAATTCATTTACTGTTTTGATGTGATTTAAGCAATTCAAGCGATCAATAAGTTTACAAATGTTCAAAGTATAACATGCTTTTTGGGTCCTAGACTAACCAGACTTAAACACAATAGCAGCTACGCACGGGCTCTCGTCATCTCGTGCGTACGTAGCCCCCAAAAATAGGAGGACATAATCAATTAATTCAGCTATGGGATATTTCCGTCTTACAAGGTTAGAAATGAGACTCACTTTGCTCTGAAGAAATATACCCGACATTCTTCGCCTTTTCGAAGACTCGAATCGATGAAACAACGCTCCAAAACTAGCCAATAATTATGTAAACCCATTAATATATGCTAAGGTACTCATTATAATCAAATTTATAACAATTCCTAACCCCCATAAAAAAGTTGACAAAAATGCCATCGGGCCCACATGCCCGAAAACCTGAAATTTCTCAAAGATGAAGTTTACCCGTGAACTCCTAAACCCAAGTATATGATTTTCCCTTAAATTCAAAGATAAAGTTTACTCGTGAACTCCTCAAACCCCAAGTTTTCTACAAATTCCTTGTCTAAATCCATATATTAACCTTGTATTTAACTCAAAGCTATCATAAATTACTTACCTCATGATGAGTGATGAAAATGGTACCTCAAAGTTACTCCCCATTGACTCCAATTGAAGAAAAATAGGGTTGAAATGAACCCAACCCCGGATCTTAAAAGACCTTACTGCCTCAGCTATTTCCGCACCTACGGTCCCTCGACCGCTTCTGCGGTTTTGCAGGTGCGGTTAAGCCGTTTCTGCGGTCCTCCCCAGGCCGCCCTTTTTCGCTTCTACGACCAGCCTTCTGCAGATGTTGTCCCGCTTCTGCTGAACCTTAACCGCAACTTCGGTCCTCGAGCCCCTGACCAAACCCGCTTCTGCAGCTCCCTTTCCCGCTTTTGCGGGGCCACTTCTGCAGTTCACCCACCGCAGAAGCGGTCATACCAGCAACCATACCCTTCAGCTAACCAAAAATTTCAAATTTCGATCCGTTAATCACCTGGAATCTACCCGAGGCCCCCGAAACCCCAACCAACTGTACCAACCAGTCCCAAAAACACATTTCGGACTTGCTTGAGGCCTCAAATTTTATCAAACAATGCTAAAATTCTGAATCAACCCCCAATCCAAGCTTTATGAACTTTAAAACTTCCAACTTCTACTTTCGATGCTTAAACCTATCAAATCACGTCCGATTGACCTAAAATTTTGCACATAAGTCATATCCGACATTACGGACCTACTCCAACTTTCAGAATTGGAATCTGACCCCGATATCAAAAAGTCCACTTTCGATCAAACTTCTCCAAAAACCTTCAATTTTATATCTTTAGCCAAATGGCTCCAAAATGACCTACGGACCTCCGAATTCACTTTCAATCACTCTCCCAACTCCAGAATCACAATATGGAGCTTTTTCCAAACTCGAAATCCCAAACGGACATCGATAACATTGAAATGCACTTCAAGCCAAACTTATGAAATTCCTTCCAAAATGCTAACTTCCACAATAGGCGCCAAAATGTTCCCGGGTTATCCAAAACCCAGACCGGGCATACACCATAGTCCAAAATCATCATACAATCCTGCTGGAACCTTCAGATCATGATTCCAAAGTCGTTTACTCTAAAATCTATCTTCATTAATTCTTTTAATTTAAGCTTTCGAAATTAGAATTCTCTTTCCAAATTAACTCTGAACTTCCCGAAACTTAATTCCGTTCACACGTACAAGTCATCACACCTGAAATGAAGTTGTTCATGGCCTCAGACTACCGAACAATGTTCTAGAGCTCAAAACAACCGGTCGGGTCATTACATGGTTAGTGAAAAGGGTGGGTAACTATGTATGTAAAAAGGGTAGATACGATGCCTATGGATATTTTTAATCTGCATGCATATAGAAATCATGCATATAGGTCCTTCTAAATCATGTCCATAAGTATCTGAAAATCTGAATTCTGCATATGCATATAGAAAACATGCATATAGTTCCTTTTGAATCATGTATATCTATTTTCATTTAGAAATCATGTCCAAAAGTATCTGGAAATCTGAATTCTGCATATGTATATAGAAAATATGCCTATAGGTCCTTTTGAATCATATATATCAATTTTCATCTAGAAATCATGTCCGTAGATTTTAAAATAATTTCTACACCTAGAAATCATCTCCATAGGTTTTAAAACAATTTCTGCACTTAGATACCATATTCATAGGTTTTGAAACAATTTCTGCACTTAGCTATCATGCCTATAGGTCTTAAACAAAATTCAGCACCTAGATGTCATAAGTTTAAAGCGAGTCTCCTGCATTTTATACCATATTCAAAATCAATTATGCGTAGAAGGCATGCCTATTGAAACTCCTAATCGAATCTCAGCCACTTCATTCACGTATGGAACTAAAAATTAGAAACAACGGTACTGTTAACTGTAGAACTTATAATCTTTGTTAAAAACTGACCTTTCTTTTAACCTGACTACACTTTTTTTACTCAGTGCGTGTCCAGTTTATTTTTTTAACCTTGTTATTCCGCTGCTTTATGAATTCAATAGATACCATGCCTATAGGATCCTTGTCCAACACTTAGGCAAGCCTTAGAGTAAAGTTATAAATTAAATTTGTTTCTTTTAATAGCTACAATCAGCAGGCAGGCCTAATACGGGCTTCTTATTTGAATTATGTATTAAATTAGTCTGCTTCAACCTTTAAGTTCTCTAATGTTTAGTATTTAATCAAATTTTAACTAGTATGTATAAGTCATGCTAATTACATGCTTCTTTATTAAAGAAGGTATATCTGAGTCGTTGCCCGTTATATGCTTTCCCCAACCTGCAATATGTGTTTTGTATGTCGCTTTAGAGTTTTTATCTTTGAAAAATACAAATATCCATCCCCTCTTAGGATTAGTAGTCCTAAATGCCTCCGGGACTGATAATATTGGGATGGGTAATAGAATGCAATAAGTAAACGAGACCATTTCGCGCTTTAACACCTTAAGGGGAAGGGTATATATCAATATGATGACCATACAATAATACCACATGTAGCCCCTCATTGAGGAGTGATTAACGGGCCTTGTGTGGGGTGATCCATATTGTTAATAAACCTAGGACCCCCCTTTCCCTTATTTATTGTCTCCTTTAAAAGAATTTCAAACTCTTTCTTTTAAGGAAAATCAACTTTTTTTAGTTCTTTCCAACTTTATTTGTGAACCCTTATGTGAAGATCCCTTCTTTTCTGAAGCTTTGTTGTTTACATGCTATTTCCATCTAAATTCACAATAATAGTCTGGTCAGGAACCACACTAGTGGATTCTGAGGGGTGTACACTTTACCCTTATGAATAATTTCAAGCTCTTACCCAATCTTTGGTTACTCAAATCAAAATTATCTTGGTGTCCTAATGCACCATAATCATTAGGTGGCGACTCTTCAAATCAAACCCAATTCCCAAAAGGAATGAGTTGTCCTCCCAAATGTCATAAATCCAATTTCGTGAGAAAAAGGGGGCGCGACATTGGTCACCTTCCAATTTGCTCTCGCCTCGTGGCAGTGTTATAAATGGCGCTCGTCTTAGCGCTAATAGAGTGAGGCGTAGTGATTGCCAAGACAACAATATCGATGTGCGGACATTATGATTGCCAAGACAAAACGTTGTTGCGAGATTGAGGTACACTGCAGATAATCTTTGCCACTGCAATTTATGCACAATTCGTAACTATTGTTTATGCACAATTGATAACTACTGCGCTAAACATTCTTAAATACTATTACATTTATTATTTACCTAATGAATAACAAACGAAATTTTGATTGTATATAGTTGTCAAATACTAGTAGTATGCTAATCTTTTTCATGAATACATAAAATTGTTGCTGTTATAACGTTATTAGATCCACTTAAACTCCAGCAGAGTTTACAAGAAATATACAACCATCAGAAGTGGTTATATTTTATATATCTCATTGTAACTAAATTTTGTTAACCACCAGAAGTGGTATATGCCTATGACTATCAGAAGTGATGATTTAGGCTTCCTATTGTTACACTTAAAAATATGCTACATAAATATTCTCTATACGCCTCGATTTGCTCCTGAAGCAGTATATATTTTAAAAGAGGTTGAAGTATCACAATTTGATGTGAATAATACACGTTCAGATAATTATGTTCGATTTCCTGAAGGAAAAGAACTTTGATAATATTAATCCATTCCCTGAAGTGAATGTGATAATTGTAATAAAGCCCGTAAGTATGAACACGCTCTTGATGTAATTTTGTTTTATGTCTGACATTATGAAAAGAAAGTTCGTTGCCCTTGAAATTACGGGCAATAACTATAAGACATGGGTGTTGGATGCTGAAATCCATTTGGATGCAATGGGTCCTGGAGACGCCATTAAGACAGAAATAATGCATCCACCCAAGACTGTGGTAAGGCCTTGTTTTTCTCGCGCCATCACCTTGATGAAGGTTTGAAAATTGAATATATCACAGTCAAAGATCCACCTATCTTGTGGAATGGCTTAAAGGAGAGATATGACAACTTAAAGTTGGTCACTCTGCCACAAGCACGATATGATGAGAATCCAAAAGCAAATAGTTCATAACTATATGTTATCGTTGCGGTGGAAAAGGGCACTGGGCGAAAATTTGTCGTGTACCAAGACATTTGGTTGAGCTTTATTAAGCATCTCTAAAGAGTAAATGCCCTGAAACCAATTTTGTCTCTGACAATAATTTTGACATTACCCACTTGGATATGGCAGACTTCTTTGAGCACCCTAAGAGGAAAATAGACCACTTAATCAGTAATGGATCCATGGTTAAAGATTGAGCGGTTTGATATTTTATCACCAATTTCACTTCTTTTTATGTTCTGAAATGTGTGTTCAGTTGTATATATAGTTAAGTGTTAAACAGTGTCTGTAAATTAACAGTCTGTCACAATGCATTTGAATGTGTATGCATGATCATGCTATATTGGTACTTGCAATACATGTTATTTATATAAATTTAGATCTTACAACTCATGTTGCAAATCCTTATGTAAATCATCAAGTCGCACTGTCATTATTATGAAACTTCTTCATTATTACAGTAGTTACAATACATATTGAGCTGTCTTAATATAATAATTTATCGTGATTGATTTTACTTGTTGTAGTGCATTAACTATTATTATCATATTATATGATAATCCTACTGTTTCTTTAGTATATTGCAAAACTGTGTTCATTAATGTATATTTATTGTCTATGCATTGTTAGTATGTTGTTGTTGTGTGTGTATTGTATATTACTATATACACATCTTATTTATCATCTATCAAATTATGTGTAATAGTCAGTATATTTTAACATCTATTTGTGTTAGTAATTAGCTTGCAATAAACAGTTGCCTTAATCACAAAAATAGTGGCAAATGCTCGATGTATAAATGTATTCCATGCTATAACAAATAAATTTATCTTCATGTTTACAATTTGTATACAATACATCGTGTTTTCTAACATACCTTAGATCAACGTCCAATTGTAAAAATATTTGTTTAATTGATTCATGTACCACACATACGATATTAAAAGAAAAGAAATATTTCTCTCATTTAAGTATGTGTAAGGCAGATGTTACTACAATTTCTGGTAGTAGTAAATTGATTGAAGGCTCCTGAAGAGCAACTATAACTCTGCCTAAAGGAACAATATTTATCATAGAGAATGCAATGTTCTCCTCTAAGTCCAAGAGAAACTTGTTGAGTTTTAAAGATATCATTCAAAATGGATATCATATTGAGACAATAGATGAGAATAATCTTGAATACCTCATTTACTCATGAAAACGAGGCTGCCCACTTCGGTTTGGGGTCACGCCATTTTGCATGCAGCAATGCTAGTTCGTCGGCTGCCCACTTCGGTTTGGGGTCACGCCATTTTGCATGCAGCAATGCTAGTTCGTCTCTGACTGACGAATTATCACAAATATTCCCCGTTGCAATTAGTTTTGGGTCATGAACCTAATATATCCCATTTAAGAATTTTTGGATGTGCAGTATATGTGCCTGTAGCACCGCCATATTGCACCAAAATGGGTCTGCAAAGAAGGTTAGGAATATATGTTGAGTTTGAATCGCCCTCCATTATTCGCTACCTCGAAACATTGACAGGGGATTTGGTTACTGCACGATTTGCAGACTGTCAATTCGATGAGACACTTTTCCCAAAATTAGGGGGAGAAGTTGGTGAAACCAAACGGAAAATTTTGTGAAAAAATGCATCATTATCTCATCTTGATCCACATACCTCTATTTGTGAAAAAGATGTGCAAAATATTATCCATTTGCAAAGAATAGCAAATCGAATGCCAGACGCATTGGTATTGAATATACCACACTCACCACTAGAAGGAGATTTGAGATGATATATGAAAATAATATCATTGTTATGGCATGAATGATCGTTGGTCACGTACCTATTGTACGCCAAAATATTTTGGAAATATGACTATTAAAGGACAACGATAATGCAAGAAACATATCTTGCCTATAATTTTGACCATGACCATAATGGTATAACTTTCTCTTTAAAAGAGATATTCACCACATGGATGTTGATGAATCTGTGGTAGTACAAAATTAATTGAGAGCTCTAGAAGAGCCAATTATTACTATGTTGGAGAAACGCAATTGATTACCAATAAGGTAGTGTGTGGTAGTAAGTCTCAAAGAAACTTATTCAGCTTCCAAAGTATATGCGAAAGCGATTGATTATATTGTGACTATAAATAAAGGAAAGATTTGATATCTTCTATTACTACAACTTGTAGCGGGATAATTTGTATATGAAAAGCTACCCGCTTTATTCTCCAGTTTGTACTACACAAACAAAAGAATGCCACAATAAAGTGGATATTTATTGGTATAAAAACCCATACCATAATAAACTTGAAGTTTATTGATAATTGCACATGTCATGGTGTAAATTTGAAGTTTATCAATATTGATAACTTATTCAGTTGGCATTCGGGTTAGCCATATCATTTTAAGTATGATGTGCAGTAATAGAGAATTCACATGGGTAAATATTAAAGAACTAGAAAGTTCTTTACGAATTCTCTTATATTACTTGTTCTCATTAATTGATTGACCAACTAAAGAGTTCGGGTTGAATCCCATAAATTCTGGAAATATCAAAGGTGAATATGGGCCCATTCACCTTCCATGTATACCACATATGATGCATCTATGATATGGTTACATGTGCGATTGTTATTAACCCGCAGCCTGGCCGGTGCTTGCGAGGTAAATTGCTCAGTAATATAACTTCGAGCATAATTTCCAGATTTTCTATTCAAGATAGTTCATCTTGATAAGTTGGTTTATATCATAGGTTGTTTAGCAAGATAATTATTGAGTGCCTCCACTTAATAGCTAAGCTGTTTCTTATGAGAACAAAGTTATATATATCAGCTTGATATACGTTGTATACGAGAGTATATTATATTCTCCCCTCACAAGTGGTTCAGGGTCAGGAACCAAATAATTTCTTCTTATTATTATTGATGTGCGGTGTATATTTTCATTAACACCATAATGCACAAAGATGAACTCTCAAAGTTGAGGAAACAAGTTAGCTTTTCTAACATGAGGGGGAGACATGATAAACACTTGAGAAAAGGTTACATGGGATGAATTATCATTTGTATATATAGATCCTCGAATATCATAATATGAACCTGAAGTTCATAAAAGGATAATTCAATTGCAACATATTGCAAAGCATGCTATACGCATTTGCTGACCCAAAGAAAGTAACTATATTCTCACTGCAAATGCTCATATTAAGTCCCAGAAGGACAAAGTCTTTGATACGCTTAAAGCGTATAGGCAAATCGGTTTCAAAATAACTTCTTAATAAAGAAGATGAGCAAATGATCAAAGTGATCATAATAAAGTCAATGGTATATGTAATCAGTTTTCGATATCTTATTTGTTTAGCATGACATGAAAACTTGATATGCATCTAAAGTCTATTATATGGCTTATATGACTTAACTTATATGTCAATCCATGAAAGATTAATGTTGCTTGAATCATATACAATTCTTGGTCCTGAAGTACCACATCCTAAGTGCAACTTGTGTACATATGTATCTTGCTATAACTATAAGCATGATGGCATCGAGAAAACCTCTATGGAGATATTGAAGAGTCATTGCACGACATTATATGAAGATGTTCATATTTATCAAGAATGATAATTTCAAGGTACGGAATATTTATTCAAATCAATATGGCTGATTTATTTATCAAATCTCTACAAAAGATCGTTTTGAAGATGGTGCACAAGATGGCAATGCAAATGCTCAAGGATGTGAATTGATGCTCTTTTTAGGGGGAGTTAATGCGCGTTGCACTCTTTTTCCCTTACAAGGTTTTGTCCCACTGGGTTTTCCTTGCAAGGTTTTTAACGAGGCAACCAATAGGCGCATATTCAAACATGTGTACTCTTTTTCCTTTTCTATAATTTTTTCCTATTGGGTTTTGTTTTAGTTAAGGTTTTAACGAGGCACATTATTGAATAGACATTCAAGGGGAAGTGTTATAAATAGAATCCTATTTAAGGTGAATGTCTATATTTAGAGAGATTCTAGAGTTTTACTTTGAGGCTAAGTCTTTTCTATGCCTATAAATAGAGGGGTCTTACCCCATTGTAAATTATCCCAAAGTATCAGTTAGAATACTCCTCTCCCCATTCTCTTTATATTATTCTTGTTCTTGCATTATTCTACTTGTTCTTATATTATTTCATAACAGAAAAAGAGTTTTCTATTTTAAAATCCTAACAAAAGCTAAAAGGAATTGGCAAAAATAACAAACCAACAGGGAAGAAAGAAAAAAAAAAGAGAAAAAAGGGAGGAAGAAGTTGGCTCAGTACGTTGGAACCATAGATATAATTGTTGAGAATCTTAAGCACTAATTGTGTGTTATGGGTATTTTTTGAACTTTTTCTTTTGGTAGATTTTAATTTCGATTCTCACGATATGAAGATTCTACAAAGTAATAAAAATTAAACTAGTTCATTCACATAATTGAGAATTTTCTCCCTAAAGAGTCAATAGAATATTATGAAATTGGGTTAATAAATTATATGAATAGGTTGGAGTTGATAAATTAGTAATTACTCATATGTGGGTAATATAATTCGGCGAATTAAGAGTTAAATGTGAAATCTCGAGGGTTGGATATTCTAAATTAGCTATGAATTAGTCTAAACATGAAAGTTAACATGAGATCGATATTATGCAATTATAGATTGATTGGAGGAAGTTGTAAGAATTGTTCGAGGTGAAACATTTGGTATTTCGGCGCGAGTACCGTGAGTAGTAATCTTACTGCAACTTATATTTTCACAACTTGCATGATTTACACATGATAGTTATATGAATATGTTATCGGTTATTTTGAATTGCATGTAGGACAAGTCTTTTACTCGATATGATACCAAAATAGTTATTTGACATGATTACTGTTATTTTAAGTATTCTTGCTGTCACTAAATATGTTTTACACTTACTTGAATTTACTGTTATCGAAATGAAATTATATGATTTGATAAGAACCAAAATTCCCTATATTATTTGAAACTATGTTCCTATGAGTATATGCGTATACAAAAACAAGTAAAAATAAGAGTAGACTTAGAAGGAACTTGTAGCTAACGACGGGTTCGCTAGATCCTGTACACCTTGTATTTACCGATTATGATATAATGTTATAGCTTATTTATAAAATATTTATTTAATTTTATTTATATATTAGTTGCATTCGCATTTTTCGGTAACATACTAAAATAGAATTTTCTATTTTAATTCATAATAATTTTACTTGAGCACTATAAAACTATATATTCATTGTTAGACATGTCAAACAGTTTTTTATTTTATTTTATTATTATTATTATTATGGTCTGAGTTAGAAGTCCAAGAAGGTAAAAGGAAAAAAGAAAAGTCTAAGACCTTGAGAACTAGCCCATTTCGGTCATTCCTACCCACAAGATAATTCCAAATCTTTCAACTCACTTAGCCCAACTGTAAAGCCCAAATCCGATTTGCCTTCGGCTCATGTGTACATGAATTAATCCTAGTCATCCGATCAGTTTTGATCCAAAAACCTTCATCTTTTTCTATATACTTCTAAGTAATAAAATACCCCTGATTATATGAATTCATATGTTTAATTAAATAATGAATTCTCTTTGCGAATTTTTCCAACATCAAACTTTGACCCCTTTCCCATTCCTATCAATCGTCTCTTTCATTCTCTGCCATGGCAGAGCTTTCTCTTGGAATTTTTCTCTATTTTTGGTTAAGCCCTGACCTTTACTCTTTCCATAACAGAGCATATTCTACAATTTGGGTGAAAGGTCTGAAGCAAATCCCTGAAAGTTTAGGACTTTGACCAACGAATCTCATATTTTCTTTTGATTTCTACTGAGCTCTTCAAAAAGGTAATGTTCGGATTTCAACGTTCAGTTTTTGAACCATAACCCTGCTCAATAGTTGTGCGCCTAAACTAACCCTAGAAGAACCCTAGCTTCTATCAATAAATATCGGTTTTGAAAATCATTTTTGGGAGAGATCGGGGAGCCGCCGCCTATATTCCCTTTTGAACAGCTCTGAACCGCCGCTTACCACCCTCACATCCGCCCCTCCTCTTCCTTAAAATACTTCTAATCTCAAACTCTTCAGGAAAAAAATCAGTTTTTCTTTTAATCTCTTTTTCGTTTCTGTTCGATCTTGAGGCATAAAAAATAAAACAGAAATCTTTTGGTATTTACTTGCCGAAGTTGAATGTTGACCCGACGCATAGTAGGTGCACACTGCCTCAGTAACTTTTCTTCTTTGCTTAATGCAATTCTAAAGTACATTATGTGAAAATATTGTTAGCTTTTCTTGGTTTTGCCAAAAATGGATACTAGTATGCTCTTAGTTGTTTCGTGATGCTGTTTAGTTTCGAGTTGTTTGTCTATGCGTTTTAGTTTTCTTGCTAGAAAGTGTGTGTTGGGCTTTTACTAATTTATAAAATAATATCATTGAGTTAAATTGTGTTCTGGTTGTATAATTACCTGTATTAATCGATAAATGTTCGATAAAATGCCTACACAAACTACCTTTTGTCATGACCGTGGTTATAGATAAGAAGGGCAACTCGTTTAGTGAGTAGTAAATAGTAATCTCACAATATTATTTAGGATGGATATAGTATTTGCTCACTTAAATGTCACATGGAAAATACTGTAGTTCTCATCCCATAATCTTAGGTGCTGAATAGTGAAGTTCTTTATGTAGTTCAAATTAAAATACTCTACTCTTTAGTTTGACTCACTGGTTCGGTTAAGTGGAATCATGATTCTAGTTTTCTTTTATTTATAGCGACCGTTTTTGTAAAACTCATTCAAATATAGAAATCATGCCTATAGATTTAAACAACTCATATTTAACTTGGAACAACACCCTTCTTTTTATACACTTATATGAATCAGTAGTTAAGTTGATCTTAAAACCAATAGTTATGACTTTCCCTATTCTCATGAACTTTTATGGAGTTAAGCTTGTCTTCTATATGATAGAAAAATTCTTAATCTTTGCTTGTTTCTTCTTAGTAATTGACTCTGTTTACTTGCCACGGGATGCTTAGCCATTTAAGTGCTGCTAGAAATGAAATTGAGTTTTTGAGCATTTCTTATGCTTTGATGAATCACTAAAAAGGGAATTATCATATTTAGAAACTGGATTATATACGTTGTCATGTTAAGAATGTAGTTGATAATGTCTATAGTAGTTGAGTTCAAAAGGGATAATTAAGTAGCCCATTACTGATGTGTAGAAGCATGACCTTTAAGAATTAGTTAGTATTCTGCCTAGGTTTAGAAGACTAATTGTTGGTAGCTTATAGATTCATTTCTACCAAAACATCCTTTCTATTTTAACTATTGATATGTGAGGAATGCCGTAAAAGTTTGGACTTTCTTAACATTTGTGCTCATTGTTAGGATATGTAAATGCTTATATAACTTTCAATTTGCTGCAACTTTGTCATTTCTCTTACTGTTAAAGATAGTAGAATATTTTCTAATTCATCTATATCATTTTCCTTTGTGTGACATGTACCATGGAGTCGCGAAGAGTCTCATCGCGAGACTCAATGCCACTGCCACCACGACCACACGGAGTCCATCAGCATTGTGTTATCCCCCAGATCGCTGCATATAAATTGCAGCCAGAAATTCATCTGAACAATACTATATTTCATTTTGTTAAATGCTTTGTTCTATTGTGTAACCTGGGACGTATTTAATCGGGAGTCAGCCTTAAAATTGAAGTAATTTGGGATGACGTAGAGTTGGAGGAATTGCGATTTATTTATAGTAGTATTTTGGTCAGTCTTTAAATTTTCTTGAACAAGATTTCTTTTAAATTTCATTCCAAGTTTGAGTTATGAATCTGTCGAGCTTTTTTTTTGGAGTGAGTTAAATCTGAACTTTGGGTCCAAAGTCTCTTAAGACTAACTAAGTATTTTTAAAATGCCTGAACAATTTTATTTTTATCAAGTTGAAGAGAAAGTTTAGACACAAGAGTTGTACTACATTTTAAACTGGAAGTTCCTTTTTAATTGGTTTCACTAATATTGTTAATGTTTTGCTCAGGTTTTGTTAAATTTGGTACTTAACAAGAATTAGTTTAATTCAAGGCCTTTTCTTTGAACCTTGCCAAAGTTAAACTGGCGTTAATAGATTGCAAGATTAGTACTTCTTAATCCAATTTAAACAAATCCGTTTCAAATAACTCACATATATGTAATATATCCACTTCAGTTGTATTTTTATATTTAGTAGTTTTCTCAAATTTTAAGAATTGCTATACTTATATTTGTGAATTAACTTAAGTTTGGATGGTTAACCATTATTAACGGATTATATATGATGCTTTAATAGAGTTAACCTTAAGCACTACTTAGTTAAAATTGGTATCCTAATTTACCGTTAAAATAATTAGGTAGCAACTATTTCAATTAATTAAACCTTCAGTCTTTTCAATATGTTATACTCTAGATTTGACCCGTGTCAAAATGGGGTATAACAGCTACAGACCAAACCATTATTCAATCATCTAAAATTTTAAAGACCAAAACACCTAATCAGCCAATATAAGAGCAGAATCTCAAACCATTTAACACCATAATTACAGTTTCAGTCTAGAATTACCAACTAAAGTCAAACTAAATCATAACTAAATACATGAACACATCAGAGGAAACTAAACTAACACAAAATACAATATGCTTACATAAAGCTGAAAGTTAAATATAAGAATACTAACACCATATCACCTCTAATAGCTACAACATGCTTACTTAAAGCTGATTTGGATAAGAAGATCACATTAAATAAGAAAATAAATCAGAGAAAAATAAAAATTGGAACAATTTCTATGCTTCAAATTTTCATTTTTAATTCATTCTTCAAGTTTGACTTCACAACCAAAAGAATTACAGGGTCGTGTACCTCGAAAATAAGAGGAAACAAGAAGAAATAAGGTTTCAGTAGATGAAGGAATAGCACCAGAACCCAGTAACAGGAGGCAACCAACCAAAACAGCTCAAAATCAACCCAATGAAACAGTAACAAGCATAAAAACTTGAACCGGCACTTTCAAAATCCCAACTCAAACCATTTTTCTTTCAACCCCAAAAGAATCAGAAGTTATTTCAATAGTTCAAAACCTCAAAATCGCAGAAAAGTTCAATAAAATAGTAAAATTTAAATTGTTGGTATTTTCTCTGAATTTTTTCTCTATTAAGGTCTCCTCTAAAATCTGATTTTAGCTTCATTTCAATGTCTTTATAGGCAAACTATTAGGGCAGCAGAAATAGCCTGAGTTTTGCTCTTTAATCATTCTCAATTTTCATTTTTTACTACTTCGTCCCTAATTTTTGACTTGTTGGCCAAGTAAACCGATTTTCAGCTTCTAAGAAGCTTCCTAAGGTGGTTACTCATAGATTCTTTACCTAAACTAATCAATTCACCCTTAGTTACCCCAGAAATTTAACTTGACGGACCAACCAGGCGAATCAGACCTGGGCCTTTAACCATATTAGGATTAATCCCTTTCTTTGGGTTTTAAATGAATCTGGATTTCAAATCCCAAACCAAACAAATGACAGAATTTTAGCACAACACTTTTTTAAAACAATGACCAAAACACTTTAAAATCAAAGAAGACCCCCTGAATTAACTAGTCCCTTTAGCCTGAAATTAAAAGAAAACCAATCAAACTAAACAAGTTAAAGGGAAGACCAA
The DNA here is from genome assembly GCA_034376525.1 of Nicotiana benthamiana. Classification (NCBI taxonomy): domain Eukaryota; kingdom Viridiplantae; phylum Streptophyta; class Magnoliopsida; order Solanales; family Solanaceae; genus Nicotiana; species Nicotiana benthamiana. Next base: position 155,303,317 of record CM067339.1, read on the forward strand.
TTAACTGTTAACCTAGATAAAAAAATACATGCAAAGATAATTTCGATAAAATATAAACATGTACAACAAATAAATAAAAGGAAATCAAAATACAAAAAAAAAAATAAATAAATAGAAAAGTGAGTAGAAATACCTAAAAGGAGAGCCAACCTTGAATTTTTTTTTAAAAACTCAATTTTGACCAAAAGGGGCCTCGGTCATGTGTTCTCAGATAAAAACACATGACCAAGGTTCGTTTTGGGCCCAATCTGCCCGACTCTAGCGTTGACACATTTAAACATCAACTTCAAATTAATATTCGACGGGTTCTGGGAATGTTCGAGGGGTATTAGTAATGGATTAGGGGTTAGGGGTAACTAAGGGTCTTGGAGTGTTAATTTGGGGCTCATTGGCAGTGACACCACCACCAAAGAAATAATGGTGGCGCTAGGGTTTCTAATTTTAATTGAATATTTGAGAGAATCTAGCCGAATTTGAAGGAAGATGGTCGGAGATTTGGGATAGGATGGTGGAGAGGAGCATTTGGTGTAATTTTGAGCGCGATTAGCCGCCGGCCGCTGCTGTGGGTCATTTTCAGCGGACGATGGATAGTGATTTGGGGCGGAGCTTGGTCGGAGTATTTGGGGTTATGTGAGAGACGATTTGGGGGTAGGGGGACATATAAATATTAAAGGTAAAATCAGTTTCCACCCGTTGGATTTTCATGAAATGAACAGTCGAGATCAAAGATTAACCAAGCGGTGTCGTTTGGGTGTTAGTGGGGTTCGACCGGTTTTTGGACTGGTCTGGGTCAGGTAAAGGCGGTTTTGGGACGAGTTTGAAGGTGGGCTGGCCAAACATCCAGCTCAAATCTTTTCTGTCCTTTTCTTTCTCTTTTTTTTTTAATTTATTGAAAATACAAAAGTAAACTATTTTTTGTGAATTTTTGTAATATTAATTAATTAATTATCCTAAAATATAAAAATTGAATCCTAAATTCAAATGCAATATATTTTCATATTTTTTATGAATTAAATAAATTAAATATGCACACAAAAATACAAACAAAAACAAAAAAATTTTGCAATAATTCCTAAAAACCAAATAATTAAAAGAAAATTCCTAATTTTGAAAATTTTGTAGGAGCAATTTATGCGAGAAAAAAATTACGTGCTCACAAACCCTAAGCTGCTATACCAGATCAAGTGCAAGGGCAAGGAGTTCAGGATGCTCCACTACTAGTACCAATTGTTGTACCTACTAATGCCTTACCTGCAGACGCAGTGGTAAGGTTATTGAATGTGTTAGAGGCATTGGTGCCTGCTCAGGGTGGAAGTTCAGCTCCTCAGGCTACTTTACAGACACAAGCACCTACATAGACTTCGAGACTTTCGAAAATAAGGAAGTATCCCTACAGGAGTTTTTGAAATTAAAATCGCCAAAATTCATAGATTCCGATAATTCAGTATATCCTCAAAGTTTCTTGGATGGGACACTCAAGGCATTGCATGCTCTTGGATTTTCTAGTGAGAGAGCCGTGGAGATCACAACATACGAACTAGAGGATATGGCCAACACCTAGTATGAAATTGTATTGCTAGGAAGTCCGGTAAGAGTAGCACTAGTGACATGGGACGAGTTCACTAAGTTGTTCAAGAATTATTTTGTTCCAGAAAACCAGATGCAAAAATATGCTAGAGACTTTGAGAGATTGGTTCAGACTCCACATATGAATGTGTCAACATATAACGCTAAGTTTTGTAAGCTAGCTATATATGCTCCTTACTTAGTGCCTACTGAAGAAGCTCGAGTTCAGAGGTTTGTTGATAGATTGGTTGGTCGTCTATACACTGCAGTAACCCAACAAATGAAGACTTTATCCAACTATGATATAGTCGACCTTGCTATAAAGATTGAAAACAAGGGATGTGAGGAGCAGGACGTCATGGTATGGGCTGTATGGGTCGCCCAGTTCACTCAGATCTTCCTTCACCTAGCAGTACTCCAGCTCCTCCCAAATCTCAGGAGCCTTATTATGCACCCTCGGTTTCTAGTGTGCCTCCTGCGCAAGGCACCTCCAGAGGTCAGTCCAGCAGCGGTGGATCCAGTTAGTCACAGTCGCCGCACCATCCTAGAGCTTGTTATGAGTGCGAGGATACTGCCACTTGGTTAGAGAGTGCCCCAGACATGGTAGGGGCGTGCCTTCTCAGACTCCACAGCCCCAGCATGCTCCACAGGGTCAGCAGGCCATTATTCCAGCTCCAGCAGCCACCCCACCTGCCCAGCCAGCCAGAGGCGGGGATCGGGGAGATAGAGGTAGCCCCCGAGGTAGCGGGCGAGCCAGATTTTATGCCATTCCTGATCGTGCCGAGGCTGTCGCCTCTGATTCTGTTATCATATGTATTATTTTGGTTAGTAGTAGAGAGGCATCGATTCTATTCAATCAAGGCTCTACTTATTCTTATGTGTCATCTTATTTTGCTCTGCATTTGGGTATAACCCGAGAGGCTTTGAGCTCTATTGTTTATGTTTCCACTCCCGTGGGAGATTCTCTTGTTGTGGACTATGTGTATCGATCGTGTTTGGTTACTATTCGTGGTTTTGAGACCAGGGCAGATCTTTTATTACTTGATATGGTCGATTTTGATATTATCTTGGGCATGGACTGGTTGTCGCCCCATTATGCTATTCTTGATTGTTACGCTAAGACCGTGACGCTGGCTATGCAAGGTATTCCTCGTATTGAGTGGAGTGGTACTTTTGATCACACTCCCAGTAGAGTTATATCTTTTCTTAAGGCTCAGCGTATGATTGAGAAGAGGTGTGCTGGGTATTTAGCCTATGTGAGAGATGTCAGTGCTGATACCCCTTCTGTTGACTCTGTCCGAGTAGTACGGGATTTCACCGATGTGTTCCGAGTTGATCTTCCAGGCATGATGCTCGATCGAGACATTGATTTTTGGTATTGATTTGTTTCCGGGCACTCAGCCCATATCTATTCCTCCTTACCGCATGGCTCCTCCTGAGTTGAATGAGTTGAAGGATCTGTTGCAGGAGTTGCTTGATAAGGGTTTTATTCGACCCGGTGTTCTACCATGGGGTGCTCCGGTATTGTTCGTGAATAAAAAGGATGGTTCTATATGCATGTGTATCAATTATCGCCAGTTGAACAAAGTTACAGTGAAGAACCGATATCCTTTGCCTCGTAATAATGATCTATTTGACCAGCTTCAGGGCGTACAGGTGTTTTCTAAGATTGATTTGCGCTCAAGCTATCACCAGCTAAAGATTCGGGAGCCGGATTTCCCGAAGACTGCTTTCAGGACTTGGTATGGTCATTATGAGTTCCTTGTCATGTCATTTGGGCTGACAAACGCCCCAATAGCTTTTATGCATTTGATGCACAATGTATTCAGGCCCTATCTCGACTCATTTGTCATTGTTTCCATAGATGATATTCTTGTATACTTTCGGAGCCGGGAAGATCATGAGCAGCACCTGAGGATAGTGCTTCAGACCCTGAGAGAAAAGAAATTATATGCGAAGTTTTCAAAATGTGAGTTTTGGTTGAGTTCCGTAGCATTTATAGGCCACGTGGTATCGAGTGAGGGCATTCGGGTAGATCCGAATAAGGTGGAGGCCGTGCATAGTTTGCCCAGGCCCTCCTCAGCTACAGAGATCCGCAGTTTTCTTGGCCTGGCGGGGTATTACCGCCGTTTTGTGGAGGGGTTCTCGTCGATTGCAGCTCCTATGACTAGATTGACCCAGAAGGGTGCTCCTTTTCAGTGGTCGGACAAGTGTGAGGCGAGCTTCCAAAAGCTCAAGACGGCTTTGACTTCAGCCCCTATTCTGATTATGCCTACTGGTTCAGGGTCCTATACGGTTTATTGTGATGCCTCGCGAGTTGGACTTGGAGCCATGTTGATGCAGGACGGTAGGGTGATCGCCTACGCGTCCAGGCAGTTGAAGGTGCATGAAAAGAATTATCCTGTCCATGATCTTGAGTTAGCTGCTATTGTTCATGCCTTAAATATCTGGCGTCATTATTTGCATGGTGTGCCTTGTGAGATTTATACTGATCATCGGAGTTTGCATCACTTGTTCAAGAAGAATGATCTGAACTTGCGCCAGAGGAGATGGTTGGAGCTACTGAAGGATTATGATATTACTATTCTTTATCACCCGGGCAAGGCCAATGTGGTAGCCGATGCCTTGAGTCGCCAGGCGGAGAGTTTGGGGAGTTTGGCATATCTTCCAGCTTTAGAGAGACCTATGGCGATGGATGTTCAGGACTTAGCCAGTTAGTTTGTGAGGTTGGACCTTTCGGATCCCAGTCGGGTCCTAGCCTGTGTGGTTCTCGGGGAGCTACAATATGACGATCCTCATTTACTTGTCCTTAGTGACACGATTTAGCATGGCGATGCTAGGGATGTGACTATTAGAGATTACGATGTATTAAGGATGTAGGTTCGTATTTGCGTGCCCAATGTTGATGGTATTCGGGAGTTGATATTGATCGAGGCCCATAGCTCGCGGTATTCCATCCATCCGGGTGCCGCGGAGATGTATCAGGATCTGAGGCAGCATTACTGGTGGAGGCTGATGAAGAAGGACATTGTAGAGTTTGTGGATGGATTCCTAAATTGTACGCAGGTAAAGGCTGAGCATCAGAGACCGGGAGGGTTACTCCAGCAGACGGAGATTTCTGGAGTGGAAATGGGAGAATATCACCATGGATTTTGTGACTGGCCTCCCTCTAGCATAACCCGCGGATTTCCCTGGCATAACCCATAAGTCATTTTCCCCATCCCGACAGAACCCGCGGATTCCCCTGGCATAACCCATGATCCTTTTCTTCCTACCCCAGCATAACACGTGGATCTCCTTGGCATAACCCAGGAATCTTTGTCATGTCATCCCGGCATAACCCGTAGATTTTTGTTCTTCATCCCCAGCAGGGACTCTTTATTCCAATCCCGGCATCGCCCGTGGATCCTCCCCTTATCCCCAGCAGGTACCCATTTTCTTTCCCAGCATAACCTGGCCTTCTTTCCAAAAGATAATCGATCCTGGTTTTATTGTTTTCAATAAAGAAATAGCTAATACTTGTTTTGCAAATATCTCACGAAATTTCTAGTGAAAAGTGGGGCATAAAATTTTGTGCATTTGTTTGTTTTGGTGTCCGAATAGGTTTTACCTCAAGGCGCAAGATTTGAGATGACCGGAAGAGCGAACCTCAATTCAAAATAGAAGACAAGCAGAAAGGAACAAAAAGAAACAAATCCAGAATGATTAAAAGAAAGATGCAGATTGCTCAAATTTGATTAAAAATCAAGTCGCGCATGGCCCACTTGGCATCAGAGACCGGGAGGGTTACTCCAGCAGACAGGGTTTCAGTGTTTACATCACGGTTCTCGAGAGTCGTCCAGCATGAGTTGGGTACTCGGGTGACCATGAGCACAACCTTTCACCCTCACACGGACGGACAGTCCGAGCGCACTATTCAGATTCTTGAGGATATGCTTCGTGCGTGCGCGATTGAGTTTAGAGGGTCTCAGGATCAGTTCTTGCCATTGGCGGAGTTTGCATACAACAACAGTTATCAGTCCGGTATTTAGATGGCGCCTTATGAGGCCTTATACGGTAGGAGATTCAGATCCTCGATGGGTTGGTTCGAGTCGGGCGAGGCCAGGTTATTGGGCACTGATTTGGTTCAGGATGCGGTAGAGAAGGTTAAGGTGATTTAGGATAGACTCCGTGCGGCTCAGTCCAAACAGAAGAGTTATACGGACCAGAAGGTTCGTGATGTTTCATTTATGGTTGGTGAGCGGGTTTTGCTTCGGGTCTCTTCTATGAAATGTGTCATGAGGTTTGGAAAGAAAGGAAATTTGAGCCCGAGGTACATTGGTCCATTTGAGATTTTGAGGCAGGTTGGAAAGGTTGCTTATGAGTTTGCTTTACCTCCCAGTTTGACCGGGGTTCATCCAGTATTTTCATGTTTCGATGCTTCGGAGGTATCATGGTGACCCGTCTCGCATGTTGGAGTTCACTTCAGTCCAGTTGGACAATGACTTGTCCTATGGTGAGGAGCCAGTGGCAATATTGGGTAGACAGGTTCAAAAGCTCAGGATCAAAGGATATAGCTTTAGTAAAGGTGCAGTGGCGGGGTCAGCTGGCCAAGGAGGCGAATTGGGAGACCGAGCGAGATATGCGCAGCCAATACCCTCATCTTTTTGCTACTTCAGGTATGTTTCCTATGCTCGTTCGAGGACGAACGAATGTTTAAGTGTGGGAGGATGTGACAACCGGCTGGTCGTCTTTGGAATTTATGCCCCGTTTCCCCATTTTCCGCTTCCCTAAGTCCATTTATGCTATTTTGGTTTGCCGGGATGTTCGGTAATAGAATTCGGAGTGTTTTGAGACACTTAGTCCCTAAATGAGAGCTTAAATGTTGGAAAATGTTCCATATTCAGAACAGTGTAAAGATGACCTCATAATGGAAAACCGATGGTTTCGTTAGCTCCGTTAGGTAATTCCGAGGTGGGGAGCATGTTCGGAATGTATTTTGGATGTCCGAAGCTCAATTAGGCTTTGAATGCCAAAAGTTAGAAATTTGAAGTTCCGGTCCGATAGTGAATTTTTTATCCGAGGGTCGGAATAGAATTCAGAGAGTTGCAGTGGCTTCGTTAGGTTATTTAGGATATGTCTACAAATTTTCAGGTCATTCGAACGCGTTTTGGATAGGTTTGAGTCGAATGAGAGTTTGGCTATGTTTTGGAGATTTTAGGTGCAAATCATTGATCCAATGGTGTTTCGAGCATGGTTTTAGGTGATCTAAGGATTGGTGCAAGTCCGAATGATGTTAAGGGATATTTTAGTAGGTTTGGTTGAGGTCCCGGGGACTCCAGGCTTGTTTCGGATGCTCGACAGAGTGATTTTTGGATTTTTGGAAGAAACATTTCTGCTGCTTCTGTTGTTTCCGCGTCTGCGGAAGTGAGACCGCGTAAGCAGTTACCGCAGACGCGACCATGGGATCGCGGACGCGGTCTGGGACCGCAGAAGCGGATAGGGAGCTGCATAAGCGGCCATCGCGGATGCGGCCGTTTGTCTGCGAAAGAGGAAACTGAGTTTTAATTGAAACTGCTGAAGCGGCTTTTTGCCCGCAAAAGCGGGACCGCAGAAGCGGTTCCTGGAGACGCAAAAGTGGAAATCGCTATAGAGAAAAGGGTTTTATCCGAGGCTTAAGTTCATATGTTGAAAAATCAAATTTTAGCTCGGGCCAAGGCGATTTTGGGAGGGTTTTGAAGAGGAGACTATTGGGTAATGTTTCTATGATCCTTTCTAGCTTTAATTCATCATTTAGTTGTTAAATTCATATTTTAAATTCAAATTAAGGTCCAAAAATGGAGGAAATGGGTGAAAGTTCTTTGGCTAATCAATTGGATTTTTGAGGGAGCATTTAACCTTCGATCTGAGAGATTTTTATATGGTTAGACTCGTGAGAGTACGAGATTTCTGAAAATGTGAAAATTATTCGATTCCTAGGCGTTGGCCTGAGGGGCATTTTGGTTATTTTACCTATTCTCGCGCCTTAGCTTTAATTTTAATAATGTAATCAGTTGCTTTCGATGTTATTTACAATATGTAATTGGTTTCAATAGATTTTGGCCACTCGGAGTTGGATTCTCGTGGCAAAGGCGTTGTTCCTTAGCGATTTTGTACCAACTTGAGGTAAGTGGCTTGTCTAACCTTGTGTGGGGGACCTCCCTGTTAGAAACTACGCTTTACGCTAGAGGGGGGGGGGGGGGGTTAATAGCGTATTAATAGAATTTAGCGTTTTCTTGCGGAATTTAAACTTTGCAGGAAGTAAAATAAATGCAGAAAAATAAACTTACACAAAGATGTATACTGGTTGGCCACCAACGTGGTTAGTCCAGTCCCCGAGAGACTCTCTCGAGATTTTTCACTATCTTGTTAAGCTTAAGGGTGCTCAACAAACCGTTACACACTTGAGGACACAAGCCTCAAACAGTTGCTCGGAGATCGCAATCTCAAAGACTTCACCCAAGGAAACGCAAGTTCCTTGAAACAAGAGAATCGCAATTCTCTTACAAGTATATCAAATACTTGGACACTCACTTAACTAAAGTACTCCTTATTGAGTAGATATGAGTAAAAGAATATGTTCAAGATCACAACAACTTTAAGCAATAATATGGCTCTCAAAAGCTTTATGAAATGAGTAGAAAATGAAGAACAATTGAATGAAAGCTTATAGCAATGTAATGATCAGTTTGTGTATGTTGTTGTTTTTAAAACACTGAAATGAAGCTGTATTTATAGTTGAAAAAGTTGGTTCAACCGTTGTCTAATTGCCAATTAAGAGTTGCTGAAATTACTCAGTGATAATCGATTATTAAGACCAAACAATCGATTATCTGCCAGTCAGTTTAAAAATCAATCCCAGATTTAACGCTTCACAATCAATTATACATAATCTATAATCGATTACTGGCAATATTCAAAATCAGATAATCGATTACACTAAGTTCATAATCGATTACTTTAGCAACGTTCTAAAAATCATTTCCAGATTTTAAGCAAAACATCGATTATATAAAATCAATAATCGATTACTTCAGCAACGTTCTAAAAATCATTTCCAGATTTCTAAAAATCATTTCCAGATTTTAAGCAGAACATCGATTATCTAGAATCAATAATCGATTACCTTATGGTATTTGAAAATCATTTGACAACGGACAGCTTCAACAATCGATTGTCCTTTGCAACAATCGATTACTTGTTATTTTATGAAAATCATAAAACTTACTGTCTCAGTGATAATCGATTATCTAAAGACATAATCGATTACTTAATTAAATTTAAAATCACTGGAAGACATCAACTCAACACAATCGATCACCATTAGTTCATAATCGATTATTTTGAGTATTGAAAAATTTTACCTCAACAACAATCGATTGTCATTTGTTCACAATCGATTATCATGCAGATTTCGAAAAACCTGATGTTCACTGTCTTACTCACAATCGATTACCATTAATTCATAATCGATTGTCATGCAGTCTTGGCTCAGAAACAATCGATTATCATAAGTACATAATCGATTATTTTAGCCCAGATTTTTGAGGCATGTTTAGAAAACATTTTGTCTAATGTAAATATGCATGATTTAAAATCTTTTTGACACAGAATTAAATATGCATGATTTTGGAAAATAGTTTTATGAGAGAGGCCATACTATGAGTCAAGTTATAGGATCGAGATTACAATTTAGAACAACTCAATAACAATTAAAAGCTATATCTTGAACTTCAATCTTATTCGCAACCATTGTGCGCTTGTACTTGAATTCCGTCATATATCAATTTTTGCTTCGTTTGTCATTCATCAAAACCTACAAAAGAGTACACGTTTAGTATATTGCATTGAGAACGTGTTTCTAACAATTTCCCCATTTTTGATAATGGCAAACATTAAGCGGGATATGCAATTTAGGCAAAAGATATTGACAATTCAAGACAAGTAACAATTATGCAATTTTGTTCTTGTTCCCCCTCAATTTTAGAGTTCCCCCTCAATTTTAGCTTATAAGCAATCAATGAATTAAGAGGTGGTGCAAAAACCACACAAAACACAAAAAAAAATTTATTCATTTCCGTCGTTGTCCGCCTCGTTATCCGGCGCTGCTTCAAAAGGAACGAGAGCTGCATATGGATAATTGACATGATCAAAGTATCCATGGATCTCATGAGTGAGTTGAGCAAGCTGGTCGGATATGGTTTGGAGAGTAGGCTCTTGGGACGAACGAGCACGACGGGGTGGACGACTTGAAGAAGGAGCTGGAGCATGATCACCATCATGATGGAAAGAAGACTCCGAGATTTCCCAAATTTTGGTACTCCTTTTGAGAGGACCATTTTCCGTGACAAATCCGGATGCTTCAAGGAAGTTCATAATGAGGAGGGCATAAGGAAGAGGCATGTCATCACCGATGGCATCGAGCATATGAATTTTGATGAGCCGACACCAATTTATTTTGGCTCCGGTGACAATGGCATGCAGAAGTTTGGTATCCTCCTGGGAGATGGTGGTGTGATTGTGCCGTCTAGGCTTGAGGACTCGGGTGATGAAGTGAAGAATCAACCGGTAGTTTGGATCCATTCCCGTTATGGTAGGACGACGGGTAGAGATAGATGAATCAAGGAGGTTATACCGGCTTGGTGGAGAAGGATGGTTTCATCAAAGAGAGCCCCGACCTTATCAATATACCGGTAAAGGTCTTCACCTTCATTTGGAAGGCGGGCAATGGTGTGGAGATTCTCTTCAGAGAGAAGAATTTGAACCCCATTAATGGAGGTGACAAGTTCGCCATCTTCATCTTTATGGAGGTTTGAGTAAAAAGCTTGAACGAGAGTTGTGTTTATGTGAGGATGAGTGAGAAGCAAGAAGTCATATAGTTGACACTCCTTTAACATATTTGCAGCAGGGGTGAAAGGCTCAAGGAGTTTACTATTTGAGAACCGAGGAGGAAGAATGGTGCGTTTCTCAAATTTTGATAGGAACCTTGTGAGTTCATTTTCAGTTTCAAAGAACAAGACGGAACCGTCTTGGTATGGAAAATTTAAAGAAGGAGGGGCGGTTGAGGCTGATGCGCCATGTTTGGATCGGGAACGTTTTGAAGATCGTCCAGACATGTTAGGAGAAAGACTGCTGGAATTTGGCAAAGAAAATAGAAGAGATTTAGCTTTTGAATACTAGAGATAGTGCTTGAGTGGGTGAATGTGAGCTCTTATGATGCCTATTTATAGAGGAAAGGATTATCAAGCATTGAATGGAGACATTTGCTGAGATTTGGGTTTAGGAGCAGTCAGAAAACGGTAAGAATTAAAATTACTGACCGTTAGATAATCGATTATTGAACTGAAATAATCGATTGTATTTACTGTTTGATTGAGATTTTGAATCTGACAAATCCATTCTTGAGTCAAACGGTAAAAAATTTGAATGAAATAATCGATTGTTAAATTTTGGTAATCGATTATGGAGCATTTAAGACCTGACAGGAATCGATTGAGGAGCCAAACGGTAACAAAAAATTAATATGAAGTAATCGATTGTCAATTCTTGGTAATCGATTATTTAGGGAACTAATTTGATACAGTGAACTTGGAGAATATCAGAATTTGTCAAATAATCGATTGTATGAAAAAATAATCGATTGTTGTAGAAAGCATTGCTGAATGACTGAGGCGGAAATCGATTATGCAATTTAGGAAGTAAAAAATTAAACACAGATGCATAATAGTAATAATCAGTCATAAACAATCGATTATTGATACTGATAATCGATGTACTGCACAGAAAATAATCGATTAGTGGCTTGAAATAGTCTATTATTTTGTGCTATAACTTCATAATTCCCCCTACCTTTGGGGTGGTACCTGCAAAATAGATTTAAACGTCTCCGACGCTCAAGTTAGTAATTTATAGCGAAATTAATAAATTACACTAGTGTTAACAAGTAATGCCGTGAACTCTTAAGAATTGTGTCCTAGAGTGTTCTTAAGAGAGTTTCGGGTACTTACCTTTTCTCCAACATCGCCAATTACCTGTTCGAGAGGATGATCCTTGATCGTTCTCCATTCATTAGGCGTATTTATTCCTTTTTCTAATTGTGGCGCTTCTTCCGTTGGTTGTTCCCCAATTTCATTTTTGTTTTCCTTTGAAGGTTCTTCTTGGATTTTATCTTTCAAGCTATCCAAGATACCTGCAAGATCAAAACCGGATTCCTTTCTTGCCAAGCGAGTATTATCTTCGGAAAACACAACATGAGGGGATTCCTCCACAATTTGGGTTCTTTTGTTAAAGATCCTATATGCTTTGCTACGTGAGGAATAACCAATGAAAATACCTTCATCCGATTTAGCATCAAACTTACCCAATTGGTCCTTCCCATTATTATGAACAAAACATTTACAACCAAAAACACGTAAATGAGAAATGTTGGGTTTTCTACCCTTATAAAGTTCATATGGGGTTTTCATGAGTATCGGCCGAATTGCTACTCTATTTAAAACATAGCAAGCGGTACTCACGGCGTCCGCCCAAAAGTATTTGGGAATCTTAGCTTCGTCGAGCATGGTTCTTGCCATCTCTTCGAGACACCTATTTTTCCTTTCCACCACCCCATTTTGTTGTGGTGTCCGTGGAGCGGAAAAGGTGTGTTCGATTCCGAGTTCGTCACAAAAATCCGCAAAGAGATTGTGATCAAACTCTCCCCCATGATCACTTCTAATCGAAGTGACGGTCGATTCCTTTTCGTTTTGAACACGCTTAAGGAAATACTTGAAATTTTGAAAAGCATCACTTTTATTTGCAAGAAATAGAGTCCAAGTAAATCTAGAAAAGTCATCAACAATTACAAAAACATATTTATTTTTACCAAGACTTTCAATACGAGAGGGACCAAATAAATCCATGTGAAGTAATTGCAAAGGTCTAGACGTTGAAACAATATTCTTGGATTTAAAAGATGCTTTGGTTTGCTTCCCTTTTTGACAAGAATCGCAAATAGAATCATTTTCAAACTTTAAACTGGGAAGACCAACTACTAAGTTTTGAGAAAGAAGCTTGTTCAAAAGATGCATGTTCATGTGTGCTACTCTACGATTCCATAGCCAAGAGTTATCCTCTTTGCTTACTAAACAATCAACATATTCGGGTGAGGAGTTTGCAAGATCAACCATATAGATATTATCAATTCTAAAACCACGAAGTATGATCTTGAAATCACTACGTCTAAATACAAGACATTCATCCGAATTAAATAGAGCAAGATTTCCCTTGTCACATAATTGGCTTATGCTCAAGAGATTATGCTTCAAACCTTTCACAAGTAGTATATGTTTAATAGAGGAGTTTTCGTCCTTACCGACCGAACCAACGCCGATGATTTTTCCTTTATTGTTATCACCAAATGTGACACTTCCTCCTTCTTTGTGCTCTAGTTGAAGGAATTTGGATTCATCTCCCGTCATGTGTTTGGAGCATCCACTATCAAGGTACCATAGTACACTTGATCCCTTCAAGCACACCTACAAAACAAATTAATGTTCTTTAGGTACCCATGCCATCTTGGGTCCTTGAGGGTTAGGCATGTTATAATGATGCAATTGATTTATATGTCTATGACGAGTAAAGCAAGCGGGAGCAATATGACCAATACGTCTACAATAATGACAAGTCACGTTGGGATTATGCATTTTTCTAGGTACATAGTAACTAGATGAATGAAGGTTGCTTACTCTACTTTGAACACCATTGTTTCTCCTATTATGAGCTCTAGGAGGTTCACAAGTTTGTCTAAAATATGCATCATTTCTAGAATATCTATTTCTAGGTGGAGGGTCATTTCTTGGTCTTCTAAATTGTTCAAGGTTTGGCCTAAAATATGCATCATTTCTAGGTCTTCTAGCATTTTCACTATTTGGTCTAACATGCAAGTTATTTCTAGGATTTCTACTTCTAGGATAAGCATTTTGGTTATTAGTCCTAGGTTGAGCTCTAGGTTGTTGTGGTTTAGCACCAACCTTTTCTTCATTCTTGAATCCTATTCCATGTTTAGTTGATTTTAGATTAACAAGCACATCATTCAAGTTTATATGCGAAGAATTAAACTTATCTAATGTGCCTTTAAGTCTAGCTACTTCATTCTTAAGAAGCACACAAGAGGAACAGTTTCTAGTAGAACCTTCAGGTTTATCAGCACTTCTTTTTCCATAAAACTTGTTTTCCTCTTTTAGCTTCTCATTTTCGAAAACCAGTTTTTCTAATTCTTTTTCTTTTAATGAGAGCTGTGTTTGAAAATCTTTTTCTTTTAGAGAAGTGCTTTCTTTAACACTTTTGACAGTTTTTGAAGCTTTGATAAATTCAGCATATAGTTCATCAAAAGCATTTCTCATTTCATCAAGAGTAAAGAAATTTTGAGAAGAGATTTGACTTACCTCGTCTCTGCCGTCTTCTTGAGCCATGAGACATAAATTTGCTGCTTCATCGTCTTCTTCTTCGCTTGCTTCATCTCCGGAATCTCCTCCCCAAGAGATGTATGCACGTTGCTTTTTGAAGGGTTTCTTCTCCTTTTTGATGTTAGGGCAATTTGATTTTATGTGCCCGGTTTCTCCGCATTCATAGCATTTTAGTTGATCGCCTTGCTTTTTGTTCTTGCGTTCATACTCTTTGCGCATGAATTTTTGAAACCTTTTGATAACGAGTCCAAACTCGTTGTCACCTTCCTCATCAATTTGTGGTTGGCTAGCCTTTAGAGCAATCCTTTGCCTTCTTTGATCATCAACAAACGGGTTAAGTATAGTTGATTCATAGGTTTTGAGATTACCTCTTAATGCGTCAATTGTGACATTTGTGATGCCAATGGATTCTTGGATTGCATCGGCGTTTGATCGCCATGCCGGAGTGAGACTTCTGAGGATCTTCCGGACAAGTTCTCTATCCGTAAACGTCTTTTTGAGGGCGTGTAGATCATTCACGATCATTGAGAATCGCTCAAACATTTCGTCTACTTTCTCTCCTTCCTTCATGTGGAATAGTTCATAAGAGTGAGTTAAGAAATCAATTTTAGCTTCTCGTACCTGGTCGGTTCCTTCGTATGTCACTTCAAGCTTATCCCACATTTCTTTTGCTGTTTTGCAACATGATATCTTCCTGTAGTCGTTAGCATTAACAGCACAATATAATAAATTTATAGCTTTGGCATTATTTTGAACCTTACGAATATCCTCCGCGGTATATTCCTTTTCGGTCTTTGGAACCCATTCGTCTTCCACCTTCTTGGTTGGGATTTGGTTTCCATTGGTGAATACTTTCCACAAATGAAAGCTATTTGATTGCACAAAGATTTGCATCCTCTCCTTCCAGTATGAGTAGTTTGTGCCGTTGAATAGAGGAGGTCGTGTAGAGCATTGTCCTTCTTCAATTCCTGCAAAAGAGTCAAGAGTAGAAGCCATGGATGGTTCTCTCAAACGGTTAAGTTTTCAGAGAGTTGGGCTCTGATACCAATTGTTAGAAACTATGCTTTACGCTAGGGGGGGTGAATAGCGTATTAATAGAATTTAGCGTTTTCTTGCGGAATTTAAACTTTGCAGGAAGTAAAATAAATGCAGAAAAATAAACTTACACAAAGATGTATACTGGTTGGCCACCAACGTGGTTAGTCCAGTCCCCGAGAGACTCTCTCGAGATTTTTCACTATCTTGTTAAGCTTAAGGGTGCTCAACAAACCGTTACACACTTGAGGACACAAGCCTCAAACAGTTGCTCGGAGATCGCAATCTCAAAGACTTCACCCAAGGAAACGCAAGTTCCTTGAAATAAGAGAATCGCAATTCTCTTACAAGTATATCAAATACTTGGACACTCACTTAACTAAAGTACTCCTTATTGAGTAGATATGAGTAAAAGAATATGTTCAAGATCACAACAACTTTAAGCAATAATATGGCTCTCAAAAGCTTTATGAAATGAGTAGAAAATGAAGAACAATTGAATGAAAGCTTATAGCAATGTAATGATCAGTTTGTGTATGTTGTTGTTTTTAAAACACTGAAATGAAGCTGTATTTATAGTTGAAAAAGTTGGTTCAACCGTTGTCTAATTGCCAATTAAGAGTTGCTGAAATTACTCAGTGATAATCGATTATTAAGACCAAACAATCGATTATCTGCCAGTCAGTTTAAAAATCAATCCCAGATTTAACGCTTCACAATCAATTATACATAATCTATAATCGATTACTGGCAATATTCAAAATCAGATAATCGATTACACTAAGTTCATAATCGATTACTTTAGCAACGTTCTAAAAATCATTTCCAGATTTTAAGCAAAACATCGATTATATAAAATCAATAATCGATTACTTCAGCAACGTTCTAAAAATCATTTCCAGATTTCTAAAAATCATTTCCAGATTTTAAGCAGAACATCGATTATCTAGAATCAATAATCGATTACCTTATGGTATTTGAAAATCATTTGACAACGGACAGCTTCAACAATCGATTGTCCTTTGCAACAATCGATTACTTGTTATTTTATGAAAATCATAAAACTTACTGTCTCAGTGATAATCGATTATCTAAAGACATAATCGATTACTTAATTAAATTTAAAATCACTGGAAGACATCAACTCAACACAATCGATCACCATTAGTTCATAATCGATTATTTTGAGTATTGAAAAATTTTACCTCAACAACAATCGATTGTCATTTGTTCACAATCGATTATCATGCAGATTTCGAAAAACCTGATGTTCACTGTCTTACTCACAATCGATTACCATTAATTCATAATCGATTGTCATGCAGTCTTGGCTCAGAAACAATCGATTATCATAAGTACATAATCGATTAATTTAGCCCAGATTTTTGAGGCATGTTTAGAAAACATTTTGTCTAATGTAAATATGCATGATTTAAAATCTTTTTGACACAGAATTAAATATGCATGATTTTGGAAAATAGTTTTATGAGAGAGGCCATACTATGAGTCAAGTTATAGGATCGAGATTACAATTTAGAACAACTCAATAACAATTAAAAGCTATATCTTGAACTTCAATCTTATTCGCAACCATTGTGCGCTTGTACTTGAATTCCGTCATATATCAATTTTTGCTTCGTTTGTCATTCATCAAAACCTACAAAAGAGTACACGTTTAGTATATTGCATTGACAACGTGTTTCTAACACTCCCCCTTAGGATATATTAATTGTTGTTTAAAGGCCTTGTGCAAGAACTGACGGGCGTGTACTTGTGCTAATTGTTAAAAATTCACCTTACTTGACTTATTTAGACTGTGTTTCTTCATGTATTTAACTGTTAAAAATGTGATTTCACTTACTTAGCTTAGGAAAAGCATGTAGTAATTTATTTGCTCTATCTAACTAAATTGCAAATACCTGACCTCTTTGTGAGCCTGCTAGGCTTAGACCTTTACATTGTTGCTATATTTGGCTTCTTTCTGTTAAATATTGACTTGTTGTAAAGTATTTACGTTTGAGACTATGGGTTCAATTCCCGGGAGATTCCTCTGTTATTGGTATGTTGGACTACAGGTTCAATTCCCGGGAGATCCTCTGATTCTGGCATGAGGAACTACAGGTTCAATTCCCGGAGATCCTCTGTTATTGGTATAAAGGATTTCGGGTTCAATTCTCGGAGATCCTCTATTATTGGTATAAAGGACTGCGAGTTTAATTCCTGGAGATCCTCTATTATTAGTATAAAGGATTGTGAGTTCAATTCCCGGAGATCCTCTATTATTGGTATAAAGGACTGCAGGTTCAATTCCCGGAGATCCTCTGAAACTGGTATGAAGGACCGCGAGTTCAATTTCCGGAGATCCTCAGATATTGATACGGTGAACTGTGGGTTCGATTCTCGGAGCTCCATGTAGATATGTTGACTGTTGAGTGATTTGTTTTGTGTTTATAGTTTGTACTTGTAGCCGCTCTGTCTTTAATTACTGTCTTGTTAGAAATTCAGATTTCTTTCATTATCTACTTTTTATTTATTTTACATTATTTATTATGTTTTTCTCAGTAGGGCCTCGACCTTCCTCGTCACTACTCCATCGAGGTTAGGCTTGGCGCTTACTGAGTACCGCTGTGGTGTACTCATGCTACTCTTCCGCACACTTTTGTTGTGCAGATCCAGGTACTCTTGATCGGGCGCGCTATAAGTGATTAGGAGCTATACTCGTAGATCTGGGGTATGCATCTACCGCGCCCGCAGAGCCGAAGAGTCTCCCTCTATTCTACCGTTAGTTAGTAGTTTTATCCATGTATTCTATCATTGTAGACACTTCTGGAGGTTAGAGCCATGTGTTATACTTTATTCTTAGCCTGTGTTGCCCGTGGGTTTCCGGGACTTGGAGGTTTTTTACGTTATATTGAGTTGACATGTATGTGTCAGGCGGCACTCCATACATTATCTTACGTCATTTATATTTTAAATTATTGTTTCCGAATAGACTGTCAAATTTCCGCAATGTGTCGGGCTTGTTAGAATATACGCTTAGCGCTAGAGGGGGGGGTGAATAGCGTTATAATAAAAAATAGCGTAAACTTGCGGAATTTAAAAATTGCAGGAATGAAATAAGTGCGATAAGTAAATAATAAGGAACGAACGCACCGATGTTATCCTGGTTCACCACAACCCGTGGCTAGTCCAGTCCTCGAGAGACTCTCTCGAGATTTCCAATTACTTCGTTAAGGTTACGGGTGCTTAACAAACCGTTACAAACTGAGAACTTGAGTCACACAAGCCTCAACAACCTTTGCTCGAAGATACCACATTTCAAGACTTCAACCAAAGGAATCACAACGTTCCTTCTTACAATACAAGGCATTAACACTTCCCTTCAAGTGTATAAAAAACACTTTGCACTCAAAACAAGACTCTCCTCAAGAGTAGATATGAGTAAAATAAATACGCTCAAGAACGCAACAACTTTCGTCAAGAATTTGGCTCTCAAAAACTTATGTAATGAATAGACAATGATGAATAAGAGAGTATGCAAGCTTTAGCAATAATATGATCAGTTGTTGTACTTAAAAGACTGATTTTAAGATGTATTTATAGTGTTGAAAACATGCACAACCGTTGCCTAATTGCCAATTAAGAATTGCCGATTTTGTGCTAAAACAATCGATTGTCTAAGTTGCATAATCGATTGTTTTCCAATCGTCCAAAAATCATTCCCAAATTTTACGCATAATAATCGATTATCTAAATCGTATAATCGATTATCTGGCAACGTTCAAAAAATCTTTTTCAGATTTTACTTAAAACAATCGATTATCAAAATCATATAATCGATTACTTGGCAACATTCAAAAAATCATATTCAGATTTTACTTAGGATAATCGATTATCAGAATCATACAATCGATTACCAGACAGAGTTTGAAAATATTTTGGCAACGGTCATTTACATAATCGATTATGCTATATGTATAATCGATTATATTACAGTATTGAAAAATCGAATAGACACTGCCTCAACACAATCGATTGTCATAAGGTGCACAATCGATTATTTTGTAGCTTTGAAAAATCTGATGGACACTGCCTCAACACAATCGATTATCATAAGGTACACAATCGATTGTCTTGTAGCTTTGAAAAATCTGATGGACACTGCCTCAACACAATCGATTATCATAAGGTACACAATCGATTGTCTTGCAGCTGCCTTAACATAATCGATTATCATAAGTACATAATCGATTATCTTTGTCCAGATTTTAGAGGCATGTTTAAAAATCATTTTGGTTAAAATAAATATGCATGATTTAAAATCATTTTGCTTTAAATTAAATATGCATGATTTGATAAAAATGATTTTAAGAGAGAAGCCAAGTCTTGAGTCAATTGTCGGATCAAGATGACAATTAAAGAACGACTCATGTATAACTTTATTTCTTTGCTTAATCTTGATCTTTGTTTGTCTTGTGCTTGAATCTCGTTATGTATCAATTGCGCGCTTGTGCTTGGACCTCGTTATATGTCAATTGCGCATCGTTTGTCATTTATCAAAACCTACAAATATGAACACACATTTAGTTTAGTGCCTTGTGAGAACGTGTTTCAACAATTTCCCCCTTTTTGATAATGGCAAACCTTAATCGGGATATGCATATTAGATAATTCATAATGACGATCCAAGACAAGTAAATAGATATGCAATTAATTCCCCCTCAACATATGAATTCCCCCTCAATTTATGCCAATAAATATTAAGTGCATAGCCCTTATTCTTCCCCCTTTTGACATTAGTAAAAAAAATAATCAAATAACTTGTTTATTGATTAACTAGAATTGTAATTTCATAAAAGGAATAATAAAACAAATAATGTCAACATAATCGATTAGTGATACTTGATAATCGATTATATATTAAAGAGAAATCGATTATTCTGAAGAGGAATCGATTATTCTGCACCAATCTTTTATAATTCCCCCTGCCCTTAGGGCGATACCTGCAAAAATAAGTTAGGCTCCTCCGACGCTCAAGTTAGTAATTGTGGAAAAAGGTGCAATACATGACTTAGATCAATTTTGAGTCAAGCATTCCGAGTTCACTACGAATTCGGAAAAGGACTCTTTCTCTAACGGCCTTGTGAGGATGTCGGCCAATTGAGAACGTGATCTCTTAAGAAGTGTGTCCTAAGGTGTTCTTAAGAGTGTTTCGAGTACTTACCTGTTGTTCAATGTCGCCAATTACCTGTTCGAGAGGATGGTCTTTGATTTTCCTCCACGCGTTAGGCAGTTTCGTTTCTTTTTCCAGTTGTGGCGCTTCCTCCGATAATTGTTCCAAGATTTCATCTTGAATTTCCTTAGGAGTTTCCTCTTGTACTTTGTCTTGAGGACTTATTGAGTTTAAAATACCTGCAAGATCAAAACCAGAATTCTTTCTCGCCAAGCGAGCATTATTTTCGGAAAACACAATATGAGGGGATTCCTCCACAGTTTCGTTTCTATTATTGAATACTCTATATGCTTTGCTACGTGAAGAGTAACCAATAAAAATTCCTTCATCGGATTTTGCATCAAATTTTCCCAAATTGTCTTTTTCATTGTTATGAATAAAACATTTACAACCAAATACTCTAAGATGGAAGATATTTGGTTTCCTTCCCTTGTAGAGTTCATAGGGAGTTTTCATGAGTATTGGCCTTATGACTACTCTGTTTAAAACGTAGCATGCGGTACTCACCGCATCCGCCCAAAAATGTTTGGGAATCTTAGCCTCATCGAGCATGGTTCTAGCCATCTCTTCGAGACACCTATTTTTCCTTTCCACCACTCCATTTTGTTGTGGTGTACGTGGAGCAGAGAAGGTGTGCTCGATACTGAGTTCGTCACAAAAGTCCGCGAAGAGATTGTGATGGAACTCTCCCCCATGATCACTTCTTATTGAAGTGATGGTTGTGTCCTTTTCATTTTGAACACGTTTAAGAAAGCATTTAGAATTATGAAAAGCCTCACTTTTGTGAGCAAGAAATAGTGTCCATGTAAATCTAGAATAATCATCAACAATAACAAAAGCATAACGATTTCTACCAAGACTTTCAATGCGAGATGGTCCAAAGAGATCCATGTGGAGAAAGTGCAAAGGTCTAGTAGTTGAAACAATATATTTCGATTTAAAAGATGATTTTGTTTGCTTCCCTTTTTGACAAGAATCACAGATAGAGTCTTTTTCAAATTCAAATTTGGAAGACCAATAAATAATTTTTGTGAAACTAATTTGTTTAAAAGATGCATGTTGATGTGAGCTAATCTACGATGCCATAACCACATATCATCTTCTTTTCTCATAAGACAATTCACATATTCAGATGAAGAATTTTCGAGATCAACCATATAGATGTTATCCATTCTAAAACCACGAAAAATAATTTTAAAATCGCTACGGCGAAAAACTAAGCATTCATCCGAATCAAATAAAACAAGATTTTCCTTGTCACATAATTGACTTATTCTCAAGTGATTATGTTTTAGACATTTAACTAGCAAAATATGCTTAATGGAAGAAGGTGCATCCTTACCGACCGATCCAACGCCGATAATTTTTCCTTTGTTGTTATCTCCAAAAATAATGCTTCCTCCTTCCTTGTGTTCTAGTTGAAGGAACTTGGATTCGTCTCCGGTCATGTGTTTGGAGCATCCACTATCAAGGTACCAAAGTACACTTGATCCCCTACAAGACAAATTAATGAGTCTTTGGTACCCAAGCTGTTTTGGGTCCTTGAGAGTTAGGTGTAACATGCTGTTGTGCTTGACATGCAGTTAAGTGTCTATGTCTAGTGAAACAAGCAGGAGCAATATGTCCAATTCGATTGCAATAATGACAAATGACATTAGGATTATGCATTCGTCTAGGTTGATAGTAGTTGGACGGACGAAATTTGTTTACTCTATTTTCGACAATATGACTATTGCGCATTTCATAAAAATCATTTCTCTTACTGTTTGTTCTAGGATATGAAGCATTTCTAGAATAGTTATTTCTAGGTTGAAGCCATTTCTAGGTGTCCTGAAAAGTTCAAAGTTTCTTCTATTGTTTAGTCTAGGATATGCATCATTTCTAGAATAGTTATTTCTAGGTTGAAGGCCATTTCTAGGTGTCCTGAAATGTTCAAAGTTTCTTCTAGTGTTTGGTCTAGCATGCATGTTGATTCTAGGATTGTTATCTCTAGGATGAACATATGTTTTATTTATCCTAGGTTGAGCCTTAGGTGGTTGGGGTTTGGCTTCAACTTTTTCTTTAGGCTCGTTTTTAAAACATATCCCATGTTTGGTCGATTTCAAATTAACAAGAACTTCATTCAAATTTTTATGAGAAGAATTGAACTTATCTAGGGTGCCCTTAAGTCTTTCTACCTCAATTTTTAGATGCATGCAAGAAATACAATTTTTACTAGAGCTCTCGGGTTTGTCGGCGCTTCTCTTGCCGAAAAAGTTGTTTTCTTCTTTCAACTTCTCATTTTCCAAAATCAATTTTTTCAAATCTTTTTCTTTCAAAGAAGCATTTTCCTTAGTGTTTTTAACAGTTTTGGAAGCTTTAATGAATTCACTATACAACTCATCAAAGGCATTTTGCATTTCCTCAAGAGAATAGAAGTTTTTGGAAGAAATTTGACATACCTCTTCTTGATTGTTTTCGTGTGCCATAAGACAAAGATTTGCGGTTTCGTCTTCTTCTTCCTCACTTGACTCGTCTCCGGAGTCGCCTCCCCAAGATATGTATGCTCGTTGTTTCTTGAAGGGTTTCTTCTCCTTTTTGACATTTGGGCAATTTGATTTAATGTGCCCGATTTCTCCGCATCCATAGCACTTTACTTGATCTCCTTGTTGTTTGCCTTTTCGTTCATACTCTTTTCGCATGAACTTTTGAAATCTCTTAATAACGAGTCCGAACTCGTTATCTCCATCCTCATCATTTTGAGGTTGACTTGTGCTTGCCTTGAGGGCGATTCTTTGTTTCCTTTGATCATTAACAAGAGGGTTAAGTATAGTAGATTCATAAGTTTTAAGATTACCTCTTAATCCGCCGATGGTGACATTTGAAATGCCAATAGACTCTTGAATCGCGTCGGCCATGCAGCGCCATTCCGGAGTGAGACTTCGGAGATTTTTTCGGACAAGTTCCTTATCCGTGAAGGTCTTCTTATGAGCATGTAAGTCATTAACGATTTTTGAAAATCGTTCGAACATGTCATCTACCCTTTCGCCTTCCTTCATGTGAAACAGTTCATATGCATGGGTTAGAAAATCAACTTTAGCCTCTCTTACCTGGTCCGTACCTTCGTACGTGATTTCCATCTTATCCCACATTTGCTTCGCCGTTGTGCAACATGATATTTTTCTGTAATCATCAGCGTTTATAGCACAATACAATAAGTTGATGGCCTTAGCATTGTTCTGCACTTTTCGGATATCATCCGCATCGTATTCATCTTCGGATTTTGGAACCCATTCATTTTCAATCTTTTTGGTTGGAATTTGTTCTCCTTTCATTATAACCTTCCACAGATGAAAATTATTCGATTGAATGAATATTCTCATCCTCTCCTTCCAGTATGTATAGTTTGTGCCATCGAATAGTGGTGGTCGGGTGGAGCATTGTCCTTCACCTATTCCTGCAAAAGAATCACGAGTAGAAGCCATGGATTGTTTCTCTCAAACGGTTAAGTTTTTCAGAGAGTTAGGCTGTGATACCAATTGTTAGAATATACGCTTAACGCTAGAGGGGGGGGGGGTGAATAGCGTTATAATAAAAAACAGCGTAAACTTGCGAAATTTAAAAATTGCAGGAATGAAATAAGTGCGATAAGTAAATAATAAGGAACGAACACACCGATGTTATCCTGGTTCACCACAACCCGTGGCTAGTCCAGTCCCCGAGAGACTCTATCGAGATTTCCACTAACTTCGTTAAGCTTACGGGTGCTTAACAAACCGTTACAAACTGAGAACTTGAGTCACACAAGCCTCAACAACCTTTGCTCGAAGATACCAAACTTCAAAACTTCAACCAAAGGAATCACAACGTTCCTTCTTACAATACAAGGGATTAACACTTCCCTTCAAGTGTATAAAAAACACTTTGCACTCAAAACAAGACTCTCCTCAAGAGTAGATATGAGTAAAATAAATACGCTCAAGAACGCAACAACTTTCGTCAAGAATTTGGCTCTCAGAAACTTATGTAATGAATAGACAATGATGAATAAGAGAGCATGCAAGCTTTAGAAATAATATGATCAGTTGTTGTACTTAAAATACTGATTTTAAGATGTATTTATAGTGTTGAAAACATGCACAATCGTTGCCTAATTGCCAATTAAGAATTGCTGATTTTGTGCTAAAACAATCGATTGTCTAAGTTGCATAATCGATTGTTTTCCAATCGTCCAAAAATCATTCCCAGATTTTACGCATAATAATCGATTATCTAAATCCTATAATCGATTATCTGGCAACGTTCAAAAAATCTTTTTCAGATTTTACTTAAAACAATCGATTATCAAAATCGTATAATCGATTACTTGGCAACGTTCAAAAAATCATATTCATATTTTACTTAGAATAATCGATTATCAGAATCATACAATCGATTACCAGACAGAGTTTGAAAATATTTTGGCAACGGTCATTTACATAATCGATTATGCTATATGTATAATCGATTATATTACAGTCTTGAAAAATCGAATTGACACTGCCTCAACACGATCGATTGTCATAAGGTGCACAATCGATTATTTTGTAGCTTTAAAAAATCTGATGGACACTGCCTCAACACAATCGATTATCATAAGGTACACAATCGATTGTCTTGCAGCTTTGAAAAATCTGATGGACACTGCCTCAACACAATCGATTATCATAAGGTACACAATCGATTGTCTTGCAGCTGCCTTAACATAATCGATTATCATAAGTACATAATCGATTATCTTTGTCCAGATTTTAGAGGCATGTTTAAAAATCATTTTGGTTAAAATAAATATGCATGATTTAAAATTATTTTGCTTTAAATTAAATATGCATGATTTGATAAAAATGATTTTACGAGAGAAGCCAAGTCTTGAGTCAATTGTCGGATCAAGATCACAATTAAAGAACGACTCATGTATAACTTTATTTCTTTGCTTAATCTTGATCTTTTTTTGTCTTGTGCTTGAATCTCGTTATGTATCAATTGCGCGCTTGTGCTTGGACCTCGTCATATGTCAATTGCGCATCGTTTGTCATTTATCAAAACCTACAAATATGAACACACGTTTAGTTTAGTGCCTTGTGAGAACGTGTTTCAACAGGGCTTACCTAATCGCGAAGACTGGGTGCCGTTATGATAGGTTCACGATTGGTGAATTAGGGTCGTGACAAAAGTATATGTATTAAAGTGCTTAGGGAGGTGTAGTCACTCTTATATCTAAATATATCCTACTTGTCCCGTAGTCTACATTATAACTAAATAAAGTTCCAATTGATCCTAGTTTAAATGAGCTCAATTAGTGGAATAGTACACTACGGACAAGCTTATGATGCATGTTTTGTGGCACATGAAAGTTATTTCTGAGAGTGAGTGAATTCTTTCTATCTTGAGTTCCTAAGTGTTCTTAAATTTTATTGTGTGGAACTACTCTCTTTTGTTTGAGGACACTTGATTCATAAAGAAAAGATAATGTCAGTGACCTCTATATTAGAGTAAGTAGATGAGTTGTGAATAATATGTCATATTTGTGAGTCAAATCTTGAGGTGAAGATGTTACGTTTTTGTGCTTAGTCTATTTTAAATACTCTTGGTACGATGAGTTAGGAGAATTAATTAAAAAGATCGTGTCTATGGAAAAGTGTAATTTGATTGCTCGAGGACGAGCAATGGTTTATGTGTGGGATATTATGATAGGCTATAATTACGTATTTTAGTCGCTTATTACACTATTTACTGCACTTCAATTGAGTTTGAGCTTTAATCACTAGTGTCTTGCACTAATTGTGTGTTTTATGCCTTGTAGGAGTAATTTTGAGCTATATAGATATTATGAAATGAATTTAAGTGATTTGAATCTTTGAAGTCTGATTAAAATCTCAAGAAATTAAGTAGGGATCGTACTTGGGGATCAACGGATAATATAGCAACAAAGCGAAGAATCTACTAGGCATGTTGCGCACTGTATAAGAAAATACACATAACTTTTCGCTCAAAACTCCATTTGGACTCCACAATATATGGTTAGAAATCTAACTCAAAGAGCTAAAAAATTCATGTTTTATGTTTTACCAAATTTCAAACAGAATAGGGTGAAAAATGCGATCAAAATCAAGACCATGGACCTGAAGCGGGCTGAGGTAGTATACTTGCCAAATACTGTGGCCATATCGCAGTTGACCGTGACCGCGGCCGTCCAGACCTGAAAAATTATCCTTTTCGCGTAGGAGAAGGTATAATCATTTGGGCCCGACCCTACTTGGTATATATACATGGAAAAATAGTATTTGCTCGAGAGAGAATTATGGCACCTAAAATGCTCAAGATTAGTAGAGAATATAGACTAATTGTGGGGAACATAGCTAAAAGGTTTCCGATAACTGGGGAAATCATAACTCTAGACCTCCTTAATTTAGTCTCCAACTCTGTCTCGTTGGCTGATAATTTTACTGCTTAGAATATAGGCAAAATTGTGGGGAACATAGCTAGAAGGATTCCGATAACTGGGGATCATAACTATAGACCTCCTTAATTTAGTCTCCAACTCTTTATCTCGTTGGCTGATAATTTTACTGCTTTCTAGTATTTGCTAGTTAATTAGTTAGAAATATAAATGTTAATCTTTATAATTTAGAAATGTTCAAACTTGTCTTTTTAGCGGTGTTAAACAGATATAGTTAAGCCTTAGTTCTCTTTAGGATTCAACTCCGAACTCTTAGATCAGATTATATTTACAGCGATAGCTTATTCTTTTTAGAATTAAAGTTGGGCGTGATTATAAATTTCTGTGGGTTCGATAATAAACTTATTATTTTATTATTTGTACGATCATATATGTTTATGTGTGCGTTTGGGAACAACATTAAACTCAAAAGGTGAGACTATTAAATAGACGATCCATCGCTTAAACCACCAAGGTAGAACTCTTCACCAGCATTTTATAGCAGTTGAGTTCTCCCCGACGATTTCCCAACAAGTAAGGAAAGGAAGTAATCAAGGATGTCATCATTTTCCATGTTATTTGCAAAAAAGGGGGATTTTCTATACTCCACATCAATTTTGATCCAAAATTGCAGAGAAAAAGGAATTGAAAGAACCTTTTCTCCTTGTAGTCCTTCAGAAGGTGTCATGTTAGGTTTAAGTGGATATTAAATTCGAATGGATAATTTATTTATTTCATACTTACTTTGTAAATTCTAAATTTTAGATGTATAAGAGTTCAACTTTTCATCATTATTTTTCAGTAAATCTCATTTAAAGTTAGATTATTATTAAATTGACTAACCCAGCAAGTTGTGTTAGGTCAAGTGCTATCACGACTAATCAAATTTTAGATCGTGACAAATTAATATCAGTATTAAATCATTTGGAGTAGAAAAGGGCCTACCAGAAATAAGAACAAGAAGATATAGCACTATAAGTAGGTGACAATTTTGAGGAGCTAGCTGATTTGGGATTTCATCTTTGGCAGAGCATATTAATCATTTCCCTATCTTCCCATTTAAAACACGTCTGAGACTGAGATATATGTTGTGTTAGTATATGTATGCTTGTAAACAGATTGAGCTTGTTTCCATATCAAATGCTTGTATTGTATCTTTTCTTCAATTAGATTAATGGTAAAAACAAGAACACAAATCGAAAATCAAGAAAGGATGATGCGAAATTGAATGATAAAGATTTTTGCATCAAAATTTCTCATTAATTCAAAAACTTTATGTTGTTATTGTTGTTGTTGAGCTAATGAAAAAGGATTTATAATGGTGGACGGGAAGTTGTGGATAATTAAAACCAAAAAGGAGATAGCAAAATTAGAACCCTATAACTCTTTTATTCACTTGGAAGAACGAACACAGAGAGTGGGTTATATACACAAACAGTAAGAAGATGTGAATTGAACCACAAAACAAAATGAAGAGGAAAGGATCCCAGCAACAAGCATCAAGGAGGCAACAACAACATAAAGTTGCGAGGCTGCAAAATCAACCAAGTTAGACACAGATTAAGACCCTGTTTCGCCAAAGCTTATGGGAGGCCCAAAATAGTACTTTTTCAAAATTTATGTCTTTTGGCCAACTGGAGAAGCAATTTTTTCACTTTTAGAAAAGAAACAAAAAATTCTAGCTTATATCAAAAAGTAGAAGCAGAAGTAAAAAATTAATTTATTTAAGATAAAACTATTTTTACTGTAAATTTATATTTTCTAAATTATCACTTATTAATTTAATTTTTTTTCTCTTATTTTTACCATTCTTTTATATTTAAAGATATTGTATACATGAATCATATTTTAACTTTTCAAATTCTTTATTAACATTTCTTGTTTTTGATTTTTTTTCTTTGTGTAATATCTTGTAACTTTTCAAATTATCTTCTTCTTTTTTCACACTAAAGCAAATGATTTATCCTTCTTTGAATCATCAATTCTCTTCTTATAAATAATCATTAAAATATCTTCTCTTATAGGCTATTAATTCCCGAATCTTTACAATAATTATCAAATCTAATTTGTGAAAATTACCTACAAATAGGTAAAAATTTATAATTGCATCGCATAATTTATATATTATGAAAAGAAAAAGAAAGAACATCCACATTAAGCCAAGTGATAGCCTCACAATAGGTCACTCAACAATTCAGGACAAAATTAGTCAGGTTAGGTAATAATTAATTTCTTCTTGAATTTAAGTTTTTAAAAAAAAATGAAGTATACACTATATATTGTTAATTATTAGTTACACTTTTTGAATTTGAATTTAAAAATTATTTCTATTTTACCCTCAATGTCATCTTTCAAGTTTGACACTCAGAATCATCTTGTTACAGCTATTATGTTTATACAAAATATACTGACAACATTCTTCTACCGATAAGAAATTCAACTATTATGCTAATAAATACATTACTACAGAGATTGAGGAAGGAGATGAGCATTCTGTTATTCCTTTAGAAATGTAAGACAAGTCTTCTACTAATATGGAAGCGTTGTGTGATAAAATTAGAGATGAAATTGTTGATAAATGTTATCATGTGTGAGTGACTTTGGTTATTGTTTCAGTGGATTATCAATATATAGTAATTTGTGGAATATACTTCTAATTCATATTGAATGATGCATTTTGATTATTCAAATCATTATGTAAGCAATAACTAATTATACTAGATAATATTATATGCTTTGATATAACTATATATGTTATATTGATTTAAATCTTCAATATATATGTTTACTTTATGTTATATATATTAATTAAGTAAATAAAAAATAATAAAAGTCTCTTACGACAAATATTTAAGTTTATATTTCTCTTTAAAATAATTACAAAACCTTGGTGCTATCTTTTTTGATAATTTGGCACTCAAAAGTACTTTTTAGAAAGAATGGTCAAACACAATATATTTATCAAATGTTGCAAAAATATTTTTTAAATAAATTTAGCCAAACACAAACTATTTTTTTTGTCAAATTTACTTTTGGATAAAACACTTCTAAAAAAGTATTTTTTAAAAGAAGCAGTTTTTGGACCAAACAGGCTCTAAAAGTTCCATGTTCAACCACCACCCCATCCCCATCCCCCCCTCCCCCCCCCCCAAAAAAAATAAAAATAAAGAAGAAACAGATATAACCGTTCACACCCAACCACTTAAGCTAAAACTAGCCGAAAGATGTATAAGGAATATATAATATATGTATAAGTGTGTATAACCTATGTATACCAAGTAGGAAAAAGAAATAAAGTATTAACCCAAATGACCGTCCACCCACAAGTTAAACTAAAAATAGCCGATGGAGGTATAATATATTCATATCATTTATGTATTATATGTATATAATTATGTGTACTTATTGTATAATCTATGTATATAATTAGAAAAGGTAAACAATAAATATGACCGGCTATTTGTGTAAAGATCCCAGAAAACAGTTAATCTGGCGGCAAAATACCTTAAATCACCCCTAAATTTGGCTCAGATTATTAGTATCCTCCCCGAACTATGCCCGGTCTTAATTACCCCCCTCAACTTAGCCTTTTGAGAGTCATTTCCCCCTAGATGCTGATGTGGAAAAAAGTATGGATGCACTTAACTGCCATGTAGATTTTTTTCTGTCTATGTTACTTTTTAAAATAAAAATAAATTTTTTTTAACGCTTTTAAGAATATTATTTTTTAGATAACTTTTTTGAATACACTTTATAATAAAAACTGGATAGAACGACATTAATTAGGCTAAATATCTTTATTTGGCTAAAAATAATATATTTTTAGTTAATCTTTTTTTTGAATTTGACTTGAAAAGAAAGATTTATACAATTGAAATAAATAGTTAAGGCATCTAAAAAGTTATAAAACATAATTTGAAATTAATTATTTTGGCTATAAATTTTTTATATAGCTCTAAATTACGGTGCTTTAATTTTTATTTTGTTTTTGCAAATTTTACCTAAAAAGGTAAAAATACAGAATTGAAATAAATAATTATTGAATCACAAAAGAAGAAACTAAAAGAATGTACAATTGCAAGAAATTACAAGTCCAATTGTACACTCTTTTTTTATTTCTTCTTTTGATGCAATGACCATTTATTTCAACTATGTATTTTTATAACTTTTTAAATATTTTGACTATTTATTTTCAATTGTATAAATCTTTATTTTTAGGTAAAAAAAAATTAACTAAAAATTTATTATTTTTGGTCAAATAAAAATATTTAGCCTAAATAATGTAGTTATATCCAAGTTTTATTATAAATTTTATTCGAAAAAATTACCTAAAAAGTAATATTCTTAAAACGGTAAAAATTATTTTATTTTTCAAAAAAATATCATATAGACAAAAAAATTCACATGACATGTGAGTGCACCCATATTTTTTGCTACATCAGCATCTAGATGGCTAATAATTCTCAAAATGTCAAGTTCATGAGAGTACTTAAGATCGAATATAAATAAAAAATTATTAATAATATGAGCCAAGTTTAGAGGTGGTTTAAAACACTTTGCCTAATCTGACCGATTTGGGTAAATACTAATCCTACGACAAGTAAGAACATAAGTCATCACAACCAAAGAAGAGGAGACGAATATAGTAAAAAGAAAAAAAAAAGTAGTACTAATATATTACCAAGCCTCGAGAAAACCAGGTTCCCTCCTAGGCGGGGGAGCAGCAACATACATTGGAGGAGCCATCACTGGAGGTCCTTTGTAATAACCTGTTACGACGTTAATTAATCCACAATATTATATTTACTACACCAACTTTTGCTCTCTGTGATTAATAAAATTAAAAGTTCTAATTCATTATAATAGGTTAGGGGCTGAATCTATTATATTATGGTTATTATTGCATCAACCTTGACTTAAAAAAAATTAAGAAAAAATGATCAGATTTACATGGTTGATACACGGAGGCAAATCTAAAATTTCTAGTGCATGAGTGCACTACTAAAAAAAGAGAAAAAAATATTAAGTAGGAATTGATCTTTATTAGTCTTGATAAATAATTCAAGATTCAGCCAAGTGTACCATTTAATCTTCTTGAGTATAAGTATCCAAGGTGAATATTATATTAATTTTAAAAAATATATATATAAACATCTAATTTTATGAGTTCACGTGCCCATAATCCCTGTTATAAATCCGCTCCTGTTCTGTTGATACACGAACACTTACTTTTTGACATATTTGATTTTGAGAAATTAACTTAAATAGTGTCCTCCCAAATAAAAGAAAAATAACCGCCAAATATATACATATATTATGTACTTAAATTAGTGAGTGTATATATTTTTGAAAGCCCTTTTTTACCAATCTAGTTGTGCAAGTAGTCAATTAGTAAGTAGAATTTACCTGCAGCAGGGTAAGGATAAGCTTGCTTTGATACTTCATTCATGTCTAACAAATATTTGGAGACAAAGCTGGAGCTCAGTTTCTTTGTGTTAAACTGAATTTTGGGGACAACCAGTTTAATTCTGAACAAGAAAAAACAGCAGAAAAACGTTGTACTTGGCCAATATTTTTATAGAAGTTATGTCCAATTGACACCTGGGTCGGTTATCCACTCTTTTGCTAACAAAAACGATTATACGCGGCAGAAGCATGTATAAGCATACAACAAGCTGATGATAAATTTAAAATTCGGTTTCTTTTCCTATCGCCCCAAAAAGATAGAAAAACACACTACAAAAAATCACGAAGGATATAAAAAATGTGGTCTAGGTGATAACGAAAGGAATACAAATTAAAGTGTTATGAAACAATTAAAAAAAGAAGAGTATTGCAAAGAGAATTTTTATTGATTTTGGAATAATTTATAATAGGGTAAAATCCCTCGATTTATAGGGGAAAGATGACTTAGCCGCAATATAAAACTCTCTACAAGATAGACAATTACTCCAAATAGAATTCTATTCATAACACTCCCCCTTGAATGTCTACTCGATAAGTAATGTGCCTCGTTAAAACCTTAACTAAAATAAAACTCAATGGGAAAAAATTCTAAAAAAGGAAAAGGAGTACACATATCTAACAATATGCCTTTTGGTTACGTCGTTCAAAACCTTACAAGGAAAACTCAGTGGGACAAAACCTTGTAAGGGAAAAGGAGTGCAACACGTATTAACCCTCCCCTCCCCCTGATAAGAGCATCAATTCACATCTTTAAGCATTTCCATTCCAATCTTGTGCACCATCTTCAAAATATCTTTGGTAGAAGTTTGATAAATAAATCATTCATATTAACTTGAATGAATATGTTGAACCTTGAAATCGTCATTCTTAATAGATGTATTGTCTTCATATGATCTTGTTGGAATCGTTAGTTCAATATCTTCACATAGAGGTGAAAACTCTTGCTATCATATTATCATGCTTATAATTATAACAAGATATATTTGTACACAAATTGCACTGAGGAAGCGGTACTTCAAGATCAATAATTGTATATGCTTCATGCAACTTAAATCCTTCATGGATTGTCATATAAGTTAAGTCATATAAGCCATATAATAGACTTTAGATGCATATCAAGTTTTTATATCATGCTAAACATATAAGATATCAGAAACTGATTGCATATACCATTGACTTTATACTTTCAAGTATTTGAACAACATAGATAAAATTATATGTCTTTTATATAAAACCAATTTTACTCAAATTGTGTCTCTTCCATTTGGCCAATATTATTGTGTCCATATTCGATAGACTTAATATCCTCATCTATACTTAGAGCTATGATAGATATCGTCGCCAAATATTTTATATAGGTTCCAACCTCCTTATTTTTCATAAAGACATAACATAGAGATCTCTTCATTCATATATTCAGATACCTGAATCTCTCATGAGATTTGATGAAGTGTTATGTCATGTGATCTTCTACATCACTTTCCTTCTTTATTATGATCATTTTGATCATTTTCTCATCTTCTTTATAAAGAAGTTTATTTGAAACCGATTGTCTATACGCTTTAAGCGTACAATAGACTTGTCCGTTTAGGACTTAATATGAGCATTTGCAATGAGAATATAGTTATTTTCTTTGGATCAGCAAGCGCGTATGGCATGTTTTGCAATGTATTGCAAATGAGTTATCGTTTCATGAACGTCAAGTTCAT
This sequence comes from Nicotiana benthamiana, assembly GCA_034376525.1. Lineage (NCBI taxonomy): Eukaryota > Viridiplantae > Streptophyta > Magnoliopsida > Solanales > Solanaceae > Nicotiana > Nicotiana benthamiana. The sequence goes on from CM067339.1 coordinate 155,337,247, forward strand.
ATTATCTTATTTGAGGATCTAAATGTACAAATGATAATTCGTTTCACGTAATTTTTTCTCAATTGTTTATCATGGCTCCCCCTCATGTTAGAAAAACTAACTTGCTTCCTCAACTTTGAAGATCCATGTTTGTGCGTTATGGTGTTAATAAAAATATACATCGCACATCAATAATAATAAGATGTAATTATTTGGTTTTTGACCTTGAACCACTTGTGAGGGGAAAATATAGTATACTTTTGTATATAACATATATCAAACTGATATACAAAACTTTGTTCCCATAAGCAATTGTTTAGCTATTAAGTGGAGGCACTCAATAAATTATTTTGCTAAATCAGCTGTGATGTAAACAAACTTGTCAAGATAAACTTTTTGAATAGAAACTCTTGATTATGCTCGAAATTAAATTATTGAGCAAGTTACCTCGCAAACACCAGGTTGCGACTTAATACTAATTGCATATGTAACTATCTCATAGATGCATCGTATGTGGTATACATGGCAAGTGAATGAGCCCATATTCACTTTTGATATTTTTGGCATTTATGGGATTCAATTCCAATTTCAGTTGAGTTATTAAATAATGAGAACAACCAATATAAGAAAATTTGTAAAGAACTTTCTAGTTCTTTTAATATTTATCCATGTGAATTTTCTATTATTCTGGCACATCATACTTAAATTGAAATGACTAGACCAATTATGCCAACTGAATAAATTATCAATATTGATAAACTTTAGATTTACACAATGACATGTGCAATTATCAATAAACTCTAAGTTTATTATAATATGAATTTTTATATCAATAAACATCCACTTTATTGTGGTATCTTTTAATTATGTAATACAAACCAGAGAATAAAGCAGGTAATTTTTCACATACATATTACCCAGCTACAAGTTGTAGTAATAGAAGATATTAAATTATTTATTTATTTATAATCTCAATATAATTAATTGCTTTCGCGTATACTTTGGAAACTGAATAAGTTTCTTTGAGACTTACTACAATACAATACCTTATTGGTAATCAATTGTGTTTCTCTAAAATAGTAATAATTGGCTCTTCCAGAGCTGTAAATTAATTTGGTACTACCACATATTCATCAACATCTATATGGAGAATATCTCTTTTTAAAGAGAAAGGTATACCATTATAGGTATGGTCAAAATTATATGCAAGATCTGTTTCTTGCATTACCATTATCTTTTAACAATCACAATGACAAAATATTTTGGCATACAATAGGTACGTGACCAATGAGCAGACATGACATAATAATGACATTATTTTCTTATATCATCTCAAACCTCTTTATAGAGGTGAATGTGTATATTCACTACCACTAGCACGTTCATATTCTTTGAAGAATTATTATGAATTCATAAATCACATGTTGTCACATTCAAATCATGAATGGACCATAATTATCTATGTGCTTTACAAAATCTCATGCCAAATCGATGATAAATATTACTTTCACATAGTGAATGATTATTTTGAGAATACTTATTGTTCTTATTACCACAATGATGCGGTATACTTTCGTCTATTGCCACGTTCACATCCATTGATCATTCATGGTAATAAATTTGTCTTCTTTCATGCATATTACATACTGCTTTAACATTCTCTTAAGGGAATGAGAATGGAGCAAATTCAATGGGACGGGTTTTCATTCTTTGCCCAAAATCATACATGAATTTGATCATGGCAAAATATAGAAATTTTATACTTCAGATGATTGTAATTTCTTACAAATTCTATTAAGTTATAATCAAACTTTGTTGTCTTTGCTTGTATATGAAATCAAACTATAGAATTTCAACAATTTAAAAGAGAAAAATAAAGTAAAATACCTACCTTAAATCCAAAATTTACTCATGAAAGAAGTTCATGGAATAATTAACAATCATTATGCTCAATCCTAAAGTTTCTACTCAATTGGTTAGGGTCTCGTGCTGATAAAGTGTTATGAAACAATAAAAGAAGAAGAAGAGTATTGCACAGAAAAGTAGGGAGAGAGAACTCTTATTGATTTTGGGATGATTTACAATGGGGTAAGACCCCTCTATTTATAGGGAAAAATGACTTAGCCACAAAGTAAAACTCTCTACAAGATAGACATTCACTGCAAATAGAATTCTATTCATAACATAAAGAAACTTTTTCTCTGGGTTAAGTTATATGAAAATAAAAAGGTGAAATACATAAACGGCCCCTCTAAATTGTCTACCACTATCAAATGAATACCTCAACTGGCTTATTACCAATTAGATATTTTTCTCTCCAAAAATATAACCTCGTGAATCCCTCGTGTTGACATGGAAAACTGTGTACTTTATTCATATTTGAGCGCGTGAAACCCTAAAAATTATTTTTTTCCTTTTTTCCTTTCTATATTCACCTTACTTTGTTCAAATGGAGTAGTCTTAGTGGATAATGGAGTCATTGCCCGCAAAATGAGTGTCATCGCCGGAGAGTATGTTGCGAAGTGGACGGTCTCCTTTTAGGATATGCAAATGCTATCACTTCAATTCCCAAATTCATTCAATTAAGGAAAATCACAAAGATGTTGAGGCAAGTAAAAAATCGAATTTTGGGGCTAGGGAAATGACTATCAATGAGTCCAGGCATGTTGCGGCGCTTATATCATGAAAGAATGGTGGAACATTACAATAATCCCCGAAATGTTAGGTCCTTTTACAAGAATGTCCCACCATCGATAAGGGTCTTGTCGGAGCTCCGACTTGCAAAATTTCAAGTTAAAGTTGATGATAAAATAAGAGCTGATTGGTCTTTTCGGTGCTCCAATTTAATGACCTTTAGTTGTGGCTCTGCTATTGCTTCCTCCATAGTAGCAATTGATTGGTTATAAAAAATAGATTGGGGAGTCCATAAAAAATACGAAAAAAGCGAAGCATCTCCCTTCTGCCTGTTAAATTGCACTGCAACATGCTTGCATATGATGCAATTAAGGCTGATTTGAAGGATGATGAGTCGAAGAACGCAAAGTTCAGTAACAGGGTAGAGAATCCATGAATGGTAAAAGATGTTCATGCGCTTGGTATAGTAGTTGAAGGGGAAGAAGTAAGAAGGGGAAGAAATTCAGCGTTGGATTTTGGGGGGGGGCGGGGGGGAAGCTAGGAACCAAAAAAAAAAATTTGTGTGTGTGTGGGGGGGGGGAGGGGTGTGTTGAGCTACAAGCTTATCTAGCTTCTAAGCCTAAACATAGACATTGATATTGGGTTGTATATTTATTGTATATTCATTGCATACTTTGTATATTGTAGGCTTAGTTATTTGTTTGGGCCATAGCATAATCTGAGCCCATTCTTTTTTTACACTTGGGCCGTCTGACCCGACCCAAGTATAATATGTGTATGTATATCTGTATAGGACCCAGATATTTTGGGTTATGAAAAATCATTTTCTCTCTTGGACATTCCAGAGAGTTCTCTCGTTTTCTCTCTCTTTCTCTCACTGTATCTCTCACTATTTTTGCCTTCAATCTGTATGTTTTTATGGTATCAGAGCGGGATGATCCTAGGATTCTTCTCCGTTACTAGTTATCGACCGTGTTGGAAATTTTATTGAAGGTTTTTCTTGGATATTTGTGAGAGATTCTGTTTACCGAGAGAACGATGTGTATTGAACAGATAATCGGAACTTTTCCTGTTGTTTGATTCTTCGATCTTCACTCAGTGGATGTTTTGGGTGATTTTCCAACATCCCTGACCTTTTTCCGGTGACTTTCCAGATTCTAGGGTTTTCGGTGGTCGGACCTAGGGTTTTACTGCTATCGGATGGCTCGATCCTCACTCGGTGGATGTTTTGGGTGATTTTTCGACGTTCCTGACCCTATTCCGGTAAGTTTCCAGACCCTACAGTTTCCGGTGGTTGGACCTAGGGTTTTATCAGGCGATTGAAGGCCGTTCTTCTTCGGCCGAGAAGAAGGAAGGTAACTCTATCCCCGTTCTAAGTGTTGTATATTTTGCATGTGGGTTCTGATTCAACTTTAGCCTGTTTACTGAGACTGTTTTTGATTTCAGACTGGTTATTGTTCATGACTTCTAATATGAATGTTAATACCTCCTCAGTAGACTCTACCAGTCCCCTTTTTGTTTACTCCTCTGATGTTCCTGGAGTTTCTCTTGTGTCCACTCCCTTCTCCGGCAGTAGTTATGGGGTTTGGAGGAGGAAAATGATTGTCGCGTTGTCTGCTAAGATCAAAATTGGTTTTGTTGATGGCACATGTCCCAGGCCAGTCACTAATGTGACTTAGCAAAGATTATGGGACAAATGCAATAATATGGTAATTTCCTGGTTAACTGCCTCCATGTCCCCTCAAATTGCTGAAAGTGTGCAGTATTCTGATACTGCACAGAGTATATGGTCACAGCTTCAGACCAGATATGGCACTGCCAAAAGGACCAAAATTTTGAACTAAAAAGAGAGCTTTCTCACACTTCTCAAGGGTCTCTAGATGTAGCTTCATATTTTAACAAACTTAAAGGACTGTGGGATGAATTAGAAACAATGTGTACAAATCATGGGCAAAGATGTGTTTGTGCTGCCAAAAATGGCATAATACAGGAAGATGATGAGAATAAGGTGTTTGAGTTTCTAATGGGCCTTAATGAAGCATACATGGGGGTAAGGAGTAACCTACTGATGATGCAGCCCCCTCCAACCCTTGACAGTGTCTACAATATGGTCCTCAATGATGAGAAGCAGAGACAAGTTCAGTACCCTTCTCAGTTTAATCCCGACTCTTTGTCTTTCAATGTCCACACAAATAGACATTCAGTTGGATTCAATAAGGTCACAGTGCCTAATCCTTCTCCTCCTTTCAGACAAAGAGTTAATTTTGACCAAGCTAGAGGTTCTTTATTCTGTAGATACTGCAAAAAATCTGGGCACTTAATTGATAAGTGTTTCAAGATTCATGGGTATCTACAAAGTACAACAGTTAACAAGGGGAGGAGACCTGCTGCTGCTCATCTAACTGCTGGTCTGGATTTCCCTTCTTCTGAAGGAAATGTGGCTGTTCCCCAAGGAAATCCTCCTGAAAGCCATCACCTCGTTACAAACATAGATGGCCAGAGTTCTGTGATACCAGGGTTGAGCAGACAACAATATGACCAATTGATGAGCTTGTTACAACAGACTCAGTTAGGGGATTCCACTGCTCAGACTCCTCCTCCCATGTATGCTGCTAATTTTGCTGCTACTATGCTAACTGAGAGCCCTATTTCTGATTCCAAGCTTTGCATGCTTACTCATATTAACTCTGCCACCTGGATAATAGACTCATGGGCATCTAATCATATGCCATATGATAAAAGTTTACTCTTTAACATAACATCTAACTGTACCCTACCTTGTAACTCTTCCTAATGGATATAAAGTGAAAGTGACTTGTACATGATCTTTTTCATTAAATCCATCCATCACCCTTCACAATGTCTTGTTAGTTCATTATTTTAAACACAACTTGATTTCTGTCCACAAGTTAGTGAAACAGTTGCATTGCATAGTTTTGTTCACTGCAACATGCTGCTTCCTCCACATGATACAGGACCCTTCTCTGAGGAAGCCTCTGGATCTTGGTAAAGAGGAGGCTGGTCTATACAAGCTTGCTTGGATTCCAGCTTCCCCTTCTTGCTCTACTGGTATTTCATCTACTTTTGTATGCTCTAAATCTGACTCTTGTAATAATGACATTTCTTCCTCTACTGGTTGCCATAAAGATGTTGCTTTACCTTCCAATGTAAATAGTTCCATTTGTAATAATGTTGTTACAACTGACATGAATAACATTTGGCATTTGAGACTTGCTCATACTTCATTTTCAAACATGAAACACATTTCTGGATTGTCTTTTCCGTTTGCTTCTAAGCAGCCTTTCCCTTGTTCTATCTGTCCTATGGCTAAACAGACTAGACTTCCTTTTCTTGATAGCACAATAACTACTTCTAGACCTTTCAAATTGATTCATGTGGACACTTGAGGCCCCTATCACACTTCTACTTCTTCTGGTTCTAGATTTTTTCTTACAATAGTTGATGATTTCTCTAGGGCCACCTGGACACACTTACTGGGGTCTAAAAGCAATGCCTTCTACCTGCTTAATCATTTCGGTGTATGGTTAAAACCCAGTTTAATGCTGTGGTTCAAATTGTTAGAAGTGACAATGCTTTGGAATTGGGGTCTAGCATTGATGGTGCATCTTTCTTTAGTAACCAAGGGATTATTCATCAAACAACATGTCCTCATACTCCTCAACATAATGGTGTTGTTGAAAGGAAACATAGGACTCTTCTTGAGACATGTAGAGCTTTACTCTTTCAATCTGGCTTACCCATCTCTTTCTTGGGGGACTGCTTACTAACTGCCACCTATCTCCTTAACAGAATACCATCCAGACTCCTTCATCATAAATCTCCCTATGAAGTTTTGCATGGAAAGGCACCAACCTACTCTCATTTGACAGCATTTGGGTGCCTTGCCTATGCTACTATCCCAATTCCTCAAAGGGACAAGTTTAAACCTAGAGCCGTTTCCTGCGTATTCATTGGGTATCCTTTTGCCAAAAAGGGTTATAAGCTTTATGATTTCACTTCCAAAAAATACCTTGTCTCGAGGGATGTTATATTTCATGAAACCTACTTTCCTTTTAAAACTGTTTCATCTTCTGCTCTTCCTGCTCCTTCTTCCTTTCCTTTTGTTCCTTCTCTTGAGCATTCCTCCTTTGATACAAACTTGTTTATACCTATCTGTTCCTCTCCTCTTCCTCCTTCTGCCACAACTTCCCCTTCTTCTAATCCAGCCTCCATTCCCCCCTTCAATCTTGATATTTCTCCTCCTGATTTGCCTTCTTCCACATCTCTTCCTGCTCCCAGAAAATCTGGAAGACATCATAATCCTCCCTCTTATCTTAAGGACTATGTCTGTCAACTTCCTTCCTTTTCAGGCTCTTCTTCTCTGGAATCTGAACCTCTCTATTACTCTCAAGCTGCATCTGTTCCAGTATGGCAGGATGCCATTAGAAATGAGTTTGATGCCTTGGATGCAAACCATACATGGATGTTGTTCCTCTTCCTCCTGGTAAGAAACCCATAGGATGCAAATGGGTTTATAAGATCAAATATAAGGCTGATGGGAGTGTTGAAAGGCATAAAGCTAGGCTTGTTATTAGAGGAAATACTCAGGTTGAAGGAGTTGATTTCACTGACACTTTTTCTCCTGTGGTCAAAATGTCCATTGTTAAGTGTATTATTGCTGTGGCTGTTAAGAATCATTGGAATTTATTTCAACTTGATTTTAGCAATGCTTTCTTGCATGGTGATTTGGATGAGGAGGTCTATATGAAGCTCCCTCCAGGTTTGACAGTTTCTGCTCCTTCTTCTGCTTCTGTTTCTTCTGCCTCTGCTCCTCCCGTTTGTAAGTTGAAAAAGTCTCTCTATGGGCTGAGACAGGCTTCCAGACAATGGTATGCTAAATTGTCTTCTGCTCTATATTCCAGAGGCTATACACATTCTTTGAATAATTATTCTTTGTTCATCAAAGGTAAACCTGGATCTCTAGTGATTGTAGCAGTTTATATGGATGACATTATTATTACTGGGGATGACAATGATGAGATTGCTGCCTTGAAACTGTTTCTGGATGATCAGTTCAGGATTAAAGACCTGGGGTCTTTGCATTATATTTTGGGCATAGAGGTGTCAATTGTTCCTGGTGGGGTGATCCTTAATCAGCATAAGTATGTTTCTGACCTGCTGCATCAGTTTGACTGTATAAATGTTTCTCCTGTTGTTAGTCCTTTGGATATTAATGTCAAACTTCATGCTGATTCTGGTGATATTTTATCCTCCCCTGACCAATATAGGAGCCTTGTTGGTAAACTCCTATTTTTGACTCACACTAGGCCTGACATCTGTTTTGTTGTTCAGCATCTGAGTCAATTTCTGAAATGTCCCAGAGTCCCTCATATGAATGCTGCCCTCCATGTCCTCAGATATCTTAAGGGCACTTTATCTTTGGGTCTGATCTATTCTACCAGTTCTGATTTCTCTGTTACTGCTTATTCTGACAGTGATTGGGCTGCCTGCCCTGATACTCGCAGATCTGTTACTGGTTTTTGTGTTATTTTGGGTGGTTGTTTGATTAGTTGGAAGTCCAAAAAGCAACCTGTAGTTTCCTTATCTTCTGCTGAAGCAGAATATAGGGCACTCAATAAAGTGGTAGCTGAATTGTCTTGGCTCTCTCGTTTACTTACTGATATTGGGGTTTCTGTTACTCTTCCCTTCTCTGTTTTTTGTGACAACCAGGATGCCATTCATATTGCCAAGAATCCTGTTTTTCATGAGCGGAACAAGCATATTGAGGTGGATTGTCACTTTATTAGGGATCAGTTGACTAGTGGGCTCATTACTCTCTCCCATGTCCCTACTTCTCGATAGCTAGCTGACCTCCTCACCAAGCCTTTGCCTGGGACTGTCCTCCATCCTCTAGTGATCAAGTTGCATGTGGTCTCCCCCTCCAACTTGAGGGGGGTGTTGAGCTACAAGCTTATCTAGCTTCTAAGCCTAAACATAGACATTGATATTGGGTTGTATATTATCATTGCATACTTTGTATATTGTAGGCTTAGTTAGTTGTTTGGGCCATAGCATAATCTGAGCCCATTCTTTTTTTACACTTGGGTCGTCTGACCCGACCCAAGTATAATATTTGTATGTATATCTTTATAGGACCCAGATATTTTGGGTTATGAAACATCATTTTCTCTCTTGGACATTCCAGATAGTTCTCTCGTTTTCTCACTCTTTCTCTCACTGTATCTCTCACCATTTTTGCCTTCAATATGTATGTTTTCATGGTGATTGATTAACTAAAGCTATTTTATTATTTTACCTTTTTCAAATACACGTGTTATTTTATAATTGGTCCTTTTACATGTTTGCACGATTGTGTTTCACGCTTGTAATATGTTAGACTCGAGTGTCCACGAAGTCATATTTTTGTAGAGAAAAAGTGCCTAATTGGTAATAAGGCTAGTTGAGGTGTTCATTTGATCGTTTTGGACAACTTAGAGGGGTCGTATATGCATTTTTCCAAATAAAAAAGATAAATTATTTAGTTGTTGTTTATCTTGAAAAGCGAGTAACAATTAAACATGATTTGTATTTTAAATATTGAGATTTAGTTCAACCCATTAGTAATTAAGAAATATGAAATAGAACTCAAAGATAGAAGTTAATCAAACCAATAATACTTGATAGTGTGACCTCGAGACAGTGACCTTGAGATAGGCTAAGAGCAGTAAAGTAAGAACAATAGATCTCAAGGACAATACTGATGGACGGTAGGCGAAAAGGTAGATAGTATATTCGTTGCTCAGTAAAGATCATGTTACAAATTATTGGGGGTACCCTATATATACTAAGGGAATCCTAAATAAGGAATATTTCAATTTACTGTAGGAAATATTCTTGGTACAGCTGTCTAACTGCCTAGTACGGGATAGTACGATCATATTCCCGAATTTGCGCCATGACTTTGGGGACGTGAGATGAATCTAACTCATTTTGGCACAAATTCATAACAGTACTATTTCGGGACAAGACACACTCGAACTAGGTATGTATCGTGTATCATCTTCAAACTCGGGTCTGGTCCTACAAGCTCGAGCTTGGTCTTGTCCGGACTCGAACTTCGGATGACCTCTCAAGTATATAGATCGAAGGTATTCGATCTTTACCGTATACAAATAGTCCATGTGTTTCTTAGTGTAAGATGATAAGGAATGATTTGAACCTCACTTTTCTCGAACCTCTTATGATGACATCATGCTAGTGAGGTAGGCGCTTGAAGTGATAGGATGTCATGTCAGCTCTCTTCCCCAAAACATCAAATGCGCTCTACCATTGGTCGGCCACTTGCGCCCGCGGATCCTTCGTCGCCTTTCTATAAATAGGAGGCTACTCTGTTGGACAAAGAACCGTACTTTTTTCATCTTCATCTACTTTTGATCTTTTTCCCTCTTTGCTTCCTTCTTTAGTCTCCTATTTTCATGGTTCGAACCTGCGATAAAAAGGTCTGATGACAGCAACTTTATCAGTTATGCCAAGGCTCCCCTTTTCAAAGTTTCGATTTGAAGCAATGGGAGAAAGGCGCCGAATCCTTCTCATATCAGACAATACACGAACTTTACACTACTGCTTATCTCTCTTAACTTCAACCTAGTGTAACACTTTATTCTTTTTGCTTTCCATGGAATGAGGTGGCACTATCATCTACTAACTTTTGCATCCCACGCAGGAACAACGTTCCAAGGACAAAAATTCTTGGATCGTTGCTTGTGCATCTTGCAACCCTTTTGATATTTCTTGTGATAGCAGGTGAACCTACATCTTCTTATCTTCCCTTCCGATCTTTTTCTTTTGCTGCTCTTTTGTAATGGATAATGGCCCAAAATCTCAATAGAATGCTCAATCCCCGCTATTGAAAATACAGTTACATTTATCAATGGCACTCTGTCCTGAATTTTTTTGGGCAAACGGACATTTTCAAAGATCAAAATGGGCCCCCAAAAAGGGGGTTCCCAAAGATGTCCTTAGTTTTTGTTTTTTGCTTCTTTGTTCATGTGTAAGGATCCTTCGTGGATGATGTAATCATATCTTGTAACCATCTCTCAAAAATATAAAAGGATTTATTTGTGTTATCTCTGGCTCGCGTTGAATACCATTCTATCTATATCTATGAAAAATTTTATTGCATAACTTTGGTGATTGGTCCGAACATCGGAATTAGAACATAATATACCCTTAGGTTTTAATTGAACAATATAATACCCCTTAAGATTTTTGTTAATCCTCGACTAGACTCAAATTGATTTGACGCGAGCTCTTGACATCAGTACTTTGAGTCCGAGCTGAGTGAGAGCAAGGTTTCAAATTTGAATTAAAGTTAGCCCTTAGGCTTCGTAGATAGTCCCCGAGTGAGAATTTTCTCAAAATCGGGTTGCCTGTGGGCTCAGTAGTCGACCAAGAACTTGCTCGAACTCAAAATAGGTTGATGAAAAAAATGGATTAATCTTCGATGCCTCGATCTTGATGCCAATCTCGTGATATCAACAGCTGAAGTGATTGAAAAGTTGCTTTTTGTGCGGTTCCCAAAGCCATTAATTGGAAGCGGCTGATAGTCGGCCTTTTGGCTTCCAAAATACAGTTAAATAACCCCTATAAATAGATAAACTTCATGCAATTGCAAACTTTATTCTCATATTATTCTCAAAATCTCATTAGTTCTTCTAATTTCCTTGAATTCTCCCTTCTCTTCGATTTCACTATCAACATTCTCCATTTTCTTGAATTTTCGCATTGCGATGCTAAAACTCTGGACGGGTTCCTCAAAAAGAAAAATCTTCTTCATCTTATTGATCGACCAAGAGAAAAGCGGTAATGACCCCTTGTATTGAGGAGTGCATTCCCCTGCCATGTGAAATAACATCCGATTTCAAGGTCGAGAAACCTGTGTCGACACCTGGCCGTTGGGAGCCCATGTCTTGATATTTTTTCTTGATAACTAAAGATGAGATCTCGCAAGTAAAGGAGGACTACAAGTGGGGGAACAAAGAAGTATTAATTCCTTCCTTCGAGGAGGATATCACTACATATAAAGCGGGATATTTAAGCGTATATACCTACCCATCCACACTGGGTCCTGCATTTCCGGCTGAGGGTCCCATAGATCCAGTTATTCTTGACTTTTTCAACGATACCGAGTGATACTTGGCTAGATCTACCCTTTAGTCTAGCGAATCATTTACTTGATCAGGTTCTTTTTTAGCCATGTCGAGGGGATGACTTTTACCCTTGACCATCTGATCAAACTGTACAGTCCTCGACTTTATCATGGTGGCTTGATAAAATTACAATGCTGATCCTTGAAATCTCTCTTCTCTAGTATTGACGAGGATAAAGACTGCGGGTGGATTTGTCCGAGTCAAGACCTCCGACCTGATTCCTATTGATTGGATGTCGTTCCTTGAGGAGAGGAACACGAAACGTAAATACATAGTAGGTTTATACCCTGCTTTATTTTCTTTTTCTCAACTTTATACTTTTCCTTTGTCTAACCCTTTTTCCGATTGCGCAACCACTGCATAGTTCCCTGGTGGGGTCCCAAACCTCGAAGGCTGGGTCCGAAAGTTGGCTTCCGCTTCCTCTTATTCGGAGCATTGCTGGAGAGATTTGGTCAAGGATCGATGGGAGGCCAAAAACCATGGTGAGTTCTCTTATTTGTTTTCTTGTATTTATCTTATGGGATATTTACTTCGATTTATATAGGCCTTGGAGACGTCATTGCTATGTGGCTGGCCCCACCTGATGAAGAAGAGGTTACGAAGTCTACAAAAGAAAGAAAAAGAAAAAGAAAAAGAGAGTCATCGGCAAAATCCTCTAAAGCCTAAAAAGAGCATGGCCTGAAGGTCTAAGGCCGATACAATGTCCATATCTCCGAAAATGGTCCAACGCCTTTGGGATCAAGAGGAAGAAGAAGATGACGACTGCTTGCTGGTAGCTTGTGAAAGAGAAAACGATGATGCTTCAAAGTCCTTTGAGGCAGTGATGGTTGATGTGGTTCATTCCAGATCCCAAGAAATCTCCTAGGGGATTTCAAACAAAGTCACCGAGCCATCTAGCAGAAAAAAGCACCTCGCCTAGGGGGCCATATGGAGGGCGAGGCCAAATGGCCTAATCCTGGGCCCCTTCAAATAAAAGAGAACGTCCGGAGTGGATCTCTTGGGGTTATCAATATGGATGATTCACCTCCTAGCCCTGAGTCCTCCTAGGGGCAAATCCATGATGCTCAGAATATGAGGTCTTCGAAAGTTGAAGAAACCCATGAAGGGCATGATATCTTTCCACAATGCCTTGCAGGGCTTGAAGATTGCCCCAACCCAGATGCTTCTTTCATTTTTGATGAGTCTCGTAGACTCTTCAAACAAGTGAGTTTTCTGTTTTTTATGTTCGCGCCTTTGTTTTGTTGTTCTGAATCCATCTTTCCTCCTTTTTATGAAGGTTGTGGTAATCCATAAAAGGACATTTTCCAAGTCTCGAACTGATATTTCACGATATGAGGATGATCTTAAGAAGATTTTGAAAGAGATGGACGATCTTAAAACCCTCTATGTTAAGAAAGAGATGGAGACCAAAGATCTACGAGTTGAATTGACGCAAGCTTGCAAAGGACGAGTCGAGTATGTTGACAAGGTAATATAGCCTTTGAGGGTCTGTTATGTACTTGTTTATTTTGACGACTAATACTTTTAATTTTGTAGTTTTATCAAAAGGCTGACTTGGTGGCGCGGCTTCGGGAGAAGCTTAAGATGAAAGTGGCCGAGACCCTGGGTGGAAGCAAGGTATGGACAATCTTGCCTCTGAGAAGGAAAACCTTCGAGAGTAGCTGGCTTCACTCAAATGTCAATTTCAAAGTGCTAAGAAGGAGAGCCTATCTCGTGACTGCGAAACCGAGGAGCTTAAAGCTAAATATAATGCCGAGTTGGCCAAGGCTAGATCTTCCGAGTTGGATCTACTATGATTCCTTCGATCGACATATGGTTGATACCTTTTGTTGTTCGATATTTACTCCCTGTTTGTATCCCTTGGGGGAATATCTGTAAATCGGTGAGGATGAACTAAACCCGAGGGGGGTCCTAATTGATCGTCCTCAACACTGACTTTTGATTAATAATGGTTGTGCACATCACAGTTGGATACTCGATCAAGTTCTGCTTTAGTTGTCGAGAAGCAATCGAGCTTCGCTCTTTCAAACCCTGCATAAAGGCCTGTACTGCCCAGTCGTCAGAGACTGGTGGCATTTTCATTCTTTCCATCTGAAACCTGGACACGAACTCCCTTAACATCTCGTCTCTCCTTTGTTTTATTTTGAAGACATCATATTTCTTCGTGGCCACCTTTATGGCCCAAACGTACGATTTAATGAAGAAGTTTTCTAGCATCGCGAATGAATTGATACAACTAGGGCTAAGTTGTGATACCAAATCATAGATCTTTTTCACGGTGTTTCCCCTAAACGTTTTCAGTAACACTGACTTGATTTCATCACCGTTCAACTCATTTCCTTTGATCCCACAAGTGTATGAAGTAATATATTCGTTAGGGTCTATTGTTTCATTATACTTGGATATGTCGAGTAAGGCTGGCAAACGATCCGGGCCCGGGCCTAACGAGCCTCATAGGCCGACCCTAAGTGTACTGGTCCTATGTGGGCCCGAGCTTTGTGGGCCGGGCTTAAACAGTCACGGGCTTCGTGGGCTATTGGTAGAAACTAGACCAAGACCACGAAATAACGGTCCCTAGCCAAGTAGGTGGGTCCGGGGACTCGCCTATTTTAAAAAAAAAATTATCTAAGGCAATTTCTTGTAAATTATATTATATAGTTGTGACTTAAGATATTTAATTCAAATTTAAAACACAAAACATTGTAAAGAGAGATTCAAAGGAATGCGTTATAATTTTTATTATTATGACATTAACAAAACACGGCCCAATCTTTCTTAGCCTTCACCCCGAGCACAACAAGATACTAATACCACCATTGATAAGAAAAATAAACTAACCAAGATGTGCCAAAATACAAGTATATATTAACTTTATATGGTATCTCTTACAAATTTCATAAATCTATCAATGTTCGAAGGAATTTCCGTTGGTGGTGGTGGAAAAGAAGCTTGTTCATCACCGCTTCCGAGCGAAGTTGCATCCTTCGCTAGTTCAACTAGCATTTCTTCATAAGTTTCATCAACATCTGGTTGTGATTCACCAAGTCCAAAATTTCATCATTCTAAAGGGATCCAATCTCTGAAAAGTACTGATTTTTTCATGCTATCCCTCATAGATGCTTTATAATCACCGAGTTGAAGTCTTGTTTGACTTAAAGCGCTCTCTGATGCCACTGTTGAAGCTTTAAAGGTTAAAATGTCTCGGGCCATCCTTTAAAGAATCAAAAAGTATTTTTCTTTGTCCTCCCATCATTCCAAAAGAATAATGAGTCGTCGGGATTTACTTCCTCAATTCCCTATTACAAATAAACTCAAGCTCGCTGCAACCTTAAGAAACCCTTAACCATGCCCAAGCAATAAGTGCTCTTACTCACACAGTTCTTTTAGATGATTGAGAACTAGAAGAAGAATGAATTGGAACATTTGGTCTAGAATTATCTATTACAATTTGATAAGCACAATAAATAGTTAGAGCATTTACTTTAATTGAGGCTTGTGCATTCGAAAGTGTAGACAACTCCTCATCTTCAAGTGCTAAACCATTATAAATAGATTGATACCAATATTGAGGACCTTTTAATGTCATAGTAAGATTTAACAAGGCAGCAACACCATAAAAGGAAAAATAGGGGAAAAATATTTTTTAAATTTCTTTCTCATAGAATCAATAACTTCTTCATAAATTTCCCCACTCTCTAAAAAATAAGCAAATAAATTTACAAATTCTGCAAGATAAACTAAACAGTTAGAAATAGTAGGATAATATTGCCTAGAAAATTCATTTGTAGCAGCATGAAATCTTTCTAAAATTTTATAAGCATTTTAACATTATCCCAATCCGCATTTGTAAGGTTCTCATAATCATCACTTACATGAGCATTAAACGCTGAGTTTATGGCGTTTCTATATTCATATGCAACAACTAAACTTTCATACATGTAATTCCATCTAGTTGGATAGGGTTTAGGAACCTTTCTCATACCATCATCCACAATTAAATGATAAATATAACAAATACATCTAACATGAAAAATGTTACAAAATGCAGGATTTAGTGTAGTGGTAAGTAACACTATAACATAAGTGTTACAAGTAGCATTATCCGTTGAAATTGATATTATTTTACCACTAATGCAAACATATCTACAAATATTTATAATCGTACTAGAAATAAATTATCCTGTATGATGTGAATTAATTATTCTATAAGCAATAATGCACTTTTGCATTATCTAGTCCTCATCAATCCAATGACTTGTAATAGTAAGATAATCACAATTATTATTACTTCTACCAATATCGGTAGTAATAGAAACTCGACAATTAATATGAGTAAATCAATAGCGCAAATATTATTTATATTCATGTTTATATTTATAAATACCTTATGGTTGTGTGAGTTCATCCTTTATAAATAGGATTAAAAGCTTTTCTAATATAAAGCACAAAGTGAGGGTTAGACGGAAAACTGTAGGGTAAGCACGTAACAGTAACAATTTTTGTCAATTCTTCCCTATCTTTTCTTGGATCATAATATAAAATACCATAGGTACAGTGTTAATTCCCGGTTAAAATTGATTTGACTTGGTATCAGGGTCAGGCTGACTAGGTAGACTTGTCTCCCCGGCGGCGTCATTCATTTGATAATATTTAACTTTATCTTAAAGGTGTATCATTATGTGTCTCCTCAAACTTCCAGCACCCCCCCTCCCTCCCGAGTAACATAGTTAAAATCTAACTCTTTTTTCACAAGTTTTACATTTAAATTTATATTTTCTCTTATCTGAATAAAAATGGCCAAACAAGAGATGTTTCGGCCCGTTTAGCATGTTGTCTAGAAAAGTAAGAGTAGTCATAGGGGGTCAACCGGGACATCATTTGGATTAGGTGGGTTAACATCAGCAACATGACTAGTAGGTGTATCGTCATCCCGTTGTGTTTCATCCAAATTTATTTCCTGATCATCTTCTTCATCAATAGTTAGATTACCATAAAGAGAATTCATATATTCATGATCTAAGCGTTTACCACCTCCAACATTATGCACATATTGACTCTAAATAAATTATAATAAATTATTATCACTATCAAGAATAGGAGCAGGTGGAGGGCAGGTATGGGTAAGGGAGCAGGGTATTAGATGAGGAATAGAATGGTCACTAGATTCACCACTCTTGGATTTCTCTTATTTTTACTAAATATTTTTTTAAGGAATAGGACATCTTAATTATAATTATACAAACTAAATAAAACAAACAAAATTATAATATTGAAACTAAAGAATGAACGAGTTTATCGAATTGACGAACAACTTGTTGAAATAAATTATTGTTGAAGACTTGAAGATTTGAATACTTCAATTCACCAACTTCACAATTTTTCACACAAATTACAATATAAAATAACCAATTATAGAAAAAAATTAGAGAGATTGAGAGAGATTTATGAGTTTGTGAGAAAAATAAAAGAATAAGTGGGTATTTATAGTTGAAAAAGAAAAAAATATAATTATAAAAATTTGGGGTTAAAACAAATTTGGGGGAAAGGGGTAAATGGCTATTCTACAAAGCCCAAACGGCTATTTTTGCAGGTCAACGGCCATATTTAAACCCCCGATGGTCAGAAAATTTAATGGAATTTTTTTTAAAAATATAGTTGTTGAGCCCAATTGGGACCGTTGAACCAGACCACTTAGTATCCGGTACCGGGCCCAAACGGTTCAGTCCTCACGGGCTTCTTCAAAGAATCGGCGCATTTAGCAGGCCTACCCCTGGTCCCGAGCTTAAATGGTTAGGTCGATCCCATATGGACTTGCGGGTATGGGCCGGTCCTGGGCCTAACCTGCCCACATGCCAGCCTTAATGTGGGGATGCAAAACTTTTTAGGAATGAGTATCGACGCTGCACTCTGAGGGAATAGTTTTTGTATGAATTTTTAGCGTCTAACCCTTTCAAAACTTGAGTGCCCCTAGTATCTGGTCTACACAAGAGTTATAAGTATCCACATTCTTTTCATTATCTTCGATCTTCTTTTCTCAGGATTTAATCCTCTTTGTGAGTTCTTCGAGTATTTTCATAATCGCGGGGTCAGTCCCCGAGCCGCTTTCATCGGGCCTTTCTAACGGTGGTCATGTGCGTTGAGTCTTTACTGGTTCGGCAGTGTTTGGAGTTTTATTCTGGCTCTGCAACATCTCGAATATCACTTGGAGGGTGACTTCTCCATCTCCCATTCCATGTGTTCTTTGGCCACCGGATCATGCTTCCCTGTGCATATTTCCTTTGAGGTCCGTGCTTAGATCTGCATTCAAAGCGATGTGCAAGCTAACATCAATTGGTTCCGTATTTGGCCCTTCCCTTGGGTTTATCGGTGGTACATCGACCCCTGCATTACTGTTTTCTCCAAGGACCTCATTATCATGAACAAGTGCATTTTGTGTGCTAGACATGTTAAAACCTGATAATCAAAAAATTTTAACAAGAAAAAGTGTAAAGATAACGTGTGTAATGAGAATCGGTAAAGAAATAATCACTTTTTATCTTTAGCCCCATGATGGACGTCAAACTGTGTACCTCGAAAATACGAGTAACAATTAAACTTGATTTGTGATTTTAAAGATATGCGATTTAGTTCTATATCAATTAGTAATTAAGAAATATGAAGTAGAAATAAAAGATAGAAGTGAATCAAACCAATAATACTTGACAGTGATGACCTCGAGTCAATGACCTCGAGATAGGCTAAGAGCGGTAAAGTAAGAACAATAGAGCTCAACGACAATACTGATGAACGGTAGGCGAAAAGGAGAAAAGTATATTCTTTGATCACTAAAGATTGTGTTATAAATGTTAAGGCCCCCTTTATATAATATCGGAACCCTAAATAAGGAATATTTCTATTTACAGTAGGGAATATTCTTGGTACAATTGTCTAACCGCCTAGTACGGATAGTACGATCATATTTCGAAATTTGCGCCATGACTTTGGGGATGTGACAGAAATCTAACTCGTCTGGTACAAATCCACAACGGTACTATTTCGGGGCAGGACACACTCGATCTCGATATTCATCGTGCTTCGTCTTCGAACTCGGGTCTGGTCCCTCGAGCTCGAGCTTGGTCTTGTCCGGACTCGGCCTTCGGAAGACTCTCAAGTATATAGATCGAAGCCATTCGATCTCTACCGTATACAGTTGTTTAAAATTTGTTGGGCGGCATTACTCGATACATATGCTGAAAATAGCATGGGCTAGATAATTGTTGGATTCATAATTGAAAAATAGCCAGCATTTGTAAAGTCATTAAAAATTAGCCACCATTTCGCTTAAACACGAAAAGTTTCGGCATAATATGATGGATTGTGGAGCCTATGCGTATAAACTTCCAGCATATTATTTTGGAACTCTAGTACACAGAAAGTTCCAGCATAATATACTGGATTGTGGAGCTCCTGCATATAAGCTTCTGGCATATATTTTGTTAAAACTCTAGCACATTTTGAAATTCCAGTACATTATGTTGGAAGTTTATACGTAAAAAAATTGAACTCCAACGTATTATGCTGCAATATTTCTAGATTTTTAAGAGCGTTTTTGTTCATATTTAATTTTTGTATAAAAAAGGACTAAATTTCGATTATTTTTAAAATTGTGACTATTTTTTAATTATTAGTTGTAAATTTAACTATTTCTGATTTTTTTCCGATAAAAGAAGTAATAGTTATTGTCAAAATAGTTAAGATGCACGTAAATTAATTAGAAAAGAAGATTGAAAAATGAAGGAGGATCAGAAATGTATTAGACAAATATATTTGCTTCAATTAATTTAACTAAGCTAGAGAATAAAACTTTTGATCCGTTTTTTTAATAGAAACTTTGAAAATCCTTATTCCTTCTTTTTTGCAGTATTCCTTGATTGACATGTTAACCAGCAACTCAATTGGAGAATGTGGAAATGCCTAATAAAGATAAGGATAATTGAGTGGCACGCTATGCTCATATAATTAATTCTTTGCTTATGTCCTTTGCAGCTTTTCTCAAGATTAGCCATACTTGAAAATAACCCCAAAAGAAGATTTATTTATAGTGGTTAAAGGTTTAGAGCAACTTTTCGAAGCTATAACAAGTCACTTACCTTCAGCTATTGTAGCTTATGTACAGAGAGCTTACTAAATCCCCCAAAATTTTAACTAACGAAATATTAATATACTAATACAAACACTATACTTTGTTAATGATATGGGAGCTATATAGAGCAAATGTCTAAATCAAAATATGTTATTACTGTGGGAGCTTGTATAGTTACAACCAAGATCGATGTTTAGTGTATTGTTCGGGAATTTAAGTCCAGTTTCGGTTTTGTACATAATACACTTCTCTACTGTCAAATAAGAAATTAGAAATCGAATTAGAATTTGAAGTTTATGGGTTTAGAATTATAGTTCATTTAAGTTATTCAATTCTAAATTAATAAATTTATACATATTTAATAAAAATTTCAAAATAAAATAATAATTTGGATCAAAGCAGACCGAATATGTATCCGATGCTAGCTCCGCTAAGGAACCATGTATTATGGAATTCTCGTGACATCCTCATCTCAAAGGTATTCAAGGTAAGAAAACAAAAATGGATTATATAATTAATGAAATAGCAACTCTCTGAGAGAACAAAAAGGAGTGCGATAATTAAAAGAGGATAATTACAAAATAAATTCCCAATACTGCTGTTCCTAAAGAACTTATTTACATTACAAATCTTATTTTGGTACAAAGCAACAACTGAAATTGGCAGCCTGCAACACCTTAATTACCACATACAGATAATAGAGGGATCACAGCAACACTCATCTATCAGGCAACAGCAACACAGAGCTGCTAGGCTGCAATAATTAACAAAATTAAAAAATATATAAAAAAGAAAAGAATTTTCTTAAAAACATCTTTTAGCCAAAAAGGAAAGAATTAAAACATTAATCACACGAAAATGAAAATTCAGAAAAAGAGTTTAACTTTACAACATTGAAAGATTTTCACACTGTTTTGTTACTTAATAAATGAGTAGTAAATAGAGATAAATTGTCTATAGAAAGTGAAATTGATAAGCTTAATAAGAAGGCAAGTTATATTCAAATGGGCTGATAGTGAAAAAAATATTAAATCTACTCCTTGTATAGAAGCTAAATTCATTGAAGAAAGGCTATAAACTTTTTCTTTTTCTTGCTTTTCCTTATTACATTACTATTGTTAAAATTTTCGAAAGAGTATAATCTCTTCATATATCAATAAAATTTAGGATAGTGGAGGAGCAAATTAAAGCTTACCATCCTTCAAGAAAACCTCTGTTTTTCTGAGGTGGAGGAGCAGCTGAATATGTTGGTGGTGCCATCACTGGAGGAGGAGGCCCCTGATAATAACCTATATTTCACAAAAAACTCAAATAATGAAAAACGTTCGGCTCAACTATTGTTTCCCGCAATTATAACAATAAATGAAAAAAAGGGAGTTTGGCGCAACAATAAAATTTATAGTAGTAAAATAATTTTTTACAGAAATGTAAAGTAAGAAGGCCATTCAAGTTGCAAAAATAACTGTGTACATAAAAGTTAATGTGATCTGATCCTTTTCACTCCATGCAAAGCGAAAACTTAGTATATCGAATTGCTTATCTATAAAAAAAAATAAAAAAAAAGAGGAACATGTATGGAGTATATAGATGTTCTACTACCTTGACCTTGAGAGGGGTATGGATAACCATATTTTGGTGGCTCATTCATGTCTGATAAACTCAATAATTAGAAAATCCTCAACACAGAAGTAAAAAGAGAAAAGAAGAAAGAGAGAGGGAGAGAGAGCAGATAGATAATTGATGGTATATGAAAACTACGCACAGCTTTTGTAGCTGGATATGTTCTTATATATAAATAAATATTCTGAACAAAAAACAGCTTTTGGTGACAACGTGAATATGATTCCTTTCAATTCTTGTTAGTTTAGGTACAGCTTTGGATGGCGGAAGAAGAAGCTACTGGAGAAAAGTGAAAGGGTCCTTAGCTTGCACTTGTCAAATACTGCAGCAGAATGTCTTTATATTTGAAGTTTTTCTTTTTTTGCCTTTTTTAAATTTTGTTTATTTATTTTTGAGGTAAATTCCTTTAATGGTGATTGTTGTCCTCATCAATGTTCTCTGTAGGATAGTTGCCCAAGGGATACATGTGGCAGCACAGCAAGGGTGCCTTAAATACTTCAACTGTTGCCAACCTGTTGGAAAAAATATATCCGAATTTGATGATTATGAGGAAATTAAATTACAATACAAAATATGTGTTGCATGTACTTCTTTTAATTCATAATGAGCGATTAATTTATTTTTTTATTTTAATTTAAAATAAGTGTTCATTTATATAATCAAAAAAAATTTTAAATTGTTTTTTCAAAATGATCTTTATGTACGTATCTCAAAACAGCTTTTTACTTCTTATTAGGAGTGTTCATGATTCAGTTTGGATCGGTTTTTTCCTAAAAAAAACCAAACCAAGTAAGTCGGTTTTTCAAATATTGGAATCAAACTAAACCAAATTAAGTTGGTTTTTTATCGATTTGGTTTCTGTCGGTTTTCTGATTTTTTCGGTTATTTATCAATTTTTTTCTTAAATATGAGACATACACTACCAAACACATATCATGCGACTACATTTTCAACGCAACACTATCAAATCAATTGCACTTTGAGAAATCTATCATTTACCAAGATATATTGATGATAGTTGAATTAAATTGTGATGAATAATTTAAGTACTCAATTAAAAATCGATTATTTTCATCATGAAATAAATTCTTGTACTTGCGAAAGAAAACTACAAATCAAACTAGAATGTAAATGCAAATAATTAAATTATTATAATAACAAAGAACTAGACTAGAAATATAAATGACTAACACGTACGATAAAATTTTAGAATATATATATATATATATATATATATATATATATATATATATATAATTTTAAATAACTATTTTTATAGTCATTTAGGTTCAGTTTTTCGGTTATTTTGTTATTAAAACCAAAACCAAACCAAATTTGATCGATTTTTCAAAATTCAAAACTAAAACCAGACAAAACCTAAAAAGTATCAGTTTTTTTTGGTCAGGTTGGTTTTGTTTTCGGTTTGGTTTGTTTTTTGGGTATTTATGAACACCTCTTCTTCTCATATTAACGATGATGTAATATTTAACTAAGGATAATTTAGTCATACTAATTAGTTTTGTCTAGAATTTAATATTTTTTTAATGGATGTGTCTAAGGTAAATTCATCAATTATTATGGACCGGAGGGAGTACAAAATAGTTGAATTAATTTGATTTAAAATAAGTACTTTCTTTTTAGAAAATTAAGAAGGTGTTAATTATTTTACTTTCAAATTTTACCATTGCTCCAATAAATTTAATCAAATAATCCTTATGATCAATACGATAAATAATGTTGTCATGGGTGCATAAAATCTTTAACGATATTTATTTTGAATTCAAAATAGCAACTTATTTAAACTATTCAATTTGATATAAACAGTGGGTGCAAAATAAAAAAACATTTGTCCCTCCTACTTCTTATTTCCTTGCCAGGCATATTTGTGATTTAACAAGCTAAGCTGGATGGTCCAGAATCTTAATCTAATTTTAGAAAGTGAAAATTTAGGTGGCATCTCAGTTTTTCAAAACTTTATTTAAGAAGTGTTTGGACAACAAAATTCGAGAGTATGTGGCAAGGAGTAGAATTGGTGTAGCAGAAATTATTGCCTGTCTGTTTGGGATCCTGGTGACAGTGATATGGAGAGAGCGCAATAAGATTCCAAGGAGGTAATATGCTGAACGATAATGTCTGTAAGGAAATAGCAGTCCATCTCCACTCAAGAGGAGCTTCAACTCATAAATAGAAGGCTGCTTTACTAAGCTTAAATCATTACCCCTTGGCTGCTTTTGGGACAGAATTGTCACATTTACTATCAAATAGTGATATTGCAAATCTTATTAGATTGATGATAGGTGTAGTAACTGTATAGCATGTGTGTATAAATGTTCAGCATCTATATTTGTACGTGTACAATATTTTGACGGAATGGAATAGAAAATCTGTTTATTCAAAAAAAAAATATAAATGTAAGTCTTCAAGAAAAGAAAAAAAACACAGTACCTTTTAACCGGAACATTTTATGCGAACTATAAATTCATCCAAGTATTTAACACAGTCAGTTTAGAATTATCGAGCTCACAACCACTTACACTATATTTAACCAAAATGGTATCAATTTTATTGACGATCATAAAATAATACATTCGTTATATCACATTACAATCATACAACAATTTTTTCCCATAAATTTTGAATTGATCCGAAAGACAGCATTGACTTATAAAATGAAGCAGAGACGATAATGGAGTGAATCTCGAAGGGTCGATAGTTGGATAAGGCAATTATGAATGGTAGGTAAAGGATCTAAATGGTGGGTTGAAGTTTTCAATGTCAAAATTTATTTTGTTTTTTATTTATTTATGTTTTTTTGCTACAAAGATAGAATCCGAAATTTTTCTAATGTTTTTTTTGACAAATAATATGATTTTATTGCTAAAAAAAAGTTACCTAAATACATAATTCGCAGTATTATACTGCGAATTACTTTAATGAAAATTTTGTCGTTAAGTAATTCGCAACACAGTACTGTGAATTATTTTTAATTTTTGTTTTTGCTAATTTGCAGTACTATACTGCGAATTATAAAGCCCCACCAATAATTAACTGATATAACAATATTCAAACACATAAAACATAGTATTATACTGCGAATTCCTTACGCACCCCAAACTCAAACTTGTCTTATTTTAAGACGTTTCAATTTTATGAAAATTCATTCAATACAAACTTCAAACTTCCGTTCATACTTCTCTCTTCTTCTTATCAATCATTTTTATACAATGTCTGAAGAGCCAAAAATAAGGGTTTCATTATATTGGGGGGGGGGGGGGGGAGGGTAAGGGGTAAGGTTGTGTTGGAGAATAACTATGTGAGATATAACTTACCTCCACAGTGTCATGTTAAATTTCCGCTTACTATGGAGTATGATAACTTGATTTCGTTGTTATGTAAAAAATGAGTGTGAGAAAGCGTTCGGTTAACCTTAAAGTAACCGGTAGGTTTTTGTATTCAGTGACTCCGCAGAGGTTTGCTTAATATTCTAAATTTAACATCGAGGATGATGAAACTGTTATTTTTAACGGCTCTTTCCCCCTCTCTCTCTTCTCTTCTCTCTCTCTAAGCTCACACCACCAGCTCCACCACCAGCTCCACCACCACCACCGGGCGGGTCGCCGGCACCCCCAGGTAACCACCAGGTAAGTGCCACTACCCCACCTTCTCCCCCCTTACCCCCACTGCCCGGAACACTGTTCCGACAGTGTTTCGACATCCCTCGGGAGTTTCTTGGACTCACCTCCCACACCATTGTGACACACAGTGTCTGGCTCACATTTTCTGAAAATTTCGTCGCTGGAAACCACAGCACGCGCGCCCACGCGCCGCCGCTTCCCCACACGCGCCGCGCGCGTGAGCCCACTTCCGGGCACTTTTTTTGCCGGCTTCTTTTGGACAGCTTTCTCACCCCATTTTTCCGACCCACTTGGTACTCTCGGAATTTTTTATTGGTCACTTTCATTCTTCATTGTTCATTTAGCCACCTTTCTTTTCGCCGGAAATTTTACCGGCAACTACTGCTCTTTTCCTTCTATTCTACCCCTGCTTTTTGTGGGTGTGTTCTGTTTTCTTGGACAGGTACCTATTTCAACGGCAAGGATCTCCGACAACTGTCGTCCAAGCTCTCATTCAGACTCACGGCAGGACGCAATAGAGCCGCGCACTTTGCTAAGATTCAGGAGAACTCGGGCGCAGCAAAGCACACTTCCAGGTTTTTCCATCGGGAGTTGGTACGTCCCGCTCTCTTGCTTATTTTGTGCACATTCTTTACGTATTTTTACTAGCATTCCGAGTGTGGTCTATTCTGTTGTTATCTAGTTTGCTACATTTGCGTTTTTAGCCTTAGTGCGTCTGTGTCACTGGATAGTGGCCGCAACGAGTAATGATAGCGTAAGGTCATGTCCTCAGGAGGGGGTGGTGGTTGCGGGGGTGTGTAGGGGTGCAGGGGGTGGCATTTCGGGCAGGGCAGGAGGTAAGGGTGGGAAGAGGGCGGCGGTCGCCCGTAGATTAAGGATTGGGTCCTGGAACATAGGTACTCTGACGGGTAAGTCCATCGAGTTAGCGAAGGTTCTCCAACAAAGAAGGGTTAACATAGCGTGCGTCCAGGAGACTAGGTGGAAAGGGACTAGGGCGCGGGACGCTGATGGGTTTAAGCTGTGGTACTCTGGGCTCGAGAGGGGTAAGAATGGAGTAGGCATCTTGGTTGATAGGGACCTAAGGGAGTCCGTGGTCGAGGTGAGGCGAGTGAACGATAGGTTAATGGCTATTAAGCTGGTTATTGGGGGTGGGGTCCTCAATGTGGTCAGCGCTTACGCGCCGCACGCAGGCTTAGACGAGGAGGTTAAAAGGCGCTTCTGGGAGGACTTGGACGATCTGGTGAGGAGTATTCCCCAGTCGGAGAAGTTAGTTATTGGAGGGGACTTTAATGGTCATATTGGGGCCGAGGCTGGTGGCTACGATGAGGTGCACGGGGGCTTTGGCTTTGGGGCCAGGAACGGAGGAGGCACTTCGCTGCTTGATTTCGCCAGGGCTTCCGAGCTCCTGATTGCGAACTCATCATTCCGGAAGAGGGAGGAGCATTTGGTCACCTTCAAGAGTGCGGCGGCGAGGACTCAAATTGATTACATCCTCATCAGAAGGAGCGACAGGGGTCTGTGCAAGGATTGCAAAGTTATCCCGGGAGAGTCTCTTTCAACTCTTCATAGGCTCCTAGTGATGGATGTTGATCTCTGGGTGAAGAAGAAGAGGAGGGGCGCCCGGGGTCAACCGAGGATTAGATGGGGAGCTTTGTCCAAGGAGAAAGCTCAGGAGATGGAAAGGAGGTTAGAGGAGGGCGGAGCTTGGAGAAGTTATGGGGAAGCGGACGCTATGTGGTCAGCGACAGCTAACTTGGTTAGGGGGGTAGCACGGGATGTGCTCGGGGTTTCTAAGGGATATTCAGGTAGGCATCAGGGTGATTGGTGGTGGAACGATGTAGTCAAAGGAAAAGTGGAGGCGAAGAAGGCGGCGTTCGCAAGGTTGGCAGGGAGCACAAGCGAGGAGGAGCGGAGAGTGAACAGGTTGTCCTACAGGGAGGCGAGAAGAGAAGCTAAGATGGCAGTCACGGAAGCTAAAAACGCGGCGTTCGGTCGCATGTATGAGGAACTAGGGGAGAAAGGTGGGGAAAAGAAGCTATTTCGGCTGGCTAAAGCAAGGGAAAGGAAAGCCCGTGACCTAGACCAGGTCAGGTGTATCAAGGACGAGGATGGTAGAGTTTTGATGGGGGAATCGCAAGTCAAACAGAGGTGGCAGGCGTACTTTCGGGACCTTCTTAACGAGGAGGGGGATCGGAGCATAGAGCTAGGGGAGCTGGGGCATTCAGAGCGTCATAGAGACCTTGGGTACTGCAGGCGCATTAGGGTGGAGGAGGTCTTAGGGGCGTTGCGCAGGATGAGTAGGGGTCGAGCAACCGGGCCTGACGAGATCCCAGTGGAGTTTTGGAAGTGCATGGGTAAACTTGGAGGGGAGTGGCTCTCTAGGCTATTCAACGTGATATTCAAGACTAAGAGGATGCCGGATGAGTGGCGGTGGAGTACAGTGGTGCCCTTGTACAAGAACAAGGGGGACATCCAGTGCTGCAACAACTATAGGGGTATTAAACTAATGAGCCACACGATGAAGGTTTGGGAGAGGGTGATTGAGGCGCGAATGAGGGGAGCGACGAATATATCGGGGAACCAGTTCGGTTTCATGCCGGGCCGCTCCACCACTGAGGCTATTCACCTAGTCAGGCGGCTGGCAGAACAATTCAGGGATAAGAAGAAGGACCTGCATATGGTGCTTATCGACTTGGAGAAGGCGTATGACAAGGTTCCGAGGGAGGTGCTATGGAGGTGCTTGGAGGCGAAGAGTGTGCCAGAAGCCTATATCAGAGTTATCAAGGACATGTACGATGGGGCTAAGACTAGGGTGAGGACGGTGGGTGGCGATTTAGACCATTTTCCTGTGGTAATGGGGCTCCATCAAGGATCGGCGTTGAGTCCCATGTTGTTCGCCTTAGTGATAGATGCTCTAACCCGTCATATCCAGGGGGATGTGCCCTGGTGTATGCTCTTTGCTGATGATATAATATTGATAGACGAGGCGAGGGCCGGTGTTAGTGAGAAGTTAGAGGTATGGAGACAGACCCTCGAGTCTAAAGGTTTCAAGATAAGCAGATCTAAGACAGAATATCTGGAGTGCAAGTTCAGTGACGAGCCGAGTGGGGTGGGCAGGGATGTGATGCTTGGTTCTCAGGCCATCGCCAAGAGGGACAGTGTCCGATATCTTGGGTCTGTGATTCAGGGGGACGGAGAGATTGACGGGGACGTCACCCATCGGATAGGAGCAGGGTGGTCGAAGTGGAGGCTTGCATCTGGGGTCCTGTGTGACAAGAAAATCCCACACAAACTCAAAGGGAAATTCTACAGAGCCGTGGTTAGACCTGCGATGTTGTACGGGGCAGAGTGCTGGCCCGTGAAGAACTCCCATGTCCAGAGAATGAAGGTTGCTGAGATGAGGATGCTTAGGTGGATGTGTGGGCACACCAGGCTGGATAAGATTAGGAATGAAGTTATTCGACAGAAGGTAGAGGTGGCCCCAGTGGACGAGAAGATGCGGGAAGCGAGGCTGAGGTGGTTCGGGCATGTACGGAGGAGGGGTCCCGATGCCCCGGTGAGGAGCTGCGAGCGGCTGGAGATTGCTGATGGTCGGCGGGGTAGAGGGAGGCCTAAGAAGCATTGGGGAGAGGTGATTAGGCAGGACATGACTAAAATGCAGGTTACCGAGGACATGACCCTCGATAGGGGAGTCTGGAGGTCTAGAATCAGGGTTGCAGGATAGGGGCTCTTAGAGTCCTTCGTTCGCCTCACCCGGGGTTGGGTGTGGGATAGTAGGGTTACCCATCGATGTCTAGTGTTTTAGCCTAGGTCCCCTCTTGGTTGCGACGGTATTTATGTTCCTTATGTTTACATAACCATTTACGTTATTTCTGCAGGATTACTTATGCTTTGTTTTGTTATTTTGTTTTGTCTTGCCTTGGTTACTAATTTTGTCTTTGTTTTCCAATGCAGCTTTTCATTCTGTCCTATGCGCCGAGGGTCGCATGGAAGCAGCCTCTCTGCCCTTTTGGGTAGGGGTAAGACTGCCTACATATTACCCTCCCCAGACCCCACCTGGTGGGAGTATACTGGGTAGTTGTTGTTGTTGTTGTTGTTGTTGATGATGAAACTCTTAGAGATTTTTTGCGGATTCCATATGAATACAGGGAATTTATTATAATAAAATTATTGGAAATATACGTCAAGGTGGAAGACGTTCCCAATAATGAGGGTGTGCATAGTACGGATAACCCCCAGTCATCAGGTAGTTATTCTGGAGCAGTTTTTGCCGGGCAAATTGTTGATGAAAGAGCTTGCCTTGATTTAAACTTGTCACCACCAACAAATGAGCAGCCACAAAATAATTTTTTGACTTTATATAATCCACAAGATGACCGATAAACTTAAATTTTACTACGCTTTAGCGGTGTTTATTTTATGTTTTAATTGGATTTGTATTAATACTTATATTTTTCATAGGGGGTACCCGGTACTGCCCAGATATGATTTTTACAAGTTATGACCCCGTCCCTAGTTGGAATATGCGTAGTGCTGGAGTATTGGAGCAAGGTGGTCCATCCGGGAGTCATCACCAACAAGAAAATATCCATCATGAAACGTCAAGACAGTACGACTTGTAAGTAAAGTGATATAGCTATATCAAAAGTATTTATGTAATTGGGTAACTTATCATTTTGTTGTTTTTGTACAGTGAAAACGAGCTTCTTGATATTCTTGACCTCACACAGCTACCCATAGACGACATATTACTCTTGATTTGGCTGATGCGCAGAGTCAGAAAGATGATAGTGATTATGACAACAATGCGGATGAGTCTAGGGATGACACACCCTTCCATGATGAGAGTGATGATGAGGAGGAAGTGAATGTTGAACCTAAGATGACGAAGGTGTTGGAAATCATGTATACCTTTGATATGTGCGCTTTGGTTGTATGAGCATGATTTTCAGGTATAGGTTTTGATGAATGACAAACAATGAAGTCAAGTGTCAAACAACGATATAATCAAATGGCGAGAAGCATGACGAGCCAAAGAAGTTCAAGACCGAAGACCCAAGACGTAGGTCGTTTGGTAGAACCAATGTAAGGACAACGTTTAAGTTATCTTATCCTTTGGCTCAACATTAGGTCATCATAAACATGCATAAAATCACTTTATTAAATTATATATATCATAAATATTTTAATATATACTTCAAACAAAATGATTTTAACGTTTTCATTTCAACCAAAATGGGTTTTGAAGTAAGTTTTCAATTCTGGTATACTCTGGTATACACAGTGTATATCAAGTATATATCAAGTGTATATAATCGACCGTTACCAAAGTTTTAAACACTAGAACAACATAATCGATTGTCTACTTTAACAATCGATTATTTTGAGACAGTGTGCAACCGAAGTTTTTAAATATCAAAACAATCGATTGTCTTTGTCCCACAATCGATTGTCAATAATCGATTGTCACTTTCATACAATCGATTATTTTTTGACCGTTCCACAGAATCCTAAATTGATTTTTGAACGTTGAAGAACAATCGATTATTCAGGGTTAACAATCGATTGTTTAGCCTAAAATCAGGAATCTGTTTTTTGAACGTTGGTCAGACAATCGATTGTCACCTCCAAACAATCGATTGTTGAAGCACAGAATCAGGGATTTTATTTGTCAATTAAGCAACGGTCAGCACCACCTTTTTCACCTATAAAAAGAGGTCTTTTGAGCTGATTTTAAACACACAACTCTTGCATATATTGATATACATATTGATCATTTTCAAGCATCATTTTAGAGTTTTTGTTGAGCCATTTGATAGACAACTTTGTGTTGTTCATAGAGCTTATTTTGTTTCTCTTTATCCACTCTATTGAGAGAGTATTTGTTGTAAAAGAGAATTGTTTTGAGAAGAACATATCTTCTCATTTGTCGGGTTTGCTAAGTACCCAAAGTCTTAGTGGTTGAAGTCTTGGGGTGAGGTATCCTCAAGCAAGTGAAGTCTTAAGGTGCGGTATCCTTGAGCAACTGTAACGGTTTGTTAAGCACCCGTAAGCTTGACGAAGATAGTGGAAATCTCGAGAGAGTCTCTCGGGACTGGACTAGCCACGGGTTGTGGTGAACCAGGATATATCGGTGCGTTCGTTCTTATTTATTTACTTTCGCACTCATTTATTTCCTGCAATTTCTAAATTCCGCAAGTTTACGCTATTTTTATTATAACGTTATTCACCCCCCCCCCCTCTAGCGTTAAGTGTATTATCTAACAATTGGTATCAGAGCCTAACTCTCTGAAAGCCTTAACCGGTTGAGAGCAATATATACTTTTTCTGTTGAGATTATTGAACGCAGGAACGATGAATGAAGGACAATCCACCACTTGCCCTCCATTTTTCGATGGAACGAATTACTCATATTGGAAGAAGCGAATGATAATCTTCGTCAAATCAAACAACTTTCGTATATGGTAAATCATCATGCATGGTGAACAAGTTACGACAAAAGTTGGGAAAGCCATGGTAAGTGAATACAACACCAAGGCAATTAATATGTTGTATAGAGCTTTGAATCAGGAAGACTATCGGAAAATTTCCCATTGCAATACTGCCAAAGAGATGTGGGATAAGCTTGAGGTAACGTATGAAAGCACGTCTCAAAAAGCGGACAGCTCATGTGATGAATCGACTGCCCGATGCCTCATGGCCAACAAAGAAGAAGAGGTAAGTACTTCCAACCCTCACTCATTTGAAGAAATGCAAAATGCTTATAATGAATTATACAGTGAATTTATTAATACTTCCAAAATGATAAAAGATTTGAAGAAAACACTTTCTTTGCAGAAAACACTTTCTTTGCAAGAAACAGATTTTCAGAAAACACTTTCTTTGCAAGAAAAAGAGTTTGAAAAATTGACTTGTGAAAATGAGAAGCTGAAAGAAGAAAATAAGTGTTTTAAAAATGATAATGGTTTTCTGAAAAATAAGATTGAAGTTTTGGAAAAAGAAAATAATTTTTTGAAATGACATTGTTGATTTCAAAATTAAAATCAAGGAATTGAATGAAGTCTCTTCAATTGATAAATGTTCCAGTTGTTCTTCTTATAGTTATTTAAAATTAGAGAACATAGAACTTATGAACGCACTAGAAAAACGTAGTGTTGATAGTCCTAAAATTGAAGAGAATAAAAATGATATAAGTAATGAGGTTGGTCCATCTAGAAAGAATTTTAGGAACCTCACAAATGAGTCTAAGATTAATTATTATAGACAACCTAGAAACAACTCTAGGACTTTTGCTGATGAGTCTAGAATGAATAATTTTAGACCACCTAGACACAATTTTAGGAATTTTGTAAATAAGCATAGAATGAATAATTTTAGACCACCTAGACATGACTATAGGAAATTCAACGGTTCTAGGGGGAACAACTTTAGATCACCTAGAACGCATTTGGCTCAACCTAGGCATATGCATAATCCTAATGTTATATGTCACTATTGTAATCGGGTAGGACACATTGCACCCGTTTGTTTTGCTAAACATAGAGATTTATGTATTGATTATGATTATTATTATCCTAACCACCATGGACCCAAAAGAAGTTGGGTACCAAAAACCTATTTTTAGGTTCTTTTTGCAGGTGTGCTTGAAGACTACAATATTGTAGTGGATGCACCAAGCACTAAACCTTAATGCATTAAGGGGGAACGTCGGTTAGTTATCGTATTTTGAATAAAAACGCAATGAGTTGATATGTGCAAATAATCTATATCAGTTTTGGTTGATACATGCTTTAACAAGTTTTATTTCTGAATAACAATTAGTATCAATTGATTTTATAATAAATGATTGATTCATGTTTTGATGAACTTTCTTAGTTTAAAGTAACAATTGGCATTGTTGAGAAAAATGACCGTTATCATTAGTATGCCATTTACTAATATTTGATATGATCTTGTTTAAAACGATCGGTATCGTCAATGGTTTAAAATTTTTTGGTATAGTCTTTTTGCTAATGCCAAAAGGGGGAAGAATATGGGCGATATGCATGCCTTAATTGAGGGGGAATATTCAATTAAGGGGGAATTATATTGAATTGGTTGCATAAATTGTATGTTGAGATATAGCATGAATTTAGGGGGAATTCAATATGCATTTCTTCCGTTGTTTGTCATTATCAAAAAGGGGGAAATTGTTGGAAATCATGTATACCTTTGATATGTGCGCTTTGGTTGTATGAGCATGATTTTCAGGTATAGGTTTTGATGAATGACAAACAATGAAGTCAAGTGTCAAACAACGATATAATCAAATGGCGAGAAGCATACTGATGACGGAATTGCATGAACGAGCCAAAGAAGTTCAAGACCGAAGACCCAAGACGTAGGTCGTTTGGTAGAACCAATGTAAGGACAACGTTTAAGTTATCTTATCCTTTGGCTCAACATTAGGTCATCATAAACATGCATAAAATCACTTTATTAAATTATATATATCATAAATATTTTAATATATACTTCAAACAAAATGATTTTAACGTTTTCATTTCAACCAAAATGGGTTTTGAAGTAAGTTTTCAATTCTGGTATACTCTGGTATACACAGCGTATATCAAGTGTATATAATCGACCGTTGCCAAAGTTTTGAACACTGGAACAACATAATCGATTGTCTACTTTAACAATCGATTGTTGACAATCGATTTTCCACTTTAACAATCGATTATTTTGAGACAGTGCAACCGGTTTTTAAATATCAAAACAATCGATTGTCTTTGTCCCACAATCGATTGTCTATGTCCCACAATCGATTGTCAACAATCGATTGTCACTTTCATACAATCGATTATTTTTTGACCGTTCCACAGAATCCTAAATTGATTTTTGAACATTGAAGAACAATCCATTATTCAGGGTTAACAATCGATTGTTTAGCCTAAAATTAGGAATCTGTTTTTTGAACGTTGGTCAGACAATCGATTGTCACCTCCAAACAATCGATTGTTGAAGCACAGAATCAGGGATTTTATTTGTCAATTAAGCAACGGTCAGCACCACTTTTTCACCTATAAAAAGAGGTCTTTTGAGCTGATTTTGAACACACAACTCTTGCATATATTGATATACATATTGATCATTTTCAAGCATCATTTTAGAGCTTTTGTTGAGCCATTTGATAGACAACTTTGTGTTGTTCATAGAGCTTATTTTGTTCTCTTTATCCACTCTATTGAGAGAGTATTTGTTGTATAAGAGAGTTGTTTTGAGAAGAACATATCTTCTCATTTGTCGGGTTTGCTAAGTACCCAAAGTCTTAGTGGTTGAAGTCTTGGGGTGAGGTATCCTCAAGCAAGTGAAGTCTTAAGGTGCGGTATCCTTGAGCAACTGTAACGGTTTGTTAAGCACCCGTAAGCTTGACGAAGATAGTGGAAATCTCGAGAGAGTCTCTCGGGGGCTGGACTAGCCACGGGTTGTGGTGAACCAGGATATATCGGTGCGTTCGTTCTTATTTATTTACTATCGCACTCATTTATTTCCTGCAATTTCTAAATTCCGCAAGTTTATGCTATTTTTATTATAACGCTATTCACCCCCCCTCTAGCGTTAAGCATATTATCTAACAGAAGGAGCATGTACCTCTACCTCCCGCTAGACAAAGAGTGTACGAGTCTCACGTGCCATTTCATAGGCGAAATATTCCCTACCTTGATAATTTGCCAAGTATGCCAAACGTGGATGCCGTCACAATGGATGATGACGGAATTTGGTCAGCGATGTGGGATGAGTCTAGACCATCTGTTCTGAAAAAGGGCATGTATTTCCCCGATAAAGCTCGCCTAATTAGGGCTATAAAAATCTATAGTATAAGAGAGTGACGTGAGATGACGGTAAGTGAGTCAACTACGAAGGTATACAAGGCTGTATGTCGTAGGTGGTTTATGGGTTGTCACTGGATGTTGCGTGCCAGCAAGTAGAAATTAGGTTTGTGAAAAGTGGGTAAATTTATTAGCGAGCACAGATGTGAAATGACACATTTAATGAGAATCACTTCAACTTGGATGTGGACTTGATTTCTCTTGTCCTGATTCCATATTTGGAAGTGTCCATTAGGTTCAAGATTAAAGAATGTATTACAGTCGTCCAACAGGAGTATGGTTGTACTATTACCAAAAGAAAGGCATATCTCGGTCGCAAACGTGTCTTTTTCAAATATGCCCAAGTACATGGCCGCACTGCAATACTTTAACCCCGAGACTGTTGTTGAATGGAGGCATGAGCTGAGTCCAGACAGATCTGAATATATTTTCAACTATGTGTTCTGGTCATTTAAAGCAGCAATTGATGGTTTTGTGAATTGTCGTCCTGTAATTTCCATAGACAGTACTCATGTTTATGGAAAGTATGATATTAAGCTTTTGATTGCAGTTGCAGTTGATGCCAGCAGACAAATATTTTCACTAGCTTTTGTCATATGTGCCACTAAAATCGAAGAGACATGGACACTCTTTTTGAACCACTTGAAGAAGCACGTTGTCAAACATCGTTCAGTTATTTGCCTAATATCTGATCGGTATGGTGGTATTTTAAGTTATGTATGTCACTTGCCTGAATGGCAGGAACCACATGCATACCACCGTTACTGTGTGAGGCAGCTGAAGGACAATTTTCAGAAGAAATTTCCTGACAAGGCCTTGCATGACTTAATATGGATGGCTGCAACTAAGAGTCAACAGTGCAAATTCATGAGGCACATGGAAGCGATCTTGCAAAAAGATCCACGAGCCTGTACTTGGTTGACGCGGCATGAGATTCAAATGTGGACGTTGCATGCTGATGGAGTCAGACGATGGGGAGCCTTCACTACAAACGTGCCGGAGTCATTCAACGACTTGTTCAAGTCTGCCCGTGGACTGCCTGTCACTACTGGACGCATGACATTCAAACAGAGTGCGGAGAGGTTTGTTGAAAGGCATGCAGCTGCATCGGCATTGATGGATAGGGGAGTTCAATTTATGCCAATACCCATGAGAAGATTTGAATGGTCCAGGAGGCGAGCACAGTGGCATTCATTTCTTCAATACAATCATGAACGGGGCATTTTTGAAGTTAAGACCGCTATCCGCAGACACCGTGGAAATAATCTATAGATAGTGAAGGAAAATAGAAGTTTATGTTCATGTGGAAAATGGACCATCTACCACATGTCGTGCGCACATGCGTTGAAGTACCTAAAAAGTTTGATATGGGGCAACAAACTATATTGATAGGCAAATGCAGTGTTGTTGCATAAGTAGACACGTATAGTGGGAAGTTGCAGCCATTAGGTGCTGAGCATTATTGTCCGCCGGGACCTTTTAAGATGGTATGTAACAAGGACTTTTTGCACAAGCTGCAAGTGCAAAAGAGAACGCGTATACGAAACCAAATGGATGTTGGTGACACCGTTTATGCGCATAAATATGGCATATGCTTGCAAACAGGACACGACCATCGTAAATATCCTTCAGGTGATGTGTATGGCGGTGGGAATCCGGCTTCTGGTGCAAGTTCGTCGAATGTATCCAACTATCAAGGATATCCCTAGTTTTTTTTTTGTGGTACGTGTTTCTACTTGTGTATTTTGCAATATATATCAAAAAAATTATGTTCCACAATTTGGAATGAGTGAAGAAAAAGCTGTGTAATTGCAGGAAAATGTAATATGTAAAGCGTGGTATGATAGTTTCATATAACTACACAAGCACTTAAATTTAATTTTCACTTCAATTAGAATAAAATTTAGTACAACAAATGAGGAATATATTACTACACCACAAACACAAACATAGCAAGCCAACATAATAAAAATACATGAAACATGAAAAATATACTAAACACATACATGCCAATGTTTAGTCCCAGTTATCATTTATTCTCTGCTCCAGCCACTCAAATCGTTCTTCCAGTTGTTCTTTTTCTTCTTCTACCTTTTTTAGTTTCGCATTCACCTCTGCAAGTTCTCGTTTATATTTTTTTTTTACATTCCTTTTGTGCTTCACAATTCCATTGTGTTTTTCATTTTTCTTCTCCCACCTCCTTCAGTTTCGCCCTCATTTCTGTAATAATTCTATTACTTTCTCTTTGTTTTTCCTGTTGGCATAAACACATATTATGAAGAAACTGCAGTTGATCTCTGTAGCATTCCTGATAACATGGTTCATCAATCCATTCCTCAAAATCACAAATAGCTTCGCCGGAAACCTTGTAAAACTGGTTCATATAGCACCAGTAGCGGCGTCCAACTTCACCACTGTCCCAACAATTTTACATCGAGCATTCTTTTTCACAGTTGTACTTTGGTGTATGAAGAGGTTGGGCCATTTAATGAAATATGTGCGTTTAGTAAAAAAAACCTTACTTCTAATGAAATATTTGCTTTTAATAATTTATTAGCATACAAAATAACTACAATGAGCCTGTTATTTACAGGCGAGATAAAATACATAAAGTGTGGTATAGTACTATGTCTTATTGAATTGTCTTGTCGTTCTGAAAAAGATGAAAAACATGTGAAAAAAGCTGCTTCTTACAGAAAAATTTAATAATTAATTCGCAGTATAGTACTACGTTTTATGGAGTTATCTTGTCGTTCTGAAAAAGACAAAAACCATGTGAAAAAAGCTGCTTCTTGCAGAAAAATTTAATTATTAATTTGCAGTATAGTACTACGTTTTATGGAGTTATCTTATCGTTATGAAAATGACAAAAACCATGTGAAAAAAGCTGCTTCTTGCAGAAAAATTTAATTATTAATTCGCAGTATAGTACTATATTTTATGGAGTTATTTTGCCGTTCTAAAAACGATGAAAACCATGTGAAAAAAGTTGCTTCTTGCATAAAAATTTAATTATTAATTTGCGGTATAGTACTACATTTTGTGGAGTTATTTTGTCGTTCTAAAAAAGATGAAAACCATGTGAAAAAATGTACTCCTTGCAGAAAATATGTAATAATTAATTCACATTATAGTACTACGTTTTATGGAGTTATCTTGTCATTCTGAAAAAGTTGAAAACCATGTGGAAAAAACTGCTTTCTTGCAGAAAAATTTAATAATTAAAGCGTGGTATAGTACTCCATTTTATGGAGTTTTCTTGTTATTCTGAAAAAGATAAAAACCATGTGAAAAAAGCTACTTTTTTGCAGAAATATTTAATACTTAAAACGTGGTATAGTACTGCGTTTTATGGTTTTAGTTATCCTTTGTGCAGTAATGGTTTTAGTTCTACTGTTTGTTTTTGTATTACGTTTGCAAGGTTTGGGTTTCTGTTGCACTGTTTAAGTAAAATCGTTGTTCAAGCGCAACTAAAATAAAATTGTTGTTAAAAGATAATTGTTATCATTATTTACATGATGCACTATTTACACAAAGTAAAAAGTTAAGTAAATCAGTGAGTCCCGCAACCTGTGTGCTTTAATACTACTGTCGGCCTAAGTCGCATCCCATGTCGTCCGGGTACACTATCTGGATCATCGTCATCAAGCCACCTCTTTATGTAAGGATGTGCAGCAACATCAATACTACAACTGGCAGGATCAGAATAATTTGCCCGTCGGGGCATCAGTAACCTACAAAAGAACTAATAAACTTAGCATGTGAAAAAGTATATTTGCATTGGACGTATTGAGTCAAAAATATTTTCTCACCGTGGTCTTATCGGCCACCTGAGTATATGCATTTTTGGTGTATACTGTCCTCATCAACCGCCTGGGATGAGGCATAACTCAGTCTGCGCCCGCCATCAACATTCCGGGTGGGTCGATCCTCAGCTACGGTAGATGGGCATGCAAAGTACTGGTCTACATCCCCATCAAATGTACCCGTGATCGACAATGCTCCTGATGGGGTGACCTGCGATGCTAGCAGGGATAGCTGAAGGATGTACGACGCCATGCTGATGGATGGCTCATCGACCTGAGGTCCATAACCCGGCCGATCATCTCCAAGAGCCTCATCTCCAAAATCCCCATCATGTCCTTTCAACAGGTGGGCCAAGAAGTGCCTCATAGCCCCCTTGTTGGGGACCACCTCCTCGCGATCCCCCACGTCCTCCGCAACCCTGTGGCGCACCCTTGCCTCGTGGGGCACCCCTTCCTTGTGCCCTACCCCTTCCTCGTGGGACACCCCTACCCCGATGGTAGTCCTCTGGCGCCGCATACTGAGCCTCGTGGTCCAACCTCGTGGAATCTCTCGCTTGAAGCAGGGTCAGATGAGCCAGCTGCTCCACCCGCCGGCCATAGTCAACGAAGTACATTAGTTGAACTTGACGCCTATTATTAGTTGAACTTGACGCCTATTATTTTAAAATTATATCTAGTATTATGAATTTATCTCGATTTAGCATTGCTCTCGCAATCCGTACAGAAACAATCACAAAACGGACTCAAAAAATATTAAATAATTTATGCTTATTTGATAAAATAGTTAAGGTGTGCGCCAATTAACGCTTACAGCTGTCATAAAAAATAGGTTAATAACCAGTAGTATGTGCAATGGTAGCTTCAATTAGAATCGAGTTTTGGCTGAAATCTAGACGTTAAGGAAGTAAAGTGAAATTATTCTCCAAACTTGAAAGCTGTAAAGACTGAAGAAAAGTGAAATTACTTCCTAAGGGGTTTTTATATTTTTCCATTTGCTTTTTCTCACATTCTCTTTGTTCCCATTTATGCTGCTCATGAGTCGTCCCTTTCACACCATTCATTACTTATGGGCCAAAAACCATATATGTAACACAATTTAGACCCAACGAATTATCATTTTGAATTAATATTCGTAAGCCAAACTTAGCAATTTTCTTTTTGTCTATACAAGCAAGAAGTTTCCACATTATTTCTATAATATTGTAATATACTAGTGAAAAGTAGTGGAAATTAGATTAGAACATAATGATTATTGTAGTATTACAAGATCCAAGGGTTAAATTACATGTACTAATGTTGGTCGGATTCAAATCTGCACTGTATGATCATTTTTTAAACCACCCTTTAATTTATTTCTCTGCAAGCTCAATGGGATAAAATTTGCGTTAAAAGTAAAGGAAAATATTAATTATGTTCATTTATAAGTAGACTTGCCTCTCTGTGCCTTGTATGAAGGAGCATCCACTGTGCTTACTAGTGGGTATGATTAAAGTCAAGAGCGGGTCTCTCAGGAAAAAAAAGGACCTCATCTGTATCTGTCTCTCTTACTCGTATTTTCAGAACTCAAAACAAAAGTGAGTTATTCCTATCTCTTAAAAAAGCCACTTATCGAATAAATAATCAATAAATCATCAACTATTTCACCGGGGATGATATTCTATTAAGTTCTATCATATCGGATTCTAGTAAAGAGATGGGCCTTCTCATATGATCTTTGCATCAACAGGAATGCGGGAAAAGCTTCTTCTTCCACCCGTAAGCTTGAACTGGTTGCTATGAATCTTAGTCAGTTGCTTCTTACTCCTTTTGTTCTCATTCCCGGCCAATCGTCCAAAATACCCAAAAACGGCGGGAGGTGCATGGCCTTGTTCCTACCAATGAAATAGAGCGACACGCTGTTGAAGCTCTACCCTCCTTTGGATATCAGGAAGGAGAGGTTGCACTATCTGAGTGGGTTTGGTTGGCAGGGTCAAGGTCTTTCGCATTCTTATCTAAAAAAGAGTAAGAGGGCGGTTCCCTTAATTGTGGCATCGCCTTCATCATCCCTCGGACAGGTTGATGAGCTTTTGGAAAATTTGATATGAGCGAACTCCAGAAGCATCAGACTTTCCGCATTCAGTTCTAGCTATTTCTGCACTTTCTAATGGACCTGAACAACATATACGAATCCCCTCCACCCCTTTTTTATTACTAATGGAATAGCCTTCACTATTTTACTAAAAATGGGCACCAGCTAAGCGTTGTAGAACAGACATTGAAATGTTGTATTTACCCGCTAACTGACAACCTGATATCTATCGATAGGCGAGAACAGACTGCTATTGACTGCTTCGCCTATCTATTCTATTACGGCCGACATCATCACTTCAATTCAAGGGCAAACCATTTCCTAGTCACCGGGCTGAGCGCACTTCGTCGCTCAGTTCCTTGCTTCTTTCTTTCTCTTTTTCCTTTCCGGCTCTTTATACCAATGTGATTTAATTCTAGGTACATATTTCATTATTAAAAAAATTAATTAATTTATAAAATATTATTAATATTAACCAATTAGTTATTTGTAGTAAAAAAAGTTGATTTTTTACTTTTTTTTTAAGTGAGTGTTATTAGAATAGACTTGGTACATTTTAAGGAGCTTGAATATCAGTTTTTGGATGATCTGGAGGAGTTTTGAATTCAAAATTA
Organism: Nicotiana benthamiana; assembly: GCA_034376525.1. NCBI lineage: Eukaryota > Viridiplantae > Streptophyta > Magnoliopsida > Solanales > Solanaceae > Nicotiana > Nicotiana benthamiana. The sequence goes on from CM067339.1 coordinate 155,378,806, forward strand.
GAAGTAGAAGATGAACATAAAAAAAAAGGAGAGGTGTTTCACACTATATATTACTTGTATATCACGCATGTATCAAATGTATATCGCATGTATATCCATATAACTACATGTGAGATATATGCGTAATACATGTGTCTCAGAAGAATTTTTTTAACTCGATTGTAACTATAAATTTTGATACGAAATCACCAAAATTCTTCTTAAATTTTGTATATTGACTCATCTATATATTTCCAATGAATCTCAACCATACCCATCGAAAAAATTCCTTTTTTGTTTAGATTTTTGGAATCTTATATATGTAATTTTTTGTATTTCATCACTTTATTTGCTACCTCATACATGAAATTTCCTTTCCTTCTTGCATCTAATGTTGCTAATCACACTATAAATATAGAAGGAGATCTTTGTGTATGGTTTTTGGAAAAAAAAGAAACTTATTTTTTTGTATTTATAATTTTTGGAGAAAAAAAACCTTATCTCTTTCGGTTTATTTTTATACGTGCTTCATTAGTTTTAATATATTTATAATTAATGATTAGAAATTGCTAAGTTGGGACTATTTAAAACATTTTTGTAAGATTCCGTATAAGTAATGTCGTGAATTTACCACACATAATAATTGAATTTACTATATTAACAAAAAAAATTAAATAGTAACTTAAAAAATCGTTTGTGCAAATGCCTTCATATGAACTATCCAAAAGGAGTCAACAATTGACCAGAAATAAATAAATAAATATATATATTTACTATTATTTTGGAAGCGACTAAAATATATATTTCTCAATAAAATACTGTCAGTGACTTATCGATTAGAAAATAGAAATTTTTACCTTATGTAATAAAGGTTGATATATTATTTATTTCAAATAAATACTCTTTTAAAAAATTATGTTTCATAGTTATCTTTTAATTTTTATACCAAAATATCTGATCAGTTCCTACTTTTAAGCCATAAAATATACCCCTCAATTTCTCCTCCATTTTTTACTCCTAAATCTCAAACTCCAATGGACGAAAATCATCCTTTTTCTATACCTAATTCAGCTCCATCTCTAAAACAAAAGTTGAAGAACTCATTTTGCTTCTTTTATTGCTCTCCTCACCGCCACCCTTCTCTTCCGCCTCTGCCGTCATCCTCCGTGAGAATCCGACACTGATTTGGGAACCAATAACCTCCCAAGTTTAAATGATAAGGTTTTTACTATTTTTCATTTTTGGATCTAAGCCACAAAAGACAATATTTCTCCTCTACTGATTAGTTCTGTTATGATTCGTTGAGTTATTCGTTGAATTTCGAAGATGTGTTTGATGATGAAGAAACACCTCTGGGTACTCCCTCCTTTCCCGGCTGAGCAACTTAAATTTTCTGCTATATATTTCAATGTATCTCGATTTATTTTATTATATTTTTTAATTGTATTTCAATGTATCTCGTTGTATTCTATGTATTTCATTGTAGTCACTGTCCCTCTATATTCCATGAATGTATTTTCATATGTTTTTTTAAATTATTATAATTTATGTATTCAGATGTACTATATAACTTCTCAGAAGATTATTATTATTTTTAGATGTTTTTCGGCTGAGAATCTTTTTTGTAACTGAAAATACAAAATTTATGTGTTATAATTGAGTTTGTTAAGTTATATTAGGAGTGTATTATGTTAATTGATTCACTTTCCGTTTAAAAATAATGTAATCCCCTATTTCACGGCATGAATACAGTCGAATACAATAATATGTCCATCTGTATTCCCATGTTTCACGCTATAAATACACTCGAATACAAAAATATGTCCAGCTGTAATCTACTGTTTCACGCCATGTATACAGTTCATGCACTCGAATACAACAACTAATTAGCTGGACTTTCATGATTCACGTCTATTTTTGTTACTGTATTCATGAATACAATAGCTTAAATATATCTAATACATCTTATAGAAACAAAAAACAATTCGTAATATAGCAAATAGTATATATAAATAGCTAATTATCACTATAAAAATAATACCTTATGAAAATTTCTCTTAGAAATTGATTTGCTTTCATAAAGCTTTAATTTGGGCTAGAAGCCTTTTCACTTTAAGCTAAGCCATTAGTAGGAATCCCTATAGCCACTTAGTCCAGAGGAAGCTTGCCTAATTTTTATGTTTTATGCTTTTTAAATAAGATTTTGCTTCCTTTAAAATAATAACAAAAATATGTAAAAATTTTTATATATATTTATATATTCTATTCTATATGTTACATATAAAAAATGTATAAATTTTATATACTTTTTCAATTACCAAACGTAAATAATTTTTGACACAAGCTAAAAATGAAAAGAGCCGATAACCAATTCCTTTCCCACATCTTCAAACAACCTACAATCTCTTGAAATTTAAATAGACCTAAAGAAAAAAAGAATCCAATTAAAAAAAAGGACTTACATGAGCGACATTAATTAGTTGGGATTAAGTTTCAGTAATGTCAATGAATTTAAAGGTGTAGCTAATTCGACTATCAAGTGGTCCAGAAAACCTAGTTTAGCATTAATCTCAAAGCCCAAAAATGCAATTAAAAAGTAAGTAAGAAGGCAGAAATATCGCCCATTAGCCACTGTCCTGACCTTCAACTGTATTTTGTGTTTTGTATTTAAAATTATTTTTAATTCGGAAATATGATTGATAACAACAATAACAATAATTTAATAAAAGTTCACAAGTGAAATTTGAGGACAGTAGAAAAAATTTTATTATGTGTCTCATACAATTAACATTAATTGTATGGGACAACTTTTTTGTCTCGCAATTCTGTGGAACCAGATTTTTGTGGATCCAAAAATGTAAGATCGGATTCACAAATTTGTGAGATAAAAAGAAGCCTCATACAACTAGTGTCAATTGTATGTGACATAAAATAAAACTTTTCGGATGGTAGAGTGTACTCACATCTTACCCTTAACCTAGAGAAATTATTAGTAATAAATAAAGATAATTCTTAATTTGAAAAACGAAAAAGGGTTCAAAATGCCTCTAAATTATTGAAAAAGATTTAAAAATACTCTCCACCCACCTATTGAGCTAAAAATATCTCTCGTTCACCTTTTTGGTTCACTTATACCTTTTGATCGTTAGGTCAATACTGAATTAAAAATAATTATTATTCTTTTTGTAAAATCTAAAATAAAAATTACAAACTATTTTCGTTTTTAAAACTAATTCAATAATAGTACTAATTTAGTAAAGTTTTCTTCTTATTCTTCTTTTTTCCAATTTTTACTATAAATTATTCAATTTTTACCAAAAAAAAATTTCATTTTTTTCATTTTGTTAAAGCATTTTTTGTAAAAACTGAATGTTTTTTTGCAAAAACAGGAAAAACTGTTTGCAATAAAATATTTTCACTTTTTAAAAAATGAAAAGAAACATTTTCAACAAAATATTTTTGGTTTTCAGTTCTTTTAAAGAAAATACGAAAATAAAACAAAATGCTTTAAAATTCTGAAAAAATGGAAAAAAAATCAAAAAACGAAAATATTTTACTAAAAACATTCTTTTCACAAAAAAATACTTTAAAAACTGAAAAAATGAATTGTTTTTTGTAAAAACTGAAAAAATAAGAAGACTTTATTAAATTAGTAGAATATTGATGCATTAGTTTAAAAATATGAAAAAATTTGCAATTTTTTTGTAAGTTTTACAAAAAAAATAATAATAATTTTTAATTTAACATTGACCTAACGGTCAAAGGGCATAAGTGAACCAAAAAAGTGGATGGAGAAATATTTTTAGCCCAATAAATAAATGAAGAGTATTTCTAAACCTTTTCTAATAATTTAAAGGAATTTTGAACCCTTTTCCGTTTGAAAAAATAAAGCTTTTAAGGTGTTTTAGGTCATTGGCATAATTCTTTTTCCAAATATCAAATCCTAACACTCTGATCTACTTTTTGTTTTTATCTTTTGAATAGTAGAGAAAAATGCTAGACTTTTTTATTTAATTTTTGCTTGCGCAGAAACTATTTAAATTTAATAGTTGAAGAAGAGTATATAGTTTATATATAAAAATTGATGTACTATCAATACACCTCTGCAATATTCTCAAAAATAGCCTTTACAACTTTGAGTATGAGTGTTAATAGATATTCGAAAACCAGCTAAATCGACCGAACTTTATCGCACCAAACTTATTTTGGGTTCTTTTTATGAAATCGTAAGTTTTATATAAATATATAACTGCACCAATAATTAGAGTAGATTTTTTATTTTATAAAAATAAACCGAATAATACCGAACCGTACCGAATAAATTTTACATGTGGAAAATATATTTATTTAATAAGTTTAAATAATAACGCATTAACTTTTCTTTGGGCCTTGGAATTATGAAAATATTACAAGCCAACAAGTAATTAAACTCAAAATACTAATTTCTAAAACTCATTATGCTATTTCTACTTAAATTAAGTTATTTCAAGTATTTTTATTAACATGAACCGGTCCGGCTCCGGTTCCGGTTCTGGTTCTATCCGGTTGCCAACGGGCTGATTTTTTTAAAAAAAAAATTTGTTTTAAAAATCTGAAAATCAGAACGGCTCTCTTGCAGAAATAGCCGTTTGGCATTTTTAAAATTTAGCCATTTGACCCCTCAAATTTAATTTAACCCCAAACTTTATATAATTACACAATTTCCCATTTCTCAACTATAAATACCCCCTCATTCTTTCATTTTAATTCACCAATTCATCAATCTCTCTCAAGCTCTCTTTCAATCTTTCTAGTGCAAGTGCTTAAATTTTTGTTGCAAATTCGTGAAACATTGTGAAGTTGTTGAATTGAAGTTTTCAAGTGTTCAATTACAACGATTTTCAATTTTCAAGAAGTTGTTCGTCAATCCGGTAAACTCGTTTCAACTCTTACGTGCTAAGAATATTTGTTGTGTGTTGTTATTTTGCTTAATTATAATTATTATGGCATTTTCATTGAAAAACATGTTCGGAAAAGGTAAATCTAAATCCGGTGAAAGTAGTCGCCAAAATACTACCCCTCCCCCGGCTCCCCGACCTAGAAAAGATAAACAAGTTGAAACTAGTAGCCAACCTAGAAATAATACTGAAAATTTCGGAATACTTGATAGTAATCACCCATGTTTTCAATTTAGCGATGTTGATTTTCTACATGATGTAGCAGTAGGTGATAGAATAGACGATGATATTATGAATATGCTTTATCCTAATGCACCTATAATAGAGGGAAATGAGGATGATGATGATGACGAAACCCAAGCTCCCGTAGATTTAGATGATACACCTACTAGTCCTGCTATTAATGAACCGGAACACCCACCCGTACAAACTTCCACTTTTAGTAGACAACCTCCTAAACGTTCAGAAACTTCATTAGTTTGGCAATTTTTTATTCAACTAAGAGAACATAATACGGCTAAGTGTAAATCTTGAGGGAAATTACTTGTGCATAGGTATACTGGAGATCGTAGCGGCACAGGTAGTTTAGTTAAACATATAAAATTACACCCTAGCGATAAGGCTAGATATATCCAATTGAAAGCGCAACAAGAGGGGAGGGCAAGTCCTGATACTACAATTAACCAAAGTACTGGTTCTAACATGCTTCAACCAGGAATAAACACAGTCACCGGAGGTATATTGTATTACGCTCCAAATAAGGATCGTGAAGAATTAGCTAAAATGATTACTGTTATGTGTTTACCTTATTCTTTTGCTTCTAATCCTGCTTGGATTCATTATATTAGACGAGTATTTAATCCTACATATAAAGGTTGGCCTCGCGCCACAGTTAAGGCCGACATTTATAAATATAAGCATGAATATGAACAATACTTGCGCTATTTATTTACTCATATAAGTAATCGTATGTCTATTACAACTGATATTGGTAGAAGTGGAAATGACTGTGATTATCTAACCGTGACCAGTCATTGGATAGACGAAGACTGGACCATGCAAAAACGCATTATAGCATATAGAATAATTAATTCACGGCACACAGGTAAGTTTATTGCTAGCACTGTTTCAGATGTATGTAGATATTTTTGTTTTAGTGATAAAATAATGTCAATTTTCATGGATAACGCTAGTAGCAACACTACTGCAATAGGTATTTTAACTAGAAAACTAAATCCTGCTTTTACAAATATTTTCCATGTTAGATGTATATGCCATATTTATCATTTAATTGTTGGAGATGGTATGAGAATTTCAAACATAGAAATTGAAAAAGTTAAATTTCTCTTAATTGGCTTTTTTATTCAAACCGTAGAAGTAAACTTAGAGAATATTATAAAAAATGTGACGAATATGGCCTTAGAGAAAGAAAGGTTCCTAAATCTTGCCCCACTAGGTGGAACTACATGTATGAAAGATTAGTAGTGGCGTACAAATATAGAAACCCAATAAACGCTACTTATAATTCTAGGGATTGTGAGGATGAAGATAATGACATGCTAAGTAATCAAGATTGGAATAACGTTAAGATTCTTTTAGATTTTTTAGAACATTTTAGTGTGGCTACAACTGCTTTATCTGGCCAATATTATCCTACAATTTCAAACTGTTTAGTATATATTGCCGCACTTGCTAATTTATTTGCTGATTTTAACGAGGGAGGGGAAACTTATGAAAATGCAATATTTGAAATGAAAAAGAAATTTATAAAATATTTTTTTCCAATCCCTCCTATTTTTGGTGTGGCTGCTATGTTAAATCCTACTATGAAAGCAGGAGGTCCTAACTTTTGGTATAATAGTATTTATCAATCTTTAGATCTTTCACCAGAAGAAATGGCAACACTATCTGATGCGAAAGCATCAATTACAGTGAATGCTCAAACTGTTTATAATGCATATAAACAGGCGTTAGAGCATGCTAGGCCTACTATTCCAACCCCTACTTCGTCCACATCACAAGCGTCTAAAAGAGTTGCTGGCTTAACAGCTCTTAAATCGTGGACGGAGTTCAGGGGTACTCAAGGTGAGAATTTAGATGATATTTCCCATCTAAACGAACTTCAAGTTTATTTGTCGCCGGGGCTAGAGAATGATAATCCAGACGGATCTTTCGACCTTTTGGATTGGTGGAAGACAAGGGAAAAGCATTTTCCTGTTCTTGCAAGAATGGCTCGGGATGTTCTATCCATTCAAGCGTCAACTGTTGCATCGGAGAGCGTATTTAGTCAAGTCAGACTACAAATAGGAGATCATAGAGCGTCGATGCGGGACAGCTTGGAAAAATCAGTGCTCTTCCGAGATTGGATCCGCTCTGAAAGAAGGAACTTTGGGCTAGCTGAATCTCAACTCGAAATAGATGAGTGCTATGAAGAAATGCTAGCAGAACTTGCTCAGGAAGCAACTTCACCCGGAAGTGGTGATGAACAAGCTTCATTTCCACCACCGCCAACACAACCACCTCCTAACCTTGAATGTTTTATGAGATTTGTTAGAAATAATACATAAATTATCATGTAACTTGTACATTGGCATGTCTTCTTTTAGTTTTTTTTTCCTTTTAATGGTGGTATTAGTACCATGTTGTGCTCATTCCATTGGGGGAAGGAAGACTAAGAAAGATATGCCATTTTGGTCAATAAATACGCTTTTTATCATATCCTTGAATATATTTGTCTCAATATTTATTTGTCTTTACTTCTATATCAATCCTTGAATATTTATATAACATATAATATATAACATACAACACATAATACTAACGACAACATTATTTTATCAATATGTACTACTTATATATAATTTATACTAATTACTAACTACTACACAATATACAAAATATACACTACTTATACACAATATATACTAATTTCCAAACACAATATATACTATACTAAGAACATGGTACACCATATAAAAATATATTGTACAATATACTAATCACTACTATGCAAGATATTGATTTAAAAAAAAAAAATTTAAGTCGGAACCGCCGGGAACCGCCTGGAACCGCCAGACCCGCGGTTCCGGAATCGCCAGAACCGGAATCGGGCGGTTTCGGAATCGTATGGTAGCGGTTCCGGCTCCGGAACTGCCAGAACCGGAACCGCCAGAACCGGAACCGGCAGACCCAAATAGACCCAGAACCGGAACCGGATACAGCCTTATATTAGCCTATCCTTGGTTGGTAGCCTGTCATGAAGTACCAACCATAGGTTGAAGACAGCCTTGGGCCTAGCATAATTCTGAGCAGTTAGATTCTTCCATGGGACTCCGGGGAGTTGGCCAATCTGAAACAAATAGAGTTGTCTAATGGAGCATATTGGCATGTGAAGGCTTTGGTGTTGTTGTAGCAGGCCACTTGCTGCAATAATCTTTCGTACTATCCAACTAGCTTGCTTGGGAATAGGAGTGTTCTCCAGTTGATGTTGTTTTATATAAACTCTGTGAATCCATTTGACACACAATGTGTATTTCTTGTGAGCCAGATCCCAGCAAAGTTTAGCAATAGCTGCCTTGTTCCACAAATAGAGGTTTGTGAGGTTCAGCCCACCAGCTGACTTAGGCAAACACATTTTGTCCCAGGTAATGTAAGCCTTCTTAGTGATAACACTTGATCCAGACCATATGAAACTCATGCAGACTGCTTTTATTAGCTTTAGGATCTTTGTAGGGATAAGGAAGAGTTGTGCCTAGTAAGCCTGTATACCGAAAACCACTGACGGTACCAATTGGATCCTCCCAGCATATAACAACTTTCTAGCAGTCCATGAGGTGATCCTAACAGTGATCTTTTCCACCAGAGGTTGCCACTGAATCAATGCCATCTTCTTGGTGGATAGAGGAATGCCCAAATATTTGAAAGGCAAATCTCCATACACATAACCTAGATGATCAGTAATCTGCTGCTGAAACTTCATCACTAACCCCTTCAAAGTATACTGAACTTTTGCTCAGATTGGATTTCAATCAATATGCTTCAGTGAATTGGGAGAAATACTTGAACATGGCAATGAAAGACTTAATTTCTCCTTTAGCAAACAGAAGTAGGTCATCAGAAAAACTTATGTGAGTGATGCCCAACCTTTTACAGCCTGGATGGTATAGAAATTCTTGGTCTTTCCTTAGTTCAGCCAGAGATCTGCTTAGGTACTCCATGACTATTGCAAATAGGAATGGGGAGATTGGATCACCTTGTCTAAGGCCTTTAGCAGCTTTAAAAGGTTCAGTTGTTTCCCCATTAGTCATCAATGTATAACTTGCTATTTGAACACACTCCATGATCCAGTTTACGAATCTGGCTGGAAAACCCAATCCTTCCATTACCTGTTGCAAGAAGGTCCATTCAACAGAATCATAGGCCTTCTGCATGTCAATTTTGATCATGCATCTAGGAGTCACATGGTATCTAGAAAAGTTTTTGATCAACTCATGAGCCAGGATAACATTGTCTGCAATCTTCCTGCCTGGGATGAAACCTGCTTGGGCTTCATAGATGATGCTAGGCATGATTTTCTGCATTCTATTGGCTAATATCTTGGAGATCATTTTGTATAAGACTGAGCAACATGCAATTGGTCTGTATTCTTTTACTGTTGTTGGGTTAGGGACTTTGGGGATCAAAGTGAGAGACGCACAATTTACTGGTTTATACATCTTGATAGTCTGGAAGAAATCCTTGATTGCACCTATGATCTGCTTGCCAATGATGTTCCAGGTCCTCTTGAAAAACACTGCATTGTATCCATCAATTCCTGGGGCTTTGTCATCCCCAATTGCCTTTAAACTTTCCAGAATCTCAAGTTCTGTGATATCAGAACTTAACTACTTCTTCTGTTGATGTGTTAAGCTAGGACTATTAGTCATATACACTCAGTTAATGGCTGGCAGAGAAGAAGCTGATGTGCCCATTAATGACTTATAGAAGTCATTTATCTCCTTTTTAATGTCATCTGGATGAGTAACCTTGAGACCACCAGCTGTAACAAGCTCTGTGATATGCTTGTATTGATTTCTTCCTACACGACATCAGAGAAATACTTGTTATTAGAATCACCCAGTTGGATCCATTTTGCCCTTGACTTCTGTTGTAGGATACTTTCTTCAATCAAGGACCACTTTTCCAGCTTCACTGCTATTTCTTTCTCTTTAAGTTGCAGCTCATCATTGTAAGCCAGTGCCATCTGATTCTGGATGTCTTTTAATTCTTGTCTACTCTGATCAATTCTCTGACTAATGTTCTTAAAATCGTTAGTGTTTAAAGATTTTATGGGGCCTTTTAGTGACTTGAGATTGGTCCACACTGAATTCATAGAAAACTGATTATTGTTGTGCCAGTTGCCTTTGACCAGCTGATAAAAGTCTTTATGATTAGCCCATGTATTGAAGAATCTGAAAGGAGTCTTCCCTGTCCTAGTAACTTCTGCCAGTGTAATCACCATAGGGTTATTATCAGAGATTAGGGGATGATCATATACAGTTTGCACATGACTCCAAGTAATCATCCGCTCATAATTGCCAAAGATTCTGTCCAGTCTACTACATACTCTATCACTACCTGTCTGCCTATTTGTCCGGGTGAAATACTCCCCTTTCCAGGGAAGTTCTGAGAGTCCAGCCTGTTGTATACATCGGGTGAACTCTTGGATCTCTGCTTGCTTCACTTGATTACTTGACTGTCTATCATTTGCATGCATAACAACATTGAAATTACCAGCAACTAACCAAGGTTCAGTAATAGCAAAAGAATAATCCTGCAGATTTTTCCATAGTGATCTCCTCTGGTCCATCCCATTATAGCCATACACCACAGTGAGGTAACAAATGACATCTCCAGCAATGTTTCTGACTCTACAGTGAATCAGTTGAGCCTCCTCCTGAATACCAGTGACTCTGATCAATTGTGTATCCCATAGAATCCATACTCTACCATTTATGGAACCCTGATAGTTTGTTAGTAAACCCCAACCCGAAACTAACAGCTTAGCAATTCTGACTGCATTCTTTTCTTTAACCTTGGTCTCTACCAGACCAACAAGGTTAATGTTATTTTTCTTGATATACTCCCTAACTTCTTTTTGTTTATACCTTTTATTTACACCCCTAATATTCCAGATTAGCCACTTCATTGACAGTTGCTAGGTCCTTCATCATCTGGAGGAATCTCAGCTCTACTAATAGACATTGCTTCAAAACGATTACTAACCACAATAGGGGATAAAGGTGGGAAGTTGGTGAGGTTGAATTCAGGGGATTGAACTTGCTTCCCTTTCTCTTCCTGTTTATTCTTTCTTGTTACTAGTGATGAGGGGTCATGAGGCTCTCTTTGAGATTCACTGCTCTGCCTTGTCTCAGTTTGCTGTAGAGGAACCTCCTGCTGATTCTGAACATTCTGGATTGGAGCTTTGGTTCTCCATTCCTGAATCACTTTAGGTTTCTTCACTTGAGGAGGCTGGATTGGTTTTGGATTCATCAAACATTTGTGCCCAACCGTAAGACATTTCCCCCAGTAAGATGGTTTCCAGTCATAAACCACTTCTTGCAGAAATTTCTTCCCATTTGCATCCATTAACCATATATCCCTAGGTAGCTCTTTGATAACATTCATCTTATGAGCATTCGAGCATAGGAAATCCTAGATTGTTTGGTTGTACATTCATCCGCAAAAATAGGTTTCCCTAACACACTGGCTATTCTACTCAAGGATCTCACACCCCAACAAGACATAGGAAGTTTAGGAAATTTGACCCATAGTGGAATCTCGACAGGAAATTCCTCAGTGAAATCAAAATCTGACGTCCATTGCTTGAGAATCATGGGCCTGTTTGCTATAGAATAAGGACTAGCACATAAGACTTCTTTGGCATCATCAATTGATCTGAACTTAACAATGTAGTATCCCTCCTCGTGATAAAACAGCTCTGGTTCTGGTACATGTGACCAGTGGAGGCTGATGAATCTCTTCATCGCATTATACCCACGCCCATCCCCTAAAATATACACAATTAGGGCACATTTCCATTTATTCTCTTCCTCCTCCACCTCTGCTTTATTCAGCTGACCTACTGGTTGACCGTCAATCATTATCGGAGGGATGTATTCTAGTGCCATACCATTAGATGCAAATCGATTCTTCTGAAAGAGATTAGACCAGTTCCCCATTGGTACATCTGTTTTGTTTGAAAACTCCTCCACTTGCTCCGTTATACCCTTCACTGATTGAGTTTGGACTGGTATAAGCTTCTGCATGTGTCAACTTTCACCCGCTATCTGCTTCATCTGAGTTGACGGTGCATCAATCGAAGCAGGATAACTTCGCTCCTTCTCCATTACTGCATTAGATTGTTGTGAAATCAAAGGATTCTCACCTTAGCATGACAAATCGACTGGCTGCTCAGTTGCAACAGTGGTGGTCAGATTCTCCATAGATGATTGATTAATGGTTGTGATGGCTCTATCTATTGTGGAAATCGGAATTTTTCTGGGTTGTCCCCTACCTGGACCCCTCCGTCTCGCCATGGATACGAGCTCGGCGTACGTTAACTAACGTTCGCCGAGAGAAAAGAAACGAAGAAGAAGGGCTTTTAAAGTTCCGCTTTTCTAGAGAGTTTAGTTAAGTCCTATAAAAGAACATATGTTATTGCATTCTACTTCAACTGGTGAATTTTACATGATATTAAAAAAATACCGAAAATTAATCGAACTTTACCGATACTGAAGATAAACCGACATGATTGAGACAGTTTCAAAAAGTCTAATTTTAATTATATATAATAGAATAATCAAAAAATTGATATGGTACAATAAAATAAATAGCCGAACCGAACCATTAACACCCCTCAATTTGAAGATAACTCTTTTTCTTTTTATTTGTTTGTTTGAACATGACATTAAGATGTTGACCTTCCATTATTTCTATGATTCGTGGAAACAAGGTTTTGACTAGAAAATTATTAAATCCCAGTCAAGTCTATCTTATTCCCATGTCAACTCTTTCACGTAACTCCTAAGAATCATATCATGTTACGTAGTTGCAACATATTGATAATGATCTCACTATCTTCCTACTACATTTGCGGCCAAAAAAAATTAGGACACCTGAATTAAATAGATTAATACTAACGTAGTCAACGATGGAGGCATAATTTTCATTAAAACGATTCAAAACAAACTAAGCATGTGAAGAAGTCAATAGAATTTAATCACCTAATCTTAATGGACAATATTTTTTCTATTTCTACCTTTCGTTCAATATGTGTACGTGACTTGTGAAAGAGAACGGAAAATACAGTAATTTAGAATATATTACAATTTAATTAGGGTTATACATAAACTAGTAGGATCTTTTTTCACTTTCCCTGTAAAGAATTTCTAAATTAATTAAGACCACAGTACTAGATTCTTTTTTAGCTGAGTCCAGCCAATTAAATTTAAATAGAATATGAACGGAATTAAATGCGAAAGTACCTTTGATCTTTTTGGATCAAATAGCAAGATATTCATTCACATGTGTGATTATCAATTTCTTTTTGTATTCTTTTACTTCCAAAACAATAAAATCACAAGCATCTCAACATGCCCATCACATGGTTAGTAATGGTGTTTGTTTCATAAACGTTGTGATTTTCTTTTAATATTTTGATGTAACTTTTAGCTTTTCAAGAAAATTCAACTGACAGACATGAAGCACTTCTGTCTAATTCTATTTGGTTTCACAAGACTTGAAAAGAAGTCATGAAAATTCTTTTCACACTTTTCTCTAATGAAATTAGTGGAAAAGAATGCACCTACGAGGGGAATTGTTAACGAGTCCGAACCCTAAATAATGATATTTTGGACTCAAAATATTATTATATAGCTAAAAAAAGTTATATTTTTAACTAAAACACAGTATTATATTGTATTTTAGTTTAACGAAAAGTTTGCCGTTAATATAAAACATAGTATACTATTGTGTTTTACTAAGATATAGTATTATACTGCATTTTACTAAAACATAGTGTTATACTGTGTTTTACTAAATCGTGGTATTACTGTATTTTATTTTCTTTTTGGGCCAACCAATAAGTGTTTTGTGAATAACTGACATAACAATAATTCAAATACATAAAGCATGGTACTATACTGCATTTTACATGAATAAAAAAAAAGTTGCACCACAATCTAGGACTTGCCTTATTTAAAAGCGTTAGGTTGTGTGAAAATTCATTCAAACTTTCCTTCAAACTTTCGTTCATACTTCGCTTCTTATTATCAAGCCTTTTTTATAATATTTGAAGAGCCAAAAATAAGAGTTTCATTATATTGGGGGGGGAGGGGGAGGGGGAGAGGGGTTGAGGTTGTAATGAAGAATAACTTTATAAGGTATAGTTCACCTCCACAGTATCATGTCAAATTGTCGCTTACAATGAAGTACGATAGTTGGTATCGTTGTTACGTAAAAAATGTGTGTGAGAAAATATTCGGTGAACTTAAAGTAACCGATAGATTTCCGTATTCTGTGGCTTCGCAGATGTTTGCTTATTATTCTGAGTTTAACATTGAAGATGATGAAACACTTAGAGATTTTTTGTGGATTCCGGATGAATACAGGAAAATTATAATTGTTGGAAATATATGTCAAGGTTGAAGACGTTCCCAATAATGAGGGTGTGCATAGTAGGGATAAACCCCAGTCATCGGGCGGCTATTCTGGAGCAGTTTTTGCCAAACAGATTCCTGATGAAAGAGCTTGCCTTGATTTAAACTTGTACCATCGGCGAATAAGTAACGACAAATAATTTTTTGACTTTATATAATCCACAAGAAGACTGGTAAACTTCAGTTTTTTTACGCTTTAGCGATGTTTATTTTATGTTTGAATTGAATTTGTATTAACACTCATATTTTTCATAGGGGTTACCGTCCTTATATGGATTTTATAAGTATTGACCCCGTTCCTAGTTGAAATATGCGTAGTTCTGGTATGTTGGACCACGGTGGTCCATCGGGAGTCATCACCAACAAGAAAATGTCCAAAATGGAACGTCAACACAGTAAAGTAAAGTGATATAGCTATATGTAAAGTATTTATCTAGTTGAGTAGCTTATCATTTTGTACTTTTTGTGCCGTGAAAACAAGAAACTTGATGTTCCTGACCTCACACAGTTGCCCAGAGACGACATACTAACTCGTAATTTGGCAGATGCGCAGAGTCAGGAAGATAATAGTGATTATGACAACAATATCGATGTTTCTGGAGATGACACACCCTTCCCTGATAAGGGTGATAAGGATGAGGAGGAAGTGAATGTCAAACCTGAGCTGACGAAGGAGCATGCTGCTCCACCTCCCGTTAGACTAAGAGTGTACGAGTTCCACATGCCGTTTTATGAGCAGAATATTCCCTACTTTGATAATTTGTCAAGTATTCCAGACGTGGATGCCCTCACAAGGGATGATGACGAATTTTGATCAACAATGTTGGATGAGTCTAGACCAGCGGTGTAGGAAAAAGGCATGTATTTCTCCGATAAAGCTCATGTAATCAGGGCTGTATAAATCTACAAATTAAGAAAGTGCCGTGAGATGACAGTAAGGGAGTCAACTACGGAGGTATACAAGGCTGTATGTCATAGAGACATTATGGGTTGTCACTGGATGTTATATGCCAGCAAGAAGAAATCAAGGTTGTAGAAAGTGGGTAAATATATTAGCACTCACAGATGTGAAATGGACACGTTCAATGAGAATCACTTCAATCTAGATATAGACTTGATTTCTCTTGTCTTGATTCTATACTTGCGAGTGTCTATTGGGTTCAAGATTAAAGAGTGTATTACAGCCGTCCACCAGGAGTATGGCTGTACTATAACCAAAAGAAAGACATATCTCGAGCATAAACGTGCCTTTGAAACTATTAATGGCAACTGGGATATGTCCTTTTCATATCTACCAAGGTACATGGCTGCACTGCAACACTTTAACCCCGGGACTGTTGTTGAATAGAGGTGTGAGCAGAATCTGAACAGACCTGAATATATTTTCAACTATGTGTTCTGGTAATTTAAACCTCAATTGATGGTTTTGTTGCATTGTTGTCCTATAATTTTCATAGGCGACACTCATATATATGAAAAGTATGATATTAAGCTTTTGATTGCAGTTGCAGTGGATACCAAAGGACAAATATTTCCACTAGCTTTCGCCATTTGTGCCAACGAAAGCGAAGAGACGTGGATGCTTTTTTAAACCACTTGAAGCATCACATTGTCAAACAACGTTCAAGTATTTGTCTAATGTCTTATTGATATGGTGGTATTTTAAGTTCTGTACACCATTTGCCTGAATGGCAAGCACCCTATACATTCCACCGTTACTGTGTGAGACACCTGAAGACCAATTTCTAGAAAAATATCATGACAATGCCTTGCATGATTTAATGTAGATTGTTGTAACTGAGCACCAGCAATGCAAATTCACGAGGTGCATGGAAGTGATCTGGTAGTTAGATCCACGAGCCTATACTTGGCTGCTGGGACATGAGTTTCATATGTGGACATTGCATGCTGATGGTGGCAGACGATGGGGAGCACTGACTACAAATGTGTCGGAGTCATTCAACGGCTTGTTGAAGTCTGCACGTGGATTGCCTGTTACTGCCATGGTCCGGATGACATACAAACAGATTGCGGAGAGTTTTGTTGAAAGGCATAGAGCTGCATCGATGTTGATGGACAGGAGTATTCAATTTATACCAATACTGATGAGAAGATTTGATAATTACAAGAGGCGAGCACATTGGCATTTATTTTAATAGTATGATCACGATCAGGGTTTGAAGTTCGCACCGCTATCCGCAGACATCGGGGGAATAATCTAAAGACGGTGAATGAAGCCAGCAGGTTTTGATCATGTGGGAAATGGACCATCTACCACATGTTGTACGCGCATGCCTTGAAGTGCTCTTAACAAGTTGGTTTAGGGGCAACCAACTATATTGATAGGCAATACAGTGTTGCTGCATACATAGACACATATAGTTGGCAGTTGCAGCCATTGGGTGCTGAGCATTATTGGCCATCGAAACCTTTTAAAATGGTGTGTAATAATGACTATTTGCGAAAGCTGCAAGTGCAAAAGACAACGCATATACGGAACCAAATGGATATTTGTGACACCATTATGCGTGTAAATATGACATATTCTCGCAAACAGGACACGACCGTCATAAATGTCCTTCAGCTGGTGTGCGTAGAGGTGATAATTCAGCTCCTGATGTAAGTTCGTCGAATGTACCCAACTATCAAGGATACACATAGTCTTTTATTTTTGTATTATCTTTTGTAATACGTGTCTGTACTTGTGTATGTTGCAATATCTATCAAATAAAACTATGTTTTACAATCTTGTTACATCTTATTTTTTTAACATGACCTTTTCAATTGAAATGCTGATATGGTTGTTCAAGTATTCAACATATTGGTGTTAGTAAATAAGACCAATCTTAAAATTAAAAATAAACCTATAAAATCAAGGCATACTTTATTATCCTTCTTAAAAATTTGCTTCTTAAAATGGCTGCTATCTTAAAAAAGGAAGCGAAGAAAATAACTAAGCAATGTACAAGAAAATAAAGGATAATAACCAATAGGAAAAATTTAATATGCATGGCGTGGTATAATACTACATTTTGTGTGTTGTTTTGTCGGTCTGAAAAAGCTAAACCGACTGTGCAAAAGCTGTTTATATTCTGCATCGGCTGAAAGATAGCCACCTTTTGCATTGAATAGGCTGAAAGATTGCCAAACAGTCCAAAGGCGTCATTGTTTCGGAGGCACCATCTTCATAGCCCGAGAACGCCATGCCATGGCCTGAGGATCCCACTTTATCTTTTACATATCATTATTCAAAGGCATCATGATTCAGAAGCATCATCCTCATAGCCCGAGAACATTATTTTATAGCCTATGAATCCCTAATCATAAGCTTCATGGCAAAGGACGTCATGGTCTGAGGACATCATCCTAGACATCTAAAGATAACATTCATGGTCCAACAGCAACTTGCATCACGTTTTAATTTCTGCACAATATATGTTTGTATTGCTCTCTCGCAGGTACACCAGATATCAATGGTCGTCTCAGCAGGAGTGATCCCGCTCCGGTTCCCGCAGCCTATCGAACTTCAACTACCTTTCTCAATCCAAAACATTGCATCTGTTCCTTTAGAAAATCTCCATCGACATGTTCCATCAATGGTTCCTAAACTACATATGGCCTGATTCATGTAAGACCACGGATATGTAGGCAGCTCAAGAATCAGAGCTCAGTCATAATTCTTTGCAAATCATCTCTTTCAGTCAAAATTGGCCATCATATCTTTACCCGACAACTCTTTCATCCTTCCCGAGTAAAGAGGGGAAGTTGTTGATACCCAATTTTTTTCTATTTATTTTTTACACTCAAAATACCTTCAAAATGTCATGTGTATGCATATACAAGCATGCCCAAGAGCTTTGGTATTTTTTCCCAATTTTAAAGATTTTAAAACCAATTTATTATCTATTTTAACAGTACAAAATCTAATAATTATTCCCAAAATTATTATTTTCTTGAATAATTTATTTCCATCCTCCCATTTATACCAAAATATAATTAAGATGATTTTGCATATTTTCACAAATTTTATTTTATATTTTTAAGCTAAATTGTACAAATTATATCTATAGCCTATATTACGATTAATAGCATTTTACAATTATAAAATTATTCCCAATATTTTTAGATTAATATATTATTAAATACTTTTAATTTGTTTTCAAAATCTTTTTAACTATTTTAATTAAATTAAAAGGGGAGAAATTGACTATTTAACATATAGCCCATTATCGTTTCAATTTTATCCCAAAATCAAACTCAAATTCCACCCAATTAAATGACCTAATTGATTTTTTTTTACCCGACCCCTTGAACCAATTACTAATCCCGCCTGGTCTCTATTTTAAATCCTAGAATGATCAACGGCCATAACTCATTCTTTCCTTTTTTTAATCCCTAACCCCCTAAAACTAGTACATTTACCCAAAGAGAGTCGCCTCTAATCTCTCTTCGTCTCCCAAAAACCTCTCTAGCCCTCAGAAACCCTAATTCTATTCCACCGATCTCCGTCTCATCTTCACCAGAATCTATGGCAATCCTGGCCATGGGTGGCCTATGCTCACACTCCATCATCACTAACTTAAGCTATTCACAGTTTGGAGGCCTGACTTCCATGGTCTCCTTTAGATCTGTCTCAGATCTGGAAGATCCATGGCCTCTCCAGCCATTTTCCAGCATGTTCAAAGTAGTATGCGTCTCTCTGACTCAGGATCCGGCTTTCCTCAAGACCTTCTCATCGTAGGGTCTTCTCTGCCATTTTTAAACCTTCTAAGGTTCTTTATTTGTCTATTTCTTCCATATCTGTGACGTATTTGGTTTTTAACAGACATTTTTGAGCTTTTCCCAAAATATCCTTTTTCAAATTTGTTCGAATCCGATTTATAGGGTTTCTGGAAAAAGCTTTTAAATATTTTTTGATGTGTGTTTATGCTCGCTTGTTTATTACTTATTATGTTCAAGTCCGTTCTCTTATTTCTTTCTTGATTTTGCAAAGATTCTTTTCTGTTCTTTGTTCACATGCTAACTTAGGTCGTTTCTCCTTACTCTTTTCCATATGTGTTTAAGTTCATGCTTTGATTTTGTTTCACTTCACTAAGTTTCGTTGATATTCCTGCTCAGCATATTTTTTTCCTACCTTTTGTCTTAAAACTCATAGTTTCTCTTTCTTCTGCATTTTGTTAGTGTATGTCTGCCTCTCTCAATGACTTTGAATGATTCCTCGCCCCTGATTCCATTTGAAACCCTGAATCTCTGGGTTTTTCTTCGGCTAGATGGCGCTAGGGTTTAGCTTTGAAACCCTAGGGTTACAGACCCACGATGAGCCTGTAATCGAACTCAAACTCTTACTTGCCTATGATTCTGAAAGTTTCATCGTTAGGCTCTTCTTTTCTTTGAATTGTATGCTTTATATATGAGGAAAAAGCTTCCCTTTCAAAAGATTTCACCCAGGACTAATATTGAAATCCCTTTAATCATGCTAGTGATTCAGCACTGATTTCTTTCGAGTGGATCCCATTTACCCTACTGGCCGTTTATTTTAATCCTTTTACGTAGAAATCCTACGCTTGGGATGTTTTCCTTAAATAATTGGTCTTGTGTATCTCTTCTGTGATTCTTTACCAATGTTTGAATTTATTCTATCCTTAAATACTTGAGGTCCTCTATGATTACAATTGGATCCGAGATCCTTTGACTGATTTTCAAACTGATAGCTTATTTTTACTTTATGAAGAACACTACTATTTTATCTATCCTTAATTACCAACTCTGTACTTGACCTTATTTGTGCACTATATGGTTTCCTTACCTTAATCAAGCCTTAGAAAATTGATTTTTTTCCTTGTTCCATCTCGATTAGTCGTTTGACCTGGACCCCTTAATTAAATGAGTCTAGTTGTCTTAATTGATCCTAACTGATTGGTTTCTATGTTTGGGCACTATTTTCCTTAATTGTTTTCAAAAACTATATAAGGACCAAGTCCTCCCTCTTTCCATGAGAGGAGTCTACTCTCAATAACCGAAATACACCACTCACACACTGATTTCACTTTTTCGGCAATACTGTTTTCTGATCCTGCTTTGCTTGAGATCTTTTAGGAGCTGCTGTTTGAAATTTGGCTCTTTCAAGGCTACTTTTGCTTACTTATTTTCTTTGAAACTGGTATGTCCTTTGTTTAAATATTCTGCCTCATCCCTGTGTGTTTACTTTACAGCTTCAGGTTTCTTGTTCATTTTACTGCTTATATGCAGTAACTTGTGCTTCATATCTCTTTTCTTTGCTTCCATTTCTGTTATTAATCCTCTACCCCCTTTCCCTTCTATGTGTTGACTTAAGCTCTTGGCCTGACAGCATCCTAATTACTATCCAGGCCTTGACTTGATCCATAATGGATCCTAAGTCTCAATGCTGGACTAACAAGCTGGCCAGGGGTGTGCCAGCATCCCAATTGCTGGGCATGACCACTAGCTTGCCTTGTCTCTCCCTGATTCCCTTCCCTTTTGTGCACTTATACCTATTCCTAGAATCTTAAGTTCTGCCCCTCTCTTTTGAGCCATGCTTTGGGACCTTGAGTTCCCTCTGAACAAGGACATCTGAGAGCTAGCCTTTCCACACTGCATTATGTTCTTGATTTTGAAATATTTGGGGTGTAAGCAGTGTACAAAGCCCTTTGAGACTCTTGGGAACTTTGACACGCCCCCAAATATGAGAAGGTCTTTTGGAAATCTGATCCTGAAAGTTGGTTTATCTCATATTGTTGGACTATAAGTCTTAATTAGGCTATTTGGATGTAGCTAGAGCTTCTGATGATATTTTACTTTTATTTCTTTCTGATTCATTCGGTCTGTAATGATTTTGTAATAACTATTGGGGTGGATAGTGGAAACGGAGGGGGAATTAATGCATGTGAAGGGGTAGAAAACATGCCCATAGGGTCTTTCATAATTCAGCATTTTCTGCACTTAGAAAACATGCCTATAGGGTCTTTCATAATTCTGCATTTTTCTGCACTTAGAAAACAAGCTTATAGGGTCTTTTATAATTCTGCATTTTACACTTAGAAAACCTGCCTATAGGACCTTTATAATTCTGCATTCAACATCTAGATAGCATGCCTATAAGTCTTTTGGTACTTCTGCATATATACACTATTAGGCAAACAACTTTAAGTCTGATAATTATCAATTTGTTTAAAAATCATGTCTATAGGAATCTTGTAACTGTTAAAATCAATAACACTTAGAGACCTTACCTATAGGACTATATTAACCGAATCAACCTCGTCTTGAACCTAAAATCAGTCTTAAAATCTGCAGATTCCTTCTCTATAATCAGTAACTTTTTTTCTAAAATCATTACAGCTCTGTTAGATGTCATGCCTATAGGCCTCACATAGGCAAACTATTCGGTAATTAATCAACAGTGCCAGTCCTTGACTACTACATCTAAACTAGGCTAATTCAGACTCTTCATCTCAAAAATATGTGATGAATCAGCCTATCCTACGCCTTAATTTAATTTAGACCAAACCAGTACCTATAAGGCATGCTAATTGATTTGCTGTTTTCAGTGAGGAGGCTTATCTAAGCCCTAACTATTATGTGTTTCCCCTTTTAGGTGCTACTTGTTATTGTTTGCCGCTTAGATTTTTATCCTTTTAAAACTCAGAAAATTCCCAAGTCCCTTCCCTTTAGGATTAGTAGTCTCAATGCCTCCGAGACTGATAGGATTGGGATGGGTAATAGCATGCAATAAGCAACGATACGATTTCGCGTTTTAATACATAAAGGGTGGGAAGGGTAGATATGGAGATGATGACCGATGCGCTAATATCTCATGTAACACCTCTTCTGAGAAGCGATTACTGGACATTGTATTGACATGATCCATATAAATCATAAACCTAGGATTCCCCTCCCTTTACTTGCTCTTTATGTGTTTCCTTCATAAAGGCATAAATCACTATCATGAGGTCTTTTCTTGTAGTTGGTGCAGTCATAAGTTTTTTACCGATTCATTCTTCCATGAATTGCTGAAAGTGAAAAGAAGTTCATCAAAATTGAATCGAAACATATAAGTGAAAATGAAATGACTATTCAAATAAATCAAATTAACGAGTTTTTGTCTCTCGAATGTCCAACTGATTAATTAATTCCTTATAACGTACTCTATTTTTTTTTTTGACAAATAAGCTAGGAGTCGTGACGTTTTCCCAAAATTATCTTCAAACCTCTCTGAGATAAATAGGCTTTTTTGTGCAATTCTAAATGTGAAGTAAGTCTCCGTATCTTATTGCAGAAATTGAATACTTGAAATTCAACAGATCCTCTTATTTGCAATATTGTGTGCCAGTCCTTTTATTTGAGTCTTAATTGCCTATTAGTCACAATTATAACATGGTGGGGAACTACACTAGTGGATCTTGAGAGGTGCCTAACACCTTCCCCTCGAGATAATTTCTAGCCCTTACCTAAACTATGGTTTCTTCAACTCAAACCCTTCTTAGTGTCCTAATGCACTTAATCATTAGGTGGAGACTCTCCAAATCAAAAATCCAATTCCTAAAAGGGAACGAGTTGCCCTCCCAAATGTCACAAGCCCAATCTCGACATATATATATGTAGAAAAAGGGGTTCAACACCGAGCAATTACGATAATTTACTAGACATATTCTTGTCACACCTCCTTTTTACAAAATTGCCCGAGAGGGCGGTATATAAGGGAGTTTTTTCGATTTAAGTGACATTATTTGAAATGGAATTATTGATTTATCAGAGTCGCTACTTGAAATATTTTTATTGGTCTCCCAAGTTACCGGTTTATTTTAAATCCCAAATCGAGGAAATTTAGACTTTCCTATTGAAATCTGCGAACCAGAAATTCTAGATAAGGAATTCTGTTATCTACGGAGAAGGTGTTAGGCATTCCCGGATTCCGTGAATCTAGCACGATAGCTTAACAATTTATACATGGCTTAAATTTTTTAACTACTCATTGTTAGAACATATGTGCAATTATTTTTTTAGCAGTTTTAAAATCACTTTATTTATTCGTAATTAAAGAATTGAGTTACGCATACGTATACTCTTTTCTTTAGGTGCGTCAAAATCATGTCACGCGGACGTATCCACAATATAACGCTTTGTTTATTTTATTAAGAAAAATTTCGTTGAAGACTCGCGAATGCATCCCTCAAATCTTTTTAGATAGCTTTGCAATTATGTTACCCGAACGTATACATAATTACAATAATAGCCTAAATCGAGCCAAAAGAAAACTACGATTATTAGTTAGTTATATGAGGGCCATAAATTAAAGATTATCCTTGTATATGGCACACCCCAATTTTATTAATCTAAATTTGTGAGGGCCAAGTGTTATAAGTTTAAAGCATGGCATGTCTCAAATTATTATTAGAGAGAAAAGGAAACAATTACACAGTTTTATTAGGGACCCAAAGGTACTTTCTCTAATAGTGATGGTCACTTAACGGGCAGCTATAACTATAGAAAAAAATTTGAGATGCACGACTGAATCCTTAATTTAAACAACTATAGGCTTAAACTTGAACACATTGATTCAAAGATGAAGAGTTGGGCCTGATTTCGATAAAGGGTTACAATTGGGCTTATAATATGAATCAAAGAGTGCCCAAGTTTGGACTTAGGGCGACACTCTCAGCTTGTCTAGTATAAATCCAAACTGAGCATAAAGCCTTCAAAACAGATGTAATACCATACATTTTAACAAATCAATAGGGATCCCAAACCCTGATCTACTCGGCCATGCATTCAAAACTCAGTGGGCAACACTAAGCATGATAGTTGTAACTTAGTTTATTCACGAATTAACCTTGATTTTAGTTTCCAATTCCTAAACCAAATAGAGTTTGAATTTCTCAAACAAAGACATATATGAACCAATCTAACAGCTATCTCATTATACTATCTTAAAAAAATTATAACAGTCCACTTAAACATTTGCAAATCTTAAAAATATATAATAATGTTTTAACTCTTCGAGAATCAGCATATTAACAGCTGACATCCAAGAGGTTCTAAAGAAATAAAAATACAGTAAAATGAGGACTTCTACTGATTCTAGAATTCCATTTCATCACTTCTTCGAATCCAAAGCAACCAATCCGCAAGAATCCAGATGTAGAGATGCTTCTTATAAAGTTGTTTTCTCAGGTTCCCAATATGCACTTCTTGTTGCTGAATTATCATTATTTTCTAAGCATCTCATGGATCTGATCATGGGAGAAGGTCATATTCACATGATTACTTCAACCATACTACCTTGACATACCTAAGTTAAAACTTAAGAGTGCAATAACAATAAAAGAAGATGATTGTTCATGAGTTTAACCATATTGAAGGTTAAACATATAAATCATTATAGGTCCAACTCAGAATCCTAGTATCTCATTTCCTACACATTTAGATCCCTCCTTATAAGCTTTCAGAGCCAAGCAATCCGAACAACTGGCGGTTAAACCAATACGCTACAGCTTGTGACTAAGCATTCAAAAGACAAATGAAAGCAATATTTTTTTTGAATAAAAAAATCAGATGGAGAAGAGAAAGAAAGCACTATAAACTAACCTAAATGCTGTCATAAGATGTAGTTACTTATGCTATTTTAACATTACTTTCTACATACTGAAATGCACAAAAACACATAAAAAGCTTACATAAATTAATGGAAAAATACATTTAATTCCTACTATTAACCTATGCATCCATACACACATAGTTATGAATAAATTCAGATTGCACAAATAGAGTAATTTTCATAGCCAAAACTTGATTATATACCTAGAGATAATTCAAAAAAGACCAAATGAAGGTCAAGGGAAAAGAAACTAATTCTTCTTAAACGATAGTGATCAACAGCAAGCAGCAGACAATCACCAAATCAGAACCCAAATTTAACTTCCAAAAACCCCAGAGATTTCAACTCAAGAAGAAAAATAGAAATTCGTCTACTTCAATCAATTTTCAGCTTTTCAGAAAAAAATAAAAGAGGAAAGTTTTTCTCAAAGTTTGAAACCTAGTTTTCAGCAGAAGAGAGAATGGTTTCTGTGCAGTAAATCTTGATGGAAAAATCTCTGTGTGTGAGTGAGGGAATGTATCTTATATAGAGTGCACAAAAAGACATCAAAAATGAAATATTCTAACCTAAAATTCTAAAATTCAAAATAGTACAGCACCCTTTTACAGCTATTTGTCCTTTTCCTTATTCAATACCAATATTTAGGCTAAGGATAGGGACAATTGTGCTGTAGTATAGAACTTTCCTATTTTTAACCCAAAATAAAACCCCATTTTACCCTTCCAAAGTCTGCTTAAATTAGCTTTTATCTTAAGTTTTAATTTTACTTGGGTCCCAAAAGTTCTACTGATATACACATTTAGAGATGAATGAGGGAGGGGGTCGGATGGGTGTAGGCTTGTCTTTGGACAGTTAAATAGTATGTATACAGGGGTTCTGGGCCGTTGGATGATGAAAATACAACGGTTGTGATGGCTTAAGGCAAAACGATGTCGTTTGCGTATGGACGGGGCTGAACCGAGTTTGGCAAAAATTGGGCTCTGTTTGGGGATTAAAACTAGGCTGATTTGGGACTAATTTGGAGATTAAAATTGGTCTAATTCCAGGCGAATTAATTCCCTTGTATTCTTCTTCTTTTATTTCAATTTTTCTTTCTTTTTTTTAATTAAAAATTCTAATAATTAAAAAAAATTCTAAATTATTTAAAATGTGAAATATAAAAATAGGTTAATCAATAAACTAGTTTTAAAGACCAAAAATGTGAAAAACATTAGCTATACTTTCTTTTATGATTTTTTTCAATTCTTATAAAACGGATAATTACTGATTAATTCTACAAGTATAAAAAACAAATCCTAAATGCGATGCAATGTATTTTTAGTATTTTTTTTCATGATCTAAATAAATTAAACATGCATATAAAAATGCAAACAAACACAAAAATCATGCAATAATTCCTAAAAATCGAATAATTAAAAGAAAAATCCTATTTTTGGGAATTCTGTAGGAGTAATTCATGCGAGAAAAAAATCATGTGCTCACAATTCTCCTGAATTATGCTAGTTGACATTAAGTATGGCTCACTCGGATCACACCCAAGGTTTCGTTATCCCTAATCTCACCTTTAAACCCTTTGTATTTATCCCTTTTATACATTAGGAGTGATACTGTTCAACAACTATCTAAATATGCATTCTCTCCCGAGTATTACATACTAAATAGACAGAGCTAATCAAGGGTCATTCAATCAACCACAAAAGTAATATAGTTGAACAAATAGAGAAAATACTACGACTCAATTATATAAAAATATAACAAGAATGTATCCTACAAAAGGTTCCATCAAAACCTTAGATAACAAATTGGCTATTCATAATAGTATGTAAAAACTACAATAATAAAAGTCATAACCAATAATGAAAAATAAGAAGATGAAGGAAAAACTCGTAAAAGAATTCCCTGCCTTGCTCCTACTGTGTCTCTGCCTCCTTAGGTCGAAACTGTGTTAAAAATTGGTCTCCTCCCCTTAAAATACCATTTTCTATATATATATATATATATATATATATATATATATATATATATATATATATATATATATATATATATATATATATATATATATATATATATATATATATATATATATATATATATATATATATATATATATATTCCAAGTAGGGTCGGGCCCAAATAATTATCCCTTATCCTACATGAAGAAAGACAAGTTTCCAGGCCTAGATGTCCGCGGCCACGGTCCGGGCGCGTTACAGGCGAGGTACTTTCCTAGTGTACTGCCTCTGCCAGCCTCAGGTACACTGTCACAGTTGCAGCCACATTTTTCACCCTATTTTATTTAGAATTTGAAAAAACGTAAAACATGAAAGTTGTAGTCCTTTGAGTTAGTTTTTCAACCATATATCATGGAGCCCAAATAAAATTATGAGAATAAATTTATGTGCATTTTACTAGACAATGTGCAATATGCCTACTCGATTTTTTGTTTTGTTTCTCTATCATTTGTTGATCCCCGAATATGATCCTAGCTTAATTCCTTGTACTTTTACTCAGAATTCAAAGATCCAAACCACTTGAATTCATTACATAACATCTACATAGCTCGAAATCACTCCTACAAGGCATAAAACATACAATTAGTGCAAGACACTAGCGATTAAAGCTCAAACTCAATTAAAGTGCAGTAAATTTGAATGTAATAAG
This sequence comes from Nicotiana benthamiana, assembly GCA_034376525.1. Taxonomy (NCBI): domain Eukaryota; kingdom Viridiplantae; phylum Streptophyta; class Magnoliopsida; order Solanales; family Solanaceae; genus Nicotiana; species Nicotiana benthamiana. The sequence continues at coordinate 155,406,699 of CM067339.1, forward strand.
CGACAGTACGTAATTATAGCCTATCATCAACATCCCACACTTAAATCATTGCTTGTTATCAAGCAATCAAACTGTATTTTTTTATATGCTCAACCTTTTTAAACAATTCTCCTAACTCATCACACTAAGACTATTTAAAATAGACTAAGCACAAAAATGTAACATCTTCACCTCAAGATTTGACTCACAAGTACCACGCATTATTCAAAACTCACCCACTTACTCTAACATAGAGGTTAGTAACATTATCTCTCCTTCGTGAATCAAGTGCCCTCACACAACAAAAGAGAGTAGTTCGACATAATAAAATTTAAGAACATTTAGAAACTCAAAATAGAAAGAATTCACTCACTCTCATAAATAACATTCATATGCCAGAAAAGATGCACCACAAGTTGTCCGTAGTGTAAGACTCCATTATTTGAGTTCACTCAATCTAGGATTAATTAGGACTTTATTTGGTTGTAATGTAGGTTATAGGACGGGTAGGATACATTTAGATATAAGACTGACTATACCTCCCTAAGCACTTTAATACATATACCTTAATATTCAAATATCATATTTTTGTCAAATCAAAACTCCACCTTCACTTCAATGTATGTTAGCCCATTCTTCTTTAAGCACACTTATATCAAAAGCCACCACTTATCAAGGAATTATTTTTTCACAACAATCCTACTATTTTAAAAAAAAAAATCAAGTGGCTCTTACTTTTTCAAAACAGTGCATATTTATCCTTATTTAATTATTTCCACTCAAAATTCAAACCAACTACCCCACGCTTTGACATTTACAAAGTTCTTAAACAATTCAAGTGCTCATGAGAGGTTACAATGGTTCAAATAGATAGCTAATTTAAATTAATGGGTAAGGCTTGTAATGTGGTTGCCAAAGAAATAGGATTACAAGCTCAAAGGGCTTAACTACGATACATAATAATAAGGCGGGTAAAATATACATATCTGGCTCTACAAAGAAATGCCTATATCACTTCTAAGACTGAACAAAACTACTATTTCGCTTTGCAAACACACTTGGCAAGTTCTAGCCATCAAGTGCAATGCACAGAATAACAACAAACCTCACACATGGAACATGACTCACTTGGAATTAGATTTATCAAGACACTATTGTCAAAGCAATTAAGCAAAGTTAAGAACATACAATTTAAGGTACTTATACTAGAGTCAAAAATTGAGCCTAAGCGTCACAACTAAAGTACTCAGTATTCTCAAGACATAACACAATATAATGGCTCATATTCCTAAAAAAAAAACAAACTACATCTGGTTCAAATAAAACCCTTGGAAAAGAACCGCGGCACAAAGAAAAACCAAAGGAAAATTCCTACACTATCTAACAAAAAAATCTCTTTGTTTTTTTCTTTCGACTTAAATCTCTCAAGAAAATTGTCTAATAGATCCATCATCGGGAAAAATCCAATCTTTTAAATTTAAAAAAAAAATATTCAATTAAACTAACATAACTAAAATAGCATAGAAAGTCACCCATACAATCTCCTCAACCCACACTTAAAATTGTGCATTTTCCCAATGTACACCATACATTACAAGAGGGTAAACGAAACTCTCTGGTAGCCAAAGGCCAAAGCACTAGCAGCTCATGGGGTAATCAGACTTCCTCCAGGCTTGGTCCTTCGTACAAGTACCTCACACTTAGTTCCAACCACTACTTTGTTGTTCCATCTTTCCAATAGCTTTGCTTTTCATGCTCCTAGAAAATCAGAAATCGACACTACAAAAATAATACAATTAAAAAAAATATTGAAAAAAAAGTAGTAAAGCTGAGTTGTCTCCCAACAAGCGCTTGATTTAACGTCGCGGCACGACATGTACCATTTTTTTCCCTCCACTTTGAACTTATGAATTGGACCCAAAGTTTTGATTATACTCTACGATCATACTCTTGAGGTGGTGGAACGAATCTAACTAGCCCAATAAAACAATGTAGTATTCTGCATTTCTTGGCCTTTAGATGAGATGTGTATTCCCGACTTTCTGGAAAGAAGAATTCCAGAATATAGGAACCTTATCCTTACTCCTTCACTCCTCAAGTGGCTCAGACGACTCTATTTTCATATCATCATGCATACACAATATGAAAAAAATGCTTGGAGGGTGGGCCAATGCGCTCAACTACATGAACATTGAGACTGTCTACATTCTCAACACTAATGACAATAGAGTCAATTAAATATGTATCCTCAGTATCCTTGGTTGACTATAGTATCTCTTCTACAACATCTGCATTTTCAAAATCTAGTTCGATTGATTGTTGGTGTTCTACTTTGGCCTTCTCCTCTTGCTCATCCTCATATTTTTAAATCCTCCAATATAATGGCAATTTCTGCAGCCAATTCATACTCATATTGGCTACTATCCACAACGTCAACTTGTTGCACTTTATAAGGTTCAATTGATTTATTCGCTTTAGCCTCCAAATTATGAAGAGTTAGCCATTGCCTTGGTAACCGCAGTTGCATCTCATCGTATTGTTCCGTAAGGTGTATTAGTATATCCTCGATCTTTTTCAGGCCCTCATACCTGGGTTCTTTGTTCCTATTAACTTCACAAGAAAAAGAAGAACCATCAAAGTAAGGGGTTGGGGGAAGATAGGAAATATAAGCACAAACATGAAAGTGACCATCTTTACCACCACATACATCACACACATTCCACATATAAGATTGAGTTGGTGCACATAACTCGCTCTTGGAAATATTTTGATAATTTTGCCCAGCGTGGTTTCCTCCACAATATGCATAACGAGGATCAAAAGTAGAATTACCAATATCAAAACTCTCATAATTCAAAGATACCAAGTCTCTCAGAACAAAAATTAAAAATAAATAAATAATCAAATACACAAAAATAAAAATAACATTTCAAACTTGCAACCTAGAAACATGTACACCTACAGCTAACTGTTAGTTCCCCGGAAATGGCATCAAAATTTGATCACGCCCAACTATGCCTTATAAGAAGGACTAAGCGGTCGTTGTAAATATAATTTGGTTTACAAGTCCGAATTCGAATCCCGCAGAGAATTAAGACTTAGCTACAGTTATTCACTATCACTAAGAATACAAGCTTGAACAATTTCTAACTTATAGATATTAAGATTCTTGTATTTAAATAACTAACTAACAAATTAAAATAATAAATTAACGCTAAAAATACTACAGGTTGAAGAAAGATTAAAGAGATCTAGAGTTATGATTTCTCCAATTATCGCAATCATTCCCACTATGTCTTCTATATTTCACCTAAGTATTCTCTATCGATCATGAGCGCCCTGACTCTTGTAACTCTCTTCCAAGTAATTATCATAACTTACTAGACATATTCTCCCTAATTATGCTAGCTGACATTAAGTACGGCTCACTCGGACCGCACCCAAGGTTTCATTATCCCTAATTCTACCTTTAAACCCTCCGTATTGATCCCTCATATACGTTGATCTCGTTCAACAACTACCTAAATATACACACACTCTCTCTCGAGTAATACATACTAAATAGGAACATCTAATCGAGAGCCATTCACTCAACCACAAGAATAATATAGTTGAACAAATAGAGAAAATATTGTGGCTCAATTATATAAAAACATAACAAGAATTTATCCTACAAAATGTTCCATCAAAACCTTAGATTACAAATTAGCTATTCCTAATAGGATGTAAAACTATAATATTAAAAGTCATAACCAAAAATCAAAAATAGGAAGAGGAAGGAAAAACTCGTAGAACAATTCTCCGCCTTGCTCCTATTGTGTCTCTTCCTCCTTAGGTCGAATCTGTGTTAAAAATTGGTCTCATCCCCTCAAAATATCATTTTTCTATGTATATATACCAAGTAGGGTCGGACCCAAATAATTATACCTTCTCTTACACGAAAAATAATAAGTTTCCAGGCTTGGACGTTCGCGGCCGCAGTCTGGACACAATACTTTCCTAGTGTACTGCCTCAGCCCGTCTCAGGTACGCGGTCGTGGTTTCAACCGCTTTTTTCACCCTATTTCGTTTAGAATTTAGAAAAACGTAAAACATGAAAGTTGCAGCACTTGAGTTAGTTTTCCAACCATATACGGTGGGGCTCAAATGAAGTTTTGAGAAAAAATTTATAGGCATTTTACTAGACAGTGCACAATATGCCTACTCGATTTATCAAGTAATTCTCCACCTGCGGTCATCAGCTCCGCGGGACTTCTTGTTTTATTGCTCTATTATCTATTGATCCCCGAATACGATCCTAGCTTAATTCCTTGTACTTTTACTCAGACTTGAAAGCTCCAAATCACTTAAATTCATTCCATAACATCTATATAGCTCAGAATCGTTCCTATAAAGCATAAAATACACAATTAGTGCAAGACACTAGCGACTAAAGCTCAAACTCAATTAAAGTGAAGTAAATTTGAGTGTAATAAGCGATTAAAATACGTAATTATAGCCTATCATCATGCCCCATATAGCTGCAGCCTCACCCTATGGCTTGAAACTAGTATACTGCCCCAGCAAATCCAAATACTGGGCAAGCGTCATAGCTCTCATATACTGGGCAGTGCAACGACCAGTCCATCAATACGCAACCCATATAAAACCTGAACATCCTGAAGCGTGATGGTGGCCTCTCTAGTAGGCAGGTGAAAAGTGTGTGTCTTCGATCGCCACTGCTCTATCAACGCCGTGATGAGAGACCAGTCGAGCTGCAGCCGCCCAATCTCAAAAATCTTAAGGAATCCCGTAGCACGCAAGCGATGGACTACCCGGGGATGGAAATCTCTATGCCTCAAAAAGTCCCACAAGTCCTATGGTCTCCTGGCGCGGAGAGTCTAATCCAATAGATTTCCCTCCCATATGAGGGCCTATGGTCGCCCTGTAACACTGATATCTGATCCAAGGCTGGTCTAGGATGCACACACGGCAAGTCCATGTCGTCTAATGTAAATTAAACAATATTAATTGTGTGTTTGTGTTATAATAATTAATATTTAATTATTTAATAGGACAAAGTATATAACTATGGGTTTCAGGCTCGATATTTGAGGCTTAGTAGCACCAAGCTATCCTGAATTCTTATGTGTGTCAATTTCAATATTTTTAGAATTTTGTTTGTGTTATAATAATTAATATTTAATTATTTAATAGGACAGAGTATAACTATGGGTTTCAGGCTCGATATTTGAGACTCGGTAGCACCAAGCTAATCTGAATTTTTATGTGTGATAATTTCAATACTCTTTGAACTTTGTTTGTGTTATAATAATTAATATTTAATTATTTAATAGGACGGAGTATATACTATGGGTTCCAGGCTTGATATTTGAGACCCAGTAACACCAAGCTATCTTGAATTCTTATGTGCATTAATTTTAATATTTTTATAATTTTGTTTTTCATAATAATTTATTTAATAATTTAATAGGACAGAGTATATAACTATGGGTTCCATACTCAATATTTAAGGCCCAGTAGAACCGAGCTAACCTGAATTCTAGTGTGTGATAATTTTAATATTTATAGAATTTTATTTGTGTTATAATAATTAATATTTAATTATTTAATAGGACAGAGTATATAACTATGGGTTCCAAGCTCGATATTTGAGGCCTAGTAGCACCAAGCTATCCTAATTTTTTATGTGTGTCAATTTCAATATTTTAGAATTTTGTTTGTGTTATAATAATTAATATTTATTATTTAATAGGACAAATATATAAGTATGGGTTCCAGGCTAGATATCTGAGGCACAGTAGCACCAAACTATCATGAATTCTTATGTGTGTCAATTTTAATATTTTTAGAATTTTATGTATGTTATAATACTAAATATTTAATTATTTAATTGGACAGAGTAAATATCTACGGGTTCCGGGCTCAATATTTGCGGCTCAGTAGTACCAAGCTATCCTGAATTCTTATGTGTGTCAATTCTAATATTTATAAATTTTGTTAGATTTATAAATTAAATAATTAGTTTTTATTTGGACAAGGTATATAACTATGGGTTCCACGCTCGATATTTAATTTGACAATATATATCAATTTGTTAGTTCTGTAAGTTTGTTTTATAAATTAAAAAATTAATTTTTGTAAAGTGTAATTGGATAGAGTTTGTAGTTAGTAGATACTTAAACTACGAAGACTCTATGCTAAAAGGCTATATATTTTACTACGCTAAAAACTCTATATTTTACTACGTTATAAGGCTCTCTATTTTACTACGCTAAAAGGTCATTATTCTTTAAACAAATAAATAATCTAAACAAAATAAAAATAACAAACATATGAATATAACATTCACGAAATTACATATAAAATAGTAAAAGATATTTATGAATAATTGTATTAATAATAAAAATTATTTCTCAACTTGTAACTATTAATATTATACACTAATAATTTAATCCGGGTAAAAATAATATAAATTTAATCGCAAACATAACAAATCAACATGATAACACATTTAGGAAAATAAATATACATAATTATACAAGTTTCGACATAAACTAAATCGCAATACCTCGATTTATATTTTTAGAAATATCAGAAATTTGAAATTTTGAGCTTGAAACGAAGAATCCACAACAATCGAAGGCTTAGGTTGTATGCGGGACCTACACTCTTTACTTTTTGTGTGACGGGTGGGGTCCATTGAAATTTTTTTTTAAAAAAAGAGGGGAGACCGCGGGAAGGGGGAGGTTTTAATTTTGAACCAGTGGGGTTCTGTTATAATGCTTTTTCCTATAAAAAATAAATTATTAATTAAAACACTATATTATACTACGTCTTATATTAACGGCTAACTTTTCATTACACTAAAACGCAGTATAATATTGCATTTCAGTTAAAATGTAATTTTTTTTAAACGGTATAAAGGTATTTTAAGTGCAAAATACCATTATTTAGGTTTCAAACTTTATTTTTAATCCCTTATTTAGACTTTTAGGTGCTCATCTTTCTGAATCGAGACCCCACCCGATTCTTTTTTTTTTTTTTCTAAAGACCATGTTCTCTTCCATTTCGACATCAAAACAGTTGCCGAAAGTGGTGCTTTGAACATTTTCACTAAAGTCGGAAAAATAAATATAAACCCGGTAGGGTGTAACCTACTGATTACTGAAGATGTGCAAATCTTAAAGATTAGGATTGGCATCTCAAAAGAGAAAAAGAACTAGGTGATATATTTTGTTCTGCCTAGCACCTTGCTGAATAAAGTGACGCACAAATTAATCCGAATACTACCGCTAAAAAAATTAGTGGGAAAAGAAAGATAAAAAATTGCAAGCTAGGTTTGAAATGTGGCAGCAGAGCCGTAAAGGTGTATACCAAAACAGAAGTTCCATAAATATAGTAGCAATTGCATTTCCAAAGAGGTGGACCCAATGATGAGGAGAAAAGCTTCCACCTGTCCCTACAAATTCTACTTGCTACGTTTTGTTAATGGTGATGTGATATAAATCCTTTGTTTGGTTTTGTTGTATGTAATATTGTCATCTTCATATCATTTTTCCATGACAATAACATCTAACCAACATCTCCACGCTCGTCAACAACAGACTAATCTTTTTTTCCAACATTTCTTTTAACCATTATCTTGAATGATTTTCTTGTCTTATTTGGTAAAACCATTTATGTTAATTATCTTAACTAAATGCAGCTTAAATTAAGAAACATATTTTAACTGGAATTTAAAGATAGCGGGGGAACCAAATATCTCTTGCTTTTGCATCTAGATATTTGTCTTTTCTTTAAGTTGAAATAAATATGCACTTTACGGTATTTCTCACTTCTCATTATAGGGGATATCTTGAGATGTTTTGCTTTTTGGCATAGTGTAATTAAAATGTAAGTGGCTACCTTTCAAACCTTTTCTCATAAAAATCCGTGTGAGAGTTTCAATTTTGAATTGACATGTTTGTCCTGTGAGGGCAATGAAAGTGTATTGTCTGTCGTTGTTGTCCAACTACTTTTCGGTATACTTTCAGTCTTTCAGACTATTCAAGAACTGTTTTGTCATAGTTTGAGAAGTTAAGGAAAGGGTAACAAGGAATTATAACATGAAAGGTAAAACAGATTTCGAGTTATCCATGTGGGTCAACCCCGATAATGTCCAGTTATAAATAAATAAACATACTTAATGTTATAAATAGAAGATTCTTACACTTCTATTTAAGGTGAATGTCTTTAATGTATTTAATTAGAGAGATTTTAGAGTTCTATTAGTGGTAGCTAAATCTTCCTCTCCCCTATAAATAGAGGTGCCCCCTACCATTGTAAATCATCCCTTGAGACCCCTCTCAACTCAATAAGAAGAACTCTCTCTACTCTTCTCTCTATTGCTATTGTTCTTGCATTATTGTTCTTGTCTTTACTTTAGTTTATAACACGTTATCAGCACGAGTCTCTAACCAATTGAAATTTTCGATTGTCTTAACTTTTGTTTGTGTAGGGTTTTTCTTCAAAGAAAGAATGAAGAAAGAAAAAGAAAAAAAAAAGAAGGAAGCAGAAACAAAAAGAAAGAAAGAAAACAAAGAAAAGAACAGAAAGGGAACGAAAAGAAAAACGGCAAAAAAAGAGAAAAGAAAGAAAAACGTGGAAAAAGGAAAGAAAGAAAGGAAAGGAAGAAAGGAAGAAAATATTGAAAATATATTTGGTATACCTTAAAGGTAAGTAATTTACTTTTCCTTTTCAAATTCTTGGAATTCTATAAATTTTATATACAAAGTTTGATTATAACTCTAATGGAGTTTGTGAGAAATTATAACCACACGAAGTGGTAAAATCTCTATATCCTGCCATGATTAAATTCATGTATGATTGTGGACGTGACAAAGAATTCCGTCCCATTGAATTTGCTCCATTCCCTTTAGAGAATGTGGAAGCAGTATATGATAAGTCTGAAAGAAGACTAATTACCATGAAGGTATCAATGAATGTGGACGTGACAAAGAATTCCGTCCAATTGAATTTGCTCCATTCCCTTTAGAGAATGTGGTAGCAGCTTGTGTAAAGCACATGATTTTGATCCATTCCCTGAAGTGAATGTGATAATTGTAATAGAGCCCGTAAGTATGAACACGCTCTTGATGTAATTGTGTCATATGAAAAGAAAGTTCGTTGCCCTCGAAATTTCGGGCAAGAACTATATGACATGGGTGTTGGATGATGAAATCCACTTAGATGCTATGGGTCTTGGAGACGCCATTAAAGACAGAAATAGTGCATCCACCCAAAACTATGCTAAGGCCTTGATTTTCTTGCGCCATCACCTTGATGAAGGTTTGAAACTATGCTAAGGCCTTGATTTTCTTGCGCCATTACCTTAATGAAGGTTTGAAACTGTATGAAGGCCTTGATTTTCTTGCGCCATCACTTTGATGAAAGTTTGAAGATTGAATATCTCAACATCAAGGATTCACCCATCTTGTGGAAAGGCTTAAAGAAGAGAGATGACAACATGAAGTTGGTCACTCTGCCACAAGCACGATACAATAAGAATCCAAAAGCAAATAGTTTATAAACTATATATTATCGTTGCAGTGGAAACGGGCACTGGTCAAAGGATTGCATGGTTGACCTTTACCAAGCATCTCGAAAGAGTAAACGCCCTGAAACGAATTTTTTCTCTGACGACAACTTTGACATCACCCACTTGGATGTGGCAGACTTCTTTGAGCAACCCGAGGGGAAAATAGACCACCTAATCGGCGATGGGACCATGATGAAAGAAGATGGAGTTATTTGATTTTGTTCTACTTATTTGTATTAGTTAGTGAATAATCTAATAGTCATTAGTATTAGCTCGTAGTAGCTAGTTCATGATGCAATGTTAGCAGTAGTTCTTTAGAATATCTTCAATATGCTCAAATATCAATAAAACTTTTATTTTCCAGTGGGGGTAATCGACTAGCCTGAAAAACTAGTCGATTATCAACTATTTTCGTATTAAAGTTGAAAAACAATTGATCAACAATCGATTGTCGTTGACTAACAATCGATTGTCTTGAAACAGTGGGGTCTGGAAATTTTCAAAAATCATCCACAATCGATTGTCGTTGACTAACAATCGATTGTGCTGAAACAGGTCTGGAATTTTTCAAAAATTAACCACAATCGATTGTCTTTGTCTAACAATCGATTGTCTTAAAACAGTGAGGTCTGGAATTTTTCAAAAATGACCAATAATCGATTGTCTATATCTAACAATCGATTGTCTTAAACAGTGTGATCTGAAGTTTTTCAAAAATAACAAATAATCGATTGTGTGTGCTTAACAATCGATTGTCTATGTTCAAACAATCGATTGTGTGTGTTTAATAATCGATTGTCTTATGAAAAACGCTGAATTTTCAAACTGCAAAGTAATCAATTATGGATAACATATCTGATTTTGTTAGTCAACTGTTAGCAGCAGATTTTGAAAATATTATGTGACACAAACGAATTGAAGTTGTTTATTCTCATGTTCGTATATTTCAAACCATGAGAAGTAAATTGATTGAAGGCTCCAGAAGAGCAACTGTAACTCTGCCCAAAGGCATGACGTTTATCTTAGAGAATGCAATATTCTCATCCAAGTCTAAGAAGAACTTGTTGAGTTTTAATGATATCAATGTTCTCCTCCAAGTTTAAAAGGAACTTGTTGAGTTTTGAGAATCCATTTTAGAGAATGCAATGTTCTCCTCCAAGTCAAAAAGGAACTTGTTGAGTTTTAAAGATATCATTCAAAATGGATATCATATTGAGACAATAGATGAGAATAATCTTGAATTCTTCATGAAAACGAGGCTGCCCACTTTGGTTTGGGTTCACGCCATTTTGCATGCAGCAATGCTAGTTTGTCGGCTGCCCACTTTGGTTTGGGTTCACGCCATTTTGCATGCAGCAATGCTAGTTTATCGGCTGCCCACTTTGGTTTGGGTTCACGCCATTTTTCATGCAGTAATACTAGTTCGTCGGCTGCCCACTTCGGTTTGGGGACACGCCATTTTGCATACAGCAATGCTAGTTCGTCTCTGACTGACGAATTGACACAAATATTCCCTGTTGCAATTGGTTTTGGGTCATGAACCCAATATATCCCATTTAAGAATTTTTAGATGCGCAGTATATGTGCCTTTAGCACCGCCATCCCGCACCAAAATGGGTTTGCAAAGAAGGTTAGGAATATATGTTGAGTTTGAATCGTCCTCCATTATTCGCTACCTCGAAACATTGACAGGAGATTTGTTCACTGCACGATTTGCAGACTGTCAATTTGATGAGACACTTTTCCCAAAATTAGGGGGAGAAGTTGGTGAAACCAAACGGGAAATTTTGTGGAAAAATGCATCATTATCTCATCCTGATCCACATACCTCTATTTGAAAGAAAGAGGCACAAAAGATTATCCATTTGCAAAGAATAGCAAATCAAATGCCTGAAGCATTTATAGATTTGAAAAGGATAACAAAATCACATATCCTCGAAGTGAATGTGATCCACAAATACATATTCAATGTTGGAAGAATATGAACATGAAATTGGTATTGAATATACCACACTCACTCCTAGAAGGAGGCTTGAGATAATACCACCCTCACCCCTAGAAGGAGGTTTGAGATGATATATGGCACGAATGATCGTTGGTCGCGTACCTATTGTACGCCAAAGTATTTTGGAAAGATGACCATTAAAAGACAACGATAATGCAAGAAACATATCTTGCATATAAGTTCGACATGACCATAATGGTATAACTTTCTCTTTAAGAAAGATATTCACCACATGAATGTTGATGAATCTGTGGTAGTACAAAATTAATTGAGAGCTCTCGAAGAGCCAATTATTACTATGTTGGAGAAACACAATTGAGTATTGTGCTGTAGTAAGTCTCAAAGAAACTTATTCAGTTTCCAAAGTACACGTGAAAGCGATTGATTCTATTGAGACTATAAATAAAGGAAGGCTTTGATTCTCCTATTACTACAACTCGTAGCGGGGTAATTTGTATATGAGAAGCTACCCGCTTTGTTCTCCAATTTGTACTACACAAAAGAAAGAATGCCACAATAAAGTGGATATCTATTGGTATAAAAACCCATGTCATAATAAACCTGAAGTTTATTAAGTGCACATGTCATGGTGTAAATTTGAAGTTTACCAATATTGATAATTTATTCAGTTGACATTCGTGTTAGCCATCTCATTTTAAGTATGATGTGCAAATTCACATAGGTGAATATCAAAGAACTAGAAAGTTCTTTAAGAATTCTCTTGTATCACTTGTTCTCATTAATGAACTGACCAACTAAAGAATTCGGGTTGATGCCCATAAATTCTGGAAATATCAAAGGTGAATATGGGCCCATTCACCTGCCATGTATACCACATATGATGCATCTATGATATGGTTACATGCGCAATTGTTATTAACCCGCAGCCTGGCCGGTACTTGCGAGGTAAATCGCTCAGTAATCTAACTTCGAGCATAATTTCCAGATTCTCTACTCAAGACAGTTCATCTTGATAAGTTGGTTTATATCAAAGTTGGTTTAGCAAGATAATTATTGAGTGCTTCCACTTAATAGCTAAACTGTTTCTTATGAGAACAAAGTTATATATATCAGTTTGATATACGTTGTATACGAGAGTATATTCTCCCCTCACAAGTGGTTCAAGGTCAGGAACCAAATAATTTCATCTTATTATTAATGTGCCGTGTATATTGACATGATAATGCACAAAGATGATTTCCCAAAATTGAGGAAACAAGTTAGCTTTACTAACATGAGGGGGAGACATGATAAACACTTGAGAAAAGGTTACATGGGATGAATTATCATTTGTATATGTATATCCCCGAATATCATGATATGAACCTGAAGTTCATAAAAGGGATAATTCAATTGCAACATATTGCAAAAGCATGCTATACGTATTTGCTGACCCAAAGAAAGTAACTAAATGGAAGAGATACAATTCAAGAAGAATTGATTCCATATGAAAGACATGTAGTTTTGAACCTATAGTTCAAATGCTTGAAAGTATAAAGTCAAAGGTATGTATAGTCAGTTTTCGATATCTTATTTGTTTAGCATGACATGAAAACTTGATATGCAGCTAAAGTCTATTATGCGACTTATATGACTTAACTTGAAAGATTTAAGTTGCTTGAAGCATATGCAATTCTTGGTCCTGAAGTACCGCATCCTAAGTACAATTTGTGTACATATGAATCTTGCCATAACTATAAGCATGATGGATTTGAGAATGCATCTATGGAGATATTGAAGAGCTATTCCACGACATTATATGAAGATGTTTATATCTATCAAGAATGATGATTTCAAGGTGCGGAATATTTATTCAAGTCAATATGGTTGATTTATTCATCAAGCATCTACCAAAGATCGTTTTGAAGATGATGCACAAGATTGGAATGCAAATGCTCAAGGATATAAATCGATGTACTCATTAGGGGGAGTCAATGCGCGTTGCACTCTTTTTCCCTTACAAGGTTTTGTCCCACTGGGTTTTCCTTGCAAGGTTTTTAACGAGGCAACCAATAGGCGCATATTCAAACATGTGTACTCTTTTTCCTTACTTTAGTTTTTCCCATTGGGTTTTGGTTTTAAGGTTTTATGAGGCACATCATTGAATAGACATTCAAGGGGGAGTGTTATAAATAGAAGATTCTTACACTTCTATTTAAGGTGAATGTCTTTAATGTATTTAATTAGAGAGATTTTAGAGTTCTATTAGTGGTAGCTAAATCTTCCTCTCCCCTATAAATAGAGGTGCCCCCTACCATTGTAAATCATCCCTTGAGACCCCTCTCAACTCAATAAGAAGAACTCTCTCTACTCTTCTCTCTATTGCTATTGTTCTTGCATTATTGTTCTTGTCTTTACTTTAGTTTATAACACTTGTTTTATACGTACATAATATACTAGTAGATGAAAAAAAGGAGAAAAACACATAATATGATGCTCGAGAAAAATGAATTGTTATTCTATGTTGTTCGTGAGAGCAATATTCCTCTCTATAATTTAGACTGCAAACTCTTCATTGTAATTCGTGTTTCTATACATTTTTTATTCAAATTTCACCAAATGCCTTCTCCTTTTATTCTTCCCCTTCTCTTGGGAACCATCCCACTCGAGAGGAAAAATGAAATGTGCAATAGAACTTGTAACAAAGAATCAAACAACTCGAGCGAAGACATTTAAAGTATCTTGTGCACCAGGCCACAATAGTAACAGTAAACTGTTCTAAGGCTTGAAAAAGGAAAATTCACGAATTTGGTTAATGATGATGTTTGAGAAGGAAAGGAAACTAAGCAATCGAAATCAACTGCGGCCAACTGAAGAATTAGTTTCACCCATGCCATTCTTCTAACCTACCTAATCTTTGAAATGGGCTGAGTTCCTAGGTTACAATTAATTGAGACAAGAAAGCAAAACTCTTACCAGCTTTCCTATCCAAAAAGAGTCAAACTTAGACCGAGTTCAACATTGAATTATTGGAGCTATGATGCCTGGACTCGGATACTTGATTACATACAGATAGTATATATTTTTTTTTAAAGTACTTAACCTTGGGTAAAACGAGAAGGGGAAGGGGCCAAAGAACTAAGTTTACACCTAAAACTTCCGCCATACCATTATTAGACTTCAATGTTGTACTTGATACATATATTTAGTATGGATGTGTGTGATTACTTGATTAGGTTACGCCCAGTTTTCTGCAACTCTAACTTAAAGAATCTTAAATAAAATTACTCAGGTTCATGTTACAATTACATCAATGCGTACGGAAGTACGTTAAACCACACAAGTTACTCCAAGTGAAATTAATTTCTAAATTCTAATAGGTCCATCCAATATGGGAATATTTGCACATATCTAGAACAAAGGAGAAAATAAAGTGTTTGCTTTGTCATCTTCTTCTTTTTTACCCCCCTCTTTTAATCTTTTCTATCCATATCCTTAGCATGCAGCCGCATAAGGCACGGGAGCACAATTGGAATCATAACGATAGACAAACAGGTAACAAAGTGAAAAAGGTTACCTTCACCTTTTTTGCTTACGGAATACGAACTTTATACTATAAAGCTCACTCTGGGGAAAGGTAAATCCATCTGTGCCTTCTTTAAGTGAAAATTTGGAAATACAGAAAAATCATCAAATGCCTCGTAATAAAGGAACATATAATTAATATAGAAATAAATGCAACGAAAGCATAGCAATAATGAAACTCATTTTCCACTCAAAATGTACACAACATGGCACATAATCTTCTCAACACGAACAGAAATAAGAGGTAATATTATAAAATCATATCCAACTACTACTTTTATTTTATTATTTTGCTACTAAGTTTCATATGAAAGTTCCAGATATTCATATACCTTAATTGAACAGCTTCAAGAATTACACTGATTAACCTTGACAGGAACGACCTTAGCAGCTTCTTGAGTTCTCATATCGGAGCTAACCACCGCTTGCGGCGGCATTGCTTGGTACTGAGGTTGTTGTGGTGGTGGAGCCATGACGCCACCTTGTGGAGGATAGTACATCTGTCTCCCTACTCCGCCGTCGTACACCATCTGCGTGTATCCCCCTGCATCTGCTACTCCAACTCCCATTGTAGTTGCTGGTCTCACCATC
Organism: Nicotiana benthamiana; assembly: GCA_034376525.1. NCBI lineage: Eukaryota > Viridiplantae > Streptophyta > Magnoliopsida > Solanales > Solanaceae > Nicotiana > Nicotiana benthamiana. Next base: position 155,422,379 of record CM067339.1, read on the forward strand.
CCATATCCTTCGGAATATCCAGCCACTTTAGGTCCTCCCTGAGATGGCAGAGTTGCTGCTACTGTCGGCACCGCTTGTGGTACACTAGGCATTACATTGTAAACGGGCTGATGATCCCTATAAGGCTCCTGCTGTGGCATCCTCTGAACGGCGTAGTAACCTTGACCCGGCGGTCCAGCCATTGGCCTCACAAATTGCGGGTGCTGGTGCTGGTGATATGCTCCAGCGGGTGCTTGAATCATGTAAACCGGCTGTTCTGTACCGAGACTGTTCGCCGGATGTACTCCTCCAGGGACTTGCTTTTCCTGCCAATATCCTACCTGTGCAGGTACTGTTCCTGGCACTGTTGCTGCAGGAGCTATTTTCTCCGGTACCTTTTGAACATAATAGTCATGACCTCCGGTGAAAGCCGCTGCCAGATTATCGTCGCTTTTCCGAAGATACATATTTTGTTGCTCTTCCAGATGTAACCTCTGCAGATCCTGAATGTGTTTCTGGATCGGATCAGTCCCGATCATCCTATCATCCACGACATGGACCGGAATCTCCGGTTCCTTAATAACTTGCTCAACGACCGGATCTCTTAGCTTGACATGTGGAGGTACCATTCCCTTCTCCGAACCAAATAAAAAATCAGCGCTTCCAGCCGGCGACACAACAGCTCCCGCCGGAGACGCATGAATCGGGCCAGAATTCAACGCATCAACAAACCTCTCCTTCTCCGATTTCGAATCCTCCGAACCAAAACTCCGACTCTGAGGTGCTCCACTTCCGACGCTCGACGGTGGATTCGCCGGAAATAGAAACAACCTCAACCTAGCTGGTTTAGGCGAAGCTCTATAAAGACGATCATACTCATGCATCATGTGTTCGAGATCATCATCATTAGTAACCGAAATCAAGGCATCAAGGTCCTCACCTGGAAGCTGATACTTAAATGACACAGTATCAGAGTCACAAATAGCAGCAAGCTTAGAAATAATCAGGGGAAACTTAGTATTCCGATCAACGGACAGTATTTTGGTTTCGCCGCCGATGTAAGCAAGCTGGTTATCATGAGGCCTAGGGTGAATTTTACCTCCATAGCTGCACATGAATTTGACCTTGTAATTAGGGATTTGATTTGGATCTTCCCATGAGGCAGTGTTATCGAAATCGATTTCACGGGAACGGGGAGAGGAATCGCCGGATTCAGGATAAGAAGTGTAGGAGTAGTTCTCCATCGGCGCAATTTAGCGGAGAGAGGGAGAATATTTTTGTTTTTGGGGTGCAACTGTTTTTTGGGGGGTTTGAAAAGTGAGTCAGTCCATTTGATTTGAGACTCTGAAAATGGAGGAGGCGGTGAAGAAGATTGGGGATTTTAACTTGCCTTGGGAGAGGGTTTTTTATTCTCACCCGTCACTTTACGGAAACTCTGTGCAACTTTGTGCGATTGAGTAGAAATTTACCCAAGTAACACGAACTCATTTTATATTTATAGTCAATAAGCACGAAATATGGAAAATCTTTGGCTATGTCAATTTAATCCCCATCTCCGATGGTTTTGTACAAAAGCAACCATTTCATTCTACGACCAGGGTAAATATGTAAAAAAAGTTTAAATATATTATTTGTTATACTTTGAATTTAAATAGACCTCGCTATAATATTATTAATTTAGATATACATTCTCCTGTTAAGTTTTGTACAATATAAATATTCAATATTACGTGCCACATATATTTTATGAAATGGATGCCACATGGAATGTCATCTCAGTATTCCTAATCCATATATAAAAGATTGGTATTTAAATATAATTTTGTTTATGGTAGGGGTAATGGTGGCAATAGTAATGGGGAAAAAAATTTTAGTGGTGAAAAAAAAAATATGAGGGGTAAAATAGGTTAGGAGCACTGAGTTAGCAAGCCATGTGGACCTCATCAAATGTAAGTAACACGTAGGATTTGATGGCCACTTTAGACAAACATAATAGAAAATAGGTATATTTGAACCAATAGCATAACGACAGGAGTATAGTTGAACTTAGAGTATAACGAAATATATATATATATATATATATATATATATATATATATATATATATATATATATATATATATACCTTTTATGCTAGTATAAGGTATATTTGACTCTTATCCGTTGATTAAATGTACATTATCCAATATATGTACTATTAATGACTTATTGAGTAAGTCTCTCATAATGTTAGGTCAAAATTAAAATAGAAAAAAAAAATATTCGAGGTTACGCTTAGATTTGTTGACAGTTGATACACGAAAAAAAATGAGTTTTTGAAGAAGAAGAGCTGAAAATGATTTTGAAAGTTGAAATTGTGTTTGGACATATATTTTATTTTAGAATTTTACGAGTAGAAAAATTCAAAAACTACATTAGAGTTGTGCTCTGGATTTGAAAATTTAGGCCCCATTTGGCCATACATTTTGGCAACGTTTTTTCAAATCTTTTTTGAAAATATTATTTTTTTCATAGATTAATGATCTATTCTTGAAAATTTTCTGAAATTATTTTTCAAGTTTCCAAAATTTAGTATAGGGTAGATTTTGGGTGAAACTTGTTCTCCCACTCACAAAACTTAAATTTTTTTCAAGTAAAATACATATCCAAACATAATTTCAACTTCCAAATATTATTTTTCAAAATTAATTCAAAATTTTTAACTAAATCTATGTCCAAACACTAGCTTAATTATTTGCAAAAAAATTAGTTAAAATCTATAAACAAACAGATATTTAAAAATAAAATTTGAGAAAAAGCTCCCAAATTTTATGGCAAAATTGAAGCTTAGAAATTAGAAGGGAGTAATTTAAAATTGAAATTAAATTTGACATTTGACACCATTTTATTTTTATACAGCATTCACAACTTTGAAGAATACAATTCATTATACTGTTAAGTTTTTAACTTTCATGTAATGTTTTTATCTATAAAAAAAAACTAACTTTTCAGCTAGTATTTATTCATTTATGTAATTTAGTTCATTCACATCGTGAATATGAGTTGTCTTTTTTATTTCCTTTGTTTCCATGTTTCTATTTCAATTTTCAACACATTAGCGTATATTTTTTTTCGTGACACTATATTGAAAATAGTATTGCTAGTCTGCCGTGTAGACCGTGGCACTTCACATTAAAATTATGACATGATATATGTTACACGGCGTCTTTTTGAGATTTTTTAGAAGGATAATGTAAGGCTAAGCAATTAATGTCAGTACAGTTACTATCCGCCAACTGAGGTCCCCTCCGTACACTAGACTAAATTATCGGTGTCGTACGGGAAAACCAATGTCAAGCGCAATTGAGTGAACAAAAATGAGAATTGAGAATGAAAGAAAGCTTGATTGCATCAATGAAAGCTATTACAAAAAAAATAAGGCGATGTCGAGGGGGAGAAACACCAATACAGATAATTGTTGCTTGCTAGAAATTTTTGATTGCTTAATCCCCCTAATAATAATTTTAAAAAATAATCCAAAACTACAAGACTAGACTTGAATATGCTAGAAAATATAATAGAAGTACTTGAAATAAAACTACACTATTTACAATGAAAATGAGTTAGTTTTTTATGAGGCAGCAACAGGTGCGTTTTCAGCAGCATTGTCTTTGGCATCATGGTCTGCGCGCGCGACGTTGTTGGAATCTGCTTGCGGCTTGGCGCTGGCGAGGGATATCGGTAGGGTGACAGAGGCACCTGTGCGCTTGTCACTTGGCGGCCAAGACCACGGGGCCCTCCGTGGTGCTAGGCATTGGGAGGCTTGCTAGGACGCCACTGGGCGTGCTCAAAGGGTTATGGGACATGGCTGGAAAGTCGTCCATGACATTCTTCCCCACCTGAGTTGGCGACGTCCTCGACGCCTTACTTACAAAATAATCTTTAATGAGGCTCTTGTAGGCTTTGAGGTTTGTTCCCTTCTCCCAAGTATTCTCTTCTGCATCACAGCCCTGCCATTTCACCAAGAACTCTTGGTGATCTTTCCTTGAGGCTTACTCTATCATCAAGGATAGCTTCAACATGCTTTTTTTGGTTGAATTGGAACCTCGAATACTTTGTACTGTAAGCTGACTCCTTGAAGGATCCTCCGAGTCTTCCCGAAAAGGTTTCAGGAGACTGATATGGAAGACAGGATGAATTTTTCATCAAGCTAGGGTATCCACCTGGTATGCGACTTTCCCAATGAGCCTTTAATGGATAAGGGTCCAATGTATTTTTATAATAGGCGAGGGTCATGGACCCCCGCAAATAAGTATCGCTTTGGGATTTTGACCATCACTTTGTCTCCTACTTGATATTCAACAAAGCGACGATTCTAATCAGCATGTCTCTTCATCCGCTTTTAAGCTTTGACAAGATAACTCCACACTATCTCCAGATTTTGCTTCCACTTGTTTGGGAATCTAGGCAGCTCGAGGAGACTTAGCCATGTTTGGTGCATTCACAGTGTGTCGGAACAGCAGTTGTTGTCCGGTAACAATTTCAAAAGCACTTTTCTTCGTACTAGAGCTCTTTTGTGAATTGAAACATAGTTGGGCATCATCCAGAAGCTTCACCCAATTCTTTTACGATCTGGTTACAAAGTGATGGAGATATTCCTCCAACATACCATTGAACCGCTCCATTTGGCCATCGGATTGTGGATGAAAACTGACCCCAGGCACTTAAAGAGTTAGGTCCAAAAGTTGCTAGTGAAGCGTGAGTCGTGATCACTAACAATGTATTTGGGTAGGCCTTAATATTTAACGACATGAGAGACTATTAAAGAAATATATATGTAAAGATTTTTTGCTGGATTTTTACAATTGAGCATAATGTGTCGAATATGGTATCTCTTGGAAAATGAATTAGACATAGATAAAATAAGATTAAACTTACAGAACAATTGGTGTTTTAGAACTTCTATGAACCAAGAATTCTTTTGTAAATTTAGTGTCGTATCTATCACATTATACCCGCATACACTTTATTGTTTAACGCGGTTTTGCGCTACTAGGCCATGTGCACGCCTGGTTTTTATGAGTGCTCTGGAAACTCTTTGCCATAAATTTTATAGGAGCGGCCCCACTCCGCACTCATATAAGTCCATCCATCAAGTGTATTCTGCAGCACAATACATTACCTATAAAAGGCTATGAATTTTTAGATTAATAGTTTAATAACTCAGCTTCTCATCCATTGAAATCTTGCACTATATACACGCATACACCATAGGAAGTGATATAATTTAATAGTGCATATTTGATCAACTAATGACTTGTTATTACCCATATGAACTTACTTCATGAGATTTCAAATCACATAGATTGGGTTACCATCATAGTTAATATAACTCAAATTGGCAAAAGTCCAATTCCCCTCGATATTTCAGATATTAATTTTCTTCCCAAAGGTTTAGTCAGAGGATCGGCCAAATTTACTTCTGACTTCGCATAATCTATGGAATAATTCCATCTCGCAGCAGCAGCTTTATCATATTATGTCTTGATCAGATATGCCTACTCTTCCTATTAAAGGATTTATTTTTGGCAATGGCTATTGCAGCTTGGCAATCACAATGCATCGACACAGAAGGTGTCGGTTTAATTCCTATTGGAATACTCGCCAAAAGGTTCTTTAACCACTCGGCCTCATTGCCAGCTAATTTTAATGTCACAAACTCAGATTTCATGGTAGATCTAGCCATCATAGTTTGTTTAGATGATTTCCATGCCACGACACCTCCACCGAGGGTGAACACATAACCACTAGTGGATTTTGTCTCATCTGAATTAGAGATTCAGTTAGCATCACTGTATCCTTCTAGTACAGTGGGAAATCCACTATATTTAATACCATAGTTCATGGTACCTCTTAAATATTTCATTTTCTTACTAATGAATTCCAGTGATCATGACTTAGGGTTTTGGGTATATCTACTCAATCTACACACATCATATGCAATGTCAGGTCTAGTAAAATTCATCAAATGTATTAGAATACCAGTAACTTGAGCATATTTATTTTGCTCTACAACATCTCCATTATTCTTTTTTAATTGACTACTAGCATCAAGTGCTTACAGGTACCACATTAAAAGTATCAAAATTTTTAAGAATTCGTTCAACATAATGTTATTGATTCAATATCAAACTATTGCCATCTATTATAATTTTCATGCCTAAAATAACACTAGCTTTCCCATGTCTTTAATCTCAAAATTAGAAGACAAGAAAAATTTTGTTTTATGTAACAAATCAAGGCTAGAACAAAAAATAAGTATGTCATCCACATAAAGACAAATAATAACACATGTACCATCTACACATTTTTATAAACACATTTATCTGCTTCAGTTGATGAAAAATCATCATTAATCAATACTTGATCAAATTTTTCATACCAATGTTTAGGTGTTTGTTTTAGACCATATAAATTTTTTAGCAATTTATATACTTTGTTTTTTTGGCCAGACACTATACAACCCTCAGGTTGCTCCACGTAAATTTTTTCTTCCAAATCACCATTTTAAAATACAGTTTTAACATCCATTTAGTGAATAAAAAGTTTATACATAGAAGCCAAGGCAAGTAAAACATAAATCGAGGAAATTTTAGTTACAGGAGCATAAGTATAAAAAATAATTAATATTTTATTTTTGGGTAAAACCTTTTGCAATAAGTCTAGTTTTGTATGTATCAATGGAACCGTCCGGATTAAGTTTCTTCTTAAAAATCTACTTACAACCAATGTGTTTAACTCTTGGAGGTAAATCAACTAAAATCCAAGTTTTATTTTGTAAAATTAAATTTAATTCTATATCAATAGTTTCTTTTCAAAATGAAGCATCACACGAAGAAATAACTTCAGAATATGTTAAAAGGATCATTATCCACAAGATAAGTATAAAAATCATTACCATAATATTTTTCTTTCCTTGATATTTTGCTTCTTCTTAAATCCTCACTTTCAAAATCATTTTGAATAATTGAAATACATGAAATATCATCACTTGGAATAATAGGAGCATCAAAAAATTTCTCAAATTTTAAAGGAAAAATATTTTCAAAAAATTCTGCATTTTTTGTTTCAACAATACTACTATTTTCAGGTACATCACTTTTGACTACTAAAAATCTGTATGCTGCACTGCTTTCTGCATACCCAATAAACATAAAATAAGATATTTTAGATCCTATTTTTTTTCTTAGGATCAGACAACATAACGTTAGCAAGGCACCCCCACACTTTCAAATATTTCAAATTCGGTGGATAGTCCTTCCACAACTCATAAGGAGTTTTACCGGTTTTCTTATAAGGAATTCTATTTTGTAAATGACAAGAAAATAAAACGACTTCACCCCAAAGATTATCTGGAACACTAGAACTAACTAGCAAGCTATTCATCATTTCCTTTAAGACCCTATTTTTTCTTTCCACTACACCATTTAGTTGTGAAAAATATAGCGGAGTTATCTCGTGAATTATGCTTCTTTCTCACAATAATCATTCAACAAAATAAATTCACCACCTCTATCAGATCTAACTCTTTTTTAGATTTATAAATTAAAAACTTATCAAAAGCTTCATCTTTATTTCTCAATAAATAGACTTTTGTATATCTAGAAAAATCGTCTATAAAAGTCACATAATATTTTTTTCCTCCCCTAGTCATAGTTTGTTTCAAGTCTCCTAAACCAGTATGAATTAAACTTAATAATTCAGATTCTCTAAATACTGAAGCACATTATTTCTTAGTTTGTTTAACTTCTGCACAAACTTCATACTTATCAATATTCGAAAAATTAATATTTGAAATAAGATCTTCAGAATGCATTTCTTAGTATAAGATAAACTAACATGTCATAATCTAGCATGCCACAAATTAAAATAATCAATCAAGTAAGCAGAAGTACAAGCATTTTCATTAATAATATTGAGTACAAACAAGCATGGCTATAATAACCCTTGCCAACAAAATTATTATTCTTGGTCAACACGACCTTATCATATTCAAAAGAAACTTAATGCCACTTTTCCTAATAATCCCACATTAGAACAAATTGGCTCTGATACTAGGAACATAAACACATCATTCAATGCCAAAATTTTGTTAGATGTGAGTTTGAGAAGAACTTTACTTTTTTCAAGAACTGGAGTAGTCCTTGAGTCGCCAAGATATACAACTTCTTCTCCTTCCTCAACGTGGGTGTAAGACAAAGTCTTTTTTGTTAGCACGTATGTGCCTAGTGGCACCAAAAGCAACACCCAATCTTTTACATTGGCCACAAGGTTCACTTGGGAAACAACTGCATCAATTATGTCAATCCGCTTTGGCTTCAGTTAAATATACTTTAGCCTTAGCGGGATTGTTATTTCCAACCCTCTTCCGGCATTAAACACATGATGGTCAGTTTGTCACACACAAAGCAGTTATCTTTTTTCTTGAGGGTTTGATTGTTGGTTTTGGGGTTATAACCATCTCATTTATCATACCTGTTATTTGATTATTCTACCGCTTATTGTTCTCCACCAGGTTGGCTTTTGTAGCAATCTCCTTTCCTTTGTCAGCAACAGCTTGCTTGCGATTTGTATTTTCAATTATAATGTGCTTGACCAAGTCCTTCAACGACAATTGCTTGTGTTTGTATTTCAATTATTTTTTGTAATCACTCCAAGATTTAGGAAGTTTTTCTATAAGTATACTAGCAACAACTGTTCGGGTAGAGAAATATCTTCAAATTTGAGATCTTCAATCAACTTGTGATATTCGTTAATTTGTGCAGTTATGTCCTTGTTCTCCGTCATCTCCCACTTGTAGTAGTTTCCAATTACGAACTTTTATTTAGTAGTATCTTCAGCAGTGTACTTTATTATCATTGACTCCCAGATTTCTTTTGCCTCTTTGTAGGAACATAGACATCGAACAATTCGTTAGAAAGAGTAGAAATTATAGTATGTCTACATACCTTATTAGCATGAACCTATTGATTTATCCAATTGAAAGTTGCTTCAGTTGGCTTAGGATCAATAAGTGCAAAGCAACTCTATGCATATCCAAAATAGAATGCACCCGTTCCTGCCAACGCTTAAGATTATCTCCATCAAAAAATAATTTTTGATATATCAGGAAAATGTTTGGCATAGGTAATTGGTGATGGAACAACAACAGAAACAGTTGTTGCAGCAGGTATAGTAGCATCAACAACAATATTAGTAGCGTTATTCTCCATAATAACTACGTGAAAATATCCTTAAAATTTTTGGAAAAATTGGATGATTATGGAGAATAAAAAGTTTAGCTTGAGGCATGTCAAGGACACTGTCCTTAAGGATATCTCGCCCACACAAAGATGAATAATATTAGGCATATTCCTCAAAATTCAACAAGCTTTTCTAGTATAATTAGGAGCAAAAACAATAAAAATTTATGAAAAGAAAAATCAGCACTAAGAAAAAGAGAGAAAAGTTTTTCTTTTATATGTATATTCTACAAGATGAAAACACAAATATATATATACCCCAAAGACAAATGGACTATCTCGTAGGTCTGGTAGGTAATGTTCCAGTCATAATGATTTTTTAAAAAGTACAATGGCTATTACAAACGTTTTCATAATCAAATTGAAAACGTTTTGAAATATTAATACCATTAAGACTAAATATTCAGGAACTTTTGAACAAAATAACATTCACTTTTGAAAAACTCTTAAGGTTTTCCTAACAAAACATTAAAACCATTTAAAGCTATACAATGATAACTTCAAACCTCGCAGATATAGATAGTCAATATTAGCTTTATTACTTTAAAAATTGTATTGTATAATTTGTTACAAACAATAAGAGTAATTTATATATTAAAGAGCAATTAATATTATATCAAGGAATGAATATAGACATAATTTGAATATTTCTTTTTGAGATATTAAAAATACTATTTTTTCCAATAAAATAATAGGTGATCTTTCTTTTATCCACCTAAGTCTTGGTCGAATTAGATAATAGATCAAATGGTTAAGGTTATACACTAAGTAGAATTAAACCGTCTTAAAATTATCAATTTGTAATAACGGGAATCTAGGATGAAATGGTTGTTAAGGTTGTACGCTAACTAGGATACAACGGTTGTAAAACAAAATTGAATACGGAAAAAGTTTGTCAATTGTGCTTTACCAACTAAGTTGAAAAATCATGGACAAGAGACAACAGGGTAGTACGAGAGCCAATGGTATCAACTGGGATTTTGACTAATGAAAGATTGGTGAAGTTACAAATTCCAAGAACTCTGAGAAATTTTGATTGAATCATGATAAGTAAAATTTTAAAAGCTAAACAGCCAAATAGGCAATGCCAAATGGAAAGAGAAGCTTGAAATGGATTATGTCAAACCTAAACTCGATGAAGTTGAATATAGCACCTGGCACATGGTTGTTCGATATCTTCTTCTACAGGAAAATGACCTCTGATATAGATGTGAATTGACATGACAAAATCATAGAGTTAACTAATCTACTTTTATTATTTTTCCACCTTTCACTCATACTTTGCTCAATGGCGAAGTCTCTGAATATTTTATATTTATGTGACTGCAACTAGGAAATCCTATCATGCCATGCCATGATTGTTATCGTGGTATAAGATATATAGACCATTATTTAATAGATAATTCAATAATTAAGAAGACATAATTTTAGTCTCAGTGCTCTTATTATTACAATTATTTGATTATGCATTTCCTTGCTCTCTTGTTCGTTATGTGAAAAATAAATAGTACTCTATATTATAATTTCGATTTACCTCTGCTATATACAGATTGTATGAGTCCAAATTTGGAAACCACGACAGTAACCAAGTAAGATGAAGAACGAGGTTATCATGATGCAACGTCTGATGGTTGTCGTGCCAAAGGACGACGACCAAGAGCGGTCAATCGAAATGAGATGTTAACGTTAGCTTAAATTTAGGGAGAGACAATTAAAATATCCTTTTCGAATATTCCTTATATTGTACATTTTAGGGTTTCTTGGGAGATTGTCCCTTATAAATAGGAAGAGTTAATGAAAAAAAGGAAATCCGAAGAAGAGAAAAAAGAACACTTTGTAAAAGAATCATATGGGAGTATATACTAAAGTAGCCTTATCATTGATTGCATAACTCAAGTATACTTCCTTGTTCTATATTGACAAGATCCAAAAATTTATCAATCATCTCATATCTCTTTTCTTTTCGCGCTATTATCAAGGAAAGAGGCTTTCCGAAAGATCTCAATAATTGGGTAACAACTTCCTTGATTATGCCGATCGCATTTACTTAGATTGATTGAGCGTTTATGTTGTTGCATTTATGAGCATTTAATCGACTCAAACATGTTAATTAACGTCTTTCATCTTGTCTATTTTATCTATGATTTGGTCTAGATTTATTATCCTTAACTAAGATTCACTCCTTTTCTCATCGTTAATTGATTTAGTGAAAAGTTTTACTACTTTTTGGTCAAACAAATTAGCGCCATATGTGGGGAGTTCTTTAGTTAATATTTTAGTTTCATCTAGATCGTAAAAATGGATAGCCAAATTTTCCTAGCTTTCATAAACTAACAATGGCAGGAAAAGGAGATGCAAGGTTAAAAGCGATAGAGGGTGTCACAACCAACATCCTGGACGCCATCAATGAAGACGGCAGGGAAGACAATGAAAATGCGACACCAAATGCAACACCTAGGAGAGATGCTTCGCCTCTCCCATGCGAAAGCGTAACTGCTTCACGTGAAAAGGAAGCCTCCACATCTACAACATGAGAGGCACCACTGACGGTAAAAAGACTACTGGAAGAATGGCTAACAAACACTCTGAATAACATACTTGATAAACCTGCTCAAAGGGAGAATAGAGACACTGCACACGTAGATGCCACGATAATCACGAGCGAACAATATGCCCTCTGAACAGGTAACACTCATACCACTGTTAACACAGGTAGTGACGCACTCGCAGCCATTATAAGGAAAATGGAAGAAATAAAAAATGAGAATAAGGCACTCTGTGACTAGATGACGGAGCACTAAGAAAGGGTCGATAAAAAACCAGGCGCTCCAAAGTTGTTACCAAAACGGTACGTTGGCCGATTCAATGAGCAACCACACAATAAGGAAGCATGCCTCCACACTATACCTAAAACCTTTAAAATGCCATCATACCTGAAAATATTCGACGGTACTACAGACCTGGAAGATCATATCATCCACTACGTCACATCCATAAAAGGAATCGACCTTTCGAAACAACAAGTACCATCAATGTTAGTGGAAAAATTTGACAAAACCATAATAAGGAGAGCCCTAACCTGGTACTCACAACTATCGGCACAGTCAATAGCAACGTCCTAGGAAATGGCGGACAATATTGTGACCGCTCATGCAGGATCTAAAAAAGCGGAATCAGGGTAAATGACATATTCGATGTTAGGCAGATGTTTGACGAGGGACATAGGGACTTCCTAAGCCGGGTTAACAAAGTGAGAATGATCCTATTGAATGTGTTAAAGGGGATGGCGATAGCGACCTTACAGGTTGAGCAAGAATGGGTCGAGAGCAACCAGAAAGCTATTAAGCAGGCTCATAAAATACCCTCCCACCACTTGGAAAGAAATCCACAACTCATATTGCGCCGAGGTAAGGATCGTCGTAATGACGGTCGAAGGGATCAGTTGGGTCCCTGTTCGATCGATATAGACATCAGAACAACCATCCCACCTCCCCTGCAGAACACGGATGACCCTCCTCGCCATAGCATGGTACATCGAAATGAAAGAGGTATGCCTCCAGTTTTATTTGCTCACAATTTTTTTGTTTCCCCCTCAGAAAAATTGTATGTAGCGGAGAAGCTCGGCTCGAAGGTACAATGGCCGCAAAACATGAAGTCCGACCAAAGTAACTGGAAATAGAATGTCCTTTGCGAATTCCACTAGGAACGAGGTCATAAAACCTAGGATTGGATAGGTCTACGGCAGGAGGTAGTGAGAACTCTAAATTAGGGACACCTGAGAGAACTGATGAGCGACCGATGACGAGGCAACTTTGCCCACGAACACGAACAACCATATGGACCTCCAAAACTGCCATCTTCCGCTTGCACTATACAAATGATCATGGGTGGAGGTGTCGGGACAACAATCAACCATGTAAAGTTTACTTCTACGCACAAACTCAAACGGTTGATCACTCATGAACGGTACGATAACCTCAAAGATAGTACCATCTTCGATAATTCAGATACTGACGGTTTGTCTTTCTCTCACTACGATGCTCTTGTTATGACTTTACGATTATAGATATAGATGTGAAAAGAATAATGGTGGATGATGGAAGCGGCAAGTGTATTATCCATCCTCGAGTCCTTGTACATATGAGGCTTGAAGATAAAATAGTACCGCATGCATAACACTAACGGATTTTAATAATACAGTCGAGCAAACTTCTGGAGAAATAGTGCTACCTGTCCTAGCCGAAGGAGTCACCCTGGAAACAACGCTTTACATCATGACCAAGACACAACCTACAACGCCATCATAGGGCGCCCATGGATAAATGCCATACAAGCCATCCCGTAAAGTCTCTACCAAGTAATTAAGTTCCCTATTCCATGTTGAACATTCATCATTCGAGGAAAATAACTCACAGTACAAGAATGCTACCGCATCGCCTAAGATTGCATACATACCCAATAACTAAATGGAGCAAGAATGGAAACATAGCAATTAGTAATGTCGGGATCCAATCTCGACCTACAGATAGATGTAATCAAGGATCCCAACATCGTGGAAGCCGCCGATTCGACCATAGAAGATCTCGATTCCGTCCAACTAGATGATAATGACAACACAAAAAAGTCTTACATCGTGCACAACCTCTCAAAACTAGGTAAATTTTATAAATTCTTAACTAACAGTATCGATTTGTTTGCCTTCTCCTATTCATATATGCCAGGCATCCCGAAAGACATCGCCATGTACAAATTGAATGTTGACCCCCCCTCTATCTACCAGTGTGACAAGTAAGGAGAAAGTTCAACATCGCAATCAATGAAACCATCAGCGAAGAAGTTGATAAGTTGCTTGCCTATGGCTTCGTCCGAGAGTCAAAGTATCATAGTGGGTCTCCAGTGTGGTCATGCTGAAGAAGAAAAATGGAAAGTGGCAGATGTGTGTTGATTTCACGGACCTAAACAAGGCATGCCCAGAAAAGTCCTTTCCATTGCCACATATCGACCAGCTCATCGACGCAACAACGGTACACGAGTTTCTAAGCTTCTTAGATGCCTACTCGGGTTACAACCAGAACCTCATGGAGGAAGAGGACCAAGAGAAAACTATCATCACTCACCAGGGAATGCACTGCTACAAAGCCATGTCGTTCGAACTAAAGAATGTGGGGGCAACATACCAAGGTTAGTCACCAAGATGTTCATACATAACCTTAGCAAAACAACGAAAGTCTACATCGATGACCTATTGGTTATATCGAAAAGGAAAGAGGACCACATCGATCACCCGAAGAAAGCCTTCGACATTCTGAGGTCGTATGACATGAAAATAAACCCGAAAAAATGTGTCTTCAGCGTGACCTCAGGCAAATCTCTCGGTTTCCTAGTATCACAAAGAGGCACCAAGGTCAATCCAAACTAGATCAAGGCCATCAAAGGAATACCCGAGATGTTAACTAGCATAAAGTAGGTACAAAAATTGACGGTCCGGATAGCCGCCCTGCCAAGGTTTGTCTCGCGGTCATTAGATAGATGCTACAAATTTATTAATGTGCTAAATAAAGACAACGGGCTCCCCTAGAATTCAGAATGTGTCGACGTCCTGAGAAAACTAAAATAACATACTTGTCCTCGCCACCATTACTCGCCAAGGTAGATCCAGGAGAATGCCTCCTTGTCTACCTAGTGGCCTCTGAAGTCGCGGTAAACGTGATTTTAATCCGCGAAAACAAATCCACGCAATGTCCAATTTATTATATCGGCAAAACCTTAATTGACTCCGAAACAAGGTATCCCTATCTCGAAAAATTGGCTCTGCCATTGGTCATAGCTTCACGGAAGCTTAGACCATATTTTCAATGTCACCCCATAAAAGTGGTTACGACTTTCCCGCTCAGGAGCATCCTGCACAAACCCAGACTATCACGTAGATTAGCGAAATGGGCCATAGAATTGAGCGAGCATGATATAACATATCAACCGCGAACTGCGGTAAAGTCACAAGTGCTCGCTGGTTTTATCGCCGACTTCAGAAATATTGTCCAAGGTCGAGCAAGAACTGCTTCGCACCTTTTCTGGACGACCCGACCTCTGGGTCCTCTACACCGAAGGTGCATCTAATGTGTCGGGATCCAGACTGGGACTCGTACTTGAAGTCCCAACATGTGAAGTGATTCTCCAGTCCATACACTGTCCCAAAATGATTAACAATGAGCCAAGTATGAGGCCGTAATTGAAGTATTGAAACTTGCCCTCAAATATGGGGCACGACGAGTCATCCTCTGATGCGACTCACAACTTGTTGTTAACCAAGTTACCGGGACTTTCAAAATCAAAAATCAAAGGCTACAAAAATACCGGGAGGAAATACATAAGCTATTACCAAAATTCGACAAATGTCGACTTGACCAGATACCCTGGACGCAAAACATCGAAGCAGATGGTCTTGCCAAACTGGCCGCATCAACAAAAACTCACTAAGGAAAACGTGATCACCCTCCCCCGCTCATCAATTGACCAAGTCGAGGTAACTTCTATAAATTTAACTTGGTCAAAAAGCTTCGAATACAGGTAGCCAGGTACAACCTCATATATTACGACTTTTACAAAAGGACGTTCGATTGTCCTTTGGCAAAATGCCTAGGACAAAATCAAACAAGGCGTATGCTCAAAGAAGTACATGAGGGTCACTGCGGTGCCCATACAAGCAACCAAGCCCTCGTTAGATGCCTCATTCATGTAGGATACTGGCCCACTATGAAAAGGGAAGCCACGGATAACGTCAAGAAATGTGAGCAATGTCAAAAGTACGCACCTATGATACACCAAGCAGGCGAACTCCTGCACTCCGTCACTTCACCATGGTCGTTCATAAAATGGGGAACGGACATCGTCGTACCCCTCCCAGCGGGGCGAGGTAAGATACACTTCCTTTTGGTTTTAACTAACTACTTTTCCAAATGGGTGGAAGCAGGTGCATTCACCCAAATACTCGAACATGAAGTCATCACATTCAT
The DNA here is from genome assembly GCA_034376525.1 of Nicotiana benthamiana. Lineage (NCBI taxonomy): Eukaryota > Viridiplantae > Streptophyta > Magnoliopsida > Solanales > Solanaceae > Nicotiana > Nicotiana benthamiana. Next base: position 155,438,652 of record CM067339.1, read on the forward strand.
ATGGAAAAAGATCACATGTCATTTTGGCATCCCCAAAGAAATCAACTACGACAATGGACCTCAGTTTATCGGAGAAAAGACGACCGAGTTCTTCGAAAAAATGGCTCATTTAGCGAATACTATCCATGCCATACCATCATGTGGGCAACGGTCAAGCAGAATCCTCCAACAAAACAATATTGAATATATTAAAGAAAAAGCTTAATTACGCAAAAGGGCTATAGCCGGAAACCAAAGGTTTTATTGGCTTAGCGTACCAAGCCAAAAACCCGCACAGGTGAAACTCTTTATTCTTTAGTTTAACGGAACTGACGCGGTTATACCCATTGAGGTCGAAGAACCTAGCTTGAGATACTCCAACGATAGTGGACCAAACAATAACGAGAAAAGAACACATGACCTGGACGAAGTGGAAGAATGGAGGAATATGGCTTATGTAAGGATGGTAACCCAGAAACAAACAAGCGAAAAGATACTACAACAAGAAGGCCAAAAATACGACCACTCAGAGTCAGGGACTGTGTCCTCAAGGCAAAACCACAAGCAACCAAAGCCCCAAATGAAGGGAAACTGGGAACCAACTATGACGGGCCAAATAAAATCACAGCAACATCAAACTAAGGGGTATTACAATTAGAAACAATGGAAGGAAAACTATTACAAAAGAACATAAATTTCACCCACCTCAAATACTTTCACAAAGAGGCCTTTTCCCTCACTTGGGTTTTGTCCCAATTGGGTTTTTTGGGGAGGTTTTTAACGAGGAAACGAGGGTGACGTCTTGAAGTTCAAAGTATAATTCATCGCCCCGCCTACTGATGGCATCTCTAAGCCGAGCAATGAAGGGACTAGATACAAGGAAACTTCTATTTCTCCAATGTTGTATGAAACCGACATGTATCTCAAATATATGAATAAAATCGGCATGTACAATACTCCAGTAAATAAAATGAAACAACACTTTACTCTCCATCGATCTTCTTTTATAATTAAGAGTTTGACCTCGTTTGAGATGCAACGTGTTAACATTTCGATGTTAACTAGAAATAACACCCCTACGACAAAATAATATTTCGACCTCGTTCGAAATTCAAAGGTTTAATGTTTCGGCACTAACTCGAAATAACACCCATACGGCAAAGGCCTTTGCTAGTGATAATATTTCGACCTCGTTCGATAAATGCAATGGATTAACATTTCGACATTAACTCGAAATAACACCCATACGGTAAAGGCCATCGCCAAAGACAATATTTTGACCTCCTTAGAAATGCAACGGGTTAACATTTCGACACTAACTCAAAGTAACACCCCTACGAAAAAGGCCATCGCCAAGATAATATTTCGACCTCGTTCGAAATGCGACAGGTTAACATTTCGACATTAACTCGAAATAACACCCTTACCGCAAAGGCCGTCGCCAAAAATAATAGTTCGACCCTTCTCAAAATACAATGGGTTAACACTTCGACATTAACTCTAAAAATAACACCCTTATGGCAAAGGCCATCGACAAATAAAGAGCTCGAACTTGCTCAAATCATTGATTAGTCGACGTAAGACAGATTGCCTGACATCCGACGTTTCTCGGATTACGACAAAATATCACACAAGGATGGGTATCCAAGGACCCTGCCTCTTCCCACAACAAAAAAACAACAACAAAAAATAGTTCAGAAGTACACAACAAAAAGTAACTATTCCATTACAGCTGATATATTACAAGAGTTTTTGCCAAAAGGGCTCAAGGACGCCCTCACAAAAATAGCCAAAAAAAATAAAATACAACCTTGTTCTATGCCACATCATCCCCCGTGGCATACACCTCATTGTACCAAGAATTGTAGGCGAGCTTGTCTACATCGTCATAATCAACATCGTTTCCACCAGGCGTGTCGGGGTCGTAACCTCATGCCTCATGAGTTGCACGTGCTTTAACACGCATGCCCCGAAGGTCTGCCTTATACACATCTCATATAAATCTCGTGGCACGACAGGGTCGGTCAAAGCATGAGATGTAGAAGGTTGCGATTGTCGTCGCACATCCTCCGCCTTCAAAACGACAACTTGTTCGTCTAACATAGACAACTCCGCCTCCAGATATTGGATACGTCCCTCAAATCTCACTACCTTAAGTGCAGACGCCTCTACCTCCTTGTCTCATTCTGATCTACACACACGAAAGGCGTCTTCCAAAGCCACTACCTCGAAGATGGTAGTCGCCCTATCCCTTTCAGCATAAGCCATTCTGTCAGCCTTAGCGCTCGGCTCGCCCCTAAGGTCGACAACCTTCGTCGCCTTCCTGTCAAGCTCAGCATTTGAAGTGGACATCTGCACTTGAAGGTCGGCATTCTCGCCCATCACCCCCTTACTCATATTAAGTTTATCTTCCTTGGCCTTAAGAGCCAACTCAAGTTTGCTGCATCGGGCAATGGCCTTCATCCGATCTCTGTCCCACTCTTTTAGATCCTCGACTTTTTCTGCTAACTATTTCTCCTTTTGCTTGATCCCGTCACGAAACAGTTGAAAATCTTTGTCCTGAGTAAAGATATCGGACAATGCATGATGTCTGGTATGGTACTTCTTATATTTGGAGGCTATTTTCCCAAAAACGGCAGTCCTCCGCCTATCCCTCTGATCGCGCTCAATCTCCATGATGAAGGTCTAATATGCAAACAAATTCAAAACAAGAAATACCCAAAACAAATCCAAAAACAAAAAGAAAAGAGAAAAGCACTTACCCGCAGAGCTATGCCGGAAATGCTCCGCGATAGCTCTACATTGGTCATCGCCTTAAGCACCGCGCTCTTAGAAGCAGCACACAAAGGGACAAACAATGATGATGCCTGCTCGCAATTCGCCAACAAGTCATAATCCACAGGGATGACTATGTGTCGATCAAGACCTTCCGTCCTCAATTCTACGCAAGTATGCCGTTCCAAGTAAAATCGTACATCTTCTGAATCGACATCCGAACCTGAACCATCGTCCTGATCTACCTTATTTTTAAGCCCATTATAGTCTAAATAATCCACTTCATTTTCAAGCCCAAGGTCCAGTTAATACTTCATTCTAAAACCTCAACACATGCCATGAGAGAAGTGATGATGCGAATGTCCCAACAAAAGCTAATTATAGTCTTCTAAATGTTTTATTTTCAACCAATTATTGCAATTAGCTATTTACAATGTCGAGGACGATGGTTCAGGTTTGGTTCAGGTTTGACAACTTTGTGGTCTCATGAACCAAAGAATCCATGGTTTGCACTTTGCTTCAAACTCCTCCTTTGATTTGTTTTGTCAGCCAATTTTCAGTTATTGCAATTAAATTTGATTAATCCAATAACGTGTCACTCTCTTGATACTCTTATACTAGTAAACATTTGCATAAATAGGATCACTAAAAATTGAATAAAAATGGCTACTATCTTTTTTGTAGAGTTGTAGACTTGAAGTGTTTTATGGTCCCTTTTTCCTTTATTATCTCTCACACCATGTGATTAACATAAACTTGTGTTGTTTAATAAAGGACAGTGTAATACCTTGATCTTTGAATTTCTATATATTCCTTTTCCAAAACCCTTTTACATTATTATGGTAACGTAGCACTGTAAATTAGGGGTAAATCAGAAAGTACGTTTTGATAAGGAAAAGACGAGAGGTGGTAGGACAGTCATTTATTAAACAGTTGCACCATGGCTATTTCTTGAATACAGTGTTGCATCAGGCTATTTATTAAAGAAGAATTAACAAAAGATTTGCCGACCCACCCGCTTAAACTAAAAATAGCCTGTGAAGATATAAAGAAATTTTTCATAAAATACTAGAAGTAATTAGTCACCTATAGATATCATTTGTTATATTATGAATTATAGATACCTTTTATGTTGTTATAAGATGTATTTAAGCTATTGTATTTGTGAAAACAGTAGCAAAAATAGGCTTGAATCAGGAAAGCTCAGCTAATTAGTTATTGTATTCGAGTGTATTCGACTGTATTCATGGAGTGAAACATGGGATTACAGCTAGACAAATTATTATATTCGACTGTATTCTCGGCGTGAAATAGGGAATGACACTTTTTTAAAAGGGAAAGTGAATCAATTTACATAATAGACTCCTAATATAACTCAACAAACTCAATTATAACACACAAATTTTGTATTTTCAGTTATAAAAAAGATTCTCAACCGAAAAATATCCCGAAAACATAGCAATCTTCATAGAAATTATATAATACATCAAAATGCATAAATTATATTAGTTTAAAAAACTTATGAATATATTCATGGTATAAACTGAGACACTGATACAATGAAATACATAGAATACCACTGGATAGATTGAAATACAATAAGAAAAAAAGACAGAATACAATGGAATACATGAAATACAAACAGATACATTGAATTACATGAAAAAAAAAGACAATGAATACTATGAAATACATTGACATATATTAACATAAAATCATCCTACAACATTCGTATCTCAATTTTTTAATTGACAGGGACGATATTAATGAGGCTAGTGGAGCCAGCTGATACAACAGTGAGGAACGAGTTTAGGAGGAAAATGGGAAGGAAAACAACAATGACAAGCCTTGGCGGATGCGACGCTTGCTATACGGTCCCCATTAGAATTCCAACAATAATGCTAATATTTGCGGGCATGGAAATATGTCGCCACAAGACAACTTCTTGATCCGTAACAGAGAAGGAATCAATTAATGGAGGATCCGACACTTGCTACTCAATCCTAATAGAATGGATCCAAAAAAACAAAATGGGGGTAGTTAGAAATCTACAAAGCTAAACAGTAAAAACATACTTTCACTAATTGTCTAATCCTATCATCTAGTCTTCTACTCATATATATAATAATCTGGTCTTCAGGTGTCTTTCCTCTGTTGCTTTCTTGCCTCTTAACGGGATTGGCTGGTTTGGGGACCAATCTAGGTATATTGTTACCTCCGTAGCAGAGAAGAAATCAATTAATGGAGGATATCGACTTCTTGCTAAAAATTCTCCTACTACAATGAAGGATATCAGCGGAGGAGAAATGACAAGCAAACTAGACAGAGAAGATGAAGAGTATCAAAAATTTTAATGGGATGGGAGAAGAAAAAGGGATGTATCAAAGTAGAGAGAGAAAAAAAATATTGTAACTAATTAGCGTATTTAGTGGCTTACGGCTAGAAAGTAACCAAAATTAAATATTTATGCTATAAACCGTAAAATGTATCTATAGGATATATATTTTAAATGGTATTTATTGAAAATAAATAAGATGTTAACCTTTAGTATATGAGGTAAAAACTCCTATAATGTATGTAGGGGTAGTAAACGAACGGGTCGGGTCGGATATGAGCAGGTCGAAAATGGGTAATTCAAAAAATGAATAAATTATCTGACCCGATACGTATTTGAGATGGATAAAAATGGATAATCCGGCGGATAATATGGATATATGACTTCTTTAATATGATCGCTTATGAGAGAATTCCTAATATCACAAACTTGAGGAACACTCAGTTTGAGGCTTTACAAATATAAAAGTTAAACATATTAGTTATCCATTTGGTTAACCATTTTGTAAGTGGATAATATGGTTCTTATCCATATTCGACCCGTTTTTAAAAAGTTCATTATCCAACCACTTTTTAATAGATAATATAGGTGGATACCTATTTTCTTTTAATTATTTTGTCATCTCTAAATATATGTATAATTTATGTATTATACGTGTATAATTATATATAACAATCTATAATCTATGTATATTATTAGAAAAAATAAATAATAAATATATCTGGCTATTTGGGTAAAAAAACTTCTAGGACTCATTATTAGCGCATCAAGGCTATTTCTTAAAAATGTCAAAAGGACCATTGTTCTGTTTATTTTTCTTTGATGAAAGAAACTTTTTAGAAAGTAGCAGGAGATGTAGTAAATAAACACAAAGGTGAAATATTTGAAAACTTTGTAAAAATATTTTTTGCCCAAACACCCAATTTCCTGAAAGAATCATCATTGGCATGTGCAAAGCAGAGGAAAAATGTTTAAAAATTGTTACGAACAATTAAGATAAAAAACGTTAATCTATTCAACTGAACATGTGAGAAGTAGTACGTATACTTTAATACAGCATTCAATATCAACAACAATTATCTAATATAGTCCCACAAAGTAGGGTCTGGAGAGGATAATATGTAGACGTGTTAGGATTATGATTCCTACTAAAGACAATAACCTTCATATTGAATAATCGGAATTACAACTACATGAGCGGAAGCTAACCTGAATCCATATGTGTGGAATTTTATGAACCACCTTTGATAATTGTCCTTGATTCCCTTTAAACCTCTTGATCCTTTCTTCAAGTTTCTTGAAGTTTGTATGTTACCGCAAGAATGAATCCACAAGATTTAACAATATGAGAATTGTTACACAATAACAATAATATGACAATGATCAAATTTGGCTTATGGTTTTCCACCCTATTTGCAAGACAATGGACAATATGGTTCTTGATTCAATGGGAAGAAGAAGAACTTGTCTTGCTAAAGAATGGGAACCATAACCCCACTTTATAACTCTAGGAGTTACATAACCCAAGAGACAAGAGTTACAAGACAAAAGTTATGTCTTGAGTTATGTCTTGCAAGAGTTACAAAACTCAAGAGTCACAAGCATTCATGTAACCATAGTTACATTTGTAACCTTAGTTAGCCCATCATAAACTAAGGTTACCCTTTTGGGTATCTACACATTAGTCCTACACTTTAGTATGACAACACATTGGCCCCCTTAACATAATGTCCATAAGATCACATAATTAGGCCAAACCAAAAGATAGCACATAACATATAATTATCCATATATTGTTCATATGTGTGTAGATATAAGTCCATATATCTAGATATAAATCCATATATCTTACAATCTCCCACTTGGACGAGATATACATACATATGTACAAACCTTAATATTATATGTTACAAACCTTAGGTGCACAAAATTGCTATCACAATAAAATTGTCAGGAACAATCCGGTCCATCAATCATACCAACATAGGAACTAAGTGCTCGTCGTTACTCATTCGTAACTAGAACCAATCATAGATCACGTATATCAATATAACCAACGACGTGGATCAAGTGTAGGTATGTAGCATGGAAATAACATAAAGTGTGGTCAATAGAATGTCTATTTCCAACTGGTTCTCTTTATTGAGATCAAACATGAACTGTAAGAGTACAAAAACTTTAAAACTGAATATCTGCAGATATAACTGAATTACTGAATTTCTGAATATAATGAACAATTACATAAATGTGCAATACAAACTCCCACTAAAATACATAATCCTTATCTGATTTGACACCCATACAAGCAATATGCTCATGAAATACTTTTGGTGCCAATCCCTTAGTTAGCGGATCCGCAAGCATGGAGTTTGTACTAATGTACTCAATGCACAATTGTCCATTTTGTACTCTTTCTTTAACAACCCGAAATTTGACGTCCATATGTTTTGCTTTCGTCAAACTACTGTTGTTATTAGCATAAAGGACTGCTGATCTGTTGTCACATAATAGCCTAAGAGGCTTCTGAATAGTATCAACAATACGCAGTCCACCAACAAAATTCCGCAGCCATAATGCCTCATTGGATGCTTCATAACATGCTATAAACTCCGCTTCCATGGTAGAAGTGGCTGTAAGAGTTTGCTTAATGCTTCTCCAAGAGATAGCACCACCCGCAAGCATGTAAATATAGCCTGAAGTAGACTTCAAACTATCCTGACATCCAGCAAAATCGGAATCGGTATACCCAATGATCTCAAGCTGGTCCGATTTCCGGTATGTAAGCATGTAATCCTTTGTTCTCTCTAAGTACCTAATGACCCGTTTGGCTGCCTTCCAATGGTCCATTCCCGGATTGCTTAGATATCTGCCTAACATCCCAACAATGTAAGCTATATCAGGTCGTGTACATACCTGAGCATACATCAGACTACCTACCGCCGAAGCATAAGGTGTCTTCTGCATTTCCGAAATTTCATAAGAATTGTTTGGGCACTGTTTGAGACTAAATTTGTCTCCCTTAGCAACAGGGGTGTCGCCTGGTTTACAATCCTGCATGCCAAATCTTTTCAGAACCTTATCGATATAGCCCTTTTGTGACAGACCGAGAACGCCTTTGGAGCGATCTCTTAGAATCTGAATTCCTAATACAAAAGAAGCTTCACCAAGATCTTTCATTTCAAATTTCTTTGAAAGAAATTTCTTAGTTTCAAGTAATAATGCTATATCGTTACAGGCAAGCAGTATGTCATCGACATATAAAACCAGAAAAATAGACTTACTCCCACTGAACTTATGGTATATACAGTCATCAGCAATATTCGGTTCAAAACCAAAAGATGTAATGACTGCATGAAACTTATAATACCATTGACGAGAAGCTTGCTTGAGCCCATAGATGGATTTCTTTAATTTGCAAACCTTCTTCTCTGATTCATCCGAAACAAAGTTTTCAGGTTGCACCATATAAATTGTTTCCTCAATGTCACCATTGAGAAAAGCAGTCTTAACATCCATTTGATGAAGCTCAAGATCAAAATGTGCTACTAATGCCATTATAGTCCTGAAAGAGTCTTTCGATGAAACTGGAGAGAAAGTCTCTTTATAATCAATGCCTTCTTTCTGAGTGTAGCCTTTTGCGACAAGACGAGCTTTGTACTTAATAACATTGCCCCCTGAATCCCTTTTGGTTTTAAAAATCCATTTACAACCAATAGGTTTCGTACCTTCGGGCAACGTAACAAGCTCCCAAACGTCATTATCGCTCATAGACTTCATCTCATCATTCATGGCATCAATCCACTTTTGAGAGTTACAACACTTAATGACTTGACGGAAGTTGATTGGATCATCTTCCTCAAGTCCAATATCACTTTCTTGTTCTTGGAGAAATACATAATAATCATCCGAAATTGCATTTCTCCTCTCTCTAGTGGATCTCCTTAATGGCATTTCAGTTACTTGAGGTTGTTGTGTTTGATTTTCATTAGTTATATCAGGTTCCTGATGGGGGAGATTTTCGAGATTGTCTTGAACTGGAGTTGTGTGATCCGAGTCAGGAAGACCAAGATCAACAATTTGAGGGAAAGACACATGTTCTTCCTCAAAGACAAAATCTCTAACAACTTTATCTCCCCACAAAGAACCTAGCATTTCCCGTCTCAAAAATAGTTCGTGATGTGGGATCATAAAACTTAAAACCCCTGGATTTTTCAGAGTATCCAACAAAATAGCTACTAACCGTCTTAGCGTCCAGTTTCTTTTCATTCGGCTTATAAGGCCTTGCCTCAGCTGGACAACCCCAAATGTGTAAATGCCGAATACTGGGTTTATGCCCAGTCCAAAGTTCATAAGGGGTTTTGATTGTAGCTTTAGTTGGAACTCTATTTAGAATATAAGTTGCAGTTTTTAATGCTTCACCCCAGAGTGAGTCTAGCAAAGAAGTACGAGAAATCATACTTCTTACCATATCCTTAAGGGTCCTATTTCGTCTCTCAGCTACACCATTCATCGTAGGACTTCCTGGCATAGTATATTGAGGGACGATCCCACACTCATCTAGGAATTTAGCAAAAGGCCCTGGACGTTGTTCACCGGAACCATCATATCGACCATAGTATTCACCACCACTGTCAGATCTAACGGATTTAATTCTTTTGCTTAGTTGATTTTCAACTTCAGCCTTAAATGATTTGAACACGTCTATGGATTGGGACTTTTCGTGAATAAGATATAGGTACCCATAACGAGAGTAATCGTCTATGAATGTGATAAAGTATTGTTGATCATTCCGACAAGGAGTAGAAAATGGCCCGCAAATATCCGTATGTATCAATTCTAAGACGTGCGAAGCTCTCTTGGCACCTAATCTAGTCTTGTTTGTTTGTTTTCCCTTGATACACTCAATACAAATTTCCGAATTTGAGGTATCAAGAGAATCAAGAATTCCATCTGACACGAGTTTCTGAATTCTTTGAATGGATATGTGACCCAAACATTTATGCCAGAGTGATATAGAATTCTCATTAGTTAATTTCCTTTTAGTACCACTTAAACTTGTATGCAAAGTTTCTTTATTTGAAGTTATTGTATCAACCAAATATAAGCTATCAAATGTTGATAAAACACCAGTACCAATAAGATTTGAACACTGAAAGAGACTAACTTTATTATCCCCAAATGTACATTTATAACCAGATATGTCCAATTGGGGAACCGAAATTAAGTTCCGTCTAAAAGACGGTACAATAAAAGTCTCATCCAAATCTAAATGAAAACCACTTTTAAACAACAGCCTAAATTTGCCAATAGCTTCAACTGGCACCTTCTTGTCGTCACCTACATAGATGTATCTTTCACCATCATTTGGTTTTCGGCAGTTCAGGCAACCCTGCATTGATATACTTATGTGAGTAGTAGCAGCAGAATCTACCCACCAAGTATCCTTAGGTACCGAAATTAAATTAACTTCAGAACAAACAAGAGAAAGAAGTGTATCTTTTTTCGCACGCCAGGCATGGTACTTGGTACAATCCTTCTTCACATGATTAGTCCCTTTACAGAAGAAGCAACCTAATGCAGTGATTTCAACCTTAGGTTCCTTATGTTGCTTATTCTTGGGCTTTGCAACCGCAACTTCCTTACCCTTCCTCTTCTTAGTTTCCTTAGAAGAGGATGCCAAATGAGCACTTTCTGTCTTATCTAGCTTTATCCTTTCCTCTTCTTGCACACAGTGTGAAATGAGCTCGTTAAGAGACCATTTCTCCTTCAGGCAGTTGTAACTGACCTTAAACTGATTAAAGTGTGCAGGAAGAGATATCAAAACAAAGTACACAAGCAGTTCCTCAGTTAAATCCAGCTTGAGTGACTTAAGTTTCAAAGCAAGATGAGACATTTCCATAATGTACTCCCTAATGTTTCCCTTGCCCTTATACCTCATGGAAACAAGTTTACTCAATAGTGTACTTGTTTCCGCCTTTTCGTTTTGAATAAAACGCTGTTCGAGGTTTTCAAGGAAAACTTTGGCATTGGGTTCATCATTCATAGTGCCCCTGAATGATTCTGGGATTGCACGCTTCATGATCATGAGACTCATGCGATTCGAGCGTTCCCACTTCTCCATCACCCTCCTGTCATCAGGAGAGGATGTATCCTCAAGAGGAGTAGGTTGCTCGGTCCGAAGTGCTAAGTCAAGATCCATGCAACCGAGAACGATCATGACGTTCTCTTTCCATTCCTTAAAGTTAGTGCCGTTAAGCACAGGGATGCTATTGATGTTGGCAGAGATCGTAGAAGCAGAAGAATTTACTGAAAATAGAACAAAAGGATTACTGAATACATGCTTACATAAACTTGAACTTTAACTTTATAGATTCAAAATTAGGCAATTCCCATTACAAGATACCTAGCACAACATTGATTTTAGTCTTTGGACAGAAAAATAACTTGTAAGTGGTACTCTTGGTGTAGTGATCAAACATAGACAATAAACTCCTGTCAAATATTAAACCTTCCTTTGGGCCGATTTAATATTCACATGGAAAACCAAATAAATCGTCTCATATTTACCACCACAAGAATGTTCGAATTCCTGCCAAATAACACCTTCCTTTGGGCCGGTGTTAAACGCATGGAAGACTAACATCCACAGTCATCTTATATTTTTAAATTAATCAATCTACACAATAGAGGTTACTTTGGCAACATAGTGCTTCAATTGAATAACTAAAATATTAGATGCTATAAACTTTAGTTCCTTAAGCCATTTTATGAATCTCAACTTAATGTGTTACATATTTTGATATATAACACTTGAATATTAATCGTTGTTTACATGATAGGACAATTCTAAATATATTATAAGAATTGATGGACTTTAAAACAATTAATATTCACTGAAACTTAAGAGAATTGAAACGTTTTTAACCTTACTGGACCAACACAATCGATTGTCAAAACCAGACAATCGATTGTTTGGTTTTCTGATTCGGTTTGTTACTGGACCATCCACAATCGATTGTCAAAACCAGACAATCGATGGTTGTGGTTTTATGAAAAAAAATTTAAGTTACTGGACCATGACAATCGATTGTCAAAACCAGACAATCGATTGTTTTGGTTTTGATAAAAAATTCAGTTTCTGGACCATCACAATCGATTGTCTACAATAGATAATCGATTGTATGGTGTTATTAAAAAAACGTTTCAACTCACTGGACCAGAACAATCGATTGTCAGGTTTTAACAATCGATTGTCTGGTGTTCCAAAATAAGTGCCAGAATATTTAACGTCTCAGACAATCGATTGTTTAAGGGAACAATCGATTGTCTGACTGGCAGTGACCAAAAAATAATTTCCAGAATAACACATGATTTTCAACATGGGTTTTAAACATAAAAACATGTTGTTAACCAACTAAAATCATGCTGAAACATACAATGTTTTAGCATCAAATACATTAAAACATAACAATCATAAGATCATGCTATTTCATGGTAGAATTTTATAAACAAAATTCTTATTAAACTTAAACATAATTTCTAACATAACATGAACCTTATGATCATCCAAATTATCCAAAATGAAGGGTGGCTCTGATACCAATTGTTAGGATTATGATTCCTACTAAAGACAATAACCTTCATATTGAATAATCGGAATTACAACTACATGAGCGGAAGCTAACCTGAATCCATATGTGTGGAATTTTATGAACCACCTTTGATAATTGTCCTTGATTCCTTTTAAACCTCTTGATCCTTTCTTCAAGTTTCTTGAAGTTTGTATGTTACCGCAAGAATGAATCCACAAGATTTAACAATATGAGAATTGTTACACAATAACAATAATATGACAATGATCAAATTTGGCTTATGGTTTTCCACCCTATTTGCAAGACAATGGACAATATGGTTCTTGATTCAATGGGAAGAAGAAGAACTTGTCTTGCTAAAGAATGGGAACCATAACCCCACTTTATAACTCTAGGAGTTACATAACCCAAGAGACAAGAGTTACAAGACAAAAGTTATGTCTTGCAAGAGTTACAAAACTCAAGAGTCACAAGCATTCATGTAACCATAGTTACATTTGCAACCTTAGTTAGCCCATCATAAACTAAGGTTACCCTTTTGGGTATCTACACATTAGTCCTACACTTTAGTATGACAACACATTGGCCCCCTTAACATAATGTCCATAAGACCACATAATTAGGCCAAACCAAAAGATAGCACATAACATATAATTATCCATATATTGTTCATATGTGTGTAGATATAAGTCCATATATCTAGATATAAATCCATATATCTTACAAGACGAACTTTATCCCTACCGGAAGGAGTTTCGTATCCCCCATCAATTCAGCAAAGAAAGGAAAAACATGTGAGAAGTAGTACGTAAACTTTAATACAACATTCAATATAGGAATATAAAAGTACTATTACTTAAGTAAAAAATAATGAAAGATAGTAAAAGATCATCAAGCACAAGAACCAGTGGGAATGTACTACTACCATGATCCTAAACAGTATCATTGGTTTACTTTCCTTTAATTTACAGGAGAGTCCGTTATTAATAAAGAATCTGCCTAAATTAGTGTAAAGAATTATTATTAATTTCATTTGTTTATTTTGTTGGGGTTGGCAATCCAACAGTCCAAGTAAAGTATACGTAGGATAGCCGTAAAGCTCGTATATTCTAACCGTTAATTACCTATAATTAGTAGAATTTAACTACCAATTAAGATATTACCTTCTTGTGACATTTACAACTTTACTGTCCTTCGAGTCAAATTAGATCGTTTTTAATATCCCGGACAAATATTAGGCGATTCGGGTCCAGCTCATTTCGGATCCACGGCGGAAGGGATAGACTATAGCACACGAAAATTTAGGACTCGGGCGGATTTCCCGTTTTATAACCGTAAAATGTCAGAAAATGTAATCTGGTCATTTCTGCATGGTGATTATGGTTCCTTAGATCGTATTTGATGTCCCGGATAAATATTAGGTGGTCCCAGCCCGGCTCACTGCAGGCCTACGGCGGAAGGGAAGGCTATATAGCACACGAAAATTTAGGACTCATGTGAATTTTAAATTTTATAACCGTACATAAAATACCAAAAATGTAATTTGGTTATTTCGGTATGGTGATTATGATTCCGTAAATCGTATTTGATTACCCGAAAAAATATTTGACCACCCTAATTACCAAGAAATATAGTACTTCCATTTCAGGCGATTAGCCGATCGAGAATTTTATATCAGAAGTGGAAAATTCACTATACCTATTATTTTTCCGTGACAATAAAGGTGAAGTTATTATAAAATATTTATAGGTAAAAGAGTTATTCAATCTGGGTGCGCTACCGGATCTATATAAGTCAATTTACAAGGATTAAATGATCACATTTTAGTCCGCGAACACACCACACATTTATAGATTTAAATCATGAGTAACCGTTTTCATTAAGCGTTTGTTTGGCCATAAAATTTGAGAGTTTTCTTTCAAATTTTATTTTAAAATATTTCTTTGTTTATAAATTTTTAATCATGTTTTGGCAGATTTTGAAAACAAATCTTAAAATCTCAGAAACAGTTAGTATAACATAGCTTTTCAAGTTTTGAAGTTTCACAAAATTTTAATTATCTTTTAAATAAAGGTATATCCAAACATAATTTCAACTTTAATTAAGTGTATGTCCAAACGCTAGCTAAAAGTATATTCATATAAATAAACTCTATAATAAAATGTTTAGGGTTATAAATAAGATTGTTTTCCTCCCAGAATAAGGAGTAAAATTTATAACGAGTATGAAGAACGTAACACTAATACATATGTTAAATATTTTTGGTTGAACTACTGAATACATATAGACATGAGAGGTTGCTTTGATGGTAAGCAACCCCCATTTCCAACCGAGAAGTTGTGAGCTCGAGTCTCCCCAAGAGTAAGGTGGGAAGTTCTTGGAGGGAAGGATGCCGGGGGTCTATTTGGAAACAGCCTCTCTATCCCAGGGTAGGGATAAAGTCTGCATATATATTATCTTCCCCAACTTAACTAAGTGAGATTATACTGAATTGTTATTGTTGAACTACTGAATACATATATTATATTATACTCGTCTTTGGGTTGGACAGAATTATGGTATCATAAAGAAGCAATTAAGCAAAGATGGTTTTCTTGCTGGCAACTGATCATATGGGAAAAAGGGAGGAAAGAAAGAGGGAATGCAAGGAAAGTATCAAAATTCAAAAGTACATGCCGGCGCGTGGACATGAATAGGGGAAAGAGAATAATCATTAAATAGCGGCCAAGTTGATTATATCGTACACCATTCTCGTCCATAATATCGATTTCCAGGCGGAACATGCACATTTCTCCTCACCTACCATCATCACCCTCACTCTTGGTGGGCGTTTGGACATAGGGTCAAGTCAGATATGGTTTGAATAAAAATTATATAATAAAAAAATTAATTAATTATTCAACTCGATTCATATTTAATATATAGATAAAAGATGAGTTAATTCGTAGATAATATAGGTTACCCATATTATTCATAACTTCTTGTATATAATTACTTTTTGGAGAATTTTTAGTTTTTCTAATTTGAGGAATACGCAATTTAAAGCTTTGCAAATGTAAAAGTTAGACCCATTGATTATCCATTTTCTAAATGAATAATATGATTCATATCCATATTTGGCTTATTTTTAAAAAGTTCATTATCCAACATATTTTAGTGGATAATATGGGTGGTTAACTATTTTCTTTGAATCATTTTGTCACCCTTATTTGAACATAAAGAATTGTAAATTTTCAACAAAAAAAAGTGAAACAAATTTTAAAGTGAAAATGGCATTTGAAAATTAGAATTGTTTTTGGACATGAATATAATTTTGAATTTTTTTGAAGTTTTGTAAGTGATCTGGATAAAAAATTTGAAAAATTAATTTTTTGAAGATTTTAAAAAATTCCAAAATTCATAATTAAAAATCTTATGTCCACCCCAACTTCGAAAAAAAATGAAGAAATTCTTATATCTAAACAGGCTCTTACTCTCCCCTTCATCTTCTTTCATCCTTATTTATTGCTTCCTCCTTTTTATTTAGAGTTTACGTTATATATATTGCCTGTATAATTTTTTCTTTTTTACGCTTTCAAATCATCCAAAAAATATTTACACGTAAGAGTTTCTTAAAATGTGGAATTTGTAATATTAATAATAAGATATTTACATAACTTGATGGGTAGAAAAATATGATATATACATATAACTCACACACTTTTATATACTCTGTGTAGCATGCAAAATGCCTTTTGACATACAACCAAGGACAAAGCTACATTACTCGGCCAAAAGTATATACTATCAGCCTCATTTTGATGTCTTCTATTAAACAGTATAACGGACAAGATGTCACAATTGGAATTACAGTTGTTGTTTCCAACATTAATTTATAGAGTTCTTTGTGACAGTCTTGCAATTTTTTTTTTGGGTCAAAGAAACTATTTCCTATGCATTCACAATCTTTTATTCTAATTTCTATTCCCAGTCTCTCTTGGTAATTAGTATTTGAACTTCCTTCTTTGTTTTTTGGGGTGGGGTGGGGTGGGGTGGGGTGGGGTGGAAGATGCATAACAACTGGAGATGTGACCATATACAAACATTTAGAATTTTCTTACTTCTGGAAATATTGCATCCCCTAGCAGAAAGAACATTTCTAAATCGGGAATTTGGGATTAGTTCTTCAGCAATGGGCTTGATTATGACTCTGACTTAAGGGTGAAGGATCCCGGCCCAACATCACACCAAAATCCAGATATGTCTGAGGGGTATTATTTTAGTCTGAGCTAAAAATTATTTATATTTGGTACCCGAAAAAGTATATAAAATGTGTACACTATATATAATGTATGTATGTATAAAAAATATATTTTTTTGACTATTATTTTAAAAACAGTTATATAGTGTCATTTTTTACGTAACAATATATGTAATTATGGTTCCAAATGAACTAAATTGAAAGGGTGATTTGCACAAATAAGTCACTTCAGGTGCTATTATTGAATTCTTGATACCGATTGATTCATGAGCATAACTTTAAAGGCAATAATTTTAAGAAACTTTTTTTATAAAAGACTATCTTTTAGTGATAATTGCTATTTATAGATATTATTACGGATTGTAGATATATTATCTATTGTTATAAGATGTATTAGATGTATTTAAACTATTGTATTCATGAATAAAATAGCAAAAATAGGCGTGAATTAGGAAAGTCCAACTAATCAGTTCTTTTATTCGAGTGTATTCATGGTGTGAAACATGAGATTAGAGCTGGACGGAATATTGTATTTGACTGTATTCACGGTGTGAAACAAAAGATTACACTATTTTTAAACAGATGATGTATCAATTAAATAGACTCCTAAAATAACTCATAAACTCAATTATAAAACACAAAATTTGTATTTCCGGTTATAAAAAAGATTCTCAACCGAAAAATACCTCAAAAACATAGCAATCTTAAAAGAAATTATATAATACATCTGAATACATGAATTATATTAATTAAAAAAAAACATATGAATACATTCATGGTATATAGCGAGAGTGCGAGACAGTGAATACAATGAAATACATAGAATACATTGAAATATTATTAAAAAAAAGACAGTGAATACAATGAAATACATGGAATACAGCGAGATACATTGAATTACAATGAAAAACAGACAATGACTACAAGAAAATACTTGAAAATACAGTGTGATACATTGAAAATACATAAAAATATATTTACAGAAAATCAAGTTGCTCAGCCCCAAACTCCGTCATCATTATTTAAGAACAAACTCTAATTTCCGACGAATCTATCGTCGAGCAATAGTGGCAAAATAAGGAGCTGGTAATCACCATTAATGAGGAGATGATTAACAACTTTTGAAGCAGCAACAACATAATCTTCATATAAATCAAACATGTCAGGATGTGCCTTCTTGCTAACCATCCAATCACAATATAAGGCGTTTTCACGAGCGCCACATCAGCACCATGTTAGAAATTTTCCATCTTTTGTATTTTATACTCTCTTTTCCACGTCGAAACTACCGCTACTTGTCGAGCTGAACAAGCTCAGAAATGGACGAGTCGAGAGACTCTCGATATTTCTTCTTAGCTACAACTACAACTCTTGAACCACAAGAATGCACTACCCTGATTTCAGATCGGGAGAATATATGAAAACTAATTAGAAAATAACAACAGATAATATAAAAGAGGTATTGATAATAAGTAGTAGCAAGATAATATATTTAGAAAACTAATTCTAAGGTAGCAGTCGAGAATATGAATGAAGTACTGCTAGCAAATTGGGTAATTATCAATAGCAAGCAACAACGAAACATGCAAAAATAGCAAACTAAGGAAAAAAGAATAGCGTACTAGCGCATAATAATGCAGCAATTTCGAAGGAGATTTCATCGATAGCTGCTGGAAATAACAATGCAATGGCTGCAAAATACAATTTGACGCGTACTAATATCCTCCATTCTTTTGTTTCCGGGCAACAGCAAATACAACCTGCGCATGAAACAGTAACTGGGCAGCAGCAATTTGTTCACAGCACATCGGCTATTTCGCCAGAGGATCGCTACAATAAGCAACACTTTGAGAACATCAAGACAAGGCAGTCATGACAAAGCACAAGACACAAGTGTTTTGATGACACAAGACACGGTCAAAAACTTGCCAAATCGAGTAAATGTGGGAATGGAATTTTTATGAAGAAGAGGAGGAAGATGCAATATTGCAACATTGTCGGGTAGAGGCAGCAAAGAAATGTGATTTATCACCAATGCATAACAAACAAAGTAAAAAGACCCATACAAGGAAGAAGAGTTGGTACGGCAAGTTGAATGAGGAAGTGAATGTTAGGCAACTTCCAATGAGATTTGACAAACAGAAACAGACTGTTCCAACCACATCTACGAGATCCAGCCGTTCAAAAAGAAGTTATGAATTTTAAAGACATTTTGAAGAGGAGTGATGAAGAAGAAAAAGAATTACAAATTGAAGAATTTACAAGTTTGGATAAGAATGGACAAGATTATAATTCCTACTACATTTTATTCTATCACTTTATTAGTATAGTATGTTATAAACTCTGTGATGATCATAGAATATTTAAACTCTGATGATTATAGAATATCTGATACTTTCTGGCTCTTCCTTTTTACATTCATGCTAGTAGGTGTGCTTTTTGTTGGAATGAATCCAAATAAAACACTTTAGCCTTCATATCGAATTACTTGGAATAACAACATGAGCGGAAGCGTACCTGAATCCATAAGTGGAAATCTTTAGTCCTTCTTGAAGATTGTCCAAGGTGTGCCTTTGAGAAGCTCCTTGATCCTTCCTTTAAGATTGTCTTGAAGTTTTTGCTTTCACAAGAATATATCCAAGACCAAAAAATTGAGGATTGGTTTTCCACTTGATATGCAAGACCAAAATGTTCTCTAGTTTCAATGGGAGGAAGAAGAGAATGTCTTGCCTTCTTGTGGGAACCATAACCCCCCTTATTTAACATGTGAGTTATGAAACTCAAAGGTCACAAGAATGTAACATTGGTTACATATATGTAACCTTAGTTAGCCCATCATTAACTAAGGTTACTCTTTTGGGTATTTACACATTAGTCCTACACTTTATATGACAATATATTGGCCCCCTTAACAATGTCCATAAGACCACCAATTTAGGCCAAACCAAAAGATAGCACATAACATATAATTAATCCATATATTGTTCATATGTATGTAGATATAAGTCCATATATCTAACAATCTCCCACTTGGACGAGATACTCATACATATGTACAAACCTTAGCATTATATGTTACATTATAACCTTATGAGCTCAGAATTGCTATCATAATAAAATTGTCATGAACAATCCGGTCCATCAATCATACCAACATAGGATCTAAGAGATCTTAGTTACTCTTACGTAACTAGACCCAACATAGATCACGTATATCAATATAACCAACGACATGGATCAAGTATAGGTGTGTAGCATGGAAATAACATAAAGTGTGGTCTGCAATAGAATGTCTATTTCCAACTGGTTCTCTTTATTGAGATCAATCATAAACCTTAAGAGTACATAAAACTTTAAGACTGAATATCTGCAGATATAACCTTAAAACTGAATTACTGAATGTAATGGACAATACATAATTGTATAATACAAACTCCCACTAAAATTCATAATCCTTAACTGATTTGACACCCATGCAAGCAATATGCTCATGAAATACTTTGGGTGGCAATCCCTTAGTAAGCGGATCCGCAATCATGAAGTTTATACTTATGTGCTCTATGCACAATTGTCCATTCTGTACTCTTTCTTTAACAACCCGAAATTTGACGTCCATATGTTTTGCCTTCGTCAAACTACTGTTATTGTTAGCATAAAGGACTGCTGATCTGTTGTCGCATAATAGCCTAAGTGGCTTTTTAATGCTGTCAACTATGCGCAGTCCACTAACAAAATTCCGCAGCCATAATGCCTCATTGGATGCTTCATAACATGCCATGAATTCCGCTTCCATGGTGGAAGTGGCCGTAAGAGTTTGCTTGATGCTTCTCCAAGAGATAGCACCGCCAGCAAGCATGTAAATATAGCCTGATGTAGACTTCAGACTATCCTGACATCCAGCAAAATCGGAATCGGTGTACCCGATGATCTCAAGCTGGTCCGATTTCCGATATGTAAGCATGTAATCCTTTGTTCTCTGTAAGTACCTCATGACCCTTTTGGCTGCCTTCCAATGGTCCATTCCCGGATTGCTTAGATATCTGTCCAGCATCCCAACAATGTATGCTATATCAGGTCGTGTACATACCTGAGCATACATCAGATTACCTACAGCCGAAGCATAAGGTGTCTTCTCCATTTCCGAAGTTTCAAAATTATTATTTGGGCACTGTTTGAGACTAAACTTGTCTCCCTTAGCAACAGGGGTGTTGCCTGGTTTACAATCATGCATGCCAAATCTTTTAAGAACCTTATCGATATAGCCCTTTTGTGACAGACCGAGAACACCTTTGGAGCGATCTCGTTGTATCTGAATTCCTAATACAAAAAAGGCATCACTAAGATCTTTCATTTCAAATTTCTTTGAAAGAAATTTCTTAGTTTCATGCAATAATGCTATATCGTTATAGGCAAGCAGTATGTCATCGACATATAAAACCAGAAAAATATATTTACTCCCACTTAACTTATGGTATATACAGTCATCAATAATATTCGGTTCAAAACCAAAAGATGTAATGACTTCATGAAACTTATAATACCATTGACGGGAAGCTTGCTTGAGCCCATAGATGGATTTCTTTAATTTGCAAACCCTTTTTTTTGAGTCTCCCGAAACAAAGTTTTCAGGTTGCACCATATAAATTGTTTCCTCAATGTCACCATTGAGAAACGCTGTCTTAACATCCATCTGATGAAGTTCAAGATCAAAATGTGCTACTAGTGCCATTATAGTTCTGAAAGAGTCTTTCGATGAAACTGGAGAGAAAGTCTCTTTATAATCAATGCCTTCCTTTTGAGTGTAGCCTTTTGCGACAAGGCGAGCTTTATACTTAACGACATTACCCCCTGAATCCCTCTTGGCTTTAAATATCCATTTACAACCAATTGGTTTAATACCTTCGGGCAATGTAACAAGCTCCCAAACGCCGTTATCGCTCATAGACTTCATCTCATCATTCATGACATCAATCCTCTTTTGAGAGTTAGAACCTTTAATGACTTGACAGAAGTTGATTGGATCATCTTCCTCAAGTCCAATGTCACTTTCTTGTTCTTGGAGAAATACAACATAATCATCCGGAATTGCATTTCTCCTCTCTCTAGTGGATCTCCTTAATGGCACTTCAGTTTCTTGAGGTTGTTGAGTTTGATTTTCATTAGTAATCAGGAACTTGATTGGGGAGATTTTTGAGATTGTCTTAAACTGGAGTTGTGTGATCCGTGTCAGGAATGAGAACACCCTGACCAAGATCAACAACTTGAGGGAAAGACGTATGTTCTTCCTCAAAGACAAAATCACTAACAACTTTATCTCCCCACCCCCCAAACTCAATATCCTCAAAGAACCGAGCATTACCCGTCTCAAAAATAGTTCTAGAAGTGGGATCATAAAACTTATACCCCCTGGATCTTTCAGAGTATCCAACAAAATAGCTACTAACCGTTTTAGCATCCAGTTTCTTTTCATTCGGCCTATAAGGCCTTGCCTCAGCTGGACAACCCCAAATGTGTAAGTGCTTAATACTGGGTTTATTTCCAGTCCAAAGTTCATATGGGGTTTTGATTGTAGCTTTAGTTGGAACTCTATTAAGAATATATGTTGCGGTTTTCAATGCTTCTCCCCAGAGTGAGTCTGTCAAAGTAGCACGACAAATCATTCTTACCATATCCTTAAGGGTCCGATTTTGTCTCTCAGCTACACCATTCATAGTAGGACTGCCTGGCATAGTATACTGAGGGACGATCCCACACTCATCTACGAATTTAGCAAATGGCCCTGGACGTTGTTCACCTGAACCATCATATCTACCATAGTATTCACCACCACGGTCAGATCTAACGGATTTAATCCTTTGGCTTAGTTGATTTTCAACTTCGGCCTTATATGATTTGAACACGTCTATGGATTGGGACTTTTCATGAATAAGATATAGGTACCCATAACGAGAGTAATCGTCTATGAATGTGATAAAGTATTGTTGACCATTCCTACAAGGAGTAGGGAATGGCCCACAAATATCCGTATGTATCAATTCTAAGACATCCATAGCTCTCTTAGCACCTAATCTCGTCTAGTTTGTTTGTTTTCCCTTTTTACACTCAACACAAATATCCGAATTTGAGGAATCAAGAGAATCAAGAATTCCATCTGACACAAGTTTCTGAATTCTTTGAATGGATATGTGACCCAAACGTTTGTGCCAGAGTGATAATGAATTCTCATTAGTTAATTTTCTTTTGGTACCACTTGAACTTGTATGCAAAGTTTCATTATGTGAGGTTATTATATCAACCAAATATAGGCTATCATATGTTGATAAAAGACCAGTACCGATAAGATTTGAATTTTGAAAGAGACTAACTTTATTGTCACCAAATGAACATGAATAACCGGATATGTCCAATTTGGGAACAAAAATTAAATTCCGTCTAAAAGACGGTACAACAAAAGTCTCTTTCAAATCTAAATAAAAACCAGTCTTAAGCAACAGCCTAAATTTTCCAATAGCCTCAACTTGCACCTTCTTGCCGTCACCCACATAGATGTATCTTTCACCGTCATTTGGTTTTCGGCAGTTCAGGCAACCCTGCATAGATATACTTATGTGAGTAGTAGCAGCAGAATCTACCCACCAAGTATCCTTAGGTACCGAAATTAAATTAACTTCAGAACAAACAAGAGAAAGATATGTACCTTTTTTCGCACGCCAAGCGTGGTACTTGGTACAATCTTTCTTCATGTGATTAGTCCCCTTACAGAAGAAGCAACCTGATTCTGTAGTTTCAACCTTAGGTTCCTTATTTTGCTTCTTCTGGGGCCTTGAACCCGCAATTTCCTTACCTTTCCTCTTCTTATTATCTTTAGAAGAGGATGCCAAATGAGCACTTTCAGTCTTATCTTGCTTTATCCTTTCCTCCTCTCGCACACAATGTGAAATGAGCTCATTAAGAGTCCATTTCTCCTTCAGGCAGTTGTATCTGACCTTAAACTGATTAAAGTGTGCAGGAAGAGAGATCAAAACTAAGTACACAAGCAGTTCCTCAGGTAATTCCAGCTTGAGTGACTTAAGTTTCGAAGCAAGATGAGACATTTCCAAAATGTACTCCCTTATGTTTCCCTTGCCTTTATACCTCATGGAAACAAGTTTACTCAAAAGAGTACTTGTTTCCGCCTTTTCGTTTTGTGCAAAACGCTTTTCAAGGTTTTCAAGAAAAACTTTGGCATTATTTTGATCATTCATAGTGCCCCTGAATGATTCTGGAATTGCACGTTTCATGATCATTAGACTCATGCGATTTGAGCGTTCCCACTTCTCCATCTCCTTCCTTTCATCAGAAGAAGATGTATCCTCAAGAGAAGCAGGTTGCTCAATCCGAAGTGCAAGGTCTAGATCCATGCAATCGAGAACTATCATAATGTTCTCTTTCCATTCCTTAAAGTTTGTGCTGTTAAGCACAGGAATGCTGTTAATGTTTGCAGATATTGAAGCAGTTGAAGAATTCACTGAAAATAGAACAAGGATAACTTAATACATGCTTACAGTTACTTGAACTTTAACATTAGTTTGCAGATTCAAAATAGGCAAATCCCATTACAAGATACCCAGCACAACATTGATTTTAGTCTTTGGACAGAAAATCAACTTGTAAGTGGTACTCTTGGTGTAGTAATCAAATATTGACAATAAACTCCTGTCAAATATCAAGCCTTCCTTTGGGCCGACTTAATATTCACATGGAAAACCGAATAATCGTCACATATTTATCACCACAAGCATGTTCGAATTCCTGCCAAATAACAACCTTCCTTTGGGCCGGTGTTAAACGCATGGAAGACTAACAGACACAGTCATCTTATACTTCAAAATCAATCAATCTACACAAAAGAGGTTACTTTGGTAACATAATGTTTCAATTGACTAATTTAAAATATTAGATGCTAAACTAATTAGTTCTTTAAGCCATATATTGAATCTTGACTGAAAATTTACATGTTTTGACATGTAAAATCTGAATATTAATTGGTTTAATCTTAATTAGACAATACGAAATCTGAAGCATGATGGACTAAAAAATAATTAATCTTAAAACTGAATATTAATGTACAAAACATTAATAATTAAAAAAAATTGAATATTAATTGACATATTATTAATGTACAATTAAAAAATCTGAAAACTTAATACTTAAAACGTTTCATTAATTATGAAAAACATTTCTTACATTATGTCCTCATTAAACTGCCAGAAAATAAAACGTTTCTGCAATTTATGGCCAGATAATCGATTAGCTGAGCCTGATAATCGATTATCTGGGCCTTCTGGAATCTCAAAATTTGCTAAAAAACTAGGATAATCGATTATCCTTTTAGGATAATCGATTATCTTGGCTCTCTGGAATTTCCAATTTTGCTGAAAAATTCCAGATAATCGATTATTTTAAAAATAATCGATTATCCTCAGGTTCTGTTTCAAAATATTTTTGATGAACAAAACAGAATAATCGATTATTTCATAAAAATAGTCGATTATTCTGTGCTGCTGTTTTTGTAAAATTTTGGTCAACCTTTCAAGATAGTCGATTATCTGGATAAGATAATCGACTATCTTACTATTCTGTCCAACGACTTAATATGGTTTTCAACAAGAAACTTAAACAAGAAATCACGTTGATCATCAACCAAAATTATGCAAATTTCAATATTTCAAATCATCTAGAGACAACAAGATATTGAAACACCAAAGTTCATCAACAACATATCATTCATGAAATCATGCTATATCATGGTACTAGAATTTCATAATCAAAATTCCATTTTAACTTAATCATAAACTTTATATAACATGGATTTCATGAACTTCCAAATAATTCAGATATGAAGGAGGCTCTGATACCAATTGTTGGAATGAATCCAAATAAAACACTTTAGCCTTTATATCGAATTACTTGGAATAACAACATGAGCGGAAGCGTACCTGAATCCATAAGTGGAAATCTTTAGTCCTTCTTGAAGATTATCCAAGGTGTGCCTTTGAGAAGCTCCTTGATCCTTCCTTTAAGATTGTCTTGAAGTTTTTGCTTTCACAAGAATATATCCAAGACCAAAAATTTGAGGATTGGTTTTCCACTTGATATGCAAGACCAAAATGCTCTCTAGTTTCAATGGGAGGAAGAAGAGAATGTCTTGCCTTCTTGTGGGAACCATAACCCCCCTTATTTAACATGTGAGTTATGAAACTCAAAGGTCACAAGAATGTAACCTTGGTTACATGTATGTAACCTTAGTTAGCCCATCATTAACTAAGGTTACTCTTTTGGGTATCTACACATTAGTCCTACACTTTATATGACAATATATTGCCCCCCTTAACAATGTCCATAAGACCACCAATTTAGGCCAAACCAAAAGATAGCACATAACATATAATTAATCCATATATTGTTCATATGTATGTAGATATAAGTCCATATATCTAACACTTTTTTCTTCGCCCCGATAGGATTAGTAAGGTAAGATTTAGCCTAATTTGTGTTGCTCTAGTCCTATGCCTTTGGTAAGATATTCAAATGGCTATGAGATTATATGCTCTCGTGAGACTTTGTCGGAAGCTACACCATGATTCCTCTACATGAAGCTGCCCTATATGCATTGTGAGGCACATATGAGTGATTATATAGCAAAGATATAGAGGCAACACTAATAGTGCTATTGTCTCCCTTATTTGTATTCTTTCTATGTGGTTTTTTTTGCTTTTTATTTTTAATAAAACTAGATCTAGCACCTGCGTAATGGATTGCTTAAGAAAAATACTATCAAGTGTTAACATTTGCTGTAGTAGGCGAAGATTCCTACTTTTAACCTTAAATATTTGCAAAAAATTAAGAGCATTTATTTTCAAGATCATTATTTGTAATTTGCTGAAATTTAAAGTAGTTGGTAGTTGAGACAATTTCTAACTTCCTACTTTTGGGACCAAAGACGAAGTACGAAAATAGAACCGCATGATAATTCTTAGTCCTGTAACATTTAAAGTCAATAGGTAACTATCGCTGTCAGGATCAATGAGTTTCCAGTGGTTCTTCATTGCAATTGGTCTTAGGCAAAAAAAGTCGTTGTCTGTGAAGCAAGTGTAAGATGATTTATCTATCTATAATTGAAGTTTATAATCCTAAAAATACCAAGTTTCAATCAATTTTATTCTTTTGATAATTTCTTATGTTTTTGTTCAGTTCAAAAAATTCGACTAAAAAATGGGGAAAAAGCAAGTGATGGTGCCGGTTAATGAAGTAGACCTCACCGAAGTGAAATATGTGCCGGAAAAATTTGAAGGTTTGTATTTCATCTTTTTTCTTCATTTTCGTTCCTTAAATAGAGTTTCTTGGCTATGATCAAAGTGTCATTCTGCAGCTCCACGTTTGACTGGTATTTGGTTCAAGTTGTTTGTTAAAGTAATGGAGGCACCCTTAATTGGTTCTTTAATTACCAGTCACCTGAAGCAGAAGAATGGAATGACTGAGGTTTGTTTGTATGCACAATTGTGATTCTATGTGTAAAAGGGAGATTTTGAAATTAAAAACTGATGGTTTTGATTGTCAGATTCTCAAGAATACCGGGAGGTTGTGAGATCGAGTCTCCCCAAGAGCAAGGTGGGAAGTTCTTGGAGGAAAGGATGCCGGGGTCTATTTGGAAACAGCCTCTCTACCTAAGGGTAGGGGTAAGGTCTGCGTACATACTATCCTCCCCAGACCCCACTAAGTGGGATTATACTGGGTTGTTGTTGTTGTTATTCTCAAGAATACCGTGATCCCGGAGGTGCCCATGTTCATTCCCCAGTTCCCTCTTCAAGGTTCAGTATTAAGCTCTTGCTGCTTTTATCTTTCAATTAGTTTATCATATTGTATGTTTAGTTTAGGGCACGATGGACGAAAAACCATCTATGTAGGTAATACCAATTAGTTAGGATTAGGTTTTACTCATGCTAATACAATTTGCTTCGGGTCTTGTCAGAGATTATATGCGAGTAGAAAATGGAAATAACTTCTAGTGCTAGTGAAATTAACTCTTTTTTCATTCTTTCTAATAATAATATTAGACCGGAACGGGCTCAAAATGGAGTGACGTGGATATTGAGGATTCATATAGCTGATCTCAACTTGCTTGCGGATGATGCTTAATTGTTGTTGTTGTTGTTGTTGTTATTGTTGTCGTATATTATATGTTTAGTATACATAATTTTTTTTCTTGGAGTAGGAAGATGCCGTTTCCTTTAGGATATGTCATTCCATTGAGATGGTTCTGCTTGACTATCTTGCTTTACTCCGTGTTGTCTCTGTTCTTTTTTCTATTAGTCGGTGGATCTTATAAACTTCTTGCCAGCAAAAGTTCTTGAGCTAATAGTTATCCTATATATCTGAGGCTTAGGTTTTTAGTTTTTACTACTTAGATTTTACTCCTTGAGCATGACATTATTGTTGATAAACTAATGCTCAGCTGATTTTCTGACATGTAACTGAAAGAAGCATAACACTGTGGGCATTCCATGATTTTGTTGAAGTTGGAATTCAGGAATTATTAAGGTGCTTTTCTAATATTACTGACTTATTTACTATGTATATGAATGTAGATCCAGAGCCTGGTGTTGTTTGCTTAGAAGAAGATGGAAAACCTGAAGAACGGATTGATTTAGCCTTGAAGTGTCTTCCACATTATGATCCTTCTAGCAGTTGGAATTCTGGTTCAGGAGAACCGTTCCCATTCCGCTACTGGAAAATTCGTGATTATGGATATGCTTACAGATCTAAGTTTACGACCCCATCTATGGCAAGTGACTTTCCATTGATTTTCCTATTTTGGTCATCTTCAAGAGTAATAAAAAGCTCTATTGTGCTAAAGGTTGCAGAGCACTTTATTTCAGCAATAGAGGTACTTAATGATAAGCAGCCCTCAGCATTGTTATTAATCTCCTTTGACCCCGAGGAGGTGAGAAGGCAAGCTGCAGCTTCCACTCAAAGATTTGAGGAAGGTATTTTAATTTGTTGATGCGCATAAATTGGCTGTTCTGAGAATCTACGTATTGCAATTCACAGTTTCTTGCATTTTTTAATTATAGCACATGCCGTTAGATAAAAGATGAAAATTGATATTAATTTCCTGCAAATAAAGCATATCTTGAATTGCTGTGCCAAGTCTGTACATCTCCTTACTGAAGCGTTTTTCTTTTCATCTGTTTTTGTTTTATTCCGATGTGGTCATGAAGGAATACCATTGTTGATCTTGGATGGGATTTTAATTGCAGTCAAGGATGACATTGATTGTTTCCTCATCCTTCAAAGGGTATGTGTTTAACTTCTCATTTCCTCTGTGAATATCTCTGCCACTTTTAGCTGAAAATTTTTCCCTGTAAAAAAGAGCAGGTGGTTCTACATGCTGGTTTCATGAGGTTCGCCAGGTAAACACAGATGCAGTTTCTGTGTCAAGATTACGAAGAAGTGGTGCAATTTTAGTAGGAAAGACAAATATGCATGAGTTTGGTATGGGCACAACAGGGAATAATCCGAATTACGGGTAAACTTTTGCCTTGAACCTACAAATAGGCAAATGTTAGAGGCGGTAACCTTTTGACTTGACTTTTTTTGTTCATTTTTTGTTAAAGCAAACTTGATAAAGATATATGCTAAACATTGGTTTTGCGAATGTTAAAGAACGAATGCTGCTGGGGTATATTTTAGGTTGAGTGTGTATTTTACCTTTAACATCACTAATGAGCATTTTCCTATGGCAGTACACCTGGAAATCCGCATAATCCAAAAAGATACACAGGTGGTTCTTCCTCAGGTTCAGCTGCAATTGTCGCTTCTGGATTGTGTTCAGCAGCATTGGGAACAGATGGTGGAGGTTGTATAACATATCAGGCTAGTGAATTGGTAACTTCTTTTGAAATAATTATTAGATTTTCAGGCTTTATTCATCTGAAGTCCAGGTTCAATACGAATTCCTGCTTCTCTTTGCGGGGTTGTCGGCTTGAAAACAACATTTGGACGGACTGACCTGACAGGGTAAGTTCATGAAGTGTAGATCACTGTGCATCTATACCAAATTGGTTTTATCCTTCTGAATATATTGTTTCTCCCGATAAAACTTTTCTACTGTCAAAGCTATGATCTGCTATACAACTTGCCAACTTCAGTTGCTACAGTTTAAATTTCTAACAGCCTAAAGGACTGTTCTTTCCTATATCCGTAATTTATGGATTCAGTTTTATCAAGTCTCTATGTTAGCATTCAATATGATACCTTTCTTGGTATTTTGTCTGAGATCAAACTTTACTATTTGATCTTATCAGTTTATAGTTTGGTTCATCTCTGTTCTTTTATCAGGTCACTGTGGGAAGCAGGAACGGTCACAATTGCTGCACCCATCACAGCTACAGTTGAGGATGCCATACTTGTGTTAGTAATTGGTTTCACCCAATCATTCTTTACAAACAAATAGTCAATTCCGGTCATGAGCATATTGTAAAGCATAATCTATCTTGTAATTGGCACAGTTGCCTTATCACTTCTTCATATGCTATAGTAGTTTTATTTCAATTGAAATGTCATCTTATATGTTTTAACATAAATAGAATCCATAGAATGAATACATTAATCATTGAAACTAATTCTACTATTAGATATTAAAATGATCTACATGAAAACTAATACACGAAATCACTCTAAGTAAAAATATGCTTAGAGACTCTTGAATCTCATTATTTCTTGAATACTTGTAATAGGTACTGAAAGTCAGATGTAGTTTCTCCCTATGCCTTTAGAGTTCAAAGGCTATTAGAGTTAAAGATTAGACGTTTACTGAGAAAAGTATAAAGCACCAAGATAGTCGGCTTCCAAGGAACAATGCTAGACCCTAACCATGACAAAACAATGTAATTCCTAACGCATTCCTCCAAAGTTCTACTTTCTTCAATTAGGTTGTATATATGGGGATAAATTTTTGTTAAATTTGGTCAAGCTCTTGATCTGGTCATAAGACCACTCTTACAGTTGATATGTGTTGATTATTGCTATTTTTTTCCAACTTTTCAGGTATGCAGCAATCTTAGGATCCTCTCCAGCTGATCGAATTCCACTGAATCCCGTAATCACTCATAAAGTGTACTTTTGCAAAATTTCAAGATATTGGTCTGCTTGAGGGTCCAGTTTTTCCCCCCTCCCCCGGGTCCTGTAAATACTGTAGCTAATATTTGTAAAGAGGGCAGTGATCATTTTTCGACATTGAATTTTTCCACTAGAATTGCCGTTAAGTTGATCGCCTATGATACTCAAGCATGTTGATTACCTTAAAAACTGAAGTTTGGGGCATTTTTCTTCAGCGAGTCAGTGACCTGTTCTGCTCTTGGTTCAGTTTGGGGATGTATTCTTCTGCTGAATGTCTCATTCCTATCCATCCTGCAGTATTCACCCTAGTTGTATCATATAGAAGACTATTTCAGTTAACTTGCTGAAGAAAAAAAGTGACAGTTCTCCATTGTAACCATGCTGTCTTAGGTCCCCTATGTGGATTTGATATATCTATAAAGACCAATCTTAATCATAGGATTAGTTTGATCCTATACTTGTACAGGAGACTGTTGATGTAGGTTCAATGCAGAATGAGTTCTTTTCATTGAATTAATAAGTTGTACTTTGCATTAAGCAAGCTGTTTTGTACTCGCATTATTATTAATTGATTTTTGTTCGGTCCCTCCCTTGTTTACCAGATTTATCTTCCAATGAGAGTTTAAACATTTTGGGATCACTTTCCCTGGGAAATTATACAAAGGTTTGCACATCTGTTTTCTTAAGGTTGTTATTGATTTTACCCTTCTTGGTTGAACTTTGTCTGATATGAGACATCTTTTGCAGTGGTTTAATGATGTTAGCCCAACTGATATAACTGTTAAGTGTGAAGATGTCCTAAACCAATTATTTCATCTGCATGGGTGCAAAGTAAGTCTGTATCACCCTTTATTACCCTTTGTCATCTATTTCAGAAGACTTTATGCTTAAACTCAGATTCAGTTTCTAGATGTAACTTTGTTATTCTATTTTTATTGCTTTACTCTTTGCAATCAAGGCAATAGAGATCATCATACCGGAGCTTCGTTAGCTGCGCACAGCCCATACTGTTACTTTTGGATCTGAATCACTATGCTTATTGAATCCTGATTGCAAGGATGGGTATATTTATTTTCCATTCAAGCTATTAATACAACTGCTTGCAATCTTGTAGTTTGGACTAATATAACTTTTTTTCATTTTATGTAGGAAAGGAGTAAGATTGACTTATGATACTCGCACAAATCTAGCACTCTTCAGATCATTTGCTGCATCAAATTATGTTTCTGTCCAGCGCCTTAGGTAAAAAATAAGTTACTGAATTACTTAATACATGTTGAAGCAATTTGTTCAGTTGCTGTTTGTTTTAATATTGAATTAGGGATGTGAAAACTGCATTTATGTTGTGGATCAGTGGCATATACATACGATTCTACATTTAGATAGACTTTCCTAGCTTTATCTACATCAGCAATTTTAGGTGTTGCTTACCTCACTTTAAGCTCATTGTGTGTAAAAGCTTAAAAGTTATCATCTTCGTATCCTGATTTTAAATTTTCAGCTAGAACAAGATATTCTCAGAGCTTGTGCATGGAAACAAATTTATCTTCTACTAGAAGAGCACATTAGAATCCATGTTCACACCTTTAATTTCATTGTTAGTTTGCTCCATAGTTACTTTGTATTTCTGAAGTGTCATCTAATGGTTCACTGTCTTATGTTTGGCAACGTGTTAAGTGTCAGATGTACTGCTAGATTTTATCTGAATATTAAAGGATTTCAACACTCGCTACAGAATTGCATTTAGAAATATGATAAAATTTGTTCAACTTATTCAGCTTGCCTGTGTCTCTTATAGCAGGCGAAGGATAATGTACTACCACATTAGAATCCATGTTCACGCCTTTAATTTCATAGTTAGTTTACTCCTTAGTTACTTTGTATTTCTGAAGTGTCATCTAATGGTTCTTTCTGTCTTATGTTTGGTAACGTGTTAAGTGTCAGATGTACTGCTAGATTTTATCTAAATATTAAAGGATTTCAACACTCGCTACAGAATTGCATTTAGAAATATGATAAAATTTGTTCAACTTATTCAGCTTGCCTGTGTCTCTTATTGCAGGCGAAGGATAATGTACTACCACATGGAGATTTTCAAGAAAGTAGATGTCATTGTAACACCTACCACTTGGTAAACTAAGTTTTTGCACTTTATGGGCCTTTATATCTTTAAATACACTTCTTTCATATCCTGTTAAGTAAAATTGCTGCATAAGTAGCTACTATCCGTTGCAAGTATTGTGCGAGTTGTTGGTTGATCTCTGGTAGATTTGTCATATGTGTAAGTAGATGTAAATTCTTTAAATAAATTAATAATGCCCCATATGGAAATAACAATGCGTAATTTATAGTGTGTATGTAAAAGCTTCTAAGTGTAAGACATACTCCGTAGTACTTATGCATTCTCCCAATCTCACATATCTCACATGGTATCAGAGTTCTCTTTAGAGTGAAACTTGTGTTTGTTTTCAATGATTTTGGAAGGTTGAACTAAAAAACAAAACCGGCCTTTGAGTTACATGATAATGCTGGCAACTGTTTTACTCAATCTTCTAGTTGATGGAAGTTTCAGGAAATTGGTTTCAGAAATAGTTGTTATGTCACAAAAAAAGAAGAAGAGATTTTTCTTGCTATTGACATAAGATTGTACTCAATGACAGACAAATATTATAGATGATTGGTGCAAAATAGGAGTTATATGTTTCCTTTCACTTCACGTGGAAACTGTTTAATCAATGAATGATCCAAGAAGAGTACTGGAGATTAGGATACTCGTTTCCTTATAGTTGTACCCCATATTTTAGCCTTTTGAGAGGAGTCATAAGCTTGTACCATATATTTTAGCTTGATGATCAGAATGACATTTGTCTGATGTTATGATCTACAGAGGATTTCCATTGACTATCCTCACCCGTGGAGTTTCCACGTCTAATCGATATGTATATGTTCATATGGAATGACACATACTGAGGCTTTTCATCATAGAACAAAATATTTTTGAATTTTGTCCCCAGTAAATTACATCTGTATTTTTTCCAACTGAAGCAGCTGGATCAATACTGTGTGTAAATTGTCATTATGTTAATCTGATTCTGGGTTACATACTTGATTTCGTAACTTGTATTTTTATTCTTCCAGAATGACAGCTCCAGAAATTCCAGAAAGTGCTCTTGCAGTTGGAGAGACAAATTTGCAAGTTGTACGTAGGTTAACATCATTCTATTACTTTATGGTTAATAGTTCCTGAGATACTCTGTCATCTCCTTTATTGGCCTTTATGTCCTTGCTGTTGATATGCTACAGTAGAGGTAACTGGCAAAGCTTGGGAAACAAATACCAATTTTGTGGTTTAGCTGCAAACAAATTTTTTTAAGCCTATTATTTTCTGGTTTCTATGGATTGCATCTGGGGTGTCAAATAGGTGGGTTGAGCTATATTTAGGCTGGTCAAAACAGGTTGAACTAATAAACTCGTTGGGTCATAACCCCTCCAAAGTTTTCTTGGGGCAAAGTAGGGCGGGTCAGTTTGGGCTACTCGATGGGTCATAAACCAAAATTTGATTTTTGCATGCATTGGAGACAGGTATTGTACTTTGGTATTGGAAGTCCTGAATCGTTCTATCTCACACAATATTGTCAATACTACTACATTTCTTTTCGCCACGATGAGCACTTCCTGATGATGCAACCTTTTTTTGACTACTTAATACTTGTTTGCTATTCTTTTCAGCAAGCCTAATGCAATTTGCTATAACAGCAAATGTTCTCGGGCTTCCAGCAATATCTGTCCCTGTAAGTGAGTGACATTCATCTTTTTCCTGTTAGGCAGTCCACTGAGAGTAAATCTCAGAAACGGATTTGGAATGGAAGGACATGCATGTTGATGATATGCAAACAAGTTTCTAAGCATTTCAACCTAATAATATTACAAAAGGTCTATCATATATATAAGATATTGTCACGCTAGGAAATCGTTGAATATGGGATTCTAGGAAGGAATTAGTGCTGATTTTGATTTCCCTCAGCAAAATTACTGACTAATTATGTTGAAACAAGTCGTGTAAGTGGAAATTTTTTTCTTCTCTTTGTTCACATTAACCAGACCAGATAAAGTTTGTCCGAAAAAACTGAAGATGTGAATAGATGTTTTTACAAGTCAGAAAAATATAAGGTTTTGATTGATATTAAACAGAGCCTTTTGGATTCTTCATTCTTCTTTTTTGACGAAATAGGTAAACTTAGAGCATCCTTTTAATGTGGCCTCTGTATTGCAAGATCCAATTTATTACACAAATAGCTAGTTTTTCTGTAGTTCAGTGTGGACAAGATTCAATTATCACTACCACATGAACGGAACTTCTCAGTCGGACAGTTTCTGGTGTGCCACTTCCACATCCTCCTTAAAGGCACATCATTAACTACTTTCTCTCCTATTGCATGTCGAGTCTCTACTTTGTTCTGATCCCATTTCCTATTGCTAGCTTGATCTCCTTCTAGCCTTTGAAATTTCAGTATACCATTCTTCATTTAGTAGCGGCTAATTTGCTTGGTTTTAGTTAACTAGATAGAGGAATGGACACAATTGGCCATAGACTTGCTCATGGATTGACTATGAAATAAGATGAAGTAAATTGTAACTCCTTCCAGATCACACTATTCTTTTGGATGTCCTTAAACTTCCTATATATGTGGTAGAAGATTTATGAATCCGAGTTTCCGTAGAAACATGAAGTGCATAGCTACAAGAAGACTAGAGCTTCCTATCATAGTGAAAAGACCAAAATATAACTCTTGGTGCTTACTGCATGCTAGTTTACTGTCAAGGACCTGCTCAACTTCTTTCCATTTAATTTTGACATGCAGCAGAGAAATAGACGACTGAACTCTATCTCTCTTCACAACTTCTCGATATGTATTCGGATAATATCTGTTTCCTTTAACACTAAGATGTCTCTTGATGGCTACCAATGCAGGATCACAATTGTCAATCAACATCATGTGTTCCAAAATTTACCTGTACCTTACTAATTTACCTTTCTTTCTCTTTTGTTTTTTAATATGCTTAGATTGGTTATGATAAGCAAGGACTTCCAATAGGCTTGCAGCTTATTGGCCGTCCGTGGTGTGAAGCTACAATCTTGCGTTTAGCTAGTGTGATAGAGGTATTCTCTTCCATCTCTACCGCCAGCCGCCCCAACCAACTAACTGCTAAAAAGTTATAATTGAGTATACCGGAGATTTTGACTTGTGCTTTCAGGAAATCTCTGCTGAGTGCAGGAAGAAGCCAATGGAGTTCTTTGACATCTTGAAAGGGAAGTGAGAATAATGTTTTTCAAGACAGAATTGAAGGACAGCGAGGGAAACAGGAATAAGCTTAAGCCTAACCTCAGGGTAAGAAAAGATTTCATCACAAATGAACTTACTTAGAGAACGAATCAAATAAGAGCTGAAGAACAATACTCCTAGATATAGAAATGTGGTTGCTTTTTCAATAATTATATCTAGTGGATTTTTGGTGATATATGCCTTTGATTCATGTATTTAGTACCAGCAACCTTTCTGTAATTTTATACATCCTTGAAGTTGTACACTGAAACTGCTTCATTCATAGTTTAATGCAATATTTGGTTGTATTCTATTTTATTTGATTATTTGCTCCAAATTACGAAAATGCGTGAAGATGATAAGAGCAACTAAAGATGTACAACAGAGGCAAAGGGAACTTGTGAAAAAGTACAACACATTATCTTACAGGGAACCACATTCATACTTCCTGATACTATATTTGAATCAGTTGTTCGAATTCATTATAATATGCAACTGAAACAGGTACTTGCTAATGGTAAAAATGGGGGGTTGAACGTGGGGGCTATTCTTATTTTACCGGAGGGGTTTGAATTAGCTCCTCCCGATCGTATTTCTCCCGAGATGAAAGAAAAGATTGGTAATTTGTCTTTTCAGGGCTATCTTTCCAAAAAGAGCACCAAAATAACTTTGATTTATAGAAAAATAAGGGCAAATACTATGTGATAAAGGTCTAATCTAGGGGCAAAATAGATTTACTAAAAGAACATTTATTGCAAATCCCTGATTTCCAATAACATTTCGATTTCTATGTATCAATATGCTGGTTTTCTTCTTCTTTGATCCCGGTAGGGTCCTTCCTCCTTATCCTTCAAGAAGCTTAGGATGACAAGAAAAACAAAAAAGAAGAATGCCCAGCGGCCTCCACCACCCCCACCAGCCCAATGGCCTCCACCACCCCCACCCCAACCCCCACCCCCACGCCACCACATGCTGCTCACGAGGGGGAAACCCAGCCCCACCATCGTCTAGATCAAAAGATTTCTCCTTCCCTGCATTCAGCCCAGACATATCAGCATCAAATGATTACTTGCACAGGATCTTTATAGAATATAAGCATGGCTGCTCATTTTTGGTGGATAAAATTGCTGAAAAATATGCAGAGTGGCATTGTGCATCACTTTAAGCAACGAAACAATGACTTTTAATAACACCGCTTTCTAAAACAACAGGACGGGATGCAGACACCACTAACCATAAGCATAACAGTGAAAACAACTAAAATGTAAAACTACCTGGTGCAGCTGTAATGGTTGAATTTTCCCTTGTAAGAGTCTGCATCTGGCCAGTAGTTGCACATCTGGCACTCTGCATTAAATGCAAAATTGAAAGGTTTGAACAGGGAATACTAGTGACAATAAATGTTACTAGAATGATGCGGGAAATGGAA
This sequence comes from Nicotiana benthamiana, assembly GCA_034376525.1. Taxonomy (NCBI): domain Eukaryota; kingdom Viridiplantae; phylum Streptophyta; class Magnoliopsida; order Solanales; family Solanaceae; genus Nicotiana; species Nicotiana benthamiana. The sequence continues at coordinate 155,476,486 of CM067339.1, forward strand.
AACCAAAAACTAAATGCAAGCAGTAGTAATCACAGCAGCAGCATCAAGAAATCAATATATATAATTGATGAGGTCCTAATACCCATTGTTTCTTTTTGGCAAAATACCTTAAATTACCCCTAAACTTGAGTCAGATTATTAGTATCATTCCCGAAATTTGCCTGGTCTTAATTACCCCGCTACTTGGCCTTTTGAGGCTATTACTCCTCCCCCCTCCGAGACGTTGATGTGGCAAAAAGTATGGGTGCACTCGTCTGCCACGTGGATTTTTCTGTTTATGTGGCATTTTTTTGAAAAATAAAATATATTTTTTACCTTTTTAAGAATATTATTATTTTTAAATGATTTTTTTCAAATATAATTTATTATAAACTTGGATATAACTACATATTTAGGCTAAATATTTTTTTTGGTAAAAAATAATAAAGTTTTAATTAATCTTTTATTTTGAATTTGACATGAAAATAAAGATTTATACAATTGAAATAAAAAGTCAATGCATCTAAAAAGTTATAAAAAATTACATAGTTGAAATAAATAGTCATTGCATCAAAAGAAGAAATAAAAAGAGTGTATAATTGCACTTGTAATTTCTTGCAATTGTACACTCTTTTTATTTCTTCTTTTGATGCAATGACTATTTAATTCAACTGTGTATTTTTACCTTTTTAGGTAAAATCTGTATATATAAAAAAGAATTAGAGCACCGGAATTTAGAACTATATAAAAAATTATATCCAAAATAATTAATTTTAAAGTATGTATTTTTTATAACTTTTTAGATGCTATGTATTTTTTATAACTTTTTAGATGCCTTGATTATTTATTTCAATTGTATAAATCTTTATTTTCAAGTCAAATTCAAAAAACGATTAACTAAAATTTTATTATTTTTGGTTAAATAAAAATATTTAGCCTAAATAACGTAGTTTTATTAAAAATTGTATTCAAAAAAAATTATGTAATAAATAATATTCTTAAAAAGGTAAAAGAAATATTTTATCATAAACAGTAAAATCCATGTGGCAGGTTATACACACACTTTTTGCCACATTAGCGTCAAGGGTGACTTTTAAAAAACCAAGTGGAGAGGGTAATTAAGACCGAGCATAATTCGGGGATGGTACTAATAATCTGGGCCAAATTTAGGAGTGGTTTAAGGTATTTTGCCTTTCTTTTTCAGATTAAAAGTTTGGTAGATCCTATTTCCAATTGTCTGTAAGTAGAATTGCATTACACTACCACTTTGAAGTAACAAACAAGGATATATTTCCACCTTTTACCAATCCATATCTATAAACAATGAGTCGCAAATGGAGAGGCAATTCAACTTGAGTTCAGGGGTACTTGTCTTGGTGACTGCAGAAGGAGACATAGTCCAATGTGATAACTTATGCCCTGAGCAACGATCTGCACCAGCATTCTGAAGCTTCTCACAGCAATCAAAAATTATATGCAGAACAACGACTGCAATATTACAAAAGGATCATTACTTCATGTCAATGGGTATTCAGATACTCTTACATCTAATGCGGCAAAGGCTTCTCAGTGAGATAACAACAAGAGAAGCTGATGTATAATATATTAATGTTTGACATGAACAAGGATATGAAAGTTTTCGCCGCGTGCTCCTAATTACATGAAAAATAGTAATCTCGCATACCTTTAAATACATGCAGAGTTACTTATTAAGAGGAATAAGTCAAGGAATATACAAAAGCATATAGTGGTACTGGCAGTTAACAACATCTCTTTGAAAAAATTCTGAGTCTCCCTGAGATTGAACTCCTATTAGAATCCTGAAATAGAAAGGGAAGAGTAGATTAAGTATGCAATCAACAACAAGAAGAAGTCAACAACTACACCTCAATTCTGAACAAGTTGGCATAGGTTATATGAATTTATTGATCATGTTTCTCCATTTAAGCTCAACTCATGTCATCATCACACCAGATAGAATAGTGAGTGAAAACTGAAAAACAAGTTTAATATATATAAATCTAGAATATTTATTATGGAAAAGCAAGACGACCAAAAACGAGGTACTAACAAGATTAAAACCTATTCTCGCCTATATCAATCTTTTTCCTCCATTGTGCCATATCTTCAACTAAATCTATATTGGTTCCAAAAAATTGTACTTCATTTCAATTTATATGAACCCATTTGACTGGGTACGGAGTTTAAGAAAAGATAGAAGACTTTTGAACTTATGTTATAAACTGAAGCACATATATTTTGTGTGGCTATAAATCATTGTGTAAAGGTAAATTATTTCCAAATAGGAAAAAGAAGTAATTCTTTTTTGTACGGACTAAAAAAATCACATAAATTGAAACAGAGGGAGTAGGTTTTTTAACACAACTTCTTTCCATGTGATTTTAGGTCTATCTTGACCCCTTTAACGCCTTAACTTACAATGATTTCACACATACGAACCTGTACATTTTGAGGTCAACTCAGGACATGACCAATCCATCTCAAACAACCTTCTCTCATTTTATCCTCAATGCGTGCTGCTTGCACCTTCTGGCGAATGACATTTTTAAATCTTATCTAATCTTGTATGACCACACATCCATTTTAGCCTTCGCATCCCCGCAACACTAATCTTTTGAATATGTTGAACTTAAAGTGACCTAATATTCACTACCATATAGCAGTATCGGTCTTATAATTGTTCTATAGAACTTGCATTTCGCTTTGACATGCATCCTTCTATCACATAATAACTCCCCTGGTAGCACATCTCTATTTCAACCATCCGGTTTTAATTCTACAATTAATATCTTCATCTTTCATTTTGTTCTCTTGGAACCACATTCCCATGTTTTTCCACAAGCACAACGATACCATGAACCGAATCGAATCGAATGGCCTTTCTTGCCTCTGGTAGGCAAAACAAGATTACCAACGAAAGGATATCAATGTCCAGTATCACCTTTACTCTTAGATCAGATGTCACATGTATTCTGTTCCATAACCAAATATACACCACCCAAGTATTCCTTCTTAAGGACGAGGATCATAATGGCTGTTGTTGGATCAAACTCTACTCTCTAATACCTTAACTAATCCAAAAACAAGACAGGGCAATCTGCTAAGAAATTTCCAAATTGTTTTTCTTAAATACATAAGATACTATTTATTTATATAAAAAAATTACAGTTAATTGAAGCTTTGTTTAGGGTGCTTAATTTAGTCTGACTCTGACGTTTTTATAGTTAATTCGGCGCTCACCATCTGATACAGAAAACAGCGATTGCCAAGTTCTGAAGCTGCTCGATTAGTAGACTCCCATGTGAAATAACCAAATTAACAGAGAATCACTAAACCTAGAAATCATGAACTTATAAAACTTGTCATTGCTTCTAAGTTCTAATCCCGTTTAGTAGGATGCAAATTATGTGGTTCTCTATTTATTAGGTCATTAGAGGTAAAATCTTTGGGATGAAATTTTATGTTGTGATTGGTAATAATGGAATTTATGGTTCGATTTGGATCAATTTTTCCCTAAAAAAAAATCAAGCCGATTAAATCGGTTTACAAAATATTGGAACCAAACTAAATTAATTAAATCAGTTTTTTATCGATTCGATTTTTGTCGATTTTTATCCGTTTTTCGATTTTTAGGTTATTTCTTAAATATGGAATATACACTACCAAACATTTATTCCGATAATGTAGCACAATCAAACCAATTGCTCTTTGAAAATTTTATCAATTACCAAGATATATTGATGATAATTGAATCAAACAGTGATGAATAATTTATTTACTAAATTAATACCCTCAATTATTTAACAGAAAATGGTTCAAAATGCCTTAAACATTGGAAAAGTTTTTAAAATATCCTTCATCCTATTGGCTAAAAATATCTCTTCATTCACAATTTTTGTTCACTTATACCCTTTGAGCGTTAGGTCAATGCAAAATTAAAAATAATTACATAAAAATTTAAAAATTATTTTGCAAAATATTTTTTTAAAAAGTAATGTACTAATAGTCACTAATTTAGTAAAATCTTCTTTTTTTCCAGTTTTGACAAAAAACAACTCATTTTTACAAAAAAAATAATTTTTTTTCCAGTTTTTAAAAGAACTTTTTTGTAAAAACCGAAAAAAATTATTTTTAATAAAATATTTTCGTATTTGAAATTTTTTTTCCATTTTTTCAGTTTTTAAATCATTCTTTTCTGTAAAACCCGAGAAAACAAATTTGGGAAAACTGGAAAAAAAATTCGCTTTTTAACAAAATGTTTTTGTTTTTTAATTGAAATTTATAAAAAAATGAAAATAAAATATTTTCAAAAAGCTAAAATATTTTTTTGAAAATATTATTTTCAGTTTTTAAAAAATGAAAATATTTTTGTTAAAAACAATTTTTTCTGTTTTTTATTTTTTCAATTTTTACAAAAAAACAAAATGCTTTAAAAAATTGGGGAAAAATGTAAAAATTGAAACAAAAAAACTTTACTAAATTAGAGATTAGTTTAAAAAAATAAAAATATTTTGCAAAATAATTTTTTAATTAATTATTTTTAATTCAGCATTAACCTACGGTCAAAGGGTGTAAGCAAACCAAAAAGGTGTATGGAGGAGAATTTTTTGCCCATAGGTGGATGAAAGGGTAAATTTTATACCTTTTTCAATAGTTTAGGAGAATTTTGAACCCTTTTTCGATTATTTAAATATTAAATTTATCAAAAATTATACATAAAAATGATTTAAAACACAAGAAGGCAAAACACCTTAAGAAAGCAGAACAAATGAGCAAGATAGAAGAAGGCCAAACAAAGGAGCACATCTAGTTAGAGTGGAGTTAAAAGCAAATTAGGAGGAAAAAGTAAAATAGAAGGCGTCAAAATACCTTTGACGTTGGCGGCAGAAGTTCTGGAAAAAAAAAACAAAGTAGGTTATAGTTGGGTATTTGGAATTAATATAAAAAAAGAAAAAAGAAAAGGTAAAGTATAAAATAGAATTGTAGAGTAATAAGTTATGACATAATTGGAAAGAAAAATAAAAAACAACCCCACCACGCCAAATCGATTGTTTCAAAAAAGGGGACTTTTCATTGTTCCGAAATAATGGATTTAACAATAATATACAATCAATTTTAATGAAGCAATCAAAACAAACATTGTTTTGGGATAACAATACAATATGATATAATAGGGAACAACCATCCAAACAAGTTGTTACATAGCAAAAGAAAACTATCAATCAAACTAGAATGTAAAGGCAAAGAGTTGGATTATTATAACAGCAAATGACTAGACTAAAAATACAAACAACTAACATGTACCATAAAATTTTAGAAACTTCATATAAAAATATACATATATATAGGTATAATAATAAATTGAAATTCTCTCTCACACAATTGCACAGAGTAATAACAATTGTGAATTAAGGTACAAACGATAAGGATGGCCAAAGCTCTACAGGTACACGCTAAGCATGAAGCTACCGTACGCATAACGACAACGGCCATACGGAAATCTCAACCAATTGCACTGCCTACGATACCGGAAGATGACGACAGAGGAAGAATGGTAACACCGGAGACGAGAGTGCAACAATTGATAGGTCAAATGCAGCTAGTACATTGGATGACCGGGATGGGTAGTGCTCCAACAGTCATGCAAGCTTCGAAATGTAACAATGAAGAGAAATCAGTGGAGGAAGATGTTAATAATGAGCGAGGAAACTGAATTTTTCAGTAAATCTAGCAGAATCAATCGGAGCCGTCTTTAGATGATGTAGTAAACTGGTGTCTAACGGGTGGGCCGGTTCGGGCCGGGTCAATTTTTTTGACCCGTCCGGGTTCCGGCTCGGGCCGGGTTGCACAGTAATGGATTCGTAGCGGACCGGTTTAGTCCGGGTAAAATTTGAACCATACGGGTTACCAGTTGAGGGGGCCGGGCCGTTTTTAGTGTATTTTTAAATTTTCATGCATAATACTTCAAATTAATCTAAAAAACTAAAATATTAAGCATAAATGCGTCTAATAATTTTAAAATAATATAAATTGTCTTAAAATCTTAAAATGACACAAATATAGTATATTTTAAAAATAATACGTTACCATCATATTCATGCATAATACTTCAAATTAATCTAACAAACTAAAACATTAAGCATAAATATGTCTAATAATTTTAAAATAATACAAATTGTCTCAAAATCTTAAAATAACACATATATACTAAAAAAATTATACGTTGCCATCATATTCATGCATAATATTTCAAATTAATCTAACAAACTAAAACATTAAGCATAAATACGTCTATTTTAAAATAGTAAAAATTGTCTTAAAAACTTAAAATAACACATATATAGCATATTTTAAAATAATACGTTACCATCATATTCTATGATTTGAGAATTTATAGTTTTATACCCTAAATATATACACTATATATTAAATTCCAACAATTTTAAATTATGTTAATTAGTATACAATAACTGGTATATTCATGGTATATTCATGGTATATCATGGTATATTCATGGTATATACATGGTATATTCACCGTATATTTAAGTTATAATCACGTTCCGGGCCGGTCCGGGCCGGTCCGGGCCGGTCCGGGCCGGTCCGGTTAACCGGTAAAATTGTATTATTCATCTAACAGGAATTACCAGGCCGGGTAACTTGTTTCAAAATTTTAAACCGTCCAAACCCAGCCCAGCCCAGCCCCCCTTAACGGTCCGGGCCCGTTACGGGTTCTACCGGTCTGGGTCGGTCCGGAACCGGGCTGACCCGGCCCATTTAACACCTCTAAGTAAAAGGCAACAGAGCTTTGCAACAGGGAATGAACTTGGAATATTATCCTCTAGTAATGAAGGAAGAAGTAAAGATTGTTCGACTGAATCGAGTTGAAGTTGCAGAGCAAACTCAAAAATGGAAGGAGACGGTTATTGGGTATGTATGGAAACCTTACTTTAAAGAGATGCTAAAGTTTGTGTATGATATTTGGAATTTTGTCACTACACCTCAAGTGTATTTACATGATGATAGATATTTTATCTTTCGATTTAATTCTGAGAAAGATAAGAACAGTCTTATAAACAAGGTCCTTGTACATATCATAATCAGCCTATGATTATGAAGCAGTAGGAAAAAAATTTTCATATGAATAAGGAATTGACTCGGAAAATACCTATTTGGGGTATTTTCCCAGGACTACCTATACAGTACTAGACTCGGGAAAAATTGGGAAGGATAGCTAGCTACTTAGGAAAACCTATATGCTCATATAGACTTACAACTGAATGGTAAAGGGTATCATATGCTCGTATGATGGTGGAGATGGATGTCTCACAAGAACTACCTGAGACTATGTTAATTGAAGAAGAGGAAGGTCATTATAGAGAACAAGTTCTGGAATATGAATGGAAACCTATGTACTGTGAGCAATGTTGTCAAATAGGAACTCATGAGGAGAAGTGTGAGAAGGTAGTGAAGAAGAAGGTCATTGATGGATATGCAGAACAGGTTGGAAAACAGAAACAAAGACAGGGGAAAATGGGCAATAACCAGATTAAAAAGCAATAGAGGGCTAAACCTATTATCGAACAAGTAGTAGATCAGAAGGGACAAAGTAGTGAACAAAAATAAGAGGATGATCAGTTAATTGGGAAACCAGCAGTGCAGAAGGAGCAGAATATGACACCAGCACAAGAACAACATGACAAAGTGGAAAAATGATTGAGCAGGGAACGAAAATGTAGCCATTTCAGAAATTCAGGGGTAAATAAAAGATGAAAGATAAAGCAAATTCACAAAAAAGGGGAAGATTTATAGAGAAAGAAATTATGAGCATGCTGAATAGAAATAGATATATCCCACTAGTAATACAAGAGAATAACAACACTAGAAGAGTGACTGAAGGGTTTAGCCTCAACGAGGAGAATCCTCTATGATCATTAGCTCTTGGAACATAAAAGGGATTAATAAGCCCTATAAGCAAAAAGAACTCAAGGCCCTTTTGTTTAATCAAAAAGTATCTTTACTAGGTTGCCTTGAGACAAGAATAATACCTAGAAGTGGTATGAAAGTTAAATAGAAGTTTAGTAGGGAATGGAAAATATTCAGATGAAGCTGTGACAAATAATGGGAGAATTTGGCTATTCTAGAAAGATAGTATGGTTCAGGTACAGATAATTGGGAATACTTCTCAAATAGTTTATTATATGGTGAAAGATAAGGAATTAAGCTTCTCAAGTTATATTACTTTTGTGTATGGAAAAAATAAGCTAAATGAAAGAAAGGAACTATGGGATCAAATAAGACAGATTAATAATAGCATGCAAGAGGCTTGGCTGGTTATTGAAGATTTCAACAATGTCTTGTCTGTGCATGATAGACTCAATGGTCAACCAGTTCACCAAGTGAAATGATAGATTTTCAAGAATGCACAGAGGATATTGGACTGGGGCAGTTGAACAGAAAAGGATGTGAATGGTCATAGTATAATAAAAGAGATGCTGAAGATAGAATTTATATTAATATAGACTAGGCTTTTGGAAATGCTTCTTCGCTAACTCACTATTGTAGCCTTGAAGAAATTTTCGAATTGCCAGGTATCTCAGTTCACTCTCCTATCATTATCAACACTGAGGTAATGAGGAATTATCTACCTAAACCTTTCCGATTATATAGTTTATTACTTAAGCAGAAGCAGTTAAAGAGGTATGGAGCCAAAATGTTCAGGGTTATACTATATTTTCAGTCTGGAGGAAGTTGCAAAAGCTAAAGGAGAGAACAAAGACAATGAATAGAGAACTGAATTTATTGGAGAAAAGGATAGGACATGACATAGAACAATTGGAAAATATTTAAGGAGAAATTGGTGAAGACCCTTTTAACAGTTTATTAATAAAAAACATAGAGAAGAAACTACTAGTACAGATAGAAAAATGGGAAGGTATCAATGAATAGGTACTAAGGCAAAGATCAAGAACAATGTGGATTTAGGCAGGGGATCAAAATTTAAAATTCTTCCATGCTCACTTGAAGGCCAGACAATCAAGGAATAGAATATCAATAATTTTTAATGACCAGAGGGATAAATTGATAGATGTTGCTATGATAAAACAAGAAATCAGAGGATTTTTCCAAACTCTTGGGTACATCAGCTAGAGAATTGCCTTGTATTGATATTGACATAGCAATGGATGGACACTGTCTTAGTACGGAACAACAAAAACTCCTTAGTGAACAAGTAATAGAGGAGGAAATTGACAGAGAAGTTAGAGAATTGCCTAATGATAATGCCTATGGAATTAATGGATTCCAGCAGAATTCTTCAAAACCTATTGGAGTTTGATTGGAGAAGAAACCAAAAAAGCAATTCAAGACTTTTTCATCAAAGGAAGAATGCTGAAAAACATAAACTGTACCACTGTGACTTTGGTTCCAAAGGTTACAAGCCCAAGATTTGTCATGGAGTTTAGACCAGTAACATGTTGTACTACTCTATACATGATTATAGCAAATATAATTACAGCTAGATTGAAGCTCGTAGTTGACTCTATTGTGGAACCTCCTCAGTCTACATTCATAGAGGGGAGGAACATATTGGACAATATAATTATATCACATGAGTTAGTAAAAGGATACAATCAGAAATGGGTTTTACCTAGGTGTTGCATTAAAGTTGACATAAGGAAAGCATATAACTCTGTGGAGTGGCCTTTCTTAGTGATAATTCTGATGGAGTTTGGATTGCCTGTGGGGTTTATGCAACTAATAATGGAGTGTGTGACCACAGTCAGTTATTCTTTGTTATTAGATAAGGGATTAACAAAAAAGTTCCAAGCTGATAATGGATTAAAACAAGGAGACCCTATATCTCCTTTCTTGTTTGTGTTGCTGATGGAATACCTAAATAAATCTTTGAAGAAGCTGAAACAAATTTCAGACTTTAACTATCGTCCAAAATGCTCCAGGAATCATATAACATATATCTGCTTAGCAGATGATCTGATCCTATGTAGTAGAGCAAACATGACTTCAATACAACTATTTCTAGAGAGACTCAATCACTTTTTTGAGGTTTCAGGACTGCAAGCTAATATGGAGAAGAGTGCATTGTATATTGCTGGGGTTTCTAAAGAATCTAAAGAATAGATACTAGAAGAGTTGCAATTCACTCTGGAGATCTTTTATTCAAATACTTAAGCGTGCCAATATCTTCAAAGAAGTTGTCCATTCAAAAATAAATGCCTTTGGTTGAGAAGATAATAACAAGAATCAACTATTGGACAGCTAAATTCTTGCCATACAATGGGAGACTGCACCTGCTGAAGAGTGTGGTTTTTGAGATGCAAACGTACTAGGCACATACTTTTGTACTGCCTAAGAAGGTCATTAAGTTGATAATGAAAATATATCAAACTTTCCTGTGGACTGGAAGTAATGAACCTTCTAGGAGAGCATTGGTAGCTTGGGACACTATATGTAAGTCAAGATCAACATGTGGACTTAATATTTTGGACCTCCATTATTGGAATAAGGCTTCTCTATGCAAGTTATTATGGGCTATAACTGAACGAAAAGATACTTTGTGGATTCAATAAGTTCACAGCTTCTACATAAAAAACAGAAATATTGAAAATATGAGTACTCCGAAGCAGACAAGCTGGATAGTAAAGATGATTTTTGATGCAAGGGACTGGTTTAGGCAGAATAATCCTTATGAAATCAATTATTCTTGATCCTTATTCTCTTTCTCTCTCTCTTATGTGCATTCTCTCTCTTTCCATGTCTCTCTGTATCTCTCAATCCCTAATTTCAGTAATGTAGAGCAAAGGAAAATAGAGCAATAATTCCACCATCGACAACCATTAAAATCTTTAAATTCGAATTTGAATTTTCAAAAAATATTATTCGTTTGAATTGGGTGTTGTTGCAAACAATTAGGAATTCTCTCTACGCCTCTCTCTACCTATCAATTCCTAATTCTAGTGTTGTAAGGCAAAGGAAAATGGAGCAGCAATTCCACCATCAACAAAGGAAAGAGAGCTTTCAAGCTTTGAATTTGAATTTAAATTTTTAAAAACTATTACTTTGGATTGGGTGTTGGTGCAAACAATTGAGAATAATGTTTGGAGTTTATACATCACTTTTGAGGGTATTTTGGTGAAGATTAGAATTTTTGACTGAATTTCATATTGAAACTCGAAGAAGAAGAAGAAAACATGATATATATTATACTTATGAAATTATAGTGAAATTATAGGTAAATTATATTCTATTATAGTAAAGATATAGTAAATTTGTATAAAAATTATATTTAACTGGTATGATATTCTAGTATATAATTGGGGTAGAAATAATTTGTGAAAATTGTATAATATATAATTAGATGTATGAAGGTTCACATTGATAGTAGGAAAATAAATTAGAGTTAAACTAAAATATTGTTCGAAAAAAAAAAACTGAAAGCACGATTAGTAATTTTCAGCTGCATGCTTCCGTCGAACTTCGAGTACGTACACGCAAAGCATAAAACTATTGCTCCATATCTTAAATTTCTGGTCAATTGAAAGTCATTTTTACTGATTTTAGACCAAAAACAAATATAAAGTAATTCACTTTTCAAAAACAAAAACATTTCAAAGGATACAAAATCATAGATTCTTATTATGAAATTAAGACGCAATAATTTACGTATTATCATTTGATAAAGAATAACTTTTATCAATAGAAAAGAATGTGGTGCGGAGTATTTCTTCCATTTCACTTTTTTGTTTGATTTAATTTTCTAATATTAATTTGTAACAAGAAAATAATTTTGAATAGTTTATTGAGTAGACACATCTGTTCATAGATCTCAAGGGTTCAAAGCAGCACCCATTTTGACAGACAAACACCTGATCAAAGCAACAAGTGCAAGGCTGAAAGTAAATGGGAAAACATAACAGATGTTGCAGCTACACTAATACAATAGGAGCAAGTGAGAGTATTTGATTCAAACTTGTACATGAAACTTCTTTATTTTAACCCTTACAGGATTCCCCAAGTATGGCACAGTAAGTACAAACTAGCTATATTTGTATCCAACAACTACTACTGGTTTTCAAGAACCAATAAACCTACGTAGCAATAATAAACTTAGGTTCCTAACTTGTTCATATAGAAGTCTACATATTTAACCTCAAGGATGAGGCGGGAAATTGGTTCCCCGATCCCAATGAACTAGTCTCCATCATAACAAATTTTTATAAAAATTTATACATTATTGGACATGCATTTTCCCATAAAAACAACTTATACATATCTGCTCTTTCCTCAATTGGCCCTCATGATCATTCCCTCCTCATCAGAGAACATGTAAGGGGGAAGTCAAGAAAGTTCTATTCTCCTTTAAGCCTCGAAAGGCACCAGGTCCGGATGGGTCACACCCCTTCTTCTACCTAAAATTTTGGGGAATAACAAATAACCTTTTAGCCAACTTCTGCAAGGAGTTCTTTAAAAACATAAAGAATGATTGAAGAAATGAATAACACCTTCATATGCCTAATTTCAAAGAACCAGAATACAAAGTCTTTAAGGCAATATAAACCCATCAGCCTCTGGAACACTGCCTATAAGGTTATCACAAAAATTATAGTAAATAGAATCAAACCCTTCCTCAACAAAATCGTTCATCCAACGCAAACCAGCTTCATAAAAGGGAAAAGGGACTCAGACCACAATAGTTCATGAAGTTCAAAATTTCTTTAATAACTCCAAGTGGAAGAAAAGGAAAATCATGGTGAAAGTTGATTTACAAAAGGCATTCGACAAATTAGAATAGTCTTTCAGCAGGTTCTCCCTGAAATTCCTAAATTTTCCAAACGACCGAATTAAGCTAATAATGTTCTGCGTGTCCTTCACCTCCACCTCCGTACTCATAAACGGATCAAAAACTGACTTCTTCAACCCTACTAGAGGCATTAGGCAAGGAGATTCCCTGTCCCCCGATATATTCATAATTTGCAAGGAAATGCTATCTATATTTATCAACCATGAAGTAGACTGCTGTCGGTGGGACCCTATAGCCCTGTCAAAAAAGGGCCCACAACTATCCCACATATTCTTTGTTGATGATCTCATCCTTATGATGGAAGCCAATCAAAAAAGTTTTGGCTCACTCGTAGATACACTCAATAAATTCTGCACCTTCTTTGTCCAATCCATAAATTTCAGCAACTCCTGACAGCAATCATTTTTCAGCAAGTGCCTTAACATAAAATCTCAGATTCAGCGGGAAAATACCTAGGTTTCCATATGACAAACCAGAGACTTTCTAAGAAATACTTCCGATTCATCATTGATAGACTCAATAGCAGACTAAAAGACGGGAAATCTCACTTTCTAAACCTTGCAGGAAGAACCACCCTTATTAAAGTAACTCTTGCAGCCAATCCTAACCATACCAATTACCATCCAAATATTCAACCTTCCAAAAGCTTCCCCAAAACAATATTGACTCCATACAAGGAAATTTCTTATGGGAAAGTACGGAGGAAAAAAAATGACATCTCCTAAATTGGAACAATGCCACCAAACCAAAAGGCAAGGGAGGCTTAAGGCTATATAAAACTCAATGCAAAAATGATGCTTTCAGTACTATCTTGGCTCGGAGATACTCTAGCAACAAAGAGGCCTTATAGGTCTAAGTGTTACGTAGTAAATATGAAAAAAGAACTAATTCAAATAAAGATTCAACCCTAGACCATCGACATCCCACATCTGGAAAAATATATGCAAAGGAAATAAGGTCTGTGAAAAAGGCACCAAATGGCTCATAGAAAATGGGGAGAACATCAAAATTTGGGACAAACGGTGAATTAATCATGGAGACACATTAAGAAACCTTATCCATGGGCCTCTCCAAAAAGAAGAAGTGGACTTAAATGTAAAATCCATTATACAACACGACTATTTTAACCTCTCAAAACTATCCTTTGAACTGCCTGAAGACATAATTCAAAAAATTCATAGCACCTACATCCAACTATCTCAAATAGGCTGGGACAAAATCACATGGTACTCCTCAAGGTACAGCTCTTTTTCCATCAAGGCAACTTATGACGTAATATTTGACTAAGATACCACTGTAGTAGATAACAACCTAGACTTTAAGTGGATTTGGAAAAGCAATAACCTAAACAAACTAAAATACTTCATGTGGCTACTCGTCCTTAACAGACTCCCAACAGCCACCCTCCTGGCAAAACGTAATATCTGCAGGAGTAGAAAAAGAGGACATTAAACATATGCTCTTCAAATATACTTACTCAAAGGTAATATGGGGTCAATGCCATATAAAGCATAACTACCCTCAATCGAACAATGAGCTCACAACTTTCAATTGGCTAAAACACCAGCTAAAATCTAACAAATGTTTTAATCAATACATCAGTTGGCTAGTCTTCCTACACTTCCTCCTTTGGTATTTATGGACCGCCACAAATGAAAAGATCTTTCGAAAGAGTAAATCATATCCCAATATTTAGAAAGTAACCAACAGTAACCAGGAATTCCTCTTCTTAAGCAAATGGAGCCCTTTACATATACCAAAAAAATCATCTATATGAAATGGGAGCCACCCACCACAGGGACTTATATATTAAACATAGACGGATCCTGCCCAGGAAACCCAGAAGGGGAGGTATAGGAGGAATTTTCAGGGATATTAATGTCAATTGGATAATAGGATTCAATAAGGGCTTTGGCCATGCTACAAATACCCATTTGAAAGCCATGCCTTTACTGCAAGGTCTAAAACTAGCCATCCAAAAGAGACTAGCCCCTTTAGTCATTAAAACGGATCGCCAGGAACTAATCAACTTGATAAATAATGATAATTGCCTTTATTAAAATATTATTGATGACTGCAGGTTCATATTATCTGAGGCAGATGCATCAACTTTGAAGCATGCATTTAGAGAAGCTAATGGAGTAGCGGACACCTTAGCCAAGAATGGATGTAGCTTGGGCTCTTTTGTTAATTTAATATTGTACTATTATCCGCCTGATTTTGCTATTTCTATTTTTGATAGAGATGGGATAAGCACTTTGTGGCTTAGACAAATCTCATGTTGTAATGACTACTAAGTAATATGTTTTTAATAAAATGTCTTTATTTACCAAAAAATAAAATAAAATTTAAAGACAAATTTCTCTGGAATTATGGAGAAAAAAGGTAAAAGGGTTTTATTAAATCCCTTGATTGAAGGCACTAATAATGGATTGGGAGTATTTTAAAGTTGAATGTATATATGTTATAAAACAAAACTTGTTTAGGTCGGGTAATTAACTAAACATGGACATTTAGGGTAATAAAGTTTCTTATAATATATAGGTATGTAAAATCCTTTTTGTAACATATTAGATAGGTTATGGCCCATGCAAGCATGGGGTTAACATTTATACTTTGAAGTACTTATATAAGTTTCCTTTATGTGTTGCATCTAATGTTGATGATCACACTTAAAATTATGGAAGGAGATATTTGCGTGTGATTCTTGGAGAGAAATAATCTTTATTTATTTGAATTTTAAATTTTTGTATATGTTTGACAAATTTTAATAAATTTATGACTAATGTTTAGAGATTGGTAAGTAAGGACTTATTTGGGATATTTTCCACAAGATTTCCTATATAATACAACATGGTCCAACATAAGTGGTAAGACATACATATGTAAATAGGGTTGTGCAAAATTTAGTAAATATCGAATTATCCTACCGAAACTAAAATTTTTAATATTCGGTATTCGATATTTTGATATTCGGTATAGTATTTGGTTTAATTTTTTTTTTAAAAAAAAATTGGTATTAGGTATGGAATTTGGTATCTTAAATTGAAATACAGATATCATACCGAAATATATATTATATTATGCAATACATATTTTATAAATTATAACATAAATATAAAATTCTGAAATTTTAATTACTTTCCTTTATTCTCTAAGTTCATCAATTAACTCGAAGCAAATAACAAGATATTTATCTAAGTTTTCTCTTTCTAGGTTGGTATTTGTTGGTTTTGGACAAATACTTTTGTCAACGGATGTTTTTAATTTTGTATTTCTGACTACTTTAATTAAGAATATTATCGTTTATGACTCTACACACTAGTTAGTATTCAAACCGAATAAATCGAAGTTACCGAAATCGAAAGGAGAAAAACCAAACTATATCAAATTTAATTAGGTACAATATTGATATAACATTTTATGAAATCGAATACTAAACCAAAATATTTAAATACTATATCGTACCGACCGATGAATACCCCTATATGTAAATCATCCTTGTTGGGCTTCTTGATTTATCTGGCCCAAAATCTACAGTTACCCATTTGAGACAGTGGCAGTCGGCCCAGCCCAACCCCAATGTCATATAAGTAACGTGCTCCATTAAAAGATCGTTCCCCCTTGCTTACCAACTGCCACATGGAATCGAGCGGTAGACTGGATTCTTTAACGGGGAAAAGACAGTGCAATACGCATGAACATGACGCAATTAGTTATCGCCGACGCCATGATTACATACTATCCTACGCCAGGGGTGCGCCATGTTCTCACGAACTCAAGAAGGAATTCAATTCTCCACAACTCCCCATTTCCCCAACAAACCAGCTTCAGAAAGAAAAAAGAAATTGCTTAGTTTAGTTGTCATTGCTGGCGCATGATAGCCTTCAACCGCTATATAAAAAGGTCTTTCAAATAATTTGCTTATTCGATGTCAGTCTGTTAACAGCTTCACCGCTTCGAGAAAAACTTCAGTTTCAGACTTCGAAAATTCTGTAAAGTAAGTTAATCTTTGACTTGCATATCAGAACTTGAAAGTTTCTTAGATTGCGAATTTGTTCAATTTAAAAGTTTAAATTAAGTGATTATTTACTGATTTTAATAGTTTTCAATCAATTGCCTTTTGTCAGAATGGGGAAAAAGAGAGTGTTGTTGCCGGCGAGTGAAGTTGATATGACGGCTGTCAAGTATACGCCTCAAAGAATTCAAGGTTCTCCTTCCGTAAATCCTACTTTATTAATTTACATTTTTAAACAAAAATTCAACAGTTAGATATTCCGAAATACACAAAAAAAAAAAAAAACCATAAGTTGAAATTCTCCTCATATCAAAATGGCTGAAGAATAAATTTTAAATTGTTTGTTAACGTTCATTCTGGGACAGAGGGGGACGGGGTACTTGTTATCACAAATCTCTGTATTGTTATTGCAAGTTTTTCAGTTACTGGTGATTTGAAAAAAACATCCTGTGAATTTGCACGCTATGGACTTGCAGGTCCACATCTGACTGGACTTTGGTTGAAGCTATTTGTAATGTTGGCTGAAGCACCGATTATTGGTTCAATTATCATGATTCTCTTGAAGAACAAGAACCGAACAATGGAGGTATGATTCTTAATGTATCCAGTTCTATTTTCTTTTTTTTGTTGTGAAAATTCATGTCAATCATATTCTACATAGCTAAAAAGGTCAAGTTTCATGATTGACAGATGTTGAAGAATACTGTCATACCAGAGGATCCCATGTTTAAACCTGAGTTTCCTCCTCAAGGTTAGTTCCCTTTATCATTCTTTTTTCAGTTATTTTGAAACTTTTTCTCTCTACATTGTCTACATTCCTGTCATCTTCTCAAAAGTGTGAATTTTTGCACCCTCATCTATCCTTGGCTTAGGAGTGGACCATCATAATGATATGCTTGACTTGGTCAACATGCTTGTTTAAATAGGCTTATTTTTGTTCTGGGACCTTTTGTTTTTCTTCCTTGTAAGGGACGTCTATTTGAAAGAGGGGTGGAGGAGAGGCGGGTTGATGATATTTGGTAGTAGGCGTTTCTCTCTGGAGTAACGAAGAAGATAACAGGACAAAAGCATATAATAGGGTCCTACACTAGAATTTTTGTTTTCGATAAAACCTATGACACTTGGAGTCATCAATCCATTTTGTATGGCTTGTGAATTAGAGTCAGAACCTGCTGTTGTTTGCCTGGAAGAAGATGGAAAACCTGAAGAACGCGTTGAGTTAGCCGTGCAGTGTCTTCCAGATTGCAATCCAGGCTGTATTCAGATTGCTGATTCAAGCGCACCATTCCGCTATTGGAAGATCCGTGATTATGCATATGCTTACAGGTCGAAGCTTACAACTCCATCTCAGGTAAGTCATTGTTTTCCCTGTTTTCAATATAGATGTATTATTAGGATAAGATTATATGTACATTTGTGTCATAGGTAGCAGAGCACTTCATCTCATCTATAGAAGAGTTTAACAATAAGAATCCACTGGCACCGTTGCTGATTTCGATCATCCGTTGCTGATTTCTTATGATCCTGGTGAACTCAGAAGCCAAGCTGCTGCTTCCACACAAAGATTTAAAGAAGGTATTCATGTCTTTGTATTTCAAAAACATGTCATGCCAGCTATCTACATTTGACTTTATTCAACTCCATTTCTTAGTGTTGTGTTTGTGCAGGAAGTGAATTATCAATCCTGGATGGTATCTTTATGGCTGTTAAGGATGACATAGATTGCTGTCCCCATCCATCAAAAGGTATGTACTCTAGCTCTAGTCACCAAAGCATAGTTCTTTGCCAGATCTAGTTGCATACTTAATGACAAACAGGTGGAACAACTTGGTTTCACGAGGTTCATGAAGTGAAGAAAGATGCTGTCTGCGTCTCAAGATTACGAAGTTGTGGTGCAGTTTTGGTTGGGAAGACAAATATGCATGAATTGGGCCTTGGAACAACAGGAAATAATGCGAACTTCGGGTAAGTTTAACTTACAAGCTGTAAACAATAGACAAGAAATGCTCGCAGTTCATACCAAGTAAACCGTGATACTAAAGCTTGCCAAAAATTTAATTAACTTAAGTCACACATTTGTCAATATTAAATTAAGTAGCAAATCTGGGGAAAATTTTCCATGAAGAGCAACACTAAAGATTCCATAAAACTGTTTCCTTTTGAATTGTGTTGAGTTAATTATTGTTATGCAGGTGATCTCTGCTAATATTACACTATTTTCTTTCCACTCTGTTTAGGAATGTTTTTTCTTTTGTTATAAACAACAGTATGGATGAGTGGATTTGTTTATATTACAGGACAACAAGAAATCCACATGCTCCAGATAGGTACACAGGCGGGTCTTCCTCAGGTTCTGCAGCTATTGTAGCTTCTGGATTGTGTTCTGCTGCACTGGGAACAGAGGAGGAGGTTGTCTATGATACAATGTAGCTCAGGAATCATCTTATGAAATCTTTGTATGTTATGTCAGATAAAGTTCATTTTTCATGTAAAAGGACAGGTTCAATTCGGATTCCTTCTTCCCTTTGTGGTGTGGTGGGATTGAAGACAACATATGGAAGGACTGACATGAAAGGGTGAGCTTCTATTATGTCGGAGTTCTGAATTTATACAGCTGCATTCTGACTATTAGCAGGTCATCCCCTGAAGATCATCTTACAGTGAAGCCATGAAAGGGGGGTTAGGGTAGGGTGTCTATTAATTTCCTTTATATCTTATCTTCCGTGTTTTAATGTTCGTATATTGTGCACATCCAATCTAAGAATCATACTGTAACACCATGAAGTGAACCCTGAAATATACCTTCCATCATCTAATATCTCCGTGCACTTTTATGCTTATGCACGTCTCTTCTTTCAGTTTCTTGGTTCATAGATGAACACACAAGTAACTATGTATTTCTAGATCGAGGTTCATTTCTCTGTGTGACAAAGGACAGAGTTTGAATCGTTCGTGTTGGTCTCCCCTTTTGGGTTTCTGCAAGTTGTGCATTTCAGTCTAAGCTGTTGAGGGTCTATAAGTAGAAACAATGCTTACCAAGGTATATAGTAAAAAACAAATTGTGCTTTCATGGATAAGCTTTTGTTCCAACCTATTAAACCGGAATGAATATATTAGAAATAGTTACTTTGTTAACGGACATAAACCAAAATTGCAGAGAATGGATAAGAGGAAGTCATTATCAATTTTTCTTTTTTACTAGTAAGCTTGACATATTTAAACATGGTGCTTGACATATTCTCTTGATTGAAAAAATTGAATTCAGGGTTATAATAGAAGTTAGGTGACTAGAGGTTCGTATTTGTCTTAGTGGAAGCTCACAATAGGTCATACTACTGAAACAACAACAAAAACAACAACAACCCAGTATAATCTCACTTAGTGGGGTCTGGGGAGGGTAGTATGTACGCAGACCTTACCCCTACCCTTGCGTAGAGAGGCTGTTTCCAAATAGACCCCCGGCATCCTTCCCTCCAAGAACCTCCCACCTTGCTCTTGGGGAGACTCGAACTCACAACCTCTCGGTTGGAAGTGGGGGTTGCTTATCATCAGAGCAACCCCTACTGAGTTGGTGAATAAAATGTTCATGCCATCATAAATTTTCATGGTAAAATGCTCGTCAGCTCCACATAGATTAAGAGATGTTTTCCCTATATAGGTAAATTTAAAAAAAAAAGTTTTTCTGATATTCCTTTTATGGAAAGACTAATTTTATAGTGTTTTGCCCAATTGTAGTGACCATATGTGCTAATTTATTGTTTTTTGTCACCTTAATTGTGAAATTGCTATGTGCAGAATTGTTGTTTTCTCATTACTTTGTAAGTCCTAAATAGGTCACTTCTTAATCTCATCATTTTTTTGCCAGGTTGCTATATCGTGGTGGAACAGTGGCAATTGTTAGTTCTATCACAACAACTGTTGAGGATGCCATACTGGTGTAAGTAATTCACGGGTTTGAATGTCCTAGAGTGTACCTAATTCTTCTAAGTGCAGTGCTAGTAGTTCTCTAAATGGATGCAATAATGCAAGACAGCCTGGACCATCACTACTGAGGAAGAATGTACAATCACATAGCTTGTGAAAATGACTCATCAAAGTACTTGAGTTCACATATTATAAGCCCGTAAATTGCTATTATCAGCAGAAGTTTTAATCGTCTTTCTCTCTCTATTTCTCCGTATATCAGCTTTATTTTGCTTAAACTACTCTTTTCAAAAATATTAGAGGGCTCTTTTCACTTTATCTTGGGGATGGGGGAGAGTTTTTTCCTGCTCTATTTACACAATGAGAGATGAAAGTAGTAAATATACAAGAGTCTTAATCCTGCTTCCAGTTATGTGAGTTCACTAATAAATCAATCAATCAACAACCCCTTAATCCCAAACTAATTGGGAGTTATGTGTGTTCATAACTTCATATGAAAGAATAGTGCGAGTTAATATGAATGGAACTTTAAAACAAAGCTTTACGAAACATTACTGATAAGTGATAATGACTAATAAAAATAAATGTTGAACTGTTTTGAGATTCCTCATATTTTGCCCCATAGTGCTTGTGCATGATGCAGCCAAACTGCTGATACTAAACTCAAATTCTCGAACGGTAGCTGCACAAAAAACTTACCCTTGATGAAATTAGTTTTATTGCTTATGACTTGCTATATATGTTGCTCTACTTTTTGCCTTCGATGAGCTCAAGATCAACACTTCCAGAAATCTAAGTTGTGTAGGTATGCTGCAATTTTAGGATCCTCTCCTGCTGAGAGAGTTTCTTTGAAACCGGTAATTACCCATGAATATTGCATATTCTCATCATAATATTCTTGATATAGTATGATACATCTTTTTTTCATTTATTCCTCTATTTCCTAAAAATGTTACAGAACACAAAGTGGTTTTATAGAGTTTTCTAAGCATGTTCCTCCAAAGGCATTTGATTGACCATCCGCTTTAGTTTCTCCATTATCTTAAAAACCCACAAGAAATCTCGCGAGAAGAGTTAATATACGACTTCATAGTGTTGGGAACCCTGATAGTATGTAAACCTTAAGAGAAAGACTTCTCGAGTGATATTGGTCTTTTCTGGCCTCTGGATGAATTCTGCAGATAGAAATCCTGAGGTTGTGCAACTCCTGTAATAGCCTGGTCTACATGGACCACAATATTGAAGAAAGAAACTTCTAGCTGATGTAATAGGACCTAAACATCAGCTCTCAAAAGGACAACGAAATAGGATGATTTGTAACACTTCTTTTCTTGTTTAGATCATCTAGGGAGCATTGTACTTCTTATTTGGACTATTCTGGAGCCATGTTTCATTTTGACAAAGTAATTTTCACCTTATGAGTTTCATAGCTGAGTTGTACATGTGCCTATTCCATTAAAGTCCTTTCTTTTCTATGTTTCAGGCTCTCCCTTGTTTACCAAATTTAACTTCATGTGAGAGCTGGTATGCTGTAGGATCACTGCGCCTGGGGAAGTATACTTTAGGTAATTGCTATACTGGTTGAGAAGCGTCTGAAGTGTAACTTTCTTGTAACAGTTCAATAGTTTCTTGACGTCCTCCTGCAGTGGTTCAATGATGTTTTCTCAACTGACATATCTGATAAGTGTGAGGATATTCTTAATCAGCTATCGGAAAAACATGGGTGCGAAGTAAGTGTATTGCCCATCTCCAGTTCTTTGGTTCTGTCAAGGGATTGTGATTGTTCATCTGCCATCTTGCTTGCTTAGAGTTAGGGGTCTTATGAGCATCAGTTTTGTGACTAACCATTTATTTTCTTTCTATCTTGTTACCATTTCTATTTTTATTAAATTGTTTTGCCTTTCTTCCCTTAATTTGAAGACGACAGAGGTTGTAATACCAGACTTGCCTGAGATGCGCACTGCACATATTGTTTCTGTTGGCTCTGAAGCACTATCTGAGCTGAATCCTGACTTTGAGGATGGGTATGTCTCATTACCTTATTGAGCAGGTCTTCCATGTGCTTGAGCTGGCTTTTTTGGGCCAGTACATGACATGATAATGTTATTCATATTCTTCTTACTGAACACCTTGCAGCTTTGCTTTTGTAGAATGATCTGTTTTCGACCTGATTTCCAGGAAATCAGCAAGATCAACATATGATACTCGAATAAATCTGGCACTTTTTCGAACATATACAGCGTCGGATTATGTTGCTGCTCAGTGTCTTAGGTGAGGCATAATTTATCAAATTCTGAATTTGATCTGCTTTGCAAATATAGTGGCATCTAAAAGGATATTTGAACTAAGATGTGCGTAGTTTGATCATTGTTACTTGTTTTGGAAGTCTAAGACAATAGTATTCTGTACTTTTGGTAAGCCGTTGCATAAATAAAGAGAAAAATCTTGTCAATGACGCAACATCATCCTCATCAACTTTGCCTGCTAGTATCTGGTGAGAATGAAATTAAATCTTTTGGGTGTACCTTTTTTCGATCCATAGTTTGGTTGCTACTCATAAATTTGCTGAAGAAATATTGAAATATGTTATAAATAAAGTTCTATTTATGGTGAATCTCTATATTTAGAGAGATTCTAGGATTTATTACTTGTTGGCCAAGTCACTTTCTCCTATAAATAGAGGGTTCTATTCCATTGTAATTCATCCCAAAATCAATATAAATTCTCTCTACTTTCTTTGCAATACTCTTCTTCTTCTTTTATTGTTTCATAGCACGCTATCAGCACGAGACTCTCACCAATTAAGTAGAAGCTTTGGGATTGAGCATAATGATTGTCAATAGTTCTATGAACTTCTTTCATGATTAAATTTTGGAATTAAGGTAAGTATTTTACGGTATTTTTTTCTTTTATTCTATACTTTGATTTTATATACAAGTAAAGACAACAAAGTTTGATTATAACTCTAATGGAGTTTGTAAGAAATTACAACCACCTGAAGTGGTAAAATTTCTACGCCTTTCCACAATCAAATTCATATATGATTGTGGACAAACTATTGAAAACTCATCCCATGAAATTTGCTCCATTCTCATTACCTCAAGAGAATGTTATAGCAGTATGTGATAAGTCCGAAAGAAGACAAAATTATTATCGTGAAGGTATCAATGGATGTGGACGTGACAATATATGAAATTATAATCGTCATCATTGTGATAATGAGAATAATAAGGATTCCTTCACTATGTGAAAGTAATATTTGTCATCGATTTGGCATGAGATTTTATAACACACATATAGGTGATTTGGTCCATTCATGATGTGAATGTGACAACATCTTATTATGAATACATACTCATTTTTCGAAGGATATGAACGTGCTAGTGGTAGTAAATATACCACACTCAGCTCTAGAAGGAGGTTTGAGATGATATAAGAAAATAATGTCATAATTATGGTATGAATGGTCATTGCTCATGTACCTATTATATGCCAAAATATTTTGGCATTGTGAATATTAAAGGACAACAATAATACAAGAAACATATCTTGCATATAATTTTGACAATAACCATAATGGTATAACTTTCTCCTTCTAAGAGATATTCACTATATGGATGTTGATGAATATGTGATAGTACATAATAAATTTAGAACTCTACAAGAGTCAATTATACAATTTTGGAGATACACAATTGATTACCAATAAAGTATTGTGTTGTAGTAAGTCTCAAAGAAACTTATTCAGTTTCTAAAGTATACGCGGAAGCGGTTGGTTATATCGAGACTATAAATAAAGTAAAGATTTATCTTCTATTACTACAACTTGTAGCGGGATAATATGTATGTGAAAAGCTACCCGCTTTATTCTCCAGTTTGTACTACACAAATAAAAGAATACCATACTAAAGTGTATGTTTATTCATATAAAAATTCATATCATAATAAACTTGGAGTTTATTAATAATTGGACATGTCATGGTGTAAATCTGAAGTTTATCAATATTGATAATTTATTCAATTGACATTATTTTTTTAAGCCATATCAATTTAAGTATGATGCGCAAAAATAATAGAGAATTCATATGGGTAAATATTAAAGAAATAGAAAGTTCTTTACGAATTCTCTTATATTGTTTGTTCTCATTAATTAATAGATCAACTAAAATTAGGATTGAATCCCATGAATGCTGGTAATATCAAAGGTGAATATGTGTCCATTCACCTGCCATGTATACCACATAAGATGTATCTATGAGATGGTTACATGTGCGATTATTATTAAACTGCAACATGGAGTTCGCGAGGTTAACTTGCTCAATAATTTAATTTAGAGTATATTCCAGATTTTCTATTCAAGAAGTTCATCTGACAAAGTTTGGTTTACATCACAGTTGGTTTAGCAAAATGATTTATTTGAATGCCTCCACTTAATAGCTAAACAATTGCTTATGAGAATAAAGTTTTGTATATCAGTTTGATATACGTTATATACGAAAGTATATCATTTTCTCCCCTCACAAGTGGTTCATGGTCAGGAACCAAATAATTCCATCTTATTATTATTGATGTACGGCGTATATTTTGATTAACACCGTAACGCACAAAGATGAGCTTTTAAAGTTGAGGAAACAAGTTAGTTTTTCTAACATGAGGGGGAGACAAGATACAACAGTTGAGAAAAAGTTACATGGAATGAATTATCATTTATACATCTAGATCCTCGAATAAAATAATATGAATTTGAAGTTCATAAAAGATAATTCATGTGCAATTTATTGCAAAGCATGCCAGATGCATTTGCTGACCCGAAGAAAGTAACTATATTCTCACTGCAAATGCTCCTATTATAATAAGTCCTGGGAAGACAAAGTATGTGGTACGCTTAAAGCGTATAGACAGATCGATTTCAAATAAACTTCTTGATAAAGAAGGTGAGTAAATGATCAAAATAATCATAATAAAGGAGGCAAATGATCTAGAAGATCACATGATATAACACATCATAAAATTTCATAAAAGATTTAGGTACCTGAGCATATGAATAAAGAAATCTCTATGTTGTGTCTTTATAAAAGGTTGGAACCGATATAAAATATTTGTCGATGACATCTATAATAGCGCTAAATATATATGAGGATCTTAAGTCAAGAGAAATAATTCAAGTAGAATTGATTTCATATGAAAGACATGTTGTTTTGGACCTACAGTTCAAACACTTGAAAAAATAAAGTCAATGGTGTGTGCAATCAATTTTATTTATCTTATATGTCTAGCATGACATGAAAAGTTGATATGCTTCTAAAATCTATTCAAATGGGTTATTTGACTGTACTTATATGACAGGATTTAAATTGCTTAAAGCATATAAAATTCATGGTCACTAAGTACTACATCTAAGTGTAATTTTTGCACATATGTATCTTGCTATAATTATAAGCATGATAATATGATAGCGAAAATCTCTATGGAGATATTGAAAAAGCCATTCCATGACATTTTATGAAAACATTACAAATCTATCAGGAATGATGATGTCAAGGTGAAACATATTCATTCAAGTGATAAAATGAATGATTTATTTATCAAATCTCTACCAATGATCTTTTGAAGATAGTGCACAAGATTGGGATGCGAAGTCTCAAGTATGTGAATTGATGCTCTCATCAGGGGGAGTTAATGCGCGTTGCACTCTTTTTCCCTTGCAAGGTTTTGTCCCACTGGGTTTTCCTTGCAAGGTTTTTAATGAGACAACCAAAAAGCGTATTGTTAGATATGTGTACTTTTTTTCCTTCTCTAGAATTGTTTTTCACTAGATTTTATTTTAGTTAAGGTTTTAACGAGGCACATTATCTGTTGAATAGACATTCAAAGGGGAGTGTTATAAATAGAGTTCTATTTATGGTGAATCTCTATATTTAGAGTGATTTTAGAGTTTATTATTTGGTGGACAAGTCACCATTTTCGTATTAATAGAGGGTTCTATTCCATTGTAATTCATCCCAAAATCAACAAAAATTCTATCTCCCTATTTTTTTCTGCAATACTCTTCTTCTTCTTTTATTGTTTCATAACAAAATCTCTTTTATGTAAGAAAGTGATAATTAGTCGCCTTCTTTTTCCCCCCACTCAGTCTGGGCTTAATACTAAGTGCTAAATCATCTAAATAGGTTTTATTTCTTTTCAAAAGAACATAGGTAGGATAAGAATTAGAAAAAGAAAAGCCTTACACGTGTATGCGCTACAATTTTTGGTTGCTAGTGCTCTCTGATCTTGTTTATCCTCTTGTTTCTTATGCTAATGAAAGCATGCAGTCCTATAATTCTGGTATTTTATTCAACTAGCAATTAGGGTAGAAGTGAATTCGCTTCTGATATAGGCAGTATGAAATTTTTTTAGTACTGTAAATTATTGTATATAATCTCTCTAATTATTCAGGCGAAGATTAATGTATTACCACATGGAAATTTTCAAGAAGGTGGATATCATTGTGACACCTACTACTGGGTATGTATTCACATTGCTGTCTTTGGGTGATAGTGCATAAGTTTTTTTATCACTTTCTTGGTTAAAACACTGATATTTATTCATTTAAATGCCATCTGTAAAAATATTACACCTCTCTTTATGTGCATGCACCTAATTTGCAAGCGCTTATTTTAGTTTCCCCATGTTTTTCTTTTTTTCTTTTTTTGTTATCTGGAGGAAGGATCTATACTTGTGAATAGCGCTACTCCCCTCACCATTCCAATTAAATTATTGAATTTGGTTAGTGATGAAGCATGAATAAGATTTTGTTTTCACTGGAACAGCAAGAAGGTGATAGTTGGAGATTGATTACTTTGTTGATATCAAATCTAGATCAAACCTCTAAAATGTTTTGTGTACTCATAAAAGTTAATATCTTCGACCAATGTACATATATGTGAAAATCAGCATGTCTGTTAATTATTTGTTGCTGCTGGAATATGAATATACGTGAAACAATCTTTAACTAACAATTGTTTTCCCAATTCTTCAGCATGACAGCACCCATAATATCACCAACTGCTCTTAAAGTTGGAGAGACCAATTTGAGCGTTTCAGGTATGTATTTCGTTTTTTTTTTAGAGGAAACAACCTCTCCAATTCAGGTGGCAATAGTTTCAACGAGTCTACAAAACCATACTAGAGCCTTAGATTCTACTAGATATCGAGTACTAGCATTTCAACATGTTCTTTCACACATCTTAATCGTCATCACAACCCAAGTTAACTGAAGACATAATAGAATTGCAAGAGACATCAGTGTCTTCATCTTCAGCTCTTTGAGGCAAGCTTTTCCTTTGCCTTCTGAATCTTCAACACCTTTTTCACAATTTTTTGTTCTTCAACCAAGAAAGCGCGAATGATTCTCTCCCTTACAGCACTTCCAGACAGCACACCTCCATAAGCACGATTCACAGTCCTGCGGTTCCTGGACAATCTGGATCTCTTGTATTCAGTAGGTCTCAGGTGTGGAATCCCTTGGATTCTCTTCCCAGTAACTGGGCATTTTGGGCCGCTAGCTCTCTTCTTGGTGCTCTGATAAATTAGTTTTCAGGAGTTTTGACAACCCTATGTTTATTGGATTTGGTAGCATAACTGTGCCGCTTTCGATATGTAAGTCTCTGAACCATCTTTTCCAGCAGATGGAGTTTTTCCGCTTCTCTACAATGGTAAGATAAGAATGGACCAAAAGATGTATTTCGTTATGATGCACTGGTTCATGCGTTTTTTTGGAGGGATGCTACCAACTGCTTGGTGTCTAACTGAGTCTGAATAGATTGATCTATTAAAGCTATATGGTGGTGGCACACACTATTTTTTTCTCTTCTGACACGGTAAACTTCAGACCCCCAAACCTCCCCTCCCTCCCCTGGACAACAGTGGTTTATCCCACTTTTCCCTTGGTGTTTCGAACTCTAAACCTTTTGGTTGGAAGTGATGTAATCCTGCAATTGGAATAACTTCTCGTGTCGTTGCATGTATTAAGAAGGATGATCCTCTTTCTAAGATATTCTTAACTGTGGTACTTGTGTGAATTTTTTAAAGTATAGTTAGCTGCTACTTTCTTAAGCATTATCCTTCTTAAATCAGTTTGGATAGAAGTACTACTTTACAATCTTATGTTGGTTTTTGTTCTCACACTCTCTTCCAGGAAATCTTATGCGGTTCGTATTTGCAGGAAATCTTTTGGGCTTTCATGCAATTTCTGTGCCTGTAAGCATAGCATCTTTCTCCTATGTACTTGAAAATTTAGACTAACTAAAGATTCCAAAAAATTAACTTTATGGGATAGAAAGTACATTGTCTGATGCATACTAAATTTTGTACCCAGTCTGGTACCCTTTACATTTAAAAATTACAGTATTATCTGCTCTTAGTTCACTTGGTTTAGTGGATACCACAAATGAAAAAGTGTGTGAACCCCTATATCAAAATCAAATAAATTGTAGAAACATATCCTTAGAGATTGTTAACATCATAAAGATGAATTAGCAATTAAATTCTTTTCTTTTATAGTGAAAAGGACAAGAGGGGTTGCTCTGATGGTAAGCAACCCCCACTTCCAACCGGGAGGTTGTGAGTTCGAGTCTCTCCAAGAGCAAGGTGGGAAGTTCTTGGAGGGAAGGATGACGGAGGTCTATTTGGAAACAGCCTCTCTATCCAAGGGTAGGGGTAAGGTCTGCGTACACATTATCCTCCCCAGACCCCACTAAGTGTGATTATACTGGGTTGTTGTTGTTGTTGTTGTTGTATAGTGAAAAGGACTCGTGTCATAAGTCCCAGTTAGAGTTTAAAACATGACATATATCAAATGGCTCTGTTTCTGGTTTTATGTTGGCATACTGCAGTTCTACACCTAAACAATGGATGAAGAGCAAAACAATGCTGAATTTGAATTTCTTCTATGTCCTGGAAGAATGCTAATTTTAAACTGGAAATAAAAATTGCATCTGAAAGGCTCCTACATTTAACATTTCCAAAACTCAAAACATAAACACACAATTGTTGAAATTGTCCAGACGTTTTATGCTGAACCCATGGTACTTGGTAATACCTGAGGAGATTGATTTATATTAAATCATTCACCTTGTGGGAAACTAGTACAGATGGTGGTGTGAATAATATCTCCAACTGTTTCATATTTTTGTTGGAATCTTGTATGCTCAGGTTGGCTATGACAAGCAAGGACTTCCTATAGGTATGCAGCTCATTGGGCGTCCATGGTGCGAAGCATCCATTTTGCACTTGGCGGCTGCCATAGAGGTACGGCTATCCTTCTAACCAGGGGGCGGCCCTAGTGCATCGATTACGGGTTCCCGGGAACCCAATAACACTTGCGTAGACTCTGTATTTATATTAAGAAATTCACCAAATATTGGTAAATATCTGACAGTGAACCTAGTTATTATTGCATATTAATCTGAAATTACGGTAGGAACACATAAGCTCCAAATCTTGGATCTGCCTCAGCTTCCAACAAAACGAGTTACTGACCATTTTCTTGGAACAGATGACACCATACAGACCTCAATGCCACTTGATACGTAGATCTATGTTTGGTACTGTAATAGTCGATATGTTACTTTTCAGGAAACTTGTGCTGGGCCAAAGAAGAAGCCGGTGCAGTTTTATGATATTTTGAAAGGGAACCAGTTGGGAAATTTAGGTTCTCAATATACATACTGATGATGGCTATCATGCATTGGCGATTTCAGAACGCACGAAACTGTGAAGTGGTTCATTTGCTGTAGTTGTGTTGTTCCTAAAATATAACTTTTCTTGCCAAAAAATCTTGCTCATATGCTAAAGTAGGGGCATTCTGTCATGAGGTTCCTAGTTGCATCTCCTAGTGACTGCAGAAAAGTATCCTTCCTCTTATGTGGAAATGAGATTTCCACTTGACCTACGTTTCACAGGGAGCTGTCAAAGTTTGTACTCCTAGTCAAGCTATATCAGACTAAGAGTGTCTAACGGGCCTATTGGTCCGGGCCGGGTTATTTTTTGACCCGTACGGGTTTCGGGCCGGGCCAGTTCGGGTTGTATCTTAACGGATTTAGCGAGTTCGGGTTTATATGGGTAAAAATTGAACCGTACAGGTTACGGGTTGAGTGGGCGGGGCTGGGTTTAGTATAAATATTGTAAGTTATATTAATACAAAGTAGTAATATAAAGAATACAATGACGATGTGAAAAAATTGCATTTATTGCAAGTGTTACATTTATTTCATAATCCAAAGTTTCAACTTTCAAACTTACAAATTAAAAGGTTTACATTTTTAATAACAAGTAAACTCAAAGGTTGTGCTTTGCCCCTGCAAGTTCTTCATAATCAATATGAACTGATTGACCTTCTTCTGGGGTGTTAAAATCGGATGGGTTACCATGTGTTAATATATCTCCAAGTTCCTCGTCTTCTAGGCTATCAACATCATCATGTCCTTTATTTCTTCGTTCCGATCTAATCCAATCTCTGAAACATACTAAAACTTTCAAAGCATTGCTTCCCAATAAGTGATGGGTGTCTCTACGTTGTTGTCTTGCATGGCTAAATGCATTCTTCGATGCAACAGTAGAAATTGGCACATTCAGCACGTCTCGAACCATAGCAAAAACAACATGTAATTGCTTTCCATTCTCATGCCACCATCCCAACGGTGAAAATTCCTTTGTGTGATGCTCTTTTTGCTTCTACAATGTTCCTGCTACTGGTATGAGTGTTAGAAAATGTAGAAAAAATATTGAAACTGTCAAGGCCTTTTTCATCATCCACAATAACAGAAGTGGTACACTGCACAGTGGGATTAACATTGTCTACAACACGAGCAGCATCATCAATTACATTTGCATAATAATTATATAATTATTGTAAATAATCATTTAGCTTGTTCATAGAAACATATAAATCTGGGGTTTCTGTTGGTCCAATCTCCATATAAGTATATAAAGCATTCATTAACTGGTGACAGTCAGGCATCTTAATAGAAGGATTTAAAACAGCATCAATGAAGTAAATCAGGGGAATTGGAAAGAAGTATTTTTTGAATTTTGCTTGCATTTTTTCAACAACATCCTTATATTTTTCTTTCTACTTAATTCAAAAAGTAGAAAAGAAATTTCAGCGATATGTACTAACGTCACAGTAACAGTAGGGTAATATGCTCCAAAAAACTCAACAGTAGCTGTATTAAATTTATGTAAAAATTTAACAACATCATTAATGACCTCCAAGGTACTAGTTGTTAACATACGGTTTGGATCAGTACAATGTGCATTAGCAACTTCAGTTATTAGGAATCTATATTTGTAGCAACATTTTAAAAATATATATGTATAATTCCATCTAGTAATAATTTCGTCTGGCATGCATCTGGGTTTAAGGTTATACTGGACACGCTTATTCTTAAATTCCTTTATTCTAGATTGTCTATTATTTCCTTGAATAACACCAAATGCTCTTCTAACACGAGTAATCTCAGTTGAAAATAAATCAAGGCCACTTTTAACAATTAAATTATAAACATGACATGCACACCTAACATGGAAAATGTCACCAAGAGGTGGTTGCAAATGCAGTTTTAATATTAAAATTGTGGCATTATTGTTAGAAGCATTATCAAAAGACATACACAATACTTTTTGCTTTAGATTATAAAATTCAACAACTTCACAAATAGTACTACTTATAAACGCATCAATATGACTTAAATCTTTACATATCTAAAAGTGATAATACGTTTTTGTATAAAAGTAGTATCATCTATCCAATGACATGTAATTGTCAAATAATCATTTCCATTAACAGCATGACCAATATCAGAAGTTAGAGAAACTCTACAAGGAAAAGTTAGAGAAACTCTACAAGGAAGGTGGCTAAACAAATAACGTATGTATGTTTGATATTGTCCATGAAGTCTAAAGATATCAGCTCTACAAGTACTTCTAGGGATACCTTTAAATAAAGGATTGTAAATCCTTTGAATATACATAATAAGATATGATGAAGATGCGAAAGAAAAAGGCAGACAACCCAAAGCAATCATTTTTGCTAACTCCTCACGATCCTTCATTTTATCATATTTCACTAGACCTCCAGTAGTAGGGTTAAGAGTTGTTTGATTTCCATTACCATCAACGCCCCATTCTATGGGATGCTCAATTCTCATATGTCTACTAAGCGTCCCAATCCATCCTAAATTTCCACCAGTCAAATGTTTAAAATCATCGTTACAAATTTTGCATTTAACTCTATTAGTACACTCTATTATTTCAAAAAAATTCCAAACATTACTTCTTTTTCTACGATTAATAGTCGGAGCCACAGGTGGTCTACTCTTAGTGCCACGACCACCACCCCTTGTAGCAACTCCAACACTATCAGCTCCAGCACTAATAGATGTAACTGGTATCTCATCTTCCGTTCCTATTTCATTATCTTCTATTCCAAAATCTTCTTGTAACTGTTCATAATCTATATATATCTATATTATCATTAGGCAATGTTTCAAAAACATGTGTAAATGATAATGAGTTACTACTATTACTATCAGATGCTGAAGAACTACCTCTTTTTTTATTTTCCCTACCACTAAATCTTTTACACGCTCTTTTAGCAACACTAAACATACTGTAAAAATTAAAGTATAAGCTAAAATTTAATATGCAATTAAAATAGTAAATAAGAGAAAGAGTTGGAGGGAGTGCACCGAAACAATGAATTGCGCACTTGATTATGCAATTCCGATGTTACCACGACAAATGTGAAGTAGTTAAGCAAGAATTTCAAATTTGAACTTCAATTGATCAAAGTTGAAACTTCAAACTTCAAATTTCGGATGACAAAACACGATAAATTAAATTCAAGAAAAGTGAGCCAAATAAAATTAGAAGATGAAATGATGAATTGAAGTATTGCAATTTGCAAACTGGAGAATGAGAGAAACTGAGATTAGGATATGAGATTTGAGTGAAGAAATGAAGAAGAGGGGGGAGGGGGGGAAGTAATTTATAGTTTTAAAAAAGGTTAATTTTGTAAATTCAAAAAGGGGTTAAAAACTTAAAATTAAAAAAATGGCTATTTCATCAATAGACTCATTGGCTAACGGATCAATTGTAAAATCTAGCTTTTCCAACGGATAGAGGGCCCGCCCCAATTTGAAATTTTTTTAAAAAAATAATGACAATTGAATCGGGCCGCTTCTGGGCCGGTTTAATCGGTTAAGCACAGTTCACGCTTATCGGTTTGGACGGGTCTGGTTAACCGATAATTTTTTTAAAACAGTTCAGTCCCCTCCCACCCCCTACCCAGCCCATCCGGCCCCTTAAGAACCGAACCAGTCTGGTTGCGGTTTGAACCAGTCTGGGCCGGTCCGGTAGCGGATCTAACTAGCCCGTTAGACAGGCATATATTAGACTACTTTGGACTTTGGAGGAAATATTAAAAAAGAAAAGGGAATCAAAGCAAATAAAAATCAAGCTTTTGGGAGTAAATAATAAATAGACGATCCAATCACAACCACACTCAAGTAGGTTAATGAAGCTCTCATTGTTAATGGCATCTTTAATTCTTTTACAAATAAGCAAGTTAAAATACAAATTGGGAATATAATTAGATGTCAGTTAATATAAAATTGTGAAAATAATTTTGCTTCAGTTACCAAGTTAAATGATTTATTTGAACAGGAATGTACGAAGACTTAAGGTATGAAGAATTATTTAGATCTGCGTAATCCTACTCCAAAAACAAACTATAATGATGTTGAAGCTCAAGCTGCTAAGGAATTGCTTCATAATGGGTAAAATATAAATATAATAATTCTTAATGGGTTAATAAATTATCCGATAAAAAAATTAAGTAATTCATATTTATATTGATAGATCATTAATAATAAAATTGCAATTATATTGATAAGTCAGTAAACTACCATGTACCACCAAAACATATAGTTATGTTGTATCTATGGGAATTTTGTGTAACTAGAAGAAGAAAAGAAAAACTAAGAAACGCTCTGACTATATATATTTATATATACTAGCATATGTGAATGTACATTGCACGTTAATAATGGCATATGATGGTCTAAATATTTAAATCTATTTAAAAGCCAAAAAATATAATTAAATTAGCATAATACATGAATTTAAAATGAACGGACATCATTAGAATTTACATAAATGATAAATTTAATTATGTTAGTTAGATAATTACGTATTACAATTTTAAAGTATTTGATGTGATGGTATCTTACCTAACACTTTTTTGTAGATGATGGTTTTTGTGTATGTTTTCTTCTAATCCTTTGATTGCTTGCCATAACCAGAACTTATGTTGTCAATATTGATATTCCTCTTGAAAGTGCAACATATATTTGTTCGTGCAAGAAATTGTATTGCAATAAATATAGTATAATATTTAGGGTATTTTTTCTTGTGCTTTGTTTATCATAATTGTAAAATATAAACATACCTAAAATTATTCACACAATTTGAAAGAATATTCTTTAGTTTTGAAAGTATCATAATTTTTTCATGTATTAAATTATTGTTAAAATTTCAATATACCATTTATTTGCCATTACATAAGTTATTCGGTGGATCTAAGTTTTTCAATAGCATGGTGGGCATATTTTTTTCAAAATCAATATACATGCAATGCAAGATCAATTTTAAATTAGTCTATTATATATATGGTGACACCAACATATGTAAGAATTAGTAAACTTGACAACAAACATGTGTGTTAGAATGTCATTTGGTATTAAAGTACTTAAGTATTCTTCTTGGTAGTAATTATTGGTATAATTTTTTACTGAGTCGAAAACTGAAATATATTTTATTTTTACCATAAAATTTTGCAACCAACCTTTTATTTAGTTGATCAATATATTAATTTCTGCCGCTTAAGATACCTTTTAAATTTCTATCATGCGAGTTTAACAAATTATGTTTTAATACAGTGATAGAAATATTTCCCCTTTTAAATGCACTATAATTACAAAATTATCTTTTATTAAATGCTTTTTTTCATTTCCGACACGAAGCAAGAAGTCACCGAATAATGAATATGTTCTTATTTTATATTTTGTCGGTTGAATTTTTTTCATTTGAGGCCATAAGTCTAATTTGGCAAGGTAGTTTTTATATTCTCAGCTTTCGTCGATTTTATTACTATTAGTACTTGACAGAAATTACCTTCCAAATCATTAATTTTTCATCAAACGGTTCATTGATATTCAATATATCTCCAGAACTCTGGACAATTATTTCGATCATTTGACACTTAGCCATAAATACTTCATCCCATATTATCAATTTTGCTTTCCCTTATAAATTTAGCAACAATACTCTGCTTTAATATATTTGTGGTATTTATTTCAGTTGTGTGAAGAGTTATATCAAATCTAAAGTGAGTGACGTCGTAATAAAATCGTTTCTGGTACACCATTTGTTATTATCATTAACAGTATCATGCCCTCTTGATTGATATTTTCAAGTAATGCATGACATAGAAAGAGGCATCTACAAAAGATAATCCTATTATAATAGAATCGACTCTTTATAATATGATTTTGAAAGTTCGTTCTTGTTCAGAATTTAGCTTTGATAATGCTTCAATAGACAGTTGTACGGCCGTTTGATTCTTAATACTGTATTAACTTTTTTTAGTTTGTGTTCTAACGCTCTTTTTTATGGAATAAATTTATGTACTCTACGATTATTTTTAACTTGAATAAGAATTTTACTCATATGATGAGTTTAAAAATAATTAAATTGGATTCTCTAACTAAATAATTAATTAAAAGATTTAATTAGTTAGTTTTAATATAAAATAATTATTCTATGTTGATTCAAATCTTAATACTAGTTCATCTGTTATTTTGAATATATAATATTAATTATAATTTTATCCACCATAAATTTTATTTTCAAAGAGTAAAGATTGATATGACATTTCACTTTTAGATATTTGTGTTTGTAAAATTATTATTGGTATTGACTCTTACCAACTATTTCTCTTTCTATCTCAAACCCTCATGTTTATATTCTTAAATATTTTTTTAGTTATAGCTTAATAATTTAGTATTTTTTTAATATTACACAAAAGATTAATTAAAATATATTATTTGATTCGAAAAATAGTTCAAATATAATATAAAATTCATTGTCATGGATTTTTTTCTCAATTTTAACTCTTTATGCAATTTATTTAATGTTACTTTTATATTTTTTGGTATTGGACATTATGAGGTGGTAATGTATTATCATTACAGAGGTCTCTCGTAAAATTGATTTTGTTAAACCTTTCTACATCTTTTTAATAAGATTTTAATAGACAAAATTTTGTTAATTTAAAATATTAAATATTAAAAATTAGCATAGAAGGTATTGTAATTCAAAATAATAGGTAATTATAATTGTGTCCTTTCTCAATGAGTTCTTCCGTTTAATATTTTACAGTTATTTTGGTATATTAATATTGTATTTATGCTTTTATAATATATATATATATATATATATATATATATATATATATATATATATATATGTATATATATATACACAAATGGATTTGGACAATATAATACATTCTCAAATTAAATTAGTAATAGGACATTAGAATACGTTTTCAAATTAAATTAATAACAGAAATTTTTAAAAAATACATCCTAAAAGAAATAGGTTTACATGACTAAATAATTACTACTTTTCCTAGTAGTGATTACTTTTTTACGCTAATGGTGAAGTAAATTATCAAAATATAAAAGCATAATTTAATAACCAAACTTTATATATATATATATATATATATATATATATATATATATAATACTTTATACAAGAATGTATATTTTTTTATCAAGTTATGGCACATGAGCATTTAATGAAAATAAATCAATCAAAGAAAAAAATTGTTAAACTTCGATATAAAAGATATTTGGGCGAACTTGTTTTACGAAACCTGATATGGATTAACATCAATCGATTTTCTTTGAGAAATTTGTTGAAGAATTGATTACTAATACTGAAGTAAAAATAAAGAAAATTAAAGAGCACAATCTCACTATTTTATTATCACGTAAAATAAAAATATTCATCTAAAATTTCTCCTATTATTTAGCACTTTAAAATTAAATTTTACATATTAAAAAATTATCAATTAATTATTTTCTTATTATTTAATATTTTAAAAATTAACTCAATTTTTTTGAAATATGTAGCAACTCCTAATATTTTGGTAAAAAAAGTACTAATTTAATTTATTTGTAGCTTTATATGTACTAAATACAAATTAAGACTTTAAAGAATAATAAGAATTTCAACTTTGTTTAAAATGTTATAGATGTTTTCTATAGTACTAAAATCTTGTTTAGTAAGTATTTTTAAAAAAGAATTGTAATTAGGAACAATAATTTTCTAATTCAAGTAGGATCAATGTTGTAGGGTCGGATATATGTATAGTTTGAATCGAAAAAGAATTCTATTATTAGGTAATTTACCATTAGATCTTTAAATTATACAAATATTTAAGGGTATAAAAGTCAATCAATGTTTTGGTGATATTTTAATCGTTTAATATTAGCTTAAATTATTCGTGCTTTTATAATTATTTAGATAGATACACATACATACTCCATCCAGTCACTTTTACTTGTCCACTATGAATTTTGCATGTTCCTTAAGAAATAATAAATAAAGTGCATAATTTACCATAATACCTATATTAATTGATGCATATTTTTAATGGATTGAAGAATATAATTTGAAATTAATAATTAATTATATACATGCATATTTTCTCCCGTCACTTTTACTTGTCCACTATAAACTTTGCACATCCCTTAAGAAATAATAAATGAAGTGCATAATTTATCATGCTCAAATTAGTTAATATATATTTTTAATGAATTGAATTGAATAATTAATATTGTGAATATAATAGAAAAAAAATCTTTTCTTAATATACTAAAAGCAATAAGTAAAATAAAAATTTATTTTAAAATACTGTATAAGTGAGCAGAATGAGTAATATTTTTCAAGAAAAAAATAGGAATTTTTACCTATGTATACCATATACCAAATCTTATTATCAAAAATGTTCATAATTTGATATTTATCTGCCTAGTTCATGGTTAGATTACACAATCTGTACCAAACCGAATATAGGTAGATTCTACCCTAAAAAGGTGCCAAATTTGTAGAAATCATATTTAATGGTGATTTTATCACCATTTATTTCGAAATTTAAAACGGAAGCAAATCCATAGCAGCGTAATTCTCTCATTCTCCATATATTTTCCACCATTGATAGCCATTAAAAAGCTGGAAAGCTTTGAATTCAAATTTGGATTTTCGAAAATTATTATTTGTTTGGATTTGGTGTTGTTGTAAATAATTCGAAATATGTTTAGGATTTTATATCTCAATTTTGAGGGGTTTTGGTGAAGATTAGACTCGGTTTTGACTGAATTTCATATTAAAACTCGTCGAAGAAGAAGAAGACATATTTTTTCAGAAATTATAGTTAAATTGTAGAATTGTAGATAAATTGTAGTAAAATGTAGATAAAATATAGATAATTTGTAGATAAATTGTAGATTGGGAAGACGAAATCTTTTACAAGTCTTATATAATTATGTCGAAAATGCCAATTATGCTACAATTGAAATGAGAATTAGGGTATTACAATTCAATGTATTCAGTTTGTAGATATCTTGTAGATAAAATTTCTACAATTAAAATACAAATCAGTTTAAGTATTATATAAAGTTGTATTGTTTTTAAGAGTATCTACAAAATTACTACATTTATACTACAATCTTGTGTAAAAAAAATAAATATTGACAACAAAATTTGCTCTTCATCTACAAAATTTCTATATACAAACTACAAGAACAATAGTACGTATATTTAATAAAATTGTTCTATTTAAAAGCTAGGACAAGCACGTTCTTCTTTTCAACTCGCAGCGGATAGTTTAGAGGGAGAAAAATATAATTTAATTTTTGAAATAATTTTAATGAAAATAATAAGAATATCAAAATCCATGCAACACTACACTGTTAGCTTCCTTACTGCTCAATAAAATATGAATAAGTAGTAAAATCTAATTAAATCAACTATGTAATCAAGTCCATAAAGTCTCAATCCTAATCTTAGGACAAGTTATCATACCAACAATAATTACTTAGATAATTCTAAAAAGACTGCATCTACCTTAGGAAATTCAAAACTAAATCAACAATGTAGTCAAAGTTTAGGGCCCACTTATTTAATGTACTTCACAAATTGGAGAATATATGCTCCTAAAATCATGCCTATAATAAATGAAGCAATAATTATACCCTTAATTTGAATTATGGTATATAAATTGAAATTTAGTATGCTTAAATGTAATAAACATAAATCTTAAACATGTGAGGTAATAAGATTTGATATATGATATAAATAGGTAAAAATCCCAAAAATATATGGACTTTAAACCGCTTTAATTGCCAACCAAATTAGTTGGTACCAATTGAATGGCAATAGCACTTGGGTAAGTCTACAACTATCAATGGATGTATCGTTTGAATGAAGAGTGTAGAGGGGGTAAATTAACCTCCTATTTTGACGTCATTAATGTAATTCAATTCAATTTAACTCACCTAAAAGTAGGTCAACTGTTGGAACTTTACATGCAATATAATTTATTTCAAGATTTTGATATACAGATAATATAATTTTAGCTAATGATTTTTAATCAAATACACTGAATATATTATGGGTGGTAGGAGAAGTCAAACCAATAAAAACAGAAGCATATCAATATCATAGAAATGGTCGTCCGTTAAACTGCCTCGCCCGCGTTTTGAGATTCTTACGGAAGCCTCCAACTCTTTGAAATTCACAATTGGAATTCGGTATCCATATCCTATAGGAGTATATGTCTACTATCCTACGCCTCTGCGTTTACTGTTCTCACAAATTTTCTTTGACCAATCTAGAGCACTACTCTAGTTCTTAACCAATACAATTAAACGTGCGCTCACTGCGCACTTGATTATTGTCCACTGCTCGGTGGCCGGTAACGAGCTTTCATACTTGCTGATTGCATTTATTTTAAGTTTTGTGAATTCCGACGTCTGCGAGGTGATTGATCAATTCTATAAACTTCTGTGAAGATTTAAACTTTTGAGTTTTGACTTTCTCTTTTTTTTTTTTTTTTCTAAGTGACGAATTGTGATGAATTTTTGTTAGATTTAGAAATGGGGAAGAAACAAGTGATGTTACCGGCGAGTGAAGTTGACTTGACAGCGGTGAAGTACATACCGGAAAATATTCAAGGTTTAGTTTCAACGTGATATTATACTAGTACTAGTATTTGATTGCCTTTTTAAAAAAAAATATTATTATGTGCATTTTTTTATTCAATTGCAGCTCCACATCTGACTGGTGTCTGGTTCAAGTTTTTCTTGAAGCTGGTTGAAGCACCGGGTATTGGACCTTTGATTATGAATCACCTCAAGAATGAAAACAAATTTGATGAGGTTTAATTCGGAATTTGTTGTATTTATGTGCATTATTTATATACTTACTGTTGTAAGTATACGTGAAATGGTTAATTAAAGACTGAAGAATATATGTATTCATGATTGACAGAAGTTGAGATACACCGTCATACCGGAGATCCCTATGTTTAAACCCGAATTTCCTCCTCAAGGTTCACTCTTTCTCTAAGATGCCCATTCTGTCTCTCTATCTATTTGAATTTGGATATTTCTGTTAGAACTTAGAAATGAAATAGAAAAACAAGTTCTTTATCCTCACTCGTCATTGGTGGACTTAGACTCCGGTTTTCATGTAAATGAGCTGCTTTACAAGTAACCATTAAAAGGACCAAAAGGAATGAGACATAATTTAAACGGTCAATGTGTTTGATAAGAATGGACATTGGGCCTAACTCAACCCAAAAGCTAGCTTATGAGGTGAGGATTGCCCAAGCCATATAAGGAGACCAAGGACCTCAAATCCCTCCGATGTGGGACAACTCAACAGTGTTTTTGTTTGTTTCCTTTTTTTAGTTGTAAAATGTTCTCTTCATTGGAACAAATGTGACATTATGTGAATTTTCCCGTGTTAGTAGGATGTAGCAATTACATGGTGGCTTAGTAGGTATGCACCAAGTTGGTCAGGATATTGCTGTTATAAAACTGTAACTGTAGGGCAGTGCAGCAGTAACAAAATAATGAGATCTTCCATAATCATATTGGTTATTATAAAACTTGTTAAAACTGTGTGATCTTGTTGAACATTTGCATTTCTTTCTTCCTAATCGTGGAAGTTGGGGCTACTCCAATTGTAAGGCATGCATCCGTAACAAAATAGTGAGATCTTCCATAACCATATCGGTGATGATAAAACTTGTAAAAATTGATGACATCAACATGGATGCAGAAGATGTATATGTGCACACAAACACATGCGCGTGTCCACACACATATAGTAAGATACAAATGTGGGACCTTTCATCAAATGTCCATGGTGACCTAGCCATGATACAGAAGTGCTGTATACTTGGCACTAATTCGGTTTGTATTTCCTGACTTTAGAGCCAGAACTTGCTGTTGTCGGCCTGGAAGAAGACGGAGAGCCTGACGAGCGAGTTGAGCTAGCCTTAAATTGTCTTCCAGAATATGATCCATCTAGCAATTGGAGCGGTGATTCAACTGCATCATTCCGCTATTGGAAGATTCGTGATTATGCATATGCATACAGATCTAAGTTTACTACTCCATCAATGGCAAGACACTTCTGTGGTTGCTTGGTTTTGTTTCTTTCGTATAGTCTCTAGGATTAAAGAGGTTATTCCCTGTGTTACAGGTTGCAGAGCGCTTCATCTCAGCCATTGAGGAGTTCAACAATAAGAAGCCCCCAGCACCACTGTTAATTTCTTTTGACCCAGAAGAAGTGAGAAAGCAAGCTGCTGCTTCTACACAAAGATTTGAACAAGGTATTTCAATATTTACATGTTTCTAGCGCTGTATACATCATCAAACTGTAAGTGAATAATACTCCATAATTTATATACTTGCAACCTATGCTTTGTCAGAATAATACTTTTCTGACTGGCAAATAAGCAGGGAATCCACTGTCAATCTTGGATGGGATTTTCATGGCAATCAAGGATGACATTGATTGCTATCCTCACCCTTCAAAGGGTATGTATGTTAGTTTTCATCTGCTGACCAAGCCCTATTGCTAGATTTAGTTATATACTTGATGCAAACAGGAGCAACAACATGGATGCATGAGGTTCGTGAGGTAAAGAAGGATGCTGTTTCTGTGTCGAGATTACGAATTTGCGGTGCAATTTTGGTAGGAAAGGCAAACATGCATGAGTTGGGCATGGGTACTACTGGAAATAACACAAACTATGGGTATGTGTTGCCTAGAAGCTACAAATGGCAAAGCTAAATTGTCCTCGGTGTTCATTATATGCACTTTTTGTAGAAAGTCTTTGTGTACGCGAAGTGTTGAATTGCATTTGACCCTTTCTAAGGCGGTCCTCAGACATTTCCTTTCTTTTTTAAATGTAACACCAGCTTCATAGACTTCCTTTGCAGTATGTCCTGAGGTGGGAAACTCAAGAGCTGTACATTAATTTTTGTGAACATAGTCTTCTCTACCCTATTACATTCCTGATTAAAAATATCTTTGTGACAGGACTACAAGAAACCCACATGATCCCGATAGGTATACAGGAGGGTCTTCCTCAGGCCCTGCAGCTATTGTGGCTTCAGGACTGTGTTCTGCTGCTTTGGGGACGGACGGAGGAGGTTGTACACCTACACCATGTCACACTCAAGAATCCACATATTCAATCTTCATAAAACCAGTATGTTTATTGATGCTTGATTTAATGTGTAAGGACAGGTTCAATTCGAATTCCTTCTTCCCTTTGTGGTGTTGTGGGCTTGAAGTCAACATATGGTCGAATTGACATGGAAGGGTGAGCTTGTCACACAGTTGTACATGTGTCTTATGATTTGCTTTTCTCCCTAACAGATCTTCTAACTGTATAGCCATTATTCCTTTTTCTCTTTTGTCAACCATCATTTTCTCTTGCATTTACGTGTGTATCTTCATTTAGGAGCATGTGGTTCATATATGCATGTGTATACATTTGTTTAAGACCTACCTCGACCTTCTAGATGTAGTGATATAGACCATCTCAATTGGATTGATTATTTCTCCAGATCGTTGTATGAGTTAAGAGTTCATGCCTTTTAACAATAATTCTATTCCAGTATCTTGAAAGTTTGGTATTATGATCATCCGATCAAATGATAGTATTATGATCATATGTTATGCACCTTATCTAGAAAAAAAAAAGATCATATGTTATGCTGCGTTCTGTCTTGCTAGATTAATATCAATTCAAATCTTTATAATTCCAGTAAGGATACTTTTTAAGAACATTCTGATATGTAGCATCTCATAGGTTGCTTGCCTATGTAAAAGAATGGAATATGAAACTTTATTTATCAAGAGTGGTTTATGAAACTTTAGTTATCAGGGTAAAGAGTTGAATATGAAACTTTGGATATCCACATACTTTTTATTAGCGTAAACATGCAGAGACAATATTGATATGGAGCTTGAAATTACTGCTGGCTGATCGCAAGAATTCCTGTTGGGGTGCTTAGTTTTTAAAGGACTTAACTGAACTCAGTGACGTTCCATAAGTTGCTACTGATTTT
Organism: Nicotiana benthamiana; assembly: GCA_034376525.1. Classification (NCBI taxonomy): domain Eukaryota; kingdom Viridiplantae; phylum Streptophyta; class Magnoliopsida; order Solanales; family Solanaceae; genus Nicotiana; species Nicotiana benthamiana. Next base: position 155,521,012 of record CM067339.1, read on the forward strand.
TGTTGCTTATAGGTCTTAATGCACAATTTGAGTTTGGAAAAAAGCCTCCAAACATATCAGAAAAGGAATCAACACTCCAATCGATTAACAATGACACAACAAATCCATTGTGATTTTTCATAACTTGGAATCTCCACTAATAACTACTTTTTGTATCATAAGAAACAGTTGAAAAAAGAAAGAAAGAAAGAATCCACTTGCAGCTGACTCTGGTGAAATGATTAGTGATTTCCACTTATGCTTTGTAAATTTAATAAAATCAAACCCGTTATCTCTTGTACCTTCTTATTATAAGTTAGTTTTGGGCGCATAGACATTCCTTCATGTCTTATGGTGTTCTTAGTGGTTTCTTTTACATGTAAAGGGAGAAAAGTATCTTTCCAGGATGGGGCAGATTCACTGTAGTACTCTTTTATTTATCCAGGTCACTGTGTGGTGCTGGAACAGTGGAAGTAATCGGACCAATCACTGCAACAGTTGAGGACACCATACTTGTGTAAGCCGTCATAAGTTTGAATAATGGAAATATGTTTAATCTTTAACTGTAGTTATCTGCTTATTATTTGGACTACCAAATAAATGAAATTTGTGTTGAAATTAGCTGGCCTACAAATCTGCTTGCCCCATCTACTAAGTGTGATGCTAAAGGACAAACTAAATGAATCTTTATATTGAGGCAAGGAAATGAGAAAGATAGAGCTTTAAGGAGTATGTAAGTTGAAAATTCAAACTACAGATGGGGTAATGCTACACAGCTTTAAGAATTTCTCCAACTAAAGCAATTGACTGTTAACAAACTAATAAAATTTCATCATAGACATCTTAATTTCTGCAGCACACAGCATACATACTCAGAATGAGGAAATGGGAAAGAAAAGAAACAGTTATAAGGTTTGATAAGGTAAAGCCCGCTCCCCAATCCCCTGCTCAGAAGTCAACGTGGCTCTTTTCCACTTCATTTTCTTGATGACTCGAACTCCCAATCCCAACGCTGTGGTTGGTGCTTTTGCACCTGGAGCAACCTAACTTGTCAGGCGAAAAAGAAGATGCACTTTACACTACCATTAGGATGTAATTGACTCCTTTAATTCCATTTCATAAACACAGCTGAATTATCAAAAGAAGATAGGAAAAACTAACTCCTTTTCCTATAGATTCAAAGAAAGTAGGAAGATTTAGATATTTTACTCTGGTGTTGTGTTTTTGTCAAGTATGCCAGAGAACTTGTCAAGTTGAGTCTTCCTGGACTTGTTAATGTAGTTTTCATTTTCCACTGTACAAGTACTTGATTTTGTTTTTGTTTTTCCTCTCCTTCACTGAGCCGAGGGTCGACTGGAAACAGCCTCTCTGCCCTTTCGGGTAGGGGTAAGGCTCGTCTACATATTACCCTCCCCAGACCCCACTTTGTGGGACATTACTGGGTAGTCGTTGTTGTTGTTGTTACTTTTGTTTTAGATAAAATTAGAATCGAAGATTCTAGGAAATTGTAGTGATTTGATCTTATCCATTACTTATCAGGTATGCAGCAATTTTGGGATCCTCTCCTGTTGGTAGAATCTCTTTGAGACCGGTAATAAGTGAAGCATTAAAGAAAGCTTAATTATCTTCTTTATTCTTAAACTCTGTATTTTGCTTGGCCATTCTGCTTTTGTCTTTTTTCTTTATTGTATTACTTCTTAAAGTACCTTTCCAGTAGACAGGATAACCTGAAACATCCATACAGGCTTAGAACATCTATGGACCATGCCAGGTTGCATTAATAAAGCTTTAAGAAGATGGATTGGACAATCCTCTTTCACTGGAAACAGGCAGTTCTGGAATGCTATTTCCTGAGTGCATTTTCTGGAATATTTGGCTCGAGGGGAAGGATAGTATATCAGTTGTAAAATATAGATGTTTGAGAACTCTTTATCTATGGAGTTGATGAATACTGTAACTGACATAGATTCTCTGATAGACTTATTGTGTTCCTTTGACATGTAGAGGGAAGGTATCTTTCTTCCTTCTCTGATGTACTCTTTTGTGTACCTCCTTGGTACTTTTCAATAAAACCTTTACCTTTTCATTGAAAACATCTAGGAGCTGTGTTCTTAGTTTATATCTCACAAGAAGATTTTAGATTTTATCTAATTTGAGTTTGGACATCACTGTGGATCAGAAGCTCTGTTTCTTTAATTTAATCATCTCTCTCTATTTCTTTCAGACCCTCCCTTGTGTACCTGATTTATCTTCACAACAGAGCTCACAATCTTTGGAATCACCGCGCCTTGGAAAATATACAGAGGTGAGTATACTTTTTTTTACTGAATTTTTTTTTATTATCTCTTTGATGAACTTATAGCAACCTACTCTTGCAGTGGTTTAATGATGTATTCTCAGTTGATATTTCTGACAAGTGTGAGAATGTTCTTAGTCGACTATCTGAAAAGCATGGATGCAAAGTAAGTCTACTTCTATTATTCCATTCTTCATAGATTTATCTTGGACTTTGGACGTATATTTGCTAACTTTTGGTTTAGGATTGCCGGAACCATTAGCATCAGAATTGTAACTAACTATTTTCTACATGTTTGTAAAATATTTCTGATATTTTTCTTTATATGGTTGAAGACGGTAGAGATTGTAATACCAGAGTTGCATGAGATGCGGACAGCTCATATTGTTTCTATCGGGTCTGAATGTTTATGCAGCATGAATCCAGACTGTGAAGATGGGTACACACTCTAGCTTTGGATATTTTATACATCACATTGCTTCTTACTAGATCTCGATGTCTTATTCCTAAAATTGTTTCCTGTTATTATCTTAATTATCTGTTTTCTTCCCTTTGTCTCCAGGAAAGGACCAAGATTGACATATGATGCTCGCACCAATCTGGCACTTTTCCGTTCATTTTCAGCAGCAGATTATGTTGCAGCTCAGCGACTTAGGCGAGATATATTCTTTTTCAAGCTAGCTAACGAAAATAAATATAAACCTCTAGTCATGAATTTATTTCAGAATCGAACTGTGTCATGGTCTAGAATACTGTGGCATCTGAAATTACCGAAAATGTCAATACTCGTAGCTTACTGTTGGATTTTGCACTTTGTTATTTGCCAAACCTTTTAAGTTGATAACTTTGGAAACCTAAACAAGGATTTTGTTCAAAGAAGTCAGATACAGTCCAAACCAAGCATATGATTGGTAAAACATATGATGGAGTATTTAATGTCCTGAAAGTAAATGTTTCATACAATCATCATGATGGGATGATGAATAGGGGAAAATGTTGACTGCTTAGGCCAAATATCTTCTAATTTCTATAGTGTTCACTGGTTATGTCCATCTTTCTCTAACATACTGTTCACTACTTACGTCTGATGTTTTATGCTTTGCTTGCGCATATACTCTGTACTACTAACCCTTTCAATTAATATCATATGCATTTCTATGTTCTAACAGATGTTAGAAAAAATGCAATCTTTGTGAAGTACAAATAATATGATTCAGACATAACTCTTCTCTGGGTTGTTGCAGGCGGAGGATAATGTATTTCCATATGGAGATTTTCAAGAAGGTGGATATCATTGTGACACCTACAACTGGGTAGGTCAAGAGAAGCCTCCAAAATTTGCAGAATTATCTTTCACATCTTTCACCAAGGCTAATAGTATTCCAGTAAATGAACGTGTTTTCCCACCTTTTCATGTGCACGCATTTAATCACTCATGCCTAGCTTTCAAACTATTTCCCCGTTTGTTTTGTCATGCTCGTTTCCCATTTTTCCCACTTCTTTTGGTTGGTGGGACTTCTGTGCCTGAGATAATATTCTTAGCAATGAAGCGGTCATGTGACTTACTTGGTCACCTAGATGCCTAAAACATTAAACGGCAAGTCAAGGATGTGTAGGAAGGAGATTGTTTCATTGATTCATGTCAATTTTGATATATGACATCCTGAGATTGTGTGCATAGACAGTTCATAGTTCTGTATATTCCTAAAACCATCTGTGGAACTTCTCTTTCAGCATGACAGCGCCCAGAATTCCACCAAGTGCTCTTAGTGTTGGGGAGACTGATTTGCAAGTTTCAGGTTTTTTCCTAAACTCGATCTGTTTCAAGATATTATCAACTATAGAGCTAGTAGAAATTGTCCTGCTGTTTATCTACTATTTTCTTGGATAGCTTACTGTATTACAGTTTCAGGTTAGATTCGTATTTATGTATTCTTTTTTTTAGGAAATCTTATGCGGTTTATTATAGCAGCAAATCTTCTCGGACTTCCTGCAGTTTCTGTCCCTGTAAGTTATTTCTCCTCTATCCAGGGTGGTTAGTTGACCAATGGTCATCCAGGGATGGTCTCTTGAACCTGATGGATTTTTTCATTGGTTTAAGAGAGGGGTTTGTGTGAAAATAGAAAAAAATGGTTTAAATTTGACTTTATTCTCTCCACTTATCCCCAAAAAATGCTTTATCCTCCAGAAGCATATCAATCCATAATGTAGGATTTGTTTATCCCGTTCAGAATGAGGTGAGCCTAGTTGCACCTGTTATAACAATGATGATAATCACCATCTCATAACGAGTTGCATGCTCAGGTTGGTTATGACAAGCAAGGGCTTCCCATAGGTATCCAACTCATTGGCCGACCATGGTGTGAAGCTTCCATTTTGCGCTTGGCTGCTGCCATTGAGGTAATTGAGAGCGATCATGATCATTCAAAGCTTGGAACAGTGATTCCTATGCAGAAATGATACCAACATATTTTACTTCCTCTTTTTCAGGAAACTTGTGCCGAGCCCAAGAAGAAACCACTGCAATTTTATGACATTTTGAAAGGGAACTAGAAATCAAGCTCATGGCTTTGGAAGCTCAGGCTAATGGTAACACGAGTCATGAGGGGGTGGATTTATTTATCGGGCTTTTGGTGATTTACAGAAACAATGAAGTTGAAACTTTTTTCTTTTACAAATGATCTTGCAACTGACTATACCGAGTTTGAGGTACCACATAATGAAATAATGCTAATAGTTCTCCAGCAGAAGTAACGGCCACCTCCCCCTTCTGTTTCGTGGTATTCCTCATCAGCAAGTTTTGGTTAGTATGTATTTAAATACCTGGGCTATAGTCTGAAAGAACGAGAGTCAGGAGTCATGTAGAAATCAATATTTGCGATGTTTATTATTTACCAACAGAATAAGCACCTTCTTCCTCTGCAATTTTTCTCATCTGCAGCCTTATCCAATAGATTAACCTCAGAAGGTATGCAGTGAAATTTGTGCAAAACAAAGAGGTGGTGTCAGTTTCAAATCTGTAACTTGCAAGCATAAGCAAAAATCATTTGGGAAAATGGACAGTATAACTGGGGCACACTTGCTAATACGGTTGTTAGTTGTCATCAAAACACCAATTGCAAAGAGTTGCACCAATTGGGAATATATAATCCATTGGTTAGTTCCTTATACAAACAGTCCCTATTGCCCTAAATTCCAGATTGAAGGGTGTTGGTCGATCTGTATTTACACATTTCGGTTTGGTTTTTGGTTTATTAAAATACTATACCAATACCGTACCTAATTAAATTTGGTATGGTTCGATTCTTCTTCTTTCATTTTCGATTTATTCGGTTGGAATACTAACTAGTTCGTAGAATAAACTATGATATTCTTAATTAAAATACTCAAAAGCACAAAACTAAAAATGTTTATTGATAAAAGTTTCGTCCAAAACCAGGAAATATCAATTCAGAGAGAGAAGACTTGACATAAAGTAATAATTTTGATCATTAGGAGTATCTTGTTACTTGCTTAGAGTTAATTGATGAACTTAACGAATAAAGGATAGCAAAATTTTAAATTTTTTATATTTATGTTATAATATATATATATATATATATATATATATATATATATATATATATATATATATATATATATATATATATATATATATATATATATATATACGGTATCGGTATTTTGATATTACATTTTAAAATACCAAATACCATATTGAATACCAAAATATCAAATACTAAAAGGCAAATTACCTTAAATCACCCTTAAACTTGGCTCAGATTATTAGTATCATCCCAGAACTATGCTCGGTCTTAATTATCCCCCTCAACTTGGCCTTTTGAGGGTCATTACCCCCTAGATGCTGATGTGGCAAAAAGTGTGGGTGCACTAACCTGCCACGTGGATTTTTCCTGTCTATGTGGCATTTTCTTTAAAAAAAATTTTTTTTACCATTTTAAGAATATTACTTTTTTAGATAATTTTTTTCGAATAAAATTTATAATAAAACTTGGATTTTACTATATTATTTAGGCTAAGTATTTTTATTTGGCCAAAAATAATAAAGTTTTTAGTTAATCTTTTTTTTTTTGAATTGACCCGAAAATAAAGATTTATGCAATTGAAATAAATAGTCAAGGTATCTAAAAAGTTATAAAAAATTACATAGTTGAAATAAAAAATTATTGCATCAAAAGAAAAAATAAAAAGAGTGTATAATTGCACTTATAATTTCTTACAATCGTACACTATTTTTGTTTCTTCTTTTGATGCCATAACTATTTGTTTCAACTACGTATTTTTACTTTTTTAGGTAAATCTGTTTAAAAATTTAGAGCACCGTAATTTAGAGCTATATAAAAACTTATAGCCAAAATAATTAATTGTATTTTTTTATAATTTTTTAGATGCCTCGCCTATTTATTTCAATTGTTAAATCTTTATTTTCAGCTCAATTGTTTTTTTAGAAAATATTTACTAAAACTTTATTATTTTTGCCCAAATAAAAATATTTAGCTTAAATAATGTAGTTCTATCCAAGTTTTATTATGAATTGTATTTGAAAAACATTTATCTAAAAAGTAATATTCTTAAAAAGGTAAAAAAATATTTATTTTTCAGAAAAGGTCACATATACAGAAAAATCTACGTGACAGATAAGTGCACATATATTTTTTGCCACATCAGCATTTAGGGGGTAATAGCTCTTAAAATGCCAAGTTGAGGGGGATAATTAAGACCGGATATAATTTGAGAATGATACTAATAATATGAGCCAAGTTTAAAGATGGTTTAAAATATTTTGCTATACTAAATATTAAAATTTCAATTTTAATACGATAATTCGATATTAATCGGCCCTAATCTTGGTAGGGGTTAATAGAGGCTAAGAAAGAAATATTGAAGAGTATTCTCTTTTATTATCCATTTCTCTGGTCTGCTTAATGATTCTGTGAGCTTGTCAGCAATAAAAAGCAAGAGCAGATACAAACACAAAAGTTTTGCAAACTAATAGCAAATAGCTAATCATTAATGCGAAATAGCACAAAGAGGACACATAACTACTTAGAAGAAGTTTAATATTAACAACAATAAGACGATATTTTCTAACTGTTTAACATAAGATTTCTTTTCTATCTCAAAAGGTTCCAGGTTTCAAATTATATACCAATTTATTGGAGAAAGCATTATCCTTATAATAATTTATTAAAAATAACTTTTTTATCCTTACAGGGTAGGATAAGGTCTCATTTCTTACCTCTCCCCGTGGTAAAAGCATCATTACTTTGTCCAATACATTGGATTGATTACAAGTAGTAGTTACATTGGTTTTGACATTCTCTGCTGTCAAGTATTTTGGAGTACTGAATTTTGACAATTTTTGTTGTACTATTTTTTGACATATAGTTTTTATATTATAAGGTTTCGACGTAAAATTTGGTTTTCTATTCTTTTTCACTTCTTCTTTCTTCTTGCTAGTAATTCTGGTTCCTTAGCTCTCTTCATTTGTAACAATTGTAGAGGTACTTTTAGTTTTGACAACTAGTGATATTGACCAGTCCAACCTATAAAACATGAATTTCATGAAAGTGTAGCTAAAGTAATATTAAAATAAGCATAAGTTTAAGAAAGAAAAAAAAGGAAAATTTTTTAAACTTATGATTTATGTTGGGAGGGAAAAAAGAAGTAGTTAAATTACAATTTTTGTTATGAAATAATATAAAAGACAAGAACAATAACTCAAGAACAAGAGCAAATAGAGAGAGAATAGGGAGAGAGAGAAGTATTTTTATTAATACTTGGGGTGATTTACAATGGGGTAAGACCCCTCTATTTATAGGAAGAGGAATGACTTAGCTTCAAGCTAAAACTCTTAGACATTCACTCTAAATAGACTTCTATTTTATAACACTCCCCCTTGAATGTCTATTCAATAATGTGCCTCATAAAACCTTAAAACCAAAACCCATTGGGAAAAATTAAAGAAAGGAAAAAGAGTACACATGTTTGAATATGCGCCTATTGGTTGCCTCGTTAAAAACCTTGCAAGGAAAACCCAGTGGGACAAAACCTTGTAAGGGAAAAAGAGTGCAACGCGCATTAACTCCCCCTAATGAGTACATCAATTTATATCCTTGAGCATTTGCATTCCAATCTTGTGCATCATCTTCAAAATGATCTTTGATAGAGATTTGACAAATCAACCATATTGACTTGAATAAGTATTCCGCACCTTGAAATCATCATTCTTGATAGATATGAACATCTTCATATAATGTCGTGGAATAACTTTTCAATATCTCCATAGATGCATTCTCAATGCCATCATGCTTATAGTTATAACAAGATACATATGTACACAAATTGTACTAAGGATGTGGCACTTCAGGACCACGAATTGCATATGCTTCAAGCAACTTAAATCTTTCAAGTTAAGTCATATAAGCCATATAATAGACTTTAGATGCATATCAAGTTTTCACGTTATGCTAAACAAATAAGATGTTGAAAACTGATTATACATACCTTTGACTTTATACTTTCAAGCATTTGAACTATAGGTTCAAAACTACATGTCTTTCATATGGAATCAATTCTTCTTGAATTGTATCTCTTCCATTTAGTTACTTTCTTTGGATCAGCAAATGCGTATAGCATGCTTTGCAATATGTTGCAATTGAATTATCCTTTTATGAACTTCAGGTTCATATCATGATATTCGGGGATATACATATACAAATGATAATTCATCCCATGTAACCTTTTCTCAAGTGTTTATCATGTCTCCCCCTCATGTTAGTAAAGCTAACTTGTTTCCTCAACTTTGGGAAATCATCTTTGTGCATTATCATGTCAATATACACAGCACATTAATAATAAGATGAAATTATTTGGTTCCTGACCCTGAACCACTTGTGAGGGGAGAATATAATATACTCTCGTATACAACGTATATCAAACTGATATATATAACTTTGTTCTCATAAGAAACAGTTTAGCTATAAGTGGAAGCACTCAATAATTATCTTGCTAAACCAACATTGATATAAACCAACTTATCAAGATGAACTATCTTGAGTAGAGAATCTGGAAATTATGCTCGAAGTTAGATTACTGAGCAATTTACCTCGCAAGCACCGGCCAGGCTGCGGGTTAATAACAATTGCGCATGTAACCATATCATAGATGCATCATATGTGGTATACATGGCAGGTGAATGGGCCCATATTCACCTTTGATATTTCCAGAATTTATGGGCTTCAACCCGAACTCTTTAGTTGGTCAGTTCATTAATGAGAACAAGTGATACAAGAGAATTCGTAAAGAACTTTCTAGTTCTTTAATATTCACCTATGTGAATTTGCACATCATACTTAAAATGAGATGGCTAACACGAATGCCAACTGAATAAATTATCAATATTGGTAAACTTCAAATTTACACCATGACATGTGCACTTATCAATAAACTTCAGGTTTATTATGACATGGGTTTTATACCAATAGATATCCACTTTATTGTGGCATTCTTTTGTTTGTGTAGTACAAACTGGAGAACAAAGCGGGTAGCATTTCATATACAAATTACCCCGCTACAAGTTGTAGTAATAGGAGATATCAAAGCCTTCCTTTATTTATAGTCTCAATATAATCAATCGCTTTCGCGTGTACTTTGGAAACTGAATAACTTTCTTTGAGACTTACTACAGCACAATACTCAATTGTGTTTCTCCAACATAGTAATAATTGGCTCTTCTAGAGCTCTCAATTGATTTTGTACTACCATAGATTCATCAACATTCATGTGATGAATATCTCTTTTAAAGAGAAAGTTATACTATTATGGTCATGTCAAACTTATATGCAAGATATGTTTCTTGCATTATCGTTGTCCTTTAATAGTCATATTTCCAAAATACTTTGGCGTACAATAGGTACGTGACCAACGATCATTCATGCCATATATCATCTCAAACCTCCTTCTAGGGGTGAGTGTGGTATATTTAATACCAATTTCATGTTCATATTCTTCCAATAATGAATATGTATTGTGAATCAAATGTTGTCACATTCACTTCGAGGATATGTGATTTTGTTATCCTTTTCAAATCTATAAATGCGTCAGGCATTTGATTTGCTATTCTTTGCAAATGGATAATCTTTTGTGCCTCTTTCACAAATAGAGGTATGTGGATCAAGATGAGATAATGATGCATTTTTCCACAAAATTTCCCGTTTGGTTTCACCAACTTCTCCCCCTAATTTTGGGAAAAGTGTCTCATGAAATTGACAGTCTGCAAATCGTGCAGTGAACAAATCTCCTGTCAATGTTTCGAGGTAGCGAATAATTGAGGGCGATTCAACCTCAACATATATTCCTAACCTTCTTTGCAGACCCATTTTGGTGCGGGATGGCGGTGCTAAAGGCACATATACTGCGCATCCAAAAATTCTTAAATGGGATATATTGGGTCCATGACCCAAAACCAATTGCAACGGGGAATATTTGTATCAATTCGTCAGTCAGAGACGAACTAGCATTGCTGTATGTAAAATGGCGTGTCCCCAAACCGAAGTGGGCAGCCGACAAACTAAAATGCTGCATGCAAAATGGCATGAACCCAAACCAAAGTGGGCAGCCGACGAACTAGCATTGCTGCATGCAAAATGGCATGAACCCAAACCAAAGTGGACAGCCGACGAACTAGCATTGCTGCATGCAAAATGGCGTGAACCCAAACCGAAATGGGCAGCCTCGTTTTCATGAAGAATTCAAGATTATTCTCATCTATTGTCTCAATATGATATCCATTTTGAATGATATCTTTAAAACTCAACAAGTTCTTCTTAGACTTGGAGGAGAATATTGCATTCTCTAAGATAAACGTCATGCCTTTGGGCAGAGTTACAGTTGCTCTTCCGGAGCCTTCAATCAATTTAATTCCCATGGTTTGATATACAAAAGAAATACACGAACATAAGAATAAACAAGTTCAATTCGTTTGTGTCACATAATATTTTCAAAATCTGCTGCTAACAGTTGACTAACAAAATCAGATATGTTATCCATAATTGATTACTTTGCAGTTTGAAAATTTCAGTTTAAGCATTTTCTTCAAACAATCGATTGTTAAACACAAACAATCGATTGTTGAACATTGACAATCGATTGCTAAACACACACAATCGATTATTTGCTATTTTTAAAAACTTCAGATCACACTGTTTCAAGACAATCGATTGTTATGCATAGACAATCGATTGTTGGCTATTTTTGAAAAATTCCAGACCTCTGTTTCAAGACAATCGATTGTTATGCATAGACAATCGATTGTGGATGATTTTTGAAAAATTCCAGACCTCTGTTTCAAGACAATCGATTGTTATACATAGACAATCGATTGTTGGCTATTTTTGAAAAATTCCAGAACACTGTTTCAAGACAATCGATTGTTAGCCAAAGACAATCGATTGTTGATCAATTGTTTTTCAGCTTTAATGCGGAAATAGTTGATAATCGACTAGTTTTTCAGGCTAGTCGATTACCCCCACCGGAAAATAAAAGTTTTATTGATATTTGAGCATATTGAAGATATTCTAAAGAACTACTGCTAACATTGCATCATGAACTAACTAATACGAGCTAATACTAATGACTATTAGTTTATTCACTAACTAATACAAATAAGTAGAACAAAATCAAATAACTCCATCTTCTTTCATCACGGATCCATCGCCGATTAGGTGGTCTATCTTCCCCTTGGGTTGCTCAAAGAAGTCTGCCACATCCAAGTGGGTGATGTCAAAGTTGTCGTCAGAGACAAAATTCGTTTCAGGGCGTTTACTCTTTCGAGATGCTTGATAAAGGTCAACCAAAAGTCATGGTATACGGCAAGCCTTTGACCAGTGCCCGTTTTCACCGCAACGATAATATATAGTTTATAAACTATTTGCTTTTGGGTTCTTATCGTATCGTGCTTGTGGCAGAGTGACCAACTTCAGGTTGTCATCTCTTCTTTTAGCCATTCCACAAGATAGGTGGATCCTTGACGGTGAGATATTCAATCTTCAAACCTTCATCAAGGTGATGGCGCAAGAAAATCAAGGCCTTAGCATAGTTTTGGGTGGATGCATTATTTATGTCTTTAATGGCGTCTCCAAGACCCATAGCATCTAAGTGGATTTCAGCATCCAACACCCATGTCATATAGTTCTTGCCCGAAATTTCAAGGGCAACGAACTTTCTTTTCATAATGTCAGACATAAAACAGATTTACATCAAGAGCGTGTTCATACTTACGGGCTCTATTACAATTATCACATTCACTTCAGGGAATGGATCATAATCATGTGCTTTACACAATCTCATGTCAAATATTACTTTCATAAAGTGAAAGATTATTTTGAGAATCTTTATTATTCTCATTATCACAATAATGACGATTATAACTTCGTCTATTGCCATGTCCACATCCATTGATACCTTTACGGTAATTAGTCTTCTTTCAGACTTATCACATACTGCTACCACATTCTCTAAAGGGAATGGAGCAAATTCAATTGGACGGAATTCTTTGCCACGTCCACATTCATTGATACCTTCATGGTAATATTTTAGTCTTCTTTCAGACTTATCATATACTGCTTCCACATTCTCTAAAGGGAATGGAGCAAATTCAATGGGACGTATTTTCAATTATTTGCCCACAATCATACATGAATTTAATCATGGCAGGACATAGAGATTTAACCACTTCATGTGGTTATAATTTCTTACAAACTCCATTAGAGTTATAATCAAACTTTGTTTGTATATTAAATCAAATCGTAGAATTTCAAGAATTTGAAAGGGAAAAGTAAATTACTTACCTTTAAGGTATACCAATTATATTTTCAATGTTTTCTTCCTTTTCTCCACTGATGCAGACGACGGCGGCTCCGATGCGGAGAAATTGACGGCGGCTTAATCTTCTTAAAGAGCTTCTTGAGACGGTAGAGTCTCGTGCTGATAACGTGTTATGAAATAATATAAAAGACAAGAACAATAACTCAAGAACAAGAGCAAATAGAGAAAGAATAGGGAGAGAGAAGTATTCTTATTAATACTTGGGGTGATTTACAATGGGGTAAGACCCCTCTATTTATAGGAAGAGGAATGACTTAGCTTCAAGCTAAAACTCTTAGACATTCACTCTAAATAGACTTCTATTTTATAACAGTTTTAATTTTTTATTTTTACTTCTTACAAATAATATATCGATTAACTCCTCATATTTGAAGAGGACCCCATATTTTGAAATGGTTCATTTATGTCACGTTTGATTCATGGTTGGGGGAGATCAGAAATGGCGTCCAAGTTTACCCCAAAGCTTTTCTCATGGCTTATTCTACCCACATTGTTACTCATTTCTCTCTACTCTTTACTTCTTCCTCTTTACCCTCCCACTTCTCCAAAACCCAAAATTCCCATCTCACCCTCTTGTAATCTCTTCAATGGCAAGTGGGTCAGCTACCCGAGTCGCAAACCCATTTACGATGAGTCCTGCCCGTTTCACAGGAACGCCTGGAACTGCCTCAGAAACCAAAGGGAAAACATGGGTCGGATCAATTCATGGAAATGGGTACCCGACAAGTGTGATTTGGCTCGGATCGATCCGGTTGAGTTCTTGAGTTTAATGAGGAACAAGAATATTGGGTTTGTTGGGGATTCGTTGAATGAGAATTTCTTGGTTTCGTTTTTGTGTATACTAAGAGTGGCTGATTCAGGTGCAAAAAAATGGAAGAGAAAGGTGGCTTGGAGAGGAGCTTATTTTCCAAAGTTTAATGTTACTGTGGCTTATCATCGTGCTGTTTTGCTCGCGAAATATGAGTGAGTACATTGCTTTGTTCTTTTACCTTGTTTATCTTTTGCACTATATTTGTTGGCCTGTTGTTGTAGGCTATGTTGTTTAGTGTAGCAAGTGGAAATAATATTGGGCTTTAATTCCATTGTCTTGTCAACTGACAAAATCTGTTACTCCCTCTGTCCCAATTCATGTAGCAATCCTTTTTTCAGTCTGTTTCAATTTAGTCGCAAGTGCAAAGATTAACTTTACTTGCTCATATACTGATTGAATAAGGTGGCAGCCAAAACAGATTGACGACTCCAACCAAGATGGATTGAAGGGAATATATCGAGTAGATATCGATATTCCAGCAGATGATTGGGCTCATATTGGTGCCTTTTATGATGTTCTAGTCTTCAACACTGGTCATTGGTAATTTCATGTGCCTTGATGTTGTTTTAGCTCATTAGCTGACATGTCTGTTACTTCTTCCTTCCAAATTGAATGACCACTTTTCTTTCGTTGTTAATTGTAAAATATTGACATTTCCATTTTAATTTTGTTTACTACATAAGTAAGAAAATAGTATAAACTGTAAACAGTCAGTTGTTAGGCGAAAATATACATCAACTACCTGCCCCTCAACCCTTGCAAACGCACAACCCGCTATGGATGGAATCTTCAGCCACCTTTGGATGCTAACAACCTGCCTATGCCACTAGTGAAACTTGAAAAAGTTTAAAACTTTATTCAAACGCATAAAGGTCTTCTATCTATCCTAATGCATCTCAAGTTAATTCCAGAAAACAAAACTATAGATTAATGTGTTACCAAAAACTAAAATTATGCCATATTATGCACATAAATGTACATGTTTCTTGAGTGGAAGGTGCTATCTTATCCCTCTTCTTTTGGATATGAGTGTATCACAATAGGAAATTGAAGTGCCAATGGAGGATGAACTAGGTTGATCAGCTGGTAATTTGTTCTGTGCAGCAATGTTGCATTGTTAATTATTCCAGTTGTGTCTGTTCAAACTTCAAAGAAAGTATTCTGTTAATCACAGCGTGGGCTACGTCTACGTTTGAGAATAAACCAACTAAAAGACTATTATATGATTTTTGTCATTCTGTATATGCATAACATCTAGTTCCGAAACAATGAGGGTTCAATTTTTGGGTTCTTTAATTTTTTTGTTGTTGGGAGAAGAGAACCCCCACCGCGGGGGGGGGGGGGGGGGGGTTCTTCATCTTCTGCTCTTTGTGTCTGTATTCATTGCATGACTTCCAAATTCTTTGACCTAATCTGGTATTAAGAACATATTATCTCTGACTCATTTGGTTTTAATGTTTGTCGATATCTTCCAGGTGGGGTTTTGACAAATTTCCTAAAGAGACACCTCTTGTTTTCTATAAGTCAGGGCAACCCATTCAACCTCCCTTAGAGATGTTTGATGGACTAAAGTCTGTTCTTGAGAATATGATTGCCTACATAGAAAAAGAATTACCAGGGAAAACCCTTAAATTTTGGCGCTTGCAATCACCAAGGCACTTTCAGGGGGGTGACTGGAATCAAAATGGTAGTTGTACAGTGGATGAACCCCTTGATAAACTTCAGGTATGCAAATGTAACACCTTTTGTAAATTTGAGATTTCCACTTTCGAAGGTCATCTACTTGGTTAGCGACTAATAGAAATGTCCCTTGCATATGAGAGTGCAGGCATTTTCGTTTACTAAAGCTTTCAATTTGCATTTAGCAGCATTGTTTCTTTGGTCATAATTTTAAGAACCAGCTAGGGGCATTTTATCCCTAATTTTCTTTCTAGAACTACCAGGATAAAAAACCAGTTTAGCTACTGTGGCACTTTGAAATAATCACTTGAAAACTGCAAATTATCTTCCCAAGAAAGAATCACTTGAAAAATGTGTTGCTTAGTCCCAACCTAATGCAAGGAAAGTTAAAAGACGTGGATAATTTGCTAAATAGTTAGCATTTAGTGAGGATTTGCTTCCTATCTCATGTAGCTCATTTTTAGTTTATTTTCCCTGAACAGTTCATACAGAAGTATGAAAATTGATCTGTTTTTAATTTAACTTCCTTCAATAAGTGCTTTTTCTTTCCATATTTACCGGACAATTACATTTCCTAACGAATTGTAGGGACTTACTGTGTGCTAGTAAGTTAATAGTAGTAGGTAATGACAAGTTTTCTGAAGAAAATCTTACTGATACCTGAACAGCTTGACCTGTGGTTTGATCCCAGATATAATGGGGTTAACAAAGAAGCAAGGCGACTAAATCATCTCATTGAAGAGGTTCTAAAAGGGTCAAATATCAGAATCCTCGATATGACTCACTTGAGCGAGTTCAGGGCAGATGCCCATCCTGCTATTTGGTTGGGGAAAAAGGATTCAGTGGCTGTCTGGGGTCAGGACTGTATGCACTGGTGCCTTCCAGGTGTTCCTGATACATGGGTTGATATTCTGGCCTGGCTTATCAATCATTATATTTTGGAGACAGGGTAATCGTTGTGGATGGTTGCAAAGGTTTCTTGAAGTATTTGCAGCCCAGCTCATGATAGATCAAAGATGCCGGGCTCATATTTTTGATACCTATGACAAACTTGCTGATCTGAAGGAGGTGGTAGAGCTAATTCACTAATTTCTGTCCATTTAAATTCTTTCTAGCAACTTTGATGCCGTGTAGCCTTGTTCAGGGGCTTTGGTTAGAGATGGTTTTCTTGTGAGGAAAAATGGAGGTACCAGATGGTTGATTATAAACAAAAAGGCCTAGAGTTCATGCTCTATGAAGTATTATTTTTCCTTTTTCACATTATACCTCAGGAGGATTTGTTCCCCATTTTGAAACTTTGTAGAACATGTATTTTCATTTTTATATATATATTTCTTCTGTGTTTTGGGGTGGAGGATGTAAATGAACTCATGGAGAAAAATGATAAACTCGCAAATGCAGTGAAAGGAGCTAGATATGTGTTAAGAGCGAGTTATAAAAATTTCTGTTCAAGTAACACTAACAAAAGAACTATCCTTAATCCTTTTTTCCCCAACTAGGAACTTTTTTTTTTCCTGAAAATGGTTTTTATGTCAATTCCCAATTAGTGTCCGTTTTCATTAAATAATTTTAATTACATTTTATAAGATGTTGTGCGAATTATCTTTTTCGTCTTTTGATTAAAATTGGTTTGCTACACTTGATTTCGAAAAAAAGTAAAAATGTTTAAGAAAAAGGTACAAATTCTTATGTCCAAACGGGCTCTAAGTACTCTCAAACGTCAATAGAACACACATGTTTCCTCATGATATAAATCTATAATGCCTCTGTCCATTCTAGTATACACTTGCCTTTTTACTATATCTCAAAAATATTGAAATCTTCTTCATTTGGAAGCTCTTTAATTTTGATATTTTCATATTGTTCTATAATATCTAAGCCAATGGATAGAACTGTTCGTACTTATTCTAGCGGGAGATGACATGTACATATCTCGTATCCGATAGTATAATCTAGATTCGATCATAAAAGTTGCTATAGGCTAATAAATACTCTCTTTGTCCTAATTTAAATCTCATATTCTTTTTGGTGTGTCCTGAAAAAATATCATACTTCTTTATATAAGAATAATTTAATTTTAAATTTTTTAGTTTACACTTAATAAAATAGCTTATAGCCAAACAAGTATTTATTGTTATAAAATCTTTAGTAAATGTGGATGTCCACTACTTTCCAGTTTCCATAATATAAATAATTCCCACTATTCATCACCATTATGATTGTAAGGCACACATCTCCCTAACCCTTCCCCATAATCTTTCCCGTGATCTTCCCCCATAATCTCAATTGTTAATGTCATGTTTAAGACAAGCATTTCGTAACCTTCATATGTAATAGTATAAATAGAGGCATGAAATGTGTGATGGAACACACTTGAACACTTATGAAATAAGAAAGTTATCTCTTCTTCTCTTATTTTACTTATTTTCTTGTTTTATATAGTTACTTTGAGTTACATTTCTTAATACGTTATCGGCACGAAGTTGAGCTTTTTTCGTTGTTCAATTATATTTGTTCATTTTTTTTGTTGTATATTTTGATTTCATGATTAGTGTCTTTAATATGCAGTTTTATAATTTCTCACATCTTTAGATATATGTAAAAATTAAGAATTCTATGTTTATTTAGTATAAGTTATTTGCATGATTGTCATGTGAAAGTTACTAATTTTTATGTTAATATAATTAATTGAGAGAAGAATACTAGTTTTATATTGTTCGACATTTGAAATAATTGTGTTAAAGTTCGAAGATATTTTGTTCTAGTTAACATCGAAGATATACTAATAATTTGAAGCAAAAAAATAGTATTATTATCTATGGAATTATTACTTTAGTATATATAGATCACAAATTTTATATTATGTCAATTTTTTTTAAAGATTATTTACACTATTATCCTAATGATTTCTAATTATCTATCTTCTTTGATAGATTGCACTATGTCGAATTTGTCAAAGTTTGAGTTTGTGGCACTTGACATTACTGAAAAGAATTACCTATCATGGGTTCTCAATGCTCAGATTCATTTAGCTACTAAAGGCCTTGGTGACACCGTTACTCAAGGTAATAAGAGCTAGGACAAATCAAAGGCCATGATTTTCCTTCGTCGTCATTTGGATGAAGCTTTGAAGGTTGAATATTTAATAGTGAAAGATCCACTTGAATTGTGGACTGGCCTGAAGGAAAGGTATGATCACCTTAAGGCTACGGTATTGTCAAAGGCTCGATATGAGTGGATGCACTTACTGTTGCAAGATTTTAAGGCCGTAAGTGAATATAACTCTGTTGCATTTTGAATAACTTTCCAATTGAAATTATGTGGGGAAGTTATGAACTATGAGAATTTGTTGGAAAAGATTACGACTTTTCATACCTCAAATATGGCATTACATCAGCAATATCGTGAAAGTGGTTTTAAGAAGTATTGTGAATGAATCTCATGCCTTCTGGTGGCTGAGTAACATAATACCCTTTTGCTGAAAAAATAATAAGCCCATCCCACAGGGTCAGCTTCGCTTCCTGAAGAAATATTGCAGCTAGACATGATAAATCTGGAAAAAGACAGAATAATAATCATGGCCATATGAATGTATGTGGGCATGAAAATGGTAAAAGACGATATAATAGTCGTCATCATGGTGGTCATGAAAAATGAGAGAACAATATGGGTTCTCAAAATAATCCTTCAAGAGGCAAAAACGGTAAGTACCACCATTGTGGCACGAAATATCATTGGAAAATTGAATGTCATGCACTTGAGCATTTTGTCAAGCTTTATGAAAACCATCAAAAGAAAGACACATAATGTTGGGGCATCTTTTGCTAATGCCCCAGTGGAGTCTCACTTGAACTTTAAAAATAATTTTGAGGCAAGGCCTTCCAACAAAAATAATGTTAATGCCGAGGTAAATTTTGCTTTGAATGATGATGATTTTCAAGGGCTCGATGATCTTACTTATTTGGAAGTTGAAGACTTCTTTGGAGATCAAAACTAAAATTTGATCATTTTACTCAGAAATGCAATTATGTTAATTTTATTTTCAGTGGTTTTTTTTTGTCTTGTTCTAAAGTTATTTTTTTTATTTTCAAGTAGTACTGAAATTATCTTATATTGTCGTTGGTGATGTTAGTTTTTCAATATTTCTCATGATGCACTTTTATTTTTTTATGAAGAATATAAAATTCCTCAGTCTTCAATTGGATCCAAGATGAGTATGAAGATTTATGCCTTTTGGATAGTGCTACAACTCACACAATATAAAGAGAAAAGATAATTTTCTCTTATTTGGTTATGCAAAAGGATTATGTTAACATAATTCTAGAGCTGCCTTATTATTATCTGGAGGAACAATATTAACTATTGATAATACATTTTATTGTATTAAGTCTCAAAGAAATTTGTTGAGTTTCAAAGCTATTCGCCAAAACGGTTACCATGTTGAGACCTCTAACGAAGGAAAGGTTGAATACATGTATATTACTACAATAAAAGAGGGGGGGATGTGTGCGCTAAAAATTACCTGTATTTTCTTCTGGGTTGTACCACACAAATATTGGTGTGGTTGAATCACATGTCATAGTAAATAAAATATTTACTACTCTTAATGATTTTATCATTTGGCATGACCGGTCGGTCCATCCCGGTTCGAACATGATTTTCATGACCCTAACCCCAAATCCGGTCGTGATAGCGCCTCTCGTGAAGACAAGGTCAGCCAGTTTAACCCAATTCATCATTTAAAACGTTTAATCAACACAAAATAGTCTAAACATGAGTTACTAATAACACTAAATAGCGGAAATATCGATAACAATGCGGAAAACCAACCCGACATAGCCCTAGCCGGGGTGTCACAAGTCACGAGCATTTGTAGACCACGATACAAGTCTTACTAAATCCAATATCTAGTACAAATGTTTGAAGGACATAGAAATGACAAGATATTAGAGACACAGGGCTCCGGACGCCAACAGCTACCTCGTAGTCTCTGAATACCGCCTGGAACTAGAGGAATCAACACTCAAGAGCAAAACCAGTGATGCCTGAATCTGTACTCATGGTGCAGCGAGTAATATTAGTACTCCGACCCAGTAAGTAACAAATATAAATAATGACTGAAGGAAAGAAAACACGTAAAGCACAAGGCATTCTATAATGAAGCAGTAAAATCACTTAAGATCGGGAAAACCAGTAAAACTCAAGTAAAAATGCTCTTTAAGCCAGTAAACAGGTAATTGACAGATAATTAAGATAAAGTAAACTAACAGAAATTCGCCCCTCGGGCATGGTATCAACAGTCCAGCCCCTCGAGCCACATCTCAGAACAATACCAGCCCCTCGGGCTCAATCTCACAGCACAATGGGTACCCATACTCACTAGGGGTGTGCAGACTCCTAGAGGGGTCCCTTGCAGCCCAAGCGTAATAACAGATTTGTTCATATGAAAATTTTGCTGATCTATTCACTAAGGCATTACCAACCTCAACATTTAAGAAATTGAGACAGAATATTGGAATGCACCGTATTCGGGAAATAAAGTGGTGTTTTCATGAGGGAGAGTAAGATACATTGTACTCTTTTTCCCTTAGCCTAGGTTTTGTCCCACTGGGTTTTACTGGTAAGGTTTTTAACGAGGTAGCAAATAAAGCGTATTGCAGATATGTGTACCTTTTTTTCCTACACTAAGAATTTTTCCCACAAGGTTTTTTAGTAAGGTTTTAACGAGGCATATATCTATTTTTGGACATCTAAGAGTGAGTGTTATAAAATCTTTAGTGTGGATGTTCACTACTCCCACTACTTTCACCTATAATGTAAATAATTTCTTACTACTCATCACCATTATGATTGTAACTCACACACCTCCATAACTCATCCCGATCTTCTCCCACGATCTTAATTGTTAATATTGTGTTTAAGATATTCATTTTGTAACCTGTAATAGTATAAATAGGCACGAAATATAAGATGTAACACACTTGAATACTTAATGAAATAAGAAAATTATCTCTTATTTGACTTATCTTCTTGTTTTATATTATTACATTAAAGTACATTTCTTAATATTTATGGTTTATTTATAAATTTCAAAAAAAAATTCTTTAAAAATTTTCGAAACAAGTCAAATATGACCGACCACCAGATACTAGGTGCAGGTAGCATAGAGCCCTAACAATAAACTCATAAAGAAGCCCTTTTAATTCCAATCCAGAAACGTAAACCTAAATCCCTCTTTCCATGGCTTTAAGAATTCATCTTCTTTATCCAAACTATTTTCCTTCACTATCCACAAAGACCCAAATCAATTGGGCTCCCTCCATTTACACCCTCAAAAATCCAAACAAATTCCCCAAAATATCATGCACCAACAACAAGGACATGAGCGATTTAGAGCTGGCCTTAGATTTTGCAACTGAGGTTGATAAAATAAACACCCAGATGTTACAAAAACAGGAGGCGCTGAAGAAAAGCAGAGAGCTATTGTATTTGGAATTTTGCAACTACACGGGCTTGAAATCGGAGGAAATGAAGAAGAAATGGAAGAGATTAAGTGAAGAGGAGAAATGGGTTTTGGTTAAAGGTTTTTTATTAGAGTGGGCTGCTCATTTTCATCCCCTGTCTGCTAGGTCTGTTAAAGATTTGGTTGATGAATACTTGGTCGAAAATACTCCTGAGTCCACTTCTTCGGCTTTCTTCCCTGGTCTCAAAAAATTGATGGGATTTGCACAGGATGATAGTTAATAGTAGAACCCATTTCAGTTTTTATTGTTGGTTTTTGCTAATTTTTATTGTGTTTTGAAGATTCAATACAAAGTACCAACATCCATAATACATTGTTCAGGCAAAATGAATAAATAACTAGATAAATAAATAGCCATTAATTCACTTTAAGTTTGTTCTTTTCAACGGTACGAAGAAATTGAATGAAATATGACTGCGACTGTATGAGCTGATCCCAAAAGATTTACTGCCTGCGTTTCAATTTATGTTAACCCATTTGATTGGATATGGAGTTGAAGAAAATATAAAACTCAAAAAAAAATTTAAAGTATTTGTGTGATTATAAAAATTTCTTACTTAGTGGTTATAAAAGTTTTATTATCATCGTATAGTTAAAAGTTTAAGTTAAATTATTTTTAAATTTAAAAATAAATCATTATTTTTTAAATAGCAGGAGGAAATAAATTAACATAAACGGAAACGGGAAGTATATCATTTGAGTTGATACAAAAAGTTTATATAATTCAAGGGCGGATTCAAGATACGAAGAGACTTATCATCCATCACTTATCAACATTAGTAACTTCTTTCTTGGAAACAGTCTCTCTGCCCTTTCGGATAGGGGTAAGGCTCGTCTACATATTGCCCTTCCCAGACTCCACTTTGTGGGACTATACTGGGTAGTTGTTGTTTTCTCTACTAACCAAAAACGCAAAGAAGGCAAGTGAAATTAACTTCTCTACGCTTTTCTTTGTGTTTTCCTGATATCCTGCTAAAGAGGAATGTTGCAATATCATGACTATAAGAAAATTAGACAACACTATGATGTAAAGTATTATGCACCTTTGAGTTAATTGCCTACTCTAGCCAGATTGAAACACTAGTAACTCATGGTTCAATTTTCATAACACATGATTATTATGGTGTCTGTACCCTGCTGGTGCAAGAAGCTATATTGTTAAAACAAATAAAGGATGAACAACTCAGAAAGGGAAAGATCCAATACAGAAAGCAAAAAGAAGAAGAAAGAGAGAGCGAGAAGCTTCATAAAACCCTCATAAACTTGATATATGAGTCATGGATATCTGTATTACTGTATATACTTTTTTCTGGAACAAATGAGTGTAACAAATACAACTGCAACTGTAAAACAGACTTTCTCACAATCAGAGAGAATCCCTCCTCTAATCGGAGAGAATCCCTCCTCTAATAATGGCTACCTCAAGCCTAGAAAAAAATTCATAATTTCCCGGAATCTTAACTCGTGGCCACTAGATCAATTGTTCTCTAATTTGATACAGCTAAGACTAGCAAACCCTCCCAGAAAACATGGATCTGAAACCATGATTAGTAACTTAGCCAAAAGTTATTGACCTTTTCATGAAGGAAAAATAATTAAAGTATTCTCAATGGCAAAGCAACCTCAAGAAGATTGCTTTTGATTTTGTTCTATCTTGGCTCGTAACTTCTCTTCCAATACAGAAATCTCTGTATCAAGACCAAATATTCTGTTAAGGGCATGCATATTTTCAAGTATCTCACTTAACGTTCGGTTTTCAGCTCCATCACATTTCAGATGCTGCATTGGTCCGTGTAGCAGCTTGTTCACTATCCCTAGACTGAGATCATAGATAGCCTTCTTGTTTTTGGGGAGATCATCACCCATCTTGGACAAACACTTGTCAACCTCAGCAGCCCTAATTCTTTCAGCATATGCCCTGAGCTTTTTGATAGTTGGAACCGTCTCAAGGGAGTCTTTACGGGCTTCAAATTGTTTCACTTCCTCATCAATGATGGCCTGAGCTTCCATTTTCTTTCGCAACCGATCCTCCTTATTAGCTTCCACAACCTCTTTAAGATCGTCCACATTGTAAACACATGCACCTTTGAGTTCTGAGACACAAGGCTCCACATTCCGAGGTACAGAAATATCGATAAATAGCCTCTGTCCCCCAAATTCAGAGTTCACAGCAGGAAGTGCTTGAACACTCTCCTTTACATATAAAGGAGCTTCTGAAGCAGTGCAGGTGAATACTACATCAGCCTGAGCAGCACATGATAACATTTCTGAGAGAGGTTTGTATATTATTTCAGCATCCTTCAACTCCTCACGGATGGCAGCAACTCTGTCCTCGCTCCTGTTAACTACAACCATCTTTTTACACCCTTTAGCAACCAAATGTTTGATCACAAGCTTTCCCATCTTCCCTGCTCCAACTACTAACACGCGGGCAGTAGAAAAAGAATAATCCGGAAGTTTCAGCAAAGCAAGCTCCACTGCAGCTGAACTTACTGATACTGATCCGCTGGAAATATTGGTCTCAGTCCTAACCCTCTTTCCAGCTGTGATTGCATGCTTAAATAGCTCACTTATTTTCCTTCCAAAGCCAGGGACCCCCTGTCCATTCTTAACAACCTGCTTGACCTGTGCAAGAATTTGTCCTTCTCCTAGGACTAGGGAATCTAGCCCAGCAGCTACTTCAAACAGGTGCTGTGTGGCATCTTGATTGTATAGCAAAAATCGGTGTGGGCAAAGCTCTGTTACTGGAACTCCACTAAACTGCCAATCAAAAAGATTTGTGTCTAAAAGATTTGCTTGATAAAGTACAACAAGTAAGAACTGTAGCTTGTGGCTTTATTTCATTGAAAATTGTGCTTAAAGTAGTTAGACATTTGCGAAGATATTTGTGAGCTGGGGAGCCGAAGCACAGTAAATTAAATCCAATTCCTTCTTATATTTAGAAATGCAGTGTATTAAATGACATAGAAACGCCAAATCTTTTGCTTTTTCTTAAGTGTATCTTTCATTATGGAGAATACACAAAGTAATTCCTACACCTTTGAAACCAGCAAGAAGTTCATAACCGACCACAAGATACACAGGCTGATGCATATTAGGGTAGATACGGTTTTATATCATCAATGGTGTTGCTAGTTTATCACATGGGTTTAAGATGTGAGGCAACAAAAGAAAACATTATGCGGATAATGATGATTGAAGAAAAATTTACCTTAGACATCCACTCCGTCACTTCTTTAATTCCACGATTTTGGGCCAGCGCCAAAACATATATTTCGATTCTGTTACAAGTACTCAATACAGCAGCTTCTTCTATATGATTCAAGGAACATAGTTCACGAATTGCTTGAGGCCACTGTGCTTCTGGAATGGAGACTTTCTCCCGCACTTCAACTGGTGCTGTATGAATGTTAAGCCCAATAACCATGATGCTGCTGCTACTCTTTGTATATCCTGCTCGAGAAAAAGTTACTAATGTTTAGACTTTAGACTCAAGTTCTGAAAAGAATGGACCTTGAGCCTAACTCAACCCCAAAAGCTAGCTTATGAGGTGAGGATTGCCCAAGCCATATAAGGAGACCAAGGACCTCAAATCCCTCCGATGTGGGACAACTCAACACCCCCCCTCACGCCCAGATCTCTGGAGCGTGGACAACATAAATGGGGGCCCAACATCGGTAACAATAATTGGGACGGGCCTGGCTCTGATACCATGAAAAGAATGGACCTTGAGCCTAACTCAACCCCAAAAGCTAGCTTATGAGGTGAGGATTGCCCAAGCCATATAAGGAGACCAAGGACCTCAAATCCCTCCGATGTGGGACAACTCAACAAGTTCTAACCTTCTAAAGCCATATAGTGAACTTCTCATCACCGTACAATATTCAATCAATCAACTACACCTATCTTAAATTAATCTATACGAGTACTCAGCATTCCTCTCTATTCATCTATTTACTATTCAGATAATTCATCAAATTGCACTATGTTTACACAAACCATCAAGCTACAACGCAATAAAATCCAATCAAAGACACAGATCTTTTATAATAAAAAAATCCTAGATGTCTAGCTAAACTAGTATTTCTGGAGACGTATTAACTCAGTCTTAACCCTAACAAAAATAGTTTAGTCTAGTCTAAATTAATAATTCCTATCTCTAACTAAATGAGTGAACAAATATTTTTTATTAAAAAAAGGCTTGAGAAGGAGGCTTACTATCAGCAGCAGATGTTTTCAGAAGCTCCAAAGCTGAAAGACTCGATGCTTTAGATTCCTTTTCACCATTATTAACCACCGAGGTCGAAGCAACCTCACATCTAGGGCTCAAAGAATGCGATTTCGTCGAATAAACCAACGGCTTAATTCTCCGATCGTTCCCGAATAATCTAACTTGATGACGAAAACAATCCACAGAAGGAGAAAAAGACGAAGAACAAGACGTAGAACTTAAATTATCACAACAAAAACTGTCACCTGCAAAAGAGGTCGCAAAGCCACTCGGTACCGCCATTGAAACGCAATTTTGAGAAACAATAGCGGCTATTGCCAGAGAACTCCGAATAGATTTGATATTGAGATTCGGAGCAGGTGATAAAGAAGAATGGGTTTGGTATAAAATATTTGTTGAATATAATTGGGTATTGGGTGGCAAATTTTTGACCAAATCGATGGATGATGGTTGAATTGTAAGACAGTGGTTGGGGATTATTGACTATTACGCTGCTATTTATAGTTGTGGGGTTTTTATATATATATATATATATATATATATATATATATATATATATATATATATATATATATATATATATATATATATATACGCGTTGGTTCCACTTCCACACTCCTAATTCCCATAGGAAATGGTCCAAACGTGAGACTTGCTACTCCATTTAGGAATGTGATAATAATGTAAACGTTGTATACCTTTTTTGACTTTGATTTGGGTTTGATTGTCCCGACCCCAAATTTTGAATTTGCGGGGCACCATAATATTCATTATCAATTTTATTTTTTTAAAATATTTGTAAGTATATATAAAGTTCTATGAAGTTTTTAAGTATCGGTGACCTCTTTCATATACGTATTAGAGTTATAAAATATTTAATAATTTGAATACTATTTTTTGTTCATTATCAAGGATGTATTCATATCCAACAATTATTAAAACTATTCCAAATGTCTTTTATAAATCCCTTTTGAGGCATGAGTTTTTCTTTCCTCTTCATGGTATGAATTGACAAATAATTATCATAATAAAGAATTATTAAACCTTTGGATGTTTTAAATGAAAAGTTATTCCATCACAGCATTTCGTTCTTTCCCTTTACACTATATACCTCACTATAACAATATTCTCATAAATAATCATTTCTTATAAAAGTTAATTTTTTCTCGAAAACAATTATTATATTGTGTTATAATATATATCTTCTACAACAATATTTTACTATAATAATTACAAAAATTCTGAACAAACGAAAAATTTCACTGTAAATAAATTTTACTTTTGAAATCAACTTTAGAATTAATAAAGAAACTTTATTAATACATGCACATAAATGTTTGGTTCAATAATTGACCTTGGATATGGACATGTTTATAACAAGTAATTCCTCTACACAGTATATAATAATACCCTTATATTATGTTGGTTAGTCCTAAAAGTAAATCTTGATTGCTAATTGACTAGCATTCACGAACAATGGTCGGACTGAGGAGTAAAAAGAGGCAGAGAATGGGAACAATTTCCCACTCTTTCTTAATTAATTTTTATTTGGACTAGAAATTTGTTATGGTCAAGCAACTTATCGCATCACTAAAGTCAAAAGGATAATATTTTTTTTTTATCAACTGTCATATATCATTTATATTAAAAAATATTTACATCTTGTATCAACACTGGCAGTAGTATGGACTAACTATTACACTGTTTCAGTAAGCTATATTCTTTACTATCTATAAACAAGTAAGCAATTAAGTAAGCTACCTAAGGGTAACCGTTTAACTTGCTCAATCCAATCTGCCAATTCTTGTAGTTTCTGCCTCTAAGGTGTAGGAGTAGTGCAATTTCTCGGCATGTCAAATCCTCTACAAAGTCTGCTCCTTCAAATCGAATATGGTTCCATTCCCTCCAAATGATTGCAGTAGTGGTCACAAAAGCAGCAGCTGTGATAGCATTCTGCCACTGCTTGCTTTTAACTTTGCTACAAATCCAGTGCACCTCATTTTCCCAGCAGTCAATGGTCCTGGAATGTCCCAGCCACACACAAATTCTCGACCTCAACCTGTTGGTGATGTAGCATTCAAAAAAAAGGTGCTTGAAATCTTCAACATACTGCTTACAGAATGCACACATTGCTGGAACTTGTATGCCCATGATCTGTAATCTATCAACTGTGGGGAGCTTGTGCTGAGCAGCCAACCAAACAGTAAACTTATGCTTAGGAAGTACATTAGCAATAAGCATTAAGTTCTTCCATGCAACCTTGGTGAAGATAGGCAGCATAGTAATATACAGTTTGTGAATATGAAACTTGTTCATCCTGCATACACTTTGCAGCCTGCATATAAGAGTACCCTGTAACTGAGCATTTTCCATCACCAAGGATCTACTATCCAAAATCTTTTTGATCACCCAAGAATCTGTAGTTGGTACAACAACTGTTTCAATATTCCCCTTCTTGATGTAAAAGGCGTGAACCCATCTGACCCATAAGCAGTCCTTCTTTCTAGCCAAGTCCCATAATAATTTGATTATGGCTGCTTTGTTCCATACAACCAACTTCAGAATATTAAGTCCACCAGAAGATAAAGGTTGGCATACCTTGTCCCAGGCAACTAATCCTCTTCTGGATAGTGTGACTTTACCAGTCCAGAGGTAAGTTCTACATATTGCTTCTATAGTCTTCAGCACTTTCTTGGGTATAATAAACACCTGAGCCCAGTAGGTCTGCATTCCAAAGACCACAGACTTAATCAATTGGGTTCTGCCAGCATAAGATAACATTTTAGCTGACCAGCAAGTGACTCTTGTTGTTATCTTCTCAATAAGAGGCAAATAGTGATGAATAGCCAACTTCTTTGAATCCAGCAGAACACCTAAATATCTGAAAGGGAGATGTCCTTCAGTGAATCCCAGAACTGCAATAATTTATTCTCTGATGTCCTGTTGAACCCCAGCCAAATAGATTGCACTTTTACTTACATTAGCCTGAAGACCAGATGTTGTTGAGAACTGAAGAAAAGCCATGTGCAATATCTAGATGGATATTAAGTCAGCTCTGCAGAACATGAGCAGGTCATCAGCAAAGCAAACATGAGATATATTGAGTTTCCTGCACTTTGGATGGAATTGAAGTTCCCATCTTTATGCAACTGCTGGAGTAATCTGTTAAGATATTCCATAGCCAACACAAAGAGGTAAGGTGACATACGATCCCCCTGTCTTATGCCTCTCTTAGCAATGAAAGTTTTAGTTAAGCCACCATTCATTACTAATGAGTATGAGACAGATGAGACACAAGCCATGATCCATGCAGTAAACTTAGCTAGAAACCCCAGGTCAATTAGAATCTGTCTCAGAAACCTCCATTCCAGTGTATCTTATGCTTTCCTTAAGTCCACTTTAAGAACACATCTAGGAGAAATACCTTTCCTAGAATACCCTTTGAAAATTTCATGACTAAGTAGGATGTTAT
The DNA here is from genome assembly GCA_034376525.1 of Nicotiana benthamiana. Taxonomy (NCBI): domain Eukaryota; kingdom Viridiplantae; phylum Streptophyta; class Magnoliopsida; order Solanales; family Solanaceae; genus Nicotiana; species Nicotiana benthamiana. The sequence continues at coordinate 155,550,912 of CM067339.1, forward strand.
CCATAATACCCCTTCCTTCAATAAATGCAGATTGGGCAGGCCCAACCAGTTCTCCAACCACAGCCTTCATCCTTCTGGTAATGACTTTAGATATGATTTTGTACAGAGTAGTGCAACAGGCAAGAGGTCTAAAGTCCTTTACAGTGGTAGGAGTTTTAAGTTTAGGCACAAGGGCTATGATAGTGGTATTAATCATATGTGGCATTTGGCAGGTATCAAAGAACTCCTTAGCAGCAGATAGTATATCTTCTTGCACCACCTCCCAGTTCTTAGTAAAGAATTCAATAGGGAAGCCATCTACTCCTGGAGCCTTGTCCTTGGGCATTTCATTAACAGCTGCAGTGATCTCCTCCATAGTAACTGATCTAATAAGTGATCTCTGCTGATCAAGTGTAAGACATTTACCTTCCTTCATAATGCTGGTATCTACACATGGAAGTTCAGGAGCACATTCCCCCATTAATGATTAAAACACCTTCAAGAATTCCTGTTCCACAGCTAGGGGATCTGTTAGTTTTATACCTGTGTCAGTATAAATTGAAGTGATATTATTTTGCCCTGTCCTTATCCTCCATTGTGCATGAAAATACTTAGTATTAGCATCACCACATTCAATCCAGAGTGCTTTGGATTTCTGCCTCATTATTTGTTCCTCCACACTTTTCCATTTCTCAATTTCTTTTATTGCATCTCTTTCCTCATTTATCAGCTCCTGTGAGAGAGGGTTGCTTTGCATCTGCCCCTGGATAATGCCAACTGTTTCCCTTGCCTGAAAAATCTTCTGTTTGTAGGTTGCCATGTGGTTATTTATACCTTTTAGTTGCTGCTTCATTGCCTTTAATTTCTGCCAAATCTGCTGCATAGGTGAGCCTATATAATCCTGTTTCCAAACTTGCTTGACAATGTTATGAAACTGAGCATGCTCCATAACAGCACTATATAGTCTGAAAGGTTTAGGATGTAAGGGTTTATAATCACCAAATTTTACCAGAATAGGGGAATGATCAGATACCAAAGGGTTCATGTAATCAGCTACCAAATGTCCAAACTGCTGCAGCCATTGATATTTGCCCAGTGCCCAGTCAATCTTACTATATACTCTAGTATCTGCATCCTGCTTATTTGTCCAAGTATAATGCCAACCTGTAGCTCTTAGTGCACTGAGTTGTAAATCAGACATTGTATCTTTGAAATCCTTCACTTCAGCCTCAGTAACTAGGGAACCAATTATGTCATCAGAATTAAGGACACAGTTAAAGTCACCACTAATTAGCCAAGCATCTTGATTGGAACCATGTATAGCTCTAAGATCATGACACAGTTGACCTCTGAGAGTTGCAGTATTGTGACCATATATAATACTAAACTGAATTTTGTGTTCTTGTATCATCAAGAAAACAGTGAATAAGTTGATCAGTAATAGAAGAGATATGGACTTGAATGTAAGACTTCCACAGTAACCAAATTCTTCCATTAATAGCTTTGGAATAATTGCATTGCACCTTCCAATCCTTGGCAACCTTTTCCAGTATTTTCTTGGCTTTGTACTCCTTTACTCTAGTTTCTACTACTCCCATAACATCCACCTTATTTACAGCAAGGAAATTTTTTAGTTCCTTCTGCTTATGGGGATGGTTGAGGACCCTAATATTCAATGTAGCTATGATCATGGAAAAAGAGGGGTAACTCTGTGAGAGGGTCCTGGGTCAATTTGTTGGACCCTACTACTCCCCACAGTCATTGTAGCCTTGCCCTTATTACAATTGTCAGCCATTTGTTCAGTAACTTCATTATCTGCAGTGACAAGCACCTCTTGACACTCAGACTCATTCAGTGCAACCTGCTGAGAATTGGCTAGGCTTTCATCCACCTTACTAGATTCCTGCACTAACTGATTTCCCAGCATTTTATCTGTTATAGCATCCTCATGAGTTACCTGCACCTCTGCTACAGTTTGTTTAACCTGCCATTCTGTTTTACCTTGCTGTTTCCCCTTCCCCTTCTGTTTAGGTGGTTTATCCTGCTTCTTCACTTCCTTATTATCACTGTTTTCAGCAGAATACCAGCAGTCAATGGAGTCGTGCTCAAACTTCAAACAATGGTTTCAAAAGCAAGGCTTCCAGTCATACTCAACTGTCTGGATTTTTGAACCATAAGGAGTTTCAATTTCCAATTGGTCAGGCAAAGTATAAGCAGCATCCACTTCAACTAAAACTCTGGCAAATGAAATCTTCTCATAATGCGCACTGAATTTATCAGTGCATAACGGCTTGCCAATTGCACTGGCCATTTTACTTAGAACTTCAGTAGACCAGTAGCCCACTAGAAGGCCAGAAAATCTAATCCAAATTGGAATAGTGCTAAGAACATTACTCTGAAAATCAAAATCAACCTCCCAGGGCTTTAGAACCATCAGCCTATTCCTATAGGAGTAAGGCCCTGATTGCAATACCAAATCTCTATCCTCAAGCTATTAAAACGAAAAATACAGTATCCTTCAGCATGCAATAATACCTGAGGTTTAGCAACAAAGTTCCATACATGCATGACAAAGCTTTTCATACTCCTCTCACTAGGATTATCACCAATTACAAATCCAATCAGTGCATTTTGCCAGTAATCTAACTGAGGTCTCAGATCTTCCTCATTTATCTTCACAACTTTTTTCCCATCTCGATCAGAAGGAGGCACAAATGAGAGTATCTTACTCATTTGTGCATCTCGATTACCTCTGACAACTTCAGCAGCAGTTTGTACTGGTTTTGCAGGCTCATTCATTTCAGAAAATTGTAATCTCCTCGCAGTCGAGTTAATCATCTCTTCATTACCCTTCGGAGGTGTATTGACAGCTTCTTCAACCTCTATATGTGTAGTCACTGGCGATTGGTACTTCTGTGGAAGGAAGTTTCCAAACGTCAGGGGTTCTAGTGTCGTAGTAACACCGTGGCAGGGGTGAAAAGCTGAGGATGTGCTATTGTAGTAGTCGGAGCTGCATTTCGCCGGCGTCTGGCCATTTCCGGCGTTAATTGCACCTTGCTATTGTGCGCCGAGGATGGTCACTGTTATATTGCTTTGCTAAAGTGCGCCGAGAGCATTATGCTTCTCTTCTAAGTCGAAATAAGCACAAAGGATAATATTTTCAACGGCCATAATTTTTGAGAATAGTAGTTTTTTGTACCTCTTCAAGAATATGTTTATATTGCTATAAAAAAAAGTTTCTTCGAAACCACAAAGTCAAATAATAATAGAGAACATAATTGCTTACCTTTCTAAGTAAATAAAAATAAGCAATTATGTAAGTAATATTATTCCCTCCGCTCACTTTCGGTTGTCAAGTATTTTAAAAATATATTTTTATTTTTACTTGTCACTTTTTGCATATTAAAAAAAAATTATTTTGCCCTTAGCATTAACTACGCAATTCAAATCATTTTTCAAATTCATTAACATTATACACCAATTAATACGAGTATCATCGTAAATTATGTACTTTATTTATTATTTTTTTAAAAGAGTACAAAATCATTAATAAACAAGTAAAGTAAATAGAGGGAGTACATAGTTTCTCGTAAAAAAAAAAGTAAAAGTATCGATTAATGTCCCTTAGTTAAACATAGCTTTGGCTCCACCACTAATCGTAATCTTTTCTTTTCTTTTTTGGCAAATAAAGACTTTTAATTAAAAATATAGTACTTAATAGTCATTACAATATGAGATTTGCTTGGGTCACAAGGTACCTGTTTCATTTCTATAGAAAAATTAAAATAGCAAAAGCGGGGGATAATGATACAACGTTAAATTAGCAAAAGAGTCCAAGTTACATCAATTCTTTGCTAATGTATCCGTTACTCCATTAGCTTCTATGAATGCATGCTTCAAAGTTGGCATACCCACCTCAGATAGTAGAAACCTGTAGTCATCAATAATATTTTAACAAAGACAGTTATCATTATTTATCAAGTTGATTGGTTCATAACAATCTGTTTCAATAACTAGAGGGGTTAGTCTTTTTCGGATTGCTAGTTTTAGACCCCCGTAGTAGAAACATGACTTCCATTTGAATATAGTGGCATGAACAAAGCCATGTTGAATCCTAATATCCAATGGCCATTATTATTCCTAAATATTCCTCCTCTTTTTGGGCTTCCTAGGCAAAAACCATCGATATTTAGTTTAAATAACCCCGTGGTAGGGGTTTCCATTTATATGGATGGTCTTTTTTAGGACATTGGAGGGGCTCCATTTGCCTAGGAAGTAGGGGTGTTCAAAACCGATCCGAAACCGAAAACCGATCCAAACCGAAGCTTAACGGCTTACTGGTAACGGCTTAACGGCTTAACGGACGGGGAACGGTTTGAATTTTTTATATTAACGGCTTATCAGTTTGGGGATGGATTATTCAATTTTCTTAACGGCTAATTCGTTAACCCGTTAAGAATATACATATATTATATATATATATAATTTATTTTTATTTATATATATTAAGTATAAAAAAACTAAAACCCTTGAAAATGATTAACAAAAGTTTATTTCTACTTCTAAGCATTTTTAATTTCGGGATCTAGATGATTTGCAGGTACTCGCCCAACATAAAGAAGATGAAGGTGCTGGACAAGAAAAAAGTGAGGAGGGCAAAGCTATACTACCTCAGGGATAAAATGAATGCCCTGAAAAGGCATTAACAAGCTAGCTCATATGAATGTATACTGGAATAGGTGTTTGATCTATAATTGCCTGAAGAGATCTATCAAATTCTAGTAAACATGTATGTTAGGCCGATAAGCCGCCCAATAACCGCCCTATAAGAGCTAATCCGATACCAATCCGCCCGATATCTTATCGGGTGGCTAACGGATTAGTACATTTAAAAGCCGATAACCGTTAAGCCAAACCGTTAAGAGTAAAATGCCGTCCAATCCGCCCGATGAACACCCCTACTAGGAAGGGGAATTCCTGAACACTATTGATTACTTGGATAATGTTAGAATATGAGTTATTCTTTTTAAAGATCTTTCCGTTTCTTATGATCAATATATATCAAAGGAGGAAAAGTAGGAAGACTGGCCACCTGATGTAATGATTAAATTATTTTTTTTTATTTTAGTTAATGTTTTAGCCAAACTAAAGTAGTAAGCTCATTATTCGATTGTGGGTAGTTATACTTTATATGGTATTGTCCCGATATTGCCCTCGAGTAAGTACATCTGAATAGCAAATGTTTGATATCTTTTTTTCCAATCCCCAGATGCTGAGTATGTCAGAGGGACAAATATTGCATTTTGCAGAAGTGCAGCAGTTGTAAGTCTATTAAGGACAACCAACCACATGAAGTATTTTAATTTGATCTGGCTATTGATTTTTCATGTCCAGTTAAAGTCTATGGTATTTTCTAATTCAGTGTTATCTTGGTTAGAAATGATAGCATAGGCCGTCTTGATGGAGAGGGAGTTGTGCCGTTGGGGAATTTTGTGTGATTTTGTTCCTATTTGGTTGGAATTGTTGAATATAGGCACTATGGATTTTTTGAATGATGTCTTCCGGAAGTTTGAAAGATAATTTTGAAATGTTAAAATATACATCTTGTATAATGGATATTACGCTCATGTCCACTTAATATTGTCATCGTGACTAATCCATTGGTTGTCCTAAAGCTTAATAATCTCACCGTTTCCTATGAGCCACTTGGTGCCTTTCTCACATATCCTATTTTGTTTGCAGATATTTTTCCAAATGTGGGATGCCGAAGGCCTAGGGTTGAACCTGTTGTTTGAATTGGTTCTGCTTTTATATTTATTACATAACACTTGGACCTATAGGACCTCCTTGTTACTAAAGTATCTCCATGCCAAGTTAGCACTGCATGCATCATTTTTACATTGGGTTTTATATAGCCCTAAGCCCCCTTGCTTTTTGTCTTGGTGACTTCGTTCTAATTTAGGAGATAATATTTCTTTTTTTCCTTCGTACTTTCCCATAAGAAGTTATGTTGTATGGAGTCAATCTTGTTTATGGAAGCTTTTGGGAGGTTGAATATTTGCATAGTATAATTAGGGATGGCTGCAAGAATTGCTTTAATGAGGGTGGTTCTTCCTGCAAGATTTAGGAAGTGTATTTTCCAGCTCTTAATCCTGATGTTGAGTCTATCAATAATGAATTAGAAGTCTTTTTTTTTTAAAAGTCTTGAGTTTGTCATGGGAACCTTAGGTATTTTTCCATTGTAGTCGAGATTTTAATATTGAGGCAAATGCTAAATAAGGATTATTTGTTGCATGGTGTATTTTTTGAGAAAATTACCTTCTCTTGCATAATGAAATTGTTACCACTTTTATTCAAGTTCAGTAATCTTTAAAAAAAATTCAGTGGCAGTCCGACGAATTTTGTGACCTAAAATCAAACTTTAGGAGAGGCTTTAGTTTTTTCAAAAAAAAAATTATTCATTTATTTGAAGTCTATTTATCTAGCGCTTCTTAGATATAAAATTAATAATTTTGTTACAATAAATAATTCCTAATAAGTTATTATTAGTTGACAATATAATTAATCCATTTAACCTTTAATAATATTTTATCAATTTTAATTTTGAAAATTTCTTTCCGATGAGCGATAGAAACAAGAATTATTAACATTATTCCATAAGTAATATAAGCATTGAAAAAAGAATCAAATTTTTTTATATGACTGAATGTATCAATTAAAGGATTATTTTCTAATTGTATTATTTTTCTTAATATTTTTAATTCCGAACTAAATCTATACCATCAATATCGAATTGATTATTATACTTTAAGGAACATTCAAGATTAATGCAATATTTTTTCAAATTTTCATCATCTAGTGATCTAAATTTTTACTGCTAAATAGAAACCAAAAATATTTTCATATGCTTTGAAATGTTCAGAACTATTTGAAGTGAAAAAAGTAGCCTTGTCTGCTATGTATAAAGCAATTAACTTCAAAGGACTATTCGAAAGATTTTGAGATTTTTTTATCAACATTTTCATCAAATTATTACTTCCTATATATCATATATTTTTTAGTAGAAACCATAGTAGTTGCAAATCCTCCTTCCCTATATTTGTTAAAGAAAGAAATCAAACATTTTCACTTCACGTAACTCTTTTTTAAATTTATACATAGCATTAGGTGTAATTAAAAAAATGGGCCCCAACAAATGTGGGGCCTAACACAGTAGTTTTACTTGTTTTATGGAAGGGCCGCCCCTGAAAAAAATCACGTGGACCACACTTCGAGTAACGTCAAAAGATATTGTCACGACCCAAACTGGTAGGTCGCTACGGGTGTCTGAGTCTTACCTGTCAAACACCCCTAAGCATGCGTCAAAAATATGAACCTCAATAACATGTGTTGCATTACGAAATAACATATATGAAGGAAACCTGCCATCAAAGCAAATGTACGTATACATGTAGAACGCAGTGGGCGAGCCGGCAAGGCTGCTATAGACAATTATATATCCAAAACTAAAAGCCGACAAGGCCACATACAAACCAACTAGACATACTGTCTACAGACTTCTAATAGAAACATAATTGTACAAAGACGGGACTGAGCCACAGAATAGCCCCCTTCCACACACATACATACATACATACATATATATATATATATATATACATACATACATACATACATACATACATATATATATATATACATACATACATATATATATATATATATATATACATACATATATATATATATATACATATATATATATACACACACACACACACATAAACGTACCGTACCAAATCAAAAGCAGCTCCGGATCAAATGGACACGCCAACTCTCGCTGATTAGGGATCCTAAGAAGGGGGACCGTCAGCTTGCCTACCTGCACCTGCGGGCATGAAACGCAGGCCCCGTAAAGTAGGGCGTCAGTACGAAAAATTTATTGAGTATGTAAGACATGAAAATTAGTACGTAATAGACATAGATGAAACATGAATTGTAGAAACACGTCTTAAATCTGAATAACTTTGTAAATTCTAAAACATTTATAATGTCATGCACGTACGAATAAACGTCGTGACATGCATAGGTATGAGTATACATTATGTTATCAAGCCACTGATGGTATTCTGTTATATCGTCTCGGGCACTATGAGCAACATCATCAACATATATCAACTGATCAGGTGGTGGTGCGTATATAATGTCGTAACATTTTCCTATATCCCATATACATATATTTACATATATACGCGTATATAACGTCATCTGGTCATGGGTCAATGCATATGTATAAATGGGTGAAATGCATGAAAAATATATAATAATCTCAATATTCTTTTCAGATAAACTTTTTCAACTGCGTATATTCTAAGACCCATAAACATAAGATAATAAAAATTTTCACGGGGAATCAAGAATACAGACGCTCTTAATATCTCTAAGAATAGAATAATTTATGCAAATTGTGTGTTTGCTCATTTCTTTTGTATAATTCGAACCATGCAAAAAAAAATAACTTTAACATACCTAAAATAAAAAAAATCTTTATAATATTTCATCAGAAAACCTTTGTTGATTGAACTTAGAACTCAAAAGAAATCGAATTTTTGCTTTCTGAATCTTGAACGAAATTGTGCTGTGATTTCTTAAAATATTCGGACGAAATGGTTTCTGTTTTTGGTTTTAAACCAAAACAGAAGGAAGGTTGCTTGATCCTATTAATTTCCACCGTTTCAAAAGTAAGAATGAAATCCTTCTTGTTTTCTTGCTGAAAATGAGCAACCCCAATTTTTGTGTTCTTTGAATTATAAGACTCGTACATGTATCTTGTTTCTGGAATATTATCATTTCATAAGTTGCCACATAGGTTATTTAATTGCTTAGTCATTTAATATGGTAAGCATATGTCTTTGAAATATAATTAATTAAGTTTTATCCACTTATTAGTTAAGTGGTTAATATTTATTATTCGGTATTTAACCAATTATTCGTATAATTTAACAATTATTATAAATTATTTAAAATTTTATTTATTTTTAAAATACTTTATATATACGTTATATATTGTACTACTATAATCATATGGTACCTTATACGGTATTAGTTCATATTTATCGGTATTATCCTTGATCCATATTTTATTTCAAATTGGTTATTTTTAACAAAACTTTATTTTCTTTAATTCATGTAATTCTTTATTTTTCATAATACTTTTTAATCGCTTGATATAAAAAGTATAAGTACTTAACATGATCCCATCCCAAGTCTATATGGTTAACTGAAAATAAAACTTCATAGTACAAAAAATGCAGATGTAATAGTTATGGTAGAAACAAAAACCAGAAATTGAAAAAATCGCAAGCTACTGGCTCTTTTCTTGCTGCGTTTGCGACAAACTAGTGATGTTTTAGCCACACATGGTCAGATGTTCCAGAATACTTGCAAGATAATAGTACAAAGTCCTTAGTAATCTATATACTGGAAACCTAAAAAAAAAAAAGAAAATGATTCTGAAATTCTCACCATTTTCTCCTTCGCGAACTCTGATTTTCAACCCCAGGTTCCAACGCAGAAAAGCAATCCACATTCATGGCCTGTCCAATACCCAATTCAGATTTGTAGCCATGGCTGGAGGGTCCGTTCAGAAGTCAGAGGAGGAGTGGCGTGCCATCCTCTCCCCTGAGCAATTCCGGATTCTGAGGCAGAAAGCCACAGAGTATGTTGTATAATCTACCTTTCTTCTACCTGCTATTACATTTTTCTATTTTATATAGGCGATACCAATTAGTTGGTATTAAAACTTAGTTTTTGCTGCAATATTAGGCTCGTTGTTTTATATAGGAGTCTTTCTTTTCTATAATTAAATGATTGGAGTCCCTGATTTTTACTGTAGAATTAATTCACAGGAATCCAGGGAGAGGGGAGTATAACAAGTTTTTTGGTGTAGGCACCTACCTGTGTGCTGGTTGTGGCACTCCCATCTATAGGTCTGCAACAAAATTCAACTCACCCTGTGGCTGGCCTTCTTTTTATGAGGGTCTCCCCGGGGCCATAAATCGCAATGTGAGCTTCTCCTCAATTATATATGCTAGATCCATATGCTTCTTTTACTTTCTAATTATCGTTTTACTATAGCTCGTTCTCATTTGCTCCTTTGATAACTCGAAAGCCTTAACCTCTTTGTTAGAAATGAGTGCTCTATCAACCACATTTCCAACGTTAGAGTTGCTAAAATGTACAAAGCAAAAAAGCAAGAGGGCAAGAACTTTTCCTGTTTCCTCTCCATAATTAGTTGCTTTATCTTTCTCTTCATTAATGATTTTATTATCAGAGACTAACACTTTTGAGTTGATTGCATGATTTTCAGCCTGACCCAGATGGGGTGAGGATGGAGATAACTTGTGCTGCTTGTGGGGGTCATCTTGGTCATGTTTTTAAAGGTGAAGGGTTTCGTACCCCAACGAATGAGCGCCATTGTGTCAATAGTATATCCCTCAAGTTCAAACCACCAAATTTTTAATGCCTCGTGCCGAGTATGCAACGATTACTATGAACTTTAATCTTTTCTCTTGCATTTGTCTCGCAAAGATTGATGCTTTATTAACTGCTAATGACAGTATTGTGTCTGGATACAAAAAACTCACCCGCCACTCTTTAATGTAGCGTTATAGGACAACAATAATTTAGAACTTCTACTAGTTCAAGTAGTACAGTAAATTTCACATAACTTAGGTATTTGACTTACTAAAATATTTTTGGCATAAAAAAAACTCAGTATCAAAGTCATGTACTTTACTTCTCTAACAATTGGCACCGCATTTGTAAAATACTTGTAAATATAACGGAATCCTACATGCATCAAAGAAATTTATAAAGACAGTAAGAGAAGTAAAAATCCTGTACCAACCAGAAATCACTGGTGCACGCACCCGAAAATGAGAGCGGGGAAATGCAAAAGCAGTGATGGCTTACTCTGATATCCCAATGTGGAGTAGAGAGATATTTGCTGCTCTCAGTCTTCAGTGTGGAGCCAAATGTCATCTCCCACACGTACGTGAACAATATAGATGTGCAGCATATGAGCTATTTTTCGCCATTCCTTACCTTTCTTATTACAAAGCCGTTCAAGATGAGGGCAGTCTTGAATTGACAAATGCTGAAGGGTATTGAGGTGTTTTAATGCTTCTGGCAATTACATGAAACGTGTGCAATTTGAAATTGCTAAAGATCTAAGATAAGAAAGTTTAGCAATCCAGTCAGGAAGATCTGCAAGATCAAGACTGCTATGGATTACCAGACTTTTGCAACGTAGTGACATGTTGAAGGCTAAGTGGTAATGGGCGTAATTAAGGGTAGGATATAATATTCAAGCTCCGTAGAGATGAGAGATTCTGGAAACTATCTGCAGATAAAGTTAACCGAGGACAACCCACTATAGAGAATTGTTCTAAGACTGAGATGGAGGCACTTGATGGAGAAATCAGGTTGCTGCAATTCTCAATGGACAAGCTCTTTAGGGAGTTGAATCCTGCAATTTCTTCTGTTGGCAATGACTCTAAGCAGTGGCACCTATTAATATCAAGGTACTCCAAGGCTTTCAGCTTTCGAATTCCAGCTGGTAAATGGGTTAGTTTTTCACAGTAGCTAATGGTCAGTGGCTTCCGATCCATGAGATGCTTTACTTCTGAAGGAAGCAAAACGAGAGAATTTTGCATGAAAGTATTTCCAGAGTCTCCAGAAGTTTATTATTCTCCAGCTGTTTCACTGGAAGATGCATTAAACTCCAAAGTGCATCAATTACAAGATTGGAGAGTGAGGACATATTTTCTAGGCTCCAAGATCTTAGGATGGCAATCACGGAGCTCCAGATAAAGAAGAGATTGAAATGTTGGAGCAGGGATGAGGTTAGGACATTTAGCTACAAGCCTACAACTAACTTTTGCAGGCGAGGAAATGCTGCTCCTTTGTCTGTGCAAGACCATTCTTTTAAGCAGGGGAGATCCCTGATTGTTAGTTCTTCCAGAGATGGGAATTTCAGGGTTTCAACTCCACAAAACTCTTCACCGATATGTGTATAACTCCATCCATCCCTAGTAGACAAAGTGTTTTGAGAAAACGGAAGCTTTAAGGGTAGGTAAAGTATCACATCCTCTACAGTTGATCAAAACAATCAGAACTAGATTAGGGAGGTCCCAATCTGGAAATTTGAATCCAGGATATCCCTTGATATATAGTTTTTTGAGGTTTACATGTGGATGAAGACACTCAAGGATACACTCATTATCCCTTTGTAATGATCTTGATGTACCATCAACTTCTCTGCAAACCTCGTATGAAGTAGATCCTGTTGCCAGCTTCACTATCTTCTCTTCATTCCCACTTCCCCATTGGAGCCTCAACAACTCAATATTTCTTCGCCCTCAGATTAGCCGGTATAGCTTCTTCTTTGTCTCTGATGTTCTCCAGGCACCTTATCCTCAATTCACCTCTTAAGTTTAGACAACTGATTTCAGTGATCCTTTCTCCAATCCCTTTGCCCACAATGTATAAATGCAAAGTTTGAAGCTGAAAATTCCCCAGACCAGCAGGGAGGCGAGTCAGACCTTCACATCCTGCTATGTTAAGGTGCCTTAAGCCCGTGATATTAGCCAAGCCAAAAGGTAACTCCATTAGATTATCACAAGATGAAAGGTTCAGGTTTTGCAGATTACAAAGGTTGCAGATAGCATGAGGGGATGATTGAATTGAAGTGTTTGAGAGATCAAGATATCTCAAACATGTCAAATCACTAATCGACTCATCCACCTTTGACTCGGAGCAAAACAAGAATAGGAGAGTGTGCAGATCTTTGGCACCATACAATTCCTTTTGGAAGTGAAGCGGGATCTGAATGACACAGTATTGACAGGTGATAAACCCGTGCCATGCTACCTTGGGCAAGGTCAGGTCCCAACATCTTGAAGTCTCTACTCCCAACACTTTAAGCAAGATCACGGATGAGATCGTGCATCTTGTATATTGCTATGTCAATCTCATCAAATTCTTTGACTTCTTGGAAGAATGATTAGCAAAACAAGTCATTGAAATATTCATTGCCTGAATCTTCCCACTGTCTGTTTCTCTCATGGCATGTTATCAAGCCTTCAGAAATCCATATGTGGATTATCTTTTCCTTCTGAATTTCATAATTTTTAGGATACAATGAACAGAATGCAAAACATTGCTTGAGGTATAGTGGCAAATTTAAGTAGCTCAACATTAGAGCTGACAGTATGCCATTGTCACATTCCTTAAGACCCCAAAGCTCACTCTTTTGCGCAAACAGCCAATCGCTTTCTTCTCTTTTGAAGCGCAACAAACTCCCCGATGTTTTTGCTGCCAAAGGTACACCTCCACATTTCTTGATTATCTGTTTGCTAATCTCCGACAGATTAGGATGCTCAACTCCTTCTTCCTCGCTGAAAGCTCGTTGCATGAACAAAACCCTTGGAGACAGTACGGCGATGTGGTTCCCATTATTGGCGCGACCTGTAGTAACTAATGACTACTTCCTCTTCTCCACTTTGCAATTAGTCGCCAAGGTCTTCAATTTACTTCCTGCTGCTCCACTTTGCAATTGTCGCTAAAGAATCAATTTATATCCCACTCTTCTTGGTCTTCATTCCATATATCATCCAAAACAATAAAAAATCTCTTTTTGCACTCAATGAATCTTGAATTGAGCTTGAAGTAGATCCATCTCCAAGAGTTCGAACTTCCTTTTAGTTGCAGACAGCATGATGCTTGTTATGAGCCAAGTTAAATCAAAATTGTGAGACACATAAACCCATATACTATATTTTAATGTCAAAGAAATGTGTGACCTTTTCATATTGTAGACTAGTTGAGTTATAGTAGTTTTGCCAAGCCCTCAAATATTACCTATAATTTGGGATGATAGAAACATCCCCACCAGTTTTTCCATCACATGTTGTCAACAGATGCTCTAAAAGCTTCTCTTTATCCTCATCTAGTTCCTTAAGTTTATTTCCAATTACAATTTCGTTTTTCTTTTTATTATTCCCGACTCCTCAGAGAATCGTACTTGCTTCACAGATTAGAGTCCGATTAAAGTTGCTATTTTTCTTCAATTCGTGTTTGCTAATATTTAACTTTTATTTGGAAAGGTTTCGATTGAACAACTGTACAGTCCGCACAACTACCGAAAACGGCCAGTTATACAACTAGTTGGGTTCGATTATGACCACCTCTTACTGTCTAGGTTGGATTGCAAATTACATGTCTGCGAAAAAGTAACTTTTGTTACCATATATGTATATATACATATACATATATATATATATATACATATACATATATATACATATATATACATATACATATATATACATATATATACATATATATATATATATACATATACATATACATATACATATACATATACATATACATATACATATACATATACATATATATATATATATATGCACTTCAATGTAGAACAGAATAAAAGAAATATTTAAAACTTTTGGTATATTATGCCTAAAGTACATAAGAATAGTGCACAATGTTCAATCAGGGAGAAGGGAGCGATTGAAAATGTTAAATCATGATTTCTTTGAAAAAATCTTAGTAATAAATATTGAAGACCTCTATATAAATTGATTCCTTCATCTCATTTTTTTTTTTTTTTGCATTTCCTAAATTTATTATACAAGAATCTAAACTCATTAAAATGTAAAAGAAAGTGAGAAAATAAAAAATAAAAGAGAAAGAAAATGATAATATCATCCGCAACAATAAAAGAAACATGGATATCAAGTAAAGCACCGACAAAAGTTGTAAGACAAAAACATTCAATATCATGGCTCCTAAGTCCTAACATACAATGTAACATCGACGTTGGCAAAAGCGAGAAACTGAAGCTAAAGGAAATGATTGATAATTACCATTATTACATGCATTGTCGTGGAGCTAAAAATGCTAACGAAAAACTTAGACAAGTACTATTCAAATAGTCTTAGAAAGAATGTCATTAAAAATGTGATAGGTGTTATAAAATAATAAAAGAAATAAAAAAGTATTGTAGAGAAGTTGAGAGAAGAAATTTTTTATTGATATGAGATAAATTACAATGGAATATAACTCCTTATTTATAGGGGGAGAGTGACTTAGCCACCAAGTGATAAACTGTATAATCTCTCTAAATATAGATATTTACCATAAATAAAATTCTATTTATAACACTCCCCTGAATGTCTATTCAACATATAATGTGCCTCGTTAAAACTTTAACTAAAATAAAACACAATGGAAAAAAAGCTACACATATTTATCTAGCAATATACCTTTTGATTGTCTCGTTAAAAACCTTGCAAGGAAAACCCGGTGGGATAAAACCTTGTAAAGGAAAAAGAGTACTACGCGCATTAACTTCCCCTAATGATAGCATCAATTCACATCTCTTATCTTGTGCACCATCTTCAAAAGATATTTGGTAGAAATTCGATAAACAAATCAGTCATATTAACTTGAACAAATTTGTTTCACCTTGAAATCATCATCCCTAAGATGTATTGTTTTCGAATGATAATTATCAGTTTAATATCTTCACATAGATGTGAAAACTCTTACTATTATATTATCATGCTCATAGTTATAGCAAGATATATTTGTGCACAAATTGCACTGAGGAAGTGGTACTTCAAGATCAAGAATTGTATATATTTCAAGCAACTTAAATCCTTCATGGATTGTCACATAAGTTAAGTCATATAAGCCATCTATAAAGAGACATTAGATGCATATCAAGTTTTCATGTCATGCTAGACATATAAGATATCGAAAACTGATTACATATGCCATTGACTTTATACTTTCAAGTGTTTGAACTACATGTTCAAAACTATATGTCTTTCATATGAAATCAATTCTATTCAAATTGTTTCTCCAGACTTAAGATCCTCATTATATATATATATATAGTTATCATATATGTATTCAACAAACATTTGATATCAGCTCCAATATTTTTTCATAAAGACATAACATAAAGATCTCTTCATTCATACATTTAAGTACCTGAATCTCTCATAAGATTTTATGAAATGTTATGTCATGTGATCTTCTATATCACTTGCCTCCTTTATTATGATCATTTTGATCATTTGCTCATCTTCTTTATCAAGAAGTTTATTTGAATTTGATTTGGCTATACGCTTTAAGCGTACCATAGACTTTGTCCTTCTAGGACTTAATAGGAGCATTTGCGATGTGAATATAGTTACTTTCTTGGGTCAGCAAATGTGTCTCGCATGCTTTGTAATATATTACAAATGAATTATCCTTTTTATGAACTACAAGTTCATATTATTTTATTCGAGAACCTAGTTATATAAATGATAATTCATTCCACGTAACTTTTTCTCAACTATTTATCATGTCTCCTCTTTATGTTAAAAAAACTAACTTGTTTCCTCAACTTTGAGAACCCATCTTTATGTGTTATGGTGTTAGTCAAAATATACACCGCACATCAATAATAATAAGATGGAATTATTTGGTTCCTGACTTTGAACCACTTGTGATCGGAGAAAATAATATACTTTGATATATAACGTATATCAAATTGATATAGGTAACTCTGCTCTCATAAACAATTATTTAGCTATTAAATGGAAGCACTTAATAAATCATTTTGCTAAACCAACTGTGATGTAAAACAACTTATCAAGATGAACTATCTTGAATAAAAAATCTGGAGAAAAGTTAAGAGAAGAGAGTTTTTATGGATATGGGATGAATTATAATAGAATAGAACTCTCTATTTATAGGGAGAGAGTAACTTATCCACCAAAGTAATAAATCTTAGAATCTCTGTAATATAAACCTTCACCATAAATAAAATTCTATTTATAACAATATGCCACTTTACTTTTTAATAGACGTCGGCTTTGACTTTTTCTATGATTGACTACCTGTCACGCCCCCTTTTTGTCTCGCGGAATCGGTTTATGACATTTTAGTTTAGACAACGTTTTCCTTTTGGAAAGAGAATTTGTATTTTTGAAGAGTTGCCACCTAACGATTTAAGGTGCGTTAGGGCAGCTATAGGGTTCATTTATAACTATGTTTGGTAACCAAAGACAGGGTAAATGCTTGAAATTATCCTACGGGAAAGATGTTAGGCACCCTCAGGATCCACTAATGTGGTTTCCGGCCGAACAGTTTTGTGTGAATTTGTACAATTAGCAAATAAACAAGTATGGCTCAAATAGTAAGTGATTTAAGTTTAAATACATAGGTGTTTGAGAAGTAATTAATGAAAAAAGCAAGATTTTGAAAAGAGTTACAATCTAAGATATTTGGAAATGTAAATAGGGTGTCCAAGGTTTGTTTATAATATGGATCATATCATTGCAGTACCCGGTATGACACTCCTCAAAGAGGGGCTGCACGTGGTATTAATACACCGGTCATCATATCCATTTCTACCCTTTCCCACCCCGTAAAGGTAATAAAGAGGGGGTTGGTCTCGATCCCTATTGCATGTTGTTAGTCGTCCATTTCTATCAGTTCCGGAGGAATTTAGGACTCCTACCCTATAAAAAGGGGGGCTCTAGGCAGACCTTTAAGTTTAAAGGCAAAATACTATGCGACAAATAAGAACACATAGGACTACATTTAGGGGAAAAACACAAAAAACAAATAGAAGACTAAGATATACCTCCACAAATAATGCACATAGACAACATGATGCATACGCATATAAGGTCCACATTTGAACTCAGAATCATAACGTATGGTATCTAAGTGATTTTAAAATATAACAGAGGAAAATTGATCACATGACTCAAAGAAAAATTCCTAATCAGCTTGCCTACTGATTTTAACATGCTAACAATTGAACATTCATCAAAAAGACGATTCTGATTTTATTTTAAAGTTGATTACCTAAAACTTGCCTAAGTGTTAGATAGTATGCAGCAATTACCATAATTATTAAAACAGTTTGAAAGTTATTTTACCTAAAATATGTTGTTCTAAGTGTTGCAAAGACATGCAAGAATTGTGACCGGTTTCACTTAAACATGATAGTCAAACACAAGATTGCTTTTTGTCCTTTTTCATGCATCAGTAGCTTAACTAGGTGTGACTGAACGAGTGTGAACAAGATCCTAAAACAAGGTATCTAACATGCACATATGAAAATGCAGAATGATTTCAGGTTCCTAAAGCATGATTTTTAAATGCCCAAAGAGTTACAACATGATTTCAAGACGTACAGGAGCAACAGTTTTATGTTGATGCTATTATTTAGCCTAAAGCAGGATTTCTAAGTGGTACAGTGATGTCAAATGAGATGTTGAAACAGTAAGCCTAAGCACATAGTATCTAAGGCATGACATGCTTTGAATGGGTTGATCTTACACATGGATTCTAATGCCCGCATAGGAAATGTAAACCTAAGACATGGTTTCTACCAATTGATGTTGATAGCATATATAACTACCCTCTACTTTTCACTAACCAGTCTCAATACTTTTTTACAACAGATTATTACATACCAATACTGAAATGAATTACATAAGTAGATAAGAAAAACAAAAAGGTTACACTATAGAGAGCCTGAAAACATGCCCAAATTTCTAACACCTAAATAAGACTTCCTCCCTGTGTTATGTAATAAATAACCTCAAATGCCAAGATTGTTCGATACTCTTTCTCATATCTGTGTGTGTCAGAGTTCCCTAATAACCTCAAGAGATCCCTGGCAGTGCTCACACCCAGATTTCATAGCCAAGACAGAGTAAGTGTAGTGTGGAAATGACAGCTTTCATGTGTCCAAGTTTATGGGGAGCTCAAGGGTCTCAAGGCAAGGCTCACACAAAAGAGGCAGAACTTAGTGGTCTAAGAGTAGAGTGAGAGTGTTTTAACATAGTTTGAAAGAAAGAGTAGAGTGAGAGTGCTTTAACATAGTTTGAAAGAACTTAGTAAAATAATGTTGAAGTAAAAAACTTTCAAGAGTGAGAAGGTTTTCAAGAATAGACACAGTTTTAGAAAAAAATGCTAAGAGTGAAAATAGTTTTGGAAGCAGTTCTGAGAAAACACACAATCACAAAAAAAAAAAAAATTAGAGTACCCAGATTCGAAACATTTATTACTTGATTCTAAGTGAAGACAAACAACTTTACAGACAATGATAAGGGGGATTGGGGACATAGAGAGCTCAAATCAGAAACGCATAAACATGGATAAGATGAGAAGCATATAGACCAGCAAGTACAAAGAACAAGTAGGAACTGATTGATATCCAAGAACACAAAACTACCAATTCAAATTATTAACAAAGGAATCATACACGAAATTATAATAATAATAATAATAATAGTAATAATAGGCAGTAAGATATAAAGACAGGGTATGGGAGTAGTCGTGTTGCTTAGTGTTAATCAAGTACATTAGGAGTCTATGACAATAACATGAGCATACTAGTTAAAGGAAATAAACAAGAACTCAAGTAAACATGCTGGCCAAGTATCATACAAGACAAGTGGGACCCAAACATGTAGATTACACACTTGAACAGGAGAGGACAAAACTTAAGCATGCAAAAATAAGCAGTAAACAAGAAGGGCAATTAAATACATAAGCCATTAAATTAGTGTAGAAGGAGAAATGGATCACATAGAGATGAGTTTCAGAATTGAACTAGGAACATACCAGTTAAGGAAGCAAAGAGCAAAAAGTAAAGCAAGTAGAGTTCCACAATCTAGCATTGGCTTTCAGACGGCTAGACAAGCAGTTAGCACAAGCATCAGAGAAAGAGGAGAGAGTTTGAGTGTGTGTGTGTGTGTATTTTGAACTATTGTTCATGTCTAGAGGTAGAATAAGAGGAGAGTATATATAGTAGTTGAGAGAAGAGCAAAATAAGGTAAATAGTCAATCATTCAGTAATTAGGGAAAATTACATAATCAATTATACATAAAATCAGCAAGGTTTTCTTCTAATAAAGGGGTGACCAGTTAATGATAAAGAGCAGGGCATATAATTAAGGAAGAAAAATTAAATACTTAAGAATGGGGTGGGTAATTAAGGGTAAATGAACAAAAGTTCAATTAAAGGAACAATCAATAAGAATCAGCAAGTATCACAGTTAATCGTAAATAAGGCAAGAAATAATCAATGGTCGTAGAAATAGAAAAATAACCGAAAATCGGTATATAGGTATTACCATAGCAAATCAGTTAATAAGGACTCAAATAATACTAATTGGGGGGAAATGATATAGGGTTTCCATGAATAAGCAATTAAACCAAGTATAAACGGAAATAATCGAATATGAAACCTTTATAGTGGCATACTAGGGTAAAATCACAAGATATTCTAATTAAACGAAGAAGTAATCATGTAAATCAAAGCATAGAATATTGGTATGTATCAAATAACACGAACAAATGCAGAATCCAAACAAAGTATCAAAATTGGAGTTTTTAGCATATGCTAGTTAGGGTTAAGGAAGAACTCAACGAAATCAATCAAAACACATAGACACATGGGACTAAACACTTAAAACCAGAAAGCGTTTTGAAGAAAAGGATTTTCAGAAACACTTGTTTAGGAAGAGCGACTAAAATTGAAATAGCTAGTTAAAATGGGGATTTTTAAAGGAAAATGCTTAATAATACTCGAATCATCTCAGATCTATAAAGAATTGAGAAGAATCGAACAATAGCGTACTAAGAGGAAATCCTTTCTTACAAACGAAAATGGTCGGAGACAGGCCAGTAGACGAGTTTCAGACCAGAACAGGTTGGCTTTTTTTGAGATCTTCTCAAGGACTTGTGAAGTCGAACAGCCATGGAGTATAGGAGACCAGAGGCGGTCAGAGAAGGCACGAAAATACCATAGGAAGGAGTTTCTCGTTCGTGACAGTGATTGGGGTTTGAGGGTGTCTGAAAGATAAGATAAGAGGAGATGATTTAGAGGCGGTGCAAATAAGAGAATATGGTAGGGTTTGGGGGGTTGTTGGATTAAAAAAGTAAAGTAATAACGTGGACCGTTGATCTGGGAGATCAACGGTTGAGATTCAAAAGGGTAGGTGGGTTCCAGGTTTGGGTATGGGTCGGATTTTTTAATTATAAAATTGGGCTGGGAATTGGGGTTCAATTTGGCTATAATTGAAAGCCAATTTGGCTATAATTTAAATAGCCAGTTTTCCCTTATTCAATTTATAAAAAATAATATATAATTTCTAAAAAATTAATTTAAAATGCTAAAATATTTAGAATACATAATTAGCAAATTAAAAATACAGGATCTAATTTTATGCATATAAAACATAATTATATCTTAAAATGCTAAAATGATTTTAGTTTGCTAAAATATTTTTAAAAAATACTGTTGAATAGACGCACTTTCCAAAAGAAGCAATTTTTGGTAGTTTGATCAAACGGACTCTTAATTTAATCGTTTCTCACAAATATTTTTTGTAACAAAATATTAAATAGACTATTAAAAGAAACATGAGAAAGAGATAGATTAATTTGTTTAATAAGAAATTGATAATATTTGATCGTATTTTGATTTTTTAGTGACCCCGCGAAGCGCATGCAAGTAGACTAGTGTCTTTATGAAATCAACATTACGACATCATCGATTGCTCTATTTTCCAACAAACTAGAGAAATCATTGTCCAAATATTATTCAAGTACCCCCAAAGCAATATCAATATAGCACATCTTGGGAATAACAAATACCATACAAACACTTGGATATAACGTTGATTTACCAATCTACGACATTCATACCCTTATTAACTCTACTCCGCCACTACTATCACAAATTCGAGTCCAAATATGCATACCTTTTACACTTTGGCACATCTGAAACTGCCGCAATAATTTTTTTTTTAAACATGGTGAAATACATAAGACGCTTCAATATATCCTATTTCATGTGGCAGAATACATAAGACCGTTGATCTGGGAGATCAACGGTTGAGATTCAAAAGGGTAGGTGGGTTCCAGGTTTGGGTATGGGTCGGATTT
Source organism: Nicotiana benthamiana (assembly GCA_034376525.1). Lineage (NCBI taxonomy): Eukaryota > Viridiplantae > Streptophyta > Magnoliopsida > Solanales > Solanaceae > Nicotiana > Nicotiana benthamiana. The sequence continues at coordinate 155,572,947 of CM067339.1, forward strand.
TTTAATTATAAAATTGGGCTGGGAATTGGGGTTCAATTTAGCTATAATTGAAAGCCAATTTGGCTATAATTTAAATAGCCAATTTTCCCTTATTCAATTTATAAAAAATAATATATAATTTATAAAAAATTAATTTAAAATGCTAAAATAATTTAGAATACATAATTAGCAAATTAAAAATACAGGATCTAACTTTATGCATATAAAACATAATTATATCTTAAAATGCTAAAATGATTTCAGTGTGCTAAAATATTTACTAAAATATTTTAAAAAAATACTTTTAAATAAACGCACTTTCCAAAAGAAGCAATTTTTGGTAGTTTGATCAAACGGACTCTTAATTTAATCGTTTCTCACAAATATTTTTTGTAACAAAATATTAAATAGACTATTAAAAGAAACATGAGAAAGAGATAGATTAATTTGTTTAATAAGAAATTGATAATATTTGATCGTATTTTGATTTTTTAGTGACCCCGCGAAGCGCATTCAAGTAGACTAGTGTCTTTATAAAGTCAACATTACGACATCATCGATTGCTCTATTTTCCAACAAACTAGAGAAATTATTGTCCAAATATTATTCAAGTACCCCCAAAGCAATATCAATATAGCACATCTTGGGAATAACAAATACCATACAAACACTTGGATATAACGATGATTTACCAATCTACGACATTCATACCCTTATTAACTCTACTCCGCCACTACTATCACAAATTCGAGTCCAAATACTCATACCTTTTACACTTTGGCACATCTAAAACTGCCGCAATAATTTTTTTTAAAACATGGTGAAATACATAAGACGCTTCAATATATCCTATTTCATGTGGCAGAATACATAAGACCGTTGATCTGGGAGATCAACGGTGGAGATTCAAAAGGTAGGTGGATTCCAGGTTTGGGTATGGGTCGGATTTTTTAATTATAAAATTGGGCTGGGAATTGGGGTTCAATTTAGCTATAATTGAAAGCCAATTTGGCTATAATTTAAATAGCCAATTTTCCCTTATTCAATTTATAAAAAATAATATATAATTTCTAAAAAATTAATTTAAAATGCTAAAAGTATTTAGAATACATAATTAGCAAATTAAAAATACAGGATCTAATTTTATGCATATAAAAACATAATTGTATCTTAAAATGCTAAAATGATTTCAGTTTGCTAAAATATTTTAAAAAAAATACTTTTGAATAAACGCACTTTCCTAAAGAAGCAATTTTTGGTAGTTTGATCAAACGGACTCTTAGTTTAATCGTTTCTCACAAATATTTTTTGTAACAAAATATTAAATAGACTATTAAAAGAAACATGAGAAAGAGATAGATTAATTTGTTTAATAAGAAATTGATAATATTTGATCGTATTTTGATTTTTTAGTGACCCCGCGAAGCGCATGCAAGTAAACTAGTGTCTTTATAAAATCAACATTACGACATCATCGATTGCTCTATTTTCCAACAAACTAGAGAAATTATTGTCCAAATATTATTCAAGTACCCCCAAAGCAATATCACTATAGCACATCTTGGGAATAACAAATACCATACAAACACTTGGATATGACGATGATTTATCAATCTACAATATTCATACCCATATTAACTCTACACCGCCACTACTATCACAAATTCGACTCCAAATACTCATACCTTTTACACTTTGGCACATCTGAAACTGCCGCAATAATTTTTTTTTAAACATGGTGAAATACATAAGACGCTTCAATATATCCTATTTCATGTCGCAGAATACATAAGACCGTTTATCTGGGAGATCAACGGTTGAGATTCAAAAGGGTAGGTGCCAGGTTTGGTATGGGTCGGATTTTTTAATTATAAAATTGGGCTGGGAATTTGGGTTTAATTTGGCTATAATTGAAAGCCAATTTGGCTATAATTTGAATAGCCAGTTTTCCTTTATTCAATTTATAAAAAATAATATATAATTTCTAAAATATTAATTTAAATGCTAAAATGATTTAGAATACATAATTAGCAATTTTAAAATACATGATCTGTTATGAAATAGAAGATTCTTACACTTCTATTTAAGGTGAATGTCTTTAATGTATCTAATTAGAGAGATTTTAGAGTTCTATTAGTGGTAGCTAAATCTTCCTCTCCCCTATAAATAGAGGTGCCCCCTACCATTGTAGATCATCCCTTGAGACCCCTCTCAACTCAATAAGAAGAACTCTCTCTACTCTTCTCTCTATTGCTATTGTTCTTGTTCTATTGTTCTTGTCTTTTGCTTTAGTTTATAACACGTTATCAGCACGAGACTCTACCGTCTCAAGTATCATTCTCGAAAATCCAAGGTATTTCCCTCTTCCTAATTTAATTTTCGATTGTCTTAACTTTTACTTGTGTAGGGTTTTTCTTCAAAGAAAGAATGAAGAAAGAAAAAAAAAAAAGGAGGAGGCAGAAAGAAACGAAAAGTTGAAAAGAAAAAGGAAAGAAAGAAAGGAAAGAAAGAAAGGAAAGGAAGAAAGGAAGAAAATATTGAAAATATATTTGGTATACCTTAAAGGTAAGTAATTTACTTTTTCTTTTCAAATTCTTGGAACTCTATAAATTTTATATACAAAGTTTGATTATAACTCTAATGGAGTTTGTGAGAAATTATAACCACACGAAGTGGTAAAATCTCTATGTCCTGCCATGATTAAATTCATGTATGATTGTGGACGTGACAAAGAATTCCGTCCAATTGAATTTGCTCCATTCCCTTTAGAGAATGTGGTAGCAGCTTGTGTAAAGCACATGATTTTGATCCATTCCCTGAAGTGAATGTGATAATTGTAATAGAGCCCGTAAGTATGAACACGCTCTTGATGTAATTGTGTCATATGAAAAGAAAGTTCGTTGCCCTCGAAATTTCGGGCAAGAACTATGGTGTTGGATGATGAAATCCACTTTGATGCTATGGGTCTCGAAGACGCCATTAAAAACAGAAATAGTGCATCCACCCAAAACTATACTAAGGCCTTGATTCTCTTGCGCCATCACCTTGATAAAGGTTTGAACCTATGCTAAGGCCTTGATTTTCTTGCGCCATTACCTTAAGGAAGGTTTGAAACTGTATGAAGGCCTTGATTTTCTTGCGCCATCACCTTGATGAAAGTTTGAAGATTGAATATCTCAACATCAAGGATTCACCCATCTTGTGGAAAGGCTTAAAGAAGATGACAACCTGAAGTTGGTCACTCTGCCACAAGCACGATACGATAAGAATCCAAAAGCAAATAGTTTATAAACTATATATTATCGTTGCGGTGAAAACGGGCACTGGTCTAAGTCTTGCCGTATACCAAGACACTTGGTTGACCTTTATCAAGCATCTCGAAAGAGAAAAGGCCCTGAAACAAATTTTGTCTATGACGACAATGAGGATATCACCCACCTGGATGTGGCAGACTTCTTTGAGCAACCCGATGGAAAGATAGACCACCTAATCGGTGACGGAACCGTGATGAAAGAAGATGGAGCTGTTTGATTCTACTTGTATTAGTCAATGAATAAATTAATAGTCATTAGCATTAGCTCGTATTAGTTAGTTCATGATGTGATGTTTGTAGTAGTTCATTAGAATGTTTTCAATATGCTCAAATATCAATAAAACCTTTATTTTCCAGTAGAGGTAATCGACTAGCCTGAAAAACTAGTCGGTTATCTCACGTTTCGCATAAAACTGCAAAACAATCGATTGTCAATGATCAACAATCGATTGTCTTTAAAAATAGTGGCCTGGAATTCTTCAAAGATAATCAACAATCGATTGTCGTCGACTAACAATCGATTATCTTGAAACAGTGAGGTCCGGAAATTTTCAAAAATAGCCAACAATCGATTGTCTTTGTCTAACAATCGATTGTCTTGAAACAGTGAGGTCTGGAATTTTTCAAAAATCATCCACAATCGATTGTCTATGTCTAACAATCGATTGTCGTTAGGCAGTGTGATTTAAGTTTTTCAAAAATAACAAATAATCGATTGTTTGTGTTTAACAATCGATTGTCTATGTTCAAACAATCGATTGTGTGTGTTTAATAATCGATTGTCTTATGAAAAACGCTGAAAATTTTCAAACTGCAAAGGAATTGATTATGGATAACATATCTGATTTTGTTAGCCAACTGTTAGTAGCAGATTTTGAAAATATTATGTGACACAAAAGAATTGAACTTATTTATTCTTATGTTCGTGTATTTCTTTTGTATGTTAAACTATGGGATAGCAAATATGGATATCTCACAAAGCGAACTTGGACCAACGTCCAATTGTAAAAGTATTTACCTAGTTGATTCATGTACTACACATACAATACTCAAAGAAAAGAAGAGTAATTGTGTAAGGCAAACATTACTACAATCTATGGAAGTAGTAAATTGATTGAAGGCTCCGGAAGAGCAATTGTAACTCTGCCCAAAGGCATGACGTTAATCATAGAGAATGCAATGTTCTCCTCCAAGTCTAAGAAGGACTTGTTGAGTTTTAATGATATCAATCAAAGTGTTCTCCTCCGAGTCTAAAAGGAACTTGTTGAGTTTTAAAGATATCATTCAAAATGGATATTGAGACAATAGATGAGAATAATCTTGAATTCTTCATGAAAACGAGGCTGCCCGCTTCGACTTGGGTTCACGCCATTTTGCATGCAACAATACTAGTTTGTCGGCTGCCCACTTCGGTTTGGGGTCATGCCATTTTGCATGAAGCAATGCTAGTTCGTCGGCTGCCCACTTCGGTTTGGGGTCACGCCATGTTGCATGCAGCAATGCTAGTTCGTCTCTGACTGACGAATTGACACAAATATTCCCCATTGCAATTGGTTTTGGGTCATGAACCCAATATATCCCATTTAAGAAGCTTTGGATGCGCAGTATATGTGCCTGTAGCACCGCCATCCCGCACCAAAATGGGTTTGCAAAGGAGGTTAGGAATATATGTTGAGTTTGACGCGTCCTCCATTATTCGCTACCTCGAAACATTGACAGGAGATTTGTTCACTGCACTATTTGCAGACTGTCAATTTGATGAGACACTTTTCCCAAAATTAGGGGGAGAAGTTGGTGAAACCAAACGGGAAATTTTGTGGAAAAATACATCATTATCTCATCTTGATCCACATACCTCTATTTGAAAGAAAGAGGTACAAAAGATTATCCATTTGCAAAGAATAGCAAATCAAATGCCTGACGCATTTACGGACTTGAAGAGGATAACGAAATCACACATTCACGCGGGAAAATGTTCCGATCCGTATTGAAGTTCCTATTGGACAAATATCTAGTGTCATATCCAATGAGTCAAATGCACGCCATAAGCGTGGCAGACCATTAGGTTCCAAAGATCGAAATCCTAGAAAGAGGAAAAAGAACGATCTAAATGACACTATGAAAGAATCACATGAGGACGCTCATGATTTGATTAATTCCGAGATTCACGAAGAATCTATTAAGCCTGAGACTCTTGAAAATACGGAATGCAAGAATGTGAGGATCTCGAACCTCAGTCTGTGGTAGTACAAAATTAATTGAGAGCTCTCGAAGAGCCAATTATTACTATGTTGGAGAAACACAATTGAGTATTGTGTTGTAGTAAGTCTCAAAGAAACTTATCCAGTTTCCAAAAGTACACGTGAAGGCGATTGATAATATTGAGACTATAAATAAAGGAAGGCTTTGATTCTCCTATTACTACAACTTGTAGCGGGGTAATTTGTATATGAAAAGCTACCCGCTTTGTTCTCCAGTTTGTACTACACAAACGAAAGAATGCCACAATAAAGTGGATATCTATTGGTATAAAACCCATGTCATAATAAACCCGAAGTTTATTGATAAGTGCACATGTCATGGTGTAAATTTGAAGTTTACCAATATTGATAATTTATTCAGTTGGCATTCATGTTAGCCATCTCATTTTAAGTATGATGTGCAAATTCACATAGGTGAATATTAAAGAACTAGAAAGTTCTTTACGAATACTCTTGTATCACTTGTTCTCATTAATGAACTGACTAACTAAAGAGTTCGGGTTGAAGCCCCTTGATTCTGGAAATATCAAAGGTGAATATGGGCCCATTCACCTGCCATGTATACCAAATATGATGCATCTATGGAATGGTTACATGCGCAATTGTTATTGACCCGCAGCCTGGCCGGTGCTTGCGGGGTAAATCGCTCAGTAATCTAACTTCGAGCATAGTTTCCAGATTCTCTACTCAAGACAGTTCATCTTGACAAGTTGGTTTATATTAAAGTTGGTTTAGCAAGATAATTATTGAGTGCTGCCACTTAATAGCTAAACTGTTTCTTATGAGAACCAAGTTATATATATATATATATCAGTTTGATATAAGTTGTATACGAGAGTATATTCTCCCCTCACAAGTGGTTCAGGGTCAGGAACCAAATAATTTCATCTTATTATTAAGGTGCTGTGTATATTGACATAATGCACAAAGATGATTTCCAAAGTTGAGGAAACATGTTAGCTTTACTAACATGAGGGGGAGACATGATAAACGCTTGAGAAAAGGTTACATGGGATGAATTATCATTTGTATATGTATATCCCCGAATATCATGATATGAACCTGAAGTTCATAAAAGGGATAATTCAATTGCAACATATTGCAAAGCATGCTATACGCATTTGCTGACTCAAAGAAAGTAACTAAATGGAAGAGATACAATTCAAGAAGAATTGATTCCATATGAAAGACATGTAGCTTTGAACCTATAGTTCATATGCTTGAAAGTATAAAGGCAAAGGTATGTATAGTCAATTTTCGATATCTTATTTGTTTAGCATGACATGAAAGCTTGATATGCAGCTAAAGTCTATTATGCGACTTATATGACTTAACTTGAAAGATTTAAGTTGCTTGAAGCATATGCAATTCTTGGTCCTGAAGTACCGCATCCTAAGTACAATTTGTGTACATATGAATCTTGCCATAACTATAAGCATGATGGATTTGAGAATGCATCTATGGAGATATTGAAGAGCTATTCCACGACATTATATGAAGATGTTCATATCTATCAAGAATGATGATTTCAAGATGATGCACAAGATTGGAATGCAAATGCTCAAGGATATAAATCGATATACTCATTAGGGGGAGTCAATGCGCGTTGCACTCTTTTTCCCTTACAAGGTTTTGTCCCACTGGGTTTTCCTTGCAAGGTTTTTAACGAGGCAACCAATAGGCGCATATTCAAACATGTGTACTCTTTTTCCTTTCTTTAATTTTTCCCATTGGGTTTTGGTTTTAAGGTTTTATGAGGCACATCATTGAATAGACATTCAAGGGGGAGTGTTATGAAATAGAAGATTCTTACACTTCTATTTAAGGTGAATGTCTTTAATGTATCTAATTAGAGAGATTTTAGAGTTCTATTAGTGGTAGCTAAATCTTCCTCTCCCCTATAAATAGAGGTGCCCCCTACCATTGTAGATCATCCCTTGAGACCCCTCTCAACTCAATAAGAAGAACTCTCTCTACTCTTCTCTCTATTGCTATTGTTCTTGTTCTATTGTTCTTGTCTTTTGCTTTAGTTTATAACATGATCTAATTTTATGCATATAAAACATAATTATATCTTAAAATGGGCTAATTTGTAATTATATGCAATTTAGCTTTAAAAATACTAATGTAATTACAAAAAATATACGAAAACTACCTGTTTCCTTTCTGTATTTGAATACATCTAGAATTAACTTATTTTATTTATTTAATCCTTCTTTATTTGATTAGCAGGAAATCAACAAATAGATGAAATTAGTTTGGAACTACATGACGGAACAAAAAGCACACATACATACAACAAAGTAAGATAATACGAGAAGGAACATACTAAAATAGTTCATTTTTGGACAGAGTCTATTTCATGGCTCAACATTCTCTTTAATTATAAATTAAATACTTAACGTAATCATATAGAACAAATTATTTTTATGTAAAAGAATTATTTATTGGTTTTTACATGACACTATTTTAAAACTATATTAATAATTAGAACAAATAAAAGTATTTTAGAATATAAGAAAGAGAGAAAGTGGCTGACAAGAGTCAATAAAAATAACGATTCAAAATTCCATATCTAGTTAAACTAAATTAAAGCATATATAATATTAATATAATTCTTTAAAGATGTGTATTCATTAATATAAGTATATTTATAAAGCGTGTACTCTAAAATTATTTTTTTTGTAAAATACTAGTACATGTACCGTAAGACTAATTCTTTGAAAAAAATACTAGTTTAATATCAAACTTAGTTCTTTAAAGGTAAAAAAGAGTGTATCATAACTTAGGTACTAGAATTGATTGTACGAGATATATGCTACTAATTATACATGAAACGAAAGAAAGAGATTAATTGATGGATGGATAAGTGGGAATCTGCATAGGACTGAGAATATCCAGCGACGGTCTCCTGATTTTTAGTTACCATACATTTGTAAACAAGATTTACCCCAATCCAACTATAAACTATATAAAGTTAAGAAAGACAGCAAAAAGTTAAACTCCATTATTGCGTCCAAAAAAGCTTAAAACACATTACGCATACCAAGAGAGAGGCTCTGAGAGGGAGGAAGGAAACAGCTTCCTTCCAACCAAAGTTCCAGTCAAAGAAATATCTTAAATATATTCTAATATTCTTTTAAATGGAAAAACAAGAAACAGAGCCAAAGCCTTTGGATGATTCAAATTCAACACATAAACCTAACACAAATACAAACACATCCTTAGCTGCAGAGACTGGCATGGTTATACCTTCAATTTCATCGTCATTACTCCCTCAACCGTCTTGGTTCACTGCCAAAAGGTACTCCTTCTTTTTCCCAATTATGCTTTTTGTCTTCTTCTGTAAATTCTATAATTTGACTTCAAGAAAATTTGAATTTTGTGTTTTTTAATACCAATTGGGTTTAATAAGTTTGAATTTCAATTCTTCTTCACTCGGTGAATTGCAATTATTAACGTCAGGCTAATTTCAGAAAACCACTGTCTGCAACTAACTTTTCGATATCGTTATATGATGTCAAGGGTTCAATTAATTTTCTCTTTATTTCCTTCTTCTTTATTTTTATGGAATTATTGAGTTTTGCACGCAAGGTTTTTATTCCTCAATTTTTGTTATTAGGTATACTATTGTATTTGTTATCTAATTAAAGTAGTCCTTATCCATAATGGTTATAAGGTTGTTCATTATTTTTGCATTTTTGGACGTAATTGATATGGTTATTGGATGCTGGAGTGTCAATAAGAATCAAATTTGTTATCCGTATTGCTTTATCCCTGATATGGTAAACCAATCCCCCCACCCCCCACAAATCGCCTGTCTCTTAGTGCATTCCCACCCTTTCCCACTTTGCTCCCTATTGTTTTTAACTTAATTTGAACTATTTGCTTATGACATATCTGCTGCGACTTATCAGGTTACTTGCCGTATTCTGTGTGATCAACTTATTAAATTATGTGGATCGTGGAACTATTGCGAGCAATGGTGTTAATGGAAGCCGAAAAACTTGTACAAAAACTGGTACATGTTCTCCTGGCACAGGAATTCAGTAAGAATTCTTTTGAAATTTGTTTTCTTTCCTCTCTAGTCCTGCTTAACTCTAAAGTTCTAGATTTATATTCTCTGCCTGGCTCATGTTTGATACTATGTTTTTTTCCTGTTCTTCATTTTCTTCTGTGGATTTATTAATGCTTATAATTGAGTGTTCAACTGTTTCCTAGATGCTGTACCTTGTCATTCTCTTGGACGAGTACTTTTCCTTGCCAAATTTAATGATTGAACTATTTTAGTTACATATCCTCATCGTCTGATCATGAGCTAACTTCTATCTGTTTCCAGGGGTGATTTTGATTTGAGTAATTTTCAGGATGGTGTCATATCATCTGCTTTCATGGTTGGGCTTCTGGTGGCATCTCCAATATTTGCCTCATTATCCAAGAGGTAAGGCACAGTACATTACAAGCTAGATATTTTGGTGCAGATATATCTCATACTTTAGAACATTTTTGGGAAGTTTATTTACTGCGCTCAAACACATTTATGCATTACATTTAACAATTGATGTCATTTTTATATGGTTTGGAACTCGTGAAATACTTCTCGTCATGTTACCAATTAGTTTGACATAATTCTTTTACTATATCCCAAATTACTTTACCCTTATCATATGTAGAACTGTTTCATTTGAACTGACTTAAGATTATGCCCCTTTTGAATTAGAATGTCATACTCTATTGTTAAATGTCCACTTCTCTAAAACTAAGACTTGGTACGACTTATATTAGTTACAAGAAACTCAATTTTCCCACTTTTACTCTTTTTAAAATTGAAAAAAAAAAGGATAACCGCTATAACTGTTGACCTTTTCACCCATGTTTTGTTAAATAATCCATTTTTCAAAACTCTGAAATAAACTATTCCAAGGTCAATGTTTTCCTCCCCTAAATCATGTAAAGTCAAATTGTTGCATTCAATTTGAAGTAGATGGACTAATACTTGATTTACACTTTAACTTCACGAACATGGTTATTTATAAGATGTATGTCGCCTATAGGTGGAAGACATTTTGACTATATTCTCTTGAATTGCTTGTTGGTAAAAGGTAACAAAACCTTGGTAATTGCAACAGACAATTTAACTGACAAGTTTAGTTCAAGCAAACTACACTACATTACAATGTTTACCTTTTAATTTTGGCATACTAGAAGATGCTATTCTTTCTATTATGCTGTCAGAGTTGAAGTAAAACTTCGTCTTTTTTCTTGATGAGTTTGCGGCTTTGAGATATTTGCTAGGAATATATCAGACAGAAGTTCACTAGGGAAGGGAAGAATACTTGAGTAATCTGCATTTTCTTTGCTCCTTTAGTTGCTTGAGTTTCTTACTTGTGTGCTTGTTAAATCGACAGTGTCAACCCATTCAGACTTATTGGAGTTGGACTGACAGTGTGGACGTTAGCTGTTGCTGGTTGTGGTTTGTCAATTAATTTCTGGTTGATTGCAACATGCAGAATGTAAGTCTAACCATGTTTCTCTTCACAAGCTGTCATGTATAACTTGCAAATGTTATCGGAGTGACGGGGAGGGTGGAGGGAAGCTTATCGTTTTAAAAAAAAAAAATTAATATGTTTCCTTTTTCAGGTTTGTGGGTGTTGGTGAGGCATCTTTCATAAGCCTTGCTGCTCCTTTTATTGATGATAATGCCCCTGTTGCTCAGGTTAGGCTTTTTAAATTAATGATTTTTGTGACTGGGCTAACTTCCAGTAAATGCCACATGCTATAGTGCTGGTCTTTTATTTCTACATTAAGGCTGTTTATATTCTGGCTAGATTTGAATGTTGTGGTGCTTTTTTATTTTCTATTGCTAATATGATGTGTTGTTGTTCTGCATATACTTACATTTCATTAATGTTGCAACAATTTAAGCTTACACCAGTAATGTGTATGATAAAATGAACCTTTGGGTCGAACTCAACCCAAAAGCTAGCTCAAGAGGTGAGGATTGCCCAAAACCAAATAAGGAGACAACAACCTATTTCCTCCACCAACGAGCGCACCTAACTCCGCCCCCCATCCCCACCCTCCGGCTCACCTATAATTGAAATTTTGGAGCATGGGAAAATAACATGGGTTCCATATTTGGGTAAACCAAGAAAAGGAATGAGTTTGGCTCTAATACGATGATAAGAAATGGACTTTTGCATCTTGTATATTTTCTGCATGCTTATTCTCCTCTATCTTTTTTGCAGAAAACAGCATGGTTGGGAATATTTTACATGTGTATACCAGCTGGGATAGCAGTTGGCTATGTATATGGTGGACTGGTGAGCTCACTCTTCAGTGCTTAAGTTTAATATTTTCTTGTGGAATGTGATCCATTGTGCATACCAAGTTTTACCATCTCTCCACACTGTGATAGGTTGGCAATCATCTTAACTGGCGTTGGGCATTTTGGATCGAGGCAATATTGATGCTTCCCTTTGCAGCTTTAGGTTTATTTATGAAACCATTGCAATTAAAAGGTAATGCTAAACTAGTCTTTTCGTCTTATTCTATATACATTTTCTGATATGTTCCAAGTCTTTATACAGGATTCTCTCACACCGGATCAGAAAAACCATTGACTTCGCCCCTGACTGCTTGTCCAGAAGAAGGTAATGCCTATTATCACAGACACTTTGTCTACCTAGAGTAAGAGGGGTGTCTGATTCTTGTCCTAAATTTGATCATTTGCTCTCCATGCCCTACCTTCTCTTGATTTTGTGCTTCAGAGTTTCACTCTGCTCAACTTTGTTACTTTGTGAAAGAAAATGATGTCGGGAAGAGTCTTTGTTTTGAAAGAAAATGTTAAAATGTTTTTAATCGATGATAAAAGAACTAGGGACCTAGTCGAACTCCTCGATTGCTAAAATGGAAAATCTATTCTTCGGAACTTCTGTGCTTAGAGTTTGTCCATAAATATCTTTTGTAGTAATTAAAGAAGTTTAGGATAATCCAAAAATAAATTAATATGCCGTAGCTTGCAGTTCTTCATTCTTATCAGCTTGATAATAGTCTTTGTAAGGGGTTTGACGTCTTGATATAAATATAGTAATAAGTCAAAGTGGTGGGAAATAGGTTAAGATAATTCAACAACAAACAGTTGTATGATGCAATTGAATGAAGATTTATTGGCTATCCTCTTGTATCTGTGAGCTTGACCATTGTTCTTAGCTTTTTTCCCCCTTTAGGTGTTCTGTTTACACTTGTCATGGTGGTTTCTTGAATGCACAATAATTTGACCCCAACTCTTGTCATTAATGCAGCTGTTTCAAATTGTAACCATGGTTTGTTACCATCACAGGAATATTCCAAGGATGGGTAAGGAACATTCATATAACTAGTGAGATGCTGTTACTGTTCTTAAGACAGCCAACATTATCATCATTCCTGCAAACATAATTAACAAAAGCAATATGCCTTCTGCTATCACTCATCCGACCTCTTTCTTGTCTACGTTGTTTTTTTTTTTTCTACAGTTCAAAAAGTGTACCTAGTAATTTGAATCAGCTGACAAGATTTTGGAAGGATATGAAGGTGCTTCATCTTGAAAAGGTTTATCTCGTCAATGTCTTAGGTATTTTATTAACTTGCCTTACCTCCAACTATCTCATGCTACGTCTTCTTTGGATGCTGATATTGGAACAAGTTGATGCACATTTTTTGAACGTCTTTACTTCATATCTTAAAACAAAAAGGTCTCATCTATGCATAAACTTGTTATGCATTGTTGAAATGGTAGGTTTCTGCACACTGATTCTCAACTTGAGTGGTTTCTTCCAGGATACATCGCATATAATTTTGTAATTGGTGCGTATTCCTATTGGGGACCAAAGGCTGGTTATAACATATACCATATGGTAAGCTCTTGGAGCCACTATTCCGCTTCACAACTATTCTCAAGGGATAAGTTTGTATTTGCATGATTCTATTGATTATTGTCTTTCTCTGACCCTTGGGTTCACGTTTGGAAGTTACTATATACAAGTGAAATGAGCTTGATTTGACATGCCCAATCCACTTACAATTTTTTGGTTTGTGGACCAATCAAATATCGCAAAAGCATTAAGTTCATGTTAGCTGATTTGCAATTGTTGGCTCCACAGAAAAATGCAGACATGACGTTTGGAGGTATTACTATAGTATGTGGAATATTGGGAACCTTGGCTGGAGGCCTTGTTTTGGATCGAATGAATTCCACAATATCCAATGCCTTTAAGGTGGGTACTTTTGCATTCCTAAGATTCTGTTTAATCTCTAGAAGCATTTATCATTTAATCCAGTGTAAAATGTGAATATCATTCTTTGTTAATTGTAAAACAAAGAAGACTTTCTCAGTCAGGGGATAAAGAGTGCCCCAGAAGAACTTATCTTTTGACTTTTACAACTCTTTCTCCTTGCTTTAATTTACTCAATTCTGCTGTTTTTTAGAAGGATAACCTACGAAGTTCAATTTTGATGTTAATCACCTATATTCTCTTCTATTATTTTTATCTGAATCTTTCAAAACCCTGCTGCTAATGATGTCACTATTATGTACTGCAGCTTCTCTCAGTGGCAACATTTCTTGGAGCAATATTTTGCTTTTCTGCCTTTTGTTTTAAGAGCTTATATGTTTTCATCGCTCTTTTTGCGATAGGAGAACTGCTTGTATTTGCAACACAGGTAATTCTATCATCTAATAAGTATTCTATGTAAAATAGGTTGTTCCTTTGTACAATAGCTCAGTGTGGAGGATTACACTAGGGAATGCTTTCTGCAAAATGATTCTTTCCCTACTTTCCTAGTTCCTTTGTATTATTCATATAGGTGATCAAGCGTGTCATTTTCTTTGAGGCAGAAAACGTTATTTAATTACTAAAATTGCCTGGATGGCTGATCTTGTTGCCCATGCATCCTTTTCCCTTTCTTCTAAAATCTGCAAAGAGTAATCAGTCTTTTATTTAGTTACCTGAAACATCTCATTGATTTACGATGATGCTTAAATAGTTGTATTCAAGGTTGAAACTGTTGTATTGAGTGCTTTATTTCATCTTACAGTAAAGCCTCTGACTGCAGGGCCCTGTAAATTATGTCTGTCTCCATTGCGTTAAACCAAGTCTTAGACCACTATCTATGGCGATGTCTACTGTTTCAATTCACATATTTGGTGATGTACCTTCCTCTCCTCTTGTGGGGGTTGTCCAGGTTTGTGCTTGCTCATTCAAAATGTTGATCTTGTTTTGTAACTTGTCTTTCCCTCTTTTAGGAGTTTTTATTCAAAACACACACACACACACACACACACATATATATATATATATAGTACATAGGGAGTTTTCTAGTATATTTTGTCCTCAGGTAGTCTTGAACAAAACACTTCATTACAAACAAGATCTTGCTTTAAGACAAGAGGATTGCTCTGATGGTAAGCAACCCCCACTTCCAACCGAGAGGTTGTGAGTTCGAGTCTCCCCAAGAGCAAGGTGGGAAGTTTTTGGAGGGAAGGATGTGGGGGGGTCTATTTGGAAACAGCCTCTCTACCCCAGGGTAGGGGTAAGGTTTGTGTACATACTACCCTCCCTAGACCCCACTAAGTGAGATTATACTGGGTTGTTGTTGTTGTTGTTGTTGTTATGTGCTAATGTTAGGAATTACGGCCTTATCTTAACATCATTATGTTTCCCTTTAGAAAAGACACCTAAAATGGGTTGGGTGCACATGCTATTCAATCACATCATAACTCATATGTAGAGTGACATTCAAAGCAAATTGAACCTTCCAAGTTTGCTCCTTTAGCAACCCTTTCATATTTTTTGCATGAAAGCTCCATATTTGGCATCTCTAATTGCCTCTCAATATGGATCGCCCAAACATAGAATCAGCTGAGGACTTGAGATATATTTGTGTCATTTGACTCATTGCAAAACCATTGACACATGCACACAGAAGTCATTATAGGAGGGTTAGTTCGGATGCTGAAATGTATTATGTATATTAGAATAAGCTTTCTTCCCTTGTAGTAATAAATAAAATAACTTACAATCTGCAATATTAGTTCTGATAAAAGGGAAATCTGTTGTGGCCCCAGGGCTTCGGTCTAGTGGTAAGAGTGCAGCACGTGATGTGTGAGTTAAGCGCACGTCATTGGTTTGAATCCTGCCGCAAATAAAAGCTTGAAATTTAAGTGGAGAAGGGTATGGGCCCCTCGTGGATTTCTCAGTTATAGGAAAGGGGAAATATGCTGAGTGAGAGCAGGGTGGTTCTCTTTCTCCTTTGATGTTCTTTTTTTCCTCTTTAGTCATGAAAATGGAAGTACAAGCTGCTTTTATTTATATCTATTGTTTAACATGGTAAATGAAAGACATGACAAGCCCCTAGGTTGGCTTCCAAGATCTAGCCTAACCGTTAAATTAATATTGGACAAGGTCAATTATGGGTGAAGCAGTAGTAAACAAATTTTAAAAAATTGTTAGCAGTAGTAAAGTTATGGTGTAACAACTTTATAGTTGATTTTATGGTTCTTGATAAACTGATCAATTTTCTTTTACATTTCTCTTTTACAGGACCGCATTGACAATTGGAGAGTCACTGCTTTGATCTTGACATCGATTCTATTTATAGCCGCTGGAATATGGTTTATAGGTATAGTACACTCTGTTTGAACGCCTAAACTCCAGATCTCCTACACATTGGCAATAGATTTTGGGGTTTTACTGATGAATTATTTAATGTATTTGTATGTGCAGGCATCTTTCTTCATAGCGTAGACAGATTTGACGAAGATAGTGAGGATCAAGTGAGTGATGCTGAGAGAGCAACACCACCGTTGCTTGAGAAGAAAAGTACTGAACCGATTGAGGTCGCTATCAAATCCTAGTATTTCGTTGGGTCGCTGCCACAAATGAAATGTAAATCCGTTGGTTCTTTTTCATGGTAATGATAGTTTTTGGTCAGCTTGACTATCCGCCTGAGTACCTTTACCTCCTCCAACATAGGTATCTAGTAACTCTATCCAAAGACTTAATGTAAATTCTTTATTCTTTTTCGTGTAAATAATGTTGCACTCCATAAAGAGAAGTGGTTGAATTTGTTCATATTGATATCATCAAAAGTAGCTGCAACATTAAGTTTTGGCTTGCCATTCAATGACATTATTTTATATTTTTTCTGTAGTTATAATCTTGCTTTGCTTTTGTCCTTTCGGAAAAGCTTTTATTTTGCTTGTTTTCACAGTGCAACTATTCGTATGAATTAAATAACTTATCCAAGTGATGGAGAAAAAGAAGTAAGATGATTTTTGATCCATTTTGTTCTATTCTGGTCGTAAATCAAAAGACTCTTTAAATATCACAATTATCTCCACGTGAATATACAAGTTTTAACCACAATAGAACCACCTAACATTACACTTAATGCGAGTTGTAACAGCAATCAAGTCTTTTAACCTCAAGTAGTTGAAACTGCCTGCATTAGTTATTTGCTTCCATGGTGTGTTGTTCACTACATTGATTCAGAGAGAGAGTAGGTTTTTTTTTTAAAGATGATTTTCTTCCACATGATTTTAGGACTACCCATCGATCATCATATTGTCGCACATACAGTATTTATCAAGAACCTACAGAACACTTCAATGGTTAAGAATTGCTTAGCCAAACTAATGGAAACAATAGGTCTAGCATCACGTGAGACATTGAAGATTTGTTAATTACTTAAAGATAAACCCATTTTTATTTCAAAAAAATTAGCTGGTGGAATTGGAGAATGAAGATCAATTCATTTATCAGTAGTCAGTACACCTGTTTTCATCATGGATAAAATTTAAAAACACTACTGCATGAACAAAATTATGGATGATGAAGTAGAAAAACAGTAACATTTTTAACAAAAAACCGTCTTAAGAATATGAATTGACCACCTCAGAAGCGAAGAGCAGAATCCTGGGGCCATTTTCCACGTCCAGTTTAGGTTTCAAGTAGGAAAACTAGCTGGCTCAAGCTCTATCAATTGGCATCTATACAAGTGAAAGCTCACCAGCAGGGATAGATCTCTTGACAAGCTTTGCCCAAGATTCATTGGTTTCCGTAATAACCTTAAGAGCGTAATCCTGGCAGTGCAAGGTAAAGAGAT
Organism: Nicotiana benthamiana; assembly: GCA_034376525.1. Classification (NCBI taxonomy): domain Eukaryota; kingdom Viridiplantae; phylum Streptophyta; class Magnoliopsida; order Solanales; family Solanaceae; genus Nicotiana; species Nicotiana benthamiana. The sequence continues at coordinate 155,590,647 of CM067339.1, forward strand.
TATTAGCAGGATCATGTAGAGCAAGTGAAACTGGCACAAAACCTCTTTATCTGACAGAAGGAAACCTGGAGAAGTGTTAGCACGAGTTCTAATTACTAATATAATTATTATACTTATGTCATTGTGTGCTGCACTGAATCAAAAGCAACTGCAAGATCTTGCAGTTATTTTGATGAAGTAAGATATTATAAAAAAGCATCAAGAAGATGCAGAAGAGCACTGTCCACTGTCCAGGTGCTAATACAAAAGAAGATATGTTAGCTCTGTACAGATTCGGGGGAGCTAATAGGGGTGAGGTTACTCCAGCTATATAACAAAACTATACAATCATACAAAACTATACGAGAGGGTGGAAAGATTTCATCTTCAACTAAAATGACACGATGGGCATGCAAAACAAGCAACTGCCAATTTTCGAAGCAGTACTATCATGTCTATTTGAAAATTTAAGTTAGGTCTGTTTGAAAGTATCATGTTTCAAGAAACGAAGGGGAAATAGAAACAAGGATGTTCAAAGATACCACATTTACCAAAACATGTATGAAAACAATTACCTTGTTTGCTGGCTTGTTGCCAAGAGCAAACCTATTGGCAGGTTTTCCATCAGGTATCTTATAGTCTCTAAACCAGTCCCTGATTGCTGTGAGAGTGCCCTGGAAAATTCACAGAATTGGTTTGATCAATGTTGACAATGACCTAAAGGAGGGAATGGCTTTTTTCATGCAATGTGACATCAAAGGTAACAAAATACTAAAAGGAACACAGGAACCAGCACTTCTTATACAAGTGATTTTGTCTCCACGAAACAAGTTATATCAATGTTACTATATGGTTATAGGAAACAAAACTCGCATAAATTTAGAATTTTGCATGCGTCTGCTATCTCTTATTCAGTGGGACTAACTGTTGATAATGAAGCCATATCCTATAACTGCCACTCCATGGGGATCTTTGTGTATGCCCTTATTTCTCCAGTTATCATCACAACTTAAATGCATTGCTGTGGCTTTGCAAAGATAGCCTTGAATACTGCTAAATTTATTTAAAGTCTCTCATTCCAACAAAGCATGCCGCTAATTTCAAAAATAATCAAGATCACTCAATTTTATGCATATATTCTTTTCATTATTTCTATCGCTGTTCCTAAGCGATGACCACTGGTCAACACTTAACTTAAATTAGACATAAAAACAGTAAAACAGTGCAAAATTAGTCTGAGGTAAGCACATGAAAATTGAAAAGGAGATTCCAAGACAAATATCTTTAACTGAAGAGACATATTGCAGCACAATAAAAGAGAAGAAAGAGAGTGATGCATAAAAGTGTTGCACAAGCATAAGCAATTGGAAAAAAAAAAAGCATAATCAGTGGGAGAGAAAGGAGGGTCAACAAAAGATAGCAGCTTTATTGCCCTTCAGACATACTGGAAAATGTTTCTCTACGTCATCAACATCATTAACAAGTGAAGCTCTTGGATCGTCTAGTGAAATAGCAACTATTTTCCAGTCAAGTTCTCCTTCATCAATCATTGCCAGAGCAGCTAAAGGTTTGACCTTCAGAACCTGGCCTATTTTGCCACGGCTGTCTCCAATCTCAACAACATCAACTACAAACGGAAAGACCATAAGAGAGATTCAACCAGTTATGACAATCGCTAACACCATTCTTTTGTCTATTCTTTTTAATATTGTAGATGGACCGGAAGAAAGTTGTTAACTATCCAAAATTAGAGAACCATACCAGGGTCATTATCTCCAAATGCCCCCTCAACTTCAGAATTTGCAAAAGACGGATCTTCCCATGTTTGAGGAAGCAATCCATAGTTCCAGTGAATGTTATATCTGAGAATCGCACAAGAATTGCATAAGAATTAAGATCAAACTCAAAAACTGTAGATATCAGAAAATGACAGTCTCTCGCAGCTATGATGACACTACATCAGCGAAGAACAAGTCTTATCATCAGTTGAAGATTGTGGAATCAGTGAGTCCAAGATGCTAAACATGAAACACTAAGTAACAGAACCAAACCTAAGACCGACCCACTTCGGTTACCTCATAAAGACAGTCACTTTCAAATAGTATAGGTCCAAATCCTACCCTCCGCACCCCCTTTTTTCTTTTTTGATGAATGAGAATTCCATTTGGGGCTGCCTGCAGCCTTCGAAACATGGGGATAATGGGCCCTCTACCCCTCTCCACTTAAATACCAGCTTTTATTTGCATGACGCAGGGCTGAACCTCTGACATAAATCCTTCCCTCCCCACTCCCCTCCTTACTTTTTTAATGACCGAGAAATCTGTCCAGGGCCGACCCATATGACCGATAGAAGCCTTCCAAACTCAGGGATAATGGGCCCACCTCCCTCCCTTCTTATCCCACTACAAGGGAAGCTGGTAGGAACCAGCAAGATACTTACATCTCAAAATATATTATACTAAAAGAATGTGCAAAGGTGACAAAATAGACTAACGGATAGTATCGAAGTTTGCCCTTCTTTGTGTCTTGTTTAATAGGGGTGTGTTGCTCATCTGTAGCAACTTCCATCTTTGCACTTGATTCTTTGGGGATCTCAACAACAAAATTGAATATACCATCACCCAGATGTAGTGGAATGTCATGCCAGGGAGATATCTGTACATTGTATAGATATGATCCAGTCAAACTGTAACTAATTTCTCTAGATGGACTCCAAGCTACAATTTTTACTAAGCAAACACTAACAAAGATGAAATAGGTTCACGTTGAATTAAAATTCAAGAAATACATCAGTACAAAAGTGTGACCTTTTTGCCGGAATTGTCCTCTAGAAAGACACGGTAATCTAGGGTTTCGGGCTGTCCTTCTTCTTTGGTCTGAAGCTGGGGATTGTAGATAGCGCTACAAGTGAAAAGACGCTTCTTTTGCACAGGTCCGTTTCTGAAGCAAAGGCTGAAACTATTGGGCCTTCGTAATGGACCTTTCGATAGAAGCGAGGCTGTTACGGTATTGCTGGCTGATACCATCACTCTTGCCGCCGCCATTGCTGCTTTTTGCTGGCGAGAAATTGGAGAAGATGGATGAACTTCAGTGACTGCTCCTATCACTGCATAACTTCAGCCACATATACAAATGGTGATATCTGATTGGTTAACTGGAACATTCGCTTTTATTTCCTATTTTTCTAAGTGCTCCCACTTTTGTTATCTACGTTTTTGTACACTTCTTAGGGGTAGTTTGATTGGAAAAAGTTATCCTAATAGTATTAATTATTTCGGTATCAGGTATCACAAAATTAGTTATTTCATTTGTTACGGGATAAAAAATATTATAATTTTAAAATTAATTATATTATAATTTTTTTCCACCAAATATAGGATAAAATTTTTTTAAATTTATTCCCGTAATTAATTATTTTTTATTTCTCGTACCAAAGGAGCCTTATGTCTTGTCTTGTTTTTTTCCATTATCTTTTGTCTTGTTTTTTATACCCTCTTTTGTCCTTTTGTGTTTTTAAAAATTCTTTGTACTGTTCTCTTGTGTATTTATAGGGTTTTTTTTGGCTTATTTAAGTGTTAATTGACTTTTAAATATTTTTTAAATTTTTGTGGTATTTAATAATAATAAAAAGTGCTTTAAAAGTATTTACTTTTAGGCTTGCAAGTTAAAAAATAAGCCAAAAGTTGGGTGAGTTATGGATAGTCATTCCTAAGCTATGACCTGATCCCGCTAAGCAAGAATTGCTATCAACACTGAATCTTAGGATTGTTTATCGGGCGGATTGAGTGGATATATATATATATCCCTTTCTTCTCCCGTATTGTATCAAAGTAAATTAGAATAAAAGAAAGCCAATTAAAAGGAGTCATCTAACTGCGACAAAAGATAGAATTTAATGTCTGAAACAAGATAATATATATATATATATATATATATATATATATATATATATATATATATATATATATATATATATATATATATATATATATATATATATATATATATATATATATATTAAAAGCATGAAGGCCTTGAACGAAATATCGTTCGCTTTTTTTATCCTTTGTAATGTTGGATAAAATTATAAATATAGACACAAATTAGAAAAATCTGTTATGAAACAATAAAGAACAAGCGCAATATTGCAGAGAAAGAGAGAGAAATTCTTATTGAATTTTGGGGTGATTTACAATGGGATAATACCCCTCTATTTATAGGAGGAAAAATGACTTAGCCTCAAAGTAAAACTCTCTACAAGATAGACATTCACTCTAAATAGAATTCTATTCTTAACACTCCCCCTTGAATGTCTACTCAATAAATAATGTGCCTCATTAAAACCTTAACTAAAATAAAACCCAATGGGAGAAAAAATTCTAGAAAAGGAAAAAGAGTACACACGTTTAGAAATGTGCCTATTAGTCGCCTCGTTAAAAACCTTGCAAGGAAAACCCAGTGGGACAAAACCTTGTAAGGGAAAAAGAGTGCAACACGCATTAACTCCCCCTGAAGAGAGCATCAATTCACATTCTTGAGCCTTCGCATCCCAATCTTGTGCACTAGCTTCTTGAAGGTTGACGTCGGTAGAGAATTTGTGAACAAATCAGCCATATTATCACTTGAACGAATCCGTTGCACATTGATATCACCATTCTTTTGAAGATCATGTGTGAAAAATAACTTTGGTAAAATATGCTTTGTCCTATCTCCTTTTATGAATCCTCCCTTCAATTGAGCTATGCATGCTGCATTGTCTTCATACAAAATCGTGGGTAGTTTGTCACATTTCAAACCACATTTGTCTCGAATATGATGTATTATAGACCTCAACCACGCACACTCTTTGCTTCATGAATAACAATTATCTCAGCATGATTAGATGAAGTAGCCACAATTGATTGCTTAGTCGATTGCCAAGATATGCAGTGCCTCCACAGATAAACACATAACATGTTTGAGATCGAGCCTTGTATGGGTCAGATAAATATCCAACATCAGCATAACCAACAAGATCAGGACTGCAATTATTGCTATAAAATAAGCACATATCGGTAGTCCCTTTTAGATACCGCAATATATGTTTGATTCCATTCCAATGTCTTATTGTAGGAACAGAGCTATATCTTGCTAAGACATTAACTGAAAAAGTTATGTCAGGCTTTGTAGCATTTGCAATATACATTAGTGCGCCAAATTGCACTAAGATATGGTACTTCAAGACAAAGTAGCTCTTCATTCTTTTCTCGAGGTCGGAATGGATCCTTATTCACATAAAGTGATCGAACAACCATCGGAGTACTTAAAGGATATACTACATCCATGTAAAACCGTTTCAATACCTTTTCTATATAGGCAGATTGATGAACAAAAATTCGGTTTGCCAAATGTTCAATTTGCAAACCAAGACATAATTTTGTCTTTACGAGATCTTTTATCTCGAATTCCTTTTTAAAATAATCAATTGCCTTTTGGAGTTCTATGGAAGTTCCAATAAGGTTTATGTCATCAACATATACGGCAAGTACAACAAATTCCGATGTTGTTTTCTGTATAAAAACACATGTGCAAATGGCATCATTTATATAGCCTTCCTTTAATAAATACTCACTAAGACGATTATATTGCATTCGTCCTGATTGCTTTAGACCATACAAAGACCTTTGCAATTTGATTGAAAACATTTCTCGGGACTTTGAATTATGTGTGTTTGGCATTTTAAATCCATCAGGAATTTTCATGTATATCTCATTATCAAGTGAGCCATAAAGGTAGGCGGTAACCACATCCATTAAATGCATGTCAAGCTTTTCAAGGACATCAAAACTAATGAGATAACGGAAAGTTATAACATACATAACGGGTGAATATGTCTCTTCATAATCGACACCAGGCCTTTGTGAAAATCCTTGTGCAACAAGGCGTGCCTTATATCTTTGTACCTCGTTTTTCTCATTTCTCTTGCGTACAAATACTCATTTATAGCCAACAGGCTTAACACCATTAGGTGTTTGAACTATAGGCCCAAAAACTTCACGTTTTGCAAGTGAATTCAATTCTAATTGGATTGCTTCTTGCCATTTTGGCCAATCAAGTCTTTGTTCACATTCTCCAACAGATTGAGGTTCAAGATCCTCACTTTCTTGCATAATGCTAGATGCAAACATTATATGCAAAGACATAATCCACCACTATATCCACTCGATTAAAATTTGTCTCAATATCGATTGGATTTATTAATAGTTCCTTATTTTCTTGAGTCTCGGGCTCAGTAGATTTTTCATGAATCTCAAAATTTATTAAATCGTGGATTTCCTCATGAGATTCTTTCGTAGTGTCATTTTGATCATTTGCTTTCCTTTTTCTAAGATTTCGATCTTTAGAACCTAATGGTCTGCCACGTTTTAGGTGTGCGTTAGACTCATTAGCAATGACACTAGAAGATTGTCCAATATGAACACCAATACGGATTGGAACATTCTCTATGGGAATATGTGATTTTGTTATCCTTTTCAAGTTCGTAAATACGTCTGGCATTTGATTTGCTATTCTTTGCAAATGGATAATCTTTTGCACCTCTTTTTCTTAAATAGAGGCACGTGGATCAAGATGAGATAATGATGGATTTTTCCATAAAATTTCCGGTTTGGTTTCACCAGCTTCTCCCCTATTTTTGGGAAAAGTGTCTCATCGAATCGAAAGTCTGCAAATCGTGCAGTGAACAAATCCCCTGTCAATGTTTCGAGGTAGCGAATAATGGAGGGCGGTTCAAACCCAACATATATCCCTAACCTTCTTTGCGGACCCATTTTGGTGCGATATGGCGGTGCTACAGGCACATATACTGCGCATCCAAAAATTCTTAAATGGGATATATTAGGTTCATGACCCAAAACTAATTGCAACGGGGAATATTTGTGATAATTTGTTGGTCTGAGATGAACTAGCATTGCTGCATGTAAAATGGCGTGACCCCAAACCGAAGTGGGCAGCCTCGTTTTCATGAGTAATGGTCTTGCTATCAATTGTAGACGTTTAATTAAAGACTCTGCAAGACCATTTTGAGTGTGAACATGAGCTACAGGATGTTCCACTTTTATCCCAATTGATAAGAAATAATCATTAAATCCTTGGAATGAAAACTCAGCAGCATTATCTAGTCTAATAGACTTAATTGGATTATCGGGAAATTATGCCCGTAATCGAATTATTTGTGCCATTAATTTTGCAAACGCAAGGTTGTGAGATGACAATAGGCACACATGAGACCATCTAGAAGATGCGTCTACTAAGACAATAAAATATTTAAATGACCCACTAGGTGGGTGAATAGATCCACAAATGTCCCCTTGTATACGTTCCAAAAACACAGGTGACTCAATTCCAACCTTTGTCGGTGATGGTCTAATAATTAACTTGCCTTGATAACAAGAAGTGCAAGAAAAATCATTATTTAAAAGAATCTTTAATTTCTTTAATGGATGCCCGTTTGAGTTTTCTATAATCCGTCTAATCATAATTGATCTAGGATGTCCCAATCGATCATGCCAAAGTACGAAAGTATTGGAATCAGTAACCTTTTGGTTTACGGTAGAATGTGTCTCAATTGCACTAATTCTTGTCCAATACAGACCACAAGATAAAGATGAGAACTAACCCTCTTTTGGCCAGAGACATTCTTGGTAATAATGAGATATTCAAGATTATTCTCATCTATTGTCTCAATATGATATCCATTTTGACGGATATCTTTAAAACTCAACAAGTTCCCATTGGACTTGGAGGAGAACATTGCATTCTCTATGATAAATATTATTCCTTTAGACAGAGTTATAGTAGCTCTTCCAGAGCCTTCAATTAATTTACTACTACCAGAAATTGTAGCAACATCCGCCTTACACATACTTAAACGAGAAAAATATTTTTTCTATTTGAATATTGTATGTGTAGTACATGAATCAACTAAACAAATATTCCTATAATTAAACTTTGATCCAAATTGCTTTGTGGAATATCCATATTTGCTTCCCATGATTTGACATAAAAAAATATATAAACACATATTGGTAATTACAGAAAAGAAAAAAAATCTTACTATTATCATAAACACGGAATGAAAATACTGCTATAGAATAATGTTTAAAATATTCACACACATGTGTCAGTTATATATGTATGCGTGTAAACTAAATCTCCTTCACTTATGCATCAAAAATTCTATGAGAATTACACATAACAAAGTAATGTTTGTTGTCTCTGCATGAGTATACACATAAAGAAGATATGATTTACGTGAACTAAGAGATATGACATCATTATAATTTGATAATGTATTCTTCTAATAAAGTTTTCTCAAGAATTCTTTCCTCAATAACTGGCCCAAATTCAAAACACGAAAACTTAATCTTTCGGGGAAATTTTGTGTTAATATTCTTGAAATCTTACGTTTTATTTGCTTATTTTATAGTTAATCTTTTTTTGCCAAATCAAATTACCTATAATTTAGACCATTCCAGCATAATGAACGATAAGAAATGTATTTAATTACCTTAATCTTCTCAGAGAGCTTCTTGAGACGGTAGAGTCTCGTGCTGATAACGTGTTATGAAACAATAAAAGAACAAGTGCAATATTGCAGAGAAAGAGAGAAATTCTTATTGAATTTTGGGGTGATTTACAACGGGGTAAGACCCCTCTATTTATAAGAGAAAAAATGACGTAGCCTCAAAGTAAAACTCTTTACAAGATAGACATTCACTCTAAATAAAATTTTATTCTTAACAAAATCAAAATTAAATTGCCCATCAATTAATGTTACCTTAGGTTTCAGTATTATATTTTATCAAAGGGTCGGTTTAACAGTATTATGTCATGTTAGGTTTATGATTCTTTTTTCACTCAGATATTAATATTAATTTATGTTTAATATTCTCTTTTTGGTTACAATTGCCGTATGATACAATTATAAGAAGAAGCAATTAATGTATTAGATTTAGTATTTTTTACCATAATTGCCGAGATACAACCAAAACCGGCAAGGAACAACAACTATTATTACTTTAGGTTTAGTATTATTTTACTAACATCAAATAAGGAGAAGTAATTAAAGTCATATTAGGTTTAGAATTCTTTTACCAAACAAAGTCAATTTTATTTTCTATAATTTTAAGATCAAAGCCATTTAGAATAAGGAGGAATACTTCTAAAGAAGCCTATCCACGTTCTTTGTCATAAACTTGTGATTGAGTCAACTTCTACGAAGATAAATTCATCTGTGCTTGTCACTTTTGGTTTTGACTATAATATCTCGTCTATAATTATTAGTTTATAATTACTTATTTATAATATTAAACTGACAATTTTTTAGATTATTGTATTTTGTACCATACAACGTTTATACTGTAATGTCTATATTCTTATCATTAGCATAGTGTACTTTTTATTTATTTATATATATATATACCTAAAAGTAAAAGACAAACGAATGAGTAATTTGTAGGGCCCGGTTAATTAACCAACAGGTGAAAGTGGTTTGGCAAAAAGCAAATTCGAGAAGCTTCACTTCTATACATAAAAAAGAAGTGTACTTTTTGGGGATTCAGACAAGTAGAAGCAAACAAGTATCAGAAGCTCTATCCCTCTCTCTCAAAGGTGAATTTTTCATCTGCCTTACCTCTATCGTGTAAATTCTAATAATAGTTTGTCTGGGTTTGCCACTGTACAAATTTCACTTTGTGATATTTTTTACAGAAAGTGGTAATCGAGCAAAAAAAAAATTTTAAACTTTTGTGGGTTTTCTTCTCTGTTTGTTTTTCTTTTCTTGAACAGTGAGCACGGCGAAGTTATTTGGAGGAAAAGACCCTTTTAATGACCCATTTATCACTGAGCCATTTGGTGGTTTGTTTAACTGGAACGACCCATATGATGGACAACAAGGCTCTCGGAAGCAAATCGCCATTGAAGAGCTAAATCCTGAAGGTGATGGTGATCAAACTCAGGAAAGTTCTGAACCAAGAAAAGACTTGGTTGTTAAAAACAAGAAAACAAGTAAAAAATCCAACGGTTAGTCCTCTTCTTTAACTTAGGGGTCGTTTCGTTGGTTGTATAGCATAATTAATTACAACTGATTTAGTGTTCAATTAGCTTAACTGATTATTGTTTATATATATATATATATATATATATATATATATATATATATATATATATATATATATATATATATATATATATATATATATATATATATTACAACTCTCTTGTCAACATGGAATTTTGTGAATTTTACTTTATAGGGAGCCACAGTTTCAGTTACCGCAGAGTTGCTTATGGTGGTTTAAATGGGATGTACTACACTTGCTCAGAAGGCAGAATGACTGGCCCTGATGGGGTGAGTAGTATAGTATTACGATCAGAGCAATTGCTACTCTTGCTTCTTGAGTAATTCTTAGTACATTGTTTAAACAAAGCTGCTTGTATGTTTTTTGTTTTCTGCATAGGTGGTTCTAGCAGAGATGAAAGAAGAAGATAAGACAATTGGTGAGTCCCTGCATACCATTTCCAAAGGATCCACAACAAGGTATTTCTCTTGTCAATACATGTATGGTTGAGGAGCACATTTCATTGGCCCTCTTTAACTTCCTAGGTTTTTTCAGATGTAAATCTACGTCGTGATTGAAATGCTTTCATTAGGGCCATTCTGTCACAAAAAAGCATGGTTCCAATGGACGAGAGGACACACTGCAGACTTTGCACAATCTTAATGATGGTAATTTCATTTCAACAACATGATAAATGCCATGCCTTCTGCATTCCAGCAGATCTAATTAATGGTATTTGATTTATATTTAGATGAGCTTGGCGACTTCGAACAAAATTGGAAAGCTAATGCTGATAAGCATTTGCCTGGATGGGATAAGGGTTTCAGTTTGCTGGAGAATCAAGGTAGATTGCTTGAATATGGCACACATGAGAATGCAAGAATGATTGAAAGATTATTACTTTTTGCTGTTGCAGTCCAGTTAACATGTTTTTCAAGTTAACCTAATTGTTCAGCATTTCACCAGATAAGAGTGCTGAACGATGTTGTGGACTATCTAGTTAGCTATAATCTTATTTCTGTGCACAGGCAGTTCATATTCTATGCACAGTTCAGCAGAAACTAGTAAACTTCTTCGAAGAAGGTGAGGTAGGGCCGGTTTAGGACGACCTTTTAGAGAATGCACAATACAAAAATTGGTACTCTGGTTAAGACCATATGAATTCTTTGTGTCCTAGGAAATACAGGCAGATCTGTTTGTTTAATAGATCACTGCTTGAAGCATAAGACAACAAATAGGTGAAAGGAATTGAGTCCGCAAATCAGTTTGATTGATCGAACTACTTTTAAGCTCTGATTGGGTAAATTGACACAATGTACTTACCATAAACGATTGATTAAACACAGCTTAGGAGCAGAAGAAGACAAATGGGTGAAAGGATATGATTCCTCGAGCGGCTTAGCTATATCGGCTGATCCATACTCCATATATTGGACTCTGATAGGGTAAAATGACAGCATTTTGTTAACTGTAATAGATCAAAGTCACTTGAGATCAGTGCTTAACACAAATATCTCTAGCACAAAAGCCGACACATACCTATGGTTGAAGCTTTGCATTTTCATGTCTAAAACAGCTCCATCTGCTGTAGTCATAGATTTGAACATGGACATTTTGTTTACTTCTGGGCATCCTGTAAAGAGTATTATGCTTGTGCTGTATGGTTTCGACCCAGAAGTCAAGAATATACGTTATAATGTACTCTACAAAGTCGACACAGAAATGCTACTGTTTAAGGACGACAGAGATGTCTTCTGCAAACCAGAGGCAACTTTACATTGATTATGTTGCAGAAGTAGTTGTGACAGTTATTCAACATGTGTAGGATCCATTAGCAGCTTGTGGGATGAGTTTGCGAATTGGAGGGGTTTGGGTGGTTGGTCACTTCCAGCTCTGGAGTACTATGGAAATGCAGGACCGGTGGAACAAACTGGTGTATCAGGGGAAGATTCTTCTGGGAGAGCCAGAAGAAGGGTCCCGGTGGAATAGATGAGGCGAGCCTTCTCTGAAGGAAGAAAGTGATGGTACCTCATATAATATCCTATCAGTGTAATTACATGTTTTTACCATCTCTCGTCATCTCGTGTTGAGCATGTGTCTGTGTGCTTTGGGTTAAAGACTAAATTTTGTTAGAACTCAACACTCTTTCCAGCGAGCATGTGTCTATATGAGATTGTGTATCAAAGTCAAGCTTCTATTGACGTTTGAGTTTGGTTTTGGGTTTGGTTTTTAGAAAACAATTATGTCTTTCTCAGTAAGGTGCTTTTGGAAAACAAGTAGTGTTGCTTTCAGTGTTTGCGTTTGGGGTGGAAATAAACACATTAAACATCTCTATTAGCTCCTGAAGTACGTTTCTGTTTGTTAATCACTTCAAGAAACAAAGTGGTAGAAGTAATGAACTATTGCTTGCTTTATTTACATGGTGGACTTTAGAATTAATTACTTGAGACAATATCAAACACCAGACGTGTTTTAAAAAGGCAATGAACAGCCCCACATCGATGTTGAAGAATGATATTCACGGGTTTATAAGAACGTATGAGATAAAAATGCATGCCGAGCTCAGTTACGTGGGCTTGTAACTCAAGTGGGGGCATCAATGTGGTGAAATGTTGGGCTGTCCCAGAAGGTTGGTCTTGGTGGTCTCTATGCTGGCCTGCCCTATCCAAGCACAGAGTTGGGTCACGTGGCCCAAACGAAGGTTTGGGCTGCTCGACTCCTAAAGTTGGGTGGACTGCGTGAGGCTGGTTTAACAGAGCAACGATTAGCTCTCGCTTTGTGCAGTGGAAGGATAACGGGCCGGTGCTTTCCAAGTCCAGCAACGCCCAATGGGCTGCTCCTGTTAAACCACTACTTTTTTGTCCCATCTGGTTTGAATGGGCTTGTAATTATTTTTTGAGAAAATTTATCTGAGATTTTTATATTCCGATACCATATAGGAAACTTTATTACCTTAAATGTTTAAGGTTTGATATAATTACATTTAGTATACCAAATTATCAATTCTATACCATAGTGTATTTTAAGGGTTTAATTAATGCAACTTAAAGTTGGTCTTGGTGGTCTCTATGCTGGCCTGCCCTATCCAAGCACAGAGTTGGGTCACGTGGCCCAAACGAAGGTTTGGGCTGCTCGACTCCTAAAGTTGGGTGGACTGCGTGAGGCTGGTTTAACAGAGCAACGATTAGCTCTCGCTTTGTGCAGTGGAAGGATAACGGGCCGGTGCTTTCCAAGTCCAGCAACGCCCAATGGGCTGCTCCTGTTAAACCACTACTTTTTTGTCCCATCTGGTTTGAATGGGCTTGTAATTATTTTTTGAGAAAATTTATCTGAGATTTTTATATTCCGATACCATATAGGAAACTTTATTACCTTAAATGTTTAAGGTTTGATATAATTACATTTAGTATACCAAATTATCAATTCTATACCATAGTGTATTTTAAGGGTTTAATTAATGCAACTTATATTTCTCCATAATTCAATGTAGCGTTATTTCATCCCTCCCATATTTCTCTCTCCCAACTACCAGTCCTCACCTACGTTTATGTATTGTTATTAAACATAAAAATCTATGATTATGGAAACATAGATTTGCAACATATTGATGTAGAAACACGACAAAGAAGCTCGTGTTTTAACTTCAATCAGCACCTGATTTGAATTTTCTGTTACTCTACATCAAGCTTTAACATGCATTCACTTGCCGCTAGCATTCAAATATATTTTGCCTGTTGACACGAAAGCATAAATCTAACCTGTTAGTACGTGGGATGAGGTTCGATTGTAGCTTGTAGCTTAATTGATATTTTCGACATTGGAACTGTTTCTCATTTAGCTTCGTTGGTATTTTCGACATAATTACATTTTTTGCAGAAGATTTGTAGAAGTTTTAGTCGTTTTGATTTATGAAAACAGAAAATAAAGCATCTACAATCATAATACAAATAATTTACAGTTTATCTACAAACTGTGTACATTGAATTTTAATATCTCAATTTTCATTCAATTGTAGCGTAATTGGTATTTTCAACGTAACTACATTTTTTGCAGAAGATTTAGTCATTTTGGATTTGTGAAAACAGAAAATAATACATCTACAATCAGAATGTAAATAATTTACAATTTATCTATAAAATATTTACAAACCAGGTATTTTAAATTTTAATATCCCAATTTCCATTTTAATTGCAGTATAATTGGGATTTTCGACATGATTGCGTTTTTTGAAGATTTGTAGAAGTTTTGGTCGATTTTTGATTTGTGAAAACAGAAAACGAAGCATCTACAATCAGAATATAATTTATCTACAAAATGGGTACATTAAATTTTAATATCTCAATTCCTATTCGATTGTAGTTTAATAGAATTTCGACATAATTGCGTTTTTTGCAAAAGATTTATAGAAGTTTTAGTCGTTTTTGATATGTGAATGTAAAAAATAAAGCGTTTACAATCTTAATACATATAATTTACAATTCATCTACAAACTGGATATATTGAATTTTAATATCTCAATTTTATTTGATTGTAGTTTAATTGGAATTTTTGACTAGACATAATCTTAAAGATTCATCATAGTATTCTCAATTATAGATTGGGGAAAATATGTTAGAAAGCTATATCAACTACTTTGTCTGAGTTTGAAAAACTACTAACTAGTGACATCAACTATTAGATTTGTCAACTTATTATTTTCATGAAAAAAAAAAATATAACGATATTTTCAGCTACAAGTTTAAGTGAGACTATAAGTAGAAAGATTAGGTGAAAATAGGAACAATCTAAATAAGGAATTTTAATGATACAATGATTCCTTATTTAATGAAATATCTGGAAGAATATTTACTGCCATAATTGTAGCACGCCTAAATAGGAATATCTGAAAGAATATTTAGTTCCAGATATGTACAGTGCCTAATTAGGAAGGAACCATCTCCTAATAATTGGTATTATTGAATGGTACAATACTTGTAGAATAACTGTGAACATGACGGGTAAATATGAAATTATGCACATTTTTGGTAATAAGATTTTATATATGGTATATAAAGCTAAAAATTTCAATTTTAATTAGCTCTCGTTTTGTGCAGTGGAAGGATAATGGGCCGGTGCTTTCCAAGTCCAGCAACGCCCGATGAGGTGCTCCAATTAAACCACCATCTTTTTGTCCCATCTGGTTTGAATGGGCTTAGCCCATTGTAATTATTTTTTGAGAAAACAACCCTCTATAGTAGCTTAAAATTTTAATAGTCTATGTTTTTATCCACTTATAAAAAATGGTCGTTTGGCCCAATTTAATTACAACTAATAACCATTATCTATTTTCAATGCATTTATCTTCTCAAGACAACATTTATTCCTAACCTTTTTATCTTCGTTCATTCTATCTAATGCATACCTTTTTATCTTTCTTTTATTCTACCCAATCCACAATTTTTTTCCCTATCCTCTTTCTTTTTCTGTCTCTTCTTCGTCTTCCTTTTATCTTTTTTTTGGTTATTTTTTTTCATTTTCCTTCTCTTCTCTATCTCCCATTTCAGATCTATATTTTTTCTTTTTTTTTTTTACTCCTCACTGGAAAAATTTGTTTGAGTACCTCGAGAAATCACAAAATTTCTAATTCAATTATTAAATTTACTCAATTACGATGCATGATACAAGAGTGATAACAAAAGTCGTGGGGTTTTCTAGTCAAACTTCTACTTCTTGTCTTTCTTCTTCTTCTTTTCTTCTTTTCTTCTTCTTTTTCGGTCATAGTATTATCTTGTGAGTGAAAAACTATTACAGTGAGTATCGATTGTGAGCTTGGATTTAATAGGGGTATTTGGATGATACTTATATTTAACTTTATATATGTATATATTATATAAATTGTGTGTGAGTGTATGTTGTATTTTTCAGTGTATATATATATATATATATATATATATATATATATATATATATATATATATATATATATATATATATATATATATATATATATATGTACGTGTGTGTGTGTGTGTATGTGTGTGTGTGTGTATACTTATATATACTATTACAATTTTGTATATAAGTGTATCTTGTATTTTTCAGTATTTTTTGCATATTTTTTGTATAGTGACAGTCTGTTTTGTATATTAACAGTCTAACTTGTATAGTGACAATTTATTTTGTATATTTTTTATATAGTTACAGTCTATTTAGTATATATTTTGTATAGTAATAGTAAATTTTATATATAAGTGTATCTTGTATTTCTTTCTAGTGTATTTTATATATTTTTTACAGAGTGACAGTGTGTTTTGTACATTGACAGTCTATTTTGAATATGACAGTCTATTTATATAGTAACAATCTATTTAATGTATATGTTATATAGTGACAGTCTATTGTATATAAATTGTATAGTGGCAGTCTATTTTGTATAATTTTTTTCTATTTTGTATATGTTTTTTCATATACCAATATTCAAATTTATTTTCACCAAAAGAAATACATTAAATATGAATATTATCTAATGGTGGGCCTGAAATTATGATTCCTATTAAAATCAATTAATGACATATATGTGGAAATGAAAATTTTTTGGGTGAAAAGCAAAGTATTTCCCTAACAAAGAAAGTTATCCTAGAAAAAATGAGGCAATAACAAAGAGCTTGAAATTTTTATTCAAAGGTTGGTTGCCCCTCTCTCTTTAGTCAAATGATTTTCCTTTTCCACTTTTAAACGAAATCAACCGCCCTTGAATTTCTAAAAATACGTACTAATAACAAATGAGTTATTCTATTCCTTATGGTTTGGAGTTTCTCTTGCTTTGTTAATCGTGATATTACTTTTATTGCATTAATTGTTAAATATCTTGTAATTAGATCAAAATTGTTCCATTATTAATTTCAATAAAATGCATATGTAGAGGACGAAATCTGAAATTAATCCAGTGACTATAAATGATATTTGCTCGATATTTAGAGAGCTAAAGAAGTTGCTTTTTTTTTAATATGACGAAATCAAAGTCTGTATACATGCATGAGTATCTTCAATCGAGGAATCTCAGAAGGAAAAATTTGAATTGCTGAAAGAAGCAGAAAGCGATAGTTTAGGCTCGTTACTAAAATTACTTTTAGAGTATAACTTATGTGTTGTAATTTTAAGCTACCGGATAATATAAATTTGGCCTGAGTGACGATAAATGATATCTACTCTTACTTTTTCGCCAAAACACAATGTAGTTCAGTGTTGCTTTTGGTTGGAGTACAAGAGTTTGGACTTGGTAGTGCTGCTATATACCCTGTATATTATTATCCTTGTGTTATGCTAGATATACACTTATTTAGGAGTAGCCAGTTCACTTGCATGTTTCTTTCAGTTTGGATCCTTCACATCAATGTGTTTCCATTAGATGAGATTTGGGGAGGGTAATCTGTACGTAGATATTATCCTACCTAATAGGTAGAGAAGCTGTTTCCAATAGACCCTCGGCTCAGAAAGGGTAATAAGAAAAAGAGGAAAGCAAGAAAGGAAGAAAGAGGGACGAGAAAACAAGAGATAAAGAATAAGTAGTACCAAATAATAGCAACAGAGAATACAATACTTGAGGCAAACGAAACTACATAACGAAATAAAAATCTAAGAAGGGACATGCGTGCTACTAGGACTACCAGTGAGCAACTAAAAACTACGTACTAACCTTCTACCTTATTCCTCGAATTACACACCCTTCTATCAAGGGTCATGTCCTCAGTAAGCTGAATCAATGCAATATCCTGTCTAATTACCTCTCCTCAGTACTTCTTAGGCCTACCTCAACCTCTTCTCAAACCATAAAAAACAAAGAAACTTACTACTATTATATATTCTATGCTTGTTCTTGTTTACTTTAGACTCAACAAAAAGGGATGGATGCGCAAAATATATTTTAAATATTGTTCTTTTTATCTCCGAGGCATAATTAGAACAATATTACGCAATTTATTAGTAGTATCTTATAGCATGTTTAGTCAAACTTTTAAATTCAACTTATTTGAGAACTGTTGTTGATAAACAATTTGTGTTTCCAACAATTTGTGTTGGAAACAGCCTCTCTACCCCAGGGTAGGGGTAAGGTCTGCGTACACACTACCCTCCCCAGACCACAGACCCCACTAAGTGGGATTATACTGGGTTGTTGTTTTATTTAATTTGAACAAGCAATTAATGATACATTATTGGAAAATGGTAGATTGCCGACCACTAAAACGGTCGGAATTCGATAAAAAATCACATATTTTCGACTACTTTCTAACCAAAATTGGCCGGTCAGAAAAAAGTCTGTACCAAATATGTCGGTGATTTTCGACCAAAATGGTCGTAAATTTCAAATATTTCCCCTTTCCGACCAAAGTGGTCGGAATTTACCGACTGAATTGGTCGTAACAATACAAATAAAATAATTATTTATTTAAAATTAAATAATATAAATATATCATTTTGACTGAATTGATCGGTAATTAATAATTAAAAATTAAATTTTATTTATTTTCCGATGGAATCCATAAAAAATTATTGAATATTAATTTGTTTTACTCTTCGACTGAATCGGCCGGAAATTAATAATTAAAAATTAAATTTTATTTAATTTTCGGCGAAAACCGTTGATAATTTTTTAATATCTATTTTAAAAAAAAAATCCGAACGAATCGATCGGAAATCTAGGAATTTTATGGTTAAATCTGCCCAGTTGTCCGACTGTTTCCGTCAGAATTCAGTTGGAATTTTATATAAAACTAGGAAGAATTCTGTCCAATTTCGAGCTACACCACCTGTCAAACTATTACAAACAAAAAAATATCAACCAACAATCTATTAACAACAATCTAACCAACAAGACATTAACACAATCCAAACCAACAATGCCAACCATTACCACAACTTAAACTAAAAATACCAACCATTAAACCTAATAATTTTGGGCACAAAAACATCCAAATAGTAGCCCACATTCATGTTTTAAAACAATACATAAAATTGTATCTCACATTCAAGTTTACCAATCAACCAAAACATCATAACTAAACTATTACGCATCAAATTCAATTGTTTATCCTCATCATCAGATAAGTCATGCACATGTTTTCTCATCAATTTCTACATCTTAAAAAATGTTTCATGCTGGGAGTCCAATTGTTGCTTTTAATCATGAATTTTGTTTCATATATCTTTCATCTGTTCTTGATTTTGAGAAGAAGAAGAGCTGGATAAGAGTGAGTTTGGATGACTTGTAGGTCGACGTACTCTTAATCCATAAACTCTGTCTTTTTTTACTCTACTCGCTGCCTCTGTCCATAATGAAGTCATAGCACTAAGTGTTGGTTGAATTGAAGGGGGCTGAGTTTGTTGACATTCTTCCAACCTTTTATTATAATCTTCCTGAAATGAAAAACATAACTATTATGTAAACAAGCTAATATTAATAAACCATAAATAATTATGAAGTTAGAATTTTACATATGTGTCTGACCTACGCGTCTCCACCAATGTTCTTTTGTACGATCCTTCTTCTTTTTCTTATGCAACTCCTCGAAGACCTCAACCGACTCATATCTCGCCCTATTTCCTTTTCCATCACAAGAAAAAAATATGAGTTAGACATTACAAATGTAAAATTTTATATGTAAAACTAAGATAATTTTATAAGTAAATACCAATTTTAGTTTATGGGCCGAAAATTAATCGAACCTCCAGTGTGCAACGAGCCACTTTTATTAGAGGCACTGTTTGCCTTTGCTTATTCACTCTTTGCCTTCCATTCTGCGGTATTTCATTTCTGAAAGTAAACATCATCTAAACTAGCATGATTCTCCCTGTGAACAGTCCATGTATAATAATTTTGTTCAAACCCTTTCTTGTAGAGATGGACTTTAACTTCATGTGATTTCAATGACTTAACACACTTACATTTCACACAAAGGACACCTAATCCTTTCTCCAATAAGAAAATCATCAAGTGTTTGAGCATTAGCAATAAAGTCAGCAACCCCTTCAATAAATTCATCCCTCAACCCCGCACGATTAGGATGATTCCTATTATATATCCATATACGATACACAAATTCCTTCTACACAAATAGAAATCTATAAATGAGATAATTAAAGTAATTTGATTTATTAAACTGGTTATAAAGTTATACATTTTCAAATGTTCCTTTTAGAAATATACATATCATTCTATCAAAGCACTTTAATTAATATATTTTATTTTTTAAATTAATATTTTTTAATACTTAATATTAGGGGTGTGCATTCGAATTGGTTTATCGATAAATCCAATCGATTATTTGTTATCGATTTATCGATATCGGTTTATCAATTTATCGATTTCGATGTCAATTTCGATTTTGAAATTTTCCTTATCGAGTTATCGATTTCGATTTGTCATTTTCGGTTTATCGTTTTATCGATAAACCGATAGATATATTAAAAAGACAAATATACCCTTATTTTATAATATTATTACTACCCTTTCCTTCACTTAACCCTAAATAAAGTCCCTAATACGGTTATACCCTACTATTTCAGTATTTCCTTCAGCATCGCAATTCGCAGCCATGGCTTGCCCGCCTCTCTTCAGTCTTCAGTGAGTGTGAGTCTTCACTTCAGTCTTTTCTTTCAAATCGTCACTCGCCACCATTGAATCGAGATCTGGTTTATCGGAAAGATAGTCTCCGTTGAAAGGTACTTGTAATTTCTTTCCAGAAAACACTTGTTGGTGCTTTGATGATTTTTGTTTCTTAGGATGCTTTTTGTTCTAATTCTTTGCTTGAAACGAATATTAAAAAGTTCACAACCTGTGTAAAAAGAAGAAGCAGAATCAACGCTATTCAGTACTACAAAAAATGGGAATAGTATGCCCCGATGAGAGCAAGAGGGTATTGTTCATGTTTAAGAGTTCTTGTTGCTTCACTTGGTTCAAAGCTTAGGAACAAAAAGAGAAACAAGATAATACCACAAGAAGTAGCAAAACTGTTATTTTGTGTTGCCATGATGATTTAATTTGTTCAAAAATTATAAGTTGGAGAATGGAGGAGTAGTACGATATGAATTTTTTTAATGAAAATGTAATGAGATTTTTGTGTATTTTGTACCCATTGCAGAGAAAATAACCTCACATTTTCATATTCATAACCATGTATTGAAACTGTTGAGTATTCTTCACAACAAGAAGTATGTTTTTAAAAACAAAGTCATAACCATTATATTTAACAATGAAATATATAACAATTAACAATGAAATATATAACGATTACCTGTCTTCTTATTTCCCTTTCTTTTCATTTATCTTTATTTATCTGTTTTTTCCTACATATATAACAATGTAGGGGTGTGTATTCCCTTTCTTTTCATTTATCTTTATTTATCTGTTTTCATTTATTTTTTCCAGCCATAATTTTTGAGTCAAGAGCGATGAGTGCTGACTTCGTCTTTCTTTGCTTCATTCAACTCGTTTAAGACTGTAAGTTACATTTTTCATTCACTTCACATGGCTGAAAATGATAATATTTATAAAGTAGATGATGAAAGTAAAGATTCTGAGTCTACAGTTGCAACTGCTCACTCGACAGTTTCAAAACAAAGGAGAAAACGATCTCGGGCTTGGGAATTTTTTGAAGGAAAAGTTGATGCTAAAGGAAATAATAAATATGCATGTAGATTTCGTGGACAAGAATATATTGAGACAAAAGGCAAAAGTACGACACAAATGAATGGTCATATCGATAAATGTTCAAAGAATCCTTATAAAGTTGAAAAAGGTCAAAAACTACTACGATTTCAAAACATTACCGGGGGGTAGTAAAGGTGGTCTTATTCCATGGATATTTGATCAAGAAGAGTGTAGGATGGCTTTGTGTCATATGGTGATTGTTGATGAACTTCCGTTTAGTTTTGTTGAGAAGGAAGGCTTTAGAAACTTTATGAAAGTGGCACAACCTTGTTTTCATATTCCTTCCCGTACTACTGTTACACAAGATTGTTTTGCTCTTTTTAATGTGAAAAAAAATAAATTAATAAAGTTTCTTAAAGGAACAAGCCAAAGAGTAAGTCTTACCATTGATACATGGACTTCTATTCAAAAAATTAACTATATGTGCATCACAGCCCATTGGATTGATAGTGAATGAATTATGCATAAAAGAATTATTAACTTTTCTCCAATTACTAGTCATAAAGGTGAAGATATGGCAAGGTGTATTATTGATTATTTGTGCGAGTGGGGTTTGCAAAAGATTTTCACTGTCACAGTTGACAATGCTAGTTAAAATGATGTGACCGTGGAGAAGTTGTCTGACAAATTAAATGATTGGGGAACCAATTCCATGAACGGCCAACACCTTTCACATGAGATGCGTGGCTCATATTGTAAATCTTATTGTGAAAGATGGTTTAAAGAGTCAAGTATTTCTATTGCTCGTGTTAGATGTGTAGTCATATACATTAGACAGTCTCCTGCTAGGTTGAGGAAGTTTCAGGAATGTTGTGAAAGTGAAAATATTGTCATGAAGTCTTTATTCTTAGATGTTACTACAAGGTGGAATTCCACCAACTTGATGTTAAGCAGGGCTATAGAATATGAGCGTTCAATTAAAGAATATTCTGATCGTGATATCGACTTGTCAAGTTATCTTAATGTTTGATGCTATTTCAGATGGAAAGCCTGTAGGTTTGATTACAAGAACTGATTGGGATGATGTAAAGAGAATTGCACAATTTCTTGAAATATTTTATAATCTCAGTTTGAAGGTGTCTGGATCACATTATGTAACATCAAATGCCCATTTTCTTGCAATTGGTCAAGTTCTTGTAAATAATAACAACTGAAGATAAACTTTTGAGTGAAATGGCATCAAGTATGTGGAAAAAATTTGAGAAGTATTGGGGTGAAGCAATAAAAATGAACAAAATGATTTTCATTGCTTGTGTTATGGATCCTCGCTACAAGTTTACTACTGTTAGTTTTGTACTTAAGAAGATGTTTGGAGATGAAGGGACAATTATTGAAAAAGAGATTCATACTTATATGAGTTCATTGTTTAATGAGTAT
The DNA here is from genome assembly GCA_034376525.1 of Nicotiana benthamiana. Lineage (NCBI taxonomy): Eukaryota > Viridiplantae > Streptophyta > Magnoliopsida > Solanales > Solanaceae > Nicotiana > Nicotiana benthamiana. Next base: position 155,613,789 of record CM067339.1, read on the forward strand.
GTATCTAAGTCGATTTCAAAGATATTGGTGGTGAAGTTTCTACCTCTTTGCCAAGCTCTTCAACTCTTGGTTTAAGTGAACTTTTAGATGAAATAAGGAAACATAAAGCTGCAAGTGGAGGTGTAGATTCTAAAACAGAATTGGAAAAGTATCTTGCAGAAGATCCTAAAAATGAAAGATCGGACTTTGATATCTTGGTTTGGTGGAAGGTGAACTAACCTAGATTTCCTGTTCTTGCTAAGATGGCTCGGGATGTGCTTGCTATTCCTATTTCAAGTGTGTCATCTGAAAGTGTATTTAGTACTGGAGGGCGTATTCTTGACCAATTTAGGAGTTCATTAACTCCTAAATTGGTTGAAACTCTAGTGTGCCTTCAAGATTGGCTTCGGAGTGAATCACTTCCTGTAAATATTGAGGAAGATTTAGATTTTCTTGAGACACTTGAGGAAGGTATGTATATTTTAATAAAATTTATTGTATTGCTTACGATAGTTAAATAATATATTAATTGCTTGACTTGTTAATATATTTTCTTATTAGATTTTGCTAATCTTGGCAAAGAAGCTTCCACCGACGATGTTTGCTAGAGTTTGTTAGTTGATATCTAAGTTCTCTATCTTAAATAATATACTTTTTAAAAGAATGTGATGTATTACAAAGTTCTTAATATTTTTCTCTTTAATAACTTGAGGGTTGATTCTTGATTTGCTGCCCATTATAGCTATAACATGGACGTTGATTTGCTGCCCATCAACTGGTGATTCGCAAGTTGTTGGAACTTCATTTTCTTTTGTTGTACCACTGCTGCCACAGTTATCATGGCAAGTAAATGAGCTGCGTATCGCAAGATCGTGTTCATTTGTATTGCAACAATTTCTTTTGTTGGAAATCAGGTCTTATAGTCATTTTATGTATGGCAAGATCGTATGTTTATCCTGCTGCAACATTTTCTTGCTTTTGTTTAGCTTGCAACAGTTCCCTGCTTTTGTTTAGCTTGCTTTTGTTTATCAAATTCTGAAAGATCAGTGCATCACTGCATCTTTTCTGAAAGATCAGTTGTTGTTGTTTCACTACCAATTCAAAAATTTGAAGATTCGACTGTTAATCCATCTGCATACACAACAGTAGTGCTTACTGTAACCTCTGGACTATTTATTGTGTAATGAATAATGATATTATAAATTACATGTGGACTACTTATTGTGCTTACTGCTATATCATCTCAAATTCGTTCGAATACAAATCTTGGAGTTCATGGCCAAGGGTTGTTAAATTTATCTGGACCAGGAGATGCTATTGAAGCTCAAAGACTGGTCCTGTCTTTATTTTACAGCGTCCATATTGGACCAGGATCGGTTTTGCGTGGTCCTTCACGAAATGCGACAACTGATGCTGTGAAACCGAATTTGAACCGTGATAGTCCAGGTTGTCCTTTTGAATTGCTCCACCCTCCTGAAGACTGCAACGTGAACTCTTCGGTCTTCACTATCATTCATAGTCCAGGTTGTCCTTTTGAATTGCTCCACCCTCCTGAAGACTGCAACGTGAACTCTTCGGTCTTCACTATCATTCATAGTCCAGGTTGTCCTTTTGAATTGCTCCACCCTCCTGAAGACTGCAACGTGAACTCTTCGGTCTTCACTATCATTCACTTTACAGATCTGCCGAGTTGAAGATATCCTTGTTGAGGGACTCATAGAAGGATCTGTTGTTCATTTCCACAGAGTAAGGACTGTAAATGTGCAACCTTTTGGAGGGTTGTTGTTGTTGTTATTGTGCTTACTGCTATCTTAGCGGGTACTTTTCAAGCTGCCTTTGGACTACTTATTGTGTAATGATATTATAAATTACAGGTTATGATTTCTAGTTGATTTTCTGTCACATACTGGCTGCTGCTATTGTTGGTTTCATGGTTGGTGTAGCCTGCGTGATTGGTCTACAACAACTCAAACCATTGCTTGGGCTCTCAAAGTTTACAAAGTGTGCAACCCGCCTCTTGGCTTATTGGTGTTATCAATAACCGAATCGATAAGCCCCAAAAATCGATAAATCGAAATCGAAAAAATCGAAACCTTATTGAAACGATAACGATAAGCATATGTAAAAATCGATAATCGATAAGGAATTATCGATAAGGATAAAAAACGAATCGATAAATCGAAATGCACATTGTGTATTATGAAACAGTAATTTGGTTGAAGGTAACTACAATAATGGTCAAGTTCTTATTTTTTTTCTTTAACTTGCTCTGTAAGTTTCTTCCTTTTTTTCTAATATACTTTGAATCTGAATTTTATTCTTAATATATTTGTGAGTGTTTCAGTTATAAAAAAAATTCTATATTTACATGTCATATATAAGCTTTTATAGTTCCAACTTTTTTATGTTGATTGAATGAACAATTGAGTCAATCTAAGTTATTAATTATGATAACTGTTTTGTTTTCCACTCTTATATAAGATATTGGCTTATTTTAATTTATGATATTTGGTCTTATTTTAATTTTATTGTATTACTTTTATTATAAATTTATTGTATTTGGTTATATATATATATATATATATATATATATATATATATATATATATATATATATATATATATATATATATATATATATATATATATATATATATATATATATATATATATATATATATATATATACCTACCTTTGTACAAAGAAATATTGTATTTTTTGGATGATATAGTCTAATAATCCTCTTATATTCATCAATTTTACATTATAATGGACATATAAGTGAGTAGAGTTGAGATAAAATATCCTCTCTATATTTCCTTCCAAGGATCCACAAATAAAGCAACAAAAATAAGCTATTAGGGACGACGAAAGCTTGAATATAAATTGAGACTTTTACTTAATTAATATATATATTTTTAAAATTTTTAGTTTTATAATGATTGACATATAATGGTGCAAACGGCCCGAGCCTGAACCGGGACCGGACCAGGACCGTAATCCTGGCGGTCCTGGAGGTCCTGGTGGGCCGGTCCTGGCGGTCCCGGGCCTGTCGGTTCTTTAAGCCCGTGACGGGCCGGTCCAGTAGCGAAGAACCACCATGCCCGGGACCGCCAGATCCGGGACCGCCATGCGGGCATGGATCGGTCCTGGCGGGCCCAACGGCTCTTTTTTTATTTTATTTTTTAAAAATCAGTAATGGCTCTTTTCAAAAGTAGCCGTTTGGAACTTTTTAAAATAGCCATTTGGCCCCCAAACTTTAATTTAACCCTAAACTTTATATAATTATAATTTTTCACATATCTCAACTATAAATACCCCCTCATTCTTTCATTTTTATTCACCAATTCATCAATATCTCTCAATCTCTTTCAATCTTTCTACAGCAATTGCTTAATTTATTGTTGAAAATTCGTGAAAAATTGTGAAGTTGTTGAATTGAAGTTTTCAAGTGTTCAACGATTTTCAATTTTCAAGAAGTTGTTCGGCAATCCGGTAAACTCGTTTCAACTCTTACGTTTTTAATAATATTTTTTGTTGTTGTTTAGTTTGCATAATTATAATTAGTATGGCATTTTCTTTGAAAAAAATATTCGATAAAGGTAAAGGTAAAACCGGTGAAAGTAGTGGCGATAATACTACCCTTCCCCCGGCTCCCCGACCTACAAAAGATAAGCAAGTTGAAAGTAGTCGCCAACCTAGACGTCCTACTCCGCCTCCCGTAATGCTTGATAGTGATCACCCTTATTTTCAATTTACCGATAGTGAATTTCTACATGATGTTGCAGTAGGTGATAGATTAGATGATGAAATTATTAATGCTCTTTATCCTAATTAACCTATCTTAGAGGAAAATGTGGATGATAATGATGATGATGAAACCCAAGCACTAGATTTAGATGATACACCTACTAGTCCTGTTCATAACTCAAGTAATGCACCGGCACACCCACCTGTAGAAACTCCAACTTTTAGTAGACAACTTGCTAAACGTGCAGAAACATCATTAGTTTGGAATTTGTTTACTCAAGTAAGAGAAATAAATAAGGCTAAGTGTAAAACTTGTGGGAAATTACTGGTTCATAAATTTACTGGAGACCGTAGCGGCACAGGTAGTTTGGTTAGGCACATAAAGATATACCCTGCAGATAGGGCTAGATTTTTTCAAATGCAAGCGCAGTAAGAGGGGACAAGTGTAGATTTTGCGGTTAACCCTAGTACAGGTTCAAATCTAGTTCAACCAGGAATTAACAGTGTCACCGGAGGTATTTTATATTACGATCCAAATAGAGATCGTGAAGAATTAGCAAAGATGATTACTGTTATATGCTTACCTTATACTTTTGCTTCTAATCCTAATTGGGTTCATTATATTGGAAGATTTTTTAATCCTACTTATAAAGGTTGGCCTCGCGCAACAGTTAAGGCCGATATTTATAAATTCAAACATGAATATGAACAATATTTGCGCTATTTATTTACTCATATATCTAATCGGATTTCTATTACTACTGATATTGGTAGAAGTAATAATGACTGTGATTATCTAACTGTTACAAGTTATTGGATAGATGAGGACTGGACAATGCAAAAACATATAATTGCATATAGAATAATTAATTCACGTCACATGGATAGGTTTATAGCTAACACTGTTTCAGATATTTGTAGATATTTTTGCTTTAGCGATAAAATAATGACAATTTCTATGGATAATGCTTCTAGTAACACTAGTGCAATAGGCATGCCTACAAAAACACTAAATCCTGCATTTAGTAATATTTTCCATGTTAGATGTATTTGTCATATTTATCATTTAATTGTTGGTGATGGTATGCGAATTTTAAACGTAGAAATTGAAAAGGTACGAATGGCTCTTAATTGGCTTTTTTATTCAAACCGTAGAATTAGACTTAGAGAGTATTTTAAAAAATGTGATGAATATGGCCTTAGAGAAAGAAAGGTTCCTAAACCTTGCCCGACTAGGTGAAATTGTATATACGAAAATTTAGTAGTTGCGTATGAATATAGAAACCCAATTAATGCAACGTTTAATTCTCGGGTAGGTGGTGAGGATGATGATGAAATGCTTACTACCCAAGATTGGACTAATGTTAAAATTCTCTTAGATTTTTTAGAACATTTTCAAGTTGCTACAAATGCATTTTCTAGGCAATATTATCCTACTATTTCAAACTGTTTAGTTTATATTGCCGCACTAGCTAATTTGTTTGTTGAATTTGGCGAGGGTGGGGATATTTATGAACTTGCTACAACTGAAATGAAACAAAAATTAAAAAAATTATTTTTTCCCTATCCCTCCTATTTTTGGTGTTGCTGCAATGTTAAACCCTACAATGAAATTGGGAGGTCCTCATTTTTGCTATTATAATATTTATAAGGCTTTAGATCTTTCAAATGAGGAAATTGCTACACTTGCAGATGCAAAAGTATCAACTAAAATTAATGCTCAAACTGTTTATAATGCTTATAAAGTTGCGTCAGAGCATGCTAGGCCAAATATTCCAACCCCTACTTCGTCTAGCTCACAATCGTCTAAAAGAGCTACGGGCTTAACAGCTCTTAAATTTTGGACTGAGTTCCGAGGTTCTCAAGGTGATAATTATGATGAAACTTCACATCTAAATGAGCTTCACATACAATACATGTGTATTACGCCGCTTAATATAATATAACCATAAAAACACAAACTGCAGGTAAGCTTTGATGTTTTAGCAAAAGTTAAATAAGTATTTTTATGATGCATTATGTTAAAATTTTGTTATCTCTCCGCAGAGGCTGCACATAAATAATCTTTTTTCTTTTAAATATAGATTTTATATTAAAAAAATTATTAGTTAATTATACTTCTAATATTTAGAATTTTGAAATTAATTAACATTTAGCTATTAAAATTTTATCTTATGTGAATTATGATAAACTCCTAATATTTTGATAATTTAAAATCAAACGAGATTTTGCTAACTTTTCCTTAAGCTTTTATGAAATTTTGTTTATGTATTCTTATGATGACCCAAAGGGTCATCACCTATTTCTAATTAATTTTGTGCTTCCGAAGCCTTGAAAATCTTATTTAGAGTTGCCTCGATTTGCATGCGCGGTCCGGGCACGTAGCCAAAAAGCTTAAATGTAGAAAATGCTAAGTTTTGATGTTAAATGAATAAATTTAACTTTGGTCAATATAACAGACTCTGACCCGTAATTTGACGGTCCATGAGGGTTCGTAGGAAAAATATTAGACTTGGGCGCATACCTGGAATCGAATTATGATGTTCCAAGCCCGAGAAGTGAATTTTTAAAGGTATTTTTCCTAAATTCCCAAATTTTCCCATTAAAATCTTTGATTGAAGTTGAAATCATGTTAAAAATTGAGAATTTCGGGTAGAACCTAGGTATTCTAAAATTGGGGGTTTTAGACCTCAATTCGAGGTCCGATTTCAAAATAAATTATATATTTGAGTTCATGAGAGAATGGATAAACGAGGTTTGGTTCAAACCTCGGGTTTTGACCATGCGGGCCCAGGGGCATTTTTGAAATTTTTGGGCAAAACTTTTGGAAACCCATTTTTATGCATTCGAATTGTTTCACTTAGCATTTGTTGATGTATCTAAATAATTTGTGACTAGATTCCGCACATCGAGCGTCCATAAGGTATAAAATCAAATAGTGCATTACAGCAGTTCACCAGGAATATGGCCATACGATTACTAAAAGAAAGGCATATCTCGGACGCAAAAGAGCGTTTAAAATAGTCTATGGTAACTGGGATAAGTCATTTGCAGATCTTCCAGGTACATGGCTGCACTGCAGCAATTTAACCCCGGGACGGTTGTTGAATGGAAGGTTGAGCAGAGTCTGGGTAAACTAGAATATATATACGTGTTCTGGGCGTTTAAGCCAGCAATTGATGGTTTTCCGTATTGCCGTCCCGTAATATCCATAGACGGAACTCATGTCTATAGAAAGTACGATATCAAGCTATTGATAGCCGTGGCAGTGGATGCTAATGGACATATATTTCCCTTAGCCTTTGCTATTTGTGCCAATGAAAGCATAGAGACGTGGATGATGTTTTTTAATCACCTGAAAGAGCACGTTGTCAAACAATGTTCAAGTATTTGTCTAATATCTGATCGGCATGGTGGTATATTAAGTTCTGTGGAGAACTTGCCTGCATGGCAATAACCTTATGCATACAATCGTTACTGTGTGAGGCACTTGAAGGCCAATTTCCAGAAGGCACATCCCAAAAAGGATCTACATGATTTGATGTGGATGGTAGCAACAAACCACCAACAACATAAATTCTGGAGGCATATGGATTACATCAGGCGAGAAGACGAGGCAACCTATCGTTGGTTAATGCAAAATGAGCCTGAAAAGTGGAAATTGCATGCAGATGGTGGCAGACGGTGGGGAATTCTTACTACAAACGTGTCAGAGTCCTTCAACGGGTTATTGAAGTCAGCAAGAGGATTGCCCGTCACAGCCATGGTGCGGATGTCATTCAAGCAGATGGCAGAGAGGTTTGTTCAACGGTCTACAGTTGCAACGGAATTGATGGAAACGGGTGTTGAATTTATGCCAGTCTATGCGGAGACTTGTGAAATACAGACGGCGAGCACATTAGCATTCCTTTTTGCAATATGATAACAAAGGAGGTATTTTTGAAGTTTGCACCGCTATCCATAATAATCGGGGTAATAATGTTCATACTGTAAATGAATCTACAATGTTATGCTCTTGTGGGAAATGGTCAGTCTACCGCATGCCTTGCTCACATGCCATCAAGTGTTTTCAACGTGTTGGTTATGCGGAGAGCAACTATATTGATCAACAATATAGTGTTTCTAAGTACCTAAACACATATAGTGGTCAGTTGCAGCCAGTGGGTGCTGAGCATTATTGGCCTCCAAAACCATTTAAAATGGTGTGTAACAAGTCTTATTTGCGTAAAAGACAGGTGCAGAAGAGAACGCGTATATGGAACCAAATGGATGTTAGTGATACCGTAGATGCGCACAAATGTGGTATATGCTCGCAAACAGGACACGACCGTAGAAAATGTCCTTTGGGTGGCAACAATAATCAAGCTCGGGGCGGGTGTTCTTCTACAGTACCTAACTATCCATGAGTTAATGTTGTAGTAATTATTTTTGATGTATATGTTGCAAGATTTATGAAATAAAAATTCCTTGTTTGTTAATTATGACTTTTACTTTCCCATTTTACCTATTTAAATAATAATTTAATATAATTATCTGTATATTTATTTTGTGTGTGTTGTTTTATCGAAATGAAAAAGCTTAGCATCTGACGTAAAGTTGTCTTGTCAACAACGTGATATTTAATACGCAAAATATTGCGCCATTAAATATGACGTTATGTCTATGTTGTCTTGTCAAACTGAAAAAGCTTACCATCTGACGTAAAGTTGTCCTGTCAACATTATGATATTTAATACACAAAATATAGCGCCATTAAATATGACGCTATGTCTGTGTTGTCTTGTCGAACTGAAAAAGCTTACCAGCTGATGTAAAGTTGTCCCGTCAGCATCGTGATATTTAATACGAAAAATATAGCGCCATTATATATGACGCTATGTCTGTGTTGTCTCGCCTATAAATAACGGGCTAATTGTAGTCATTTTGTATGCTCAAAATTTACTACAAGCAAATATTTCATTAAAAGAAAGGTTTTTTTTTACTAAAAGCAAATATTTCACAAATGGCTCAACCTCTTCGTCCACCAATGTGCTACTATGGAAAAGCATGCTTGATGCAAACTTGGTGGGAAGGTCGTGATGTTGGATGCCGCTATTGGTACTGTATGAACCAGTACTACAAGGTTCCTGGCGAACCTATGTGTGAATTTGATGAATGGGTTGATGAACCATGTTATCAGGATAGTTAAAGAGAACAACTGCAGTGTCTTCATAATATGTGGTTAAGCCAACTGGGAGTAGAAAAAGAAAGCAATAGAATTATTACAGAAATGAGAGAGAAACTGAAGGAGGTGGAAGATAAAAAATGGAGAGCAGAATGAAATTGTGAAGGCGAAAAAAAAATATAAACGGGAACTTGCGGAGGTGAAGGCGAAACTAAAAGAGATAGAAGAAGAAAAAGAACAAATGAATGAACGATTTAAGTGGTTGGAGCGGAGAATAAATGGCAACCGGGACTAAACATTAGCATGTATGTGTTTAGTATATTTTTCATATTTCATGTATTTTTATTATGTTGGCCTGTTATGTTTTTGTTTGTGCTATTGTAATGTTTTTCCTATTTGTTGTACTAAATTGTATTTTAATTGAAGTGAAAGTTAAATTTAAGTGCTTGTGTTGTTATACGAAATAATAAAACGAATGGAGAACTAAATTGTGTTGTTATTTACACCAAATAAAAAAAGGAAGGCCTACTCAATATGTCCCGCATGTGGTGTGTCTCAATGTAGTCGTCGGCCTGAGGCGCATTCCCTCCCGCCCGGGTACGCTATCGGGATCATCATCATCAAGTCGCTGCCCAGGATGGCATGTATCGGTGGTTCTGTCAGGTCTAGTAGAAGGCTACATAATAATATTAAACTTAGTTTAGAAAACTACATAACAATTCACAACACATTTATATTATCTTACCATAATCATGTCTAGATCCTGAATGTAGTCATCTGTCGCAACATCGCATGAAGCATGCAAAAGGAAATTAATAAAATTAAACAAAATAATAAGCTATAGTTAAAACAAATTTAAATTCAATACTAATAAAGTCATACCTGCGCATGGGATGAGGTGCCATAACTTAGTCGGCGCCCACTAAATAAATCTCGGGTCGGTCGATCCTCATAAGTGGTAGACTGGCCAGGGAAATATCTACCCCGATCCTCTCCTTGAAAATCCGAGCATGTGATCAATAATTGATCTGATGAGGTCACCTGTGATGGCACTGGAGTGTCAAAAATTCCAAGGCTGTAAGACGGCATGTCGGTCTCATGCATGCCACGTGCCATATCTGCTGCAACATCATCAGCACGAGCCTCATCGCCCCTACTGAACACCAGCTCCTCTCCGCCCACGACCACGTCGTCCAGCACCAGTAGCTCGTCGGGCACCACCACCTCGTGGGATACCATGACCTTGATGGTACGTGGCTGGGTCAATATAATCAGCCTCGTGTGCCAAACACTGATCCGGTCGGGCTCGCTGTAGTGTTTGGGCAGCCACATCCATGAATCGACGACCATACTCATGCATGACCACATGATCATGGACATAACTCTGCATCTGCTGCCCCATACGATAGATGGTATGCAGTCCAATCGGCTGTACAAAAGTAAGAAATGCAAACTACGTATTTGGAACGAAATTAAAGGTATATAATTAATAATAACAAAAAACATACCAGAGCCTCGTGTCTCCCGGCATATGAGACGTACCGATCTTCTGCCCGATGAACAGGGTTCCCGATAAAAAAATGGGAAACAGTGCCATATAACCCTGTAAAGGAAAGTGCTGCGGAGGTGGGGTCAAGTCCCCTCGCATTTCCCAAATAGCCAACTGAGCATTAAGCCTGTCAGTAAATGTGTCGTCCACCCTGGACTGATCATCCCTCTCATAGTGTAAAGGATTCCATGTAGGCGGAGTCGGTATAGGGTGCGGCAGGGTAAACTGACGAAAAACCCGCTCTGAGGGATGATGCTCGACAATATCGAGGCATGTGAAAGGGACAGAAGCCCTTCAAATATGTCAGCCAAACGTGCAGTACGCTAGCAGGGTACCTATTACCTCCTCGTTGTACGGCGTCCAGATGAACTATCAAATAACAACACAAACCGTTAGTATGCGCAACACTAAGTTAAACAATAACCGGTACGTTTAGTTAGATATTCACCTGTGCGTCCTCCAACAAATCCAAGACATCCCTGATGCAGGGGAGATTATGATGGGCATCATACTCTTGTGAAAGTCTATGGCATATAACCCACCTACAAGCAAGAGGGAGCTCTAGAATCTCTACATTAGCCGGTAGATGTGGTAGAGGTGGCCGAAGCTGCAGAAATCGCTCCCAGATCCAAACCTAACATAGAAGGTTGATGTATAGTGTAAGATTAACTATAACTAGGTAGAATTATAACTAAAGGACATATTGGTTGAATATGTTGTCACCTGTAGAAGCGGCAGGAAGCCACAAACGTCTCTCTGTGTGCCCATGGAAGCCCGCCACATCTGCCTGTACAAAAATGAGAGGACATCACCACCCCAGTTGTAGCTGACTGTATCCTCGAATCGGGTAATATGGTGCAGAAAATGGAGGCTCACTAGGTTCCCCGAAGTGTTTGGGAATAATACCCCACCAAATAGAAGGAGAAGCAACAACCTTGTATACTGCTGCACAGCCACCTCCGCTGACTCGTCGGTGATCGTATCGTGGATCTGTACGAGGTGGTCTCTAATGGGGACTAACTGCATATGACTGACCCCAGAAGCTACCTCCTGGTCCTCCGGTATGAAACCCGTGAGCATCTGCAGCATATCCTAATATGCCTCCCGCGGATAATATCGCATGGCTGTAGGCAGTAACACAGGCAAGCCATCAGCGGACATGCCATATAAAATCTCTACGTCCTGGAGTGTAATGGTGGCCTCGCCAATGGGTAGATGGAAAGTGTGCGTCTCCGGTCACCACCGCTCAATTAAGGTCGTGATCAAAGCATAGTCGAGCTGTATCCGGCCAATCCTAAAAATCATATAGAATCACATCTACTCCAAGTAATGGACCACGCGGGGATGTAGAACTTGTGGAAGACTAAAAAACTCCCATAATAGATCCACTCTCCTGGCCCGGAAAAGTCTGCGTAAGCAACTGTCCCTCCCATATATACTCGGATCTATGGTGGGGCTGTAGGACTAATAGATCCGACGTCCGAGGGCCGGGATGTATAGGCGCATCCATGTCGTCAACTGTAAAATCATAATTTTTAATAACTTAATTGTATAAATTATGATTAAAACTTATGTATTTTTTATGATTGAAATTCATATTTTTTAATAACTTAATTGTGCAAGTTACTTACCCATGGGTTCCGGGTTCGTTTATTTTCTAGGCCCAGTGGCACCAAACTATGATTAAAAATTGTATTTTTTTTATGATTGAAATTCATATTTTTTAATAACTTAATTGTACAAGTTACTTACACATGGGTTTCAGGCTCGGTATTTTTGAGGCCCGGTGGTACCAAACTACGATTAAAAATTATGTATTTTTTTATGATTGAAATATCATATTTTTTAATAACTTAATTGTGCAAGTTATTTACCCATGGGTTCCGGGCTCGCTTATTTGTTAGGCCCAGTGGCACCAAACTATGATTAAAAATTATAATTTTTTTATGATTGAAATTCATATTTTTAATAACTTAATTGTATACGTTACTTACCCATGGGTTCCAAGCTCGATATTTTTGAGGCCCGGTGGCACCAAACTATGATTAAAAATTATGTATTTTTTTATGATTGAAATATTTTTTAATAACTTAATTGTGCAAGTTACTTACCCATGGGTTCCGGGCTCGCTTATTTTTGAGGCATGGTGGCACAAAACTATGATTAAAAATTATGTATTTTTTTATGATTGAAATTCATATTTTTTAATAACTTAATTGTGTAAGTTACTTATCCATGGGTTCCGAGCTCGATATTTTTGAGGCCCGGTGACACCAAACTATGATAAAAAATTATGTATTTTTCTTATGATTGAAATTCATATTTTTTAATAACTTAATTGTTTAAGTTAATTACCCATGGGATTCGGGCTCGCTTATTTTTGAGGCCCGGCGGCACCAAACTATGATTAAAAATTATGTATTTTTTTATGATTGAAATTCATATTTTTTGATAACTTAACTGTGCAAGTTACTTACCCATTGGTTCCGGGCTCGCTTATTTTTGAGGCCCGGTGACACCAAACTATGATTAAAAATTATGTATTTTTTTTATGATTGAAATTCATTTTTTTTTGATAATTAAACTTTGTATTAATCACCAAAGTGTTTGTCATACAAATCCATAGCACAGCTTTATACTCAGCTGTGTATCAAAAAAAAAGGGGGCAAAATGACTAACCTATACTGTCCAAAAATTCAGCATTTGTAGTAAACAATGCTGAAGGTGTACTCTTAGCCTAGGAGGAGCTCTAACATTACAAGTATAAGCAATACTTCTAAGCAGTTTGTCACTGTTACAATAGGTGTTTCCAAATATTCTCGCATTCCTTTCCAGCCATAGGACATAGAACATTTCTGTCAAGGTCATTTTGACTATATGAGCTCAAGGAGATTTCCCTTTAGACTGCTCAATGAACCAGTGTACAAATTGAGACCAGTTCTGTCCAGTAGGTTGCTTAGCTCCAATCCATTGCAATGTGTGATATCTCAGCTGGGATGTAAAGGTGCAGTCCAGGAATAGGTATTCTCTGGTTTCCACAGCTTGTTATCACATAACACAAGTATCTGCCACATTCAGGTTCCATTTAATCAACCTATCTTTGGTAGGTAGTCTGTCTTGTAATAGCAGCCACAGGTTGAATATTGCTTTAGGTCGAGCAGCATTCTACATTGTTAAGTTCTTCCAAAGGACTCTAGGTGCCTCTCCAATCTGTAGTAAGTAGAGCATTCTTATAGAGCAATCAGGTTTATACAACAGTTGGTGTTGCTGCAATAGCACAGTGCCTTCAATGATCTTCCGGACCATCCAACTAGCTTGTTTAGGGGTCTCCAACTGTTTGTGTTTGATATAGACTGTGAATCCATTTCACCCATAATGCATCCTTCTTGTGTGCCAGATCCCAAATGAGTTTGGCAACAGCAGCCTTGTTCCACATTAATAGATTGGTCAAGTTCAATCCTCCAGCAGACTTTGGCCGACAGATTTTTCCCAAGCCACATATGCTTTCCTTGATACATTAACTGAGCCAGACCATATGTAGGGTCTACATATTGCCTCAAGCAGTTTTATAACTTTGGAAGGTATTAGGAATAGTTGAGCCCAATAAGCTTGAATACCAAAAATAACTGATTGTACCAACTGGATTCTACCAGCATATGATAGCTGCCTAGCAGTCCAGGATGTAATCCTGGCAGTAATCTTGTCATCCAGTGGTTGCCATTGAAAAACAGTCAGCTTCTTGGTAGCCAAAGGTACTCCCAAGTATTTAAAAGGAAGTTCTCCACGTACATACCCAAGAAGATCAATAATATGCTGTTGATCCCCAGGCTTTACCCCTCCAAAATAGACAGCACTCTTATGCAAGTTGGCTTTCATACTAGAGGCTGCAGTGAACTGAGAGAAATATGTAAACATGGTACTTACAGAGTGAGGTTCTCCTTTGACAAACAGCAATAGGTCATCAGCAAAGCTTAAGTGAGTTATTCCCAGTTTTTTACAACCAGGATGAAATGTGAAGCCTTTAGCTTGCCTCAGCTCAACCAGAGATCGACTAAGGTATTCCATCACAACAGCAAATAGAAAAGGAGATATGGGATCCCCTTGTCTCAATCCTTTGGCTGCTTGAAAAGGTTATGTTGTTTCCCCATTGACAACCACTGTATAGATGACAGTTTGGACACACTCCATGATCCATCTTGTAAATCTGGTAGGAAAATCAAGAGATTCCATAACCTGCTGCAAATAACACCATTCGACTGAATCATATGCTTTCTGTAGGTCAATTTTGATCATACACCTGGGAGATATATGTGACCTAGAGTAATGCTTTATTAATTCATGTGCTAAAATGACATTGTCTGTAATTCTCCTTTCTGGGATGAAGCCTGCCTGTGCATTACAGATGATACTGCTCATGACCTTCTCGAATCTGTTGGCCAACAACTTGGAAATGATTTTGTATAAAACTGAACAACAAGCTATTGGTCGAAACTCTTTGACTGTTTGAGGATTGGATACCTTGGGAATTAAAGTGAGTATGGCACAGTTTATTGGTCTATGCATCTTGTTGGTTTCAAAAAAATTCTTGACTGCTTGCAGTACCTGTTTCCCAATGATAGGCCAAGTGTGTTTAAAGAACATAGCATTATACCCATCTATCCCTGGAGCTTTATCATTACCAATTGCCTTTAAGCTGTTTAGAATCTATGTGTCACTGATGTCAGCAGCTAGTTCCATCCTCTGGTGATGTTAGAGGCTAGGACCATTGCTCATATACAATTTGTTAACAGCTGGTAGGGAAGTGGCTGCTGTCCCCATGAGTGATTTATAGAAATCTTTAATCTTTGAATCAGTTATCTTCAGTCCCCCTTCTGTGGTCAGTTCAGTAATCCTCTTATACTGGTTTCTCTCCTTCATTACTGCTGAGAAGTATTTGTTGTTTGAGTCTCCAAGTTGGATCCATCTGGCTCTAGATTTTTGTTGCAATGCTGATTCTTCAATCAAAGACCACTTTTCTAATTGCTGCACCAGGTCCCTTTCTCTCATCTGTAAGGCATCTGTATAGGACATAGTCATCTGGTGTTGGACAGCTTCCAGTTCCTTTCTGCTCATCTCAATCTTTTGTGCAATATTCTTAAACTCTCTAGTATTTAGAGACTTTAAGGCTGGTTTGAGGGATTTGAGATTGTTCCACACTCCTTGAAGGGTACACTTAACATTGATTTTCCAGTTAGCTTTGATCAGAGGTTGGAAATCCTTATGTTGAGTCCATGTATTGTAGAACCTGAATGGTGTCTTCCTGCTATTGTTATCTTCTTCCAAGGTTAATAACATGGGATTATGATCAGAGATAAAAGGGACTCCATATACAGTGCGTACATGGCTCCATTTTATCATCCATTCATAGTTGCCAAACACCCTATCCAGTCTACTACACACTCTATCATTGCCACTTTGTTTATTGGTCCAGGTAAAAAAGTCCCCTTTCCATGGTAGTTCAGCCAGACCTGTCTGCTGTATGCAATTGTTAAAATCTACAGTCTCCACTTGCTTAACTTGGTGACAAGATTGTCTATCATTACTAGACAGAATGGCATTGAAATCTCCTGCAATTAGCCAGGGGTCAGTAACAACAGCAGCCAGGTTCTTAATAGTCTTCCACAATGTCCCCCTCTGATCACTGTCATTGAAGCCATATACCACTGTGAGGCAGCAGATAATTCCACCATTAAGGGTCCTAACAATGAAATGGATGAGTTGAGCCTCCTCCTGTAAACCAGTGATCAAAATTTTTGTAGGATCCCATAGGATCCATATTCTACCATTCACTGCTCCCCTGTAGTTAGTTAGTATACTCCAGTTAGGTAACAAAAAACTAGATATTCTTTCTGCATTCTTCTGTTTAACCTTTGTCTCCACCAGACCAACAAGGTCAAACTTATTGGTTCTAAAGTATTCTTTGGCCTCCTTCTGTTTGTACCTTTTATTTACACCCCTTATATTCCAAAATAACCACTTTATTGATTATAGCTGGTTCCCTCTTCATCTGGGGGTGATCTGTCCAACTCACTAACCCAACTTCAAATCTGTTAGACATCACAATAGGAGATAGTGGTGGAAAATTTGTGATGTTAAAAACTGGAGACACCTGTGTATCAACACCTTTCTGTTTGTTCAAAGCTTTACCTATAGCAGCATGGGGACTTGGTTCCTTTGCAAGGTTTGGTTGTTGAATTTGAGCTTCCTGGTTAGTCTGGGCCACAGGGGCTGGAGCCTTAACTCTCCATTCCTGTGTCACCTTGCTCTTCTGTATGGGTTGAGCAGTTTTGGCCAAACAATTGTGCTCCACCATAAGGCATTTCTCACAATATAATGGTTTCCAATCATAGGTCACATCTTGTATAAAACTCTTCCCATTTGGATCCAGTAGTTCAATCTCACTAGGCAATTCCTTTGATACATTCACCTCAATGAGCATACGAGCATATGAGATTCTACTTTGCTTAGTCGTACATTCATCAGCAAAGATGGGTTTACCCAACACACTTGCAATTCTACTCAAAGACCTACTGCCCCAACAGGACATAGGTAGATTGGGGAATTTGATCCACAGGGGAATTTCTGTCGGGAAAGCAGCTTTAAAATCAAAATCAGCAGACCACTGCTTCAAGATCATAGGTCTGTTAGCAATAGAGTATGGTCCTCCACACAGTACTTCTTTGGCATCATCCAGTGAATGAAATTTGACAATATAATAGCCCTCATCATGGTAAAAGAGATCAGGTTCAGGCACATGAGACCAGTGTATGTTTATAAACCTTTTCATAGCATTGTACCCTGGTCCATTGCCTAGCACAAATACAAGTAGGGCACACTTCCATTTCCCTTCTTCCTCTTCCACTTCATCCTTAACCAGCTGACCAACTGGTTTACCATTAATGAGTATTGGGGAATATACTCCAGAGACATACCATTAGCAGCAAGGCGATTCCTCTGAAATAAGCTAGCCCACCCTTTGGATGCTTCAATTTTCTTCCCATCCTCTGCAATAGGCTTTGGCACATCTGGTTGTGGAGGTTGTCGCATGTGGTCACTACCCTTATTTCCTTGTACCATCGGAGCTATCGCCGGTACACTTTTAGGATCTGGACTGTTATCAGTATTATCAGCAAGTGTTACAAGCTCAGAAACTTCAGTTGACTCTGAATCTGCAGTTGCATGGGGCAATGGAACAGTGTCAACACAGTGTTGCAATGGAACAGTGTTAACTTAGTAACTTAATTATACAAGTTACTTACCCATGGGTTTCGTGCTCGATATTTTTGAGGATCGAAATACCAGAATAACATACTTAAACAAAAGGAATTCTAACCTAAAAAAATATTACACATTACTACGCTACAAGGCTCTATATTTTACTATGCTAAAAGGGTCTATGTTTTACTACGCTAAAAAGGTTTACATTTTACTACGCTAAAAAATAATCTAAACTAAACATAAATAACAAATAAATTTAATTACAAATAAAACACAACGGTATGAAAACACACACACACACACACACACACACACACACACATATATATATATATATATATATATATATAAACAAATTTATTTTGCAGATTTATATTTTTATATACAACACTGAAATTAAATCCGGATAAATTTAACATGCTAGTTTCGAGAAAAAAATACAAACTGAAATATACCACGTACAAATCAAGTAATATGCATTATTATAAAAGTTTCAACTTAAAATAAAGCGAAATACCTCGATTTAGAATTTTCGAAGAGTAAGTAGATCGAAATTTTGACTTCGGAAACGTGAATCAACAATCACACGAAGCTCTACTCGAATGTAGGACCTATGTTCTTCAACTTTTATGTGTCGGGGGGACCCAATTTTTTTTGAATTCGTGGGCATATTTCTTACAGTTTTGCGGGATCAAAAATGAGGGGACCAACGTATAAAATAATGGTGGAGAAGAAGACATTTTTTTTAATTGGAGGTATAGCGCCAATAAAAGTGGCGCTATACACTGCGTCAGAAAAGTGTGTATATAATGCCACTTTTTGTGGCGCTATACCCAGGTTTTTTTAAAAAAGTAATGTATAATGCCACAAAAAGTGGCGCTATACAGTAACCGCGCAGTTACCGTTACTGTATATCGCCACTTTTTGTGCGTTATATATACTTTGGTAAATTTCTTTACACCTATTTATGTAATTTTAGTCCAAAAATATCACATTTTGGTTCCGGATTCAACTTTTTACCCTTTTATTTAACTCACTTCTGCTCTTTTTTGGGTTGGGTGTAGTAATAATCATCGACATCTTGATAAACATTTGTTGTGAACTTAATAGTAAAAGTTTAATGCAATAAATTGTGTTTTTCTTTTGACCTAGTGGGTGGGAGTGGAGTAGCTGGGATTGTGCTTAATATCGAATGTAAAATACATAGCTACAAATAAAGAGTCACAACTTTGTTAAGCAATTTAGTTGAGATGGCCCTGTAAAAAATATAATAAAGTGCTAAAAATGTAAAATTTCACTTTGAACAAATGGTTTGAGTGCAATAGTCTCGTATGATTAGATAGCCATGCTCGAAAGTCGAAAATAAAGTGCTAGTATTATATTGTTGCATACACACCATCTCATAGAAGATCAAGTATCACTACAGATTTCCTCTAGTTAATGCACTAAGGCGCTGTTCAATCCCAAATGCAAATCCTAATTTGGATGTTTTCTCGAACGTGACCCCGGCAGCAGCCGTAAAGCAATAAACATGCTGACAAATCCAGGCGCCTGAATACTGTGCTTTAAATGAAATCCACCTTCCCAAGGAAATGCGAAAAAAAAAGTTCATAGCAACAGAATGAACTAATAACTACCCTCAACAACACTTCGATCCAGAATTTTGAACTACCAGATCAATGGCTTCATCAGAAATTGAAATCGTATCCGACTCTAACGATCGACTGAACTCGGGTTTTCAAAACCCTAACGAACCAGCCATAATCGATGTTTACTCTGCTGCCGCTTACGGAGATTTTGACAAACTTCGGAAATTCGTTGAAATTGACGGCGTTTCTGTTTACCAGCCAGACGGCAACGGCTATTACGCGCTTCAGTGGGCTGCTCTCAACAATTTCGGTGATATTGTCCAATATATCATCGAGGTACCGTACTATCCTTTATTTTCTTTTTTTATATTGAGAATATCTGGTTTTTAATTGTTCATTTGGAGGTAAATTTTGGTGCTTTTTTATTTGGTGGTGTGTGTAGCACGGAGGCAATGCCCATGCGACCGACAACGCGGGGCAGACTGCATTGCATTGGGCAGCAGTGAGGGGCTCAATTGCTGCTGCTGATGTGTTGTTGCAGAATTGTGCGCGGGTTGAGGCTGCTGATGTTAATGGCTATCGGGTAATGTAGAGTACATGCTGTTCCTTCGCAATCTCCAACTAGTCATAATTCCAGTATTGTTGTAGATACTTCCAAATTTATCTCTATAAGTTGGTAATTTACCTATAACTCATTTTATTGTCATCTTTGGTTTGAATCCCCCTCAGTTAAGCTCCTTTAGATTTTTCTCTCTTCCATCTTGGATGATAGATTTTTCTCTCTTGCATCTAGGATCAGCATCCGGAGTCAATATCATTAACAAGTATGAAAGAGTTAGAGATTCTAATCTTGCCAACTGAACAAGCTTTATCTGTGTATGTTATGTCTTTTGATCATGAATTTACAGCTGCCATGCAACAGAATTAACAAGGTTCCTAACTGAAATTTTTCTTTATGAATGGAGGAGTCCGGTAGCTGGGAACACATAGCGGAAAGGCTAAAAGACAATTTGGTTCAGACTTTTTGAATTAAAAGGACTATGTTTTTATTGTTTAATTAGTCTCCAAGGATCCATAACCTAGACTTGTATCAGCTGGGACAACTGGGGCAGATGGAGCATATAGAACTTTTTGCCTTACAACATCAACATCTACCCACTGAAATCCCACTAGTGGTGTCTGGGGAGGGTAGTGTGTACGCACACCTTATCCCTAGTCCGAAGGAGTAGAGGGACTGTTTCTGAAAGACCCTCGGCTTAAGAAGACACCAGAAAAAAGGGGACAATATCAGTACTAGCACAGAAATAATATGAAAAATAGGAACAACATGCAATCAAGAAGAACGATACACAGCAAAAGCGAAATAGTATACCTACCAGACTAGACACACAAACTCATGACATAAGCCAAGACTCAACTACCTCCTACCCTAAAACCCTAATACTCGACCTCCACGTGTTCCTATCAAGTGCCATGCTTCCTTATCTTAGTTATCTTAGTTTCTTCCTCCTTAGTCACGGGCTTCTCGTTGCCCTGCTTCCTATTCACCATTACTCATCTTCTTCTATTTTCTTAAACCAAGAGCGCGTGCTGGATGTAGTACATAAATCAAATATTTGACAGGGTGAAACTCTGATTTTAGAGCCTTCTAGAAACTAATTTTCTTGGATAAGGCGTTTTTTAAAGGTGATTTTATTCATTTATATTAACTGTTGAAGTATGCACACTTCATTTACAGGCAGTTCATGTTGCAGCTCAGTAAGGTCAAACAGCTTTTCTAAATCACATTGTTGCAAAGTATCATGCTGACCTTAATGTACCGGATAATGATGGGAGGAGCCCTCTTCACTGGTACGATTAGCAATCCCAGCATTTATAGTATGGTTTTTTGGTTTTGAGATGAAGATCCATCATCTTCTTGATTTTCAAATGGCAATTTTTCTGATGACTCCTTGCTATATTTTCATACTGATCTATGGATGACTCTGTTAGTTTTATGGCAAGTTCACTTGTAGTTTTGATGGGATTGAAATTATACTCCTATGTACTAATATTTCTTCTTGCGTTGCCCGAAATCTGGCTTACGTTCCTAATCATGAATTACTGAATAAACATATCAATTCCAAGATATCATCTTTATTCGCAATTATTTATTTTAGTTTTATGTATCTCACTGCACAATGATCAAAACCTAATTATATTGGAACCCGTTTCAGCTGGCTTTGGGCAGTCTAGGTGTTAATTAAGCATGATCATGATCATGAGAAGTTTAAGCTGTCAAATACTTTGATTATGTTAAACCAAAAATCTTAGGAGAAGAGCCTTTACCACTCCTAGCAGATATACAGTCAGGGATGCAAAAACATGGAAGTTTTACATGTCAGTGGGAGTTGCTCTAGTTTGGTTACAAGAAGAAACATTAGAATGGTCAGATTATAACACAAAACAAACTCCATCCATTTCATAGATTCCACTATCACATATAGGGTTCAAGTCATTCAGCAGACAATAGAAAGTACAAAAATAATTCCTATGAATAAAAGGTCGTAAACACTATACTGTGCCTAAATCTAATAAGGATGTCTCTTCCTCTTCCTTTCTGGTTTCGAGATTGCTCGAATAAAAGAGTTGACAGGTTATTTGGTCAGAAGCTTTATGTCATACAAAGTAACTCCTAAACTTCTGAAATAGAGTCTTGTTAGTAAACTAAAGACAGAAAACTGGGGAAGAGGTGTTGTCTTTCAGTTGTAGAATGGAGAGTAAGGTGATGAAGGTCTCAACTTGGTGGATTGGTGTTGCACACATGTCTTAGTGGTGTGTAACATTAGGACTAAAGTATGGCTGGATATGTAAAGTTTGGCGCCCATGTTTTCTAGCTTTGGTTATAGTTTGATTGGTGCTTTTCCCTCTTTCTTTATGCTTGTTCCCAACTTCCTATTAGTAGTTTCATCTCATCAAATCTAAACTGCAAGATTTAATCATTGGTTTAGATCCTTCTCAAAAAAATCATTGATTGACATTGTATAACACTCTTGATTTTGGCGTAGTTTTCATTTTTCAAGCTTTGGTGTGCCTTTCTACTCCAAGTATCTTAAATCTTTTGTTCCTGGTATTGCATGCAATTTGGGGTATTCCACATTCCCTATTGAACAGTGAAAATTTTGTTTTATCAAGCACCAACGTGCACAGTTCTTGCCCTCTAGTGTTGGTTTGTGGAATTTAAAAATTAGTGTTCACTGAGTTGATCTTTGTATTAGTTATTTATATTGTTTTCTAGCGGCAGTTATCCACCGTGTTGCTCGGACTCTCAGAAAATTTCGCTCGGTGCATGTCGGATTCTCCAAAACCAGTGTATTTTTGGAAAATCTGACACGAATGCGGCAGTATTTTGAAGAGTCCGCAACATAGGTTATCCGTTATGTTATGATTTTTTCCATAAAGCATTTCTCTGGTATTTGCAACTAGGGCTGCATACAAGGGATTTGGTGATACCATTAGGTTACTTCTATTCAGAGATGCTTTTCAAGGGAGACAAGATAAAGATGGTATGTTTATATTGAATGTACCATTTTCTTGAATTCTTTTGGTCTATGTGTAGTGCTTTTGCAAGTTAAGGAGATGTTTTTAGTGCACGTGGCCTGAACCAATCATAGTTTCAATTATAACAATTTGATGGATATGGAAATAATAGATGCAGCACTCTGAAGTTGATGTGTTCTATGATGTTGCTTCAGAGTCGATGTTATGCAACAATTATGGTTGTGTAAATATGTCTTATAAAAATACTTGTGTTAGTATGAAATGGATGTCTAGTAATTTCTTCTCTTGTCAATGTTTGGGTTCTAGATGGAGATTTGAAGCAATTTATTATTTTGTTTGTGGTGCTTCTTTTAATAAAATAATGGCTTCTACATAAATTTTATGTTTAGTTGAAGGAATGAGTTTGTGTTTTGTTAGCTTTGGGAAACTACCGTTTAGTAGTTTAAACAAGGTTTGAATTTTGGAGCTGAATGCCCCTCCTTTTGCTTGAAGAAAACAAGGGTTTGATTTTCACTTGATCAGGGTCAAAACCGTAAACTTTAGCATCTTGTGATTGTTTTGTCCTTGTTGCTAGGACAATCCTCTTACGTGGATTATCAGATTCTGGCTCCTTCTTTAGTGATCATTAATAAGAAGGGAATCATGATATCATTTTGGAACATTTAATGCATCTTACTTATCCAGAAGAAATTCTTTTTAATGAATATCAATGCTCAAAACCGTGTAAATATCATAGACATGTTACATGATTGGACTCTGTAAGGAAGGGTTACCTTTTTGTAATACATGCATTAACTTAGCCCTAGACTTTTGATGCATTAATGAATCTTTTACATACTGATAAGAAAGTACGCATATATGTTGCTCATTGAAGTCTTTCAAATTCAACTGAAAGTGCGCATATATGTTGCCCATTGAAGTCTTTCAAATTCAACTGACATCTAAATAGGAAGATGTGTGAGGAAAGACACTACAGGACTTTTGTGTGAGGAATTGGATATTGGGTTGGTGGTTCGGAGCAAGCTGTCAAGGGTATATACTAAGCGGAGAATGAAATCCAGAACTTCTTTGAGCAAGTCTCTTCTTGTTGATTTGAAGAAAATAATTGGATTTTATGTGTTTTTTTGTGATGGACCTTTTGATGGCCTGTATGGGTCCGCCAATCTATAAGGTACCTGGTTCTCTATCAGGACTGATACGTTCAAAGCAGCAAAGACTGAATTTAAAGGAGGCCAGAGGTTTTTCTACGTGGAAAAATCCCACACAACGGATCAAAAAACTACGACCTACACCAGTAGGCTTTAAACTCAACTAACTTGTAATTACCTATTACAGGCCACTTTGCAAACTCCCTTTTACAAAGACTTCAAACTAACTTGTGATGCACCACCACAAGCCACTCTTTATCTCTCCTAGTTACAGAGGATTCAACTTATGACTATTTCTAGTCACAACGTAAACTCCAAAGTTTACGGATTTGGTTTGTTCCTAAAACAATGCTTCTAAGAAAGCAAAAATAGGAATTACAATGTAAAGCAATTAACAAGATTACAACTCAACTATGAACATACAAAAAACTAGATGAGCAGCTGATTCTTAGTGGAGTTGTCTTCTTGTTTTTGACACACGCAGTGACTTAAATGCTAGATGAACTTTGTTTAGGTTGAGAGAATATTACTGAAGTGCACCCTTTGGTATGTCATGCACCAGGTTGTTTTATCACAAAGGATATCACAATAGATAGTGATGTCAACTCTTGGTATACTTGTCAGTGAGAAGTGATTGTTGCACTGTCTGCATAGCCACTTCTGGGCAGGTGCGTTACAGCTGGACTTTGTGCTTCTATCAGGACATATCAGCGAACCAGGTTTAGGACATGTCAATGGACCAGAGCAGTTGCTTGATGGACTTTCTTCTGCTACACTCCAGCCGTGCACTTTGACCTGTACGTTTGTCAGAGAACTCCAATGGAGCATGTCCCTGTTGTGTTTTTCTTTATCTTGAATGTGTACAGTCACTGACTTGTGCTTTTGTCGGAGAACCTTAAGGGACCAGGTCATCGGGTCCCTGTTGTGTTCCTCCATGTGGTCGTTCATTCATTTGCTGATGTTCAAGCTTCGACCAGTTATACACATCCGGCAGAGCAGGTTCTCTATCTGGTTCTTTACAGCAAGTTTGTTTAATCATCAAAATATAAGAAACATAAGATTAAGTAGGACCCATCAATTTCCCCCTTTTTGATGCTGACAGACTTAAGTATAGGCAACATTGGTTTAGAGCAGAAATAACCAGATAAGATGCCAGAAATACATGAAGTTCCCCCTGAATCTCAGTTCTCCCTGAAAATCTCAGAAGTTCCCCCTTGAACTAAATTCCCCCCCCCCCCCCCCCCCAGAAGTTCCCTTTTAACCCTTTTACCAATATACAATCAAGCCAATATGCAATCAATACTTTTCTCCCTTTTGGCATCATTAAAAAGAACAAAAAAAGAGCACAAGTAGGTAAAGAAGCATAAAGAAGTTTGACGCTGCAAGCTCATGCCACATATGTGCACACAATATGACAGAAAAAAGAAGCCAAAGGAACATAGTATTGTACAAGCAACGAAAGGGAAGTTGTTTCATTTATGTTTACATTGGACTGAGTAGATCAGGAGCAGTACTGGTTAAGATAAACATGCCACCATACCAAACAAAAAACAAAAGTAAAACAGCCACCATAGATCATTGGACAAAAAGCAACTTGACACTAAGAAGATCCTAGGAAATACTGGAGGAATGAGGCTTCAAGGAAGAGGCAGTAATGTTTTTGAGAACCAGGTTTAGTCTAGCATTTACAGTCAATTGTTCTTCGAGCAATTGAGCTCGTAGGTTCTCATTTTCCTTTCTTAGTTTGGTGACTTCTCATGTACAGAACCAGGTCCCTTAGCTGCTTGGTTGAGCTGGTTTCCAATATGGCATTTCGAGCTCTCAACTTTCTCAGTTCCTCAGAAGCTATATTTTGAGCGTTTATCAGCTGAGATATGGTCGAGAGGCTCCTACCTACTCTTTCTATACATTCACATTCCTCTAGAGTGGTATTTGAGAATGGCTGTTTGAGCATGCCCACTCTGGGATTTCCTAAAGGAACCTTGTAGAATTTGAACACTTGAGTCAGACGAAAGCCATAGGGTAACCCGTGATTTCCTCCTTTGAAATTTGCTACTTTCTGCATGTGAAATCATAATGGCTGGCAAATTTATTGGTACATACTCATCAAGTGCTTCCATTAGGACCATGTCCAATCTTGTGGCAATGGAGCGTCTCTCAGAGCGAGGTAAAAATACTTTATTGACCAACTCGAAGAGAAGCTGGTACTCAGGAAGCAACACTTTCTTATGCACCTGTTCCCACTGTTGAATAGCTTGTTCTTTCATAATGGCTCTCCTAAAGTTTACTCCACAGACACCCTTAACTGAGTTCATACCTTCACATGGGATTTTGAGAACCTTGCCCAATGTTGAAGCATCTACCACAATGTCAATTCCATTTACGAGAGCATAGATATGTCCCCCTCAATATTGAAAAGAGGCGCATAGAAGGCTTGTACTGCGTCTTCGTACACTAGAGGCATTCTTTCTTCAAACAAGTGTTTCCATTGTTGAAACTCCACAATCTCCAGAATCTGATGCATCCTTATCATTTCTGAAATAGCTGGATTAAAAGTTCGTCCCGCCAACACTTTTTGAGTTCTTAGTCTCAGTTTCCAGAGACCACCATCATTGGCCATGGACCTTAATGCATCAGGTTCCTTCATTGTTCTCCTTTCTTTTGCTACAACCTTCATCAATCTTTCTTTTACAACTAGCTACCCGCACAGTTTTGTTTTCAGACACAGCTGGCTCAGTCTTACTTCGTTTCGATCTGCTCCTATACTTCACAGATGACCTTTTTTGTTTCTCAACAGTTTCAGCGACTCCCTTTTCCATGGGTTGTTGAGTTGTCATAGGTTGTTGTACTGAAAATGGGGTTCTTTGGAAGCATCTTTACCTGCTTGGTTTACTGTCCCACTTTTGATGAAATTCTTCTCCTTTTTCTTGGCTTGACACTCCTTTTCTGAAATGAAGATTCAGAGCTATCTTGCTGTAGTGACCTGATAGTGATGGATTTTGTGGAAGACCCTAAGATTTTAGAGGGAATGGTAGGTACAGAAGTTGGTTTGCATGGATGGGGAACAGGTTCACCAGAAGGCTTTTCTGGGAACCTCTCACGAGTCAGAGGCTCTTGGAGTTCTGCAGTTTTTGCATTTTCTAGACGAGAGATCTCTTCCCACTTGTCTAAAATTCCTGAAAAATTAGCTTTTTATGATTACATCGGCAATAATCCGGCAAAAGGGGATTATTCAGAGCAGGATCAATGGATAAGAGGGATGGAATAACGGTTGGATGGTTAGGACACCCTATCTTTAGAGATAAAGAAGGGCGTGAACTTTTTGTACGTCGTATGCCTACTTTTTTTGAAACATTTCCGATCGTTTTGGTAGATGGCAATGGAATTGTTAAAGCCAATGTTTCTTTTAGAAGGGCAAAATCGGAGTGAAGTGTTGAACAAGTAGGTGTAACTGTTGAGTTCTATGGCGGTGAAATCAACGACGTCAGTTATAGTGATCCTGCTACTGTGAAAAAATATGCTAGACGTGCTCAATTGGGTAAAAATTTTGAATTAGATCGTGCTACTTTGAAATCCGATGGCGTTTTTCATAGCAGTTCAAGTTCTCTAATACTCAGAGGGGAGATAAACTTCTTCATTCGTCAGACTTTCATCAGCTATGGCCATGATGTTGTGAGGTGTTTCTTTTTCAGGTGACTCCTCGAGAGTCACTGCTTCCAACATGGAAGAGTTTATGTACTGGTCAAGATCATCCTCATAAGCTTCTGAAACCAGAGAAGTGAAACCTTCTGTATGTTCTTTGGAGAAGTCGTAGGATTGACTGGATACGGGGTTCTCAAAATAGTGGTAAGCAGGATTTAGCAGAAATGGAAAAATAGTAGGAGAGGAGAAGAGACTAGAAGTTTATAGAGTGGTAGAGTGCATGAGACAGTGATGACCTGAACTTGATTTTGAGGAAGGCGATGAAATAGGGACAGTGTTAGAAGTGGTAGATTGAGATGATTGTTCGATCGCCATTAGATGAATACTTTCCGGACAGGTAGATCAAAAAGAGTGAAAGATGAAGAGTGAGTCCTGGCTGAACAATGAAAGAGAAGGTTCATGACTTGTCGTTGGAGGGAAGAAAAGATTTATTGGAAGAGAGGCTAATGACGAGTGAAGAAACAAACAGGTTCTGAATAATCCTAGAGACGACGGTAGGTTTGTGAGAAAGTGCTGCCGTACAGAGAAGGTGAAAGGATTTGACGGACAAGACATGACACACAGACCTTGAAAAGTTTGCTGATGTGGTAGCTGAATTACAGGATAATTATTACACACTTTTTGTTTAGAGAGGGCATACAAAACTTAACCTTGTTACTACTGACCTAAGATACAAGAACTTGATGCCGGAGCAATTTTTGAACATATTTTCAACAACTCCCTCTTTTCGCAGCTAATAACATACTTTTAGCTTTAGCTTCTATGATCGTCATGCGTGTTTACCTATAACGATATTGATGTGAGTCAAGCTTCGTTAGAAATTTTTTAGCTATCTTTACCTGAAGATGTTCTTACGGAGCTGCCAGAAGGGGAATCGGATTCTTCATTTGTGCACTTTGTTTTCGTCTTGATTTATCAGAGATATTCTCAACTTTGAGATATTGATGTAGATATCTGGAGTTTTGAGGTCTTGTTTTGCAAGGCTTTCCCAAAGGTAATCCCTTTTTCATGTTTATCCTCAGAAGAGAATTTCACCCTCAGTGTGTTAGCCATTTCTCTCCAGTTGTTGATGAGTCCATGAAGCTTCCCAGGTGCGTTTTGGTTTATCGATTTGAGACGGAAGTTCGTTGAACAGGGAATCATGAGGGTTAATTTGATTTCCCAAGCCTTTGTGTTCTGTTCCTTAAGTAGCACCATGAGCTGCATTTCTTCTTCTTTTAGCTTCAACGGTAACCGGTAATGTACCCGGTCCTTTATAATGGTGCGTTGTCTCTCGCCAGTCTTTTACACCTTGATCACTTTGTCATTTTCCTGATTTTGAAACCTCAGACATTTCCTAGAGATGAGATTGGTTCATCACATTAATCCTCACGATTTCTTTCTTGACAGAAGGAGAGTGCATTGTGAAAAATTGATTGAGCATCTCCTGCCATTTAGAGCTTCCTTAGTTGGAGACCTTTTTGACCTTGTTTTGTGGGTTGTTTGTCAAAAGCATTCCTTCTCTTATTTGTTAGCATTATGCTTCCCAAGCTAATCCTTCCTGTTTTTCTGGAGCAAGGCAGTTTCCTCCGATTGGTGATTTCGGCCTAGTTTTGCTTTGAGGAAGGACCTGGTTCGGCACATGTTCTTCAGTAGAAAGCAGTGTTCATTTCTTTCAACACTTGATGACGAGCACTGAACTCCACAGTCTCTAATTTTCTATTCAAGTTCCAAGAGAAACCCCCCCCCCCCACCACACACCACACACCTTTTTTTTTAAATTTATTTACTGAGAATGTACCCTTTACTTTCTTCTCAAGGATACATTCCTTTCCTGCAGGGCTTTCAGTGAGAAGCATTTACTGTCCATAATCCATCACATTCTGCTTCGTCTCACTGCTCCCTGCACATACACATCAAGGGTTAGATTTAGGAACCTAAACTAGTTTGAGTCCCTTGTTACTGTATAAAGGGTGAATGAGGGGTTTTTTGGTCCATGCAGGCAGCATCCACTTTTTGCGAGTGGTACCTGGATTTGTGCTAGTAGTCACTTTATTCGTGAACGCCTTGTTCTTCTGGGCAGACTGAACCCTGGCCTGACAATTTTCTTGAAAATGCCCATTGTTCCCACAGTGGGTACATTGCCAGTTATCAGGTACAATGACGTACTTGATATGTGGGTTGTAGGGAGTTTTCTCCCTTTGGAACCCGATGCCCTGCCTGTTCCCACCATTGTTGAGATACATGGCAGTGGCAGTAACAACATCTGAGGACCAGGTCCACTTTAAGCATTTCTCAAGATCCGTTCTTACTTTGTCCAACTCAATTTGGAGTTGCGGAATCCTCTCGAGTTCTTCGCAAAGACTAGTTTTTGCGACATTTAACTCCTTTTCCAGCAAGATGTGCCACTCACTGGCCACTCCCTCCCCTTTCTCAAGATTTACACTCATATGTTCTCTATTAGGTCCCTCACTGGTTTCCTCTAGATCAGCACATATCACGAGTAGGTCATCCTTTTCCTCTTCAATAGAAGCGATCTTTTCTTCTAAAGTGTGTTTCTTACTGCTAAGATCTTCTATTGTTTCTTTCGGATCGAACACTACTACCATCAGATTTTCTCTCTCATTCTCCACTCTGGTTATTTTTTCATTCAGGGCTTCCTTCTCTAGTTCAAGATTGGCAATGGTCTCATTTAAGTTCACTACACACACCACTAGATCATCTCTAGATTGCTCGGCCTCTCCAAGCTTTATGGTCAGGATCTCCTTGTCATTTACAAGACTGGAGTAAGCATCGATCAAAACATTTGATAAAGACCTTAGCTTCTTGGAAAAATAGTATTTCAGATTTCTCTGAACATCCCGGAAACTTACCTCATCTCTTCATCTTCTTCTTCATCATCATCTGACTGAGCAATCAGTGCGAATAGTGAGTCATACTTTGTTGCTTTGGTTTTCACTGCGAACAGGGAACTATTTTTCTGCATCTGATTCCCTTTCGGATTCACTTGAGGAGTCCCCCCAAGCAGCAAGGGCTGCTTAATGATATTATCTGTAGCAATTTTTCGATTGAATCTTTTCTCTGGAACCAGGTTCCTTTTTCCTTGGAACTATTTTCTGCATCTGATTCCCTTTCGGATTCACTTGAGGAGTCTTCCTAAGCAGCAAGGGCCTGCTTAATGATATTGTCTGTAGCAATTTTACGATTGAACTCTTTTCTCTGGAACTAGGTTCCTTTTTCCTACTTTGTCAGGATTGTGCTTGTATTGCTCCTCTTTCGCGAGTGGAGAGTCTTTGACGAAATTCCCCGGCTTTCCACATCCATGACAGAGATCGTTGTTCTTTGTTTTGCTTGAACTGCCCCACTTTGGTATACCACCGTTTCTTCGAACCATTTTTTAGAATCTCTTAATGAGATATGTCATGTCACTATCTTCATCACTTGAGTCACTCCTTTCAGCATTAAGAACCAGAATCTTTTCCTTCTTAGGCTCTCTTCTTTCATTGTCTTTTTTACTTTTCATCTCGTATGTTTTCAGATTTCCAATCAACTCATCCATGTTCAGAGTTTGTAGATCTTTAGCTTCCGTGATTGCATTTACCATACTTTCCCAAGACCCAGGTAAAATACTGAGAATTTTTCTTACAAGCTTGTTTCTGGGAATGACATCTCCAAGTGAGTGAAGCTCATTTATGATGGAGGTGAATCTGGTGTGTATATCTTGTATGGACACATCATCCTTCATTCTGAAGAGCTCGTATGCAGTTGTAAGCATGTCGATCTTTGATTATTTGACTTGAGTGGTTCCTTCATATGCAGTTTGAAAGGCTTCCCATATATTTTTAGCAGTATCACAAGCTGATACTCTATTCTACTCATCAGGTCCTATGCCACACATCAAGATTTTCTTGGCACGATAGTTCTTTTCTACAGCTTTTCTGTGATGTCGTTGTACTCTCTTCTTCCTTTGGGCACCAGTTGCTCTATTTCTTCAATCTTTTTCATTGGAACATGTGGACCGTCACATATGATGTCCCATAGTTCTGAATCTTCGGCCATTATAAAATTATGCATCCGAGTCTTCCACCATCCATAGTATTGACCATTGAATCTGGGAGGTCTATAAGTTGATTGTCCTTCTTCAAAGCTTGGTGGGGTGGCCATTGAGGATTTTTCCTAGGTGTTAGCCTGATAGGAGAAACAGCTCTCATTCCAATTTATGACCTATATAGGTCCGCCAACCTATAGAGTACCTGGTTCTCTATCAAACTGCTACGTTGAAAGCAGTAAAGTCTAAATGTAAAGGATGCCAAAGGTTTTCTACGTGGAAAAATCCCACACAAGGGGATAAAAAAATCGCGACCTATACTAGTAGGTTTTAAACTCAACTAACTTGTAATCCACCTATTACAAGCCACTTTGCAAACTCCCTTTTGCAAAGACTTTTGTGATGCACCACCACAAGCCACTCTCTAACTTTCCTAGTTACAGAAGATTCAACTTATGACTATTTCTAGTCACGATGTAAACTCCAAAGTTTACGGATTTGGTTTGTTCCTAAAACAGTTCTTCTAAGAAAGCAAAAATAGGAATTACAATGTAAAGCAATTAACAAGATTACAACTCAACTATGGACATACAAAAAACTCGATTAGAAGCTGATCCTCAGTGGAGTTGTCTTCTTGTTCTTGATACACACAGTGACTTCAAATGCTAGATGAACTTTGTTTAGCTTGAGAGAATATCACTGAAGTGCACCCTT
This sequence comes from Nicotiana benthamiana, assembly GCA_034376525.1. Classification (NCBI taxonomy): domain Eukaryota; kingdom Viridiplantae; phylum Streptophyta; class Magnoliopsida; order Solanales; family Solanaceae; genus Nicotiana; species Nicotiana benthamiana. Next base: position 155,646,209 of record CM067339.1, read on the forward strand.
TGGTATATCATGCACCGGGTTGTGTTATCACAAAGGATATCATAATAGATAGTGATGTCAACTCTTGGTGTACTTCTTGTCAGTGAGAAGTGACTGCCGCACTGTCTGCACATCCACTTCTGGGAAGGTGCGCTCCAGCTGGACTTTGTGCTTCTATCAGGACACACCAACAAACCAAGTTTAGGACATGTCAATGGACCAGGTCTTAGTTGTGTTCCTCTTTTGAACAGTTGCTTGATGGACTTTCTTCTGTTACATTCCAACCGTGCACTTTGACCTGTACGTTTGAATGCGTACGATCACTGACTTGTGCTTTTGTCGGAGAACCCTAAGGGACCAGGTCATCGGTTCCTGTTGTGTTCCTCCATGTGGTCGTTTATTCATTTGCTGATGTTCAAGCTTCGATCAGTTCATATGGGATGTGTATCCGGCAGAGCAAGTCCTCTATCTGGTTCTTTACAATAAGTTTGTTAAATCATCAAAACACAAGAAGCATAAGATTAAGTACGACCCATCACCTTTCGAAGACTTAGAATGTGATTTGTCATTTGAGGTTCTTTTTTTTGGGTGGGGGTGGAGGTGGTGGGGGTTTGCTTATCATTCCTCCATTAATGCATGGGTCCTATCATTCCATTTGCAGCATTCTAAGATTTTGGCATGACCGCATGGGCATATTTGAAACTTTGGGACTGGCATCCCTTAGCTTTAGCCCCCAGGGCTTTGTTCTAGTGGCAAAGGTTGTTGTCACTTAGGTCGTAGGTTTGACCCCCGAGCTTTGTGAACTAACTCTGATATTTAAATGGAGAAGGGTAGAGGGACGGGTCCATTATTTCCGAGCTTCGAAAGCTGCGATTGGCGCCAAGGGTTGGCTCCAGATGAATTTCTCTGTCATCCAAAGACAAAAGTATCCGACTGGCTTCAGGGGTGGGTTTTCCTCGAGGGTTGTGACCATGATGTAAAAAACGTTTTATCTGGAAGAGGTTTTGGTTGATCTTATATTTTAATTAAGTTTTTACTGATTGACTATGATAACTGCTATGTATATACATCCGGACATCAAATTTGTTTTGGAGCAACAAACACATTTGTATAATGCTGATACTTCAAACATTTGCAGGTTGCACTCCTTTGCATTGGGCAACATTAAGAGGAAACGCAGAGGCTTGCACTTTACTTGTACATACAGGCACAAAGGCAGACTTAACAGTCAAAGATAAGGCCGGATTTACTCCTTCGGAGCTTGCATATGATAAAGGTCATCGACAAATAGCACATGTACTTGTAGGTAACTCTTTGTATAGAGATTATCTATTGCCGATAACGACAGTTTCTGAACAATTTGAAGGATTCACCTGGAAGTTCTATGTGGGTTCCTTGTATCCAAGTGCTATTATGATTGAGATTATATATAATATATGGTGCTATCCTAATCCCCAAAAGGAAAGAGTACTATCGTTAAGATCTTGTCATCTAAGTCTCAAATAAATACCTTAGAGATGATGGTCTTTTTGATCGACTTCTAAGCCGTCCTGCTATTTAATTGAATGTTTCTGGGTTAATCTTTCTTGAACTAAATACTTTGTACAAGTGGTTTTAATTCATCTCATTATGAGAAGAATGGATGTCTAACGACTCTAGACTAATGTGTCATTCAATTTATGATTCCAAAAGGTAAAAGCTTTTTCAAACGTTAAATTCTCAACTCATGGCGAACCTTATAGTTCATGGTGAGGTAATGCTTGCGAGCGCGTTGCAGGATATGTTAAAGCTTTGGCCTTTCCTAATTTTTGTGCTTCACCTCTTACTCTTTTCGTATGATGCACAATTTGAATCAAAGGTGAATTCTTATTTGAAACACATATATTGCTCTAGTTGTGTGACTCTTATCCCATGAGATTTTATTGTGAAAAAGGAAGCTAGCATGATGAAGCTCACAAAGCTTGCAGAGTAAGTTTCAGTTTCATCATATTCTTTGCACAAAAAAATGATTGCCTTGTGAGGCATTAAAGAAATTGTTGGATTGTATTAGGATAAAATTTTTTACCTTTTTCTGGCTGCCGCAATGAAAGAGGGAATGCCTCCAGTTTTCTGGTAGCACATGCCACTGTATTGGAAAGGCACTCCTGGCTGTTTGCGTTGAAATTTGACATAGTATATGTAGCTGCATCAAAGCTAGAAAGTTTGGCATGGTTGCATTTGACATTATGTAGTTCGGATGTGGAATGCTGGGTCCTCTAAAATGCAATAATGGGTTCTTGTTTTATCAATTGCGGAATTTGAAAAAAAATTAATAGCGAGCACTTAAAGCAGATAAGGTGCTCACTGCTCATCCTTGGTGATCCCTCTGAGATTTTTTTTTTAATGACTGTAGCGTTAGGGCTTAGCTTGCTCAAGCACCTCGACTTTTCACCTGCACTTGCTACCTCCTGCTAGCACATGTACCACGTAACTTTGCCCATCAAGGCTTAGACACATGGGAAGAAATCAGCTAGTGTTTTTTGCCTCCGTTGGGATTTGCACTTGAGATATCATGGTTCTCCTCCCACTTAATTGACCACTAGGCCACACCCTTGGGTGCTCCTTTGAGATTTATGCTTACTAATGCTTTCAGTTTCATCTTTGTTGGTAACATTATATTTTATGAGATTATGCTACCAGACTTCTAATGATTTGCTGATTTTATTACCTTCTGTTGGTTGTGATAATTGAATTGTCAAACTCAAGGGGAAATTCTATAGAGCCGTGGTTAGACCTGTGATGTTGTATGGGGCGGAGTGCTGGCCCGTGAAGAACTCTCATGTCCAGAGGATGAAGGTTGCGGAGATGAGGATGCTTAGGTGGATGTGCGGACACACCAGGCTAGATAAGATTAAGAATGAAGTTATTCAAGAGAAGGTGGGGGTGGCCCCGGTGGATGAGAAGATGCGAGAAGCGAGGCTGAGGTAGTTCGGGCATGTGCGGAGGAGAAGTCCCGATGCCCCGGTAAGGAGCTGCGAGCGGCTGGAGATTGTTGGCGGTCGGCGAGGCAGAGGGAGGCCTAAGAAGTATTGGGGAGAGGTGATTAGGCAGGACATGACTAGAATGCAGGTTTCCGAGGACATGACCCTTGATAGGAAAGTCTGGAGGTCTAGAATCAGGGTTGTAGGATAGGGGCTCCTAGAGTTTTTCGTACGCCTCATCCGGGGTTGGGTGTGGGTCAGCAGGGTTACCCATAGATGATTTGTGTTTTAGCGTATGTCCCCCCTTTGGCTGTTAGTTATGGTAGTTGCTGTATGATAGTATTGCATGCAATTGTATTTATGTTTCGTATGTTTAGATAATTATTTTACGCTATTTCCGCTATTTCTGCTGGAGTTACTAATGCTCTATTGTTTTTGTTTTTGTCTTTGTTTTGTTTTACTGCTGTTTTTCCTTTTATCCTATGAGCCGGGGGTCGATTGGAAACAGCCTCTCTGCCCTTTCGAGTAGGGGTAAGGCTTGTCTACATATTACCCTCCCCAGACCCCACCTGGTGGGAGTATACTGGTAGTTGTTGTTGTTGTTGTTGTTGTTGTAATTCTGAAGTCTCCTAAGTAGTTATTATTTTTCTGAAAACTACTCTCTGGGGTGCTGCTCAATCAGTTTATATTAGAATTTCAACATCCTTCTCCCCCAAACAAACACATAACCATTGTAAAACGAAAGCAGTTAAGAGAAATCAGGTCATCTGTCATCCTACCATTTTCAAGAACCATGCTGACCCTTCTATCTATCGTTAAGCAGTTATTTTTTAGCATCTTTTAAGCTGTGTCTTGAGGTTGGAATTATTTTGTCAGAATGACATTGAAATTCAAATTCTGTGCAGTCTAATGCCCAAAGGTCGCAGAGAAAACAGTGGAAAGACAAGGTTTTTGCTGCTAAAATGGGGGGAAAAGGCTACGCTCCAATTCTATTCTCTTTTGTTGTTGTCAACATCATTCTCTTCATCAGTTCAGTCCTCTTTGGTGGGTGATATTACTCCTTGTGGTATTCTGTTTTTTCTTTTAGTTGGAGGCAGCAATTTACTGATCGTTACTGGATCTTGTTTTTGCTAGCTCCTGGTCTTACAAAAGTTACTGCTGTTGTTGCACTTTGGGGATGGACTGCTGTTTCCCTGGCAGTTGCCGCGCTCCTAATGTTAGTGCGTTGCAGTAGGTAACTTCTCCTTTTTAATTACATGAATGATTGAGGCAGCAAAGCCCACTTAATTTACTATGTAGATTGTATTAAACCCCATAATGTATTAAAGCCAATGGAATTTTTGTGAGCTTTATTCTATTTAAGCAAAAAATTAAGTTAACCAGAGTATGGTAGTGCACAGAGGGTTCCTCAGTTCAGAGTATGAGGCACGGAAAATTCGAGGCAAATGTTGCAATTTGATACGTGTAAAGTGCAAATATTGCTTGTAGTCTGATCTTTTCCTTTTGCCTAATTCTATAAACTCTCTAGTATGATGCACAAATTTTATGTATGTTCTAGAAGAGGAAAATAGCACTGTGAAAAGCCGGCAGCAGTCAGTCATAGAGCTGCAATAAACTAACATGTTTGCTGACACACAAAAGTTAATCTGTGTGATTCTGTGATCCATAAAACCATAACTTTGTGAAAGGAGAAAAAATTAAATCTTTCCTAACTGGACTTCGATAAAGCAAAAGATATACTGATCCTTTTTTTTTAATCTAAAATAAGGAGAAGGCTTATTTGTTCTTAAAGAAGCTTCATACTCCATTCCCTTGTTTCTTTCCTTTTCGCCATTATCATTGATGAATGATGAACCATCTAATCAATCAATCCGCTCTTTCTTGTCCTTTATATCACTATGATCCCTAGACTTTGCTTATAGAATTTTTTGGAGTTTGTCCTGTACAATATGGGATTTAAATGAATGGGCTTGTTTATGTGGCAGTATTTTGGCTGTTAAAGTTATACTTAAATGTGTTGTCGTATGTATTTCTTTTTGGTAAATGTATGCCTGCACTTGTCTTCTCATGCCTCATTATGGAGCTAAAAATGATTGTTTCATTCTCATTTGCAGTAAAGATCCAGGTTACATCAAGACGGGGGTCGCTGGTCAACCTGATGCTCAGGTATTCACTCTCATTTTTGATTATTCAACAGCGATTTTAATATATTTTAATTTACTTAATGATGTTAGCTGATTCTTCCAGGATCCACTATTGAATATTGATTTGAACAATACTTCCAGTTGGACTGGGAACTGGTCTCAGCTTTGTCCCACCTGCAAGGTTTCTCAAAAAGAAAACTAGTCTTTTAACTACAAGATATACTACCTTTTGATGATGCATTCATTTCTTGATGTTGATTGTTGAATATTTTTATGCAAGATATACGACCTGTTAGGTCAAAACACTGTCCTACTTGCAACCGCTGTGTTGAACAATTCGATCATCATTGCCCCTGGGTCTCAAATTGTGTGGGGAAGGTATGACCTCTTTTAATTGCTATTAGAGGAACATACTCTGTATAATCAGCTAGCTGTTGATTTTGTCTAATTCTTTCTTAGTAGTATACCTGTTTTTCCTATTGTTTTTTCCTTTGGAGCTACAAGTCTGGTTAGATGCAATACAAACGAGTGTTAGTAATTTGTTTTTTACTTCATATTCCTGTTTTCACTCCTATGTTTTCTAACATTTTCGGTAAACTACGATAATACTACTGAAGAGTTTCTTGGGCCATGGAATTTAATATTATTGATGCGGCTTGCAGGATATAAATCTCTAATCCTGTAACTATGGATTGCAGCACTTACATAACTATAATAACGCTTCCCTTATAGATTTTTCACGCATCAATCTGATTTCTTTTTCCTTTTTTCTTTTGGCTATCTTGCATCAGTTTTGACTTCCTAACAAAATGCAGATTACGGCAATTCTTGCATATTCCAAGTTGTAGGAGTTTTGCAAGTATTTTTCTTCAATTCTGTGCTTTTGGCCATTGATTTCATTGTCATTCTTGCTGAACCTTGCAGAGGAATAAGCGGGACTTCTTCATTTTCCTTTGCATGGGTTCTTTGACATCTATAATTGGTGCTGCAGTAGCTGTCCAAAGTATGTTAAAAGCACTTTATCTTTAGTGTTGTGTGTCTTAAGAATGATGCTCGTAGCATATACTTATAAAATGACACTGGGTTGCTTAAGACAACTATAAACTTATTACCTGTTGCAGGAATTTGGACATCAGTACCATCACTGGTAGACGATGAATCGTGGTTACATCATGTTGTCTTTGCATATCCCGGTATAATCGCTTTTCTGTTCATGATTGGGGTTATTCTGATTGCTGCTGTAACTCTGTGTGTAGTACAGATATCCCAGGTATAGATTAGATTCCTTGGTTTTCTTGTCCTTCCTGGTCATTAAGCAACTGAAGCCTATAGATACTTCGCTCACGATTCACTTGAGAGGTCAATTCCAACCCCCCCCCCCCCCGACCTCTCCCCCACCCCCCCCCACCCCCAAAAAAAACTGATTGAATAAATGCCCTTGCAAGGGGTGAAATTTCCCAAACTAGTTCGTATAAATGAACCAGTTGTGTACTTGCTTCTAGACAAGAGGGGTTGCTCTGATGGTAAGCAACCCCCACTTCCAACCGAGAGGTTGTGAGTTCGAGTCTCCCCAAGAGCAAGATGGGAAGTTCTTGGAGGGAAGGATGCCGGGGGTCTATTTGGAAACAGCCTCTCTACCCCAGGGTAGGGGTAAGGTCTGCGTACACACTACCCTCCCAAGACCCCACTAAGTGGAATTATACTGGGTTGTTGTTGTTGTTGTGTACTTGCTTCTGAAACTAATATTTTCTCTCATCCGGAACAACTGTTGGTGGGTTATTAAGCACTCGAGACTTCCCAATGAGCTTGAGTTTAGCTGCCTTGTCTTCTAATGTTCATAATAGTGAATTTGAAGCTATACTCAATGTTGATTGTTGTTTAGACAGTTTCTTGACATAATTGAAGCAGTTTCTAATGTTTTTGATGCTATGGTGCTGGATATGGAATGTGTTGGTAGTCTTGTCCTTTATGAGTCTAACTTAATTGACGTGAATTCATCTTATGAGAGCTTTTAAAGAGAAAAAAGGTGTTGGGTGGCTGAGGGTTTAATGTGTCATCTTATCCTCTGTATATGAGTGATTTAGTAACTTGCTATAGTGTTCTATGAGAAATGGCTTGAAGATGTATCCCAACAGGTCATCAGTACCTTAGTTGGGTGTCGATGCAGTGGAGCTTTCCTTTATGAATATTGCCTGTGTGTCACAATAAATGAATTGAGGCAATGTGCTATTTCCTTCTGTGCAGATAGCTCGGAATATTACAACCAATGAAATGGCGAATGCTATTAGATATGGGTATCTTCGCGGTCCAGATGGGAGGTTCCGGAATCCCTATAACCATGGATGTCGAAAGAATTGCTCTGATTTCCTTATCAATGGTTACACAAATGATAATGAGATCGCATGGCCACCTCTGCAGCATGTTGCAAGATAGCAGCAAGGGTCTGTGGATGCTAAAGGATGCATATATTTTCCAGATGAGCTCTTCAGTGTTTCTAAAAGAATGCGAGGTGCTCAGGTATATTTACATTCACATTGTAAAAAAAGGATCATCGCACAGTAATAGGAAAATTCAATCCGTAACTCTTGCTGCATTGAAATTGATACTGTCTACTTTTTCAATTATTCGAATATTCAACATAATTGTGATAATAATTGTACAACACCTCAAATCTAGACTGCCTTGTATTTAAGCTTAAAAAGGCTAATTACATTGTATAATCTATGAGTCATTAGCAATGAAAAGTCAAAACAAGCTCCTCCCGCTATTCGTAAAGAACAACACGTATCGTCTGGGATTTTTCAAATATATTTAACTATATTTATCAAAGTTTTACAATCTCTAGATATATGTTGATCTCTTTCTAAAAGGAACAAAAAAGGAATATAACATCCAAATTCATATTGTAAGCAACCTGCATCGATCCTCGTATTTTACATTTGCTCATTCTTTATAGGGCGGGGGGAGTACAATATGTTATCAAATTAAATCATTTGAAAATAAGCTAGGGACATATCTATCAACTGTAACCAGGGAAAAACGACTAGGATCATCACAATATTTCAGTACATAATAAAATAATACACGCATCATATGAAATATAATAAATTCAAGTATTTACAGAGGATATTTTTTCGGAGGAGCGAACTCAGTCCACATTTAGGTCTTTCTGCATCAAATTTGATACCCTAACAAAACAAGATTTTATCTTCTGTCAAACTAATATTACAAAACTAGATGAAGATGCTCCAACCAAATCTTTTACCACTTGGAGCGATCTAAATTTGGATTTAGGGTCTTTGGATCAAATTTGATCCCAAAAACCAGAACAGCAGTAAAAGAGTAAGGACTATATGCTAGTATTACTTTAGGCTATTATTCCTCGTTAGATAATTTCCTACAAATTCAAAATCTTGTCTGAGTCTGTAGAGGACTGCTGTTATGCCCTATAAGTTTCCAGTATCCACTTCATAAGGTCTGCAATAGATGAGATCTGCCATGCATGGTTGCAGCTATATTAACACAGCCTATTATTCAGATCAGAAGGAACAGAGAAACTTCTACTTTCAAGGCTCTCTTTCAGTAGGAATTGGTATGATGTTCATCTCAAATAATGCAACATCTTATTTATTTAGATAGTTAAAAGCTCAACGAATACAACATACAATTTCAGCTTGGACTACTTTTAAATGTCCAAGAGAAAATAAACATGCACAACAAAGGTAATCACAAGACCTTGCTTCACAGCTCATTGAACTGTCATACAAATCAACTTTGTTGGATACCACTAGGCCATGACTGATTCTTCACTGGTTTCAGAATGTCTGTGATCTCTGATAATGTTTCTTCATCCATCCCAGCCGTTGCCAGCTCCAGGGCAGCTGCTATATTTTCCTCCACCTTCATGTAAAAGATATATCAGGACACTGAACACAAACATGTAAGTGGACACACAAAAGGACCAACATAAAACCATCCAAAAGGGATGCGAGGGCTAAGCACTCGGATAAACTGTGTTGGGCATTTGTTGCAAAATTCTGTTCCTTGAGCTTCCAGCTCAAAATTCGGTTCACTTGGAAAATCTCATGGTTCTGTTTAAACGTCATGGTTTTCTAAAATCCTACTAATTTTTTTCCACTTTGTAGTCTGTATAAGAAAGTAAACCCTTTTCTCATCTGTCAATAAAGTAATCATTTTGTTTCATATTCCTTTTTTTCTTTCAGCGACAAAGTGACGCAAGCCCTTCCTTTTTATGACATATCACAACCTAGAAAAGAAGAAAACACGAGTTCATAGGCTGACCTACGAGTGATAAAATGAAGAATTAGAGGTAGAGGATCAAGGTCTATGAAAAAAGATAACCTCTTTAACGGACTTCATCCCCACTAGTACGGATGAAATACCAGTATTTGCTAAACTGTATTGCAATGCTAACTTTGAGATATTCTTTCCCTTTCCTTTGCAATGATCAACGGCAGCTCGGCAAGCAGCCTGGTGAGGAAAAGTGTGCAAAGACATGCGTTAGTAAGAAAACCAAGAAAAGCTCAGTGTTATGTTGTTTTGTTTTGGAAAAGATTCAGCAAGAAGCATCGGAGAGTGGAGAGAAGAACAACTCTGAGAGAGTGGATACATCCAAGTACATGTTGAAAACAAGACATCTAACATCATAATTTAGAAGCAGTCCATGGACTTAAAAGTCAATTGCTTGTTCTGAGCTAGATCTTGTGTATGTTCTAATTTCAAAAAGCAATATCTTGAAGGAGTTAATTTTTGGTCCGAGTATCACAACTAAACATTCAAAGCAATCTGCAGTTAATGGCAGATCAGATGGGAAAAAAATGATTAGAATGCAAAGATAGTACAAGGTAATTAATCTGAAGTGGGAACTTTTAGCAAAAATGCCAAGCTCTTATAGGGGATAATGTTAGTCAAGTGAAAAATGAATAATTGACCTTAAGTTCAGAAGAAGCAGGGTGCCACTCTGGAGCTCCAGCCTCAGTAAGAAGACCCATTGCAAGAGGGGAAGCACTGATCACTCCCACACCCTTGCTCTTCAGGTATGGCAACAGATCCTCCAAAGTTGAGTCATTGATACTGTAGTGACAATATGATAGGATGACATCAACTGTCCCTGGAGGTACCCGATCAAGCACATAAGTGAATATCCCCAATGGAAGGCCGGTTATACCAATGAAACGGATCTTTCCAGCTTGCTTCAGTTTCTGAAGGGCTGGAAGCGTCTCATTCACAATCTGTTCAAGACATTAAAAAATACCACTAAATCTACATATTTCCACAGATAAAATTGTGACAAGCTGGAAAGGAGGGCTATAAATTTTACGTTCAAAACAAAGACTACCTTTTGGATAATGTCACACAGAAAGATAAGATATTGAAAACTAGACATATCAAACACTGAGAACATATCATGTAATTTGATATGTAATCAATATAATAAGTTGAGGAAGGATTATAAGCAATTTATAAGGTCACCAAATTAACTAACGAACCTATGGGACAAACTAATACTCCTTCAATTCGAAAGCAATGAAGGAAAAGGGATTCAAAGAACAAGGATCAAATCATTTAATTTTAGCGTGAGTCCTCAGTTTTTAATAATAATATTTACATATTGGAAACTCGTAAAAAGTATTACTCCTACAAGTAATAATCTTTTTTATTTAATATTAGTGTTAGGAGAAATCATAGCTAAAAAAGACTCCTAGATTATCGTGGAGAAGAATCAAACATAAGTGATCGATAAAGCACCTGATCAAGAGATCCAAATTCAATGTCGTGACATTGCAAAATATCAACATAATCAAGCTGTAGCCTCTCCAAGCTCTCATCAATACTTTTAGTCACTCTCTCAGCACTGAAATCAAATCCCTCTTTGTACCTTCCACACTTTGTTGACACAATGTACTCATCTCTAGGCGCTCCAAGAGCCTTCAAAGCCTTCCCTAGTACCTTTTCCGATAATGTTCCTCCATAATACCTGAAGATAACCAATTTAAGTAAAAGACCAACAATTTCAGAAGTTCACGTATAATTCTCGAATTCAGCAGCAAAATGATTCACGAAGCGGACCAACATCTTAAATCAGTGTATGTGGAGATACCTGCTCCTTTGTAAAATTCAAACGTGCAGAATCAGATCCAAAAATTTAAATCAATAGCACTACATCCACTACTCATTTATAACATCAATTGTGTAAAGTAAAAAATATTTTCTTTAAACAATTTCAACTATATCTATGTGTTTCTGAAAATTTTCTAACAGCGGATGCCGACATTATATAAATATATGTTTTTTTAATAAATTCAACTATATTTTTTTTAATTCAACTATATGTGTGAAAGAGTCCAATGTAGTGACTCTGATATATATCTTTGCATCTGTTGACAAATAAAAGAAGGAGAAGGAGAGAGATTGAGTACGGGGAAGTATCAAAGAAATTGACGCCAAGGCGAAAGGCTTCACGGACGGCGGCGAAGGCGTCTTGTTCGGAGACATCGCCGAAAACTTTGCCAAGAGGAGAAGCGCCGAAGCCGACGGAGCTGAGGTTGAGGCCGGTGTTGCCTAGTGGTCGGAGCTGCAATGTCTGAGCTGCCATTGAGAGAGAGTGTTAGGGTTTTGAAATCTGAAAGATTCAATTCTCCTGCAGTAGGAAGATGACAAATGTGAGTGGATGAGAGATCAGGCTACTGATTTTCCGGGAAAAGAAACAGTTTGTGCTGACTCAGAAACTGAAAAGGTCCGTGAAAAGGTATTTTCCATGTTATGGGCTACTATTGCGCTTTCCTGGGCAATGTAAAGGACGATCTTTGTTATTCAAAAAAAGGAACTTTCACATTCTATAGCAAATAACAAATGTTAACATATTATTTATAGAGAGAAGAGTAGAGAGAGTTCTTCTTATTGAGTTGAGAGGGGTCTCAAGGGATGATTTACAATGGTAGGGGGCACCTCTATTTATAGGGGAGAGGAAGATTTAGCTACCACTAATAGAACTCTAAAATCTCTCTAATTAAATACATTAAAGACATTCACCTTAAATAGAAGTGTAAGAATCTTCTATTTCATAACATTTATTTTAAATAAATATTATTTAATAAAATTATATTTTATGAAATTTTTTTAAGGTTTATAGTAAAATATTTAATTTTGGTTACTTCCTACCCCTAAGCTACTAAATATGCTATTCAGTTACACTATTTTCTTTCTCTCTACTTTGATACATCCTATTCTCTTCCCCTATTCCCTGAAAATACGATGCCTTCTCAAATTTCCTCTCACCCACATTATTTTCTTTTCATTCCGATCAATTCTTGCACCACATATTGAATAGCAAAGAGAAGAAAGATAGTCAATTCAATCTGATCACTGACAAGATATAAAGCCTTGGATACAGTGGCCGATGGAGCAGTGGCGATGGAACAACGGACAGTGGACGGTCGAGATTGAATCTATTGGGTAGCATATAATCAAAAAGGGTGTCGTGTGCTGTACCTTTACACCTCAAATGTGTCGCGTGTTGTGCCTTCAAATATTACTACGACGGATTTTTCATAAATTAGGGTTTGTTCTTGAACAAAGTTGATGAAGATTGGGGCTGAGCAACTTGATTTTCTATTAATATATTTTAATGTATTTTCATGTATTTCATTGTATTCATTGTCTTTTTTTCATTATAATTCGATGTATCTCATTGTATTTTATTGTATTCACTGTCTTTTTTATTATATTTCAATGTATCTTGTTGTATTCTATTTATTTCATTGTATTCACGGTCTCTCTATATTCCATGAATGTATTCATAGTTTTTTTAATTAATATAATCTATGTATTAATATATATTATGTAATTTCTCTGAAGATTGCTATATTTTTGGGTTATTTTTCGGTTGATAATCTTTTTTTATAATTGAAAATACAAAATTTGTGTGTTATAATTGAGTTTGTTGAGTTATATTATGAGTTTATTATGTTAATTGATTCACTTTCCATTTTAAAAATAATATAATCCCCTATTTTACGTCATGAATACAGTCAAATACAATCAAATACAACAATATGTTCAGCTGTAATCCCATGTTTCACTCCATGAGTACAGTCGAATACACTCGAATACAACAACTGATTAGCTAGACTTTCCTGATTCACGCCTATTTTTGCTACTGTATTCATGAATACAATATCTTAAATACGTCGAATACATCTTATAACCACAGAAAACGTATCTACAATCAATAATATAGCAAATGGTGTTATCTATAAATAGCTAATTACTACTAAAAGATAGTGCTTTATGAAAATTTCTCTTCAAAAAATTACACCGACACCTTATTTGGCCGTCCCCATGTAACCTTAGATATTTTTACATTACTATGCATATAGTATCTATATTACCCTCGATGCTTAACTTTTAATATAATTATCTTTTATATACCTAATTACTATTTATGTATATTTTAGGGATTTTAATGGTATTAATTAGTTTCCTAATTTAAATCTACCGTATATTCCCACTCCCTCCATGGTTCTCTCTCCAAATCTCGCCCCCTCACCCACGTATCAAATCATACCCCCGTGATTTCCTCTTCAATCACCCACTATTTCCTCATATAAAATCAGCGAAAATCTATAACCCATCCCTTAACGCCTATTCTCAAGTTTTTTCTTCTAAAATCAGTCAAAATTTCTATTATTCTTCAAAGTGCATTCACCCATTAACAATCAGCTTCAAAGATTTTCAATAAAGAAGAACAAAGCTTCAAAGAACAACCCTAAAAAAGTTCAAGCAGCAGATGTTCCTTCTTTCGACTTGGGTGTTTTATCACCACATTCACCGAAAAAACATGAAAATCTGCTCATGCAAATGAAGAGAAGAAACATAGGCTTCCCTCGTCAAGCTAGGGCAGAAGCTAGAACTGAACAAAAATATGATTGTGATACTGGTGAATCTTCGAGGCAAATCAATTCAGCGAAAAGGAAAAGCAAAGAAATAAATTTTGATGATGATTTTATAGAAGATGACCTGTCATTAAACCTGCAAAGAAAGTTAAAGTGTCTCATACTGTAAATGCTCCAAAAAAGCTCATATTGTAAAATCTCCTAAAATGTTCAATAACATTCATTGGTGAAGGCAAGAATTTAGTAAATTCTACAATAGTTTTTTTAACAATAACAACAATAACCCAGTAAAATCTCACTAGTGGGGTCTGCGGAGGATAGTGTATACGCATACCTTACCTCTATCCCGAAGGAATAGAGAGGTTATTTTCGAAAGACCCTCGGCTCAAGAGGACAAATGTAGATATACTTGTTTGTTTTAATTCTAAAAAGGCTCCACAATCTATATTTTTTGTGATTTGCAGATTATTTATCTACACCGTGGAGATTAGTTGTAATTTTCTGAATTTGTTTAAACTTGTAGATATATTGTAAAAAAATTGTAATTATATTATTTTTTGTTTTTAATGTATTGTGCAGTTGTATATATATTGTATGACAAATGCAGATATATTATTTTTTTTAGATTGGAGTGGTGTATTAATAAGAGATTTTTTTGTGTGCAGAATGAATATTTTTTTGCACCTCATATTGTTGATTATGGTATTCTTAGGTTTCTAACATTATCCGATCCTAGTGTTCTTAGCCAAATTAAAGAATTATTGTGGAGATATAGCAGCTTCCGCAAAAAAACCTTTCTGATATCGATCAACATCGTGACACTATGGAGCGCTACTGTAGAACTATGCTAGGAAGAAGCAAAAGAATGGTGCAATTAGTAAGAGTGAGGTGATTGGCAGATTAGCAAGGAAAAAAGGTACACATGTTGTTAACGAGAAAATACAAGCATGGAGGAAGACAAATTAGTTTTTGTTATGAAATATTAGATTATGGTGGATGTCCATAACTCCTATAACACCCACTACTTTTATCCATTATCTCCATAAGTCCCACTACTCCAATACTTATGGTTGTAACTCCCACACCTCCATGATCTCCCCCATGGTCTTCCTCCATGATCTCAAAAGCTTAATGACATATTTATGGAATTCTTTTAGTATACCTCTATGTAGTACTATAAATAGAGGATGAGAAATCATTTTGTAATACACTTGGATACATAGAAGAAATATATTCTCTTCTCTATTTCTCTCTACTTTGTTGTCTATCTTTTGTTTATTACTTTGAGCTAAGTTTTGTAACACGTTATCAGCACGAAGCTCTACTATCTCAAGAATCTCTTTGAGAAAATTAAGGTATTTTTTTTCTCCTCCTAATTTTGTTTTAATTATGTCTGACATTATGAAAAGAAAGTTTGTTGCCCTTGAAATTTCGGGCAAGAACTACATGACATGGGTGTTGGATGCTGAAATCCATTTGGATGCAATGGGTCTTGGAGACGCCATTAAAGACAGAAATAATGCATCCACCCAAGACTGTGCTAAGGCCTTGATTTTTTTGCGCCATCACCTTAATGAAGGTTTGAAAATTGAATATCTCACAGTCAAAGATCCACTTATCTTGTGGAATGGCTTAAAGGAGAGATATGACAACTTAAAGTTGGTCACTCTGCCACAAGCACGATATGATTGGGCTCATCTGAGGCTCCAAGACTTTAAGTCTGTTTCTGAATATAATTCTGCAATGTTAGAATTACTTCTAAATTGAAACTCTGTGGAGATACTATAACTGATTATGATATGCTTGAAAAAACGTTTACAACGTTTCATGCCTCCAATATGGTTCTGCAACAACAGTACAGGGAGAAAGGTTTCAAAAAGTACTCTGATCTGATTTCTCTTCTCCTTGTAGCTGAGCGAAACAATGACCTGCTCATGAGAAATCACGAAAATCGACCCACTGGGTCTACACCATTGCCTGAAGTAGATAAGGTGTATTCCCATTATGCTAAGCGTGGAAAAGGCTATGGCTTTAATCATGGTCGTGGTCGTGGTCGGGGTCATGGCCGTGGACGTGGGCAAGGAAGAAATTTTCCTGGTGTTAGTCACCCCCAAAGAGATATAACCACCAAAAGCGGAAATGGAATTATGAGAATCCAAAAGTAAATAGTTCAGAAACTATATGTTATCGTTGCGGTGGAAAGGGGCACTGGGCAAAAATTTGCCGTGTACCAAGACATTTGATTGAGCTTTATCAAGTATCTCTAAAGAGTAAAGGCCCTGAAACCAATTTTGTCTCTAACAATAATTTTGACATCACCCACTTGGATGTGGCAGACTTCTTTGAGCACCCTGAGGGGAAAATAGATCACTTGATCGGTGATGGATCCATGGTTAAAGAAGATTGAGCAGTTTGATATTTTTATTTTTACTTATTCGTAGTAGTTAATGAATAAACAATTATCATAGTTTACATAAGTTATCTATTATTGTGATATGGTTCAACTTTTATATTTTCTGCTTTAAGCTAGTAAAGCTAAGTATCAAGCAAGTATTCGTTAAAATTATAATATGCTTGAAATAAAATATAAAAAAAAATATTAAACAGAATGATCAGTTTCATTTTTGTAATACTTTCTAATCTGCTCGGTGTAATACTCTGTATTATGGTTTTAAAATATATAACTTTAGATTACACATTCATCTTATGCTTTATTTGTAATGATTTTTCAGTAAGTTAATCGATTAACATAACAGATAATCGATTAACCAATATATTCTATTAAACTGGACCTTTTCCGCAAGGCATGTTAGTCGACTATCCGATTTAGTTAATCGACTAACCTCAGCAGATTTTGAAAATATTGTTTAATTATTAAGCAACGGATACAAGAGTATTAAAAGGAGAATAACTATGATAAAAGATTTTTTTTTCATAATGACCGCACTGAAACTATTATGTTAAATCATAGACTTAAATTTGTTTATTCTCATATCTATAAAAAAAATACTAATATTTTTCGTATATTTCTTTTGTATGTCAAACCATGGGAAGCAAATATAGATATCTCACAAAGCAAACTTGGATCAACGTCCAATTGTAAAAATATTTGTTTAATTGATTCATGTACCACACATACGATATTCAAAGAGAAGAAATATTTCTCTCATTTAAGTATGTGTAAGGCAGATGTTACTATAATTTCTGGTAGTAGTAAATTGGTTGAAGGCTCCGGAAGAGCAACTATAACTCTGCCTAAAGGAACAATATTTATCATAGAGAATGCAATGTTCTCTTGAGTTTTAAAGATATCCGTCAAAA
This sequence comes from Nicotiana benthamiana, assembly GCA_034376525.1. Lineage (NCBI taxonomy): Eukaryota > Viridiplantae > Streptophyta > Magnoliopsida > Solanales > Solanaceae > Nicotiana > Nicotiana benthamiana. Next base: position 155,663,528 of record CM067339.1, read on the forward strand.
TGGATATCATATTGAGACAATAGATGAGAATAATCTTGAATACCTCATCATTACAAAGAATGTCTCTGGCCAAAAGAGGGTTATTGAGAAGTTCCCATCTTTATCTTGTGGCCTGTATTGGACAAAAATTAGTGCAATTGAGGCACATTCCACAGTAAACTAAAAGGTTACTGATTCCAATACTTTTGTACTTTGGCATGACCGATTGGGACATCCTGGATCAATTATGATAAGACGGATTATAGAAAACTCATATGGGCATCCATTAAAGAATTTAAAGATTCTTTTAAATAATGAATTTTCTTGCACTTCTTGTTATCAAGGCAAGTTAATTATTAGACCATCACCAACAAAGGTTAGAACTGAGTCACCTACGTTTTTGGAACGTACACAAGGGGATATTTGTGGACCTATCCACCCACCTAGTGGGTCTTTTAGATATTTTATGGTCTTAATAGACGCATCCTCTAGATGGTCTCATGTGTGCCTATTGTCATCACGCAACCTTGCGTTTGCAAAATTAATGGCACAAATAATTCGATTACGAGCACAATTTCCTGATAATCCAATTAAGTCTATTAGACTAGATAATGCTGCTGAGTTTTCATCCCAAGCATTTAATGATTATTGCTTATCAATTGGGATAAAAGTGGAACATCCTGTAGCTCATGTTCACACTCAAAATGGTCTTGCAGAATCTTTAATTAAACGTCTGCAGTTGATTGCAAGACCATTACTCATGAAAACGAGGCTGCCCACTTCGGTTTGGGGTCACGCCATTTTGCATGCAGCAATGCTAGTTCGTCTCAGACCGACGAATTATCACAAATATTCCCCGTTGCAATTAGTTTTGGGTCATGAACCTAATATATCCCATTTAAGAATTTTTGGATGCGCAGTATATGTGCCTGTAGCACCGCCATACCGCACCAAAATGGGTCCGCAAAGAAGGTTAGGAATATATGTTGGGTTTGAATCGCCCTCTATTATTCGCTACCTCGAAACATTGACAGGGGATTTGTTCACTGCACGATTTGCAGACTATCGATTCGATGAGACACTTTTCCCAAAATTAGGGGGAGAAGTTGGTGAAACCAAACGGGAAATTTTGTGGAAAAATCCATCATTATCTCATCTTGATCCACATACCTCTATTTGTGAAAAAGAGGTGCAAAATATTATCCATTTGCAAAGAATAGCAAATCAAATGCCTGACGCATTCACGGACTTGAAAAGGATAACAAAATCTCATATCCCCGCAGAGAATGTTCCAATCCGTATTGGTGCCCCTATTGGACAATCTTCTAGTGTCATATCTAATGAGTCGAATTCATGAAGAATCCATTGAGCCCGGGACTCAGGAAAATAAGGAACTATCAATAAATCCAATCGATATTGACACAAATTTTAATCGAGTGGATATAGTGGTGGATTATGTCTTTGCATATAATGTTGCATCTAGCATTATGCAAGAAAGTGAGGATTTTGAACCTCAATCTGTTGGAGAATGTCGACAAAGACTTGATTGGCCAAAATGGCAAGAAGCAATCCAATCAGAATTGAATTCACTTGCAAAACGTGAAGTTTTTGGGCATATAGTTGAAACACCTAATGGTGTTAAGCCTGTTCGCTATAGATGGGTCTTTTTACGCAAGAGAAATGAGAAAAACAAGGTACAAAGATATAAGGCACGCCTTGTTGCACAAGGATTTTCTCAAAGGCCTGGTGTCGATTATGAAGAGACATATTCAGCCGTAATGGATGCTATAACTTTCCGTTATCTCATTAGTTTTATTGTCCTTGAAAAGCTTGACATGCATTTAATGGATGTGGTTACTGGCTATCTTTATGGCTCACTTGATAATGAGATATATCAAGTGAGTATATCAAAGTCCCGGGAAATGTTTTCAATCAAATTGCAAAGATCTTTGTATGGTCTAAAGCAATCAGGACGAATGTGGTATAATCGTCTTAGTGAGTATTTATTAAAGGAAGGCTATATAAATGATGCCATTTGCCCATGTGTTTTTATAAAGAAAACAACATCGGAATTTGTTGTACTTGCCGTATATGTCGATGACATAAACCTTATTGGAACTCCCATAGAACTACAAAAGGCAATTGATTATTTAAAGAAGGAATTCGAGATGAAAGATCTCGGAAAGACAAAATTATGTCTTGGTTTGCAAATTGAATATTTGGCAAACGGAATTTTTGTTCATCAATCTGCCTATATAGAAAAGGTATTGAAACAGTTTTACATGGATGGAGCATATCCTTTAAGTACTCCGATGGTTGTTCGATCACTTGATGTGAATAAGGATCCATTACGACCGCAAGAAAAGAATGAAGAGCTACTTGGTCCTGAAGTACCATATCTTAGTGCAATTGGCGCACTAATGTATCTTGCAAATACTACAAGGCCTGACATAACTTTTTCAGTTAATGTCTTAGCAAGATATAGCTCTGCTCCCACAAGGAGACATTGGAATGGAATCAAACATTTATTGCGGTATCTAAATGGGACTACCGATATGGGCTTATTTTATAGCAATAATTGTAGTCCTGATCTTGTTGGTTATGCTGATGCTGGATATTTATCTGACCCACACAAGGCTCGATCTCAAACAGGTTATGTGTTTATCTGTGGAGGCACTGCCATATCTTGGCGATCGACTAAGCAATCAATTGTGGCAACTTCATCTAATCATGCTGAGATAATCGCTATTCATGAAGCAAGTCGAGAGTGTGTGTGGTTGAGGTCTATAATACATCATATTCGAGACAAATGTGGTTTGAAATGTGACAAACTACCCACGATTTTGTATGAAGACAATGCAACATGCATAGCCCAATTGAAGGGAGGATTCATAAAAGGAGATAGAACAAAGCATATTTCACCAAAGTTATTTTTCACACATGATCTTCAAACGAATGGTGATATCAATGTGCAACAGATTCATTTAAGTGATAATATGGCCGATTTGTTCACAAAATCTCTACCAACGTCAACCTTCAAGAAGCTGGTACACAAGATTGGAATGCGAAGGCTCAAGGATGTGAATTAATGCTCTTTTCAGGGGGAGTTAATGCGCGTTGCACTCTTTTTCCCTTACAAGGTTTTGTCCCACTGGGTTTTCCTTGCAAGGTTTTTAACGAGGCAACAAAAATGCATTTTGTTAGATATGTGTACTCTTTTTCCTTTTCTAGAATTTTTTTCCCATTGGGTTTTATTTTAGTTAAGGTTTTAACGAGGCACATTATCTTTGGACATCCAAGGGGGAGTGTTATGAAATATTAGATTATGGTGGATGTCCATAACTCCTATAACACCCACTACTTTTATCCATTATCTCCATAACTCCCACTACTCCAATACTTATGGTTGTAACTCCCACACCTCCATGATCTCCCCCATGATCTTCCTCCATGATCTCAAAAGCTTAATGACATATTTATGGAATTCTTTTAGTATACCTCTATGTAGTACTATAAATAGAGGATGAGAAATCATTTTGTAATATACTTGGATACATAGAAGAAATATATTCTCTTCTCTATTTCTCTCTACTTTGTTGCCTATCTTTTGTTTATTACTTTGAGCTAAGTTTTGTAACAGTTTTAATTTTTTGTATGGAACATGTAGTTAAATTGTTTAGCTGTAGCTAGTTTTGTAGAAAGATAGTAGACAGATTTATGAACAAGATTGTTGAAGTTTAATTGAAGCGGATTTGTGCTACAATTACTTTACCCTTTGTTTTTATTTTATCCAGTATACTAATTCGAATAATAGGAAAACATTCTGTGTTTTTATATTCACTTGTTGAAAGTAAACAATACTTGATCTAATTATTATTACTGGTTAACTTCTTTTCAACTTAATTATTATATAGTTACTCTGTCAACTTTAGATTATGTAGTTATTTTGTAGATAAATTGTAAGGATCATTAACAAATATCAATAACAATTGTGTATTATATATATATATATATATATATATATATATATATATATATATATATATATATATATATATATATATATATATATATATCATTCACAAACCAATCAAGCTATGAAAGTATTAACTCAATACAGAATACTAAATAAACAAAATAATTTCAAACTAACTACAATAAGAGTTGAAGGTGCCTCAACTATTACACATCAAATATAATTCTCATGTAATCATCAATTTATATACAAAACAACTACAAACTATCTATAATTTTGTTAAATAAATATCACAAAAAAACTGAATAAGTAAAAATATACAAATAAAATACAAAAAAAAAAAAATTGGCCATTCATATGTTTCTACTTCTAGCACTAGATATTATCACCCTAAATTGAAACTTGTTCATGACAAAAAAGTGCTTCAAAACACTTGCAATTGTTTGCTTGCCTTGGTATACTTGGCCTACTTCAATAGCACTTGGTGTATTTTATGTTATTATTATACATTTATATTTCACTATCGCCGGAGATGTTGACATATCAATTAACTTTTCTGTTCCAGATGAACCTGCAATAAAGTAAAGCTAAATATTGTTATGGACTAACTTTTGTAGATATTTTGTAATTAATTTATAAAAATATTGAAATTATATATTTCATATTGAGCTACAAATGATATGTAATTTTATTGTAGAAGTATTGTAGATAGAATGAAATTCAATATTACATACACACACGCGCTCTTACTTATACTTGGACATGTAATTTTTTGTAGAAAAATTGTAGATAATTTGTGGACTAGTAATATACAACCAAAATTCTATAGTTGTGAGCATGTGATTTTTGCCTCACATAAATTGCTCCTACGGAATTCCCAAAATTAGAAATTTTCTTTTAGTTATTTGATTTTTAGGAATTATTGCATAATTTTGTTGCTTGTTTGCATGCTGTGTGCATCTTTAATTTTATGTCATTCATAAAAAAATACAAAAATGTTTCACTTAGGATCCCATTTTTATATTTTTAAATTAATTTAGTTAATTAATGTTAAAAAATGAAAGAAAATCACAAAAATAGTTTATTTTTGCACTTTTAATTGTTATTTCTAAATTTTGATAGTTTTTCTTTAAAAATTGGTTTTAATTATTTATGATAATTATTGTTGATTAGCATTTTTAAAGTTAATTTAGTTTTAAAGAGTTATTTTAGGATTTTTTATTTTATAATTTGGAAAAGAAGTAAGAAATTTGAAATTGAAAAAAATGAGAGAAAAGATTTTTAATAAAAGAAACCAATTTTGGGCCAATACCCATCCAAAACCACTGAATACCCGTCTAAATCCTAACAAATATGGCCCAAACCCGTCCCAAAATTCCGTTCAGCACCCTTACCACCCAAATGACCCCGTTTAGCCAGCTTTTGATTAGGATCGTTGATCTATTTTATTCTAATGATCCTGAACTGAAGGGATCATTAATATTATATGTCTAAATATTCAGCTACCCGCTCCTCCCCCCAATCATCTCTCACATTTCCTCAGAGACCAATCTAACACCGCCTCAAACCACCATCCGCCGTCCGCTGAAAATTGCCCACGACGGCGACCGGCGGCCAATCGCCACAAAAAATACACCCCTAAATCCTCTACACCACCCCTATCCTAAATCTCCAAACACTTCTTCCCAAATCCCACCAGAACACCTCAAATTTTAGAAACCCTAGCGCCACCCTTGTTTTCTCCGGTGGCGGCGCCACCACCAACCACCACCAGACTAACACCAAAGAACCCCCAAGCCTCCCTCGTCCAAATATGTCGCTCTTTTCCCTCGAATCACCCCGGAGCTTCTCGAATATTGAATCAGAACTTGACCCAAAACCCCTAAGAATTCCAAATTGAGATAATTTGGTTTTGTTTATGTGCTCTTTAAAAGAACACACGATTAATATCAGATTTGGCAGGTGGGAAGATTCAAATACTCGTCACCATTTTTTATTGGTCCGAGTTTGTTTAGGTATCTCTTTCTTTTCTTTATCTTTAATTTCTGTTTTGGCTCTCTTCTCATCTAATTCTACTTCTTTTGATAGTTTTCTGAGTTTATTGCCATTTTTGTCTATTTTTTCACATATCGATATTTGCATTTTAGTTGTAAGCTTTGTTAATTGTTAATTGTGTCTTGGTGATTAAGTCTGGGCTAGATTTTTTTTTGGAGCCTGAAATATTCAAGGTTTTAGAACTCTGCGAGTGGAATACTCAAGAGTTCTTTTGGTTTTCAATTATAAATTAGAAATACCAATCTGGAGTGATTCGAATTGTTTATTTGGAGGCCAGGTCTGACTTAGTAATTTAGTCAGTTTGACCTATTTTGCTGAGATAATTTTCAGGGGCTTTAAGGGGTAATATGGGTAACTAACCTAGGGAATCTGGGTGTAACTAATCTAGGAAGCTTCCTGGAAACTGAAAAATAGATTTTCTTGACAAGCAAGTCAATATTTTAGGGATTAAGTAGCAAAAACCAAAATTGGAATAGGGGCAAATGCTAAAATTTAACCCTTAGGGCTGCCCTAATAGCATGCCTACAAAGGCACTTAAACCTGTCACTCAAATTAGATTGGAGAGATTTGAGAAAAGATTTTAGAGATTTTAAAGAGAAAAAAAAATCCAGAAAATACGAACAGCTGAACTTTTTTACAGTTTCATTGAATTTCTTTAGTGATTTTTGTTTTTTTAATTTCATAAATAATTTAACTCATCTGAGTGTGGAAATGGATTGAAGTTGGCTTTTTAAAGTCTGGGTTTCAAGCTACTAGGGGGTCACTGTTACATCCGTACTGTTGTATTTTTGCTACTGCTTTCTTCACCTATTTTCCTCTCATTTTCAGGTATTCTTCAGCCTTACAGATATTACTTGATGTGTAACTCGAAGCATGGGTTTGAAAATGGGAAGAAATATGATGTTGTTTTGAACTTCATCTCTTGTTCTTTCAATTTCATGATTAACATCTAATATTTGGATTTCGATTGGTGTATTTATCAAAGAATGGCTTGTACTGAAAATTTAGATCATGTTAGCTTAGTATATGTTGTTTTCTTATGATTTTGTTTCCAGATTCAGCAGTCAGTGTCAGATTTTACTTTGTGTGCGCATCTTTATTTTTACCTGTGAGTTTGGTTTGTATTATATGGGGAATCAAGAGTTTAGTTCTTTTGGTTTGTATAAGTTGTACAATTCTGAATTGTTAAGAGTAAGAAATTTATTAATTGGACCCTTATGTCACGGGATGAGTATAATTGCGCAGCTAACCCGTGCGGCACTTAGACAACTTTGCCAAAGGTTGCTAAGTAAGCCTTGAACTTCTCGAACTAGAGAAGAAAACAATGAAGCCAAATGAGAACTTGTATTGCACTAAAGAGAGATTTACAATGCTTGAGTTGCTTGTATGTTTTCTGATGCTTGGAGGATGATTCCAAATGACAAATGCCATTCCTTATTTATAAGGGAGGCTTACAAGCTCTAAAGATTCTAGAGAATTCTATAGCCTTCTAGTTATGTACATGTCCTAGAACTCTATGGAGAGTTCTAGAGAGTTCTACTACATTCTAGGTAGATACATGTTCTAGAATTCTATGGAGAATTCTAGAATATTCTATAGAGTTCTAGAGAGCTCTAGAGAGTTCTAGAGAGTTCTAGAGAGTTCTAGAGAGTTCTAGAGAGCTCTAGAGAGTTCTCCAATGTGCTAGAGTTCCCTAGAACGTTCCGGAATCTAGAGTTGCTCAAATGTGCTGCAGTTGTCTAGAATGTTCCGGAATTGGGCCAAGCTAGGACTCTTGGCCTTACATTGGCTTCCTAGCCCAATATTATGGATGATTGGGCTATCAACTTGGGCGGTCCGTAACATCCTCCCCCACCTAAGCTCGCGGCGTCCTCGTCGCGCCCTCGTGCTTGTAATGCTGGAGGTGCTGCCATGCTCCTTTTTTGAAACCACGCGATCCGCCCTTTTCTTCATTTTTCCTGCGACCTTGTCGAGGTTGGCTCGCGTAATAACCGCTTCCTCATGTTCGGGTGGCGCCATGCGGTAGGGCGCCAAGGTTGGTGGCTTCGTGCCTTGATCTAGCTCGACTGGACGAGCTACCTTTCACCGAGGTGGGAGCTTTTTCGGAAGTTTTGGCGGTGTGGCATCCTTGTACTCATTATGGATAGCTTGCGTTTGTGGAGGGACTTGGCTTGGCAATGTTCCCCTATTTCCTTCTTCGTCTCGTTCCCGGTTGGAGACCAAGAAGCTTGGGTCCTTCCTGAAATCTTTCTTGATTTGCATGGCGGAGAGGGTCTTCTCCTTGGGTTTGCCTCTCTCCAAGGGTACCATGCATGCCTTGCTCCCGTCAAATGTGCTTAGGGAGTTTGTAGCAGACAGTGGGAAGGCATGGACTTGGTCAAAGAATTCCATGCCAAGGACCATCTTGAAGTCGTCCATGGGTACAATGGAGAAATCGACCTTTCCACTCCACGTTCCGAGTGTCAACTGCACCCCTTTTGCAGTCCCCGCAATTGGCTCAGCGGGTGAGTTTACCGCTTTAATTATGCCTCCTTCCTTGGTGGTCTTGAGGCCTAATCGCTTGGCCTCATCTATGGTCACGAAATTATCAGTTGCTCCCGTGTCTATCATTGCACGAATGGGCTGGCCATTTATCTTGCCGCTTACGTACATGAGCCCCTTCTTAACTGGTGTGGTCTGTTGGCGATTAAGTGCGCCAAGGCATTGGATAGAACCCATGCTGGGTTGGGGTTCCTCTAAGGATGATGTGGAGTTGTCCTTCAGTTGTGCGGCAAGAGCGTTGAGCGACTTCTTCTCCGGACAGTCGCGTACCCAATGACGGCCATTGCATATGAAGCATGGGCTTGGTGGTTTCCGTGCCTCTTTCTTGCCCTCCGGTTTGCCTTGCCAAGTCCTGTTGTTTGGCGGCTTTTTCTGCCCCCAATCCTTGCGGTGGTTGTCCTTGTCCTTGCGACTCTCTCCCCCACCTTTGTCATGGTTGGCCTTTTCGTCTTTGGATTGGGTAGTGTATTCGGGAAATGATTCCGCAATGGCGATGGCGTCGTCAAGTGTTTGAACACCACGCCTATCAAGTTCGGTCTTGGCCCAATCCTTGAGACCATCTTGGAAATAGAAGAGAGAATCCTTATCGTACATGTCGCTTATCTCCAATATTAGGGTAGTAAACTCGTTGATGTAGTCCCGCATATTACCCGTCTGTTTGAGGCGACGTAAGCGCGCTCGTGCTTCCTTTTCCGCATTACTTGGGGCGAATTGCTTTCGGAGTTCTTGCTTGAAGTCGGCCCAAGTGTTGATGGTACAGATTCCCTTGGTCATCTCGCCATGCTTCCGACGCCACCATAGTTGTGCAGCGCCTCTAAGATAAGTGGGTGCATCGCCCACTTTTGATGCCTCGTCTCGTACGCCAATGGCATCGAAGTATTGATCCAACCCGAAGAGGAAGTTTTCTACGACGGTTGCATTTCGGGTGCCATCGTAGGTGTCAGGCTTTGGCACTTCGACGAGACGCGCATCACTTGAGCTTGTGGAAGCTGGACTTGCGGAAAGTGTGCGCTTGTGCCATGCCCAATCCGAGCGGACTTCCTCCACTTCCGCGCGGACAGCCCGTAGTTCTTCCTGGACAAAACTACGAAGCTTTAGCAACTCATCATGAAAGGAACGAAATTCCCCTCGGAGATGTTTGCTTTTTCGTGGATGAGTGCCTTTGTTGCCACCGTGAAATCGGCGTATTCTCCCTCGAGACCATCCACTCGTTCCTCTAATCCCTCGAGGCTTTCTTGAGTGGCGGAGAACACATTTTTGAGAGTGTTCACACGAGGCTCCAATGCATCCACAGAGGGGGCCTTAGACTTGCTACGAGTCTTGACCTGGCCTCGTTCTACGTCACGGCCGCGGCTTGGCTCCGGTGGAACATCCACACCAACAACACCCTCTTGTGCCACGTTCGAAGTGTTGGCCATTGCTAGTGAGCTAACTTGCGTGGGTGCAAACCTTAGCTCTGATACCACCTGTCACGGGATGAGTATAATTGTGCAGCTAACCCGTGCGGCACTTAGACAACTTTGCCAACGGTTGCTAAGTAAGCCTTGAACTTCTCGAACTAGAGAAGAAAGCAATGAAGCCAAATGAGAACTTGTATTGCACTAAAGAGAGATTTACAATGCTTGAGTTGCTTGTATGTTTTCTGATGCTTGGAGGATGATTCCAAATAACAAATGCCATCCCTTATTTATAAGGGAGGCTTACAAGCTCTAAAGATTCTAGAGAATTCTATAGCCTTCTAGTTATGTACATGTCCTAGAACTCTATGGAGAGTTCTAGAGAGTTCTACTACATTCTAGGTAGATACATGTGCTAGAATTCTATGGAGAATTCTAGAATGTTCTATAGAGTTCTAGAGAGCTCTAGAGAGTTCTAGAGAGTTCTAGAGAGCTCTAGAGAGTTCTAGAGAGCTCTAGAGAGTTCTAGAGAGCTCTAGAGAGTTCTCCAATGTGCTAGAGTTCCCTAGAACGTTCCAGAATCTAGAGTTGCTCAAATGTGCTGGAGTTGTCTAGAATGTTCCGGAATTGGGCCAAGCTAGGACTCTTGGCCTTACATTGGCTTCCTAGCCCAATATTATGGATGATTGGGCTATCAACTTGGGCGGTCCGTAACACTTAGCTGGGTTTTGCTCTAAACCTATTAGTATAGAATATGTTATATTTGATTTCTTGTTGCTTTGCTAGGTAGCTGTTAATGTCAAGTCGTTAATAATGGGGATTTAAGGTTAGCGAAATGGGTGTAGAGAAACATATGCCAACGTATACATGCTGAATATAAAAATTATGATAGTGTGCAGGTTATTAAATTGCTCTTATGTAAAGAATTATAAACACAAACTGGACATTTCAATTGATTTATTGTAGGTGTTTGCTTGTTTTGAATGATCAGATTCCAAAACTGAAGTCCAATTGCTTATTTCTGGTTTGACTTCGCAGTGCCATTTGGAGCCCACTCTCTATAATTGAATTGGTTTGGGCTCACATGGATTCGATCTTGAGTCCCCGCTTTTTAGTTGGGATTTTTACATATACATATCATATAGCAAACCTTATTACCATCCATGTTTAAGGTTTATGTTTATTACATTTAAGTATACCACCTTTCAGTATATGTATCAAAATTCTATTTAAGGTTTAATTATCAACTTATTAATTATAGGCTTGATTTGTGGAACTGAAAATCTTTTCAGATTTTATTGTACACGTTTCTTTCTCTCTTACAAACAAAACCTATGATTTTCTTCCCTTTTTTAATTACCCTCCCCCCACGTTTCTTTAGCAAAACCGATTTTTCTCTCTCTCAGCTTGAATTTCATCCGCCATTGTCGAAGCTTGAACAGTTTCAGATCGAGAAGTTCTTCTCAATCCACCATACTTTCAGTCCATAAAATTGTATCAAAGCCAGAAACCCTCTACAAAACCGATTTCTCTCTCTCTCTGCTTTGAAGTCGGATAACATGCCAGTTTGTATGTCCTTTGGCGTGTAAACAGTCTTAGGATCACAATACTTTAGAACGACAATGCTACCAACTATTGTTGCAGTACATTTGTGCTGTATGAATGTTTCGTCCATTGGGCAGTATGTGTGTTGTCGCTAAAACTTCTTATCTTAAACAATGAAGAATCATGAATTGACGTTGCCTTGAAATGACATTTGCAGTTCTCAGCTACACATACAAGCCAGTAGCTACAAAAAAATTCAATTTTCAGACATTTTTATTAAAAACTACAATTAACTACAAATTGACTACAATTAACTACAAACTGACTACAGGTAACTACAAACTGACTACAATTAAATCAAAACTAACTACAAGTAACTACAAACGGACTAAATTTAACTACAAACAATTAACTACAAACTGACTACAAGTAACTACAAACTGACTACAATTAAATACAAACTGACTACAAGTAACTAAAGACTACAATTAACTACAAACTTACTACAATTTAACTACAATTTGTATAAACAAACCTAGCTTCAATAATCTGGAATCCAGAAGAACTACAATTTGATTGACTATCACCCTGTAAATTCTGATTTTCGGTATTTGATGTAGAAGAACGAGAGATTTTCGAAACTGAAATCTGGAAGAACTACAATTTGATTGACTATCACACTATAAATTCTGATTTTCGGTATTTGATATAGAAGAATGAGAGATTTTCGAAACTGATGGCTACGTATGAGAGATTCACGTAGAGATAATTGCGCTGGGATTAGATCTTTTAAGGTTTTAAAAAGATAATTTAATTAAGACAGAATCAAACATTAATTGGGATGCTTAAAATCTGGCCTATTTTAGGCTATAAAATCAGCCAGATATGATTTGGTACATTTTTGGTAACGAAAACATGGAATATGCGGATAATAACCAAACAAGGCACAATAATGGTAATAAGGTTTGCTATATGGCATATATAGGTAAAAATCCCTTTTTAGTTGCGCTTTGCTTTCAAATTGGGCCTTCTGTTGGGGTTTATTTTAAGCCGTCTAAAAATCAGGGATTCAGTACTTGCATTTGGAATAAGTTACTGGGCTTCCTTTTGGGCCCAGGTTTTTTTTAAAAAAAGGAACGAACTTTTAATTATTTATTCTACGTTTAAAGTTGGAACATCATAAAAGGCCTTTTGAATTCCTTGAGGCTTTTTTCTTTAATTAGCTTGACTCTTTTAAAAGTAGACTGGAGGTGCGTCGTGCCAAATGAAATCTCAAATGTGTGGCCCTCGTTTATTTCTTTTGAAATCCTTAGAAATCGAGGCGTCCCATTTACCAAATTTTCCGTGGCCCTTGCAAAGTTAAAAATGCATAGTTGCTTTAGGCGCATTATTTTAATAATTTACTTTCCTAAACTCGGGTGCACATTTTATGTGACCCAAATCCAGATCTCACAATGTTAAATAAAATGTGTCTCAGACTGCGAGTGTATTTCATGTGGCGTGGTCCAAAGACGCATTTTAAATGACATTGAAATCTTTTTAAAATTAATTAAAAGTGGTTACTAATTTAAAATTATACCATAGTCTAAAACATGTACAATCACATAATAGGCCAATTATAACAGTTTAAGCGACCATGCTAGAACCACGGAATCCGGGGGTGTCTAACACTTTCTCTCGGGTTAACATAATTCCTTATTCAGAATTTCTGATTCGTAGACTTCAAAAGGAAAGTCAAATTTTCCTTTGGATTTAAAATAAACCGATAACTTGGGACACCAGAAAAAAAACCATCCCAAGTGGCGTTTCTGAATAAAATTGAATAAATAATTCCATTTCAAATAATTTCACTTAAATTAGAAAAACTCCCTTATATACATTCCTTCGGGGGTGGTGTGTGAGAAAAAGAGGTGTAATAATAGTAATGTAACAAAACAAACCTGCAACTGTGTTCGAAGTGGTGATACTCAATTTCAAATTGAAATCACGTACTGTTATACATAGCGAATATGTTCGTAAGCTTTTGTTTTTCTTTTTTCGTCTCCATGTATACACGAACATCTATATATTTCCTAATTTTCATTGAAGGACAAAGTTCGTTGATAATGTATTTGATTTCTATTATATTTTCGGATGCATCTATCATTAGATGCTATGCTATTGTAGAATTCAATAGGCTATAACCTGCCTCCTCGCTGACTACAATTCCATCGACCTGAAAGTCTCTATATCTCCCATAACTATCCCAATTCTCATTCAATTGAAGCAAAGTTGAAATTTTCGACATAATTGCGGTTGTTACAGAAAAATTGTAGCTAATTTAGTCATCTTTGATTTGTGAAATCAGAAAATCAGTGAAACAGAGTATTGTCGTAAAAACAGATTAATAAATTTTTGAGAGAAATAGGCGAAATTTAATAGCGACATTTGTGTTTGATAAAATCTAGAAGAATCCTTAATATCCCAGCTTTCGCGCGCTTATTAAAGGAATTGTACAACTAACATAATTATATTTTTAATGAGTTGTTTATATTTTGTAGAAAATTTGTTAGCAGGGCGGGTAATTTACAAATTATGAACATTTTTCGTAATATAGTTTACTATATGGTATATGAACGAAAAATTGCAACCTATACATAATTTTTTTTTTAAAAAGTATTAACTTTTACCCATTGTTTAAACAATTTCAGGCTTTTTTCTCATTCTCTTTCGTTTTTTCAATGCTGAATATTGAGATATTGTTATGTGTTCTAGCCTAACTTATATTTGCTATATTAGCTCTTTTCAACTAGGAATTAGCTTCTGGACCATCCAATTCGAAAATTCTAATTTTAATTGCTGCTAAAACATGAAAACACGACTTGATTTCGTATACATTAGGTGAAGATATTATTTTTACTAATTGTCTTGTTTTATAGGAGTATTGCTTTTTAAATTTCCTGATAATTCTATTATAACAAGTGGATCTTAACGATAATTTATCATCGTTATTTTAGAACTTCAGCTCTAAGAACACTGCAGTTCATTAGATATAAACAAAAACTTCAGCTCCTAGAATGTTGAAGTTCAGCAAATACAACACAAACTTTAGCCATGAAGTTCATCACAAACACAACAAACCTTGAACTAAAACATGTTGAATTTCAGCAAATATATACAAAAATTTCAACTCCTAAAATGCTGAAGTTCAGTAAATACAAAACAAACTTCAACCTTGAAGTTCATCACAAACATAATAAAGCTTCCGCTAAAACATGCTGAAATTCAACAAATATTGAACAAAATTTCAGCTAAAACATGATGAAGTTCAGCAAATAGAGAACAAAAGTTTAACTGCTAGAATACTTAAGTTCGACAACTACAAACAAAAACTTTAGCCAACATTTGGTTCAACAATTTTTGCTACTTCATGCCCCTCTACTAGAATGCTAAAGTTTGCGTGATTACCTTTGCCACTTCAGGCCCGTATGCCTGAAGTTGCGCAACAAATGGTCATGCTTGCAAAAAATGGGTATGCTTGCAATTTTTTTTGCAAAGCCGGTATAAGTTAAAACGTGACTCAAAAATGGGTATAGATACAAATGCTTGGGCCTGCTTGAGATTGAAGAGAAAAATGAGGGGTGAAATTAATAAATAGCCAGACTTACAAGTGGTAATTAGAAAAAGCCACAGTTCAAAAGTGATGAAAATTTAGCCACTTTTCATGTAAAGATAAATCTGCATAAAAATATTGTTGAAAGTCTGAAAAATATGCTAACATAATATACTGGAATTCCAGCATAATTAGGGGTGTTAATAAAAATCCAAAAAACTGAACCAAATCGAAAATCAAACCAAATCAACCAAAAAATCAATACTTTTTTGTTTGGTTTGGTTTTGAATTTTGGAAACCGGTCAAATTTGATTTGGTTTCCATTTTAACCAAAAAATAACCAAAAAAATCGAATCAAATGAGCTATTTCAAATTTATTATTATACCTATACACACACAAAAAAAAAATATACTCACACACACACATAAAAAAGAGTTTCTAAAATTTTATGGTACATGTTAATTGTTTACATTTTTAGTACAATTCTTTGTCTTTACATTATAATTTGATTTATAGTTTTCTTTTATTAAGTATAAGAATCTATTTCATGATAAAAATAATCTCTTTTTAGTTGAGTCCTTAAACTATTCATCACTATTTAATTCAATTATCATCAATATATCTTGGTAAATGATCGATTTCTCAAAGGGCGATTGATTTGATAGTGTTACGTTAAAAATATAGTCGTCAAAATATGTGTTTGATAGTGTATGTCTCGTATTTGAGAAAAAAATTATAAATAACCGAAAAAACCGATAAAATTCGACATAAACAGAATCAATAAAAATCGATTTAATTGGTTTGATTTGGTTCTAACATTTGAAAAACTGACTTACTTGATTTTGTTTCTATTTAGAGGAAAAACGATCCAAACCAAATCATGAACACCCCTAAGAATAATATATTGGTCCAACATAATATGCTGGAAGTTCATACACATGTGCTCCAGTCTCTAGTATATTATGCTGGAACTTTCCGTGTGTTGGAGTTCCAGCATAATATGCAGGAAAGCTCATATATAGTGCATCAATCTTCAGTATGTTATGCTGAAACTTTCTACATTACATCAAAATAATGACTATTTTTCAATGACTTTACAAACATTGACTATTTTTCAATTACCAATTCGAAAACTGGTTAGGCCATGCTATTTTCACCAAAATGAACTACTCTTTCTGTATAGAGAAAATGGGCTTGTTGGGACTCAACTTCCCATTTGGTTAGAATAATAACTTGTTAAAATTACTATTTTTTTCATTTATTTTCAAGATAGAAGAATGTATCAAAGTTAGTTATCCGGTTAACTGAAAATTAAAATTTTAAAATTTTTATCGAAAGAGAAACAAAGCAACAAAGAAAATTAGCAAGGAATGAAACAACAACATCTCCCACAACACGCGAAGAAATGCTAGAAGTCTCCGGTCCATGCCATTCAAAATGAGAAAGAAACCTTTTCATGTTGTGGGCTACTAATATTCGGCTATTCAAGGGAATTTTTATCTATATCCGTTTTTAGGTTATAAAAGTTCGTTTTGTAAAAAAAATTTATAAGCGTACCCATTTTTTCGTGTAACTTAAGTATATAAGGCTGAAGTAGCAAAAGCAATCACGTAAAACTTCAGTATTCTAGCAGACGAGACTAAGTGGAAAGTAAGCTGAACCAAGTGTGCTGATGTTTTTATTTGTAATTGCTAAAATTTTTGTTGTTGTAACTGACAAACTTCAGCTCTAGAGCTAAAGTTTTTATTTTGTAACTGGCGAACTTCAGATATAGAGATGAAGTTTTTATTTTGTAACTGATGAGAGCTGAAGTTTTTATTTTGTAAATGACAAAGCTGAAGTTTTTGTTTTTGTAACCGGCAAACTTCAGCTCTAGAGCTTAAGTTTTTGTTTTGTAACTGGCGTAGTTCAGCTCTAGAGCTGAAGTATTTATTTTGTAACTGACGAATTTTAGATCTAGAGCTAAAGTATTTATTTTGTAACTGACTAACTTTAAATCTAGAACTGAATTTTTGTTTGTAACTGGCAAATTTCAGCTCTAGAATCTTCTTCCCTTTATAATGACACTGTCACGAAAACATGAAAATAGCTGCTTTACTGTCACATAAAGCATTCAATAGCAAGGATACCTCATCTTATAACTCTCTAGTCGAACCATTTATTTAGATGATTAGTTCAACAACTAAACCATCCAAAGGAACTTTTAATCGATATTTGATCAAGCAAGAAACTTTTTAACAATTTATAACATAAACCAGTATGTTGCTGCTAATGCCGTGCATTATTAAATAGGATCTGTAGCTTCGTCGTTTAACATACCATCTATTGCAACCATTCAATCAAGCAAGGACCTTTAGTCACGTACTTCAGAAAGAGGGCGGATATAACTTTGAGGAGGAAAAGGAGGAGAAAAAAAGGTTAAATTTATTTAAAAAATGGGTACAAGTTGAAAATTTTTAAAAAAATGAGTATAAATTAAATGGGGTGATCAATAGGACCTCCCGTATAATTTTTACGGCTATTCATGGGAAAGGTTATGGGCCTTCTTTGATTTAAATGGACTATTGGGGATGAATTGGGCTTGTTTGGCCTAAATTTTCACCACACTGCTCAATTGAAAGTGTAAAACTTGCACGAGACGTCCTATTTGGTCACCCCTATTTAACTTTTACCTATTTTTTTAACAACTTTTAACTTGTAATCACTTTTTAAATAACTCCCGCCCCCTTTATTCTCCTTCTTTTCTCCTTCGTTTCTTTGTGACAATATCGAGCTTTGATACCAAAATCAGTAGCGGGAACAGGACTTTGAACTTTTGGCTATGTTCCAAACAGAACCATTTCCTCACTCAAAAGAAGAGCAAGTTTAATACCTTCTGATTCTAACTTATCATCTACCAATAAAGTTGACTGCTTTCTGTCTATATAAGTGATTGGATCTCCGCAGTTTCTATCATAGCCAAAAGGGTTGCCAAAAGTGAACATTTGTTTGCCGTCAAGAATGGATTTTGGGCTATTAATTCCAGCTTCAACTACATCAGATAAGCTTCTGGTGAGAAATCCATTGAAAATTCTTGGAGAAATGGGTGGGTTTGTATGATTTTTGGTGGGAGATATTGGAAATGAAGTAGTGTTGTCAGCCATAAAACCTTGCTGTTTGCTGCTCACTGCTCTTTTTGAATTGTTCCTCAGCGTCGCCATTAATATTTAACAGCTCTTTCTCAGAGAAACAAGAAGTTTAAAAGAAGATGGATCAGGTACGAAAACAAAAACTTCACCTCTAGAGTTGTAATATGCCAACTACAAAACTAAAAACTTCAGTTACAAAACAAAAATTCGTCAGTTACAAAAACAAAAACTTCATCTCTAGTGCTGAAATTCGTCAGTTACAAAAACAAAAACTTCATCTCTACAACTGTAGTATGCCAGTTACAAAAATAAAAACTTCAGCTCTAGAGCTGAAGTTCGCCAGTAACAAAATAAAAACTTCAGCTCTAGAACTGAAGTTAGCCAGTTACAAAAACAAAAATTTCAGCTCTAAAATTAAACTTCAGGCCTGACTACCAGAATGCTGAAGCTTTGTGTGATTGTTTGCTACTTTAGCCCCGTATGCTGAAGTAATACGAAAAAGTTAATACGCTTGTCATTTTTTTTATAAAACAAACATAAATTAAAACGTGACACAAAAAGTAAATATAAATGCAAATGCCCCAAAGCGAGGTACTCGGCTTTTTTAGTGCCGCCACTTATGTGGTTGTAGCTAGGCAGGTAAAGTTACTTGTTAAAATAGCGAATCTCCTTGTTAAACAAATATTTAGTTGGAGTTTTCACCTAATATGAACTATATAATTAGTTCATAGACTGATATTTGAGTCTCTAATCAGACCAAAAAGAGTCTCGGCAAACAAGATGTAACGTAAGTGTACAACAATAACCAAGTGCTAATACCTACTAGTTAGTGGCTTAGTGCTGCATGAATGAGCTAGTGTTTTGCCTTATGTTTCATTTTTAGTTTAGTTTACAAAGTAGTTTGAGATTTTTTAGTTTTTGTGGCAATTTATCTTTACATATTATTTCAGATTTACCACGTCTTTTTGCCACCTTCAATATAATCATTATATATTTGTATTTATGGAACTAATTATCCGAAGATCGTCTACGCAAAGGCATGGTCACAGTACTATTTTATCCCAATCTTGTATAATTAGTCATATATCACCATCTTTATATATGATAAGAATGTACTTTGGGCCTAACTCAACCTCAAAAGCTAGCTTATGAGGTGAGGATTGCCCAAGCAATATAAGGAGATCAAGGACCTCAAATCCCTCCGATGTGGGACAACTCAACGCCCCCCCTCATGCCCAGATCTCTGGAGCGTGGACAACATAAATGGGGGCTCAACATCGGTAACAATAATGTTGGGTAACAATAATTTGGATGGGCTTGGCTCTGATACAATAATAAGAATGGACCTTGGGCCTAACTCAACCCCAAAAGCTAGCTTATGAGGTGAGGATTGCCCAAGCCATATCAAATCCCTCCGATGTGGGACAACTCAACACCCCCCTCACGCCCAGATCTCTGGAGCGTGGACAACATAAATGGGGGCTAACATTGGTAACAATAATTGGGATGAGCCTGACTCTGATACCATGATAAGAATGGACCTTGGGCCTAACTCAACCCCAAAAGCTAGCTTATGAAGTGAGGATTGCCCAAGCCATATAAGGAGATCAAGGACCTCAAATCCTTCCGATATGGGACAACTCAACAATATAATTGCATCACGGTAGAGCCAGTGCTGTTATACACCAAGGAACTCTTAATTTAGGGTTTCACATCTTTATTTATTCTCTCGTCTACTATTCATCATCTACGTACTTAATTATGTTTGCTTATCTCATTTTTTCTACTTAATTAAAGAGTATGTAACATTTTAATTATGTGAATGACTTGTTGATACACTTAGAATATAAATAATAAGATAATAGACGCTTTATACATAATCATTTGGGATAACGCTTGTATCCTCTGTATTAGCTAGTTAGTCATGAGTTGCTCTTTTTCCTGTTTTTCTTTTTTGCGTCCTCCCTTCCGATTTACGTGAACCTATTTTTGGTCTGTTTTAAAAATAATTACTCCTTTCTAAATTTGAAAACAATTTAGCTTAAATTTACAATTCTATTTTTAATGAGAAACTTTTATATAATCACATAAAATTTTAAACTCTTTTTTAACTTATTTAGGACCATAAATTTCAATCCAATCAAATATATTCATATAAAATTGGAACGAAGGGTTCTTCTGCATATTATACTTTCGGGGAACTTCCAATATATTGCCAAGTAAGAATTAGAGGATGGATACATGAAAAATCCAAAATGTTATAAGGTTGGCACCAACATCACATGTTGTCATCAATTGAAATGTCTCAGTATTATCATAGACTTGCAGTAAATTAGGTGGATAACAGTCAGCGAATATTGCTTATTAAACCAGTAATGATTAGCCCCCACGAATGCTATTATTAAAATTAACTCCAGCTATACCTATATCAAGCTAAGTTGGAATATCACTTCAGAAACCCACTAATGTTATGTCCGTCAACAGGACAACAACCTTCTTGTTTAAAGCTACTTGACAGAAAGGAAAAAGAATAGGGTTTTTTTCAAGATTCTCCCAACAAATTTTTAGATTTGGTTTGATTTTCTTGAAAATAATTATTGTTTGTTCTCAGACACGCCGATTGTTAAAAACCCTTTTTTCTGCCTATGCTGTTTTCATGTTGTAAATATCGTGCCGTTTTCGTCATGAATAAAGGAATGATCAACTGAGGCAGATCTAGCACGAATTCTATGAGTTCAACTGAATATGTTATATTAGGAAAATATGTATATATATGAATTTTAAAAAACATATATAAATAATAAATTAAGATTAAAGTTATTACGAACTCACAAACTTTAAATTCGAAATTTGCATCGATTAACGCCTCTTATTTCAATTGTACTATGGTCTCTCCGGCACCTAATGTACAACTGTCCCTCAAGTTAGAAGCTGGATGATATTTGATTTTGCATATGGCCAACAGCGATTTATGTTTGGTCAAAATCTTGTAATGATTCCTGAGTTATTTAATTGGGTAAGTGGACCTTCTATAGTTTTAAATTTGACTAGAAATTATCCGGTGACGTACTGTACTCCAGTGAGAATAAAATGTTTATTTTTCTGCCAAAATTCTGTTAGGTAGTTCCTTTCACTAACAAATCATGCATTAATATATTTCATCTGAGAGTAACAGTAGTACTAAGTTGTTGATTCTCAAGCTTTTCCTTCCGTAATGCCAATTTATTTTATAACCACTTGTATTAGGATTGAAAATTTTAGCTTGCTTGATAGCTAACGTGTAAAGGCAATACTAAGCTTCGTGTATATATATATATCACCGATACGATAACTCAATTTGTCAAGTAAATTATTCGAGACTTCCCATGATTCTGTAAAAGGAAAGGGATATTTTTGAATATAATAAGAGACCAGCCAGTTTTACTCCAACTTTTGTTTCAGTGAAAGTTAAGACGGTCAAGTTACTTGTACCTGTTTAGTCCGATCGTTTAGCTGCTCTTTTTAAGAGATAAAAATATAAATAGAAAACGTCCCCACAAAAACCTTACGAACTAGATTGGTTTGGTTATCACAAAAACTTATATACCACTTTTTCGAGTTGATGTTCACACCAAGATACTGAGGCTATGACAGTCGGAAAGTGATACTTTGGCTAGTTTTAGATCTAAAGGAAACTAAAGTTTTGACTAGCCCTACAGATGGCGTCAAATTATTTGACCAAAAGTGTTGAGCTTTTTGTCAAATTAATTAATGATGAAATGGAAGGTAAATCTTAACTAATGATAATTAACTCTAGATCAAAGCATGTTCAACACGAGAATCAAATATAATTGAGCTTATATAACTCTTCTTGACACTATTAAAAGACTTCAAACATAAATGATAAGCTTACATCTTTGATGCATTGTTTCGATACATAGACCAAAGAAGGAAGGGAAGGAATGCCACTGATAACTACGAGATCTATCTTTATTGATTCAGCAACGACGATTACAAGAATTTACCAAATCTAGGTTCTTGCCTCTTTTGCTAGAGTTCTTATTCTGTTCTTCTATTCCCTTTGTCCAACGATCTTTAAATAGAATATGTTCTCTCTTGATTATATTTTATATCGCCTCCCGCAAGTATTATGATATATATCGCCGTACGAGAGGGCTCGATCTCGATAATGACCAAGATATTCATCGTTATTATATATGATCACGGTTTAATCGACCCTTTACCATTATTTTGACCCATACAACAATATTAACACATGATAGATGTTAATTAACTTAATAAATATTATGGCAAGAGATAGTGAAAAATATGGAACAAATTGTATATATAAAATTCTTTTCCGCGTCCAAATACTTATCTTACTTTCAGTATATGTGGTCGGTAAGTATCAATATAAGGAATAGTAAAGAAGAAAGTGCTATTTCAAGAAAAGTACTAGAATATCTTAATACATACGTGCACAACATATTATCACTAGTACTAATATTAATTAATAATACTCCATATTGATGGCGCATATATACGACAGGATAGGGTTGCTGTGTCTCCCATGAACGAATAGGATCTTTTCCTCCAATTATACTATACATTTCTAGTTATTTTTGGAAGCCTGTACATGTGCTTAATTAATATATATTAGGTTAATTTCATGTTCTTTATTATAGTCAAAGGTTCTTATCAAAAGTCCCGCGAAATCTGGAGGATGATTTTTTAGGATGATGACATAGGTTGTGGGAACATTATGGAGAAAATATATAGCTTAATTTGTTTTACTCTTTAAGTTTTTCCACTTTTAAATTGTCAATGGCCAGGTGGAGGAATATAATAGGAAATCTTTTAGAAATACTAGTAGCATTATTAGTATTCCTACACAGTAGCCCTAAAAGTCTTAGAAACTCCAAATAAGACAAAAAAAGCAGATTAAATAAATCCTAGCTTTCACCAGCTTAAAAGCTACCACTAAAGATCTACTTGCAAATTTTTATTTTCACACCCCATGGTTTGAATTATAACTATTATTACTATATTTTAAGGCCACAAATTAAAGCCGGTTCACATCAACCACCTCGTGAAGACAGAAGAAAATGGAGATAGTGACACTTATATATATGGGGAAGAAAATAGTATTAAATAGCAGCAAAAAGTCTCCAAAAGTAGAGGAGATTGGGATTTTTGGTAAAAGATAAGCTTTGTCCTTTCTCTTAATTAATACTTAGTAAGTCTTTAGTTCCTTGAACCCTTATAAATTCTACTTTTATGGCTACCCATTTCATATTTTAATTTGCTTCTTTTGATCATTAATTTTCAGGATCAACACTTTGCTTCTGGGAATTTTCAAAACACTTGGAAAACTTGTAAGATACTTCTATGCAGCTTAATCAAGGATCCGTTTATCCATAGGGTTTTTTCTTTTTTCGATTTTTTATTTCCAAAAACGTGTTTGTTCATAAAATTTCTTAAGTTTTTGGAGATTTTTTAAGAATGAGTTTTTTAATAACCATTCAAATTTTTTGAACTTTTTTCCCCATAAAATTGTAATATATTTTCAAGTAAAATACATGTCCAAATATAATTTTAAATTTTAAATGTCATTTCTCAACTTAACTTCAAATATTACTTTTTTTTTTCTTCGAAAATTACAATTTTTATGTCCAAACACCTATTAATTTTCTTGAGCTTTTCAAGATTATATATAGTCGAAGTTTGGACGTAGATTTGAATATATATTTGTGTTGCAGGAAATGGAATATCATGGTTTTAATCAACAGTGGCCAATTAACTCGTTTGATGAGCTTAGTGCAATATCTATAGCTGCTTCATTTGGTGAAAATTTGCATGAATCTTTCATTTCTCAGCCAAATTTTGGCCTTAAAAGACCAGCAGAAATGTCCCAAAATATTTATCATGAAAGGTCATTGAAGAATCCTAAAACTATTCAGAGCTGGAATAATTCCTATGAAAATGATCATATTTTGAGCTCCCATTTGATCAACTCAAATAATTACACTAACCAAGTTGTGAATGTGAAGCCTAAAGAGGAAATGACTACTATGTCTTCCAATAGCAGTATAACATTTGCAGCTGAGCATCAGAATATGGTTTCTCAAGATTCTTTTGCTAATCAGAATTACATGATTAAGGCTAATTGCCGAGGAGCTAAGAGTACTGTTAGTACAAATGGGAAACTAACACAAGCTCAAGATCACATTATTGCGGAGAGGAAAAGGCGTGAAAAACTCAGCCAAAGATTCATTGCTCTTTCTGCTCTTATTCCTGGACTCAAAAAGGTACTCCCTCCGCTCCAAAAAATTGATACTATTTCCTTATTAGTCTTGATGTTCTAGAAGAATCGACACCTTTCAATATTTCCTTAATAGGAAATGTTTATACTCACACAAATATTATGATAAGTTTCAAACCACAAATATCAAAAATTTTAAAGCCACACAATGCTATGACTTATTTAAGACTGACCACATATCTTAAAAATCTTCCCTTTTTCAAAGTTTGTGTCATATTAAACTAAGACAACTTTTTTAAAATAGAGGGAGTATGTATTAACACTAGCACGGTGGTGACAAATGGTTGGGTTGGTTAAACTTGGACAAGATAAAATGAGTAATTAAATATGTAAATAAGCCATGACCTGTCAAAAGTTTGCTTAGGTGACAATGGGAGAGATCAAAATGGGATATAATCCAACCCGTCCAAGAGTACATTTTATATTTCTTTCATATTTAAGAAAAAACTTAAATCTTCAAATTTCATTTTGTATATTAGGTAGCGTTTGACTTGGCCCGTTGGGTTAAACCATTTTGACCCAATAATTGTTTATCATTCTAGTTCAATCAACCAAGTGATCATAATTTAAAGATTAGAGTTGGACGGATTGGACTAAAATACGTAAAAAGGAGTCAATTTTGTCACCTCTAAATGCTCTGATAAAATACTCATATTAACTTTTTTTTCCTGATGAAAATAGATGGACAAGGCTTCTGTTCTAGGAGATGCAATAAAATACTTGAAACAACTCCAAGAGAAAGTGAAGACACTTGAGGAGCAAACAAAGAAAAAATCAGTGGAATCTGTTGTATTTGTTAAGAAATATGAACTTTATGGAGATGGTGAAAATTCTTCTTCAGATGAAAACTATTCCAGTGGTACTCTTCCAATTGATGAGCCACTCCCAGAAATTGAAGCAAGATTTTCTGAGAGAGATGTCTTAGTTAGAATTCATTGTGAGAGAAAGAAAGGATTGGTTGACAAAACAGTTGCTGAAATTGAGAAACTTCATCTATCAGTCATCAATACCTGTGCCTTGTCTTTTGGAACTTCTGCTCTTGACATAACTATAATTGCTCAGGTATATCATTTCGACTTTAACTTCTATATATGCATTCAAGAGTAATCAAATTATTTCCACAAAAATTAGTGTAAGGTAATTATAAATAAATCTGTGGGATATACATTTATTTGTAACCTAGTACTCCCTCAGTTTGTTTTTACTTGTTCATTATTGACTTTGCACCTATCCTGAGATATAAGTACATAATTTATCATAATACCCGTATTAATTGGTGTATAGTCTTAATGAACTTAGAAAATGATTTGGAATGAATTATTAATAATAAGAGCAAAATAAGAAAAATAAATTAATTTTTCTCGTGATATGCGAAAAATAATAAGTAAAATAAAAATTTATTTTTAGAATACTTGACAACTTAGGGAGTGTTTACTATGATAACTAATCTACTATCTCGTATTAACCACATTGATAGTGTAGTAAAAAAAATTCAAAGTTTACTATTGGTGAATATAACTTAAATCCTAATTACTTTTTGGTTGTGTTCATGTCGATGTTTTCTCTTTCTCCATAGTAAGGGTATTTAACTTCTATGTTCATTATTTCTTTTCAAATTCTTAAAAAGACTTAATTCCATACAGATGGATGAGGAATTTACAATGACAGTCCAAGATTTTGTCAAGAATTTGCGCTCTGCTCTCAAAATGTTTATGTGAAGGTTGTGATCGTCTACGCAGTTTCTCTTAATTAGACTGTTTGATACGAGGAGGTTATTTTCCATGAAAATATTTTCCGATAATTATCATTTTCCTGTTTCTTGGATATTTAGGCTTGTGATGTCTACTTCACCCTTTAAAACCATGTCCATTTTAAGCTTGTTTGCCGCGGGGTTAATTAATTTTATAGGAAGGATTTTTTTACTTATAATTTTTGCATGGTTAATTTGTTAACCATGTTATCAATTTATCCAACCTGTTGTAAACATAGATGACCCTATGGCTTAGGCTTTTTTCTTTTCTTTATACATATTTTTCCACGAGGAAGGTTGAGAAATTCAACGAATACCAAGTGGTCGGAGAAAGGGACAAGAAGGTTTTTTTAAGGGGTGAAGAGGCAGACAGGCTTTGTACCATTAATTAATGTATTTGTCAATGTTTTAGCGATCCTCTTTAATTATCCTTTGGAGGGTCTCTTTCGTTGTTATGTAATGTTATTTGGTTTATGATTAAGAATAAAACCACGTTATTCTGAATCTCCCACTTCTTTGATATTTAAGTTGATTCGTGAATTAATTAATACTGCACTATCCCTTTTAATTAATATATATATATATAAACGAATTAACAAACAATTGCATCTTATTAAGCTGTTGTGTTGACAACCAATATATTGAAAACTCATTTTTTTCTTTTGGTACATACAACTTATTTCTCTAGCTTTGAATATTGTCTACATCTAAAAGGGTAAATTTGTCCCTTTTCCCTATAATATTCGATCCAGATATATGAACCTATGATTTTCAAAGCTTGAATAACAGGAGTTTATTTCTAAGAACTATACTAATTCGAAAATAGTGCATATAAAATGAAGTAAAGAGGTCAGATTTAATACGAGTATTGTTGTTATGTCCAATTTAATATGACTATATTTTGGAACGTCACACAACATAAAAGAGTACATATGTTGTATTAGATCGATGGAAGATTATTTTCGTAGAAATTAAAGATACCTAAAAATTAAAATTAATTATCATAACATCATTAATTTTTATTCTTTATGAGAAATGTAGGACTACAGCACTTTAATTTTGTCAGAAATCATGTATAGTTTCATCAACATTAACATGACCTTCTTTTGTGAATCTTGGTCTTGTAAAAATTTAAATAAATATAGAATTGCTCTTTTTAATATGGATATACACAATGTAATATTGATATAATATAATCGAAGATCATGATATTAGGACACAAAACGATTTTAGATTACGGATACGAAGAATTAGGTCTTTCTCTCTATTAAATTCTTTTTTTAAGGGGATAGTTATCACATACAACAGATATTATGAAATAATTCTGACGTGTGATTATAAAAAGACTAGACAAGGGATTTAGTTGTAACTAATGAAACTCTAACGGCCTCCCATTACGGGGCTCGTCGGGTTGAGCTTCACTTACGGGCTAGCTAATTTTTGAACTGGTCATTCAAAAATAGCTAGCGTTTACCAAGTCATTGAAAAATAAACAATATTTTAGTGTAATAGAGACCGATCCAACATAATATACTGGAGTTCGGTGCACCTATTATGAACTTCCAGCATATTACGCTAGACCGATATACTTTGCTGGCTCCAGTATAATATACTGGAGTTCCAACAAAGTATCCTGGAATTCCAAACTCCAATATAACATACTAGAGTTCCAATATATTTTCCTGGAACTTCAGTATATGATACTAGAGTATTTTTCGAATTTTAACCGTGTTATCGTTCAAATTTATCTTTACACAAAAAATAATTAAATTTCGATAATTTTTAAAATTATTGTTATTTTTGAATGACCACTTGTAAATCTGACTATTTTTTAATTTCTCCTCGCTTACTGCCATATTAGACCAACCAATCACATAAAGTGCACGGTTCAATAACTAATTATCATGCTTATAGTTAAAAGTTCATGGGTTTTTATCAAACTCGGGCATTTAGATATATAAGCAAAATATTCAATGTAAGCCTATTTTTCTTATATACAAAACCTTGCGTCAGGCTGACTACATTTGTGACATCTATGCTTCGGCCGAAATTCGAACAGTATTATGCTATTGCATCTCATGTCTCCACCGTGAATTATACAATTAGTTTCACAATTATATTTGAATAAACTATTTGCAGACGACTTTTTCTTGTTTTTTATTTTATTTTGCCATATCAAATAAATAAGTAACCATTATTTTAAGCTGATCAAACCTAACTTGCCAGATTGTGACAGCCAACAAATGGGCAGTTTGCTCATTTTAAAAATATAAAATTTACCTGTTTTAATTATCTTTTAGGTGGGGTGGATATGGGAATAGTGGATTTGAACCCCTTTAAATTAAGGGCGGATCCACCATATAATTATCGAGTTCAATTAAATCCAGTATTTTCGACAAGAAACTTAAATTTATATGTAAATCATAAAATTATAATAAATAATATATTAAACCCATAAGTTCAAATATTAGTTCAAACTATAGCTAACTTGAACTTAACTATCTAGGAATAAAGTTGGTACAACAATGCGTCCCCACAAGATATCGTGATCTTTCTTGACCAATCAAGATTCCACGACTTTTGTTTATGTAATGACAATTATTTAGGTAGCAGACTAAATTAATGATGTGGAAAAGGATTTCGAAACGTAAAGGATTTTACGTGATTTTATTCATTTAATAAAAAGTAGGTTTATTAAAATTGTCAGGCCTTGCTTAAATATATCAAAGAACATGGTAAAGGTACTGTCACTCTTTGATATCGTTTTTAGGCAAATGTTGAAAATAGAACAGATAATATTTGTAGTTGGTTTAGCTAATGACGTTCAAGGCAATAATTGGACTTAGGGTTTAAAAAAATTGTTTTTTTAATAATTAAGCTCCTTTCGATATACTCTTTTGATACTCTACTATCTAATCAAATTGCTCAATTTTGGTGGTATTTGAATATTTCTGAAAAGAATCCCAAGAAATTAATGATGACTTGTGCCTACAAGGAAAGTGACTAGCTACACACTAAAAAATATTCGATTTAACGACGGATATATGTTTCCGTCGCTACTTAGTAACAAATTAACTACGGAAATAGAGCTTCATCGCCAAAAAGGTAAATAAAATAATTAGTATATAATGTAGCGACAAATTAGTGACAAAATGAAAATTCCGTCCCTAAAAATTGGCGCCCCATTTTAGCAACAAATCCATGCATTGCTTTTTATGATAACCTTCACTTTTGTTTGAACTTTATTTTAGTATTATAAATATTTTAATCTTCATTATACATTTGCATTTTGGTATCTATTTTGGATCTTGTAGAATATTAATTTTTATGAATTTCAGTTATTTATTAAGAGTATCTTATATATGCTTGAACAATATTTTTTATTAAATAAAATAAGAAAAATATAATTTGCGGCAAATTTTCTTAGTAGCTGTAACTAATATAGTATTACAGGGTGTGACAAATTTGCGATAAAAGATTTTTCTCGTTAAAAGAAAAGCAAATATGTTCAATAATATTAGCGAAGAATTAGCGACAAATAATATTCGCCGCCAAATAAATCCGGCAACAAAATAACTTATCAATTTGGCGACAAAATTGATGATATTTGCGATAAATATATGTTGTCGCTAAGAGTAGCACCAGATACAAAGCCGTAGCTAATTCGTCGCTAACTAGCAACATATTCAGTTTTTTCTTTAGTAAAGGGTTAGCTAAGAGCAAATTAACGACGGCCACAAATCTATCGCTATTCCATCGCTAAATTTGTTCAACAAGGAAAATGTACTATTTAGCTACGGTATTCGTCTGTCGCTAAAGTTAATTTTTTTTAGTGGATCCCTTACACCTTTGGCTTAGTTGGGGCAAATCGGTCAAGTCAAAACTCGATAACTAGTAACTAGATTCTGATTAAAGAACTGATATAGAAACAATGATATTGCATAATCTCTCTTAAAATAATAGTCAAAAAATATATGTACATTTATTATATATTTTTATGTACATATATACATTGTTATGTATAATTTTACAGCTATAAAATATAAATAATTTTAGTTGCGGACTAAAAGTAATTTTTGCCAACTAGCAAGTCCACATCGTAGAAAGCCTCGTCTAAAGCATTTGGTGTAAAATGTTTTGAACAACGGAAAACCGGGTAATCTTAGTATATCGTTACAAGTGCATATTTTGTGCATTACTTTGTGAAAGAAAATTATGTTTAACGAATACTAGAAGTTAAAATGTGAAAGACAGAGATCATAAATAGAACAACAACAATAAGTCAGAAGAATTCCACTTGCGGGGTCTGTAAGGATAGAGTATGCTCAGACTATATTCTTAGTTCGAGGAGGATAAAAAAGTTTGTTTTTGGGAGACTCTAAGCTCAGAGATAGTAAATTTATAATAATAATAAATAAAAAAAATAGTATCAGAATCGTAACATATAACAAATAAATAGAAATGTCAAAATGTGAAAGACAAAAAAGGTAAAACACAATAAAAATAGCTAACAATCCTAGACAAAATACTATCAGATTAGCCGGCACAGCAAGAAGAAACACTCGATACCTCCTAACCAATAACCCTAATGCTTGACCTCCACACCTTTCTATCAAGTATTATATGAGTTCGGAACCAAAATATTATCTTTTTGAACAAAAGTAACATTAATAAATATAAAAAACAAGTAATCATTTTATATATAACGCATTATAAAACCATACTATATTTTAATGATGTTTTAGCTTTAAAACCGCGAGCATGAATTAACTGAGTTATATATATAATGTATTAAAACACTATGTTATACATGAAATCATTGGACAACCGAATGGTTGAAGGGTATCCATTGATGGTTTTGCCCTTGAGGTAGAAGGTTCAAATTCCTACACTAATTTCCTTGTATTTTTCTATTTTTTTTACTTTTTATTTCTTTTCAATATTTGATTATATTAAAAGAAAAATAATGAACCATGTGGTTAAGTCAAAATAAAGAAATAGTCTAAAATATTTTGAATAATCAAATAAATTTTTATTTATTACAAATCACAGCTGCACCAAAAGCAAATCAGGACCACATTTTCGAAAATATAAAAGGCTCCAACTTGTAATAAAAAAAATTAAAAATATAGAGATTGACAATTAATATATAAACATTTTAATTTTATTTAACGATAGTGTAATTTTTTTATATTATTATGTATTTAGAAAATAACTAGAAGTACTATTCATAATTAATAATATGAAAATAAATTATGCAAGCTACTACAGTAGATAATTTTTATCATAGTATAGTATTTTTAAATTATTAGCGGTGCTAAAGTAATTAAATTCTAATGAATTCTCTAAATATTCAAAGAATTTATATAATTGACCAGACTAAAAATTAAGACATAATTAATTGATTCGTTCTTTACTGTTTTCGTCTTGAGGGTTGGCAAACTTCCTCAGATGAATTGTCAGAAAAGAGTTGATGTCCAGATAAAAATAATAATTTAAAATATTTTGAAAATAAATTTTTTATCTTGACTTAACCATATACTTCACTATTCTTCTTTTAATATAATATAGATGTTTAGATATTTTTTTTATTTTTCGGATTGTATTCTTCTCTTATTTTTGAATAATATATACTTGCAATTTAAATTTAAAAAGAAAGGTATCAAAAAATAAAATAATTCAACCAATAGATTAAGCTATATATTTTAAGTTAAAATTTTCATAAGAGAATATATATATATAAATTCTCTTATGAAAATTTTAACTTTAAAATAAAACTTATAATTCTAATTTGAAAATAAAAAAAAAAATTTTATTTTACGTATAACAGAAAATAACAACTATTAAAAGTATTGGTTAATTTTTTTAAAAAAATAAAAGACTTCTCTATTAAAGTATTTATATCTAAACACTTAAAACCAAATATTGAAAAGAAACAAAAAATGAAAAAAAAATAGAAAAATACAAAAATGTTTGTGTAGGGATTCAAACCTTGTACCTCAAAAACAAAATCATCTTTATAGCATCTTTCAACCATGGGGATGCCTAGTGGTTTTGTATATAATGTAGTGATTTAATGTCTTATATATATAACACAGTTAATTCATGCGCTATAAATATATAGCATGGTTTTAAGTTGTATTATATTTTAACGGTTAAAATACTGTTAAAGTACAATGTGATTTTATATTACACTATATATAAATAATTGTTATGAAATAATATAAAAGACAAGAACAATAACTCAAGAACAAGAGCAAATAGAGAGAGAATAGGGAGAGAGAGAAGTATTCTTATTAATACTTGGGGTGATTTACAATGGGGTAAGACCCCTCTATTTATAGGAAGAGGAATGACTTAGTTTCAAGCTAAAACTCTTAGACATTCACTCTAAATAGACTTCTATTTTATAACACTCCCCCTTGAATGTCTATTCAATAATGTGCCTCATAAAACCTTAAAACCAAAACCCAATGGGAAAAATTAAAGAAAGGAAAAAGAGTACACATGTTTGAATATGCGCTTATTGGTTGCCTCGTTAAAAACCTCGCAAGGAAAACCCGGTGGGACAAAACCTTGTAAGGGAAAAAGAGTGCAACGCGCCTTAACTCCCCCTGATAAGAACATCAATTTATGTCCTTACGTCTTCGCATCCCGATCTTGTGAACTAGCTTCTTGAAGGTTGACTTTGGTAGAGATTTTGTGAACAAATCAGCCATATTGTCGCTTGAACGAATCTGTTGAACATTGATATCACCATTCTTTTGAAGATCATGTGTGAAGAATAACTTTGGTGAAATATGCTTCGTTCTATCTCCTTTTATGAATCCTCCCTTCAATTGAGCTATACATGCTGCATTGTCTTCATACAAAGTTGTGGGTAGTTTATCACACTTCAAACCACATTTGTCTTGGATATGATGTATTATCGACCTTAACCACACACACTCTCGACTTGCTTCATGAATAGCAATTATCTCGGCATGATTAGATGAAGTAGCCACAATTGATTGCTTAGTCGATCGCCAAGATATGGCGGTTTCTCCACAGGTAAACACATAACCCGTTTGAGATCGAGCCTTGTGTGGGTCGGACAAATATCCAGCATCAGCATAACCAACAAGATCCGGGCTGCAATTCTTGCCATAAAATAAGCCCATATCGGTAGTTCCCTTTAGGTACCGCAATATGTGTTTGATCCCATTCCAATGTCTCCTCGTAGGAGCCGAGCTAAATCTTGCTAAGACATTAACTGAAAAGGATATGTCAGGTCTTGTAGTATTTGCAAGATACATTAGTGCGCCAATTGCGCTAAGATATGGTACTTCAGGACCAAGTAGCTCTTCATTCCTTTCTTGTGGTCGGAATGGATCTTTGTTCACATCAAGTGATCGAACAACCATCGGTGTACTTAAAGGATGTGCTTCATCCATGTAAAACCGTTTCAGTACCTTTTCTGTATAGGTAGATTGATGAACAAAAATTCCGTTTGCCAAATATTCAATTTGCAAACCAAGACATAGTTTAGTCTTTCCGAGATCTTTCATCTCGAATTCATCCTTTAGATAATCAATTGCCTTTTGGAGTTCTTTAGGGGTTCCAATAAGGTTTATGTCATCAACGTATACGGCAAGTACAACAAACTCCGACGTTGTTTTCTTTATAAAAACACACGGGCAAATGGCGTCATTTATATAGCCTTCTTTTAACAAGTACTCATTAAGACGATTATACCACATTCGTCCAGATTGCTTTAGACCATACAAGGATCTTTGCAATTTAATTGAGAACATTTCCCGAGATTTTGAGTTGTGCGCGTTTGGCACCTTGAGTCCATCGGGAATTTTCATGTATATCTCATTATCAAGTGAGCCATAAAGATATGCAGTAACTACATCCATTAAGTGCATGTCAAGCTTTTCATGGACAGCAAAACTTATGAGATAACGAAAGGTTATCGCATCCATTACAGGCGAATATATCTCTTCATAATCGACACCAGGCCTTTGAGAAAAACCTTGTGCAACAAGGCGTGCCTTATATCTTTGTACCTCGTTTTTCTCATTTCTTTTGCGTACAAAGACCCATTTATAGCCGACAGGCTTAACACCATTAGGTGTTTCAACTATAGGGCCAAAAACTTCACGTTTTGCCAGCGAATTCAACTCTGATTGAATTGCTTCTTGCCACTTTGGCCAATCCTGTCTTTTTCGACATTCTTCAACAGATTGAGGTTCGAGATCCTCACATTCTTGCATAATGCTAGATGCTACATTATAAGCAAAGGCATTATCCACCACAATATCCACTCGATTAATATTTGCCTCAATATTAATTGGATTTAGGGATAGTTCCGTATTTTCCAGAGTCTCGGGCTCAATGGATTCTTCATGAATCTCAGAATTTGTTAAATCATGAGATTCTTTCGTGGTGTCATTTTGATCGTTCTTTTTCCTCTTTCTAGGATTTCGATCTTTGGAACCTAATGGTCTGCCACGCTTCAGGCGTGCATTCGACTCATTGGATATGACACTAGATGATTGTCCAACAGGGACATCAATACGGATTGGAACATTTTCCGCGGGAATGTGGGATTTCATTATCCTTTTCAAGTCCGTAAATGCGTCAGGCATTTGATTTGCTATTCTTTGCAAATGGATAATCTTTTGTACCTCTCTTTCACAAATAGAGGTATGTGGATCAAGATGAGATAATGATGCATTTTTCCACAAAATTTCCCGTTTGGTTTCACCAACTTCTCCCCCTAATTTTGGGAAAAGTGTCTCATCAAATCGACAGTCTGCAAATCGTGCAGTAAACAAGTCGCCTGTCAATGTTTCGATGTAGCGAATGATGGAGGGCGATTCAAACCCAACATATATTCCTAACCTTCTTTGCGGACCCATTTTGGTGCGGGATGGCGGTGCAATAGGCACATATACTGCGCATCCAAAAATCCTTAAATGGGATATATTGGGTTCATGACCCAAAACCAATTGCAACGGGGAATACTTGTGGTAATTCGTCGGTCTGAGACGAATTAGCATTGCTGCATGTAAGATGGCGTGACCCCATACCGAAGTGGGCAGCCTCGTTCTCATAAGTAATGGCCTTGCAATCAATTGCAGGCGTTTAATTAACGATTCTGCAACACCGTTTTGAGTGTGAACATGAGCTACAGAATGTTCAACTTTTATCCCGATTGATAAGCAATAATCATTAAATGCTTGGGATGTAAACTCAGCAGCATTATCCAGTCTAATGGACTTGATTGGATTATCTGGAAATTGTGCTCGTAGTCGAATTATTTGTGCCATTAATTTCGCAAACGCAAGGTTGCGTGATGACAACAGGCACACATGAGACCATCTACAGGATGCGTCTATCAAGACCATGAAATACCTAAACGTCCCACTAGGTGGGTGAATAGGTCCACAAATGTCCCCTTGTATACGTTCCAGAAACATGGGTGACTCAGTCCCAACCTTTGTTGGTGATGGCCTGATAATCAACTTGCCTTGATAACACGAAGTGCAAGGATATTCATTATTCGAAAGAATTTTGAAATTCTTTAACGGATGCCCATATGAGCTTTCTATAATCCGTCTCATCATGACCGATCCTGGATGTCCCAATCGATAATGCCAAACTACAAAGGTATTGGAATCAGTAACCCTTTGGTTTACTGTTGAATGTGCCTCAATTGCACTAATTCTTGTCCAATACAGGCCACAAGATAAAGACGGGAATTTCTCAATAACCCTCTTTTGGCCGGAGACATTCTTTGTGATGACAAGATATTCAAGATTATCTTCATCCATTGTCTCAATATGATAGCCATTCCGGCGTACATCTTTAAAACTCAACAAGTTTCTTTTAGACTTGGAGGAGAACATTGCATTCTCTATGATTAACGTCGTGCCCTTGGGCAGAGTTACAATTGCTCTTCCGGAGCCTTCAATCAATTTACTACTTCCAGAGATTGTAGTAACGTTTGCCTTACACATATTTAGTTGAGAGAAATACTTCCTTTCTTTGAGTATTGTATGTGTAGTACATGAATCAATTAGGCAAATACTTTTACAGTTGGATGTTCATCCAAGTTCGCTTTGTGAGACATCCATATTTGCTATCCCATAGTTTGACATACAAAAGAGATACAAGAACATAAGAATAAACAAGTTCAATTCTTTTGTGTCACATAATATTTTCAAAATCTGTTGCTAACAGTTGACTAACAAAATCAGATATGTTATCCATTACTTTGCAGTTTGAAAATTTCAGTTTAAACATTTTTCACACACAATCGATTGTTTAACATTGACAATCGATTGTTGATTAATTTTGAAAAATACCGGATCACACTGTCTAACGACAATCGATTGTTAGACATAGACAATCGATTGTGGATGATTTTTGAAAAATTCCAGATTACACTGTCTAACGACAATCGATTGTTAGACATAGACAATCTATTGTGGGTGATTTTTGAAAAATTCCAGATTACACTGTCTAACGACAATCGATTGTTAGACATAGACAATCGATTGTGGATGATTTTTGAAAAATTCCAGATTACACTGCCTAACGACAATCGATTGTTAGACATAGACAATCGTTTGTGGGTGATTTTTGAAAAATTCCAGATTACACTGTCTAACGACAATCGATTGTTAGACATAGACAATCGATTGTGGATGATTTTTGAAAAATTCCAGACCTCACTGTTTCAAGACAATCGATTGTTATACATAGACAATCGATTGTTGGCTATTTTTGAAAAATTCCAGAACACACTGTTTCAAGACAATCGATTGTTAGCTAAAGACAATCGATTGTTGATCAATTATTTTTCAGCTTTAATGCGGAAATAGTTGATAATCGACTAGTTTTTCAGGCTAGTCGATTACCCCCACTGGAAAATAAAAGTTTTATTGATATTTGAGCATATTGAAGATATTCTAAAGAACTACTGCTAACATTGCATCATGAACTAACTAATACGAGCTAATACTAATGACTATTAGTTTATTCACTAACTAATACAAATAAGTAGAACAAAATCAAATAACTCCATCTTCTTTCATCACGGATCCATCGC
Organism: Nicotiana benthamiana; assembly: GCA_034376525.1. Classification (NCBI taxonomy): domain Eukaryota; kingdom Viridiplantae; phylum Streptophyta; class Magnoliopsida; order Solanales; family Solanaceae; genus Nicotiana; species Nicotiana benthamiana. The sequence goes on from CM067339.1 coordinate 155,700,894, forward strand.
CGATTAGGTGGTCTATTTTCCCCTCGGGTTGCTCAAAGAAGTCTGCCACATCCAGGTGGGTGATGTCCTCATTGTCGTCATAGACAAAATTTGTTTCAGGGACTTTTCTCTTTCGAGATGCTTGATAAAGGTCAACCAAGTGTCTTGGTATACGGCAAGTCTTTGACCAGTGCCCTTTCCCACCGCAACGATAACATATCGTTTCTGAACCATTTTCCTTAGGATCTTCATGACCCCGTTTCTGCTTTCGGCGGTTATCTCTCTTCGGGGGGTGACGGACTTCATTGGAATTTCTTCCTTGTCTACGTCCCTGGCTATGACCCCGTTTACGACCATGACCATGGTCCTTTTCATGTTTGGCATAATGAGAGTGCACCTTATCTGCTTCAGGCACGGTGTAGACCCCGTGGGTCGATTTTCATGATTTCTCATGAGCAGGTCATTATTTCGCTCAGCCACTAGTAGAAGAGAAATCAGTTCAGAGTACTTTGTAAAGCCTTTCTCTCTGTACTGCTGTTGCAGTACTATATTGGAGGCATGAAACGTTGTAAACGTTTTCTCAAGCATATCATAATCGGAGATATTATCCCCGCATAGCTTCAATTTGGAAGTAATTCTGAACATAGCAGAATTATATTCAGAAACGGACTTAAAGTCCTGGAGCCTCAGATGAGCCCAACCATATCGTGCTTGTGGCAGAGTGACCAACTTCAGGTTGTCATATCTCTCCTTTAAGCCGTTCCACAAGACGAGTGGATCCTTGACGGTGAGATATTCAATCTTCAAACCTTCATCAAGGTGGTGGCGCAAGAAAATCAAGGCCTTCGCACATTCTTGGGTGGATGCTTTTTCTCTATCTTTGATGGTGTCTCCGAGACCCATAGCATCTAAGTGGATTTCAGCATCCAACACCCATGTCATATAGTTCTTGCCCGAAATTTCAAGGGCAACGAACTTTCTTTTTGTAATGTCAGACATAGTCGAAAATTAAATTAGGAAGAGGGAAATACCTTAGATTTCTCGAGAATGGTTCTTGAGACGGTAGAGTCTCGTGCTGATAACGTGTTATGAAATAATATAAAAGACAAGAACAATAACTCAAGAACAAGAGCAAATAGAGAGAGAATAGGGAGAGAGAGAAGTATTCTTATTAATACTTGGGGTGATTTACAATGGGGTAAGACCCCTCTATTTATAGGAAGAGGAATGACTTAGCTTCAAGCTAAAACTCTTAGACATTCACTCTAAATAGACTTCTATTTTATAACAATAATAACATTTTTTATATTTATTAATATTATTTTTATCTAAAAAGATAATATTTTGGTTCTGAATTTAATATTTATGCTTTATATTTATGAGACATGACTTTGACAAGAAGTGTGGAATAGCCGTACGTATTTAAGACTTTACACCGGTCCACATCTAGAAGGGCATTTACACTTAGGTTACATTCTAGAAGGTCAAAAACAGCATACTTTTGGGTAGAGATTATAACAAAATGTTTGTACGTGGCAGAACAAGAGAGTTCTGAGTTGAAATTAAGCATAACATTTATACTGTTGTATCTTTATATCACTTTTGACCTGATTTAATGGTCGGTCACTTTGGTTTAGGTGGAAGAAAACAGGCCGAGTATAATATTATTAATTTTTAAGTTATTGGGTTTTGTTATTAATAATAAAAGAGGTGCAAATTAAAAATAGGAGAAAAAAATAGAAAAAAATAAAATTTTGAATTAGTTTACTTTATTAATATATTGTGACCCTTATTGGAAGAATGAAAAAAAATCTTTGTATATATATATATATATATATATAGAAGCTCATCTTCTAGTTCTTAAAGAGTTAAGAAGAAGTAGTACCTCGCATCGTCGTCGGTCGCTCGGATTTGATTGATAATTTTTTGACAAATTTTTTTTCCTTATTTTCTAAAAAAAATTTGCGTTGGAAGATAGCAGAATCATTTGCGCATTGGATGATCGCGAAATTATTTTTTGCTTTCGTTTTTTAAACTAACGTTTCTGGTTTTTGAATATAGAGTTCTACCCAGCTTAAGGAATGTAATATTTTATTTCTATATTTAATCTTACTTTCTGCTTTGGGATACTAATTCTGTTTGTCAATTTCTTTTACAGAAAAATAACAACGAGTGTGGAACAACAGAATAGTTCTGTTGGGACTACTGCTGCAACGATAAATGCGTCTTCAAGTCGCATAACTCCTGTATCGATGCTGGCACCGGCAGAAATCCCGAAAAAATTTTCCGGCATGGACTTCAAACGCAAGCAACAGAAAATGTTCTTCTATCTGACCACTCTTAATTTACAACTGTTTACCGTGAAAATGGTAATAACAATTAAATTTATTGATGGGTCTCTAAAATTACGTGATATGTTTTTATGCTAATTGTTAAACAGTTGATGTTAGGTGTATGAAGTTTAAAGACGAAACGCGAGCTAAAATTATAATCAAACCGAGGAGTTAGCTATTCGGGCCTCGGCCTGACCAACGCGGGGCCTCGAGGTTGATGCTTGGGCTCGGGTTCGAGCTATTGGGGATAATCGGGGAAGGCCTAACAGTTAGGATATAATTAAGGGAGGCTCTTTATGGCCTATGATAAGTAATAAATGAAGAATAAGTATGAAAGTAATAAATAAAAGCAATAGTGTCGAGGGAGTATATGAGAGAGAGAGAGAGAGAGAGAGAGAGAGAGAGAGAGAGAGAGATTATTTATCTCGTGTAGAATAGTTGGAGTAACAACAGATCCTCTTACACAATGGTAAGGACCCTTTTTATATAAACAGGAAATTCCGACATAGTACAAAACACATTAATTACAAAGATAGGGTGATGCAACAACTAGATGATACCGGGCTCTGTCAGTGCTATCAGTACGCCTTGGGAATTCCCCATCCCCGGCATCGTCATTGGGTCGGGCATCATTGGACTCGAGGGAGGGAACTCGACTATAACCTCGTAGCCTTGAGGTCTCGAGGTGACTTCCTGAAACACCTTAATGCCGAGAAATCGGACCCTTCAATTTCGCTGTATATAGATAGTCCCTGCGTATCCTACAACGAAGTGATAGAAAATGATTTTGAGCCTTCGTTTTGAGGGCATCATTACCATGCTTTCAACCTATAAGATCATTAAATGGCACGCCCCAGAGAACCGTACAAGGGTCACTGTCAAATGCGATTATCGAGAAATTCACGAACCGCTATTGGCTCGTCCTTTTCACTGCCCAAGTGGTTCTTATAAATATATCGACTGTTTGGTAATCCTTATTTTCATAACATCTTCAAATTCACGAGTCCATTCCCATATTTTTTACACTTTTTTGTCTTACGTTTTGAGAGAAAATTTTACCATCGCTATGGCCAGGACTTCCAGAACTGTTCCTCGGCGGAACGAAGCTGCATCTTCATCTCGGTCGTCTAAGGAGAAAGCCAAAGCGATAACCACCTTGGAATGCGCTTCCTCCAAGCTTGATATATCAAAAGACTTCACCACCGATGCCACTTCATCCAAATTGGGCCAATGTGAACATGTGTCCCGATACATTAGTGTCGTGACCAACATAGGAATAGTGAGGAGTGACTGTCGATGGAACAAGGCAGTGGAGATAAATATTCCCGGCCCTGATGAAAATATAACGGACTACAATGCCAGATTCCTTCATAAGTATACCTAACCGTTCACCTAGGTCCTGCTGAGTCCTCTGAATCTTCTCCCCCGGAGATAGATCCGGTTATCCTTGATTTCTGTGACAAATATCAAGTCTACCAACTCGTTTACACGCGCGCCAATGTTTTTCAAGGGAGTTCATCATACAATCAGAAAAATTGATCTTGTTGAGAAATCGATGTCTTACTCCATAACTTTGAGGGAACCATAGCCTGACAAAGAGTTCGGTCCAATTTGGACGCCCATTTAGGAGGTGCCAAACAGACCCCATCATTGATTTGAGATCTTGATAAGGTGAATACCCAGTCTATTCAATGCTAGGCATAATGAGTATAAGGACCTCAAAAAAATCTCTTTTCGTCATATGAACTTTAAGGTGTATGAAGTTTCATATTTGATTTTTTCAGCAGAACGATAGAGACTTCATTTAACTTAGGTTGATCTAGGCCAGAGACAGACCTACGTCAAGATAATCCCACCTTTGAAACACTTTGGTAATGCTCCCAAATAATGAATCAGAGCACATGGAGCCATTTCCTTATCTTTTTTTATCGGTCAGATTTATCCTTCTCTCTGGAGGATAGCATTGATGCTTCGCCATTTTACTAAAGGGGTTGCCGGCGAAACCTTTATCCTCAACCATCTAATTAGGTTGTACAGCCCTCGATTTTATCGAGGTTTGATTAGTCTTCACTATCGATCCAAAAAATCATTTTTCTCAAGCGCCGACTATCACACCTCCTTTTTCTATCCCGAAGGGGCCTATAAAGGAGTTTTTTCTAATTTAAGTGACTATCAAAACGAGATTATTTAATTAGAAATTAGAGTCGCCACTTGGAATAATTTATGGTGTCCCAAGTTACCGGTTAAATTCCGAATCGAAAAAATATTGACTATGTCTTACAGTCCACGAAACACAAAAATCCAGGTAAGGGATTCTGTTAACCCGGGAGAAGGTGTTAGCCATTTTCAGGTTCCGTGGTTTTAGCATGGCCACTCAACTGTTAATATTAGTCTATTTATTTGATTTTTTACAAGAAACCTATGTGCATTTTTTTTCTTTTTAAATTGCTTTAGTAATCCAAGTGTTTTACAACTAATTATTTGATTACACATTACGAATTATTTCACGGAAATCGTATCCACAATTCACGACGTGTTTAATTTACTAACAAGATTAAATTATGGCAGGGTCACATAAATATACTCCCAAATTTTAGAAATTAAGTGCCACAAGTACGTCACGAGAACCCTATCCATAGCTATGAATATTTATTTAATTAACACACCTAAAGCAAACTACGAGAGTTTAAGACATTTTTCTATATTATTTAAGATAATTAGTATGAGGGTCATAGATTATGTGATTCAATTGCATGAATGGCACGTTTAGATTTTATTAATGGAGAAGTATACAACTAAGGCGAACTAAGAATGTTCATATTTAAAACTAATTTAAAATTAAGTATCACAACTATGTCAAAAGAAATTGTACCCATAATTATAATAATTTATAAAATTATGTGCCTACAGCAAACTACAAATATTCATTTGGATGATGTAAAACTGATGGAAATATTCGAACTTACCACTATTCTAATCCCAAATCTCCATAACATACTAATATCTTTCCATTACCACACATGGTATCTTCACACATATTCAATGAAACCTTCCTGTAATTAGTTGTCAATGAAAACAAACAAGTTGAAACAGGATATCAACAATTGCAGTAAACCAACCAGAGGAACAAATCAACTTAGAAGTAAGCATCAATTCAATTCTTCATGATTTAGTATTACAACAGAAAGAGGAAAATGATGTGACTCGAGAATATACGGATATTCCTTTGACATGAGAATAATCAATGAATATAGATGTCAAATGAAATTCTAATATAATAGCAATAACTAATTACAGTTCACCTAATCAGTTAACACGAGCATGTAATTTTTGGCTTATATGAAATATTCCTATAAAATTTCAAAAAAATAGATTTTCTGTTAATTATTTGCCATTTTAGGAATTTTTGTAAAATTTTCTTAATTATTTACACTTTTCTTGCATGTTTAATTTTTATTTAAGTCATAAAAAAATACCAAAAATGTCATGCATTGCATTTAGGATTTATTTTTTTATTTTTAGAATTAATCAGTAATTATTTTAATTATAAAATTTCAAAATAAAAAAATAGCTCATTTTATATTTTTGTCTTTTAATTTTAGTTTATAATTTTTCTATTTTAATTTAGAATTTAGTGATGTTTATAATTTTTATAATTACCTAATTATTTTAATTTCATAGTTTAGATAATTTAGAATTTTTAATTTTTAGAATTTTTTTAATTAAAAAGGGGAGAAAGAAAAAAAAAAGAAAAGGAATAAAAGATGTTTAATTGAAGACAAGGGGTTTATTTTGAAATTGGGTCATTTCTAACACGCAATTCTGCCCAAAATTCCCCCATATACAAAATGAATTTTTTTCTATCTATACCATATATGAAATCTTATTATTAAAAATGTGCATACTTTCATTATTACCCGTCATGTCTATATTTTTGCTACAAAATTTATACCATTCATTAAATACCCAATATTAAGAATTGATTCCTTCCAAATTAGGCGCATACAAATCTGAAAAATTTATTATCATTTTTTAAATACCCAGTATTTAGAATTGATTCCTTCCAAATTAGGCGCCTACAAATCTGGGATAAATATTTGAATAGCTTATTCCTTCCAATTTAGGCGGCTAAAAATTTGAGACTAATATTTTTTTAATATTGTTTTAATGGTATCTACAAACTACTATATTTATAATACAATTAAACTGCAATCTATATTGAAAAAAATTGTTGGCTACAAAATTTTTTCCTAATCTACAAATTTTCTACAAAAAATCTACAAATAAACTACAAATCAGTTTATGTATGTACAAAGCAGTATTGTTTTGAAGGGTATCTACAAAATTACTACATTTATACTACAATTACACTACAATCTATGTTGAAAAAATATTGACTACAAAATTTTCTCTTCATCTACAAAATTTTTACAAAAAAAATTACGAATAAACTGCAAATCGGTTTAAGTATTGTATAAAGTTGTATTGTTTTTAAGGGTATCTACAAAATTACTATATTTATACTACAAATTAAACTACAATCTTATGTGAAAAAAAAGTTGACAATAAAATTTGCTCTTCATCTACAACATTTCTATAAAAAACTACAAATAAACTACAATTGCGCCCACACTGTCACACTTACAGAAGATTCATATGGCTACACCACAAATTTACAATTGAGAATTGTTGATTGATCGATTGAGGAAGTCTTCTGTATCATATATCTACTCAATCTCGTACTTGTTAAAATTCGGAACAATATCAAAAAATTACCATTAATTACAATAACCGAAACAATGAGTTTCATATTAAATCTCTTTGGCTAAAAATCTGATTATACTCAATGGGTCTCATCTTTGTATTTTTTGAGAAAAAGAAGGAATGGAGAAGAGAAAAAAATGTGAGGGAGAAAATAACGGTGGGATTAGGAGAAAGAAATGTAGGAATTAAGGGGAGAGAGAAACATGTGATATATAGATATATTTAATTAATGAGTAAAATTTACCCATTAATTAGACTCTGAATAAGTATGGTATATGATTGATAATTTGGTATACGAATTTGTAATTAAATCAAACCTTAAACATGAATAGGAAAAAGATTTCATATATGGTATATGAATATAAAAATCCATATACAAAATTAATTTCCCAGCCCAAATACCTTGCCGCCCCAGTCCTAAAAATGGACTTGACCCGTTTGTTTGACCCACCGGACTTCCCCACTATATAAAATCCATATGTTTTACACTGGCGATGCCTTACACTGCTTATTGTCTTCCTTGCTGATTCAACCCTCGACTCAGCCCTCAACTAGCCTGGAACTCAGGCGAGTTCACTCAAATAGGACCCTTCCCTTCCACGTCATTTGATTCCAACGGTTTTTGTCAGAGAGAAATGAATATTCGCTCCAATTGTGCACGATTTATGTACGAATGGAATGATTTGCTGGATGACTGGAAGCCGTGGGAAGATATAACCGATCCATGCCTTCCATTTGTCCCAAAAATCGTTCAAAAATGTGAAGATTTTCGAATTTTTTCGGCAGAAACTTCAAGATTTTTGAAGGTTATATATATGGGGTGATTTTTCTTTTCGAGGTTAAGGAAAATTGAAGAAAAGTCTGAGAAGATCTTCAGAAAAATTTAGCCAAGTAAATTTCTAGCGTTTGAAGTCGTCACTCTTTTCAAGCCATTTTCTCTTTTCTAGTCTGCTTTGTAGAGAGTTTTGGGAGAATTGATTTTCTTGTATTGCTCACAAAAGTATATATAGAGTACAAGAGGTATCAAATCCTACCAACTATAGGAATGTACTATAATGGATGAAATCAAATCCTACCAACTATAGGACTGTACAATAATGAAAAAATATTCTACCAATAATAAAAAGATACACACAATATATTCTAATACGCCCCCTCAAGATGGAGGGTCGGAGGACACGCCAATCTTGGACATCAGCAGAAGAAGCCGAGGACGAGATAAGTGCTTGGTGAGAGCTTCAGCAAGCTGATCAGCAGAGGATACATGAGCAACACGAAGAGACCCATTCTGAACCAATTGATGAACAAAGTGATAATCAATGGAGATGTATTTCATGCGCGAATGAAAAACAGGGTTGGCACAGAGGTAAGTGGCACCAATTTTGTCGCTGTAAATGACAGGAGCAGCCGGAAAAGGGACATGAAGCTCGCGGAGCAGTGAATGAAGCCAACGGACTTCAGCGGCAGCAGAAGCAATGGCACGATATTCAGCCTCAGTAGAAGATCATGCAACAGAACGCTGCTTTTTGGAGCTCCAGGATAGGATTAGGCCCCAGAAAGATAACATAGGCACCAGTTGAGGAGCGGTCATCACAGTTTCCACCCCAATCAGCATCAGAGAAACAATGCAGAGGAATAGCAGATGAAGGACGCAGCCAGACTCCGAAGTCACGTGTCCCATTCAAATACCGGAAGAGGCGCTTAACTGCAACCCAATAAGTGATAGTAGGAGCGTGCATGAACTGTGAGAGTTTATTCACAGCAAAGGAGATATCAGGACGAGTGAAGGAGAGATACTGGAGGCCCCCAAGGGCCTGTCGATAGGCGGATGCATCGGCAGGAGCCGAGCCGTCGGCCAGATGAAGGCGGGTGGACGCCGCTGTTGGCGTCTGAACAGGGTTGGATTCCAACATATTATGACAAGTCAAAAGATCAACAACATACTTACACTGAGAAAGAAAACACCCATTGGAGCTGTGCAAAACCTCAACACCAAGAAAGTAGCTTAGATCACCCATGTCTTTAAGAGAAAATTTAGTCCCAAGAGAGTCAATCACACGGTTCAAGAAGGCAGAGTCATTACCAGTCAATATGAGATCATCAACATATACCAATAAATAGGCTGTAATACCAGAATGCTGAAAGACGAAGAGCGAAGTGTCAGAGGTAGTGTTGACGAAACCCATGGCCAAAAGGCATTGGCGGAGCTCATTGTACCATGCCCGGGGTGCCTGTTTGAGACCATAAATAGCTTTCTGTAACTTACAGACATAAGATGGATAGGATTTGTCAACAAAACTCGGTGGTTGTTCCATATAGACATCCTCTGTAAGCCTCCCGTAGAGAAAGGCATTGTTCACATCCATTTGACGAAGAGGCCAACCCTTGGATACAGCTATACTGAGAACCAAACGTACAGTTGCCGGCTTAATGACCGGACTGAAAGTCTCCTGGAAGTCGACACCTGGTCGCTGATAAAAGCCTTTTGCAACAAGTCGCGCTTTGAACTTATCCACATTACCGTCAGGCTTTCGTTTGATACGATAAACCCACTAGTAGCCCACAACATTCTGCGAAGAATCAGGTGGAACAAGATCCCAGGTGCCATTCCGTAGCAGAGCATCAAACTCCAATGACATAGCAGCGCGCCAGCACTCATCAGACATAACACTAGACAAAGTCTGAGGTTCTGTAACAGCTGGAGAGGATACTGCAGACATACCAAACTTCTTGTTGGGCGTAAGATGTTATTTTTGCTGCGAGTTTGCATGTGATGACCACCCTGAGAGGAGGAAGGTGGCGGCATAGTGGGTGTAGCGGCAGCGGGGGCTGCCGGCGGTGCCGTATGAGGCGCTGGTGGCTCGGGCGATGGCGCCGTCAGTGCGCCCGGTGAAGGATCGCTAGTGGGAGCGGCGACAGGTACTGGCGGAGGCAGCGGAAGGACTTCTAGGGTGATCGGAATGGGTACGGGTGGAGACTCGGGGTTAGACAATTTGGAGAACGGGAAGATATCTTCATGGAAGGTGACATGACACGAGACGAAGAGTTTAGACGTTGAGGGATCAAAGCGTAGATATGCGCTTTGACTAGATGAGTAGCCGAAGAGGACACATGCACGAGATCGGGGTTCCATTTTGTGTGAGGTGTTGGGCCGAAGCCAAGGGAAGCATTGACAGCCGAAGACACGTAGTTTGGCAAGGTTGGGGCACCTATGGAAGAGAGACTCGAAGGAGGAGATCATCGAGAGATTTGTCTTGGGAAGACGATTAGTGAGATAGAGTGTTGTGGCAAAGGCATAAGGACAGTAAATGAGAGGGACAGAGGCATACTGAAGGAGAGTGAGACCAGTATCGACAATATGACGGTGATGACGTTCAGCATAGCCATTGTATTGAGGTGTATGAGGAGGTGAAGTGAGATGTGAGATGCCATGGGAGGCAAGAAAAGAGCGTAAGACTAGGAATTCACCCCCATTATCAGTATACAGAGTAATGATTTTAGTAGAGAAGTATTTTTCGACAATGGACTTAATAGTGGGGAAGGTTTGTAAGACATCAGATTTACGGCGTAAAGGGAAAAATCAAACGTACTTAGAAAAATGATCAACAAAAATGACATAATATTTAAATCCTTCATTAGAAATAATTGGGGAGGTCCATACATCAGATAAAATAAGCTCCAGCGGAGCAGTAGAAGTTAAACTTGACTCAGAGAAAGGTAACTTATGACACTTATGAAGCTTGCAAGAGACACAAGCAAAATCAGACACACTACTGGACGCTATACTGCTAGAAGACACTAAATGGCGTAGGATTTTAGCTGATGGATGACCAAACCGAGAATGCCATAATGACGCAGGGAGCTTTTGTGTTGTGAGGGCGGACGGGAGACGGGAAGCCGCCGGCCAATAGTAGGCATCGTTCCTACGTGGGCCGCTGATGAGTGTTGCCCACGTGCGACGATCCTTCACCTGAAAATCAGTATCAGAAAAAACAACATTAACATTATTGTGACGATATAATTGAGCAACAGAGATCAAATTTTTACGAATATGTGGAACACAGAGAGCTCCGGGCAATAAAAAAGATGAATAACTGAAACGTAGGGCAGTATGTGTAATTTTTAAACCTTCACCATTACCAATAACCACATCATCAAAACCAGTGTAAGGATAGTGAAGAGACATGTTGGCAAGATCATTGGTTATGTGATGAGTGGCACCAGAGTCCAGGATTCGATCAGATGGAGAGTGATGGGCTGTGTGAGCAGCCGGATAAGATGACACAGCGTATGCTGGTCGTGGAAGTGGTCCACCGTGAGGGGGTTGATTTGCGCTGGAAATAGGATAGGACGGACAGCGGCGCGCGGAGTGGCCAAATTCACTTTAGAGCTAGCACTTTCCATTGTACCCGCGAGATTGGCCATTGTTGGAGTAAGCACTGCGGCCGGAGGATAAACCACGGCTGCCACGGCCGTGCCCGCGGCCATCGAAGCGGTTACGGCCGGGCTGCTGTCCGGCGACGAAGCAGCCGACGGAGCCAAATCAGATGCGGCGGAGGTGGCCGGCGCACGGGCAGTAATCTGAGCCTCCATGCTTAACAACTTGTCATGTAATTCAGCAAAAGAGATTGGAGATTCACGGGCTTGGATAGCATGAGAGAGCTCCATATACGGATCATCAAGACCATTTAGAACCTTAATGACAAGATCCTCAGAATCAACAGTAACACCCAGGAGAGATAATGCATCCACAATAGCGCGAATACCGTGCATAAAATCAGTAACAGATTTAGAACCTTTTACCGGATTATGGAGCTACTGTTTGAGAGCCATGATACGACCACGAGAAGCAGTGTCGTATGTGCGCGCGAGGATGTCCCGGGCCTCTTCAGAGGTTTCCGCGGCGGCAATAAAGGAGATGATCGTCGGTGTGATCAACGAGATGATGGCACTGAGAATAAGATTGTCCCAGCGAATCCAGTAAGGATATGCTGGATCAGGGGAAGTTACCTCCTTGTCGAGGATAGTGGCTGGTGGGCACGGCTTCGATCCGTCCAAGAAATCGAGGAGGTCGTAACCCGTAAGAAGGATTCAGAATTGGAATTTCCACGCCAGGTAATTAGTGGAATCCAAATTAAGTGGGATCTGAGCCGATGCATTGATGGCAATCGGCTGGAGAAGATCGTTGGATGTCGTAGCGGCCATGAAGCGCGAGGCAGAGGAGGCGCTGATCGACACCGAGAGAGAGAGGGCTGCCGGTTAGTGCAGCGGTTGACCGAGAAGGTCGGCGGCGGCGGCGCGGGTAGGGAAAAAATTAGAGTTTCTTAGGCGATAAGCCACTGGCCTCTGATACCATGTAGAGAGTTTTGGGTGAATTGATTTTCTTGTATTGCTCACAAAAGCATATATAGAGTACAAGAGGTATCAAATCCTACCAACTATAGGACTGTACATTTATGGAAGAAATCAAATCCTACCAACTATAGGACTGTACAATAATGAAAGAATATTCTACTAATAATAAAAAGATACACACAATATATTCTAATATGCTTCTTTTCACAAAATATGCAAAACACGAAAAAAAAAACACAATGGCTTGAGTTCAGCTTTCGCTCGAGTTTATTTCACTTTTCCTTTAAGAAAAAAAAATAAAAAAAATTACTGAAACAGATATTCTTTTTAGCCTTGGTTCTTTCTCTTGAATTCTGGTTCTAAAAAAAAACTTGGATTAAATATCAAATTGAAGTTTTGTGGCTTGGGTTTTTCTGAATTTTGGCACATTGTTGATTTTTTCCGAATTGGTTTTTCGCGTTGGATTTGTTTAGCTGTTTCTGCTCGACGTTGTTGATGTTGCAAGCTGTAATCTTGAGAACAAAATATTTGTCTTCCTCTGTTTAAAAGAATTTTTTTTAATTCCAGGTTCGTTCTTATTCTTGTTTTCTTGAGTATGAACGACTGGAACAAACATTGGTATCATCTTGTGTGAATTAAATAATTATTCGACATATGTTGTGTTTGAAAATGCCATTTTTAAGGTTGTTGATACATGCTGCTTGCCGTTGAGAGTATAACTGCTGAAATTCGAATTTTGCATTCATGTTCTAATAAGTTAAAGTTTGGGTGTGTGAGGTACTTTAGATTATTTTAGTTTGAAATTATTATTTAATTTAAAAAAAGGAAGTCCACAAAATATTTTAGAAATTTTTGAGTTGGAAGTCATCTATATCTTTGGATTGTAGGCATGAATAGAGTCAATTGTGGGAATGCTCATTTAAGACCAAGAATTGTATTAATTTATTTGTTTGAAATGCAGAGGGTTAGTCTTGATAAATGACAGTTGTTGTACATTGTTGTAAAGATACATGCATACATTGTAGCTTATAGTATTTCTCAATTGTTTTCTCTTGATTTCGTTAGTCAAGAACCTGAAATCCTCCTTTAGAGAATGTAATGTTTATTTAAGGCACAAACACAAGTTTACTTGACACTTGTAGCAAGTCATGTGAATTTGGCACATAACGCCTACCCATTTATATAAGTTCAATAATTGAGGACTGTTAGGACTTGTTTTAGTTTATTTGACTTTAACACTACTTAAATAGTCTTATTGTTTGACAATACGGTCGGTCTAATTTCAACGGTAAGCTTCACCGATGAACTTCGCCAGAACCGGCACCGGCGTGGACTGGTAAGCCAGGCAACACACCCCCTCTCCCTCCCCCTCTCTATCTCTTCCTCCATGTTTCTCGTTTTCTTCCCCCTTTTTTGCTGCCTCTTCTTAACCCGAGCAGGGACTAGGCCGGCGATTAACGTTGCACCGACGTCGCTCTTTTTTCCCGGATTCAACCCCAACCCCCTTCTTTATGCTTCCCCTTCTCTTTTATTCTTTATTTTCGTCGCCTTTTTCTTTTTTCGGCGTCGCTTAACTGTTACAGGGTTCGTCATTATCTTCCGGCGAGTCCGGCCTTCAGAAAATCTGTGTGTCACTGGTGGTGACGGTGATAGTCCAGCATTTGTCCTTTCTTGTCTGTTTCGTTCTGTGTTTGTGTGTTTTCGAGGCTGCACTTTGTTGGACATTGGGGTTCGTGTGTTTTACAGGGCCCGTCATTGTTTTCTGGCAAGTCGAACCAACAACAAATTTGGTGTATGAGCAAACCAGCATATCAGTTCCGTTGGGAGGTGTACGAGCAAACGCAACAGAGCAGGCTGGATAGTTGGTAGTCCAAATGGGTGGACGTCGCGTCCCACAACAATGGGAGTATAGCAAGTCGAAAGTTTAAGTTCTATTCGCGGGAATTGGTACCTCCAGTCACCTATTTGTTTAAGTTAATTTGTTGCTGTAGTTGTTTAGGATATTTGCCACATTCTAGTTTATACCTTTGCTTGTTTGTAGTTGCATTTTTGTCTAGACTACCGTAGGAATAGCGGTTGCGATTTGTAATGACAGAGTGCGGTCATATCCTCGGGGTGGCTGGGTAGGCGGGTGGTGGGGCGGGGGTTAGGACATGGGTCATGGCGTGGGATGGGGCCCAGAGGGAGTAAAGGCAACAATGGAGCCTGTTGGTTGAGGATTGAAATGTGGAATATATGAAAGTTACCAGGTAAGTCTATAAAGCAAGCGAAGATTCTCCAGAAGAGGACGATCAATATAGCTTGTGTTCAGGAGACTAGGCGGGTAGGATCGAAGGCGAAAAATATAAACGGATTTAAATTGTGGTACTCTGGACGCGTGAAGGGCAAGAACGGAGTGGGTAGTTTGGTGGACAGAGAGCTTAGGGAGTCAGCGGTTGAGGTTAGGCGGGTGAATGACATATTGATGGCGATTAAGTTAGTAGTTAGAGGGAGCACTCTGAATGTCGTTAGCACGTATGCGCCGCAAACAGGCTTGGGCTTGGAGGTTAAAAGGCGCTTCTGGGAGGGGTTGGATGAGGCTGTGCGGGGTATTCCGTCAACGAAGAAGTTATTTATAAGAGGGGATTTCAATGGTCACATTGGACCGTCGGCTAGGGGTTATAGCGAGGTGCACAGTGGCTTCGACTTTGGGGATATGAACTTAGGTGGTACTTCTCTATTGGATTTCGCTAGGGTTTTTGTGTTGGTGATTGCGAACTCTAATTTTTCGAAGTGGGAGGAGCATTTGGTTACCTTCCGGAGTATGGTGGATAAGACCCAGATTCATTAAATCCTCCTCATGTGGTGTGATAGAGGGGTATGCGAGGATTGTAAGGTAATCTCGAGTAAGGCCCTCGCGACTCAACATAGACTCCTGGGGATGGACGTTAGTATCATGATAAAGAGGAAAAAAAGGTTTGTACGGGGTCAACCGAGGATCAGGTGGGGTGCTTTTGCTAAGGATACTGCGCATGAGTTGGAGGGGCAGCTGTTGGCTATGGTACCTGGATAAGTAGTAGGGATGCTAGCGCCATGTGAGACGACGAACTGTATTAGGGAGGCGGCAAGAGAGGTGTTAGGGGTATCGAAGGGCTACTATGGTGGGCATCGAGGCGACTGGTGGTGGAATATTGTGGTCTAAGGTAAAGTGAAAGCAAAGACAATGAAGTACCTTGCATTAGTGGAGGGTACTGATGAGGAAATGCGAAATTTGACCAAAGAATGTTGTCAAGTGGTTTCGAGATTAATGAGCGTGACAAATGTGTTTGTCAAACATTAAGAATACTCCAAATCAAATAGTCATTGTTTGTTTATATGTGAATTATATATTGATAATGAGTAATGCCATTGCTAGCATTAATGCCACTAAGAGCATGCTTACTAGTAAGTTTGATATAAAAACTTAGGAGTTGTCGATTTAATTTTGGGAATTAAGATTCTTCAGACTTTTCAAGGTCAAGTTTTGTCTCAATCTCATTATACTAATATGATTCTTGAAAAGTTCAAATATTTGGACTTTAAAGAAGCTAAAATACCAATTGATTTAAACTATACTATTGTAAAGAATAAAGGTCAAATCAAATCTCAATTGGAATATGCTCGAGTGTTGGAAAGTTTGATGTATATTATGAATTATACACGATCTGATATAGCTTGTGCAATAAGCAAGCTCAGTCGATTCACAAGTAATCCCAACCAAGCTCATTGGAGAACAATAAAACAAGTTTTAGGATATTTGAAATATACTTAAGACTATGCATTGTATTACAATAATTATCCCGCAGTTATTGAGGGATAAAGTAATGCAAATTTGATCACCGGATCAACGGAAATAAAATTTACAAGTGGATACATTTTTATTATTGGTGGAGGAGCAGTATCTTGGAAGTCGTACAAACGGACATGCATCGCTCGCGCTGCACTGGATTTTGGGTTAATAGCTTTAGACAAGGCCGGTGAAGAAGCCGAATGGCTCAAGAATTTTTTAGAAGACATTCCATTTGGCGTAAACCTGTGACACCTGTATGCATACATTGCAATAGTCAAATAACAATAGGAAGGGCTAAAAGCGTTATGTATTGCGGGAAATCTCATCACATTCGACGAAGAGATAATACCGTTAGATAACTACTCTCTAGTGGAATTATCACAATTGACTATGTAAAGTCAAAAGGTAATATATCAGATATGCTTAGAAAAGGCCTACCTGGATAAACGGCTGAGAAGTCATCAAAGGTAATGGAACTATGGCCGAGGACAAGTCACTACGACGGTAACTCTACTTAGAAGACTGGTGATCCCAAGATCTAGGTTCAAGTAGATCAAACAAAGTCATTAGTGATGGTTCAACATTGTCACATAAAATTTTGTTCGATTCTCGTGATGCAGACAATGTTAAGTACCAACGATAAAGCGTTATGTCTTTTTAATGGCTTTTACGTTTAATACGGGATATATCAAATAGCGTATCTATGGGATAACACGTTTAGGAATCACCTATTTAAGTGTGAAGAGTAAGCCGCTTCAAGGAGTATGTTGTAAGACCAGTTCTCTACGCACTCTGAAACCAGAGGATGTTCATGGCTGAAATGAACAAATAATGAGAACCAAAGATGGTTAAGAGTTGATTATGTGACATATAGCTATCTAGGTATACACCAAAGTTCAACGGTTCAAAGATATCAAATCTTCCGATTGATCGAGTATATTCGACATATGTTTACTACGGGAAGTTTCAAAGGGAAACCTAGTTATTCAGTTGTGGTTAATCCTTGCTTTCAAATCCTATACAGTTTTTCATGCATGTTTGTTTCAGATAGCCATTCCCCATTTATGTGGGGGATTGTTGAGTTTTGTTATTAATAATAAAAGAGATTTGAATAGAAAATAGCGGGAAAAGAAATGGATGGAAGTAAAATTTTGAATTAGTTCATTTTACTAATGCACTTTGTTCCTTATTGGAAGAAGGAAAGAAAATCTTTGTGTATATTTGTAGAAGCTCATCTTCTAGATCTTAAATAGTTAATATGAAGTCGTGCCTTGCGTTGTTGTCGTCTGTGTAAGGCGGAAGCCCCCAAAAATGGTTTTCAAAAAATGGGTGATCAAAAGATCGAATTACTATGCCTATCTTGGTGGTCGTTACTTTTGGTGGTCTTTCTTTTTGGTATGAAGATGTCCAAGTGTAGATCCAACGCACTACTCAAGTAGGCTTTCCTACTGCCATTGAGAAAGAAATGCCCTTGACGCATTTCCACTTGCTTCAAGCTTTTCTTGCTCAAGACATCTCTTTTCAACCGAGGAACAAAACAAGATCATTTCGTTCCATTTTTAGTAGTCACTCGCTCGGCTCAGCTTTGGCTTCGACTTCGGCCTCGAATTCGCATTCGTATTTGGTCAATTGATATGATTGATTGATAATTTTTTGGACCAAATTTATTTCTTTTTCTAAATATTTTTTGCGTTGGAAGATCGCGGAATCATTTTCGTGCATCAGAAGATTGCGGAATTATTTCATGACCAACAACTGAAACGTTCCATTCAATAGCTGAAGAGACACCTTATTATTGAAATTGTACCTTTGCACCTGTTGGGACTCAACCTTGGTGGTTATAAATAGAGAGGCTTTGCCTCAATTTCGACCATCGAAAAATCTGATATCACTCCCCTCAAACTTCTGATTCTGCATTGTTTTCTAAAACCAAAACGTAAGTATTTGTGTGATTTGCTCCGCCATTTGAATTCGCCGAAATTTTGTAATTTGAAGTGCTGCTATTAAAGAATAGTTATTCTATTATATCCTGGGAGGAATTAATCCACAACCTTAGACATTGTGAGGGGATTAAATTTATTAAAGAAGCACAATAAACTTAATAGCTGGGATTTTTTCTGCTTTCATTTTTAAACTAACGTGTCTAGTTTTTTGGTTTTCTATGTACAGAGTTCTAACAATAATTACAACGGTAACGGTCTTTTGCCAAGACAAAGATCTTCTCATAAACTCAATTCAAAGATCTTTTCAGAGACTCAATTGCAACTAGTTAAAACTGTTTATTGCTTATCCTAATTATCCTGTTTGTTATATTGAACTTGTTTCATTTCGATATTCCATATAGCATGCCATTAGGCATCCAGGGTGATTCAACGTTATTGGAGCCTAAAGCCAAACTTCTATAAGAGGCTACCTTCAACTTTTTAAAAAAAAAAAACTTTATACATATATACATATATATATATATATATATATATATATATATATATATATATATATATATATATACATACATACACACACACACACACACACACATATATATATATATATATATATATAATTTGAAATCTAATTTTCTATTTTTTTAAATCAAAATTATGAATAATTATTTATAATTAATTTATTCTAATATTTTTTTCAATTATAATATAGCTAACTATTCAATCTTTCTTGCGACTGTTATCGTTTGTCCGTGTTCAAAGCAACGAGAAACTGGAAACCAGTAAGAAGAAGAGACACAAAAAACAGAAATCACAGAAATGAAGAAATCCGAGACCACAGAATTCACTGTGTGTCCTTAAGGAATTTAACCCCCTCACTGTACCCGAGGTTGTGGATTATTTCCTCCCAGGATATAACGGATATACCTGTCGTAGGAGTGGCGGTACCTCAAACGCCTACGACTTCGACGAACTCAAATTCGGGAACGAAATCACAGTATGACTCGATATGTTTCAGTTTGCAGAAAAGAATGCAGAATTTTTAATGCACGAATATTTTTTTTTTTCCGTACTCGAAAATGAGGCATTGCCTCAGTTTATATAGCCTCGAATTGTGACTGTTCGGAAAGGCTTGGTGCCTGTTCGGGAAAGGCCATGCCTTTTTCTGAAAAATAAGAACGTTGGGAAGTTTACAGTTAACAAATTAATATTTTTCCCGCGGGAATTAAAAATAATTTCAGAAAATGAAGATTGAATTTTAAATTAATTTGGTCCAAAAAGATTATCAATTAATCAGATCATTTGACCAAATCCAAATCCAAATCCAAATCCAAAGCCGAAGCCGAGCCGAGCGACGACGACGGCGCGAGGGGAGTCCCTCTTCTTAACCCTTTAAGAGCTAGAAGAAGTGCTTTCTAATATAAGCACATAACTTTCCCTTTCTACCACCAATGTGGTACAAAACTCCTTTTCAAAGGAACTTTGCTTTGAAACTTCATTTTCCTTCTATTGTCTTCTTCCCTCCATTTCTCATTCACACTAACTTAGCTAGCTTTAATCATTAACTAGCTTTAACAATCCCCCACATGAATGGGGAATGGCTATATGATGAAAAACATGCATGACAAAAAACTGTGTGATTCGTAAGCAAGGATTAATTGCATCTGGATAAGTAGATTTCTCTTTGAACTTTCCGTAGTGAGCATATGTCGGATATACTCGGTCAATCGGTAGATTTGATATCTTTGAACCGTCGAGCTTTGGTGTATACCTAGACAACCACATGTCACACAATTAACCTTTTAACCGTTTTTGGTTCTCATTGTTTTGTTCGTTTCAGCCATGAACACTTCCTGGTTCATAAGTGCGTAGAGAGCTGGCCTTACAGAGTTCTCCTTGAAGCGGCTTACACTTCACACTTACATAGGTGATTCCTAAATGTGTCATCCCGTAGATACACTATTTGATATACCCCGTATCAAACTTAGAAACCATTAAAAAGCCTTAATGCTTTATCCTGGTACTGAACATTGTCTCATCACGAGAATGGACCAAAAAGTTATTGTGACAATGTTGAACCGTCATCAATGACTTTGTTTGATCTCTTTGAACCTAGATCTTGGGATCTCATGTCTTCTAGGTAGAGTTACCGCCACGATGACTTGTCCTCGGCCATAGTCCCATTCCCCTCGATGATCTTTCAACCACTTCTCTAGTTAGGCCTTTAGTTAGTGGATCCGACACATTATCTCTTGACTTAACATAGTCAATTGTGATAATTCCACTAGAGAGTAGTTGTCTAACGGTATTATGTCTTCGTCGTATGTGACGAGACTTTTCGTTGTACATAACGCTCCCGGCTCTTCCTATTGCCGCTTGGCTATCGCAATGTATGCATATAGGAGCCAACGGTTTGGGCCAAAATGGAATATCTTCTAAGAAATTCCGGAGCCATTCAGCTTCTTCACCGGCTTTGTCTAGAGCTATGAACTCAGATTCCATTGTAGAGCGGGCGATACATGTCTGTTTGGATGACTTCCAAGACACTGCTCCTCCACCTATAGAAAAAACGTATCCACTTGTGGATTTAGTTTCAGTTGAACCGGTGATCCAATTTGCATCACTGTATCCTTCAATAACTGCAGGATACCTGTTATAATGCAAAACAAAGTTTTGAGTATGTTTCAAATATCCCAAAACTCGTTTCATTGCCAGCCAATGATTTTGGTCGGGATTACTCGTGTAGCGACTTAGTTTACTTATAGCACACGCAATATCAGGTCGCGTACAGTTCATAATATACATCAAACTTCCCAACACTCTGGCATAATCCAATTGAGAATGACTTTCACCTTTATTCTTTGCAAGAGCAAGGTTCATATCAATTGGCGTCTTTGCAACTTTAAAGTCCAAATACTTGAACTTTTCAAGTACTTTTTCAATATAATGAGATTGAGACAATGCTAGACCTTGAGGAGTCTTATGGATTTTAATTCCCAGAATTAAATCGGCAACTCCTAAGTCTTTCATATCAAACTTACTAGCAAGCATGCGCTTAGTAGCATTTATGTTAGCAATGTTGTTACTCATTATTAACATATCATCCACGTATAAACAAACAATGACGACGTGGTTCGGAGTGTTCTTAATGTAGACACATTTATCACATTCATTTATCTTGAATCCATTTGACAGCATCGTATGGTCAAATTTTGCATGCCACTGTTTTGGTGCTTGTTTTAGTCCATAAAGAGACTTAACAAGTCTACATACCTTCTTCTCTTTCCCTGGAACTACAAACCCTTCGGGTTGTTCCATGTAAATTTCTTCCTCCAACTCTCCATTTAAGAAGGCTGTTTTCACATCCATTTGATGGATTTCAAGACCGTACACGGCGGCTAATGCTACTAACACCCGAATAGATGTAATCCTCGTTACCGGCGAGTATGTATCAAAGTAATCAAGACCTTCTCGTTGTCTAAACCCTTTAACAACTAGTCTTGCCTTATATTTTTCAATAGTGCCGTCAGCTTTCATTTTCCGCTTGAAAATCCATTTGGAACCTAAAGTGTTTATTCCCTGGAGGAAGATCAACCAATTCCCAAGTATGGTTGTTCAATATGGATTCTATCTCACTATTGATTGCCTCTTTCCAAAATTGAGCTTCCGATGAAGACGTAGCTTCGTTGAATGTTCGAGGCTCATTTTCCAACAAAAATGTTAAAAATTCTGGTCCAAAGGAAGTAGTCGTCCTTTGACGTTTGCTACGTCTTGGATTTTCCTCATCAGGAATGTTTTCCTTTATTTCTTCCCGAGGTCGTTTAGATTCTTTGCTAGACGACGCACATTCCTTTTTATACGGATATATGGTTTCAAAGAAGTCAGCATTATCTGATTCAATTACCGTATTCACCTGAATGTCGGGATTTTCTGATTTGTGAACCAGAAATCTATATGCCTTACTATTTGTGGCATATCCTATGAAAACACAATCAACGGTTTTAGGTCCTATTTTACCCTTTTGGGTTTAGGAACTTGCACCTTGGCCAAACACCCCCACACTTTGAAGTATTCCAAATTGGGCTTCCTTCCTTTCCACTTTTCGTATGGAATAGATTTTGTTTTGCTATGGGGCACTCGATTGAGTATTTGGCTAGCTGTTAGAATGGCTTCCCCCCACAAGTTCTGGGGTAAACCAGAACTTATTAACAGGGCATTCATCATTTCTTTCAGTGTTCTATTTTTTCTTTCCGCAATTCCGTTTGATTGTGGCGAGTAAGGAGCAGTTGTTTGATGAATAATGCCATATTCCAAACATATTTGTTCAAAAGGAGATTCATATTCACAGCCCCTATCACTCCTTATCATTTTAATCTTTTTGTTAAGTTGAGTCTCAACTTCAGTTTTGTATTGCCTGAACGCTTCAATTGCTTCATCTTTACTATTAAGTAAATAAACGTAGCAATACCGCGTACTATCGTCAATAAAAGTTATGAAATACTTCTTTCCACCGCGAGATGGAATTGACTTCATGTCACAAATATCTGTATGGATTAAGTCTAAAGGACTTGAATTCCTTTCAACTGACTTATAAGGATGTTTAGCATACTTAGATTCAACACAGATTTGACATTTTGATTGATTGCATTCAAACTTAGGCAATACTTCCAAACTAATCATTTTTTCGCAAGGTTCTATAATTGACATGTCCTAATCGTGAATGCCATAAATCATTTGACTCAAGCAAGTAAGACGAAGCAGAAACTTTATTATTATTAGCAACAACCATTACATTCAGTTTGAAAAGGCCCTCTGTGAGGTAGCCTTTTCCTATGTACATTTCGTTCTTACTTATTACAACCTTGTCAGAAACATAAACACATTTAAAACCGTTCTTCACTAGAAGTCCGGTAGATACAAGATTTTTCCTAATTTCAGGAACATGACAGACGTTGTTGAGAGTCACCACCTTGCCAGAGGTCATCTTCAGCAGTATCTTTCCATAACCTTCAATCTTGGCCGTTGCAGAATTTCCCATATATATTGTTTCGTCGGGCCCGGCGGGAGCATATGAAGCAAAGGCTTCTCTAACAGCACAAATGTGGCGAGTGGCGCCAGAGTCAATCCACCACTCTTTCGGACTTCCCACTAGGTTGCACTCGGACAACATAGCGCACAAGTCATCAACCTCCTCGTTTGTTTCAACCATATTAGCCTGACCCTTCTTCTTTTCCTTTTTCGGAGCACGACAGTCTGCAGCTTTGTGTCCGATTTTTCCACAATTATGGCAGTTTCCCTTGAATTTCTTCTTGTTGGGATAGTTCCTTGGTCCCGATGCCTTTTTCCTCTTTTTCATATTAGTTGGGGCAGTTTCAACTATATGTGCTCCCCCTATGGTTGATCTCCCATTTGCCTTTTTCTCCGCTGCCTTGTTATCTTCCTCGATTCTCAACCGGACGATGAGATCTTCCAATGTCATCTCCTTTCGCTTATGTTTCAAGTAATTTTTGAAGTCCTTCCATGAAGGATGCAACTTCTCTATCACTGCCGCAACTTGAAACGCCCCACTAATCACCAAACCTACAACAAACAACATGTAAGTGACGGGGCACTGAATACTTTTGACAAAGGCATTAATTAAATTTATACCTTCAGCGAGGAGATCATGGATGATAACCTGCAACTCTTGAACTTGAGTGACAACAGACTTGCCATCTACCATTTTGTAGTCCAAAAACTTGGCAGCGATAAACTTCTTTAAGCCAGCATCTTCTGTTTTATATTTCTTTTCCAACGCATCCCATAGTTCTTTTGATGTTCCCACATTACTATAGACGTTGTAAAGATCATCCTCCAGTCCGCTAAGAATGTAATTCTTGCACAAAAAATCTGAGTGCTTCCACGCCTCAATTACAACAAATCGTTCATTTTCAGGTGTTGATTCCGGCGGAACCGGAATATCCTCCTTAATAAACTTTTGAAGGCTTAAAGTAGTTAGATAGAAGAACATCTTTTGTTGCCATCGTTTGAAATCAATCCCGGTGAATTTTCCGGGCTTCTCTGCCGGAGCCGGTGCTGGTGCAGTACGACTGGAGGACGCAGCATTGCTCGTAGAACCAACCACGGGGGCTGGTGTGGCAGTAACAGTAGCAGTAGCATTCAAATTTGGAGTTTGGTCTCCCATTTCTGTCGTAGGAAATAACAGAACACTTTAATAATCGGTGAAGATTTTATTTCTTCAAACCGAATCAAATTTACACAAACAGAATTAAAACAAACTTCAAATAGAATGTAATAAACTGTATGTAGTATACTTGATGAAGTTTTTATATCTTCAAATCAAGTACCCAAATGAGTAGAAAGTTCTGAAAACTTTAATCTCAACCGGAGTAGAAAATCCGAAGATTTAGTCTCCAAACAACATACAAGTTCGTTACATGCAAACAACAAAATTACAAGTTTCTTTTATTTTCTGGACAGTCACAATTTTATGTTAGGAAAAACTGTATGTAATCACTGTTTTATGTAAGAATTTTTTTTTTCTTCTGTACTGTTGTATCGTTCTGTAACGTTTTAATCAACAGCAGATGAACACGGAAATAATAACATAAATTCCTTAAGCTTGTTATCGTTTGTCCGTGTTCAAAGCAACGAGAAACTGGAAACCAGTAAGAAGAAGAGACACAAAAAACAGAAATCACAGAAATGAAGAAATCCGAGACCACAGAATTCACTGTGTGTCCTTAAGGAATTTAACCCCCTCACTGTACCCGAGGTTGTGGATTATTTCCTCCCAGGATATAACGGATATACCTGTCGTAGGAGTGGCGGTACCTCAAACGCCTACGACTTCGACGAACTCAAATTCGGGAACGAAATCACAGTATGACTCGATATGTTTCAGTTTGCAGAAAAGAATGCAGAATTTTTAATGCACGAATATTTTTTTTTTTCCGTACTCGAAAATGAGGCATTGCCTCAGTTTATATAGCCTCGAATTGTGACTGTTCGGAAAGGCTTGGTGCCTGTTCGGGAAAGGCCATGCCTTTTTTCTGAAAAATAAGAACGTTGGGAAGTTTACAGTTAACAAATTAATATTTTTCCCGCGGGAATTAAAAATAATTTCAGAAAATGAAGATTGAATTTTAAATAAATTTGGTCCAAAAAGATTATCAATTAATCAGATCATTTGACCAAATCCAAATCCAAATCCGAAGCCGAAGCCGAGCCGAGCGACGACGACGGCGCGAGGGGAGTCCCTCTTCTTAACCCTTTAAGAGCTAGAAGAAGTGCTTTCTAATATAAGCACATAACTTTCCCTTTCTACCACCAATGTGGTACAAAACTCCTTTTCAAAGGAACTTTGCTTTGAAACTTCATTTTCCTTCTATTGTCTTCTTCCCTCCATTTCTCATTCACACTAACTTAGCTAGCTTTAATCATTAACTAGCTTTAACAGCGACATGGTCGATCTTAAGTAAGATTTTATTAATTTTAATTTTATAAAACTTCTTTCAAAATTCTAGTTTGTGATTGATGGCGGTCGCATGCAACTGTTATTACTATTCTATAAACAATATAAGTATTTAAAAAAGAATTAAGTCTTTTTGTAAGATTGAGCAGATTGATTAGAGTACTATCATCTCTTCATCTGGAAATTGTATAAAAATTCAACTTTCTTTTTCTTCTTAAGTTTTGGATAAGCGCATTCTTACTTTCCATTTGACATATTTAAATTGTAATAAATACTAAAAGTATAATATATGCGTACTCATTGAAAATATCAAGGAAAACAAGCAAATAGATGAAAACTATAAAATTAAAAAGTTGGAATAGAAAAACCTGATTCATTAACTTGATGTGAAAATAAATATTTCTTGCTTTCAATATATTGGCCAAAAAATACCAAACAATAGAATCTCTTGAAGACACAAAATAATAATAATAGTAGTAACGTTTATTGAGAACTAAGAAAAATTAAAAATAAAATTGAATATTATGAAAACCAAGAAAGGAAGTGAAATGGTTTACATTAATATTTAATGAGAAAAAAAACTTAAAATAAAGGAATAATCACTTGATTCCTTCATAAATTTTACATTTACACGTTAGGGGCCCATTTTTACAAAATAAAAATATCTTTCCTTTCTAAATTTTTACCAAAATATATAATATGAGTAAAATTATTTAATTAAAAAAAATTAGGGTAAAAAATGAGCCCCTAAAGTTGGGGCCTAAAGCTTGGGCTTGAATGGATTTACTCAAAAGTCAGCCATGCATCTTTGCTCAATTCACATTTGCCGTAAAATTTTATTTATAATAAGACCTTAAGTAGATAACATAAACTTTCTTTCAGTGCAACAAATTTACCTTATCACTATATTAGAGTTAACCTTATTTTCTTTTTCATGTAGATAGTAAGGAAAAATTATTTAGATTGCGGTGATCAGGCTCAGGCCTTATTTGTTCTCTTTAAGATTAAGACGTCTGAATATCAAAATGTGTCTTAAGATTAAGATATCTTAATCTGAATACACATCTGAATATATTAAGATGTATATTAAGATCTGAATAGAAATAATTAAAATTGTTTGATTTTTAACACCTGAGTACAACAACAACAACAACCCAGTATAATCTCACTTAGTGTGGTCTGGGGAGGGTACTATGTACGCAGACCTTACCCCTACCCTTGGTTAGAGAAGCTGTTTCCAAATAAACCCCCATCATCCTTCCCTCCAAGAACTTCCCACCTTACTCTTGGGGAGACTTGAACTCACAGCCACTCGGTTGGAAGTGGGGGTTGCTTACCATCAGAGCAACACCTCTTGTCTAAACACCTGAATATATAAAATTTATCTTTATTTGCAAATTAATAAACATAAAATTCAAATAAAATACTAACCAATCTAAAATACTATCAATAAAATATATAGCTTTTTAAAATAGGATAGTTATTGGTGGAGATGGATAACGGTGAATGCAGACTAGAGGTGGTGGTTTGTGGCAGTTTTTATTGACGAGGGTGATTCATGATAGTAGCTAGTAGTAATTGGTAATGGTAGTGATTATGATTGAGTATGGTGGTGGGGGTGGTGATAGTAATAATGGCGGGTGGTAGTAGTTATTGTGACTGAGGAAGGTGGTGGATTGGTGGTGGTAGGTTATAATGATGGGCAATGCCGACTCTGGTTGTTGATGGTGATAGGGTGGTAAGTTGTGATAGTTAAGGTGGATGAGTGTTATGGGTGAGAATGATATATAATGGTAGGAGTGGTAGGTGTCACATGGGCATTTTCTGTCCGTCGAAATACGACCCATTGTGCGATAGTCAAGTCCCTACTTGACTTCGGCCTTTGCCCAATTTTCTTTCACTTTCGAGATTTAACACTTAGATTAAATTTAAGATAGCATAAATATAGATGGACACAAGCAGATTTACGGGAACCTTTTCCCAACCTTTTATAAAGTCAATTACAAAAGAAATTCTCGAGTTTGGCAAGGTGATCCCACCCTTGACAGGCACCAACTCACAAAAATAGCCAACACTTGCACGAATCTGCCTTATAAAAGCCCCCGCCTAAGGCCGCTCATGTTGTCCACTCGTTTTGTAAGGCAATGGCACATATTTTTCCATGCTCAAGCTTTGACATAGATAACCTTATGCCTACATTTTCGCTATTTCCTTCCCTA
Source organism: Nicotiana benthamiana (assembly GCA_034376525.1). Taxonomy (NCBI): domain Eukaryota; kingdom Viridiplantae; phylum Streptophyta; class Magnoliopsida; order Solanales; family Solanaceae; genus Nicotiana; species Nicotiana benthamiana. The sequence continues at coordinate 155,728,769 of CM067339.1, forward strand.
GGTACTTAGCTTGTTTTTGGGGCTGCTAACACACATGTAGATCTAGTGTAGTCAGCCCAAATAGTTTCCTATTTTCAGTTGACATCCTCCAACTGATAGGAAATTATCCTTATGACAAAAAACGTGCATGTTATGCTAGAACATGCCTAAAAACGTGCAATGACTTAGCCTATAATCAGCAACTCTTAAATAAGGCAAATTTAACCGCTCAACTGTATGGCATATGCACATCACACTCGTTAATCACTCTATGTGCGCGTTCCTGACCAGTTGTTGCAAGCCCAAGGCTAGCTTTACGCCAAGTCTTGGCTTTTGACACTGCTCCTGCTCAATACCATCGCCACATCTTGTCGCCCATGACTTAGCCGTGTGCACGTCCGCTGTCATAGTTGTTTGTTCTTGTCAAGTTGTCCCTACTTGATCAAGTCTGCCTTATTGCCAATGCCAAGCTTATTTTAGCATCAAGTCACCAAGCCAAGATACCCTTCCCATTGCTAAGTCGTTCGCCCATAATTTACATAGGTGCCAGCCTACTCACCTAAGTCATGGCAACATTATATTGCCAATGCCATTACCTTGGCACTAAGCTGCTCCATTTTAGCGCCGAGGTCTTTCTCATTTTGCTTTGTCAAGCTTCCGTCAAGGTCGCCTAGTGCTGTCAAGGTCTTGACTTTTTCTTGTACGCCGCCCACTCATATTTTAGTGTAGTCCGTCACACCATCGCTCTCAAATAGAAGTGTAGTCCGTCACACTTGCCCTTGTAATGGTTTGTTACCATTGACAATACCCGTATTATCTTGGATGTTAATTTCCATCGCACATAGGCCAATGGCAAGGCCATTATGCCAAAATCCTTGCCACTGCTGTGCCGCCTGCCGATCAGCTTTGTCAAGGGTCTAACAAACAATCCCAACCAGTTGAATTTGATGGCCTCGTCGAAAAAATCCCAACACATGCTGCCATTTGCAAAGATATCACAAGTTCATCACCCTTTTGAGAATTATGTTGTCCTTGCCATCAAGTGCAACATTTTTTCTTATTTGTCTTTCCTACCCGTCATTCCCACAGAAAATCTAGCACGCAACTGATTGATTTGTAAAAAAAACCCACACTAATTTTTGGCACCCATAAACTCAAAATTTCTGCATCACTACCTTCCTTGCCTTTTCTAAATTTCTATGCCAAGACATTCCCTTCCACGAACAAGGACATTGACCCATTGTCTTGTAGTATGTCCATGGTCATCTCGACCTCGTGACGAACCTGGCTTCGCTCTGATACAGGTTGTCACATGGGCATTTTCTGTCCGTCGAAACACTGCCCATTGTGCGGCAGTCAAGTTCCCACTTAACTTCATCCTTCGCCCAATTTTTTTTCGCTTTCGAGGTTTAACACTTAGATTAAATTCTAGGCAGCATAAATATAGAAGGATACAAACAGATTTGCGGGAACCCTTTTCCAACCTTTTATAAAATCTATTACAAAGGAAATTCTCAAGCTTGGCAAGGTGTTGCCCCCCTTGGCAGGTAGCAACTTACAAAAATAGCCGACACTTGCACGTATCTGCCCTATAAAAGCCCCGCCTAAGGGTGCTCGTACTGTCCACTCGTTTGGCAAGGCAATGGCACATATTTTGCCATGCTCAAGCCTTGACATAGACAATCCTATGCCTACATCTTTGTTATTTTCCTTCCTAGGTACTTAGCTCATTTTTGGGGCTTCTAACACACATATATATAGTGTGGTCAGCCTAAAACTGTTTCCTATTTTCAGTTGATATCCCCCAATTGATATGACATGATCCCCATGATAAAAAAACATGCATGTCATGCTAGAACATGCCTAAAAACGTACAAAGACTTAGCCTAAAAACGTACAAAGACAGCCTATAATCTACAACTCTTGGATAAGGTCGTTTCAACCGCTTAACTGCATGGCATATGCACAACATCCTCGTTAACTGCTCCATGTGCGCTGCACTTCCTGGCCAGCTGCTGCATGCGTAAGGTTGGCTTTGCACCCAGCCTTGGCTTTTGACACTGCTCCCGCTCAATGCCATCGCCACAACTTGTCACCCATGACTTATCCGCGCGCACGTCCACTACCACAATTGTTTGTTCTTGTCAAGTCGCCCCTACTTGATCAAGTCTACCTTTTTGCCAATGCCAAGCTGATTTTAGCATCAAGTCACCAAGCCATGATGCCCTTCCCATTGCTAAGTCATTTGCTAATGTACTTAGGTGCCAGTCCGCTCACCTAAGTCATGGCGACATCGTATTGCCAATGCCAATACCTTGGCACTAAGATGTCCCATTTTAGCGCCGAGATCTTTCCCGTTTTGCCTTGTCAATCTTCCGTCCAGCTCGCCTAGTTCCGTCGAGGTCTTGGCATTTACTTGTATGCAACTCTCTCATATTTTAGTGTAGTCTGTCACACCATAGCCCTCAAAGAGAAGTGTAGTCCATCACACTTGCCCTTGCAACGGTTTGTTGCCATTGACAACACCTGCATTGTCTTGCATGTTGATATCCCACGCACATAGGCCAATAGCAAGGCCATCATGCCAAATTCCTTGCCAATATCGTGCCGCTTGCCGATCAGCTTTGTCAAGGGTCTAACAGTAGAGATAGTGGGCGTTGATGGTGGATAATGATGGCGGCTATGATTGAGGATGATGGTGGCTTGGTGGTGGAGGTGGTGATGGTGGTGGTGGTTGAGAGAGGGGGTGATGGTGGTGGTGACATTGTGGGTAGTTGATAATGGCAGGCGGCGGCGGAAGTAATAATGAATATGTGACATCATCTTAATGAAATTAAGTATCTGTTATAAATCTTAATCATACAGACCTATTCAGACCAAATAAGTAGATGTGAAGTGAAAAAAAGAAACACACTTAATAATTAAAATTTGAATAATTAAGATTCAAACTTTAAAACAAACACATTTAATATCCGAGATCTGAATAATTAATATTTCGACCTCCATTAATATGCGAAATAATGAGGCCTCGGTGTCCTGTGCAGCACAATTACTCAATGTCAAAAATCATGTTGGTTTTGTGTTAGTCATTTTTTCGTTTATCTGTTCATAAATTATTAGTTTTGCCCATCTTAATTTTGTAAAAAAAATAGGATTAGTCAAATATTGATACCTTATTTATTTTAAATAAATACCCTTTTAAAAAATTAAATTCTATAGCCATCTTTTGATTTTTATAGCCAAATATTTATTTATGGTTACATCCTACCCTTAAGCTATAAAATACTTTTTGTATTATTTTTCTCTCTCACTCTTTCAGATTTTTGCCGCTTTCTTCTCCTTTTTTTTCCTTGTTAGTTTCTTGTACGCCACAACAAACCTATAAGCCTTCTCGTTCTTCTTGCTTTCTACTTTATCAATTTTTTTTTTTTTTTATATTATTAGCTCACATTTAAACGTGATAGGTAACCTTTTTGAAAAGAGTGGACCTTGGGCCTAACTCAACCCCAAAAGCTAGCTTATGAGGTGAGGATTGCCCAAGCCATATAAGGAGACCAAGGACCTCAAATCCCTCCGATGTGGGACAACTCAACACCCCCCGTCACGCCCAGATCTCTGGAGCGTAGACAACATAAATGGGGGCCCAACATCGGTAACAATAATTGGGATGAGCCTGGCTCTGATACCATGAAAAGAATGGACCTTGGGCCTAACTCAACCCCAAAAGCTAGCTTATGAGGTGAGGATTGCCCAAGCCATATAAGGAGACCAATGACCTCAAATCCCTCCGATGTGGGACAACTCAACACTTTTAGGAGCCATTTTTACCAAATTTTATACAACCAAAATAGCCGAGGAAAGATCCAAAGCAGAATTCTTATTCCAATCACAAACACCAGATTCAAAAAAATGGCTGAAGATTTAGTATTGGATACAACAATTAGAGACTGGGTATTAATCCCGCTCTCAGTTGTTATGGTCTTAATTGGAATCCTCCGTTACTTTGTATAAAAGCTTATGCGTTCTTTTATTTAAGTACCTGACCCTAAAATCATCAAAGAAAAATTCGTTTCTAACACTGTTTTTATTAGGTTATACCATTTGAAAATCACAAAAAGTCCCAAATTCAAAAAATGACATCTTTCGCAGAATCACCATTGGGGAATGAAGCAGGAGGAGCAAAGATCTTCAAGAGCAAGTGTGCTCCAAATTTTGAGAGTTTCGAGTCAGAATCGCGACCCTCCCAACGAGACGACATTTGCTGTTAATATATTTCAATATATTTTTACCGTATCACGCTGTATTTTTATATATTTCATTATATTCATTATCTTTTTTTTCATTATAATTCAATGTATCTCGTTGTATTCCATGTGTTTCATTGTATGTACTATCTTTTTTTATTGCATTTCAATGTATTATGCTATATTCTATATATTTTATTGTATTTTACTATCTCGCTATATGCCATGAATGTATTCATATATTTTTTTATTAATATAATTTATGTATTCATATATATTATATAATTTTCGGAAGATTGCTATATTTTTGGATATTTTTCGGTTGAGAATATTTTTATCCAAGAAAATACAAAATTTATATGTTATAAATGAGTATGTTGAGTTATATTTGGAGTCTATTATGTTAATTGATTCACTTTCCGTTTAAAAAAGTGTAATTCCCTGTTTCACGCCATGAATACATTCAAATAAATTCGAATACAATAATATATCGAGTATTAATCTTATGTTTCACGCCTTGAATACAGTCGAATATACTCTAATACAATAACTGGTTAGCTGGACTTCACTGATTCACGCCTATTTTTGCTATTGTATTAATGAATACAGAAGTTTAAATACTTTAATACATCTTATATCAATATAAAACGTATCTACAATTTATAGTATAGTAAATAATATCTATAAATAGCTATTTATTATTGAAAATTAGTGCTTTATGAAAATTTTAAAAAGAAAAAGAAAAAGAAAAACATACACATAAGTGCGCAAACATGGACCAAAGTTATTGGGCTTTCATGGGCCACGTGTGTTGAATCTAGACCAGAGTTTTTGTGCGCAAAATGTGCTTTTTCAGCCCAATCGTGTCAGCCTTATTGTTAATTTCGGGCCTCTAGTGGATTTTCATGGGAGAAGTACACGAATAGCCATTTTAAGACTGTTATTTAGGGGTAGTCAATATTTATTTCGTCCAGAAATTTAGAATTGAAAATTTTAATTTTAGGACTTTGTATCCTAAGCTGGAAAATTAAAATTTAAAACACACTAATTAATTTCTAAATAGTAATCCTCTAAAATAACACTGGCTAATCTTTATGTCATTCATATCATTACTTTCGTCCAATTCGTTTTTTATTTTGAATTCTCATAATTGAAATGGAGTAATCTATAAAGTGGAAAAGAATTTCTAAAATCACATCACACTACAGACTAACAAGCAACAAAAATAAAATCCAATAAGTTCCTAACATATGAGGTTTGAGGGGGTAAGGTCAATGTACCTAATGCAGGTAGACGGACTATTTTCAATAGATTCTCGGCTCGAAAAAGGTGAGAAGAAGAAAAGCAAGAAAGGAAAAAAAAGTAGCTCGGTGCACTAAGCTCCTGCTATGCGCGTGGTCCAGAAAAGGATCGGACCACAAGATAAACACCATAGACTAAATATTCAGCAATTAAAATCTGGTGTTGCTTATTTTATTTTCTTAATTGAAGTACCCTAAGAATAACAGGTTTCGTGGTGTAGTTGGTTATCACGTCAGTCTAACACACTGAAGGTCTCCGGTTCGAGTCCGGGCGAAGCCATCATGTATTTTTTCTTTTAATTTATTTATTCCCCCATAAAAGTGCCTCCAAGAACGGCGTCGTGTGTTTCGACATTTTTCTATCCTTTTAATAATAATAATAATGTAATAATTAATACGAGGAACACTGATAAAGGGTCCCACCACATGTACAGCCGTAGCTATTAAAAAAACCACGTCATTTAACCCAATTATATCAAGCTTCCGCATAACATCCTCGCTTGTCATTGGTTGCTTCGTTCCACGTCATCTCTCTCTAGAATTCTCCACCACGAATCGAGAAATATCAAACCAAATCCACTTCTCATTCTAATTTAGTAAAACACAAAAAAGGAGAACGAAAGAAAAATAAAGAAGAATCCAATTCTTAAGCATTACTTGAGATTTGAGTATTTCCAAATTCCAATTCTGTAGCATCTTGCCTTTCGAATTTCTAAGTCTTCTCAATGGATTTGAGGCAACAATCGCTTTATCTTTTGCCCATATTTCTGCTTGCGATCGCTGTTCGGGTTTCTCCCTCTGGAGCTTTGGTCGCTAGCAAAGATATCAACCCTCCATATCCTAAAGCTATTTCTGTAAGTTCATTATCCTCTTTATTTTTCAATTAATCAATCAATTTATAACCTGAATCTTCATTATCTTCAGCTGTAATCATATCTCAAATACGAGAGACAAAATTGATTTTGTAATTGATGATTTTCGGGTTTCGTTAATGTTACCCGCCGACCCTTTTAGTTTAGGATTGAGTTGAGCCCATGGTTCATTCAATTATTCATTACTGTTTTATTTCTTTCTAAAAGATAAATTTTTATAATACCTGAACTTTCCATCCCCAGTTATAATCGTATCACAGATAATGAGAGGGTAAAATTGATTTTAGAAAGTTAAGATTTTGTGGATCTCAATGTTATATTAACAATAATTAGGCGTCTAAAGCTTTTAATTTTATAGATACGTTAATGTTAGTTTTGGTTTCTTAAGACAGATTGAGCTCGTATTGCAATAGTCCTGATTCTACTACTTTAGCAATGGAAAAAGACAGATATTTACATGTGACATCCGGTTCTAGGTTTTGTTTTCTTGTTGAAGTTCGAATTTTACTAAGAGTTCTGTTTTTTCTTCGTTTTCTAGGACTTGAAGGAGTCGATTGTAAAGGGATTAGGTTTCCAAACTGAGGATTTCAAGATATCCGGGTTTGATTTGAGGGACGCCCTTGTGGGTAGGTCAGTGTCTTATGAATTTGATGTTGAGATTGATAAAAAAGTTATTCCCTTGAAGCTTTTGGAGGATGTGAATAGATGGGAGTTCATAGATTTGCCTATTTTCCGGGTAGAGCGAGGTGAAGAAAATGGGTTGGTGGAGAGGCGGAGGTTGGAGAATCAGGTCCCTGTTTTGGCGCCTTTTACTTTGGCAGGTCCGATGGAGCTTTGGATCCAAGATGCCAAGGACATGAGAATTTCGCTACCAGTAAGTGAGACCTTGGCGTAAATTTTGTATAATACTGTACATTATGCTAGAAGTCTTTTGATGTTAGCTTTTTATTTGATCTATTCACCAACAGTTTTTGCTTATTTATAGTAGGTACCGTTTAGAGAATTGTTGAACATTTTCCTTTTCTTCTATGCTTTCTTTGTCATTTGTTTTGTTATGTGCTTAATACCTAAGGATGCATGGAATTCCAATGAATGTTTAGTTTTCTAGGGACTCTCTTTTCTGGTTCTCCCTTTCTTCTGCAATTTACCTAGAAACAAATAAATAAAAAAGAGCACCTTCCGTTGCTTAAATATTTATGAAATGCCCCTGCGTTCGGCTTGTATGTTTCTCCAAAGCTTAAGCTGGAAAGAAGTCTGTGCTTTAGCAGCATAGACTTCCATTTTTCCATGTTAAATTATCTCCTCTGCTCTTATTGGTAACCGTTGATAATTTTGTGGACTTTGGTCTGTTGCACACTTAATTGAATGAATAACTGGTTTACTCTCTTGGTGGTGGATTTGATTGGAATTATCTTGAGTGCATTAGGTTGACGGTAGTAGGTTTGTATTTGGAAATCTGATTCCTTTGATGTTGGTGGATGTAGCTTGCATAATCTAAAGTGCACTTACATTGTCTTTGCTATGGTGCAGACTCATTATTTTGATATGGTGTTTGTCTTTCAGTTGGTTGTTTGCATTAATTATTTTTCTTGCCAATTTTTATTTGACTAATCTGCTTTGCTTCTCTTGTTGGTAATTAATATGCAGCATGATGTGGATGCCGGGGAGCTGAGGAAAGTGATCTTAGCCGATGGTGCTGTTGTTACAGTCAAAGGTGCCAGATCTGTTAGCCTGCGCCACCCAATAGAGCTTCCACTGCCCTTTAACAGAACAACAAATGGATTTGCCTCTGGTCTGTTGGCATTGGCTGAATATTTACGTCAAGCTTCTCTAACTCAAGGGGAACCTCTCCTCTCTCTTCGAATTGTTGGTCCTACATCTCTTACATCCCCTGCCTCAGCATCTTCCGCTTCTGCAAACAAACTTAAGCTTAGAAGGCTTGCACCTGGTCTTGTTGAGTTGTCATCAGTGTCGAAAATGAAAGCCATGGACGCTATCTCCACCATCGATCTCCAGGGAGAAACTACGGCGCTTCTTACACCCAATCAGTTTACTACATTGTGGCCTGTCACATCTGTCAATGGTTCAAACTCAAACTTGCTTGGTTTTGAGGCCTTGCTTTCTAATGTACTGGGTCCTAAAGCAAGTCAAAAGGGTTCTTTCAAATTGCTGAAGGCAGATGTATCAGCCCAGACTTTCGTGAAGATTGGTTTTGGAGTCGAGAAGAAGTTGAAGGAAGGAGATGAATTCAACTGGGAGGGTTATCCAGATTGGAGAACTAAGCCTGAATCGGTGAAGATGCATTTTGAAGTTCTGGCAAAGGTAGATGGGGACAAAGTTGTGCCAGAGAGAATCGTGCAGGTTGATCCAATAACTATAGAGGATACAGTAGCACCAAGTGCGCTCATGGGCAATGTCTCCATGTCAAAGACTCCAATTATTCACCCACCTCCAAATCCATTCACCTTGTAAACTCTTTAGGCGGGAGAGGTCTGTGTTGAGCAATATTGTATAGATAAAATCACCCTTTTTCTTTTCTCCTCTCTTTTCATAGCAATCACATACATCAGGTGCGAAAAGAGCTGACTTTGTAAGAACTTATCAAAGAAGTATCAGGAATATATGCCAGATCTTTTTGGTACTCTCTATTTATCATATTCTTTTCATAGTTGCTGTCTCCCAGACCCCACCTGGTGGGAAATACACTGGGTAGTTGTTGTTGTCTCCAAAATTTACTAACTTAACATGGCAAAGGTTTCCACCAGGCGGAACACAAACGTGTTTTTTTTTTAATTAAACCAGAAGTATCTAGCAAAACAGTTAAAAGCTTTCATTTCGAATAATGTTCGTTTAATAGCAAGAAGATGGAGATACTCTTTATTAGCATAATACTTGACAGACAACCATCTCGTTTCTAATATTTACCAGACAACCAGAAAATGTATTACTGAATTTGAAACTTAATACTAATTCCTGATGAAGGAAACTCCTTTCTGAATGCTCTCAGCAAGCTCTTTCTTGGCCTTCTCCAGTCCAATCCTGTTGAAAATTACTTACTTAGAGAACTAACTTATCTAATACCCAGAAAAGTTCAGGTCAAGCATCACGTTCTTACCTCTCATACTCATTTAGGGGACCAAGTTGATAGACTTCTTCAGCTCCAGTACGACCAAGTCGCACTTTGGATGCAAAGAATGGGAGTTCTGTAACCTGTGTCAAAATTGTTATTGGCCAGTCAGGGAAACTTGACAGAAAAAGAAAACAACTTGTTAGGACTTTTGCCCGTGGAAATAAGTTTGAGAAAGTACCTGAGAAGCTACAAAAGCACAGGCCACCACACTGGCATCTCCTCTTAAGCCCTTGAGGCAAGCATCTGCAAATTTTACAGCTGCATATGCCTATAGGAATCACATTAGATTCAGTCCTACTCAATATGCCTATATTCAATGTTCAGAAAGCATTATTGAAAGATTTCAAGTAGTAATTCTAACCATTGATAGAGTTGCAGATCCAGCTCCTTTTTTGGCCTGCAAAGATAAAAGTTCTTGAAGTTACCAGTCGCAGTTCTGTTCTGCTGCAAGAAACTAGATATGCTGAATTGCAAGTAGTGCACGCGTACCTCAACAACTTCTGTCCCTCCATCTTGAATGCGCTTAGTCAAATATTCTGTTTCCTCCTGTGTGAAGGAGCAAGGAGGCTTGACCTACAATGCATTACAAAGTTCAAAATATCAGTATCAGAGGAAATTTCAGCCTGCAAGAAAGTTTTGTGTCTCTGCTAAAGTATAATTTTGTTAGACCTGTGAGAGAAGAGGCAAAATTGTCACCCCGGCGTGACCTCCAACAACAGGAACATCTACTTCCCTAGGATCTAGTCCCAAAACTTCTGCCTGTAAAGACCACAATCACATATAAATAAAGGAAAAGAAAAAAAAAAAGAAAGATCTTGTAGTAAGTGGATGGAGCCACAAAAACAGTGACAAAGGTGTATGATGAAATTCCATAAGCTCAAAAATCAATCAAAAAACAAAGCTGAGATTCTTGAGAGGGGTTAGAATTATTTACAGTTAGATGATATAGAGAACACTAAGAAATAAACAGCGAAAATCGAGCTAAAATATTGCAGAACAATTTTAAAAAGTAGTATAGAGTGAAACACTTACCACAAAAGTATTGGCTCTCACAACATCTAGTGAGGTAACTCCAAGAAGCTTCTTTGGATCATAAATACCTGCTTTCTTGAAAACTTCAGCTGCAATAGGAACTGTGGAATTCACCGGATTACTAATCAAATTAACAATAGCATTAGGACAACACTTTGCAATTCCTTCACAGAGGGTCCTCACTATCCCAGCATTAATCTTAAAAAGATCATCTCTTGTCATTCCTGGTTTTCTTGGAATACCAGCAGGTATGATCACAAGGTCCATTCCTGTAAGTGCAGCCTCAAGCTCACTTTGCCCTAGAAAACCCCTCACCTAAAATGCACCAAGTAAGAAAATTATTCTTCAAATAATATTCTGCAACTATATTGTGAAGATTTTATCGAAAAGAAACTCACAACAGCACCGGTATCCATGTGGCTAACATCAGCAGTAACACCAGGAGCATTAACAACATCATAGAGATGAAGAACTGAGACTAAAGGATTCATCTTCATCAACATTGCAAGTGGTTGGCCAATACCTCCAGCAGCACCTAATATAGCAACTTTAAATCCAGGTGCCCCACCTTTTGCTCTGCAGTTTGATCTTTCCAAAACAGACCCCTCTCCCATCTTTATGAATTATGTGTATAGTAAAACCAACAGTTTAAGTATCAATATTTTGTTCAAGTTAGTTACTAACAAATAGTCAAGTTTCAACCAGTGGCAGTGTCATCCAACATCGCTTTACAAAAAAGTTCGTTATATATGTTTGTAAAAATATATTTCTGGAAAGTAATTAGTATATTTACAAATAGGCCTACACAAGGGGAGCCTTGGCGTAACTGGTAAAGTTGCTGCCATGTGACCAGGAGGTCAAGGGTTCGAGGAATGGAAACATCCTCTTACAGAAATACAGGTAAGATTGCGTACAATAGACCCTTGTGGCCCGGCCCTTCTCCGGACCCCGAGCATAGCGTGAACTTAGTGAATCGGGCTGCCCTTTTTATTCAAATAAGCCTACACTGTCTACACTGCTCGAAAATAATACAAAATAAATGTTAATTTGAGACAGGAAGTAAAGCCTTATAACCAACCTAGTCTTAGACTCAAACCTACAGCTACAAGTTGAATTGTGGCAATAGACGTATACCACTTGTGTAAAATTGTGTACGCTGCTGGTGTCAACCATAATATTTCAAGAATTCACAATCTATTAAAATCCAAGTTTATTTCTGAAAGACCAAGACAGAAAACGAATAGCACCAAATAGAAAATGAACAGACCTGGAGATTTGGGGGATTGAGATGAGCTGAAATTCTAGCAATACGTTGATGAACTTCTGAACCTGATGGCTGCATCTTCTGATTCTTTGGAACGCAAGAGAACTGTGTGTCTTTGTGTTTCAAATTTAGGAAGTAAAGGTAGTGATATTTCAATTCTTTTTTTAAAAGATTGCTTGTGGATAAAACGACAATAATATAAGGTGATGCTTATTTTGGAAGTTGAGGACTGTTTTTTTCGTAGCTTCAGTATTTTTTGTGGAAAAGAATTTTCACAAGAGTTATCCGATACTCCAACCTTTGTGGCTCACTGAAATCTGTTTTTTCCTCCCTAACTTGAAGCTATAATTTCTTTGGCTCTTAGCACACTTGGCTAACTCATATAGTTATTTTCTCGGGAAGTTATCATTGATTATTAGGTTGCAACTCAAATCCTTTCATTGTTAACGAGTTCGATGAATTTTGACCGAACTGTTATGAAATAATAAAAGAAAAAAGAGAAAAGTAAGGAGAAAGAACTTTTATTGATATGAGATTATTTATAATGGAATAAATTTTTTTATTTATAAAAAAAAAATAACTTAGTTATCAATTAACAAATCAACTATTAGGGATAGTGGATGAAATGCCAAGTATCAAAGCACAATAACTAATTGAAAGGAACTCTCATCCATCACTGCAAACAATCAATCAAAAACCCATCCAAATTACCTAACATACCATCGGAACCAGCGGACGACGCTATCATGAAAGAAGGCACAAACGAATTCCACTCCTACAAGAAAATGCTACTAGACAAGTAAAATACTACACAAGCGGATTACTTCGTTGCATGATTTCAATCCACCTTAATGCAACAAAAAGGTAAGGAAATAACAAGTCATATCCTGCTTTCTCAAGAGGATAAAAACAGGCTATATGAATCATGACGTTACTCAGTCATTATAAAACTCTTTGGAAAAAAATGTCATACTATCTTCTCCGATCGAAACTAGTTGACCTATGGAACCCATCCGAACAGTTGATGTTGATCGACCTAGGATGGAATTTTTCCATAGTCAAATTTGGTAAAGACGAGAATTTAGTAAAAGCTATACCAAAAGGACCATGGTTCATATCAGAAAAATTTCTCTCAGTCAGATGACGGGAACCCAAATTCGTCCCACAAGAAGCTGCTCTATCTTTCACTACAACTTGGGTAAGAATACCGCAAGTACCCACTGAGTTCTATGACAAGGAAGTCCTAGAAAAAGTGAACAGGAAACTAGGAAAACTCCTAAAAATTGATACTGCACTTCAACCACTCTCAGAGGAAGATATGCAAGAATATATATATATATATATATATATATATATATATATATATATATATATATATATATATATATATAGGTACCCTTAGAAACACCAGTTGCTCCAGTCACAATAGGGGATCATAAATAGTTGGTTATCTATGAAGGAGAAATGTACTATGCACTGGCTGCGGAAGGATATGGCACATCTTGAGAGGATGCTTGCACAGACAAAAACAATAACAACCACAAATGCATGACAACTCAAAGTACTCAAATACTAAGAAAAACGATGTTTCAAGCAATACACCAAATAATGAGGAAGAAAAAAAATGGAAAGTGATTTCTTTCACCAGAAGGCGTAAAAAAGAGTACAACACACAGAAAAATGAAACAACGGACAAGAATAGAAAGGATAAACCATCAAGAAAGCCAGAAGACATCAAAGTGAAAATGTTCGATACTACATCTGGTAAGTTCCTTAATACACAAACTTTCATACACCACTAAATCTAACCCATTACAGGAGATAGACAGGACCTAACCCACTACCACAAAGGGACAACAATAAGAAAAGCAAAATAAAACCGGGCAGCCCATAAGAGAAAGGCCTAACACAAACGTCAAACGAAAAATGGACCTGGGGAATACCGAACTGCACATGAATTACAAACATGGGCCTACGACACAAACAAAAGCAACGACAAACCCCATATTCAGTAACCTATATCAAATGGATACTACCCCACACCCAAAGTCAACCAAGCCCAAAAGCCAAGATGAAAATAAAAAAAGGTAGACTGGGATACCCTACACCTCTAGAAAAATAGACCCCATGGTAGACCATAATGATAACCACTACAACACTACGTCTCCCCTACCAACACAAACTGGAGGAAATCCCTCCATTAAAGACCAAGAGCCAAAGGTGTATAATCACGAAATCCTCAATGACTTGACAGAACCCATCAACTCAAGCGGATATCAAAATAATCCCATTCCTAGTGTATCAGATACAAACCCCAAAATAATATACATGGCTATCGATCCAAATTCACAACCACCAGAAACGTTTGATTACCCTAATACCTCACCTTTTATTACCAACCCAAAAATAGATAGAAAAAAAAAACCCAAAAATGGAACCAAATCCCAACCCCCCAATCTTCCTAACCTCCATTCCATCACCACTGGACCACCTACTAGCATTATGGCTGGAGCTGGCACTCCATAAACAAGCCCTAAGCTACAGAACCCAGCCCATCTAGTAAAGGCAACATCAGAAGCCTTAAATAGGGGCTTAGGGATGCTTGGATCACAATGTGGCAGTTAGTCATGGAGCAGACCCACCCAACCAACATCCATCAGAACAGCGAGTCATCTATCCGTGACAGGATTCAGCAGATTTTCAACAGCATCCCGTTCTTCCCAGACTCATCAGTAGAGGATCCCGATGCAACCCCCAGTTTAAAATACTCCAAACGGAGTCACCCTAGAAAACTCACCTTCAATGCAGGAGAAACAACAACAATCACCCCAAGAGAGATAACATCAACCGCCTCTAGGGAACATCTCCAAAGAAATTTCAACAGCTCTGAAGCTACTGAGGAACAACGAGGTGCCAATGGACCATGAAGCAACTCCAACCGACAACCTAGTAAGGGTAGACTCACTATGGTTGGAAGCAGTAAAGGCTGTGGAATTCAATGTAGAGCCCAGCGAGACGTTGATCCTACTTTGCCCAAAGAACCTAGTTCCTTACAGAATGGACTTCTCATCTTATCTGAACCAAGGTACTCTTAAACCTCTTCTGACCCTAACCCCAGTAATGAGATCCAAACAATATCAACACATGGGAAGAGATGTGATGCAACCCTAGGGCAAGGAAAAAGCATCAACGAGCACCAGCCCTCCAACACTGAACCCTCTAATGAATTTCATAATATGGAATGTTAGAGGGGAAAATAGTGCGGAATTTAAGAGGCACTTCCCAAAAATGGTCCAAATGCATAAGCCTATGATATTGGTTCTCCTGAGACCAAAATAGAAGACCATAAAAAACTTACTGCTGAGCTTCAATTCGACATGCACATTCAATTCCCTGCTATTGGCCACTCTGGAGCTATAATGATTATGTGAAGGGATTCTTCCCTCTAAGTTGATGAGGTAGCTATCAACTCTCAGGGTATCTATACCATGGTCAAAGTATTACTTTCAAATGCCCTTGTTTTTTTTCCTGCAATCTATGCCAGTAACCATATTAAGGATATAAAGGGACTCTAGGATAGTCTAGTTAATATCTCCAAAACTCACAGAGGAAGTTGGTTTATGGGTGGAGACTTCAATGAAGTCGTTGAAACAAGAGATAAGTTTGGGGAAAACCATATAAAAACCCACATAAGCAACTCCTTTTGGAATTGTGTTAACAACTGTCACCTTGTAGACCTAGGTTTTAAAGGTAGCAAGTATACTTGGTCTAATAAGAAGTACAAAAATAGGACCAGTCTAATACTAGAAAGAATTGACAGCTATCTTGCAAATAACCATTGGATAAATGAGTACCCAAAAGAAAATATCACTCACCTTCTCAGGATCCATTCTGACCACTGCCCCATGCTTGTCAATCTAAGCAATAACAGTCCTATTCCTCTCAATACGCTCTTTAGGTTTGAATCAATATGGTGTAGCCACCCTGTGTTTCAAAACGTAGTTAGTTATTCTTTCAAGCCTGACTCTACTCTAATCCTTTCCACCACCTTGTTCAAGGTAAATGCCCTTAAATGGAATAGACAAACCTTTGGGAACATCCTCTACCCAAAAAAGAGGTTGCTAGCAAGGATAGCAGGAATCCAGAAATCCTCCCTCCATCCCACCAACACCTCAATGCAAGTTATTGAAAGCAATTTCATTGAGGAACTTAACTCTATCTTGAAAAATGAAGAGGACTTTTGAAAAATGATGTCTAGAATTCAATGGCTCTCAGTTGGAGATGCCAACACAAAATTCTTCCACACTTCCACTTTAAACAGATGTAGAAGGAATAAAATCGTTTCCTTCCAAAATGACTCTGGTCAGTGGATGTTCGAGGAAGGGGAGATCAAGCAAGAAATCTTAAAGTTCTTCCAAGAACTCTCTACCTCCTCCCTCCCCCAGTATCAGAGTGGTTTATCCTCTACTGAAATTCAGGGTCATTGCCTCTCCCTGATTCAACAAACAACAATTGGGATGGCTCCAAGGGATAGTGAAATTAAAAATGCCATTTTCTCCTTCAAGCCTTTCAAAGCTACTGATCGTAATGGCATTCACCCCTTTTTCTATCAAAAATACTGGGACATAGTGGGTAAGGATGTCATCTAATTTGCAAAAATTATTTCTACATCTCAACTATGGAACTAGTCATGAATAAAACACTTCTGTGCCTCATTCCAAAATTCCCTCAAGCCATAATGATCAAAAATTTCAGGCCCATAGGCTTATGTAATACTTTCTATAAGACAGTAACAAAAATCATTATAAACAAAATCAAGCCTTACCTACCTCACATCATTGAGCCTAGTCAGGCCAGCTTTCTCTCTAACAGGAAAGCTTCAGACAATGCCATCATAGTCCAAAAATACATAACATGATCCTAAAGATTGACCTGGAGAAGGATTTTGACACACTAGAATGGTCTTTCATTAAGCAACCCCTCCATGCTTTCAAATTTTCAAACACAATCATCAATCTCATCATGTCATGCATCAGCTCCTCCACCATCTCTGTAATTGTCAATGGAGAGCAAACTAGCTCTTTCATGCCCATTAGGGGCATCAGACAAGGTGACCCCCTACCTATTTATAATGTGTATGGAAAGACTTTCCAGTGACAATGTCAATTATGTCATTCAGGGGGAGTGGCACCCCATCAGCATTTGCAGAAGTGGCCCTAAGATATGTCACCTCTTCTTTGCTTATGATCTAACTCTTTCTGCAACAGCTATCAAACAAGTTGCAACACAATCACGAGTACTCTCAATTCTTTCAATTTGGCATCTGGACAAAAGATCAATCTTAGTAAGTCAAAAGTATGCTTCAGTGCAAACTCCCAACCTCATCATATGGAGCTCATCTCAAATACCCTCTCCATAAAAGCCTCATTAAACTTTGGAAAGTATCTGGGATTCCCAATTTTCCACAAAAGACCCACTCATAGTGACTTCCAATTCATTATTAACAATCTCCACTCAAAAATGGCTGGGTGGAAAACAAACATGCTTAACATGACTGGAGGACCACATGGCAAAAGCATCTCTGAACTCAATCCCAAATCATGTTATGCAATACATCAAGCTACCAACAAAAACAACCAAAGAGATTGATAAAGTTCAGAGGAACGTTTTTTGTGGCACTATTGCCACTAAAATAATTCACCTGGTCTCTTGGGACATAGTCACAAAGCCTAAGGATAAGGGGAGCTGGGCATCTAGAAAGCTGAATTAAAAAATAAATATCAGCACTCAGGTCTTGCTTGGAGGCTATACCAAAATCCCACAACCCTTTGGGCAAAAACTCTAATTGCAAAACACTGCAATTGGTGGAAATCTCCCAAACAAGCTAAGTCCTACACCTGGCAATGCATCCTAAAAGGATGAGAAACATACATGAAAGCAAAAAGATGGGTAGTGCATTTAGGGAATAGAGTTAGCTTTTTCGATGATACTTGGATAAAGAATCTCCCTGCTATAAGGTCCCTAATTCAGGCGCCCCCGACAAGAGAAAACATGACCAAACAATTGCCAATGCTTACCAAAATGGAACTTGGGATCTCTCTATTCTATCTTTCACCATCCCTCAAGATATCCAAAATTCTATCTACAACACCTTCATTCCATCCAACCCAGTTAAGGAAGATAGAATGATCTGCCGCACCAAATGGTTTTTACTCCACAAAATATGCCTACTCACTCTTAGATCAAGGGCAGGAAACCATGACCCACAATTTTGCTTAGATTTGGGAACTGAAAGTACCAAAAAAAGTTCAATCCTTTTTCTAGTTACTATTCCATGAAAGGCTCCCCACTAAAGCCTATCTCCACCATGTTGGGATACAAACAGACCCCATATGTCATCTGTGCAGCCATGCAAATGAAATATCAACACACATTTTCTTTAAATGCACTGGCTCAAACCTCTTCTGGCAAGACATTGTCACACCTCCTTTTTTCGCTTACACGTGGTTACCACGAAAGGTGACGCATGTATAGGAGTTTTTCCAATTAAAGTGACATTATTCGATATGGGATTAATTATTCATTTCAAGAGTTGCCACTTGGGATAAATTTGGCTTTTGGTTTCCCAAGTCACCAGTTCATTTGAAATCCCAAATCGAGGAAATTTTGACTACCCAATTGGAGTCTGCGAACCAGAAATTCTTGAGTAAGGAATTCTGTTGACCCGAGGGAAGGTGTTAGGCACCCCGTATCCCGTGGTTCTAGCACGGTTGCTTAAACTCATTATAATTGGCTAAAATATGATTTTCTATACCTGTTAACCCGCAATTTTAGATTATTAACTGCTTTTAACATCTTTTAGGAAAACTTGCAATGTTATTAAAACACGTCGCGAATCGCGTCACATAAATGCAACCGAAATTTTAGACATATTTTAATTCCATTGAGAATAGGATTTGGGTCACATAAATGCGCACCCAAATTTCGGAAGGTATTTTATTAAACACGCGCCTATAACAACTACGTATTTGACATTCGTGGGAAGGTCGTGAAATTTACTACACGACACTTCCTATTTTTCTATGTATTTTAATGAATTAAGGAGCCATCACATGGTATTTACTTGAATTAACGCGGCTCACTTTTTTATAAGGATATTCTAACACATGCTAAATTTTCTACTCTAGCAGGTGCTTAAATGCATTAATCACTTTATGTATAAACTATGTATTTGGGAAACACTACATGCATCTTAGCCTCCTTCATGGCCAATTGCACATAATAAATCAAGTTTGGGCCAGCCCAGGAGCACATATTCTCAGGCTGTGACTGGTAACTATTGTGACTGGTTTAGGTTTTTAATCACTCATCCCAAAAAACATGTTGGATTACAACATATTGGTACTTACTGGGCCTCGCGAATGAGCCAAGTGTTGATTTGGATGAATAAGTCCAATTCTCAATAACCATTTTGGTTCAAAATTATATACAAATTTGAATCTACACACTCACAAAGAAAATACTAATAATCATTTTTTTATATATTAGACTTTAACATTAGATTTGAACCAAATGATTCATATACTCGTCAGTTAGAGTATATGAATCTAATTCTTCAAAATTCAATTATGACTTTGATCACAACTTATAGATCTGAAACAAGCATGGCTAGCATGTTGAAATCTAAACGAATTAAAACATTACACAGTATTTGGACTTCAACTAGTTGTTAAGCTGATATTTCATGAGTTCCTCATTTAAAACAAAAACAGGAAATAAGCATCTAAACAATTGCATCATTTAGTTAACTATACTATCAACTATTCATGCTTAAAATAATAGTTCAAATGTCCTGATTATTACAAATAAATCAGTTTCTAAAGTTCAGTTATTACAGAATGAAACAATCCCAAAGTTACTTACAACAAGATAGTCATCTTATTATTACATATAACCGAACTAAAAAGGGGAAAAACCGGGGAAGAGTTTTGAATAAACTAATGCACTCAAATCTTCACACTTTAGAATACTTTATATTTGAGCTTCAATATATCAAATGTACAAGGAAATGTACCTGTAATTCAGCAAAAACAAGCCTATGAGTACAGATAATGAGTCAGCTAAACAATCAGCAGCCAAACAAACAGTGCATCCAGGACTTCAGCAGAGTTTTTAGAGGATTAAGTCTTCAGAAAAATGACTCCAACAGCACTAATGGTATTTTTGCAGATATAGGAGAAAACTAGTATGTATCTTTAGCTCTAGGATTCAAAGAGAAGGTTCCGGATCACTTTAAAAATGCCCAGATGGTTTGTTTTATAGTAGAGCCTTAGGGCATCAGATTTTCTCTCGTTCTTCTTTTAGTGCTTACTTCAAAATTGCACTTTGCCGAAATGGCCCTTCATTTCTTGACTTGTGCCTCAAGTTTGAGGCAGGAATTGCATTTTAGTCCCTTGCTAGAATGTTCTAAGGGATTACTATCAGATTTTCAAAGTTTAAGTACCCCTTATACCCCTACTTCCTTTCCTAAATCACCCACCTGAAGTTTTTTTAACCTTGGCTATTTCTTATCCCTGGTCAATTGTATTTGGGTTATGGGCCAAGGTTTGGCCTTGGACTAGCAGACTTGTGAAAGTTCAGAATCAACCAAAACTATCAGGGTTCAAAACAAATGGCTTAATTTAGACTTTCACATCCAAAAATTATTCCGGATTATCAAAACAAAGGATCAAAATAACCAGAAAATGAATACATCTATCAACACTTAGCTTTCAGAAATAGCTCAATCAAAGTGCTCAACAATACTTAAAATCGAGAATAGTGGATATTTAGTTCATGAATCAACTTAGGAAGCAAGTAAAGACTACCACTGAACAATTAACGATCCAACCCAACAGATAAACTTAAATAGTATCAATATTGAAAAATCAAAATTATTATGGCAATCATATACTTAGGGGCAAACCAGAAATCATAGAATGAAGCAACTGAAGAATCAGAAGATGGATGTCAATTAAGCCATAAAAATAACAAGACTGAAGAGTTAACTAAGCTTTCAAGATCAAGGAGCTGATATTAACAGGATATACAATTATTCAAGAGACGAAGTGATTTCCAGACTAGTGACAATCAAAGGCATATGAATATTGAAACCTATTTCAGATGAAATTATGGACAAACTGACAAACAACCAAAAGAAATCAGATGAAGGGACTTCAAACTATTAGGCATGTAACTACTAAAACTAAACAATTACTAAAAGAAATCAAACATTTAACAGCTACAGAAATGAAAATATACAAAAAACTTAGCTTTTTCTCATGAATATCTGTTTAGACCATTTCACTGGCTATTGACCCCTTCCACAGGGGTTCCAAACCTTCTAGGTTATGTACAACCAGTTTGAGAATTCAAGGAGGGGCTTTCAAGGTTCTGAGACCTCAGTGAGGTCTCAGATCTAGATTTATTCAATGGCTGAAGTTGTTTGGGGGTCGTGGATGGTATGGTCGGGGAAAGGAAGGGTCAGGGATTGCGTAGGAGGAGTTTGAGCCATTTCCGACAGGTTTTGAGTTATAGGGTTAGGCTTTGAATTGATATTCGAAGGGTTTCAGGCATATTTGAGAGAGGTGACATATATGGTTGGAAAGAGGAGATTGAGGTGCTTTAGGGGTATAAGTTTGGGGAGTTTTGGAACAGGGTCGCCGGAGATAGGGTTTCCGACGACCTTTCTGCGAATATTTGAGATGATGGGGGAGGATTCGAAGGGAGTGAGATGCAGGACAGGGAAGGGGATCTCCTAGTGGTTCTATGGTGTAAAGGTGGAATGGTTTGGAAGAAGGTCGCCGAAGACGGTGGCTCCGACGACCCTGTTTTTGAAGATTCGAGACGGAGGGGACTTGTTCGCTGGGAAATAATTATAGGTTGGGAAATGGGAGGTTGTGACGGTTTAGTGGTCTAAATCTGGGGAGGTTTGGTTGCCGAATGTCGCCGTGAGGCGACTTCCGGAGGCGACGTTAGGAGGGTAGGCTGGTGGTCAAGGGGCGGTCAGCGGTGGTAAAGGGGTTGTGTTTGGTCGAAGAAGACGGTGCGAGGAAGGGGAGGGTTTGGTCTGTAATCGTATTAGAGACGTTTGGACATATCTATATTGTTTGGGAGGGGGTTTGATGGCCGTTGGATTGAGGTGAGATCGACGGTTGTGATAACACCTTTTGAAACGGTGTCGTTTGGTCTGGTGCTATGTGGACTGGATCAGGGCTGGTCATTTGGGCTGGGTAGTGTGTTGTTTGAAAGCGAGAAGCAGGTTAGGCCACTCAGGTCTGGTCTAATTGTGGCCAGCCTATATATACACAAATATATATTTTTGTCTTTTTCTTTTAATTTAAAAATAATTTCTAACTTTATTTACAACCACAAATTCCTAATTATCACAAACAAAAACTACACTAAGTCAAAATTAAACACAGAATAATTTCAAATTCCGGACATGTATATATATTTTTTGTATTTTAATTTGTAAAACAAATTTATTGAACAATTAAATCCTAATCACTCTTAAACTCACAGCTGCCCCTCTTTGCGCGAGAAACACGAAGAGTTTTTGTGCAAAGACAAGTGAGCAAATATGAGCGATTTCCGTCCGATTTAGTACTCCATGTGAAGCATTTTGAAAAATTAATGACCAAACCTTGCTTCAAAGGTTGCCTACATATCCTTGGTAATAAAGGAATCAGGTCAATGTAGTTCTGGAAATTTTTGTAGCTGTGACTACCGGGAGACTGTGATTGGCTGCTGTTGCTGCTGTCTCTGCTGGCTAAACTCCTTATTATACCAAAAGAAAATCAAGAACTAAGCTAGCTAAGCCTATCAACTACAAGTTACAAGATTTCTATTCATGAGTCTCTTGGAGCTTGATCTTGAGTCTCAGATATCTTTTGTGGCAAACTCCGATATGAATCTTGATGCTCCTTAACTGCAGCTGCTGGCTCAATCTTGTGACTTCAATTATATTTTGAGCAGTCCGCGCCTTTGTCCGCCTCATCACTTTGAGTTCACCTTTTGTCTCTTTTCCTTTCTTCTGTTCTGAACTGACACTCATGCTTTCAATTATGCCGTATATTGTGCCTTAAGGTGACACCTGCTCAGACAGCAAAACAAGCAAACGAACGAAATTTTCTGCCCCAATTTTCAATGGAAAATTTTGTGAGTAATTAATAACACACATCCATGCTAATCTTTATCAAAACAATAAGGATCGGAATTGTGTATCCCTTGGAAAGATCGCCAGGTTATGTTGGGGAGGAGAAATGGTTCCTGCTAGGGGATAAGATGAGAATCCTCGGGTTATGCTGGGATGAGAATGAAAAGGTCTCTGTGGGGATGGAAAGAAATGATACGCGGGATATTCCGGGATAGGAATGTTCTTGCTGAGGATGCGTTACGAAGAAATTCATGGATTATGCCAGGGGAATCCGCGGGTTATGCCGGGATGAATGAAAAATCCTGGGTTCTGCTAGGGGAATCCACAGGTTATGCCGGGATGAAAGAAAAATCTTAGGTTATGCTAAGGGAATCCACGGGTTATGCCTGGATGAATAGAGATCTTGAGTTATGTGAGGGGAATCCACGAGTTATGCTGGGATGAGTGAGAAATCCAAGGTTATGCTAGGGAGATCTGCGGGTTATGTCGGGATGAAGGGAGATCCTGAGTTATGCCAGGGGAATCCACGGGTTATGCCAGGATGAAAGAAAAAATCCTAGGTTATTCTAGGGGGATCCGCGGGTTATGCCAGGATGAAAAGATATCTTGAGTTATGTTAAGGGAATCCACAGGTTATACCGGGATGAGTGAGAAATCCTAGGTTATGCTAGGGAGATCCGCAGGTTATGCCGGGATGAAGGAAGATCCTAGTTATGTCAGGGGAATCCACGGGTTATGCCGGGATGAAAGAAAAAATCCTTTATGCTAGGGGGATACGCGGTTTATGCCGGGATGAAAAGAGATACTGAGTTACGCCAGGGGAATCCACGGGTTATACCGGGATGAATGAGAAATCCTAGGTTGCGCTAGAGAGATCCGCGGTTATGCCGTGATGAAGGGAGATCCCGAGTTATGTCAGGAGAATCCACGGGTTATGCCGGGATGAAAGAATAAATCCTAGGTTATGCTAGGGGGATCCACGGGTTATGCCGAGATGAAAAGAGATCCCGAGTTATGTCAGGAGAATCCACGGGTTATGCCGGGATGAGTGAGAAATCTTAGGTTATGCTAGGGAAATCCATGGGTTATGCCGGGATGAAAGGTGATCCTGAGTTATGTTAGGGGAATCCATGGGTTACGCCGGTATGAGTGAGAAATCCTAGGTTATGCTAGGGAGATCCGTGGGCTATGTCGGGACGAAGGGAGATCCTGAGTTATGTCAAGGGAACCCACGGGTTATGCCGGGATGAAAAAAATACTAGGTTATACTAGGGGGATCTGCTGGTTATGCCGGGATGAAAATAGATCCTGAATTATGTTAGGGGAATCCACGGGTTATGCCGGGATCAGTGAGAAATCCTAGTTTATGCTAGGGAGATCCGCGGGTTATGCCGGGATGAAAGAAGATCCTGAGTTATGTCAGTGGAGAATATGCAAGGCTGTGGATGACCTCAGAGATCCTTTTGACTGTGCTGGGGTAGAGGAGGAAAGGAACAACTTTAGATTATTCTAAGGGTAGGGGAGTGTTAGCTCCTAGATTATGCTGGGGAGTGTGAAGTGTAGGGAGAGAATCCTCATGTTATGCTGGGGATGTGGAGGGAAACTTCCTTGATTTATGTTGGAGGAGTAGAACACAATCCTTAGGTAATACCTAGGAAGTCCACAAGCTGTAAAAAGGGGAACTAGGGATTGGGATCTCGTGCCGTCATGCTCATTTACGAGTTTGCAGAAAAATGAAAAGAAAACTTCCCTTTGGTGATTGACGCATCACAACCTTTCGCCCTTGTGCCTATCCTTGGATGGTTTTGCCTCGTGTTCCTTTTGCTCTTCTAAGTTGCACCTGCATCTATTTTAGTTCAGAAGCAAAACAAACTATTAGTTTGAACAGCGATTGGTTTTGTGGTCTTGTGATGCTTGATTTCGACTTCCTTTGTATTCAAAAGCGAACCCTCGGCTTTCCGTCCTTGCTTAGTTGGCCAGGGGTCCTCATTTCGAATTGTTCTTTGATTCTCGGGCCTTGGGTCGTGAGTATTGTCCTGCCTTTGATTTTGGGCTTGCTTTTGGGACTTTTGATAAGAATCAACATCCTGATCGGCTTAATACCCCCGATTTTGCTTCAACTTCATGCCTCTTTGGCTTTGAATTTACTTTCTTTTATTTCTTTACTTTGGGCCATTAACTGTCATGATCAACCGGGATTGGCCAAGCGTACTTGACGATGTCAGTCATTCCCCTAATTCTTGCCAGGAGAAAATCGCGAAGCCAACCCTGCTACCGTTGTTTAGGGAATGATGAGGGAACTTATCTGGAAATATGAGCCTACTTTAAATGGTGAAGACATGCTTCTTGGAGTGGATACCTGGCCCAAATCCATTTCTGCTTTCTGATTAAAACTTTCCAAAAACCAAAGAAACTTATTCAGCCCTGGGCAGCGAAATTTCCTCTTTTCAGCCGACATCGCCCTTTGCGGGTTTTCGCCAATCGGCCTCTCTCATTTCTCTTCTCCCGTCGCCCGATAGTGCTTTTTGTGTTATTTTGCTAAACGGGCTCTCTCATTTTGCTTTTCTCTGCTCACCGTCGCCTTATGGTGCCGGAGGTTTTAACCGATAAGACTTTCTCATTTATTTTGCTTACAAATTTGATTGGTGCCGAACCCCAACAAATGGTATTTTCTTCCCCGGGGAATTATAACTTTGCAACCATTCGGATGGATTTGTAACCGAACCGATACATTTCTGCCCCAGTTTTAATTTTCTTGGGTAAATGGGGTTTTTATTTTGATGTGACTGAACCTCAGGGAGAGGCTGCCTACGTGTCCTTTCGGAATCAAGTCAGACGTAGTTCAGGAAACTTGGTCCTAAACTAATTCTTTTTGTATTATTTTTTTTCATTCTGGGTTACAAAGAGGGCAGGGATAGCGGGAGAGCAAAACCTTCGTCATCTCAATTCACCGGGGTCATTGCTGCGAGGGATTTAAACATAATACCTCTTTACGACGTTGGGGTTTACCTCTGCCTCGGGCTCATCTCCTTCAATGTTGCCCAAGTACAATGCTCCTCTAGGCAATATCTTCCTGATAATGTATGTGCCTTTCCAATTTAGGGCGAATTTTCCTTTGGTTTCTTGATGATGGGGAAGTATCCGTCTCAAAACCAGCTGCCCGACTTCAAAATTACTAGGGTGAACTTTCTTGTTGTAGGCGTGGGCCATTCTTTGTTGGTAAAACTGCCTGTGGCATACTGCAGCCATTTGTTTTTCATTAATTAATGCCAGCTACTCTAACCGGGTTTTGACCCATTCACTATCTTCGATTTCTGCTTCGACAATCACTTGGAGCGAAGGGATTTCCACCTCAGCAGGTATAACAGCCTCAGTTCCATAGACCAGCAAGTAAGGAGTGGCTCCTATAGATGTACGTAGTGTGGTGCGATATCCCATCAATGCGAAATGCAGCTTTTCATGCCATTGCCTCGAGCTTTGAATCATTTTCCTCAAGATTTTTTTGATGTTCTTGTTGGCTGCTTCGACCGCACATTAGATTTAGGTCTGTAGAGAGTGGAGTTTCTATGTGTTATTTTGAATTGTTCACATATCTCTCCCATCAACCGACTGTTTAGATTAGCTGCATTGTCTGTAATGATGACAACATGAATCCCAAAGTGACAAATGATGTTGGAATGCACAAAATCTACTACCGCTTTCTTGGTAACAGACTTGAGGGTGATGGCCTCAACCCATTTTGTGAAATAATCAATAGCGACCAATATAAATCTGTGCCCATTTGAGGCCTTTGGCTCGATCGACCCAATGACGTCCGTCAGGGTGCTGACATAGGATGCAGTTCATTTGGTGGTGCATGAATCAGATCACCGTGCACCTGGCATTGATGACATTTTTGAATGAAGCTGAAACACTCTTTCTCCATGGTCATCCAATAATAACTAGCTCGGAGTATCTTCTTTGCCAGTACATAGCCATTCATATGGGGCCCACATACGCCCGCATGTACTTCATGCATAATTCTCTCGGCTTCTTCGGAATCCACACATCTCAACAAATTAAGATCTGGAGTCCTTTTATACAAAGTGTCACCACTTAAGAAAAAATTGCTCGCATGCTGTCGGATGGTTTTCTTTTGTTCTCTGGTGGCTTGCTTAGGGTACTCCTGTGTTTTCAGGAATCTCAAGATGTCATAATACCAAGGCTGGGGTCTAGGCTCTGCTTCGGTTTCATTACAATAACCATGTCTTTCTTTGATTTGGATTTGTAAAGGATCAACATAGGCATTCCTAGTGTATAGCAGCATGGAGGCTAAGGTTGCAAGTGCATCCGCTAACTCATTGTGAAAGGATCAACATCCGCATCCTCTATGCATCATGTCGTGGAATATGGTGGTCATATCCCTCATGTATGTTGGCCCGGCGTTTTTCAATCCAAAGGGCATAACTCTATAACAATATGTTCCCCAAGGTGTGGTGAAGGCGGTTTTCTCAGCATCTTCCTCATCCATCAGCACTTGGTGATACCCTGCGTAGCAGTCTACAAAGGATTGAATCTCATGCTTGGCACAATTATCGACAAGGATGTGGATGTTGGGCAGAGGGAGATTATCCTTAGGACTCACCTTTTTTAAATATCTATAATCCACACACACTCGGGTTTTCCCGTCCTTCTTCGGTACCGGGACCACATTAGCCAGCCTTGTGGTGTACCGCACTACCCGGATTACCCTTTCTTCAAGATGTTTTGTAATTTCCTCTTTGATTTTATTGGTGACATGAGGCTTGAACTTTATTTGCTTTTGTTTTACTAGAGGGCATTCGGGGTATGTAGGCAACTTATGAACCACCAAATCCATACTCGGACCAGGCATGTCATCACAGGACCACGCAAATACGTCTTTGAATTCCAACAGGAGTTGAACCAATGAATCCCGTATCTCTTTATTTACGTGGATGCTTATTTTAGTTTTCTTAGATTTCATCGAGATCGCTCAAGTTAATCGGTTCAGTATCATTTAAGTTAGGCTTAGGTTTGTTCTCAAAGTGTTCCAAATCTGGAGTGATTTCCCTAAAAGCCTTTTCTTCATTGTATTCCGGTTCCTGGTTCATTATTTCACAGACATGCAACGGGTTTGGGCCGTGTCCGGGAGCATGTCGTTTTATTTAAAGCCGCTTTATTAGGATTGATAGAAAAGATGAAAAATAAAAGAAAGAAAAAAATCAGAGGAAGGCAGAGAAATGAAAAATATTGATTTTATTTCTTTGAACTTGAAAGATAAACAGGGTTTACAATTGAGATTTAAAGTGCTAAAGGAAAACAAACAACCGAGCTACACCTGAAATAGCTCGTGATGTGGGAAGAGGTAGCAACGCGAGACTACCGGTATCCCGCCTGACCGGAAAGGGTGTGGCCTTCCAATTTTGAAGTTTAGCATCTGGCCCCATATACAACACTTCAGCGACGCTTGACCCTTCTCCTGGTTGGACCATGTTTACATCATAGAGCAACTCTCTCATAGCCCCGAAGATCTCATCAATTCTTTCTGCCGTGAAGGTTTTTTCTTACTCCTCTTCACTGTACTTTGGGTTTATAAAGGTTTTGTACAAGTGAGGTAGGGGTCGTGGTAAGACCTATCCTTGGCGTTTTCTACGATTAGCCCAGGTGATATCTTCTGTGGTTGGATGAAATCCCAGTCCAAAGAACTTTTATGTGGCAGGCAAGGCGACCGGCTCGGTTATGCCTTGTAGGGAGCTTCCGAGTCCCTTGCCTGGCTTGAAGCCTTGGCGCGTCATTTCCTTTGCAACCATAATTGAAGCATTTTATAGAAAAGTTTGAGGAAGCGGCTTTCCCTCTTCATGCTGATATGCTACTACAACTTCAAAAGCTTGATAGACTATGTGTTCACTTCCTTCCTTGGCTTCTAGACAGGGAACAGAGGGGTCCTGGTAAATTGATTGTTCATCCTTTCCATGAACTACAATCTCCTGATTTTCATACTCAAATATCTGCATTTGGTGCAGGGTTGAAGGCACTACCGGTGCTGCATGAATCCACATCCTTCCCAAGAGGTAGTTGTAGGAGGTGTCCATATCCAACACCTGGAATGTTACTTCGAAGTTGACTGGACCAATAGTGAGCACCAAATCGATTTCACCTATGGTATCCCTTTTTATTCCATCGAAGGCTCGGACACATACGTTGTTAGAATGAATCCTCCTTGTCCCGATCTCCATTCTCTACAAGGTAGATAGTGGACATATGTATACTTCGGAACCTCCGGTTACCATCACTCTCTTGACATAATATCCCTCACATTTGACAGTGAGGTGCAAAGCCATGTTATGAGCAGCTCCCTCCAGGGGTAGGTCATTCTTACTGAACGATATCTGATTGATAGCGAAGAATCTCTCCGCCATATTCTCTAGCTGTTCTACAGAGGTCTCAGCTGGCACATAAGCTTCTTTTATGTCCAAAACCTGTTGATGCTCAGGAGATTTCATCAAGAGGGACAGTAGTGAAATCTACTCAAGGGATTTTCGGAGCTGATCTACCACTTCGTACTCCGGCATTTTCTGGAAAAAGGATTCCGCTTCCTCAGCATTCACTTGCCTCTTCGGCGGGAATCACCGTTTGGTAGCGGCATTCACCTCTTCCATATCTAAGTATTTCTCGGTGGAACATCCCTTTTGGGTTTCTTTGAAGACTTCTTTGCCCTTGTATGTAACAATGGTTTCATGATAATTCCAAGGGACGACTGAAGGGTTGGTAATGGGATTTTGTGGCATGCGACCAATAACCACGGGCTCATTCAGCACCGGTTGATTAATCAATCCCCGTACCACATAGGCCTTCTTGGGCACGTACATGGTTTTGTTCAGCTTGAACCTTTTTGGAGGGCTTAAAGTGGGCTGCTTTTTGTTGCGTCCCCGTGGGATGTAGAGTATTGTCTCTTTGGGAGCGGTTATCTCAGCTTCAACCTCAGCCTTCTTTTCTGCTTCAGGGCATTTGGCTTCATTTATTTTCTTTTCTTATATCTTCTTTAGGGTGACATTTGGTTTCCTATCGGCCTCGGCAATGGCTATGATGTCTTTCAGAGCAGGATCAAATTCCTTGTCCTCGCAGATCATTCCGATGACCGGCCCGTTCTTGTGAGCCGGTAACGGGTTATCAGTTACATTTGGGACTTTGTCATCTCTTAGAACTATCTTCTTTTGATCAACCAAGTCCTCTACTGCTTGTTTTAAGGTCCAGCAATTTTCAGTATCATATCCCTCTGCCCCAAAGTGGTAGGCACAACGCATGCCCCTTTGGTAAGACGGTGATTCAGGATTCTGTCTATTTGGGGGTACAAGCTGGAGGAGACCCATATGGACTAGCTTAGGAAACAGGCTAGCATAGTACTCTCCTATTGAGGTGAAGTTCTGCCTCCGGGGTGGCTCCCTGGGACAATAGTTATTTTGCTGAGGGCGGGGATTGTAATAATTCTGAGGAAGTTGATTCCTTGGAGCTTGATTTCTATTATTCTGCTGCTGAGGTCGGGGAAATGGTTGAGCTTTCATAACTGCGTAGGGTTGAGGGACGTAGTGCATGTCTCGGTGAGGATAGTAATGCTGAGGTGCTCTTTCAGAGAATGCATGCCTGTGAGTATGCTGTTTCCTCATCCCGGAGGCTGCCATGGATGCTTCCTCTTTTTTCTTGTTCCTTGGGATTCCTCCCACCCCTCCTTGTATGGCTTGGGAGGTGGCTCTTATGGCGGATTGACTTAGAATCCTCCCTATTTTGAGGCCATTCTCCACCATCTCCCCAATTTGTATTGCTTGGAGGCAGGGCTTGCCCATTGCGGACATCATGTTCTGAAATTTTTCTGCCTCTAGTGCTTGCAGAAAAACAGTGACCATTTCTATTTTTTCCATAGGAGGCTTCATCCTCGATGCTTGCTCTCGCCATTTAATAGCATACTCTCTGAAGCTTTCAGCAAGTTTCTTCTTCAGATTGGCTAGGGAATTCCTATCCGTGGCGATGTCAATGTTGTACTGGAATTGTCGTACAAAGTCCCGGGCAAGGTCATCCCATATGTGCCATCGGGTAATGTCTTGATATATGTACCATTCGGATGCAATACCCACTAAAATTTCCCCAAAGTACGCCATCGGGAGCTCTTCCTTCCCGTCGGCTCCACGTAATTGATTACAATACCTTTTCAGATGGGTGATGGGATCGCCATGGCCATCGTATTTCGGGAATTTTGGTATTTTTAACCCAAAAGGAAGATGTACATGGGGGAACATGAGCAGGTATGAATAAGCTACACATTTCTGTCCGCTCAGTTCTTGCATATTCTTCAGGCTTTGCTCAAGACTCTTCATTCTCCTTGTGATCTCATCTTGCTCGGGTGTTTTGGAAGTTTTATTTGGCATATGGGTAAGTACATACGTGGGCTGAGGGTAGCTATATGTAGGGTACGTGGGAGGCTCATTTTGGTAATTAGGAGTTTGGAAGGTAAAGGCTGCGGGATCAAGCACATGCCTTGGTACTGCAGGCTGTGTAGTAGCTGCACACGGAGGGGCCGTAAAGATGTTGGGAACTGGCCCATATGCAAACATTGGAGGGTGGGCTTCGGAAGGCGCCCCAACTAAATTGGTGGAAATGGTGGGCTACCCTAGGAGAATGATCGGGTGACTGATAGGAATAGTAGAGGTACCCCCTGACCTTGGGAATAGCTCGGGAAATCCAGGGATGCCGTTGGGAGGTTCCTTCCCGTTGGTCCATGCGTCCCACATTTCCATGACCCGGAGCCGCATGATCCTATTTTCTTCAGCCATTGCAGATTCAGAGGCCGGTACTCCTGTGATTGGACTGTCTTTTGGAATAGGGACGGTGACTTGAGTCATCTTAGTTGACATCTCTGTATTTCCTTTTGAACGAGTAAAATTCATGTGAAGGTAGTTTACCGCAAAACCAACCACTGTTCTAAACACCTGAACTGTAATACTGGAAAACGTAGTTAGTTCGGGATAGATGACAAACAGGAAATCACACGTTGAGCAAGATGCACCTATGAAAATAACGGGTTTCTATATGCTTGCCACAGTCGCATGTGTCATCCCGACACTTATTTCAATTTCTTTTGTTTTCGGCCTCTTATTCCTCTCTTTTTATTATTTCCCCCATTACTTTAAAGAATGCGGTCGAATCCTATAGAGATTGCTTACGTATCATGACTTTGCATGAATCAGACTGAGCGTAGTTCATGAAAATAAAAGGTGAAGTACACAGTAAAATGTGTTTGGAATTTTCAATTTTGATAAAGATATAAACCTTGATTACAATCAACTGACAGATTGGGACTCAATACCCTTACAGACTCGAAAGGACAACAGATAGACTCTTTTTCAGAAAAATACAAATGTATGAGTACATTAATACTTCAAATGCTTTTGGAGCCTGCGGGGCATCATTCGGCCTTGCCGCAGATTTGCGCGCTAGACTTTCTTGGAGATAGTGGAGGTCTTCCATTAAATGTCGGACAAATGTCATAGCAGCGGCAAAAAACATGGATTTTGTCATGTTCTCACAGTGATTGCATTTAATGGTAATATAGTCTGAAATTGCCCGTATCTTTGCTCTGATAACCCCTTTTTCTTATAGCAGACGCCTTATTTGTTCGGCATGTGCTTCTAAAGTCCGTTCAGCCGCCTGACTTATTTTTTGAAACTGGCGCAAATCTCTTTCCAGCCCCGTTATTACTGCATAGTAATGATCCCTCTCAGCTTTGAAATCCTTGGCCTACTTGGCCATTTTTTTCCAGCTATGATAACCCTCTGTTTTAGACCAGCGCTTTCATTGTCGTTTCCTTCTTTTAACTGCTCCAGTATGCAGGCCCTTTCTTCAGCACTTTTGATTAATTTTCTCCGAGCTCTAGACAGTTCACCCTCTGCCTTATTCAGGTCAAAACCGTATTCGGTTACTTTCCGTCGCAGGTTCTCTATGATCTTTTCATCCTTTATACTCCTCGGGGGCTTTTCTGCCGGTGTTTTCATTTTCTGAATCTGGGCTCGCAGGGCTTCATTTTCTTTAACCAATACCTTCTTTTCTCCCTCACTAGCAGCGGTTTGCAGGCTGTTTTTGAATTGAAATTCTTGAATTTTCTTTTCCAGCCTTCCTATAGTAGCACGATATTCATTTTCTTTTGCTAACCAGTCCCACTGCTCTTGTGATGTTCTGACAAACTCTTGGAGGTGAGGCCTTTTGGATGGTCTTTCATGCTCAATTTCTCTCCTATGCCAAGCAAGGTACCCCGGAGACACTTTACGTCTGGCAGGATCTTGTACACAAGTGTCAGCGGTTAGGTATTGGCATTCATTCCAGATTTTGCGAACCATGGCTTCTGGGAACTGACTACAAGGCCCAATTTCGACTACCCGGATGCTAAGATCTTCGTCTTTTGGCACTATCTGGCATCTTCTGAGTTGTCTCAAGACCCGATGTGGGGCGTAAGGCTGGATGCTTCTAAGGCCCATCAAGAGAAAATGCGGTTCTGTTGTGGGCATATACACAATTTCATCCACGGAGAGCCAACTGAGTGTCCATTGTATTTGATTTGAGAAAAATAACCCGGAGATGTGACACCCACTTTGCGACATCCTCTGGTAATTTAAACCCATTTACCCTGTTGTCAACTTCTTGTATGCCACCTTTTGTTGGAAGCCACCACTCATGAACTGAGGCCTGTGACATAGATGCTCAATGATCGAGATTTGTAATAGCAAGTTACAGCCTTCAAAGAAATCCCCTCCTGCTTTACAAATGGTAAGGGATCGGAAGATATCAGATAGGATCATTGGAGCAAGAGTATCTTTGCCTGAGTCATCAAAGTGCTAAAGACCCCTGCAATCCGTATGTCGAAGTTTCCGTCCTTTCGTGGGAATAATGAAAGACCCCAAAAAGACACCATAAACGCGAATCATCGATGCTCCTCCCATTTGAACCGATTACCCTTGCTACAAATAAGGTTTTCGGGGTTGTTGAATCCTACGATGTGGCTGTATCTCTGGTATATAAATTGCAGAGTGCAGAAGCCAGCCGATAGGTCGGGGTTGTGAACCTTTCTACTAATTTTCAAAACATCCAGAAATTTGTGCACAACAAGGGCTATGGGTGCGATCAAATATTGATGTCTCAAAGGGATTGTATGGGTCCCGATGTATCCGGTCATCTCCTCCAAAGTCGGGGTTAGCTCAAAATATGAGAAGTGGAAGACGTTGTGGGTCGGGTCCCAGAGAGTGATTAAGGCCCTTATGATGTCCCTAGGGTTGATTTTCAGCAAACTAGTGAGGCCTCACAGATACGCGTTGACCTTTTTCTGTCCTGCTTCTCTGAGGTCATTCCACCATAGCCGCAGCTCCAAAGGAATTTTGTTCATTATCGTGCTCATTTTGCACATTTATTAGGTCGAATTAGTATTCTCAAACATTAAAACTGACATTTATGAAATATATTTTAAAACAGGGACCGGCTTTGCAAATACGGCCTTTTGACACTTCTGCGAGAAGGTTTTTTAGGCTGTTCTTGCTTACCAACCCGATTAAAATTCAGAGGTAGCCTTTTGCACAAGATCAGCCTTCCAGCATCCCTTGTAGCGACATTAAGCTATTATCGCAATAATGGCACCATCCGACTCATTTTGAAGTAAGAAAATAAATTCGAGCATTTCTTGACATTTTGAAAAAGGGATTGGACCCGGCCAAAAATAATTTATCAAAACTCGCAAACATTATTGAAAAACTCCAAAATTTGGTGCCTTTGTTTTGTTTTTGTGGTTTATGTTTTTTTTACTGAAAGATCCGGTAGCATTTCGGCACTATTGGTTTTTAAATGTGACTACCCTAGCACTACTATTTTCTCAATTATTCCCCTTGTTTACAGGCCGGTCGACATGCGAATCCGAGGCAAATAAGTGCGCAAGTAGCATGTAAAAATGCATCAGGGTGGTCTTTTATTTCAGGGCACCTGTCCTAGACGGACAAAACCCCTGTGTTGAGTTCCCTAAATAAAAAATGCATGATGCAAATAAATGTTCTTATTAGGGATCCGACATGAAGTTTTGTTATACTAGGTTGAGAACCTCGGTATAGGGTCTAGACTGTGTACCCGAGTGGACAACTCGAGTCGAGGAGGGGGCTACGTACCGGGGACCCGCGAGATCGTTCGGCTTTGTAACTTGTCCGGCATATTTCTTAATTCGGGGTAAGACACTAACGGAATAGGGAGTCTCAACCAGTAAGCACATCCCCGGAGGTGAGATGTGAAGGGCTTCGTACCAGTTTATATATACATTTCAGGTCATATCAAAGCGGTAAAACATGTGGCATTTAGCACAGAACAGGTAAGCAAATCAGAAGAAGCCAAATATAACCGTCATTGTAAGCTCGAATTCTTGAACCCTGAACCAGAGATTCTGGGTTCTTCTCCCCAGCAGAGTCGCTAGAGCTGTCACACCTCCTTTTTCCGCTTACACGTGGTTACCCTGAAAGGTGACACGTGTATAGGAGTTTTTCCAATTAAAGTGACATTATTTGATATGGGATTAATTATTCATTTCAAGAGTCCCACTTGGATAAATTTGACTTTTGGTGTCCCGAGTCACCGGTTTATTTGAAATCCCAAATCGAGAAAATTTTGACTACCCAATTGGAGTCTGTGAACTAGAAATTCTTGAGTAAGTAATTCTGTTGACCCGAGGGAAGGTGTTAGGCCCCCCCAAATCCCGTGGTTCTAGCAAGGTTGCTTAAACTCATTATAAGTGGCTATGATTTGCTATACCTGTTAACTCGCAATTTTAGATTATTAACCGCTTTTAACATCTTTTAGGAAAATTTGCATTGTTATTAAACCACGTCGTGAATCGCGTCACCTAAATTCACATGCAATTTAGACATATTTTAATTCTATTGAGAATAGGATTTGGGTAACATAAATGCGCACCCGAATTTCGGAAGGTATTTTATTAAACACGCACCTATTGCAACTACGTCTTTGACATTCGTGGGAAAGCCGTAAAATTTACTAAACGGCACTGCGTATTTTTCTATGTATTTTAATGAATTAAGGAGCCATCATATGGTATTTACTTGAATTAACGCAGCTCACTTTTTTATAAGGATATTCTAACACATGCTAAATTCTCTACTCTAGCAGGTGCTTAAATGCATTAATCACTTTATGTATAAACTGTGTATTTGGGAAACACTACATGCGTCTTAGCCTCGTTCATGGCCAATTGCACATAATAAATCAAGTTTAGTCCAGTCCAGGAGCACATATTGCTCAGGTTGTGACTGGTAACTATTGTGACTAGTTTGAGTTTTTAATCACTCGGCCCAGAAAGCATGTTGGATTACAACAATTTGGTACTTACTGGGCCTCGCGAATGAGCCTAGTGTTGATTTGGATGAAAGAGTCCAATTCTCAATAACCATTTTGGTTCAAAATTATATACAAAGTTGAATATCTACACACTCACAAAGAAAATACTAAAAATCATTTTTATATATATTAGACTTTAACATTAGATTTGAACCAAATGATTCATATACTCGTCAGTCAGAGTATATGAATCTAATTATTCAAAATTCAATTATGACTTTGATCACAGCTTGTAGATCTGAAACAAGCATGGATAGCGTGTTGAAATCTAGACAAATTAAAACATTACACAGTATTTGGACTTCAACTAGTTGTTAAGCTGATATTTCATGAGTTCCTCATTTAAAACAAAAGCAGGAAATAAGCATCTAAACAATTGCATCATTTAGTTAACTATACTATCAACTATTTATGCTTAAAATAATAGTTCAAATGTCCTGATTATAACAAATAAATCAGTTTCTAAAGTTCAGTTATTACAGAATGAAACAGTCCCAAATTTTAATTACAACAAGATAGTCATCTTATTATTACATATAACCGAACTAAAAAGGGGAAAAACAGGGGAAGAGTTTTGAATAAACTAATGCACTCAAATATTCACACTTGAGAATACTTTTTATTTGAGCTTCAATATATCAAATGAACAAGGAAATGTACCTGTAATTTTGCAAAAACAAGCCTATGAGTACAGATAATGAGTCAGCTAAACAATCAGGAGCCAAACAAACAATGCATCCAGGACTTCAGCAGAGTTTTTAGAGGATTAAGTCTTCAGAAAAATGATTCCAACAGCACTAATGGTATTTTT
Source organism: Nicotiana benthamiana (assembly GCA_034376525.1). Lineage (NCBI taxonomy): Eukaryota > Viridiplantae > Streptophyta > Magnoliopsida > Solanales > Solanaceae > Nicotiana > Nicotiana benthamiana. Next base: position 155,766,027 of record CM067339.1, read on the forward strand.
GCAGATATAGGAGAAAACTAGTACGTATGTTTAGCTTTAGGATTCAAAGAGAAGGTTCCGGATCCCATTAAAAATGCCCAGAGGGTTTATTTTGTAGTAGAGCCTTAGGGCATCATATTTTCTCTTGTTTTTCTTTTAGTCCTTGCTTCAAATTTGCACTTTGCCTAAATGGTCCTTTATTTCCTGACTTGTGCCTCAAGTTTGAGGCAGGAATTGCATTTTAGTCCCTTGCTAGAAGGTTCTAAGGGATTACTATCAGATTTTCAAAGTTTAAGTACCCCTTATACCCCTATTTCCTTTCCTAAATTACCAACCTGAAGTTTTTTTAACCTTAGCTATTCCTTATCCCTGGTCAATTGTATTTGGGTTATGGGACAAGGTTTGGCCTTGGAGTAGCAGACTTGTGAAAGTTCAGAATCAACCAAAACTATCAGGCAAATGCCTTAATTTAGACTTTCACATCCAAACATCATTCAGGATTATCAAAACAAAGGATCAAAATAACCAGAAGAATGAATACATATATCAACACTTAGATTTCAGAAATAGCTCAATCAAAGTGCTCAACAATACTTAAAAACGAGAAGCACACAGCAATGGGTGAGTATTTAGTTCATGAATCAACTTAGAAAGCAAGTAAAGGCTACCACTGAACAATTAAAGATCCAACCCAATAGATCAACTTAAGCCAGTATCAATACTGAAAAATCAAAATTATTATGGCAATCAGATACTTAGTTAAGCCATAAAAATAACAGTACTGAAGAGTTAACTAAGCTTTCAAGATCAAGGAGCTGATATTAACAGGATATACAATTATTCAAGAGATGAAGAGATTTCCAGACTAGTGACAAAAAAAGGCATATGAATATTGAAACCTATTTCAGATGAAATTGTGGACAAACAGACAAACAACCAAAAGAAATCAAACGAAGGAACTTCAAACTATTAGGCATGTAACTACCGAACCTAAACAATTACTAAAAGAAATCAAACATTTAACAGCTACAGAAATGAAAATATATACAAAAAACTTAGCTTTTTCTCATGCATTTCCATTTAGACCATTTCACTGGCTCTTGACCCTTTCCACAGGGGTTCCAAACCTTCTAAGGTGATGTACAACCAGTTTGAGAATTCAAGGAGGGGCTTTCAAGGTTCTAAGACCTCAGTGAGGTCTCAGATATGGATTTATTCAATGGCTGAAGTTGTTTGGGGGTCGTGGGTGGTATGGTTGGGGAAAGAAAGGGTCAGGGATTGCCTAGGAGGAGTTTGAGCCATTTCCGATGGGTTTTGAGTTTTAGGGTTAGGCTTTGAATTGATATTCGAAGGGTTTCAGGCAGATTCGAGAGAGGTGACATATATGGTTGGAAAGAGGAGATTGAGGTACTTTAGGGGTGTAAGTTTGGGGAGTTTTGGAACAGGGTCGCTGGAGGTAGGGTTTCCGACGACCTTTCTACGAATATTTGAGATGATGGGGGAGGATTCGAAGGGAGTGAGATGCAGGACAGGGAAGGGGATGCCCTAGTGGTTTTATGGTTTAAAGGTGGAAAGGTTTGGAGCAAGGTCGCCGGAGACGGTGGTTCCGACGACCCTGTTTTTGAAGATTCGAGACGGAGGGACTTGTTCGTTGGGAAATAATTACAGGGTGGGAAAGGGGAGGTTGTGACGATTTTGTGGTGTAAATCTGGGGAGGTTTGGTTGCCGGCCGCTACCGTGAGGCGATTTATGACGGCAGCGTTAGGGTGGTAGGCTGGTGGTCAAGGGGCAGTCAGCGGTGGTCAAGGGGTGGTGTTAGGTCTGGCCCAATTGTGGCCAGCCTGAGTGGCTGTATATATACACACATATATATTTTTGTCTTTTTCTTTAAAATTAAAAATAATTTCTGACTTTATTTACAACCACAAATTCCTAATTATCACAAACAAAACCTACACAAAGTTGAAATTAAACACATAATAATTTCAAATGCCGGACATGTATATATATTTTTTGTACTTTAATTTGTAAAACAAATTTATTTAACAATTAAATCCTAATCACTATTAAACATGCATTAATGAACATGCGCACACAATTAAATCTTAAAAATTAAAATCCTAATATTTTAAAAAACATCCTAACTTTAAGAGTCCTGTAGGAGCTTGTTTTAACCGGGTAAAAATCATATACTCACAGCAGCCCCTCTTTGCGCGAGAACACAAAGAGTTTTCGTGCAAAGACAAGTGAGCAAATATGAGCGATTTCTGTCCGATTGAGTATTCCATGTGAAGCATTTTGAAAAATTTATGACCAAACCTTGCTTCAAAGGTTGCCTACATATCCTTGGAAATAAAGGAATCAGGTCAATGTAGTTTTGGAAATTTTGGTAGTTGTGACTATCGGGACACTGTGATTGGCTGCTGTTGCTGCTGTCTCTGCTTGCTATTCTCCTTATTACACCAAAAGAAAATTAAGAACTAAGCTAGCTAAACCTATCAACTACAAGTTACAAGATTCCTATCTATGAGTCTCTTGGAGCTTGATCTTGAGTCTCGGCTATCTTTTGCGGCAGACTTCGATCTGAATCTTGATGCTCGTTAACTGCAGCTGCTGGCTCAATCTTGTGACTTCAATTATATTTTGAGCAGTCCGCGCCTTTTTCCGCCTCATCACTTTGAGTTCACCTTTTGTCTCTTTTCCTTTCTTCTATTCTGAATTGACACTCATGCTTTCAGTTATGCCGTATCTTGTGCCTTAAGGTGACACCTGCTCAGACAGCAAAACAAGCAAACGAACGAAATGCAAGTGGAAACTGGGTAAAAATCATATGCTCACAGACATCATCTCCCAAAACACAAGAAAAACCAATGCTCTTGTAGCTACTTTCACTACCAGAGATTGGCCAACCACTTGGGCATCTCTTAAGAAAGAATCATATAACAACATCACTACTTGGGAATAACTTCTCCCCTTCTTCTTTTGGCAAATATGTCTAACAAGGAATAACATCATCTTCAATAATAGAAAATATAGGGTAGACTCAAAATGTGCAATAACTAAGGCAACTGAATATGTTATAATGATGTTGGATAAAGGACCCAAAAACAAAAAGAATATTTAGGTAAAATGGGAGCTACCAAAAACCAATTCCTATAAGCTTAACATTGATGGAGCTGCAACAGGGAATCCTAGAAGGGGAGGGCTGGGAGGAGTCTTCAGAAATGCGAGTGGAAACTGGGTATTAGGCTATATGGGCTCAACCCAATACACCACTAACACTTAAGCAGAATTGCTAGCACTCCTAAAAGGACTGCAAATTGCAAAAGATAGACAGTTTACACCTTTGGAAATAAACACTGATTCACCAGCAGTAATTAGAATGCTAATCAATGGAAACCTTCATTTTGACTCACTTATTCATGAATGCAGGTCAATCATCCAAAGACCAGGCACTGTGGTGGTAAAACACAACTACAGGGAGACCAACAAAGTTGCTGACATGATGGCGAAGGAAGGCACAAAGAGAAATTCTTTTGAGGATGTTTTTGTAATAACAGTTACTCCGGTGTTTGTCAATCGTGTATTTTGTGCCGACAACGCAGGAATTGTGTTTGAAAGGAAACAATGGATTGTAATATTTCTAACAATAGCCTAGTAGTGGGGGAATCTCATCTACCCACCCATAAAAATTCCTTTTGTACACCCTAGCTAGTAGTTTGTTTTTAGTTCTAATATATATCCAGCTTAACCAAAAAAACCCTAAGATCTCTCTAAAATATAGAAATTCACATTAAATAGAACTTTATTTTTATAACACCCCCTTGAATGTCTATTCAACAGATAATGTGCCTCCTTAAAACCTCAACTAAAATAAAATCGAGTGGGGAAAAATTCTAGAGAAGGAAAAGAGTACACATGTTTAATAATACTCCTTCTAGTTTCCTCGTTAAAAACCTTGCAAGGAAAACCCATTGGGAGAAACCTTGTAAGGGAAAAATAGTACAACGCGTATTAACTCTCCCTGACGAGAGCATCAATTCACATCCTTGAGCGTTCGCATTCTAGTCTTGTGCACTAGCTTCTTGAATGTTGACGTCAAGAAACTTGATGAATAAAATAGACAAATTAGCTCCAATGAATATGTTGCACCATGAAAATCCTCGTTGTCACATTATCATACTTATAGTTATAGCAAGATACATATGTACACAAATAGCACTTAGGATATGGTACTTCAGGACCCTGAATTGTATGTAGTTTAAGCAATTTAAATCCTTCAAGGATTGTCATATAAGTAAAATAATAGACTTTAATTAGGAAAAAAGGGGAATTTTAGAGAGAGGAGAGAGAAAGTCCACATGTGTATGTTAAGCAAGGTCTGCTAACGTGCACCACCACCATGGCTCGTAGGAAATGGTGAGCCCCTCGAGTCTATATCCTAACCATTACTAGAAAACTTACTGATCCAAAACCCACTAAGATTTAAAGCCCTACCCAGGAGATAGAAGAGAGGGATACACACACAACTTCTTCACATGAACAACTACAAGATTTGAATCCTAAAGTTCAGCCAACAAAGAAATCAGCTCAAAAATTAGAATATGACAATTCAGTGAGGCAAATCACTCCAACTTCAGGGGTACAACAAAATCTAGCCCCAATATAGTTGGCTAGCTGGCTACCAGGGAACTTGAGTTAGACTAAGAAAAGGGAAACCCAAAAAGTTAAAAATCGAGAAGAAGTTCATATCCGACCTGCCTGGAAATTGACCTTTGCAATAGAGATGCCATATGCAATGCCAATAATGATAGAGGTGGTGAAGATAATCGAACACAAACTCAAGGTATGTGTCACGACCCTAAATCCAGAACCGGTCGTGATGGCGCCTCTCGTGAAGATAAGGCCAGTCGACACAAATCCCAAATTTAATTAAAAGATATAATGATTTATAATCAAGTCATTAATAATAATAAATCCCAAAGTAGAGTGAAATATATCTACTGCAGAAACAAACACAGCCCTACATTGGGGTGTCACCAGTCTTGAGCATCTAAACATGTTTCTAAGAGTTTGAAAGAGTTTACATAGTCTACTACAGATCTAGAAATAGAAAATAAGATAGAAGGGAGAAACACTGGGCTACGAACGCTGAGCAGCTACCTAGTGAACTCCGCATTGTCTGCTGGAAAACAATCAACCCTCGCTAGTAGGGCCCAAAGCTCCTGTACCTACACACATGGTGCAGGGAGTAAAGTGAGTACACCAACTCAATGAGTAATAACAATAAATGAAGACTGAGCAATAAGAAAAACACGTAAACACATAACAAAATGCTACACAGAGGCAGTATAAAATCAATGCAGTGCTATAAAACAATGGAACTAGTAAGAAAACACATTATTCCAGTGAAAACCTCTTTAAAGCATCTATTAGTAGCTAAACAAGTAAACGATTGTTACAACCCATATTCACGTATATTAGCTCATGCCATAAGATAGTCAACATAAATCTATGGACAGATTATGTTTAAGATGATAAGAAATTAATCCTATTGGTCTTAAATGATACAAATGCGTATAAGGGTGGTTAACAAGTATTAGAAGTTAAATGAATCAAGGATGTTGGAATCTGTATTTTTGGGTAAATCTAGAGGTGCTTAATCCACTCAAGAGGTAGTGTTTTAAGGTATTTGAATCATATAATATCTGTATCATAAGTCTTGAAGTTAAACGAGTTATGAGACAAAAGTCGACAAAAGTTGTTGCAACTTAAGTTTATAATTTTACTTAAACATTAGGTCAACTGTTACTAAGATTTTCTCCTAATTTACTTAGAATTATGAGGTGATGTACCCACCAAATTAAAGACTATTAGTCTAATTTCCAACGCATTAAACCGTTAATTGATACAATCTCGAAGTAGAGAGATATTCCCGTTTTTGCAAGACTGCACTAAGCACCTCTCTATGGGGCACACATAGGAGGTATAAGATATATATATATATATATATATATATATATATATATATATATATATATATATATATATATATATATATATATATATATATATATATATATATATATATATATATATATATATATATATGACGCCTCCGACCAGTTTTACGTCATTGTTTTCACTATATTCAGACCTTAGAACCCTAGTAACATCCTCTAAAGGTTCTCTCAAGATTCAAGACCCTAACAAAGGGCAAACAACACAAATCAAGTGTCGAGAATCCCGTGGCGCTAGTAAGTTTCTTGTTCTTCTTGTTGTTGCTCATTTTTGTGTTGTTCTAGCTCATATGGGAGGTTGTTTTAAGGGGTTTATGTTCCTTAAATACTCCATCAAGTTCTTAATATCTACACTAGGTGATTTCAATCCTTCTGAAGTGATTCTAGTATCGAAAAACCCTATTGATTGCTAGTTTCGCTTCCTTGTTATTGTGGCAGCATTGGAGGGATACCTTGTGGAAAATTAAGGTCAAATTGGACTTGTTCCATTTGTCTAAAGGTAAGGAACCTCTTACTCTAAATGTATTTAAGATTTTCCAAGTTGCGGCTAAGTCATTGAAGCTAGAACTTGTGAAATATATATTGAAAGGCTTGGTAGTAATGTTATCGGTTGCTGGACTATTTTGGGAGGTTAGATATGATAACATTGATGTTGTTTGCGCTGTTTGGTGATTTTGTTCACTTGTGAGAAGTCATATAAATAAGGGAGGTGCTGTCCGTTTCATTGAAAAATAGGTTGTGGTCGGTACGTAGTAGTTATGACGCCTAAAGGTTAATGATAGTGTCATTTCTCCTATTGTAGACTAAGGAGTCGTGAAATTTTCATAGCTTGAGGTTGGGAAGTATATGCAAGGTATGTGAGGTTATCCCTTTCCTTCTTTTACACGACTTTGATTGTGCATAATGTAATGAACGAGCTTCCAAATATACTCTACTCTTAGAAGCTAGCAGTACTAACATTTTTCCCCCTCTTATGGAACGATTGATGTTAATGATGCTTCTCTTATTCTTATGTTATCAACATTGTTGGTACTTCCTGATTCTTATAGGTTCATACTGAAGAGTTTCCTAATAATGTGTACAAAGGATACCGACCTTACGTCACTCCAAAAGATTAGAACGTGATTCCATGAGTCGAGCATGCATTATATATATGAATATATTTTACTCTACCGAGCCGTGCTATAGTCTACCGGGTATGATACTTATTGTGAAGCCACCGATCAGTTGGATTTTACTGAGCTCCACGTGGCCGCGTACGATTCTACCGAGCCTTATAATAGCCGGGTACATTTTTACCAAGCCTATTATGGCCGGGTATAATATGATGATAATGATGCCCACATAGGCACATGTTTAAAAGTTTATGTATATATACATATGTATTATTCATTTTATGAGTAGCCCTCAGAGGTACCCAGATGTTACAAGTTGTATATTCTCTATCTTGCTTACGTTATTGTTCGCACTTATGGTTCCCTGCCTTACATACTAAGTACTTTATTCGTACTGACGTCCTTTTTATTTGTGGACATTTCATGTCGTGATGCAGGTCCTAATAAACAGGCAGACACAGCTCCCCTACCACAATAGGTTGTCTAGTTTAGCGGTGATTGGCGAGATCCCTTCTTCGGACTTGCCTTGGTCTTGGTATACATTTTTGTTATAAATATTATGGTTATATCGGGGCCATTTTTCGGTAATATTTCAGCACTTATGTTCCTTTAGAGGCTCATAGATAGGTGTCGACTCATGTATAGTTTGGTATGCCTTGTCAGCTGATTTTTGTTGTATAGTCTTTTATGGTAGCGTGGTAGCTCGTACCTTATATATATAGTTTCTTGATTGTCTGATCATCCCATGTTATGTATGTTCATGCCATCATCTTTTATTATTGGTTTTCCATGATCCATGTCTACCATTTATATTGATCTCTTCGGCCCTAGAAGATAATAAAGAAGGTTAAATATGACCGGGTGCTAGTCATGGCCCTCCATTTTGGGCTATGAAAAACTTGGTATCAAAGCCAGTGTGTCCTAGGAGTTGTCTATGAGCCGTGTCTAGTAGAGTCTTGATTATGGATGTGTAGCACGCCATATTTATAATCAGGAGGCTACATGACATCTAGGGTTGTTACCTTCTTCCCGAATTTCGATCGTGCACAAAGTTGAGTTGTAAGTGTTCGTCTCTAATATTCACCTAATTTTCCTTCAGTGATGCCTTCAACTAGGAAGCAAACGATTAGTAGACAGATTGATACAACAGCGGGAGAGGGTACCAGTCAGGTGACCCAAGCCAGAGCAGGCGAAAGTGAGGCTCAGAGTGAGATGCCCTATTATACCTCATCTAATCCATCTCCTCTAGAGGATATTTGGAGGTACCCAGCCCCTCCAAATCCTCTGTCTAGCACTACAGACCAGGATATGCGGAGTGCTTTACAGTTGTTGACTAGCTTGGTAGCTGCTCAGGCTCAGAGGCAGAATACATGTGCTGCTGATAAACCATTTAGTATGAGAGTTCGTGATTTTATTAATTTAGACCTCCAGTGTTTACCGGATCATACCCCAAGGAGGACCCACAGACTTTTATTGACCAGGTTCATCGTACACTAGGGGTTATGCATGCTAGTGATACAGAGGCAGTAAAGTTGGCTTCTTATCGGTTATGGGATTTAGCGGTTTTATGGTATAATAGTTGGGAGAGATCCAGGGGTCCGAACGCTCCTCTAGCTGTGTGAAAGGAATTTTTTGAGGCCTTTCTTCGTCGCTACTTGTCAGTTTAGAGAGCTGATAAGTTCTTGAACCTTCGACAAGGTAATTTGAGTGTACAAGAGTATAGTATGCAGTTTGATTCTTTAGCAAAGTATGCTCCCCATATGGTGGCCAAGATGAGTGATAGGGTGCATCTATTCGTGAATGGGTTGGGATCACATCTGATAAATGAGTGCACGACAGCCTCCGTGGTGGAAGGCATGGATATTTCCCATATTCAGGCTTATGCCCAGACCCTAGATGATCGTAAGAGCCAGCAGAGGGTTGATAGGGAGCAGGATAGGGGCCAGAATAAGAGGGCGGGATTTGTAGGGTATTTTGATGACTTCAGAGGCAGCGTCAGGCCCCAGTCTTCGGGGAGTTCGACGCCACCTATATCTAGTGCTCCTCTACAGTTTTAAAGGCCTCGATATGATTGATTTACCTATTTTGGTCTAGGTCAGATTTCACGGGCATCAGGCTCGCAATATCACAGGGATACTAGTAAGACAAGACCTCCAACACCACGTTGTGATTAGTGCGGTAAGGCCCACTTTGGACTGTGGAGTTGAGGTTATGATACGTGTTATTATTACGGACAACCTAGCCATATGATGTGGGATTTTTACTAATAGAGGAGGTGGTGGTATGGCTCAGCTGATTGGATCTGCTTTTGGTTCTTCCTCATCAGTTCGACCTTCAGTACGGGGTTTTCAGCAATCAACAGGTTGTGGTAGAGGTAGAGGTGTAGTGTTGAGTTCGAGTGGTGCTCAAAATTGAACCTATGCTCTAGTAGGTTGACAGGATCTCGAGTCCTCTCCAGATGTTGTTACAGGTATATTGTCAGTGTTTTCTTATGATGTATGCGCTGATTGATCTGGGATCTATCATATGTTACACTTTGTGGCTAATATGTTTGGCGTTGAACCTGAATTGATAAGTAAACACCTTGTGGTATCTACTCTGACAGGAGATTATTTGATTGCTAGAAGGGTATATAGAGGTTGCACTGTGATGATTTGTAGTAGTCAAACCTCGGCAAATTTATTTGAGTGAGAAATAGTTGATTTTGATGTGATAGTGGGAATGGACTAGTTGGCCTTATGCTATGCAAATGTTGTTTGTCGCACGAAGATGGTTACGTTTTAATTTCTTAGTGAACCGTCATTGAATGGAAGGGGAACATTGCTACACCAAAAGGTAGGTTTATTTCCTATCTTAAGGTAAAGAAAATGATCTTAAAAGGTTGCATTTATCATCTCATTCGTGTTAGGGAAGTGGAGGAAATTCCGCCTACTCTACAATCAATCCCCATGGTCAATGAATTTCCAGATGTTTTTCCAGATGAACTCCCAGGCATTCCTCCTGAAAGGGAGATTGAGTTTAGCATTGATGTGTTGCCTGACACTTGACCGATCTCTGTCTCTCATACAGAATGGACCCGACAGAGTTGCAAGAGTTGAAGGTACAGTTGAAGGACTTGCTGGATAAGGGATTCATTAGGCTTAGCACTTTACCTTGGGGTGCGCCAGTTTTGTTCTTGCGGAAGAAATATGGGTCGTTAAGGATGTGTATCGATTATCGACAGTTGAATAAGTTTACCATATAGAACAAGTATCCACTTCCAAGGATCAACGACCTTTTTGACCAACTCTAGGGTGACAAGTATTTCTCCAAGATTGACTTACGCTAAGGGTATCATCAGGTGAGGGTTGAGGAGAAGGATGTTCCGAAGACAGCCTTTCGAACAAGATATGAGCACTTTGAGTTCTTGATGATGTCGTTTGGGCTAATAAGTGACCTAGCTGCTTTTATGGATCTCATGAATACTCTATTCAGGCCCTATCTTGATGTGTTCGTAATTGTATTCATTGATGACATTCTAGTGTATTCTCGTTCGGATGTGGAATATGCGGGCCACTTTCGGATAGTATTATAGACGCTTCAGGATCGTAAGTTATATGCTATGCTCTCCAAATATGATTTCTGGCTGAACTAAGTAGCATTCCTTGGCCATGTGATATTTGACAAGGGTATTAGTATCGACACTCAGAAGATCGATGAGGTAAAGAATTGGCTGAGACCTACAACACAATTAGAAGTCCATAGCTTCCTGGGACTAGCATGATATTATATGTGGTTTGTAGAAGGGTTTTCCTCTATATCAGCAACATTGACTAAGTTAACACAGAATGCTACCAAGTTCTAATGGTCTGACACTTGTGAACGTAGTTTTCAGGAGCTGAAGAATCGATTGACATTCGAACTAGTGCTCACTCTCCCTGAAGGAACATAAGGTTATGTGTTATATTGTGATGCCTCAGGTATAGGTTTGGGGTGCGTATTGATGCAGTGTGGGAAGGTGATTTCTTATGCATCAAGACAATTGAAGAAGCATGAAAAGAATTATCCAACCCATGATTTGGAATTGGCTGTAGTAATATATGCTTTGAAGATATCGCAACACTACTTATATGGTGTCCATGTTGACATCTACACAGATCACAAGAGTTTACAGTACATCTTCAAGCAGAAAGAGTTGAATTTGAGGTAGCGTAGATGGCTTGAATTACTGAAAGACATCGATGTCGAGATATTGTATCATCCTAGTAAAGCCAATGTTGTGGCAGGCGCTCTCAGCCGTAAGCCAATGGGAAGCTTATTACATATTGAGGCAGGTAGATAGGGGTTGACTAAAGAGCTTCATCAGCTAGCCAATATGAGAATTAGATTGTTAGACTCTAATGATGGAGGTGTTACTATACAGAATACATCAGAATGATCTTTGGCAGCTGAGGTAAAAGCACGACAATATGAAGATCCTATCTTAGTACGATTGAGAGAGAGCATTCAACAGTGTAAAATTAAGTCTTTTGAGATTGGATGAGATGGGGCACTAAGATACTAGGGTCGATTATGTGTGCCTAATATGACGGGGTTGCGAGAGAAGATTATGAATGAGATTCATCAATTCCGATATTCCATCTATCCCTCCTTGACAAAGATGTATCATGATGTCAGGGATCAGTATTGGTGGGATAACATGAAAAAGTCTATTGCATAATTTGTAGCCCAGTGTCTCAACTGTCAACAAGTAAAGATAGAACATCAGAAATCTAGTGGATTGCTTCAGAATACAGAGATTTCAACCTGGAAATGGGATGTGATTAATATGAAATTTGTCATTGGAATACCTCGCTCTTATTATAAGTTTGACTCTGTCTGGGTAATAGTTGATCGACTTACAAAATGTGCCCATTTTATGCCAATTAAGACAACTTACACGGCTGAAGATTATGCAAAGTTGTACATCAAGGAGATTGTTAGGCTTCATGGTGTGCCGACATCTATTATATTAGACCGAGGAGCTCAATTTACGGCTAAATTTTGGAGGTCTTTTTAGAAGGGTTTAGACACACAACTAAATCTCAGCACTACATTTCATCCACAGACTGACGGACACGCTGAACGTACCATTCAGATACTTGAAGATATGATACGAGCATGTGTTCTAGATTTTAAAGGGAATTGGGATAACCAACATCCACTCATAGAATTCACCTACAATAATAGCTGTCATTCTAGTATTAAAATGTCCCGATACAAGGAATTATATTGGAGGAGATGTAGATCATCACTTGGATGGTTCGAAGTCGGTGAAACAGAATTATATGGGCCAGATTTGATTCACCAAGCCATTGAGAAGGTGAAAGTGATACATAAGCGATTGAGAATAGCACAAAGCAGGCAAAAGTCTTATTTCGATGTCCGACGTCATGATTTGGAGTTCAAGGTTGGTGATTGGGTTTTCTTGAGGATCTCACCGATGAAGGGTGTTATGCATTTCGGGAAGAATGGTAAGCTGAGTCCGTGGTATATCAGGTCGTGTAAAATTCTTCAACTAATTGGACAAGTTGCTTATGATTTAGAATTTCCATCCGAATTGGAATTTGTCCACCCGATATTCCATGTATCTATGTTGATGAAATGTATTGGAGACCCTTCTCGAGTCATCCCTATTGAAGATGTACAAATTATAGGGGATCTATCATATGAAGAAGTGCTAGTGGCTATATTAGATCGACAAATCCGCAGGCTGAGGACAAAAGATGTAGCTTCCGTCAAAGTATTGTGGAGGAACAAGAACATGGAAGAAATGACACGGGAAGCAGAAGAGGAAATGAAGTCTAAATACCCTTACCTATTCCAGAATGAAGGTAACAAGGATGTTCGTGGGACGCATGATACATTAGAAGGTGAAACTGCTCTATGAGGTAAGCAATAACTTGAGAATACTCTTCCTTAATACAAAACGGTGATATGAAAATAATGTAAATATCCATAATGCTTTGTGTAGCCTTGTAAGGCCATATGTTGGGCTTAAATGCTTTCAAGTTTTGCTAGTGACAATTTTATAGGGGAAAATTGATTGGAAATATTTGTTGGAATCCATGATGATTTGGTCTCCCTAGAGACCCTTTCATTCGAGGACAAATGATCCTAAGGAGAGTGGGTGTTGCAGCCTGTATTCATGTATGTTAGCTCATGCCATAAGGTAATCGATGTAAATCTATGAATATATTATCTTTAAGATGATAAGAAGTTAATCCTATTGGTCTTAAATGATATAAATGTGTATATGGGTGGTTAACAAGTATTAGAAGTTAAACCAATTAAGGATGTTGTCAGTCGTATTTTCGGGTAAATCTAGAGGTGCTTAATACACTCAAGAGGTAGTTTTTAAAGGTATTTTAATCATATAATATCCGTATCATAAGTCTTGAAGTCAAACGAGTTATGAGACAAAAGTTGAAAAAAGTTGTTACAACTTAGGTTTATAATTTTACTTAAACATTAAATGTTACTAAGATTTTCTCCCAATTTACTTAGAATTATATGGTGATATAGCCACCAATTTGAAGATCTATGAGTCTAGTTTCTAACGCATTTAACCATTTGTTGGTACGATGGCATAGTAGAGAGATACTTGCACTTTTGCAAGACTGCACCAAGCACCTCTCTATGGCCGCTTAGGCGGTTTAAGACATTAGATATATATATATATATATATATATATATATATATATATATATATATATATATATATATATATATATATATATATATATATATATATATATATATATATATATGTGTGTGTGTGTGTGTGTGTGTGTGTGTATGTGTGTGCGTGTGTGTGTGTGATGCCTCCAACCCATTTTAAGTCATTGTTTTCACTATATTCAGACCTTAAAACCTTAGGAACATCCTATCAAGATTCAAGACCCAAACAAATGTCAAACAACACAAATCAATTGTGGGGAATCCTGTGACGCTAGTGAGTTTCTTGTTCTTCTTATTGTTGCTCATTTTTGTGTTGTTCCAGCTCGTGTGGTAGGTTGTTTTAAGGGGTTTATGTTCAGTAAATACTCCCTCAAATTCTTAATATCAACCCTAGGTGATTTCAATTCTTCTAAAGTGATTCTAGTACCGAAAAACCTAATTGATTGCTGGTTTCAATTCCTTGTTATTGTGGAAACATTGGAGGGATATTTCGTGGAAAATTCAGGTAAAATTGGTGTTTTTCTTTCTGTCTAACTGTATGGAACCTCTTACTCTACATGTATTTAATATTTTCCAAGTTGTGGTTAAGTTATTGAAGCTAGAACTTGAAAAATATATATTGAAAGGCTTGGTAGTAATGTTATCGGTTCGTGGACTGTTTTAGGAGGTTCAATATGATAAACATGGATGTTGTTTGGGTGGTTTGGTGATTTTTTTCACTTGTGGGAAGTCACATAAATAGGGTAGGTTCTTCCCATTTCATAGTAAAATAGGTTGTGGTCGGTACATAATAGTTACGTCGCTTAAACGATAACGATAGTGTCATTTAACCTATTGTAATCTAAGGAGTCGTGAAATTTGCATAGCTTGAAGTTTGGAAGTATATACAAAGTATGTGATTCTATCCTTTCCTTGTTTTTCATGACCCCGATTGTACATAATATAATGAACGAGCTTCCAAAGATACTCTACTCCTAGAAGCTAGCAGTACATACATTGTTTCCCCTCTTATGGAAAAATTGATGTTAATGTTGCTTCTCTTATTCTTATGTTATAAATGTTGTTGGTACATCCTGATTCTTATAAGGTTTATAGTGAAGAGTTAGTCCTAATAAATTGTAGAAAGGATACCGTCCTTACGTCACTCCGAAAGGTTTAGAACGTGATTCCATGAGTCAAGCATGCATTACATATATGTATCTATTTTATTCTACCGAGCCGCACTATAGTTGGCCAGGTACGTCACCTATTGTGGAATCACTAATCAATTGGGTTTTACCAAGCTCCACGTGGCCGGGTACGATTCTACCGAGCCTTATGTTGGCTGGGTATGTTTTTACCAAGCCAATTACAGCCGGGTATGATATGATGATAATAATGCCCACAGAGGCGCATGTTTTAAAAGTTTATGTATATATACATATGTATCATGCATTTCATGTCAGTATCCCTCAGAGGTACCTAGATGTTACATGTTGTGTATTCTCAATCCCTACTTACATTACTGTTCGCACTTATGGTTCCCTGCCTTACATACTCAGTACTTTATTTGTATTGACGTCCTTTTATTTATGGACGCTGCATGTCGTGCTGTAGGTCTTTATAGACAGGCAGGTGCAACTCCCCTACCACAGTAGGTTGTCCAGTTCAGCGGTGATTGGCAAGATCCCTTCTTCGGACTTGCCTTGGTCTTGGTATGTATTTTTGTTATAGACATTATGGGTATGTCGGGGCCCTATTCTGGCAATATTGCAACATTTATGTTCCTTCAGAGGCTCATAGACAGGTATCGACTCATGTATAGTTTGGTATGCCTTGTCGGCTGATTTTTGTTGTATAGTCTTTTATGGTAGCGTGGTAGCTCGTACCTTATATATAGTTTCTTGATTGTCTGGTCATCCCATGTTATGTATGTTTATCATCTTTTATTATTGGTTGTCCACGATCCATATCTACCGTTTATATTGATCTCGTCGGCCCTATAAGATAATAAAGAAGGTTAGATAAAATGTATGCTGGTGCTCGACAAGTATGGCGGGGTGCTAGTCATGGCCCTCCAGTTTGGGTCGTGACAATGATAAAATAACGAGAATAGATAAAAACAAAAAATCAGCCCCTCGGGCACAATATCAAGCGAATCAACCCCTCGAGCTATATCACATATCACACTCGGTACCAGCACTCATTGGGGTTTACAGACTTCGGGAGGGTCCCTTTACGGCCCAAGCGCAATATCAAGCCATCTCATGGCATAATCAATTAGGCTCTCAGATTCACATCAAGTCACCTTGTGGCATACAACTCAGGCCCTCGGCCTCATTATCATAACCAGTACATCATTGTTGCGGCATGCAGCCCAATCCCATAATAATCCTCACAACACAAGCTTTCGGCCCTACTTAGTCAGAAATCCCCAAAATCCGTTCAGGCACAACAAAATATGATGTTCAGCCTAAAATATCATTTAATGTGTTAAAAACAAAGTAAATATGGTGCTGAGTTATGAAAACAGTAGGATATAGCATGGCTGAGTATATATATGAAAGCAAAACAGTGAGGAAATATCAATAAAAATCTCCTAAGGGTCCAAAATAGTTGGCACGAGGCCCAAAATATGACATTCATTCCAAAACATGATGATAGCAAACAATTTTCAATCAAACACGCGGTAAAACATTCATTCGGGGCGGACTAAGTCACAATACCTAACGGTGCACGACCCCACGCTTGTCATCTAGCATGTGCGTCACTTCAACATATCACAACGATGTGTAATCCGGGGTTTCATACCCTCAGGACAACATTTACAATTATTACTCACCTCAAACTGGTCCAAACTCTATCTCGCGATGCCTTTGCCAATAAAATCGGCCTCCAGATGCTCCAAATCTAGCCAAAATCAGTACATAACTATCAAAATATGCTAAGGGAACAAAGCCCACTCAAAAGTAATCAAAATACCACACAAATCCCGAAATTAAGCAAACCCGACCCACGAGCCACATGTCAAAATTCAATAAAAATTACATCAATAAACTCCTTATCTCCCCACGAGTTCATACATATCAAAAGTACAAAAATCTGATCACAAGTGACCCCTCAAGCCCTTTCTGAAAGGTCTCCAATTCTCAAGCCATAGTTTCCAAACTTTAATCATTAATTCCCATTAATTTCCAAGTCAAATCGGTGAAATAACACCATAGAAATAATTTAATTGTAAAACATCCTTACCCCAATGAAATCCCCTTGAAATCCCTTTTCAAATAGCTCCCTCAAGCGTAAACCTGGATGAAAATGATAAAGAAATAGCTCAAACTCGCAAAGGAAATCTTTTATAACTTCTGGTCCAGGCTTTTCGCACCTACGGTTCTTTTCTCGCTCATGTGCAACTGCTTCTGCGGTCCCGAGCACCACTTTTGCGGTCACCACTTAAGTCACCTTCCGCACTTGCGACCCTACCTGCGCATTTGCGGGCCCGTAGGTGCGGTTCATCTCCCGCATCTGCGGTTTCACTCAACTATGACATTGGCCATATATGCGACTCCGAAATTGCTTCTGGGAGACCGCACCTGCGGCTCCAAACTCGCTTCTGCGAGATCGCACCTGTGGTCCCCTAGCCGCAGGTGCGGTTATAACAGCAATGGAAAAAACTTCAACTACCAAACCTAACTCAAGACTTTTGCTAACCATCCGAAATCAACCCGAGACCTCTCAGACCTCAACCAAAAGCACCAACAAGCCATATACTACTATTAAAACTTAAACCAACCTTCAAAACACCTCAAACAACATCAAAACAACCAAAACGCAACGGATTCAAGACTAAGGTTCTCAAAATCTTCTGAATTACGCTTTTGATCAATAAGTCTATCAAACCATGCCCAAATGACATGAAATTTTGCCACACATCCCAAATGACACAACAGACCGACTACTACTTCTGTAATTTCATTCTAACCCCTATATCAAAATCTCACCTACCAACCGGAAAACGCTAAAATTCCAATTTCAATAATTCAAGCCCAAATCTACTACGAACCTCCAGAACATGTTCTGATCATACTCCTAAGTCCCAAATCACCTCCCAAACCTATCCGAACCATCAGAACTCACTTCTGAGCCCTTTAACACATAATTTATCATCCGGTTAACGTTTTAAGCTTACTCAAAAGAGACTAAGTGTTTCAAACCTTACCAAAACCTTTCCGAACCCGAGCCAACCAACCTGATAACACATAGTACATGTAAACAAAGCAATAAGAAGCAGAAATTGGGGGAAACAGAGCAGTAACTCATGAATCGACCGGCCGGCTCGTTACATCTTCCCCCTCTTAAGCAAACGTTCGTCCTCGAACGGGTCAATAAACTTACTTGAAGCCTCAAACAGGTAAGGATATCTTCTCCATATCTCCCGCTCGATCTCCCAGGTAGCCTCTTCTACGGGCTGACCTCTCCACTGTAGTTTCACTGAGCTATATCCTTTGATCTCAACTTTCGAACCTGACTCTATAAAATAGCTGCTGGCTCCACATCATAAGTTAAATCACCATCTAACTGAACCGTGCTAAAATCCAGAACATGAGACACATCCCCAATATACTTCTGAAGCATAAAACATGAAATACCGGATGCACACTCGACAAGATGGGTGGCAAAGCAAGTTCATAAAACACCTCCCTAATCCTCTGAAGTGCCACAAAAGGCCCAATGAACTGAGGGCTCAATTTACCATTCTTCCCAAATCTCATAACGCCCTTCATCGGTTAAACCTTCAACAGAACCTTCTCACCAACCACGTAGGACGAATCCTGAACCTTCCTGTCAGCATAACTCTTGTGTCCCGACTGCGCTGTATGAAGCCTCTCCTGAATCACCTTCACCTTGTCTAAAGCATCCCGCACCAAGTCCGTACCCACTAGCCTAGCCTCGCCCATCTCAAACTAACCAACTGGACATCTACACCGCGTCCCATATAAATTCTCATATGGAGCTATCTAAATACTCGACCGGTAACTGTTGTTGTAAGAAAACTTTGCGAGTAGTAGAAATTGATCCCATGAACCTCCGAAATTGATAACACAATTGCACAATATGTCCTCCAATATATAAATAGTACGCTCGGACTGCCCGTCCGCCTAAGGGTGTAAACCTGTGCTAAACTCAACCTGAGTACCGAACACTTGCTGCACTGACCTCCAAAACTATGAAGTGAATTGAGTTCCCCTATATGAAACGATGGACACTGGGATACCATGAAAACGAACAATCTCCTGGATATAGATCTCTACTAACTGCTATGAAGAATAAGTAATACACACAGGAATGAAGTGGCGGACTTGACCAGCCGATCCACAATCACCCAAATAGCATCAAACTTCTTCAAAGTCCGTAGAAGCCCAACTTTAAAGTCTATGGTGATCGGCTCCACGTCCACTCTAGAATATCTATCCGCTGAAGCAAGCCACCTGGTCTTTGATACTCGTATTTCACATGCTAACAATTGAGACGCCGAGCTACAAATCCCATAAGGTCTTTCTTCATTCTCCTCCACCAATAATGTTGTCTCAAATCATGATACATCTTCGCGACACCCGGATGAATGAAATACCGCGAGCTATGGGCCTCCTCTAGAATCAACTCCCAAGGCCCATCTACATTCGACACACATATCCAGCCTTACATTCTCAATACTCTATCATCGCCAATGGTCACATCTCTGATAACATCGTGTTGAACTCTGTCTTTAAGGACAAGCAAATGAGGATCATCATACTGATACTCCCTGATGCAATAAAATAAGGAAGACCAAGAAATCGCACAAGCCAATACCCGATTGGGCTCCGAAATATATAACCTCAAAAACCGATTGGCCAAGACCTAAACATCAACTGCAAGAGGTCTCTCCCCAACTAGAATATATGCCAAACTCCCCATACTTACCGCCTTTCTACTCAAGGCATCAGCCACCATATTGTTCTTCCCCAGATGGAATAAAATAGTAATATCGTAATCCTTTAGATACTCCAACCACCTCCACTGCCTCAAATTGGGATCCTTCTGATTGAACAAGTTCTGGAGGCTACGATGATCAGTAAACACCTCACAAGACACACTATACAAATAATGCCTCCAAATCTTCAACGCGTGAACAATGGTAGCCAACTCCAAATCATGGACATGGTAGTTCTTCTTATAGGGCTTCAACTGGCGAGAAGCATAAGTAATAACTCTACCATGCCACATCAACACACACCCAATACCAACTCTATAAGCATCACAATATATGGTATAAAAACTTGAAGCTGATGGCAAAACTAATACTGGAGCTGTGGTCAAGGGATTCTTGAGCTTCTGAAGCTCTCTTCATACATATCCGACCACACAAATAGAGCACCCTTCTGAGCCAAGTTGGTCAAGGGAAATGTGATAGATGAAAATCATTGAACAAACCGGCGGTAATAACCTGCCAAACCAAGAAAACTGCAAATCTCAATGGCTTAGGACAGTTTGGTCCAACTCTGAACCACATCTATCTTCTTCGGATCAACCTGAATACCCCCACTAGACACACTTGCCCCAAGAATGCCATGGAATCGAGCCAAAACTCACACTTGGAGAACTTTGCATAAAGCTTCTCCATTCTCAATCTCTACAACACAACTCTCAAATGCTCCGCGTGCTCCTCCTAACTACGTGAATACACCAAAATATCATCAATGAAAACTATGAAAAACGAGATGAGATATGGCTGGAACATGTTGTTCATCAAATGCATGAACGCTATTGGGGCATTGGTCAACCCAAAATACATCACAAGGAACTTATAATGACCATATCTAGTCATGAAAGCTATCTTGAGGATATCTGAGTCCCTGCTCTTCAACTGATGATAACCTGAGCATAGATCAATCTTGGAGAACACTCTCGCTCCCTAAAGTTGGTTGAACAAATCATCAATGCGAGGCAAAGGATACCTGTTTTTAATTGTTATTTTGTTCAACTGCCTGTAATCAATGCACATCATCATCGTGCCATCTTCTTCTTCACAAATAGAACCGGCGCACCCTAAGGTGTCACACTAGGCCGGATGAACCCTTTATCAAGGAGTTCCCGAAGCTGCTCCTTTAACTCCTTCAACTTCGTTGGTGTCATACAATACGGTGGAATAGAAATGGGTTGAGTTCCCTGCACCAGCTCAATACCAAAATCAATATCTATGTCTGGTGGCATGCCCGACAGGTCTACAGGAAACACATCGAGAAAATCTCTCACAATTGGAATAGAATCAATAATGGGAGTCTCTACACCGACATCCCTCACAAATGCTAGTATGAAAGACAACCCTTTCCAACCATACGCCGGGCCTTCAAGAAAGAAATCACCCCACTAGGAACATAATCGGTCGAACCTCGCCACTCAATCCATGGTACACCCGACATAGCCAAAGTCACTGTGTTAGCATGACAGTCCAAAATAGCACGACACAGAGATAGCCAATCCATTGCCAAATTAACATTAAAGTCTACTATATATAACAACAAAAGATCCGCTCGGGCCTCAAAACCCCCAATAGCCACCACACATGGCCGGTACATACAGTCTGCAACAACAGTATTACCCATCAGAGTAGACACATGAACAAATAAAACAAGAGACTCACGGGGCGTATACAAATAACGAGCAAAGTATGATGACACATAAGAATAAGTGGAACCGGGATAAAATAATGTAGAGGCATCTCTCTCGCGGACTGAAACAATATAGCATTGATAGTAATAACATCGAGTCTAACTGGAAGTGCATAGAAATGCGCCTGATTGCCACCTGTTCGACCTTCCCCTCTAGGGCGACCCCTAGTTGACTAACCTCCACCCTAGCTGACCGGGTGGGTGGTGGTGAAGTAACCGGCACTAAGGCCAATGGCTGACTCCTCTATTGAGATGAACCCCCAAGACGATGAGTACACTGCCTCCAAATATGGCCCAACTCTCCACACTCATAACAACTCTCCCTGATGGGAGCATAAATTTACATCCTTGAGCCTTCGCATTCTAATCTTGTGCACTAGCTTCTTGAAGGTTGACATCGATAGAAACTTGATGAATAAAATCGCCATATTAACTCCAATGAATATGTTGCACCTTGAAAATCCTCGCTATCACATTATCATGCTTATAGTTATAGCAAGATACGTATGTGCGCAAATATCACTTTGGATATGGTACATCAGGACCCAGAATTGTATATGCTTTAAGCTATTTAAATCCTTCGAGGATTGTCATATAAGTAATATAATAGACTTTAAGTAGGGCGAAAGGGGTTTAGAGAGAAGAGAGAGAAAGTCCATAGGTGTATGTTAAGCAAGGTCTGCTAACGTGCGCCACCACCATGGCTCACCGGAGACGGAGATCCCCTCAAGTCCATACCCCAACCAATACTACAATAATTACTGATCTAAAACCCACTCAAATTCAAAGCCCTAACTAAGAGACAGAAGAGAGGGATACACACATAGATTCTTCACATGAACAACTACAAGATTTGAACCCTAAAGTTCAGCAAACAGAAAAATCGGGACAAAAATCAAAATCTGACAATTCAGTGAGGCAAATCACTCCAGCTTCAGGGATATAATAAAATCTAGCCCCAACACAATTGGATAGCTGGTTACTCAAGGAACTCGAGTCAGACTAAGAAAAGGGAAACGTGGGAAGTTAAAAATGGAGAAAAAGTTCATATCCAACTTTCCTAGAAATTGATCTTTGCAATAGAGACGCCACATGCAATGCCAACAATGGCAGAGGTGGTGAAGAATAGTTGAACACTAACTCAAGGTATGTGTCACGACCCTAAACCCAAACCTGGTTGTGATGGCACCTCTCGTGAAGACAAGGCCAGCCGACATATATCCCAAACTTAATTAATAGATATAATGATTCATAATGAAGTCATTACAAACAATAAATCCCAAAATAGAGTGAAATATATCAACTACGGAAACAAACACAGCTCGATACTGGGGTGTCACCAGTCGTGAGCATCTAAACATATGTCTAAGAGTTTGAAAGAGTTGATCAGTCTACTATTGGACTAATAAAATAATATAGGAGGGAGAAACACTGGGATACAAACGCCGAGCAGCTACCTAGTGAACTCCGCACTATCTGCTGGAAAATAATCAACCGTCGCTAGCACCACACTAAACTCTTGAATCTGCAAACATAGTGCAGGGAGTAAAGTGAGCACATCAACTCAATAAGTAATAATAATAAATGAAGACTGAGCGATAAGAAAGCATGTAAAAATACAACAAAATGCTACACCGAGACAGTATAAAATCAATATAGTACAATAAAATAATGAAACTTGTAAGAAAATACCTTATTCTAGTGAAAACATTTCCAAAGCATTTTTCAGCAGTTAAACAAGTAAATGATAAAATAGCGAGAACAAATAAACCATAAAATCAGCCCCTCGGGCACAATATCAATCGAATTAGCTCCTCGGGCAATAACATGAAAAAGACTAGCCCCTCAGGTAATATCACATATCATATTGGGTACTCGGGCTCACTAGGGGTGTACAGACTTCGGGAGGGGCCCCTTACGGCCCAAGCACAATATCAAGTCATCTCGTTGCATAATCAATTAGGATCTCGGCCTCACATCAAGACACCTTGTGGCATACAACTCAGGCCCTCGGCCTCATAATCATAATTAGTACAATATCGTTGCGGCGTGCACCCTGGTCCCATAATAATCCTCACAACACAAGCCCTCGATCCTATTCAGTCAGAAATCCCTAAAAGCCACTCGGACACAGTAAAACATGATGTTCATCCCAAAATTTCATTTAAAGTTTTACAAAAAGAGTAAACATGACTAAGTTATGAAACAGCATGATATAGCATAAACGGGTATATATTTGAAATCAAAACATCAAGGAAATAGTAATAAAAATTCCCTAAGGGTCCAAAATAGTTGGCACGATACCCAAATATCTCATTCAGCCCAAAATATAATGATAGCAAATAATTTTCAATCAAATACACGGTAAAATAGCCATTCTGGATGGACAAAGTCACAATCCCCAATGGTGCACGACCTCACGCTCGTCATCTAGTGTGTGCGTCACCTTGACATATCATAACGATGTGTCTAGGGCTTCAAACCCTTAGGACAAAATTTAAAATCATTACTCACTTCAATTCGTCCCAAACTCTAGCTCGTGATGACTTTTCCATTTGAATCGGCCTCCAGATGCTCCAACTCTAGCCACAATCAGTACATAACCATTAAAATATGATAAGATAACAAAGCCCACTAAAAAGTAAAATTAACCAAGCTCGACCCTCAGACCCACGTATTGGAATTCGATAAAGATTATATCAATAAACTCCTTATCTCCCCACGAGTTCATACATATAAAAAGTACAAAATTCTGATCATAAATGACCCATAAAACCTTTGCTCAAGGTCTCCAATTCTCAAGCCCTAGTTTCCAAATTTTAACCCTTAATTCCAATTAATTTCCAAGTCAAATCAGTGAAATAACACCATAGAAATAAGTTTAGGGTCCATAGTCCTGTCCTTAACCCAGTGAAATCCCCTTGAAATCTCTCTTCAAATAGCTCCCTCAAGCTTAAACCTGTATGAAAATGATGAAGAAATAGCTCATAATCGCGAAGAAATCTTTTATACCTTCTAGCCCAGGTGCGGTCCTTTTCTTACTCATACACAACCGCTACTGCGGTCACCACTTAAGTCATCTTCTGCACCTGCAACCCTACCTCCGCATCTGCGGGCCCGCATGTATGGTTCACCTCCCGCATCTACAATTTCACTCAATTATGCCTTTGGCCACATCTCTGCTCTGATCTCGCTTCTACGAGACTGCACCTACGGTTCCCTAGCCGCATCTGCAGTTATGACAGTAATGGAAAAAACTTAAGCTGCCAAAACCTAACTCAAAACTTCTGCCAACCATCCGAAATCACCCCGAGGCCCCCAGGACCTCAACCAAAAGCACCAACAAGCCATATACTACTATTCAAACTTATACCAATCTTTAAAATACCTCAAACAACATCAAATCAACCAAAACACATCACATTCAAGCCTAAGGATCTCAAAATCTTTCAAATTATGCTTTTGATAAAAAAGTCAACCAAACAACATCCAAATGACCTAAAAGTTTGCAAACACATCCCAAATGACACAATGGATTCCATTCCGACCCCTATATCAAAATATTACCTACCAATCGGAAAAAGCCAAAATTCTAATTTTGCTAATTCAAGCCTAAATCTACTACGAAAATCCTAAAGACGTTCCGATCAAGTTCCTAGGTCTCAAATTACCTCCCGAAGCTATCTGAACCATCAGAACTCACATCCAAGAACTTTAACACATAAGTCAATATCTGGTTGACTTTTCCAACTTAAGCTTACTCAAAAGAAACTAAGTGTCTCAAACTTTACCAAAACATTTTCGAACTCGAACCAGCCAACCCTATGACATATAGTACCAATAAAAAAATTAATAAGAAGCATAAATAGGGGAAATAGATTGGTAACTAATGAAATGACAGGCCGAGTCGTTATAGTATGAAACTCAATTTCTATCCTCTAGTGATGAAAGATGGGATCAAGATAGTGTAATTGGATCAGTAGGAAATTGATAAATAAAAGCATAAATGGCAATGTGCGCTTATTGGGTATATGATTAGCGGAACCCCAAAATTCAAGGAAATGCTTCAATTTGTATGCTGAGTTAGGTATTCTGTGAAAACACCTAGGGTCTTTCTACATGATAATGGGTACTATATTTTTCCATTTGAATCTAAGGAGGACAAAGCCTACATATTGCAAATGGGCCTTACACATTTAGGAATAGGTCAATGATTCTGAAACAGTAGAGTCCAGAATTTCAGTTGCATAAGGAACCAATGTGTGTACCACAAATATGGGTATGCTTCCCTGGGTTTCCACTCCTATATTGGTATGAGGAAAACCTAGGGAGAATTGCTAGCTTCCTAGGCAAATCTATTTGCACTGGTGTTCTAACAACTAAAGGTGAAAGAATATCTTATGCAAGAGGTCTAAATGAGATGGATATCACCCAAATATTACCTGAATCTATTAATGTAAAAGCTTCATAATGGAAGCCTATTCTATGTTAAGAGTGTATGTAGTTTGGACATCAAAAGGAGAACTGTCCAAAATAGAAGCAGGGACTGCAAGGCTTTATCAGGAATCCCAAGCATGATAAACACACAAGGAAAGTATGGTAGCCTAAACAAAAAGCTAAAGCAAAAGAACCAACAACTCCGCTTGTTGACCAAGATGTTGCAGTCCACACTCCTTCAACAGTGATACACCAAGAGGAAACTCATACTCCCCCTTCCCAAGTTCAATTTAGAGGGAAGGAAGTGGTAATGTTCCAAGTAAGTAAGGAGATCCCACAAACATATGAAGAGTCAGATAATGAGATGGCTTTCAATCAATTCAGTAAGTTATGCTTAAAGATTAGAGAACCTGCAAGTAGGGAATTCAGGGATGCAGAAAAGGTACTAGTGGAAAGTTGCAGAGGGATAGTCCCATTGCCAAACCTCCCCCATGATTTTCTGCTCATGAAATATTATGGGGATAAACAAGCCCTTTAAGCAAAAAGAATTCAAAAACTTTTTGCTCAAGAATAAAGTTGACTTAATAGGATGTCTAGAACAAAATTTAGATTATAAAGATTGGAGGTTTCGTTATGAATATACTCAAGTCCCAAATGGTAGAATAGGGCTATGATGGAGAAAAGGTTGTGATAACTATTACTATTCTGGAAAATACCCACAGGTGGTACACTGCTCTATTGAAGATGAGAACTCTTAATTTCAATGCAAGATGTTTTTTGTATATGGTTACAATACTGCAGGGACAGAGGGGTACTATGAGAGACACTAAGGCACATTAGCACTTATACTATTGAGCCTCAGATTATTCTTGGTGATTTCAATGATATTCTCTCCACAGAAGATAGAACTAATGGGCTGCCAGTGCATGTAAATGAAATAGTTGACTTTCAATCTTGTTTCACTGATATTGGTTTGGGCCAAGTTAATATAAAAGGTTGGCAAAACTCATAGTGTAATAAGAGATATGGAGATGATATAATTTATAGCCATATTGACTAGGTGATGGGTAATGATAAGTGGTTTCAAGAATATGGAAATCTAGAGGTTGTTTACTATAATCAAGAGTGCTCAGATCATACTCCTATTTTTATCAGAACATTGATTCCTCGACAAAAGTTTAAAAGACCTATTAGACTCCTTAATGTACTAATCAAGCAGGACTCAATTAAGGAAGTTGTCAAACAATGTTGGGATCAAAACATCACCGGATGTCATATGTATAGACTATAGATGATGCTTAAGGCATTGAACAGTGAAGCAAGGGTGATGAACAAAGAGATTTCCACCACAGAGATTATATTTGAAAAACTACAATAGAGGGTGTAGGAAGTGCATAGCCAAATGGCCCAAGACATGTTCAATAATCAGTTGATAACTGAGGAGAAAGAATTACCTACTCACTTAGAAAAGGGGATCAGAATTCAAGAGCAAGTATTAAGGCAGAAGTCTAGAGCTACATGGATATCATATGGAGACTCCAACACCAAGTACTTTCATGCACAACTGAAAGCAAGACAAGCCAGGAACATGATATCTTCTATTTGCAATGATCAAAGAGTTTTACTCTCAGAGCTAGATTTGGTACAATAATGATTCTTGGAATATGATAAGTAGTTGCTGGGAGATGTTGAGTCACCACTGCCTTGAATTGATACTACTATTTCTAGAGATGGTCCATGCATTTCAGTGAGCCACCAGCAGGAATTGCTAAAACCAATTACTAAAGAAGATATAATTCAAGCCATTAAAGACCTTCTAAATGATAAAGCCCTTGGTATAGATGGATTTATAGATGAATTCTTTAAAGAACACTGGGAGACAATATGAGAAGATATGATTAAGGCCATCTGACAATATTTTGACAATGGTAAACTGTTAAGGGAGGTCAATTGTACCATAATCACCTTGGTTTCTAAGGTTTTCTTGTCCAGCTTATGCTAAAGAGTTTAGACCTATAGCATGCTGTAGCATTGTCTATAATATTGTTGCAAAGGTATTAATTATAAAATAAAACCCATGGTTTATTACCTGGTGGGTCCATCTAAATCTGCATTCATTGACGGTCGAAATATTATGGACAATGTGATTGTCGCCCATGAGGTAATGCAGGGTTATGGAAAAAAAGGAGTATCCCCTAGATGCCTAATAAAAGTAGATAACAGAAAGGCATATGATTATCGGAATTGGGATTTCCTGAGGCAAGTGCTAGTGGAACTTGGATTTCCTCATAAGCTGGTAAATTTTATCATGATTTGTGTTTCTACAGTTAGCTATCCGTTGCTTCTAAATGGTAGTCTAACTCCTATATTTCATGCTAACAAAAGGTTGAGACAAAGGGACCCCATGTACCCATATCTATTTGTCAAAGTTATGGAATGCCTAAATAGATCCTTGAAGCTACTAAGGAACAATCTTGATTTTAATTATCACCCGAGATGTGCAAAAAAGGAAATAGTTCACATTTGTTTTGCTAGATGATTTACTAATGTGTTCCAGTGCAGACAAGGTCTCTATTCTACTCATGATGCAAACATTTGATCACTTTTCTATTGTTTCTGGACCGAAGGACAATCTGGAGAAGAGTTCATTCTCTGTTGCAAGAGTAACACAAGAGTTTAGAGCTCTAATAATGAAAGATATGCACTTTACTATTAGGGATATGCCAGTCAAATACTTGGTATTCCATTGTCTTCAAGCAAACTTTCTATCTATCAACATCTACCCTTGGTTGAAAAGAAAATTTATAGACTTCAATGTTGGGCCACTAAGTTCCTATCATACAGTGGAAGAGTGCAGCTCATTAATAGTGTATTGTTCGAGATGTAGATATATTAGGCCCAAGTGTTCCTATTTCCTAAGAAGATCTTGACTGTGGTGACAAATGTATGCATGAATTTCTTGTGGACTGGGAGTATGAATATTCAAGAAGAGCCTTAATAGACTGGAGTACAGTATCCCTTCTTAAAGCAGCTGGAGGATTAAATATATTGGACTTCTTTACATGGAATAAAGTTGCAAGCTGCATGCTATTATGGGCAGTGGGTAAAAAGAACGACAAACTCTGGGTTCAATGGATCCATAGTATATACATAAAGGGAAGGGAGCTGAACAATATGCCAACCCCTAGCCAAGCCAATTGGTTAGTGAGGAAGATATTTGATGCAAGGAATGGATGACTCAATCTAGGAGTGTGGACTCCTTGATTATTTGAAGATAGAGAGAAGTTCAGCATCAAGAAGGCCTATCAATCCTTTATACCTACATCTCCAAAAGTTTCATGGAAGAATGTGGCCCTAATGAAAGAAATAATTCCTAGGCCTCAGTTTGTTCTATGGCTGACAGTTCATAAAAAGTTATCAACAGTGGACATACTTCAAAAATAGGGAATTAAAGTGATGCAAGACTGTGTTTTATCTAACACAAATGCAGTAGAGACATTGGAGTGTCTATTCTTTTGCTGTGATTATTCAAATCATATATGGAGCTCGTTGCTACACTGATTAGGGGAGAAAAGACCAGTCAAAGTGGGATGGGGAGGTCAGTTGGGCATCCAAGGGAACTAATAACTCTCGAGCAAGAGCAGGAATCATTGGTTTCTTATTTGCAGCAAGTATATACCACATACGGGCTGAGAGGAATGTAAGAAGATTCAGAAATCAGAGACGAGAAAGGAGGTAGCTGAACAAGGAAATTATATTGCAGCTACATATATATGGTCAGAAGAATAACAAATAGCAACAAAAACTTGGCATGAATAGTTATCCAGTATAGACGTTAAAGAGTTAAACATGTTACCACTAGTTATTGACAGTAGTTATAGAAGTTAGTTAGATAAGGAACAATTATAATAGTTATAGCGATTACTGAGAGCTGACTCATGAGTCCAATAAGTCTTTTGTACATATTGATATACTTGGTTAAATTAAAAAAATTGGTTTAACAAAAAAAAAAGATACATATCAAGTTATCATGTCATGCTAGACATATAAGGTAGATAAAGGTGATTGCACATACAACTGACTTTATACTTTCAAGTGTTTGAACTGCAGGTCAAAACCAATATCTCTTTCATATGAAAGAAATTCCACTTGAATTGTTTCTCTAGACTTAAGATCCTCATATATATATATATATATATATATATATATATATATATATATATATATATATATATATATAGAGAGAGAGAGAGAGAGAGAGAGAGAGAGAGATGTCGTCGACAAATATTTTATACCGGTTCCAATATATTTTTCATAAGACATAACATAGAGATCCCTACATTAGTATTTTCAGGTACCTGAATCTCTCCTAAGATTTTATGAAGTATTATGTCATGTGATCTTCTACATACTTGCCTCCTTATTATATCATTATCTCATCTTCTTTATCAAGAAGTTTATTTGAAACCGATTTGTCTATACGCTTTAAGCGTACCATAGACTTTTTCCTTCTAGGACTTATTCCAATATGAACATTTGCAGTGAGTATAGTTACTTTCTTTGGGTCAGCAAATGTGTGTGGTATGATTTGCTATATATTGTAGATTAATTATGTTTTATGAACTTCAAGTTCATATTATCTTATTCGAGGATCCAGATGTATAAATGATATTCATTCCATGTAACTTTTTCTCAACGAGTTATCATGCCTCCCTCTCATGTTAGAAAAACTAACTTGTTTCCTCAACTTTGAGAACCTATCTTTGTGTGTTATAGTATTAAGACGGAATTTTTTGGTTCCTAACCCTGAACTACTTGTTAATGGAGAAAATAATATACTTTTGTATATAACGTATATCAAACTGATATATATAACTTTATTCTCATAAGCAATAATTTAGCTATTAAGTAGAGGCACTCAATAAATCATTTTGCTAAACCAACTGTGATGTAAACAAACTTATCAAGATAAACTATCTTGAATAAAAAATCTGGAAATTAATGCTCGAAATTAAATTATTGAGCAACTTATCTCACAAACACCGGGCTGGTTGTGGGTTAATAATAATCGCACATGTATCCATCTCATATATGCATCTTATGTAGTATACACGGCAGGTGAATGAACTCATATTCACCTTTGATATTTTCAGCATTCATGGGATTCAATCCCAATTTTAGTTGATATATTAATTAAAAAAATTAAATACTATAAGAGAATTCGTAAAGCACTTTCTAGTTCTTTAATATTTACCCATGTGAAATCTCTTTCATTTTTGCATATTATACTTAATTAACATGGCTAACCAATTATGTCAACTGCATAAATTATCATTATTGATAAACGTTAGGTTTACACCATGACGTGTTTAATTATCAATAACCTCCAAGTTTATTATGATATGAGTTTTTATATGACTAAACAGTCACTTTATTGTGGTATTCTTGTATTTGCGTAGTATAATCTAGAGAATAAAGCGGGTGACTCTTCACATATATATTATCCCGCTACAAGTTGTAGTAATAGAAGATATTAACTCTTTCCTTTATTTATATCCTCAATATAACCAATCGCTTTTGCAAATACTTTAGAAACTCAATTAAGTTTCTTTGAGATTTAATACATCACAATGTCTTATTAATAATCAATTTTATTCCTCCAGAATAATAATAACTGGCTCTTCCAGAGCTTAATTTGGTACTACCAAATATTCATCAACATCCATATAGTGAATATCTATTTCAAGGAGAAATTTATATCATTATGGTCACTGCCAAAATCATTATAGGCAAGATATGTTGCTTCTATTATTTTTGCCCTGTAATAATCACATTGCCATATTATTTTGGCATAATCAAAATAGGTACGTGATCAATGACCATTCATGCCATAATATTGAAATTATTTTCTTATTTCATCTCAAACCTGTCACGACCCAAACCCAGACACGACCGTGATGGCACCACTCGTGGGGACAAGGTCAGCCAACTAAACTCAATTCATCCTTTTTAACAATTAAACAGTTCATAAGCAGTCTAAATATAATTTAGTAATAATAATAATTAAAGGGAGTACAACCCAACACAGCCAAAATCGGGGTCTCACAAGTCACGAGCATCTATTGGAGACTGAATACAGTTCTACAAGGTAAAAAAAATACAAGGAACAGGAGTTATGAACAAGAGAGAGAAAATGGTGTTGCGAACGCTGGCAGTCACCTCGCTAAACTCC
This sequence comes from Nicotiana benthamiana, assembly GCA_034376525.1. Taxonomy (NCBI): domain Eukaryota; kingdom Viridiplantae; phylum Streptophyta; class Magnoliopsida; order Solanales; family Solanaceae; genus Nicotiana; species Nicotiana benthamiana. The sequence continues at coordinate 155,798,197 of CM067339.1, forward strand.
TATAGCTCTACCTCCAATCAGCCGAAACCCGCTACGGGGTGAATAAATTTCCTGCATCTGCACTCAAGGTATATGGAGTAAAGTGAGTACTCCAACTCAATGAGTAATAAAAGTAAGTAAATAGCTGAACAGTAAGAAATCACATAAGGCAAATCACCATACTATATAGAAGTAGTGTAAAACCTTTTGAGAAAAACAATAAAGCTGTGAAATCTTAGAAAACACCTTATCACTATTTAAACCTCTTTAGAAAATGACTTTTTCGAACAATTATGCAAATGAGTGCAAGACAACTAGTGCAGATAAGCATGGAAATCCGCCCCTCGGGTGCAACACTCACTCAGCAGAAAATGCCAGGCAATCAGGTAGATATCACACGAAATAGCACAACTACAGAGAGTGACAGACAATTAAACAAGTAAATACATAAAACAGTACTAGTACCGTTGCGGCGTGCAACCCGATCCACACACAGCCGTGGCGTGTAGCCCGGTCCATTTATTATCGAAGGTGCTCACTGGGGTATGCAGGCTCCGGGACTGGCCCTTTACGGCCCAAGCACAATATTAAGTCATCTAGTGGCATCAAATCTAGACCTTCAGCCTCATATCAGTATCAGTATCTCACCGCTACAACGTGCAGCCCGATCCAAAAGTATCCTCACAATACAAGTCCTCAGTCTTACTCAATCAAAAATCACATAAGCCACTCGAGCAATAGTAAAACATGATGCTCAGCCCAAAAATATTATTGGAAATCTCATTTCAAGTGTTAAAGCAAAGTAAACTTGGCTGAATTTTAAAAACAATGGAAAATACATGACTGAGTTCAAGTATAAAATCAAAACAGTGAGAAAATATCAACAATTATCGCCGAAGAGGTTCAAATAGTTGGCACGAAACTCAAATATGGCAATCAACCTAAGTCATGATGATAACAAATAAGTTCCAGTCAATACACGGTAAAATCATCAATCGATATGGACTAAGTCACAATGCACAATGGTGCTCTACCCCACGCTCGCTATCTAGAGTGCAAGCCACCTCAATATAGCAGTACAATGTGCAATCCGGGGTTTCAAACCCTCAGAACATCATTTACAATCATTACTCACCTCGAACTGGCGAATCTCTAGCTCGCGACACCTTTTCCCCTCAAATCGGCCTCCACACGCATCGAATCTATCCAAAATCACAACGAATATGTCATAATATGCCAAGGAAACAATACCCAATCGAATGCAATAGAAAAATATCAAAAATCCCGAAATTGGCAAAGCCTAAATAGTAGACACAGGTAATAAATAAGAAAATACTAAAGATGCGAGCCATAGAATTTCTCAATTCTAACACAAGGTACTTATTAGATCGAATGTACTTATTCGATCTAATAGAATGATTTTGCCGTATCCAGACTAATACCAATCCAAGCCATTTCATGAATAAAATGTGACCAATTAACCAACAGCCCCTGGCCCACTTACCGGAACTCATAAATTTTTACATCAAAGGGTTCTTTATTTCGCCACGAGTTCATACACACCAAAATTTCTAAAATCCGACCTCAAATGGTCCATCAAATCCCAATTTAAAAGTCCAATTTCTCAAGCCCTAATTCTTCAATTTTAGGCTTAGCTTCCATGAATTTTTAGGTAGATTTCACAATAAAAATGAGTTATAGGTTCATAAATTTTACCTCCAATCGATTTCCCTTGAACCCCTCTTCAATTTCCTTCAAAAGCTATCAAAAATGGCCAACAATGAAGTGAAAATGAGCTCCAACCCGCGGATGAAATGTTTATAACCCTTCTGTCCAGACTTGAAAAATCCATCATCGCATTCGCGACCTAAGCCTCATGAACACGAAGCACAAATCACCAGGTCCTCCAAATTACTCTATGCGAACGCAACCTCAACACTGCGAATGTGATGATTCATTTCTCATACCTATGCGAACTCGAACAAGATGATGCGAATGTCAAGGCCAAACTCATGCCAACCCAATTTCTTTCTACGCGACCGCGATTGTACTCACGCGAACACGATACATAACAACCCAGCCTTCCGCAATCGTGAAGCCCCTAACGCGAATGCGAAGGCTAAATTCATGGCCTTCCTCAATCCTTCTATGCGAATGCGAGCACATCAATGCGAACACGAAGCACTAGAAAATAACCTTCCACGAACGCGGACCCTCAACCGCAAACGCGAAGGGTAAAACACCTGACTTCCAATTTACTTCAATGCGATCACGGCCCCAGGCTCGCGATCGCGATGACCAAAAAACCCTTACACAGTTGTTGCAATTTCTGCAATAACTCAAAGTTCAAAACCACCCGTTTAGCCACCCGAAATCACCCCGAGGCCCCTGGGACCTGAACAAAAAGTACCAACACACCCTAAAACATCATTCAAAATTATTCCAATCATTGACACACCTTAAACAACACCAAAACCATCAAATTATATTAAATTCAAGCCTAAGTTCTTCAAAAACTTCCTAAACACGCATTCGATCAAATATCCAACCAAATCAACTCAAAATGACCAGAAATTTTTCACACAAATCCCAAACCACATAACGAAGCTATTACAACTCTCGAAATTCTATTCCGACTCTCGGATCAAAATCTCACCTACCAACCGGAATTCGCCAAAATGCTAACTTCATCAATTCAAGCCAAATTTCACATCGGACCTTCAAAACCAATTCCAATCACACTCCTAAGTCATAAATCACCTAACGAAGCTAACCAAATCATAAAAATTCCGACACGGGATCATATACAAATAAGTCAAATCTTTGTCAAACCTTTCAAATTTTAAGTTTTAAACTAAGAATTGTTCTTTCAAATTCATTTTGATTAACCTGAAACCAAACCAATGATCATTATAGGTAATAATGCACCACATGAGCCAAATCATGCCCGAGAACTGGTGATCAAAGTGCAAAAGGTCAAAACGACCGGTCAGGTTGTTACAAAACCTCTTTCTATAGGTGGGTGTGGCATATTCACTACCACTAGCACATTCATATTCTTCCAAAAATAAATATTTATTCATAAATTACATGTTTTCATATTCACATCATGAATGGATCATAATCATCTATATGTGCTTTACAAAATCTCATATCAAATCGATGGCAAATATTACTTTCACAAAGTGAAGTATTACTTTGAGAATCCTTATTGTTCTCATGACCACAACGATGACGATTATAATTTCGTCTATTGACATGTCCATATCTATTGACACCTTCACGATAATATTTTTTTATTCTTTCTAACTTATTACATATTGCTACTACATTCTCTTAAGGGAATAAAAATGAAGCAAATTCAAAGGAACGGGTTTCCACTTCTTGTGCTCACGATCACACATGACTTTGATCATGTCAAGACATGAAAATTTTACCACTTAGAGTGGTTATAATTTCTTACTAACTCCATTAGAGTTATAATCTTAATTTATTGTCTTTGCTTGTATTTAAAATTAAATTATAGAATAAAAGAGAAAAATACAGTAAAATACATACATTAAATCCATAATTTATTCATGAAGAAAGTTCATGGAACAACTTACAATCATTATGCTCAATCACAAAGCTTCTACCCAATTGGTTAGAGTCTCCCGTTGATAATGTTTCATGAAATAGTAAAAGAAGAAGAGTATTTCAAAGAAAAGTAGGGAGAGATAATTCTTATTGATCTGCAAGTATTTACAATGGAATAGAACCCCTCTATTTATAGAAAAAAGTGACTTAACCACCAAGTAATAAATCCTAAGATCTCTCTAAAATATAGACATTCAGCTTAAATAAAATTCTATTTATAACACGAAGTACTTTTTGGCATTTTTACATGTTTATTTAGTTGCCTGCAGAAAATGGGCCTATATTTTGTAAAAGTTCAAGTGAATGCCAAGAGCAAAAAAGTCGGGAGAAATTCAAAAATAGAAAGATTTACATGTGATTATTTAAAAATAGCTACAGTTTCTAAAATAATCAAAATTTAGCCACTTTTCATATAAAGATAAATATGAACGAAAACACTGCTCAAAATTCTAAAAATACTTCAACATAATATACTGGAATTCTAGTATAATACACTGGAACTCCGGTATATTATACTGGAGTTCCAACATAAGTACACTGAAATTCCAGTATAATACACAGGAACTCTAGTATATTATATTGTTGTTCCAACACAAGTATACTGGAAATCCATTATATTATACTGGAGTTCTCCAATATAATATACTGGAAATCCAGTATAATATACTGAACTTCCAACATAATATACTGGAGTTTCAATGCATATACTTGTCCATCATAATATGTTGGAAGTTCATACACATGTGCTCCAATCTCCAGGATATTATACTGAAACTTTTCGCGTGTTGGAGTTCCAGCATAATATGCTGGAAGTACATACACAACACCAATCTTCAGTATATTATGAACTTTTATGTTGCAGCAAAATAGTGGCTATTTTTAATAACTTTGCGAATGCTGGCTATTTTTCAATAATCGGTTAGAAAATTGGCTAGCATGTGCTATTCTTACCAAAAAGGCCCTACAAGGAATAGGTCCACCAATTCCCGGGTACTTCATATTAGGATCTCTTTTGGAAATCTTATAGAAAAGTCCCAAAAAAGTCCCAACTTATCAATATCTAGCCATTAATCATAAACTTAACAAAACTAGTTAAATATATATACAAAAGTTGAATACCCAAAAAAATAGGATTCTTTTTCTCTAAGAATCACATACAAGGATCTCTTTTCGTATTTTCAAGCATGATTAGCAACATTAGATACAAGATGGAAAAGAAATTTTATGCATGAGTTATGATATAAAGTGATGAAATATATATTCCAAAATCTAAGCAAAAAATGGTCTTCTTTAATGGGTGTGGTTAGAATTCATTGAAAACATGCAGATGAGTCCATATATAAAATATGAGGAAGATTAGAAGTGATTTGGACTGATTTGGTATTAAAATTCGTAGTTAAAATTGAGTTCAAGAAATTCTTCTGCGATACATGTATTTTGCATGTATCTTACACGCAGCTACACATGGATACACAATATGATACACGTTTGATACACAATGTGATACACTTATCTTTTTCTTCATGTTCTTCTTCTACTTCGATTTTTCAATTCAAACCGCTTCAAAACTCCACCAAATCATCCCAAAACTTAGATTCTAGCTCCTTAAGATATACCTAATATATTCTAATAACACACACTCAAAAGAAAATAAAATTTAACCTTTTTGGCCACAAGTAGCTAAATGGCTAATATTGATAATATTTTATGTATTGATCAATTTTTGTAATAAAGTAACTATAAATGGACATAGCTGATATTTTTTAATCTCTTTTTAGTTTCCATGTTTGTGTCAAGTAAAAATTCTACAGAATCTTCGGTATTTTCAATCGAAGAAGGATCAAATATATCCTTGTACTATATAAAATGTCTACAGATATCCTCCGTTATACTATTTGATCATCTCATCCCTTACCGTTATACTATCATTCAAATATAGCACCTCAGAATTAAAGAGACCCACCCCAAATTAAAATACCCGGTTCAATACTAACCTGCCCCTAACTAAATTCATATCCGACCACTTAAAAAATACCCCCATCCAATTAAACCCCTCATTTCACTATAATGATTTTCTGCGCAGCCAAACCAACAACCCTTTTTCATGAAATACTTTGGAGAAGTCACTAAGTTCATGTAAAAATAAGCATTAATCTTCATATGTTTTCGATCCGACATCGGCAGCTTCAACCATAAACTTGCTTCTGTATGTGTGTTTTTGCCACGTTGCATTTTCTTCTTTTTGAGTAATAGAGCCAGTGATTATTTTCAACTCCTATGCTGTCAAAGTTGGGTTTTGATACAATTCACAAATGATTTTGCAGCCATGATATGGTTGCCTTCTATTTGTCTGATAAAAATGTAGACCCGAGCCTTAGAATTCTGGAAATCGAACCTGAGGTCTGTTAGAGATATAGTTGATATGTCTTAAATGTAATATTATAATTAATGATTTGAATATATTTTTGTAAACGTCATTTAATATAAAATATATGGCATTTTGTTAAGAATAAAATTCTAATTAGAGTGAATGGGTCTTACCCAATTGTAAATAACCCCAAAATTCAATAAGAATTTCTCTCTTGTCAAATCCTCCGCCGCGGAGCCGCCGTCGTCTGCATCAGTGGAGCCCGACTTCGTCATAATCATAGCTGCCCTACTCTGTGCATTCATCTACATCATAGGACTCATCTCGGTTGTTCGATGCGCTTGGCTCTGACGAGTCCGCGAAGGTACCGGAGGTCAGTCATCATCGGCGGCAAACAGAGGGTTGAAAAAAAATGTTACAGTCGCTGCCTAACTTCACCTACGACAGTACTTCTTCAACCACCGGCGCCGCGACGGAGTGCGCCATACGTCTGGCAGAATACAGGGAAGGAGACGAGATTAGGGTTCTGCCTCAGTGTGGCCATGGCTTTCATGTTCAGTGTATTGACACCTGGCTTGGTTCACACTCTTCATGCCCATCGTGCCGTCAGATTCTTGTAGATGGTTAGTGCCGGAAGTGCGACGAGTTCCCTGCAGTTTCCGGCAACTCCAACGGTGCTCAAATTCCTGGGCGGAGCTACCTTGCATAAAGGGTTGAAAATGGTCCCCAGTTGAGCTGGTGAAGTTGTGACTTCACTTTGTCGAGAAGCTAAAGAGAAGGCGATAAATATGAAGCTTCCTGCTTTTGTTATTGAAAAGAAGAAGGTGACAAAATATATGGCTGCTGAGTTGTCGATATTTTAGAAGAATTACGGCGTGGAATGTAAGTCTTAAATTTAGGAGGACGTTTATGAAGAATATTACTCTTATCTCCATAAGAGGGGCTCACACAAATCTTCAAAACTATGGCTTTGGATACATGCACGATGCTCAATTTTACATAATATTGAGCATTATGATTGTTAATCGTTCTATGAACTTCCTTCAAGATTAATTCTGGATTTAAGGTAAGTATTTTACTTTTCTCTTTCAAATTATTGATATTCTATAATGTGTTTTTAAATACAAGCAAAGACGATAAATTTTGATTGCAACTCTAATGGAGTTTGTAAGAAATTATAACCACATGAAGTGGAAAAATTTCTATGGCTTGCCATGATCAATATCACGTATGATTGTAGGAAAAGAATTGAAAATCCGTCCCATTGAATTTGCTCCATTCTCATTCCCCATAGAGAATGTGATAGCAGTATGTGATAAGTCTGAAAGAAGACAAAATTATTACCGTGAAGGTATCAATGGATGTGGACGTGGCAATAGACGAAATTAATCGTCATCATTGTGATAATGAGATAATGAGGATTCTCAAAATAATCCTTCACTCTGTGAAAGTAATATTTGTCATCAATTTGACAATATGAGATTTTATAAAGCACATATAGATGATTATGGTCCATTGAAGATGTGAGTGTGATAACATCTAATTTATGAATACATATTCATTCTTGGAAGAATACGAACGTGCTAGTGGTAGTGAATATACCACATCACCTCTAGAAGGAGGTTTGAGATGATATATGAAAATAATGTCATTATTATGGCATGAATGATCATTGGTCACGTACCTATTGTACGCCAAAATATTTTGGAAATATGATTATTAAAGGACAACGATAATACAAGAAACATATCTTGGATATAATTTTGACCATGACCATAATGGTATAACTTTCTCTTTAAAAGAGATATTCGCCACATGGATGTTGATGAATTTGTGGTAGTACAAAATTAATTGAGAGCTCTAGAAGAGCTAATTATTACTATGTTGGAGAAACATAATTGATTAACAATAAGGTATTGTGTTGTAGTAAGTCTCAAAGAAACTTATTCAGTTTCCAAAGTATATGCGAAAGCGGTTGATTATATTGAGACAATAAATAAAGGAAAGATTTTATATCTTTTATTACTACAACTTATAGCGGGATAATCTGTTTATGAAAAGATACCCGCTTTATTCTCCAGTTTGTACTACACAAACAAAAGAATGCCACAATAAAGTGGATGTTAATTGATATAAAAATCCATATCATAATAAACTTGGAGTTTATTGAGAATTGCACATGTCATGGTATAAACATGAACTTATCAATATTGATAATTTATTCAGTTGACACAATCAGTTTAGCCATATCAATTTAAATATGATATGCAAAAATAATAGAGAATTCATAAGGGTAAATATTGAAAGAACTAGAAAGTTCTTTACGAATTCTCTTATATTGCTTGTTCTCATTAATTAATTGACCAACTAAAATTGGGATTGAAATCCATGAATGCTGGAAATATCAAAGGTGAATATGGCCCATTCATCTGCCATGTATACCACATAAGATGCATCTATGAGATGGTTACATGTGCGATTATTATTAACCCGCAACATGGTGTTTTGCGAGGTAACTTGCTCAGTAATTTAATTTCGAGCATAATTTCCAGATTTTCTATTCAAGAAGTTCATCTTGATAAGTTGGTTTACATCATAGTTGGGTTAGCAAAATTCCACTTAATAGCTAAACTATTGCTTATGAGAACAAAGGTATCTATATCATTATGATATACGTTAGATACGATAGTATATCATATTCTCCCCTCACAAGTGGTTCAGGGTCAGGAACCAAATAGCTCAGTCTTATTATTATTGATGTGCGCTGTATATTTTCATTAACACCATAATGCACAAAGATGGATCCTCAAAGTTGAGGAAATAAGTTAGTTTTTCTAACATGAGGGGGAGACATGATAAACAATTGAGAAAAAGTTACGTAGAATGAATTATTATTTGTATATCTAGATCCTCGAATAAGATACTATGAACTTGAAGTTCATAAAAAGATAATCCATCTGGAATATATTGCAAAGTATGCTAGACGCATTTTGCTGACCCAAATAAAGTAACTATATTCTCATTGCAAATGCTCATATTAAGTCTTAGAAGGACAAAACCGATGGTACGCTTAAAGCGTATAGACAAATGATTTCAAATAAACTTCTTGATAAAGAAGATGAGCAAATGATCAAAGTGATCATAATAAAGATGGCAAGTGATCTAGAAGATCACATGACACAACACTTCATAAAATCTCATGAGAGATTCAAGTATCAGAAAATGCAGTATGTAATAGAAGTGGGCAATCCTTTGGAGAGGTGTCAAATCCAGAAGAAAAAGCACCAGTTGAGAATGTTTGTGTCAATGAGCATAATTTGACTGCGTCGAAATCTTCCATAGTTGGGTGCTCTAGTGAAATGAATGATGCTTTGCATGCGACCGAGAGATTGTCCGTCACTGTGAATTCATTTCCATCTAAACGGCCAACAGGAAAGGTTGTCTGATGGTAATTTTAGAGTTGGGGTCCATATTGCTGATGTCTCATACTTTGTTCTACCAGGCTCGTCTTTAGATGAAAATGCCCGAGCGAGGTCAACGAGTGTGTATTTGTTGCAAAGTAAATTGCCCATGTTGCCACCGTTGCTCTCTGAGAATTTGGGTTCGCTTAATCCTGGGGTGGACAAACTTGCGTTTTCTATTTTTTTGGACATCAGTCTTACTGGGGAAGTTAGTCAGCGCTGGATTGGCCGCACTATAATTCAATCTTGTTGCAAGCTCTCTTATGAGCATGCTCAGGATATTATTGATGGATTGCTTGATGATCCAAGTTCTTATAAAGGAGAACGTTCTTGGCCAGTGTTACATGGCCTTTTTAAATGGTCTGATGTTGTTACATCTGTGAAGAACCTTTATGAAATCTCTAAAATCTTGAAGAAAAAACAGGTTTGAGGATGGTGCTTTATCACTCGAAAGCCCCAAAATAGTTTTCTTATTTGATGAAGAAGGGATATCTTATGATAGTGTGCTCAGTGGAAGGAAGGAGTCGAACTTCCTTGTTGAGGAGTTTATGCTTTTGGCTAACAGCACAGCTGCTGAAGTTATAACTAGAGCTTACCCTTCTAGTGCACTGTTGCGAAGGCACCCTGAACCCAACCTACGTAAGCTCAGAGAGTTCGAGTCCTTCTGCTCTAAACATGGTCTGAGATTGGACACATCTTCCTCTGGCCAGTTCCATAGTTCATTGGAGTGCATTAGAAAAGAGCTCACAGACGATTCTGTGTTATTGGATATTCTTATGTCTTACGCCTCAAGACCCATGCAGTTGGCAGCTTACTTCTGCAGTGGGGACGTAGAAGATGAAAATGATCGGGGTCATTATGCCCTTGCTGTTCCTTTGTATACGCACTTTACTTCTCCGACTCAGGCACTATCCGGATATTCTGGTGCATCGGATGCTTGCTGCAGCTCTAGAAGCTGAAGAGGCGTATCTGAAGCTCAAACTGTTGCAAAATCCAGATGGGGAAGAAATGACACGCGAAAGATGTTTGACCAATGTATGCTTTGATAAAGATGCAATTGGATCACCTGAAGCTCAAGAAGCATTATCTGCAGCAGCTTCAAAACATAAGGTTCCATGTGCAAAAACTCTTGCTGGTATTGCTTCCCATTGCAATGAAAGAAAGTTGGCTAGCAGGCACGTGAAAGATGCTATGGAGAAACCTACATGTGGGTGCTTCTAAAAGGAAAGGAGCGAGGATACCTCTATGGAAATATTGAAGAGTCATTCCATGACATTTGTGAAGACGTTATATATCTATCACGAGTGATGATTTCAAGGTGCAAAATATTCGTTCAAGTTAATATGGTTGATTTATTTATCAAATCTCTACCAAAGATCGTTTTGAAGATAGTGCACAAGATTGGAATGCAAAGGCTCAAATATGTGAATTGATGCTCTCATTAGGGGGAGTTAATGCGCGTTGCACTCTTTTTCCCTTTCAAGGTTTTGTCCCACTGGATTTTCCTTGTAAGGTTTTTAACGAGGCAACCAATAGGCGCATTTCTAAACATGTGTACTCTTTTTCCTTTTATAGAATTTTTTTCCCATTGGCTTTTATTTTAGTTAAGGTTTTAACGAGGCACATTACTTATTGAGTAGACATTCTTGGGGGAGTGTTAAGAATAGAATTCTAATTAGAGTGAGTGTCTATCTTGTAGAGAGTTTTACTTTGAGGCTAAGTCATTTTCCTCCTATAAATAGAAGGGTCTTACCCTATTGTAAATCACCCCAAAATTCAATAAGAATTTCTCTCTCTTTCTCTGCAATATTGCTCTTGTTCTTTTATTGTTTTATAACACATTTGATATTCTTTTATCATTATTATTAATTGTTTGATTAATTTGATTAGGTCCTTGATTAAATTTTGAGATTTGTCATCGTGATAGAGATTATGATAATGAGAGCAAAGTCTCTTATAATTAATTTAAATTTGTTCTTAATCGTAGGATTATTACTTTGTACATTAGTAATCCAGTTAGATCAATATTTATGTGATCGTCTTTATGGGATAAAGATTAGTGGATCTCATTAACTAAATTACATATATAGATGATGCACATAGAGATATAATCATTAAACCGACTCATTGGATAATTCCTAATGGTTAGAATTATCATAAACTGTCAATAGGATATTCTCTTGAAGAATATGATGTAAGATTTTTTTTTTACCTGAGATCGTCATAGTAATTAACAAATTATTTATTGTGCTTTGATATTAGACACCTATGGCCCTAGGGCGATAGTTGAAAGGACATTGGGTACGATTAAATACTAATAGAATTAGTTATTGATCAAGATGGAATCTGTCAACTCTTGGTAATGGGTTTAAGCTCAATGTTGTCATGAATTATAAACGACCAAACTAAGACCTTGGCCAGGGCAATTGAATGAAAGAAGAAAAGAGTTTCTTAGGTCATTCAATGGTCGATTATATTTGATATGAACACATAGTTGGTCGCCTATTAGGATTTGAGAGTTCAACCATATCCTAGGGTGATCCAGAGCTATAAGGACAGAAGGAATTGCTACATTATTCTTCTACTGGTTCTTGAGAGTAAATTGTATACTTCATGATATCCGGTCGTTACGGAGTGTTGCTAGACGCCACGCTTGATTAGTATATTGATGTGATCAATTTACTACCAGTTTAGTATTGAACCTATGGGGTCGCACACTTACGAGTGTTCTGATCTTTGCTAAAGGATTAATTAACTCATTATTTGATAATTAAATTAACGAATTTAATTAGTCGAATAAATTTAGTTATTAGTCCAAATGAAATATTATTATATTCGTTGCTAGCACAGAGATTATAATTAATATTGTGAACAAATTGAAGTTTTCTATTTGGAATAAAAAATTAAATTATCTCTTGGTAAATATATATATATATATATATATATATATATATATATATATATATATATATATATATATATATATATATATATATATATATATATATATATATATATATATATATATATATATATAGAATGTATATAATATATTAATGATAAAGACTTACTTGGAAAAACAGATTTTGGATAGGATTGGGAAAAAACGACGTGAGCTCGTTTCAAACCCATTAAGAATGGGATTGATATTCCTTTTTAATACAATACATTAATTGATCTTCAATTCCAATTAGAATTGGATTTGAAATCGGAAGTCATGATGCCAATTAGATGGAATTACGAATTTTCTTATAAAATTCTCATAAAAGTTTATTTTTGGAATTAAACTTTTATTCGAAGTAAATCATTACCTCAATCAAATAGGAATAGGGTTTATAAGTGATGTTATATAAAGGGTGATGGAGAAAATTTGTCATAACTAATTCCTTGAAAAGTAAAATACTTTGTGAAAGTGAGAGTGCAATACAAAACCAAGAGATAAAATACAATTACAAGAAAAGTGTTTCTTGTTCTTCTAATTTGAGTTGAGATTTTTGAGAAAAATTTCAACACAATATTTCGTTCAATTTTGTTCTGGGGTTTCATTGATTAAAGAGTTGATAGCAAGGATCGATCTCGGTGTGGATACGCATAGAGTCTTCGCATTATTGAAGAATTTGAAATGAGGCTCTCTTTACCAGGTACGTCTTAGATCCGATCTTTGACAGATAAATAAATTTTATACACGAAAAAATCTGCCTAAAATTGTTATTGTCTTTCGCTGCGTGTTACGAACACCTATACGCAATCTTACAAAGCCCTCTTGTTCTTGGAAATTTATTTATGTTTAGTTCAAATTTTAGCTCAAGCTTCATGCTAAAAGAATGAGGTGTCAGAGAAGATGGGTGCCTCTTCTTCTTCGGTAAGACCATGATTTCAAAACCAAAACACTTTGTGGTTGATAGATATATGGATAGAAAACTTTCTAATTCCATCTACACCCAAAATCAATCTATTGAGCACAACCACTGGTGTTATATCAGGCAATGAGTAAGAAAAAATAGAAGATATAAGAGAGGAGTTGAGATGACCAAATAATATAACGAATGTTACCTTTAAATACTTTAACAGTACATAAATATATTTGACATTTTTCCGTTTTCCAATTATATTGCAGCATAGAACTCTCATATGAATCTTCTATTGTAGAGAGTTCATCACTAACAACGTGTAACATTGATAATGTTCTTGAAAAGTTGTACAAGATCTCCAATTTGCTCTTGTAAATTTGTCCAAACTCGAAAGTCTAGAAAAACAAAATGTCTCTTGGAAGAAAAAAACAACATTTTAAGATAAGCTTGGAAATGAAAGAAAGTAAAACTATTTAGCTTCTTTAAATGAGGATTATGTTTTTCTTTTTAGCAAAGGTAAATAGCAGGGGAGTTAACATCGATCCAACAAAGAGGCAACTTTATGCAGAAAATAATAATATGCATAATTTCTTGATTGCATTATTGCTGTAAGACTTCGAATCTTCAAGAAACGATAAATGTTCTCTAATGAATTTCATGGATTTCTCGGTTATAAAAATTATATTACTTACGTGTGATGAATATTCAAAATTTTATTTTATCAAAGCATGCAAGGACGAGTCTTATAACCTACTAAACCCTACACTCGAAATCTTATTCTTAAAGGGCATGCCCCTTAAGAAAATATAAAATTCTAGATAAAAGAATATATTCACTTAATTATTCTTAATTAATTGTCACCCTAACACTTCGGGATAAAATAAGGGTAAGTTTTTTTAAAAAGTAAAATAATTTCTTAATTATATAAAAAATATAAATCAAAATAAAAAAGTTAAAAGTGTTATGAAATAATATAAGAACAAGAACAATAATACAAGAACAAGAACAATAGAGAGAAAGTAGAGAGAGGAGTATTCTTATTGATACTTAGGGATGATTTACAATGGGGTAAGACCCCTCTATTTATAGGAAGATAAAAGACTTAGCCTTGAAGTAAGACTCTTCTTATAAGATAGACATTCACCTTAAATAGAGTTCTATTCATAACACTCCCCCTTGAATATCTATTCAATAATGTGCCTCGTTAAAACCTTAACTAAAACAAAACCCAATGGGAAAAATTCTAGAAAAAGAAAAGAGTACATATGTTTAGAAATACGCCTATTTGTTGCCTCGTTAAAAACCTTGCAAGGAAAACCCAGTGGGACAAAACCTTGTAAGGGAAAAAGAGTGCAACGCGCATTAACTCCCCCTAAAAAGAACATCAATTCACATCCTTGAACCTTCACATTCCAATCTTGTGCACTAGCTTGAAATTATCATTCTTGATAGATATGAACATCTTCATGTAATGTCGTGGAATGACTCTTCAATACTTCCATAGGGATATCCTCGCCATCACATTATCATAGTTATAGCAAGATACATATGTACACAAATTGCACTTAGGATGTGGTACTTCAGGACCAAGAATTGTATATGCTTCAAGCAACTTAAATCTTTCAAGTTAAGTCATATAAGCCATATAATAAACTTTAGATGCATATCAAGTTTTCATGTCATGCTAAACAAATAAAATATCGAAAACTGATTACACATACCTTTGACTTTATACTTTCAAGTATTTGAACTACATGTCCTAAACTACATGTCTTTCATATGGAATCAATTCTTCTTGAATTGTATCTTTTCCATTTAGTCAATATTTTGTTTGTATTAGACAAACATAAGATCCTCATCGATATTTAGCGCTATCATAGATGTCGTCGACGATCATTTTATATCGGTTCCAGTAAATTTTCATAAAGACATAACATGGAGATCTCTTCATTCATACATTCAGGTACCTGAATCTCTCATGAGATTTTATGAAGTGTTATGTCGTGTGATCTTTTGGATCACTTGCCTCCTTATTATGATCACTTTGATCATTTGCTCATCTTCTTTATTAAGAAGTTATTTTGAAACCGATTTGTCTATACGTTTTAAGCGTATCCAAGACTTTGTCCTTCTAGGACTTAATATGAGCATTTGCAGTGAGAATATAGTTACTTTCTTTAGGTCAGCAAATGCGTGTAGCATGCTTTGCAATATGTTGCAATTGAATTATCCTTTTATGAACTTCATGTTCATATTATGATATTCGAGGATCTATATATACAAATGATAATTCATCTCATGTAACCTTTTCTCAAGTGTTCATCATGTCTCCCCCTCATGTTAGGAAAACTAACATGTTTCCTCACCTCTGGGAAATCATCTTTGTGCATTATCATGTCAATATACACAGCACATTAATAATAATAAGATGAAATTATTTGGTTCCTGACCCTGAACCACTTATGAGGGGAGAATATAATATACTCTCGTATACAACGTATATCAAACTGATATATATAACTTTGTTCTCATAAGCAATAGTTTAGCTATTAAGTGGAGGCACTCAATAAATCATTTTGCTAAACCAACTATGATGTAAACCAACTTATCAAGATGAACTATCTTGAATAGACAATCTGGAAATTATGCTCGAAGTTAGATTACTGAGCAATTTACCTCGCAAGCACCGGCCAGGGTGCAGGTTAATAACAATCGCGCATGTAACCATATCATAAATGCATCATATGTGGTATACATGGCAGGTGAATGGGCCCATATTCACCTTTGATATTTTCAGAATTTATGGGATTCAACCCGAACTCTTTAGTTGGTCAATTAATTAATGAGAACAAGTAATACAAGAGAATTCGCAAAGAACTTTCTAGTTCTTTAATATTTACCCATGTGAATTCTCTATTACTGCACATCATACTTAAAATGATATGGCTAACCCGAATACCAACTGAATAAATTATCAATATTGATAAACTTCAAATTTACACCATGACGTGTGCAATTATCAATAAACTTCAAGTTTATTATGATATGGGTTTTTATATCAATAAACGTCCACTTTATTATGGTATTCTTGTGTAGTACAAACTGGAGAATAAAGCGGGTAGTTTTTTACATACAAATTATCCCGCTACAAGTTGTAGTAATAGAAGATATCAAATCTTTCCTTTATTTATAGTCTCAATATAATCAATCGCTTTCGCATATACTTTAGAAACTGAATAAGTTTCTTTGAGACTTACTACAACACAATACCTTATTGGTAATCAATTGTGTTTCTCCAACATAGTAATAATTGGCTCTTCTAGAGCTCTCAATTAATTTTGTACTACCACAAATTCATCAACATCCATGTGGTGAATATCTCTTTTAAAGAGAAAGTTATACCATTATGGTCATGGTCAAAATTATATGCAAGATATGTTTCTTGCATTATCGTTGTCCTTTAAAAGTCATATTTCCAAAATATTTTGGGCGTACAATAGGTACGTGACCAACGATCATTCATGCCATAACAATGACATTATTTTCATATATCATCTCAAACCTCCTTCTAGGGGTGAGTGTGGTATATTCAATACCAATGCGTCTGGCATTCGATTTGCTATTCTTTGCAAATGGATAATATTTTGCACCTCTTTTTCACAAATAGAGGATGTGGATCAAGATGAGATAATGATGCATTTTTCCACAAAATTTCCCGTTTGGTTTCACCAACTTCTCCCACTAATTTTGGGAAAAGTGTCTCATCGAATTGACAGTCTGCAAATCGTGCAGTGAACAAATCCCCTGTCAATGTTTCGACGTAGCGAATAATGGAAGGCGATTCAAACTCAACATATATTCCTAACCTTCTTTGTAAACCCATTTTGGTGCAATATGGCGGTGCTACAGGCACATATACTGCACATCCACAAATTCTTAAGTGGGATATATTAGGTTCATGACCCAAAACTAATTGCAACGGGGAATATTTGTGATAATTCGTCAGTCAGAGACGAACTAGCATTGCTGCATACAAAATGGCGTGACCCCAAACCGAAGTGGGTAGCCTCGTTTTCATGAGTAAATGAGGTATTGAAGATTATTCTCATCTATTGTCTCAATATGATATCCATGATATCTTTAAAACTCAACAAGTTCCTTTTAGACTTGGAGGAGAACATTGCATTCTCTATGATAAATATTGTTCCTTTAGGCAGAGTTATAGTTGCTCTTCCGGAGCCTTCAATCAATTTACTACTACCAGAAATTGTAGTAACATCTGCCTTACACATACTTAAATGAGAGAAATATTTCTTCTCTTTGAATATCGTATTTGTGGTACATGAATCAATTAAACAAATATTTTTACAATTGGACGTTGATCCAAGTTTGCTTTCTGTCAATACATATACACACAGTACATACTATACAAAACATACGTACGTATTAGTTTACAATTAAGCTGTACTCACAACATTAACATATGCAAACATAATTCCGCAACAAAGTAGTGCAAAGTACACAATAATATAATGAATAATTTATACTATGAACTCATCAGACATATATTGTATTATTGTATTTACAGCAAAACAAGCGTATTACACAAGTGAGGCAACACAATATTTGAATTAACTTGTAGCACATGACACTGTTTACCATTATTATATGTAAGTAATTTGATAAACAAAATGTGACAATTATACAATATTACATGTAATGTTAAAAAACCATATTCATTATGACATGGTATGCACAAAAACACATAAGTGTATAAAAATTGAATCACAAATTATATTTTACAGTGAACCAACACTCTGACGCAAAATTGTAATGAATACATAAGTTTATAAAACTAATGACATTACTATAAACAATTACATCACATTGAACGTTTGGTCTTATCACATTTACACCACATGTCAACAATAACACATAATTACGTAATAAAATTGAGCTACAACTATAAACAATCACCACTTCAAAATTAATTAACACAATGAGTTTATTGATTTATAATTAATTCTGTACATACTTTTTACACATAGTACATAGTGTTGACTAAATTTGTGACTTACTATTAAACATGATTTAAACAATTAGAGATGCTTGATAAAGCTCAACCAAATGTCTTGGTACACGGCAAATTTTCGCCCAGTACCCTTTTCCACCGCAAGGATAACATATAGTTTATGAACTATTTGCTTTTGGATTCTCATCATATCGTGCTTGTGGCACAGTGACCAACTTTAAGTTTTCATATCTCTCCTTTAAGCCATTCCACTAGATAGGTGGATCTTTGACTGTGATATATTCAATTTTCAAACCTTCATCAAGGTGATGGCGCAAGAAAATCAAGGCCTTAGCACAGTTTCAAACCTTCATCAAGGTGATGGCGATTTTCAAACCTTCATCAAGGTGATGGCGCAAGAAAATCAAGGCCTTAGCACAGTTTCAAACCTTCATCAAGGTGATGGCGCAAGAAAATCAAGGCCTTAGCACAGTTTTGGGTGGATGCATTATTTCTGTCTTTAATGGTGTCTCCAAGACCTATTGCATCCAAATGGATTTCAGCATCCAACACCCATGTCATGTAGTTCTTGCCCGAAATTTCAAGGGCAACAAAACTTTCTTTTCATAATGTCAGACATAATTAAAACAAAATTAGGAGGAGAAGCCATATTCATAATTACAACAACAGTGCAAGTAGAATAAAGGAGTTAATGAATAACGAAAGAATTAAGAGCTCTATCTCATTATAGATGGATGCAAAGGAGGATATCTCTTTGACCAATTACCTTATCTGTCAACGAAGATGCAATAAGGTTGTCTACACAATTAAATAAAAGTATACAGTACCATGGAAATTGTTAGACATCTAAACCAGCAAAGGCACTGTTTGGACTAATATGTGCAACTATTGTGTGTCATAAAAAGGAATTTCAACATATGGTATATTATTTCGTTATGCTGTGGCTGACGTTGATTAGTATTGACGTAAAGATAGTGAAACAGAGAAATAAAGCACTTCTTTCCGACCTTCATAGAGAATGGTCAATGAAGATAGATATATATATATATATATATATATATATATATATATATATATTTATATATATATATATATATATATATATGCACTTTAGCAAGAAAAATAAAGAAGAGAACTACCAGTCACTTTGGTAGCATCAATGGCTTCACTTCTGTACTACACAAACAAAAGTTAAAACAATCAAAATTTTCAATTGGTTAGAGACTCGTGCTGATAACGTGTTATGAAATAATATAAGAACAAGAACAATAATACAAGAACAAGAACAATAGAGAGAGAAGTAGAGAGATGAGTATTCTTATTGATACTTAGGGATGATTTACAATGGGGTAAGACTCCTCTATTTATAGGAAGATAAAAAACTTAGCCTTGAAGTAAGACTCTTCTTATAAAATAGACATTCACCTTAAATAGAGTTCTATTCGTACAAAAAGATCATTTATTATGAAGAAGATGGGTAAATCCTTAACAACCTCAAAATTCAATTGGACCAAACCTGAGTACGATGTTGATGTATTTTTTGTTCCAAAGGTTAGTATAAGGTGGCTCTAAATTTATTTCAAATGTCAAATTAGCCATTTTAATGCATCAAGTACACTTAAAAGTTAGGAAAAGTTAATACTTTTTCTCGTGTCAACAACCACTTTTTAATTCCAATTAAAATATAAGGTATTGGGCAATACTTATAGTTTATTATAGAAACCACTTACTTTTGTCCCTTAATGATAAATCAATTATGATTTTTGTATTACGTCTACAGACTCTTCATAAAACTAAACATTCACTACCATCCATTAGTATTACTTTCTTTCTTTTTCTTTTTTTTTTTCTTTTTTAACGTGTTTTTTTCAAATCATTAACAGTAGAATAGAAACGGTTCGACTAAATAACAGTGACTAAAAAAATATTTTGATTGATACTACAATTTAAATTGTGATCGATATCTTGATCAGATTGTTCTTTAAAAACAAATTTTTAGTGTTTAGTTTTTGGATAAATAGACAAATCTCTTTTGCCATCCCTCTCACTTCTCAGCTCTTGCTTCTTTGCTTTTCGGGTGAGTAAGATCAATATCAAATGGAAGCGTATACACAAAATATTCATCATGTCATAATAGATCTATAATATCAGTATTTTACTGACTACTTCTTCGGTTTTAATATTATGTCAGATATAAAGAAATTAATAGCCCGGGAACGAACATAAGCTGATTTTTTTAAAAAAATTAGTACTAGTTTGCTATTGAATTTGAGATCAATAATTTGCTCTTTATTCAATTAATTTAAAAAAAATGCACTAGCTACAAGTTTTTTTTTATAATTGTAGAAGTTTCACCTACCGTTGCCCCGTTTTGTCCAAATTAAAGAAGCACAATTTTGATGAAATTATGACCTGAAAATCTTCGAATGACCTGAACAAAATATTGACTAGTGTCATTGGATTACCACGAGATTATAAATTAAAACCAGAAGACAAAATGTGTCGTTTATGAATAGAGGTTATGTACTTATGTGTATATACACAAATTGAGATATGCTCGCCACATATTTGTTGTCATAATTATATAAATTTCGTTTTCTTTAATTTAAAATTCTGAATTCAACTTAGAAAAAAATGATTTTTGATAACTACCAACAGTTTGACCTGCATGCACGCACCTTAATTAATTAGTTATGCTGTTGACTAAAGTAGTGAGTGAATAAAGTTGGGGAAACAAATCATGAGGAGAAAAGGTAGTAAATCATTAGTCAGTTTTCACTGAGAATTTCCATTTACCTAAGTCCAAAGAGAAAGTTATATTGTTGTTATTTTATTATTTTATGTTATTTTATATTATGTTATGTATTTTATGTTCTTTATTATGAGTCTATTGTTAGTATTAATATATCGCTATTTTTTTTGAGCCGATGGTCTTTTGAAAATAACTCTTTGTCTCTTGGGTAGAGGTAAGGTCTGCAAACATATTATTTTTTCCAGACTCCACTTGTAAAAATATACTAAATTGATATGGTTAAGTCCACAAAGAAAGTTAGCGAAAAGTCATACTATAGCAAAATATTTCAGACGACGAAAAGTCTTGCGAAAAGAAATGCCAACAGCTAAAGAAGCCGTGCGACGATTGATTTGTAGTCAATCTCGGCGGCCATTATTAGCTTGCACTATGTCACTTTGTCTGTCTGGCTTTTGTACTGATATTCTCGTTTCCAGCTCCATCAAGACAAGAAGTTTTCCACAACTAATTATATTTAACAACATTTGGGATATCCTTTCGGGAATGGCCCAGTTGGTTTGGAGGGATTTATAGTGATGATTTGGGATCGATCTAATTTCAATACATTCTGGATTTGAGTCTGCAGTACAAGATTTGCCTAGTTCGATTTATATTCCATGCATAATTTACAGGTTATTACACAGTAGAAGATTTACTCAGTACATACAAAGTGTTCACCTAAATGGTAAATGTTATGGGAGAAGTTGTAGTGGCTGCGAGTTTTGTGGGGTTCAAAAAAGAAAACATTTCCAAGAAAAGTTAATGCTTAATTGAACTTCTTTATCTTCTAATTCCTACTTAATTCACGGGGCTACCGAAGGTATGCATACAGCCACAGATCAAATCACGGGCTCGCGACTTCGATGATTATGAACCCAATAGATTAGAGTTAAATTTTATATAAATGTGAGAAAGTTAAAATATAAATAAAGTCCAATATAATACACAATACATCTCCTTTACTTATCGCATGTTTGTTTAAATTGGAAAAATCAACTTATTTTGATAAGTTTTTTATTATAAATATTTTTTAAAGAAAAAAGTACTTTTGGAGATAAGCAGTTTATGTTTGGTTAATCACTTTGAAAAGCACTTTTAAGCAATAATTTATGTTTAGCCAAGCTTTTCAAAAGATGCTTTTAAGTATTAAATTACGAATAATGACATGAATGGATATACTCTTAATATTATAAGCAAATAATAATCACAAAAATTTGTTATTACAAGCAATAATTAAATTTTTATTTAAGTAAAATATAAAAAATATATTATAAATTGCTTAATTATTTTAATATAAGTTAAATATATTAAAAATCATTCAACAAATATAAAAGCCTTCATCCCTGAAGTCACTATATATTAGAAAGATATCCTAAAAATAAGAAGAAATACTTATACATTAATATCCTAAGTATTAGGTATAATAATTATTTTGGTATATACTATATTTTGTTAAGGATATTTATGGTAAGAAGAAAAGTTAAAACTGCTTCTGCTATTTTTTTTCTGCTTATCAAAAATTGCTTCTACTTCTTCTCAAAAATACTTTTTTTCTCCCAAAATGCTTGGCCAAACAGCTCAAGTTAGAAAAAAGAAGTGTTTTTGAAGAAAAAAAAGTACTTTTCGCCTCTCGACAAACTTGAACCACAACATTTGAACTCTGAATTTTTCAATGCATGCATTATATTATACATATACAAAAAGTTGAAAGTAATAAAAATGTATGCTATGCTTGTGTGTATTATATATAAACAAATACATGTATATAGTGAGTGCACTGAATATTTGTTCCTACTATATTAGAATCTTCTTTCCCCATTTAGGGATCGTTTGATATGAAGTAGTGTTGGTAAAAAAAATTAATACCATTTTAATACTTTATTTGGTAAGTAAACTAGGTATAAGTTATCTCAGGATTAAAATTAACACTGAAATAACTTATATCTTATAGAATGTGGGGTAATTAGCACCGGTATAATTTATACATTCTTCTTATAAATTATGCAATTGTCATATTTAATGCAACATACCAAACAATAGATAAAAATCAATTTCAGTATAACTAATTCCAACATAATTTATACCAGTATAACTTATTTCAACATAAGTCATATTCAAACCAAACTACTACCGTTATAAAAAATGTTGGAAATAAAGACAAGGAAACTGTTGATCTTAATATGTGAATGATCTCTCTTAATTAGTTATGCCATGACCCCTTCCCTATCTAAACTATACTTTGCGCTAAATTAATTTCTAGATCATATCTTTTTAAGCATACATATATAAATTGTAAGTGTCTCTATTGTACTCCGCTTGGATCATTCTTTTAAAATGGAACTCCTTAACACTAAATTCAGTTTCTTGGACAAACAAATTAACAATAAGTTTTAAACTTTATTCTTTTCCCGCCCCCCATATATCAATATAAAATTTTAAATATAATATATCTATAATTATATACATTGATTAAAGCATACGAGTAAGTATTCGTTCTAACTGTTGATAATTATTAGTAATGTGTCAAAAGATTTTTTACATATGACATTAGTTTAGAAGATTGTGTGACAAATGGCTCTACTAAGCCAAGTGGTTATGAATATTCATCATGTGGCACTTCGCATGAAGATATGTATCCAAATAGCTAAGCCATAAACAAGTGGCAATCCTCTTTTATGCAATCAAACATTTGACAATATAAGAAGCCTTCCTTAGGCATTAACCATATTTATGCCATCATTCTTCAATCATGAAACACCAAAATAAGCTAATCATTAGCAAAGAAGAAATTCTTCTTTCTTCTTTCTCTCCTCCTATATGTTCCTCTCTTTCTAATTTCTTTTTCTATAATATTTTAATTGGCATAAGATATTAGTTGCTCTTTCTCTTCCAAATCGCTGGATTATTATTTAATTTTGCTTATTCTTGTATCCACCCAAATGGAGATGGGCTCTTAATCCTGAAGAAATATTTCACAATGCTGAAATAGTTTCTTAGGACAATGCCTAGCAGACTCAAGCTAGTTGGTGTATTTTCGCTCAAAATTATTTCATTGCAGTATTATTATTATTATTATTATTATTATTATTATTATTATTATTATTGTTGTTGTTATTTTTTTGCATTTCCCTACAATCTAAGAAACTATGACAAATAGTATTGCGACAGAAATTTTTTACGGTGCCACCAATTTTGGAGTTGCCTCTACTGTTACTGTCCCAACTGTCCTGCCAGATATCTATGGTATTACAAATACGTTATTGCATCCACAACTTCGGCAGACACTAATGTTAAAATACAGGTATGTAAATAGACATAGTTACATAGTTAAAATTAAAACCTTC
This sequence comes from Nicotiana benthamiana, assembly GCA_034376525.1. Taxonomy (NCBI): domain Eukaryota; kingdom Viridiplantae; phylum Streptophyta; class Magnoliopsida; order Solanales; family Solanaceae; genus Nicotiana; species Nicotiana benthamiana. The sequence continues at coordinate 155,822,659 of CM067339.1, forward strand.
AAGAAAAATGCACCTCAATGCAAGAGAAGAGTTGGGATAAATGATAATCTCGCTAAGTCAAAATTAAATTTGACTAAAGCGGATAATATAATTGTTGTGGTCGTTTTCCAAATAAATAATGTGACCAATGTGAGAGATTGGGTGATAGACACTGATGCTACTAGGCAAATTTGTGCAAACAAAAATGTATTTTTGACAAGAGCGATTGCTCTGCTGGTAAGCAACCCCCACTTCTAACCAAGAAGTTGTGAGTTCAAATCACCCCAGAGCAAGGTGGGGAGGTCTTGATGGGAAGGATGTCGGGGGGTATATTTGGAAACAGCCTCTCTACCTATGATATGGGTAAGGTTTGCGTACACACTACCTTCCCCGGATCTTACTTGTGGAATTAAACTGGATTGTTGTTGTTGTACCCAAGTTGAAGAAGGAGAAGAAACTATTTATCTTGGTGATTCAAAAACAACTCGTGTTTTTGGAAAAGGAAAAATTCTTCAACAAACTCACATCTGGTAAAACTCTAGCATTGAGTGATGTATTGCATGTTCCTAATAGCCAAACCAATTTAGTTTCTGTGGGTTTATTACGAAAAATTGGAGTGAATGTTTTATTTAAAAATAATGAGGTCGTATTGACCAAAAATGATATTTTTGTGGGCAATGAATATTGTAATTATGGTTTATTTTTGCTTAATATTTTCGATACTAACAATAAAAATAAATCTTCTTCTGCTTATATGGTTGAGTCAATTTTTCTGTGGCATGCTAGACTAGGACATGCTAATATCGCGTATATAAAGAAAATGCAGTCGCTAGGATTAATATCTTATTTAGACTCAAGTAATATTAATAAGTGTGGAATATGTGTTGAATCTAAATGTCACGAACCTAAACCCAACATGATCGTGATGACGTCTCTCGTGAAGACAAGGCCAGCCGACTCACTTCCAGTTCACTTTAAGCAATTAAAATAATAACTACTAAGTCTTTAATCAGAAATAAAATCTCAAAATAAGCATTTAATAGTATAATTTGCATAAATAAAGGCCAACTCATCCTGATACTTGGGTATAACTAGTCATGAATATCTATTAAGGTCCGAATACAACTAGAGTCATAAATGTACTAAATACAGTCTAATGAAATCGAGAGGGAGAAAAGGAGTGTTGCGAACGTCAGGCAGCTACCTTGCTAAACTCCGATGACTCTGCCTCTGAGCAACCAGTACCTGCTATCGGGTTCAGAAATACCTGAATCTGCACATAAGGTGCAGGGAGTAAAGTGAGTACTACCAACTTAGTGAGTAATAAAAATAAATAAAGACTGAGTAATATAAAATCACGTAAGGCACAATATTGAGCTAAAAGAGGCATAGCAAAATCAATAAAAATATAATTAAGCAGTGAAATCTCATAAACAACCTTTAAACAGTTAAACAATATATAGGGAAAATAACAAAAATAAATACACAATAACTGCCCCTCGGGCACATTAACAGCATAATCAGCCCCTCAGTCAATGTCACAGAACAATACCATTAACTAGGTTTATATCTCATATCACAATAGGTACTCGCGCTCACTAGGGGTGTAGACTCCGGGAGGGGCCCCTTACGGCCCAAGCGCATAATCAAGTCATCCCGTGGCATCATAAACAGGCTCTCGACCTCATGTCAATATCTCAAGCCACATCGTGGGATACAATCTCAGGCCCTCGGCCTCATTACCATAATTAATGTATCACTGCTGTGGCATGCAGTCCGACCCAAATGTATCCTCACAACACAGGCCCTCGTCCTTACTCTATCAGAATTTCATAAGCCCCTCGGGCCATAGTAAATATATGAAGCTCAGCTCAAATACCTTTGAAAATATTATTTAATGTGTTTAAAACAGAATAATACAACTGGGTCTTTAAATGATAAAATATAGTATAACTAAGCACCAGTATGAAATCAACCAGAGAGGAAAATATCATTTAAAATATCCCCTAAAGGTTCAAACAGCTTGCACGGAGGATTTTGCCCAAATATAATAATATCAACCAATTACTATCAAAGACGCAGTAAAATAATCATTCGGGATGGACTAAATCACAATCTCCAACGGTGTTCTACCCCACTCTCGTCATTTAGCGTGTAAGTCCCCTCAACATAACTGTACGTTGTAAAATTTCGGGGTTTCATACCCTCAAGACAACATTTAAAATTATTACTCATTTCGAACTAGCCCGAAAAGCTACTCTACAATATGCTTGCCTCTCGAAACAACTTCCGAGTGCTCCAAATCAACCAAGTTCAGATTTTTATCATTAAATTATATTAAACGAATGAATTCCAATTGAAAAATATTTACTTTAAGCACAAAACCCGAAATCGATCAAAACCCGACCACCGGGCCCGTGTCCTGGAACTAAAAAAACTTTATATCAAAATATTCTTCATCATCTCACGAGTCCGTACATATAAAGAACTCAAAAATCGGAGTTCGTTTGACCCCTCAAATCATCCCTAGAGAATCTCATAATCTCAAGTCCTAGATCCACCTTTTTCTACTGATTTTCATGAATTTACACTGATATTTTCGTTCCTTAATCATAATTAATCAAGTTTTAGAGTCCAAATCCTTACCTCAATGAAGAATAATGGTTTCTCTTCAAAATTGCCTCCAATCTCTTTTCCCATTCAAAAATGGTGTAAAAAGGATTTTAAGTCGCGGAAGAGGTCCTTAAAATATTCTGCCCAGGTATGTACTCTTCATGATTGCGGAAAATGCTCTTCGATCGCGAGGCATAACTTTTCTCAGCCCAAAATTTGCCACTCGCGATCGCTAAGAACAAGTTCCTAGCTCTTACGGACAGCCTCCGGTATAATGGTCATAACTTTTTGCACACAACTCCAAACGACAAATGGTTTGATGTTCTTAGAATTAGACACCAAGGGCAATAATTTCATATGTTGTTCATTTCTTGGATCTTTATATATTGCGAGATATAAGCTTCCAAAGACAGCCTTGTGCATTAGAGTTTTTACATATAGCATTCGTTTAGATGATTGAGTGACAAACGACTCTACTAAGCTAAGTAGCTATAAATGTCCACCATGTGGCACTTTGTATGAAGATATGTATCCAAATGGCTAAGCCATAAACAAATGGTAATGTTCCTTTATGCAATGAAATATTTGCAATATAAGAAGCTTTCCTTATGCCTATAAATAGCCATGATTAGCCATCATTCTCCAATCATTAAACACCAAAAAAAGCTTATCATTAGCAAAGAAAATTCTTCTTTCTTCTTTCCCTCCTATGCGTCCACCTCCTTCTAATTTCTTCTTCTATAATATTTTAATTGATATAAGATATTAGTTGTTCTTTCTCTTTCAAATTGCTGGATTTATTATTTAATTTTGTTGATTCATGTGTACTCCCAAATGAAGATAGGCTTGTTTAATTCTGAGAAAATATTTCACATTGCTAATAGTTTTTTAGGATGGTATCTAGCACTACTCAAGTCAGTTGGTGTATTTCTGCTCAAAATCATCTTATAGCAATATTGTTATTATTATTGTTATTCTTCGGTGCCATTTCCCTACACTAACAAAATTATTTTTATACAAAAAAATTTGAGTGTACTTCCTTTTTTTCTACCTAATATTTATTTTCACATGATTTGACGTTGTTGATTATTCAAGAGAGTAATAAACTAAGGACAAATTAAAAGATTGAAATCAATTGGGTCGGTGTACAATATTTGACCAGCATATGTAAAATATTAATCAACCTGCAAATCTGCATGTGAATTTTTTCTAAGTGTGAATACAATGAAATGGAAACTTCCTCATGGCCACCCTCTTGAGAAAAAATCTCATAGTTTTCTTTCTTTTTCTTTTTCATGTGAATTTCATGCTCCCACAGACTAAACCAACGTCAAATATAGCCAACCAAACTTTCTTCCTTATCCATCCTACTAGCCAAAAAATGTCAGCCGGTGCTAACTTTTTCCAGCCATGGCCATTTTTGTTTCTCTGTTTTTTCATCTTGATTTCTCATTCTCATCAACAAAATGAACTAGAACTCCTAATGCAATTCAAATCCACTCTCAAAATAACACAAAGTTCACAACTTTTTAATACATGGACACCTGAGAATAACATTTGCAACTTCACTGGAATTATCTGTGATTCCACCAGCCAATTGGTTAAAGAAATCTATCTTTCTGAACAGAACTTATCTGGGATTGTCTCTTTTGATTCATTATGTTCTCTGAAATCACTAGAAAAACTTTCTCTTGGTTCTAACTTCTTGTATGGTAGAGTCAGTGATCATTTAAAAAACTGTACAAAGTTGCAGTATTTGGATTTGGGTTACAATTCTTTTTCAGGGAAAGTTCCAAATTTGTCCTCTTTAACCCAACTGAAGTTCTTGAGTCTCAACAAAAGTGGATTTTCTGGACGATTTCCTTGGACTTCACTTTCAAATCTTACTAGTCTAACTTTCTTGAGCTTAGGTGATAATTTATTTGACAAAAGTCCTTTCCCACTTGAAATTCTGAACCTTAATAAGTTATATTGGCTTTATCTTACTAATAGTAGTATTCAAGGTCAAATTCCAGAAGGTATTGGAAATCTGACTCTGCTTGAAAATCTTGAGCTTTCATATAATAACTTGTCAGGTAAAATCCCAGATGGAATTACAAAACTTACCAAACTTCACCAGCTTGAGCTTTATGCAAATGAACTCACAGGAAAATTACCTGTGGGATTTGGAAATCTCAGTAATCTTGTCAATTTTGATGCTTCGACTAACAAACTTGAAGGTGATCTTTCAGAGCTCAAGTCTTTGTCTCTTCTTGAATCTTTGCAACTGTTTGAGAACCAGTTTTCTGGTGAGATTCCTGTCGAGTTAGGAGATTTCGCGTTTCTAACAGAATTGTCTTTATATACCAATAAGTTATCTGGTTCTCTTCCTGAAAAGATTGGATCATGGGCAGACTTCCAATACATTGATGTTTCTGAGAATTTGTTGACTGGTACAATACCACCTGATATGTGCAAGAAAGGGAAAATGACTGATCTTTTACTGCTCCAGAACAAGTTCACTGGTGGGATACCTTCAAATTATGCTAACTGTTTGTCTTTGCAACGTTTACGGGTTAGCAACAATTCACTTTCAGGGGTAGTCCCTAGTGGAATTTGGAGTTTGCCAGAGTTACTCATCATTGATCTCAGATTGAATTTATTTGAAGGTCCAGTGACATCAAATATTGGTGAAGCTAAGTCTTTGGCGCAGTTGTTCTTAGCTAACAATCGGTTCAATGGTCAGTTACCAGAGAGAATATCAGAAGTTTCTTCATTAGTAGCCATCAATTTGAGCTCGAATCAGTTCTCTGGTGAAATTCCAGCAAAAATAGGTGAACTTAAGAAACTTAATAGTCTTCATTTAGAGTATAATTTGTTTACTGGAAACCTTCCAGATTCAATCGGATCATGTGTTTCTTTAAATGACATTAATCTTGCTGGAAATTCGCTTTCTGGTGAAATTCCTTCAAGTCTTGGCTCTTTGCCAAACTTGAACTCTCTCAATATATCTGATAACATGCTCTCTGGTCAAATTCCAGTGACCCTTTCCTCGTTAAGATTAAGCCTTCTTGATTTGTCGAACAATAGGTTGAGTGGTAGCATACCGAATTCTTTATCAATAAAAGCTTTTAGTAATAGCTTTTTGGGAAATCCAGGCCTTTGTAGTGAGAATTTCGGTAGTCTCAGGCCATGTTTATCAGATTCTCACACATCTAAAGAGCACAGAACAGTCATATTGTGCTTGATAGCTGGTGTGATTGTTCTGGTTCTGTCACTTACATGTTTCGCATATGTGAAGTTTAAGCACAATAATCAGGATATTCCTGTAAAGAGACTTGATTCATGGGATGTCAAACAGTTTCATGTGTTGAGCTTCAGTGAAGATCAAGTCTTAAGGGCATTGAAGCAAGAAAATTTGATTGGTAGAGGAGGTTCAGGGAATGTGTACAAAGTAGTGTTGAATTGTGGAAAAAAATTAGCTGTGAAACACATTTTGAAATTCGATTCTACTGATGAGAAGAGTTATCGGAGCAGCTCAGCTATACTGGCAAAGGGGAATGGCAGATCAAAGGAGTATGATGCTGAGGTGACCACATTAAGCTCCATTAGACATGTCAATGTTGTGAAATTGTACTGTAGCATCTCAAGTGAGGACTCAAATCTGTTGGTTTATGAATATTTAACTAATGGAAGCTTATGGGACAAATTGCACACGTCACAGAAAGTCAAGATGGATTGGTTGGTGCGCTATGATATTGCATTAGGTGCTGCTCGGGGGCTGGAGTATCTGCATCACGGGTATGAGAGACCTGTTATACACCGCGATGTCAAGTCTAGCAACATCTTGTTGGATGAAAAGATGAAGCCCAAAATTGCTGATTTTGGACTAGCTAAGGTTTTGCAGGTCAATGATACTAAAGACTCTTCTCAGGTTGTAGCTGGGACGCACGGCTACATTGCTCCTGGTACATATTTTTCTCTTGCCTTTTCAATCTATTGTTACCTGAAAACAGTTTTGGCAAAATTTTGAATTTTTGTTCTTTTCTTTATTGTTTGGGACAAAAGAGTATGCTTACACAACCAAGGTGACCGAGAAGAGTGATGTCTACAGCTTTGGGGTTGTACTAATGGAATTGGTGATTGGAAAGAAACCTGTGGATGCAGAGTACGGGGAGAACAATGACATAGTCCAGTGGGTATGTAGCAAGATAAGAAACAAAACTAGCATGATTGACTTGGTGGATTCAAGCATTTTGGAGGGGTTCAAGAAAGATGCTGTCGAGGTTCTTAGAATTGCAGTTCATTGCACAGCTAGAACGCCAGCATTAAGACCTTCGATGAGGATGGTAGTTCATATGCTAGAAGAGGCCGAGCCTTGTAAGCTAACAAGTATAGTTCTGAATTCACTGAATGAGGATGGCAGTAACAAGGAGTTGCAAACTAATGGCAAGATTTGATGCCAATATCATGAGTTCTGAACTCTGTTGCAAGTTTGCAAAGAATGCTTACTGTACATATGAGACTCTTGAAGAAAGAAACAGCCGCGATAGGCTGTCAAAAGTATTCACAGTTAACACTAATAAAATCTGCTTCTGCATTAGCAAGTAGGAGTAATGTATTTCATAGCCAAATCAGTTATAGAAACTGTGCGGCTAATTTGATTTTGCTTATGAATAGGCATCTTCTTATCGGAATTGTTAGCTTCACAGTAACAAACAAGATGGAATTATGACTAACTCTGGAGCTTGTCTGACCATCCAAAAAAGGATGTATAATCTAAGACTCCCTGTTCCAGCTAGTATCTATTTTATTTGCCCTAGGCTCCAAGATTTAACATAGTTGACTTCTTGAATTAACACAGTTATCACTATCACTATAGGTAGAGTAAGTTGAATAGAATAGGTGGTGCTCACATCAGCATACTGAATTTGACACTTTTTTTCATCTTACAAGCAATTATTTTCCACTACTGGCTCTTCCCATACTGGACGTTTTGTTTCAGAACAATAAGTCATCAAAACATGGCAAAATACTGGCACTGTCCATTTCATAAAACTGCCAAGTATTAGTCGCATCCTCATTAAAATAGACACAGTTTCTTCTGCAGCCCAGTTGACTTGCATTAACTGACATACAGCAATCAGTCCCTGCATATATTGTTCTATTTCCAAGGTTGTCCAACTTTAACAATGATAGATCATCTATATGTAGCTTGTATACTTCCACTTTGTCAATCTTCCTAGTTGATTGTTCTGATATCAAGAAAATCAACAAGATATCTCCATTGGATTCAAGAAGATACTCAGTGAAGTGTTTTGAGGAAACTGATGGAACAGCCTGGCTTCTGCTTAATTTAGTAACTTGAAACTTGGATTCAATTTCTTCAATTACTGCTAAAGTACCCTGCAAACTCAATGCATAAAACTTCCCTTCAAAGCCGATGGCGTTAGTAAATATCATAAGTTGGCTTTTTGAACAATTTGAATCAACAAGAGTGCTTGTTTGTTTCATCCATGTATTCTGGTATCCTACATGAGAAATCAGGAAAGCTGGATTGGAACAACCTGTTAACACCATCACAGAACAGCTCTTGTAATTGTTGAAAGGAGGTGAAGACAGAGTTGCAAACTTGAATGGAATTCTGGCATCCCAAGGGGGAATACTCCAACATCTGTCAAAGGATCTTGCAGCAGGACTAAAGAGACAGTACTCTGCAGGATCCTTCCCTCCACAGACAATCAACCCATATGAACACTAATGGTAATGGTTCTAACGATCATGCCATTTTCTATTGCGCATTGGCACTACATCGCTTAGGTGCTGCTCTCCATGTTTTGGTAACACGGAAACTGATGTTTTGCATTAGATTTGGATCAGGTTTATCAGAATCTTGCCTTCCAATAATATTGATGAGCTGTTGAGGGAGATCTGGCCATGGCTGTACAAAGCTTTTATCCTTTTCTTGAGGTTTGACAAGCTGCTTCTTTTTTTGGCGACCCATGTTTGGATAATGGATGAAGAGGATGACTCTAGAACTTAAAATATGCTCCTTTTATTGTTAGCTTGCTTCCATGTTCCTGCTGTTTTTTATATTAATAAAAGGAGCAACAGAAACTGTAGCCTGCAAGGTAGTTGACATCTTGGGCCACAAGTTTGTGGTTGTTTTTAATGACTAAATGGCTAGATTGCTTTACTTAGTCTTCTAGCAGAATGACGAGATGGATAAAGATGCAATATGTGTCTATGGAAGTGTTAAACGATAGAATTATACCTAACAAAAGAAAAAGTCAAGTTCTGTAGAATGGTTATGAGGCCAGCTGATCTGTTGGTGCAACACTATGGTGGTTGAAAGTTGCTAAGAATGGAAGAGGTAGACCTTAATCACATAGAAAGTTTTCTTATAAGACCAAGAAAGACCTAAAATCACTATGGTCAATATGATTATTTTCCCATTGTGAGTCACATCAAAGGACTGCAGTACAACTCTTTTGCAGTGCTGCACTACATCTAGAATGCTTACAAATGGACATGATCAAAATAAAGAAAATCCAATTAACTTACTGGTCTGTGAACTCCAACAACAACCAGTGCATCACATTCTATAACATCACACCTCTTGACAAGGTTCTGCCCACAAAAACAACAAAGAATTTTGCTTTTATGATCAAATGCTAGGAGAAAAAAGTAATGAAGAATATTGGTCTATGAGAAACCAACAACGGGAGAAGGCAGACGGATCATCGGAAATTTATTCTACATTATTTAACTAGGGCAACTGTTGTTGGCATGCGTAAGGAGTTTAAGAATCATATTAACACATGTATACTCATAGCTAATTTTTTCCAGAATTTATAGCATGAGTTAGTATTAACGACTTACATTGTACAAGTCTTCTCTGATAACAACACCAGCGTAACTAGTGTTTGGTCAAATTCGAATATCAGACAACAGGAACAGATTGAAATGAAATACAAAAAACATTACTACAGTATCAGACTTAAAACAATTTGTCAATCTGAAATCCTTAACTTCTTCTCCTCCTCCTCTTCCTTTGGTAATCATCACTTTCACTATCACTACCTGATTCTGATTCAGAACCCAAAGATTCTGAATCAGAGCTTGAACTCTCATATTCACCTGATTTAGAGACAGGCTTTTGTTCTTGCATTATAAGTCTTGACATGTTCTTTAAATACTCTTGCAGAGTTTCAGTTATCCCACCTAGACCAATGGAAGTGAAGAAGTTGATAGCAAACCTCGTATTCTTCAGATTATCCTTTGGAAATATTGACTCGAAAGACTGCTGCATAGTGGGACATTAAGACGCTCATTCAACAAACGGATGCCAAGCTGCTCCGCCAATTCCTGGAATAAATATACAAGAAGAAGACGTAGTGTCCTCTTCTGTCAACCTTATATAAGCCAAAACATGCCAAGGCAGTGCATTGGTGCTGAGTAAATGAACGAAAAACTTAGCCACATTGCACTGTTTATTAGTTTCAAGATGATGAATCATGGTGTACTGTTGCACAAAGCACTTATCAAAGTTCTCCTGGTAAACTTTATTGATCATACAAAATCTCTGCCCCAAATGCCCATAGTAACGGAGATAAGTCCGCTCTTGACTGCAACACTCCAATAACAATACACATAATTCCATCTCCTGACCAGGCTCTAGTCTTAATTTCACTAGCTTATGCCCCGCTTCCCCAAAATCAACACTTGACATAATCGTCTGGTAAATCGTCCTACAAAGAATGATCAAATTTGTTTCTGCCTCATCTTTTATTTCTGTTTTCTCCTCCTCGACCTCTTTGTCTGATTGTGCATCAGAATCTTCTTCTTCCCCAGACTCTTCACCTAGTATCATCTTCTTTAATTCTTCATACTTCTTTTTGTTTTCTGCAAAATTAGGATCCGGCTTAAAAACATCAAAAGCAATTTCTGAATCTACTTTATCTGAGAGAGAGATATTTCATGAGTTAATTGATCTTCCAGCTCAACTAAGTCAAGTTCAGGACGGACAGCAGGGTATCCCTGAAACTTGCTTTTCTCTAGGCAAAAAGATTTTCAATTAAGAACTGAATCCTTTTATCTATTTTCCTTCATGAAGTATATCTCTAAACCGCTCAAAAATAGCGTGCAACCCTAAGGGATAAAGATCCTGAAGAATTGAACCGCATTCAGTAACAAAACTAACCGCAACCTCAACACTATCGTCAGTTGGTTTCTCCAGAAAAACTGTAAGTAATTGCAAAACAATAAGTTCGTGAACGACTTGCTGATTCACGAGATGAGCGATAAACTTGGCAAACTAATAATTGTGGCTTATTAGCAGGTTTTTTCAGTTGAATAATAATTCTTCTTAACAAAAGATCTCCGATTATAAGGATTTTGCTGTTTACGACGGCGACGACAGCAGCGTAAACGTCAGTGAAAATTGGAGAAGCGATTTGGGATTTGATAACGACCTGCAAAATAAACCTCTACCTCGAATTAAATTTTCAGAAAACAATTCAGGGATAACGTTTTTAATGTTGATTGCGTTCACTTTATTCATCAATCCATTGATACTCTTCTTCAGAGCATCCCAACTCATCCTCTCGTATTCAACAACCGTATCTGCTCTTTTTCTTTCTTTCCCAAAGGAATATCTCTCCATCTCCATGGCCAAGAGTTAAAGAATGTTATAGAAAACAATTGGGAGAAAGTTATGTTGGGTACTTCGGTTTTCCCTTCTATATTTGTTTCGATTTCCCAAAAGAGATTGGATTCGGATATAAATTTTTTTTTTTTTTTTGGTTTCCAAATTCATTCGGGTTTCAGAGCACAATAATTTGGAAATAAATAGTTTAAAGGACTAAACACGTTTTAATTCGGAATAGGTTAATACTATGAAAATACTACTAATACACATTTCCAATATTGAGTGAAATTACGAGACATTCTCTTTTTATCTTTTTCTTAACAGTTTGCACGACTCTTATGCACCATGATTATAGCTCCTTGCGCTCTACTTTAAGTAAAATTTTGGCTTTTTTATACATATTAAAGAATTCATCTTTTAGCATTAATTAATAATAAAATTAATTATATTAACCTAAAAGACCTAAAATGCAACTTTTATTCTATGTGGGGTTTAGGGTTTTGAAAAGTCTTGTTCCTTTTCTTTTTTAATTTTTGGTACGATAATCGTATGAAAATAATAGTTATTTGTGTAAATATGTGACTTTTTATGGTTATGTTGGGTGTTAGTTGGTCCTGATTTAGCCTCTTACTTTTATGATTTTCTTTTTATCGTTTTTCTTTTGTCATTTGTCGATAGTTTATGTGGTCTATTTGTGTTTGTTTATCCCTTTTTTGGCATGTGCTTCTATCAAGGATAATTGATAAAGTGAATATTATTTTCAACTATGGGAGTCATTGGGCTGCTTCACATCAGTTACTTTATAGTGGTTCTCTAATGGATAAATAAAATAATTTTAATTCAGGTTTGTTGTCTGTTAGAGATATTAGTGAAGAGTTAATCAATTTAGGGGTAATTGAAGTTAATAATGATGATGGAATTAGGGCACTTCAGCTTCTCATTTCTTCTTAATTCAAGGTTATAGATTTCTTTGTTGTTGATAGGTATGACCTTGGGCTTACTACAATTGCTTTGAATATCATAGAATATACTGAAAATTTTGATACAACCTAGGTCAGAAGAGAGACATTCAGAACACCCAAGTAGAAGTTGCTATTGAGGGTGAAGAAAATGATAATTTGTTTCAATTTCCTGCATCTGGCTATGAAGAATATAATTATGAGGAACTTGAAATCTTTAACCAAGAGAGGAGGAAAAATCTAGGTACGAAATTGAAAAATTATATGGATCTCTATACTTAGGAATGACCTTTAAGGATATACATGAAGCAAGAGAGGTCATCGATTTCTATTTTGTTGCTAATAAGAAAGTTTTGGTAGTTAAAAGTGACACACCTAGATTCAGGTATACATGTCAAGATGGCTGCCCATTTGTTTGTCTTATCTCCAGAGATGGGGGTAGCCATTGATCTAAAATCAAGATCTTAAACCCAAACCACACCTATGATGATGCTTTTGTGAACAAGAGAGCTGATATTTCTACATTGACTCATTACTTTAAAAACAAAATTCAAAACAACCCAAAATTTAAGGTGAATGAGATGAAAGGGAACTAGAGGATGATTATATGTTAAATGTCTCCAAATGAAAGTTAAAGGGGGCTAAAAGATTGGCTTTGTAAAAACTAGAGAGCAACTTTGTTGATGATTACAAGAAGCTTGAAGCATATTCCAAGAAATTAGTGAAAGTAATCCTGATAGTGATGTTATCATAAACATATCAAAAGAGGCATTGTTGGCAGGAAAAAGAAGAGTTCTTTAAATGTACATATATTTTTATGCCTTGAAGCAAGGTTAGAAAAATGGTTTGAGGCCATTTATTGGACTAGATGGGACTTTCTTGAAAAGGACGGCTAGAGGTCAACTGTTGATTGCCATTAGTCAAGATTCTATGAACCAATTTTATCTATTAGCATAGCTTGTAGTTAATAAAGAAAGTAGCAGGAGATGGACCTGGTTTATGGAGATGCTGCATAGGTCTTTGGACCTAAAAGATGGTACTTGAGTAACATTTATTTTTTATATGTAGAAAGATAATGTTTATTATAGCATTCTGAATTTCAATTGTTCTTCTCTTTTTATGAATTTCTCTAATTTGTGTTATCATGTTCTTTGATATCATAGTGGTTGCTAGATGCAGTGAAGATTGTACTGCCTGAAGCATATCACATATATTGTATGAGACATATTGAAGCAAATTGGTGTAAAAATGGAGAAGTGGTGAAATGAATAATCTAATGTGGTGATGTGCCTAAAGTAGTTCTCAGAAAGAATTTATTGATCAATTGTCAAAATTGAGAGATTTGTTTATGGAAGATGTATGTGTTGCACTATCCACTAACTTCTTGGTGTAGAGCTTACCTTGATACACAGTGTAAGAACATGATGGTAGACAATAATTTTACTGAGTCATTCAATGTAGGATACTGGAGGCAAGAAGCAAGCCAACCTTCAAAATGCTGGAAGAAATTAGGGTAAAAGTAATGGAGTTATTGGTTGCTAATGAAGCTAAATTGAGCGGTTGGATTGTTGATTACAATCCACAAAGCATGATTACATAGAAATTGCTCATGGTTGTAAGGTAGTTTTAATGGTAATAATGGATATTATGTGTCAGAAGGTAATGATAGACACGCAGTCAATCTCCAGCAAAAGAGATGTATTTGTGGGCTTTGGGACTTGTCTGGTATTCCTTGTCCTCATACAATTAGGGCTTTTATGTACAAGAAGGATGATCCTCTAACGGAAATAAATTGGTGGTATAGTAATAATGTTTGCTTGCTAACATATCAACATAAGATGAAGTCTATAAGGAGTTCAATGTTTTGAAAATTACTCATGCATAAGCCATAGAACGACCTGATCTTACCAAATCTATTGGCAGGCCCAAGGTTAAAAGAAATAGGGAACCTAATGAGATAAGAAAAAGAAATGATATATGGACTATTTCAAGGAAGGGAAGTCATATTAGTTGTAGAAAATATGATGAAACTAACCAAAATACAAGATCATGTGACAAGGCAAAGCTTTTCATAATTATTATCTGCTTTTAGTTAGATTATTATAATTGACATATAATTTTGGCATGGCAGGACCCTGATGCTGGAATTTGTTCATAAGTGAGGAAAAGAGCATCATATAGTCAAACTTTTGATGAATACTATGAAAAAGAGTTTGTGCATTTCAAAGTGAAGAAGAATACCAAGATTCCACACAACAGTCCCAACAATCAGTGTTATCTAGCCAAGGCAGAACATAGCAGTCTGTTGCCTATGGTCTTGCGGTTGGGAATGAAGAAGACCAGTTGCAAATAGATGCGACAAAAAAAACTGAAGATGATGGGAAGGATGGGAAAATGAGCACCGGCTAATTCTGAAATTTCTATTTAAGTGAATTTAGTAGTTAAATGGTTGTTTTGTGGATGTTTAAACTTTATCATTTGGTTGATTACATCTTTTTTTTGTCATTGGTTAAGTACCTGATGGTTAAGAACAATTATGTTTTAGTAATTGAATTAGCATATCTAACTTTGAATGATGTGATCTTATTTGGTAAAGGCTTGCTTGTGACTGTACTTTTTATTAGCATATGAAGTTGTTTGGCATTTTCATTCCTATTGGTGCAAAGACATATAAGATAAGTTTATCAACGGAAACATTGCTACTAGATTCATTTCAACGTCACACTATACGTGCAAAGGGAAATAACTTCAATTTGTTCAAGACATTACAACTAAATTCCAAACATAATTTCCAAATGTTTCAACTTCAAGTAGTTCAGAAGATTACAACTTCAAATAATTCAAACGATTAAAACAAAATTCTCAAGTTCGAAACATTATAATTAAAACACAATATCTCCATTTTATTGCATTATCCAACTTGAGATTAAACCAACAAAGTAACACCATAACATTCTAATGACAATCTATTGCTTGAACACTTTATCCTTCAAATTTTGAATCAATCCAACATCAATTGCCAACAAATTCTCAAGATCTGCAACTTTCTTCTTCAAAGCATCATTTTCTTTTGCCTTCTCTATTCCTTCAGCTATAAAATTTTGAAGATCGACCATCCTTCACTGCAAAATATTCTTTTCATATCGAAGACTATTTTTTTTCTTCTTTAACTTGCAGATTAGTTTTGCAATTCTAGGAGGAAGCTCGTCATTCTCCCATGCCCAATAAGAATATTTTTTCTCCTGTCCAAATATAACAAAGAATTAATTCGAAATCTCCATTTAAATGTAGATTAATCTCATTCCACAAAAAATTAAAATTGTTAATAATTTAACTTACCTCTGGAATTGAACACTTTGGAAAATCATCTTCCAACATTCAATGGAGTCCAAGAAACAAAATAGCTAGCAACATTTCCACAGTAACAATTTCTCCTCAACCCAGTTGAGACACTAGAACACTCAAAAAAAAATTTTACGGGTTGAGATGTTGAATATGACATAAAAATTACCCTAATCCTAAACTTATTTAGAAATTTGTGAGATAGTTAGGAAAATTGAGTTGAGAATAATGAAATCATAGAAGAAGAAGAAGAAGAAGAAGAAGAAGAAGAAGAGCGGAGGAGGAGGAGGTGATAGGAAGTAAATAAAAGAGGGGTAGGGTTGGTAAAAAAGGTGGGCGGTTGGTAATTGGTTAAAATCAATTGAGAGTTATTAATAGTGGCTGCAGACTAAACTAAGGCTTCGTTGGCCAAAAGGGGGAGTAATACCATGATTGAGAAACGACCGAGACACAGACGGGCCAAATATTTAGCAGAGGGTAGTTATGCACCTGATCAAAGAGTACAAGGGCGGTTTAGCCCCTTTTTCGTTAGAAATATAACAAACTACTCCTGGGCTCTTTACTCAAGGAGCAACTTTATAAAGAAGAAGTTAATTCCTTCTTGATATCTGAAAAAATCAAATATTGTAAACCACAAAAAGACCAAAAAGTCACTTAAAGTAGACCGAGGGAGTACATTGGAGCCCATAGATTGGCACTGTGTTATTAACATCAATTGTTACTTTCAAGAAAAGAATAATGGTATATGAGGGTTAATAAATTAACTCCAAGTGTTGCAGAGTTCTAGTGTTGTGTTTTTCTAGTATATCTATTATGATTTTTCATGATGAGCAAAAATGTGCTAACGATATCATTCATTATTGTTTACCTCGAAAATACAAGTAACAATTAAATTTGATTAGTGATTTTAAAGATATGTGATTTAGTTCAATACAAATTAATTATGAAATAGAAATGAAATATAGAAGTGAATCAAACCAATGTTACTCAGTAGTAGTGACCTCAAGCTTAATGACCTCGAGGTGGGTTTAGAACAACAAGAACAATTAAACAAGAAAAGTAAAGTAAGAGCAGTAGAGCTAGAGGATACTTCTGATGAATAGTAGGCAAAAAGTAGAGAGTATATTTTTTCTCAATGATTAGATGATCTCTACAAATAATTGGGGTCCCCTTTGTATAATAGGGAATCCAAAGTAAGGTATATTTCTATATATAATAAGGAGTATCCTTGATACAACTGTCTAACTGCGTAGTAAGGAATCGTACAATCCCATTCCGAGATTTGCGCTATGATCATGGGTACGCGGCAGAGTCTAGCTCATTCTGTTACAAATCTATAATTGTACCATTTCGGGATCGAGCATACTTGTCTCCAATGCTCCTCGAGCACTTAGGTCTTCGAGCCTTATTCTACCTTCGCGCCAGAGCTTAGTCTATATCAAATTTTTGCCCTCGATGCGACTTCTCGAGCCTTCAAAATTGGAGGCATATGATTTTGACCTTATATATCGGACTCACTCTTAGTCTATATCGATCTCTCTCTTGAAGTGACACTCGAGCTTAGGAAATTGGGGTAGCTCAATTTGTACCGTATATCGATAGTCACCGCATTTCTTAGAATATAATACTAAGAAACGAAATGAGTCCTTGATCTTTATCCCGATTTGCCACGATATCATCAGCGTGATGTAAGCGACTGAGAAAATGAAAGCTTGGACCTTTCTCGAGGAAAACTCTAAGAGCTTTTAGTGAATCTGATGAAAGGTTCCGAGGGCGAAGACACTTCAGTCGATGGGGACCATGTCGCTTGGGTTTTGTGCTCTTAGTAATTTTTTGCTTTTGAAGTTGATCGGCCGTTCCGAGGAACTCTTGATTGTGACCTATAGCTCTTGTAAAAGTGTTTATACAAAACATTTTTCCTTCCAAGGCTTCTGAATCTGTTACTCTTTTATGTGGGTCAAAGTGCCTTATCATAAAATTTTTGTCGAATATCCAATGCTTAAGATGGTAATGACCGATAATAAGTTCTGTCCTCGAATGTTTCTAATCAATGGTCCCCGAATGACCATTCGAGTTTGAGTTTGAGTAGTGATAAGAATGGACCTTGGACCTAACTCAATCCCAAAAGCTAGCTTATGAGGTGAGGATTGCCCAAGCCATATAAGGAGACCAAGGACCTCAAATCCCTCCGATGTGGGACAACTCAACACCCCCCTCACGCCCAGATCTCTGGAGCGTGGACAACATAAATGGGGGCCCAACATCGGTAACAATAATTGGGATGGGCCTGGCTCTGATACCATGATAAGAATGGACATTGGGCCTTACTCAACCCCAAATCTAGCTTATGAGGTGAGGATTTCCCAAGACATATAAGGAGACCAAGGACCTCAAATCCCTCCGATGTGGGACAACTCAACAAGTAGCTCTTAGGCTCAACAGTCGACGACGTAAGGTAGCCCTTGGGCTCGATAGTTGAGTGAGTGCTCGCTAGAACTTGAAATGAAAATATCCCTTAGGCCTTATGGCCAAGTGAGGACATGCTCGAACTTGAGATGAGGTGGCCCTTGGGATCTAAAGATAGTCCCCGAGTGAGAATTTTCTCGAACTCGGGTAGCTCTTGGGCTTAGTAGTCGAGTGAGTACTTGCTCGAACTTGAAATGAAGTTAGCCTATAGGCTTTATGAATAGTCCTCGAGTGAGAATTCTCTCAAACTCGGGTAGCCCTTGGGCTTAGTAGTCGAGTGAGTACTTGCTCGAACTCGAAAAGAAGATAGCCTATAGGCTTTATGGATAGTCCTCAAGTGAGAATTTTCTCGAACTCGAATAGCCCTTGAGCTTAGTAGTCGGGTGAGGATTTGCTCGAACTCGAAGTAACGTTAGCCCTTAAGCTTTTTCATATTGTCCCTTAGGCTCTTTAAGTTGGGCTAGTTCGGCCTTTAGGACGACTATTATTTTTTCCTCTTTTCGGCTAAAAGACTTAGTGAAAATTTCTTTATGCCTTAGCATGTGTTTTTTGTATCCGTTGGATTTTTCAAGGGTTAAATCGATTAGAACCCGGTCATGTTAATGTCTCTTGAGGCTTTTTTAAAAGTTGATGTTATCAAAGCCTTTAAATTATTCGAGGGTTGATTTTATCGAAGCCCTTTTTTATTTTGCTAAGGGTAGCCGAGTTTAACTGGTTTTTTTAAGTATTTGAAGGCCTTTAATTTATGGCAAAAGTCGGACGTCTTCGAGCTGCATTATTTCGGTCGTAGCCTTTTATGTGAGCGTAGTCTTTAGTATAGTCGTAGTATTTCAATATGGTCGTAGCCTTCGGGTATGTCTCTTGGACTTGTTTCCCAATAACCTTTCGAACTTGTTTGAAGGGTTAGTCCCTGAGTATGATGGCCTTGGCCCATATATTGGGGGCTTCCTCTTTGAGGTCTTATGATTTTAAACTGGGATAGCTCGAGTAGGTAGTCTCCGAGTGTTCGAAGTATGCTTGCACATGGTTAAGATAACCCATGGGATTTTATGATCGAGTGAGGATTTGCTCGAACTCGAAGTAAAATTAGCCTTTAGGCTTCGTAGATAGTCACTGAATGAGAGTTTGCTCGAACTCGGGTTAAGATAGCCCTTGGGATTTTGTATTTGTTACGGATTTCAGACGTCCCCGATCCTTGTTAACTTGGTCGTAAAATTTTTAGTTCGGAACATGCCCTTTAGGCTTACCTTCCGTTTTACTTCAAGCTTGACCGAAGAGTCAGTCCTCGAGTGGGGTGAACGTGGCTCGTAAAATCGAGGATCACCTTTAAGGCCTTATGGTCTTGAAATGTTGGCAGTTTGAACTTCCATTGTGATCGGACCTTAAGCCTGTTTACATAATAAATCAAGAGTATAGAAAAATTTTCTAGAAGCATGAGATATTGGTAAGGAATTATACTTCTCTCAATAGACGATTATACATGTGTGCAGTTTGATGTTAGGGCTCGAGTAACCTATATGGGCACGGCTCATCTGATTGTTTGACCCCTACAACATTTAGTCATCGAGGCCTCGTTGTCATGAACTAACTTCCTTTCAATAAAGATGGCATTCGAGGGTAATGCCTCCCAAATCTCGAGGCTTATTTCAGGGAACCTCAGAACCGTTGAACTGCCCTAAGTCAGCACGAACAATGACCGCCTCATTAAAAACCTTAGGGGTGGGTATTCGGTATTTGGTTCGGTATTTAAGAGTTTTGGTTTGGTATTTCAGTATTTGGTTTATCAATTGTGTATACCAAATACCATATCAAAATATTTTAGTACTATTCGATATTTATTAATTTGGTTCGGTACGGTTTCGGTTTAATAATCGTTGAATAAACAATTATAGGCAACACTAAATCAGTAGTAACTAGATTAGTAATCTTCCTAGGAATTACTTGTAAAAGTTGGACACTGTTTTTTTGGTCTTTGTTTGTCCTTTATAATAATAATAATAATAATATAGTGCAAAAATAATCCAACATCATTTCTCTTTTTTGAAGCAAAATCATGTTCAAAAAGTTTCTGTAGGATAAGCATTTAAGATGGGCTTGGGCGATGGGCTGCTTATCAATTATGAATTCCGAACCTTTAGGATGAGCATTTAAGATGGGCTTGGTCGATGGGCTGGGTGGGCAGTGAGAATTAAGAAAATGTCTTTTAAAAATTGGTATTTTGGTATTCGGTATATTGAAATTTCGCAATTTTAATACCAGGGACCTTATCGAAATATCGAAATTGCAATACCGAATTAGACCGAAAAAACTGAAATTGAAATACCGAATTAATTCGATCCGTTCAGAATTCAATTTTTCGAATTTTATGCCCACACCTAAAAAAACCTTGTCGGGAAAACTTATTTGGGACAAAAATCGATCCCAAAAAAAGAGTGCAACACGTGCTTTAAGATTCAAAGCTTCGTGTTGATCCTTGTCGATAGCCTGTAAGTGTTAGTCAAAAAATAGAGAGAATCGAAATGGGGTCGTACCTTTATTCGGATTTTGTCTATTTAACGTGACCTTCCTCAGCATCAGACCCTCGTGAATTTTGACATCGCATATTTCTCCTCTCATTTTGTGTGAAGCTTCGCCTATACTAGCTGCCTCTATGGTCTCTGTTCTATAGCTGATATCGATCTTTATTCGACCTCGACTCTCCATCGACATCTCCTTTGATCCTACCCACGGACCTGCTAGGATAAATGGACCTTGAAGGAGTCCCCAATTGATCATCTTCGACTCTAATCTTCGACTGATACCGATTATGTACGTTGCCTAAGTGATAGTCGGGTACTCAAGCAAACTTTGCTTTAAATGATGTGAAGCTATAGAACTCAGAGTGTCGAGACCTTGAGTGAAAGCTTGAATGGCCCAGTCATCAATGGCAGGAGGCAAATCATTCTCTCTGCTTGGAACCGAGATACGAATTCCCTGAGCATCACTCTTCTTTCTGCCTTACCTTGAAACAGTCGGACTTCCTCGTTGCAATTTTAACGGCTCTAGCGTGTGCTTTTACAAAAGAATCTACAAGCATAGCAAATGAATCAATAAAATTAGGGGTAAATTATGATACCATATCAAGGCACCCTTGGATAGTGTCTCCCCGAACTTCTTTAGCAGTACGAATTCAATTTCATCGTCTTCCAAGTCATTTCCATTGATGGTGCACGTATATGAGATGGCGTTTTCATTCGGATCGGTCGTCCTGTTATACTTGGGAATATCGAGCATACAAAACTTCTTGGGAATTGGCTTCGGAGCCGCACTAGGGGGGAGGGTCTTTGTACGAACTTTTTAGGATCTAGTCCTTCTAAGGTCGTGGGTGCCTCCGGTATTTGATCAATGCGTGAGTTATAAGTCTCCACTTTTTGTCATTATCCTCGATCTTCTTCTTCCCATACTTGACTCTCTTGGTGAGTTCCTCGAGCATCCTCATAATCGTGGGGTCAGTCCCCGAGCCATCTCCATTTGATCTCTCTGGTGCTGATTCAGCACGTCGAGTGTTCCGTGGTTCTGCTACGTCGGGCTCGCTCTTAATTAATCTATTTCGATCTCGCTCTTGAAGTGACCCTTGAGCTCACAAAATCAGGTAGCCTCAATTTCCACCGGGTACAATTATTTAGTACTGCATGAAAAGGTGTATATTTTGAATCAGTTGAAGCTGCTTAATTTCATAATTTGCCTTCTTGGTTCATTTTATTTTGAAATTTGAGCTCCCTATTTTCATGTAGTACTAAATAATTGTACACGGTGGAAATTTCATAATTTGCCTTCTTGGTTCATTTTATTTTGAACTCCCTATTTTATCTGAGGAGCATCTCAAGCCATTAAGTTTCTGGTTCAACAACTTGACAAGCGAATCTTGTGCCATTTGGTACAACTCAAATTTGTTGGGATTTTGCTTAAAAATGAGAATGGTCATTGTCCCACATTGGAAAAATGTTGAAGAGTAGCTTGGAGGCTTGCCTCTATAAGGGGGCTCAAGTTATGTTTTCAAATGTACCAAACCAAATGTATTTCTAATACTTTTTGTTAGGAGAAAGTACTAAGGTTTATGTGGTTGTATGAATTTTTCACATAGTGGTCGCTTGTTTGTCTTTTTACAACGGTTGTAGTTTTTCCCCGGTTTTTGGGTTTCCACGTTAAATTCTTGTGTTGTTTTTATTTCTCAATTTTTCTCTTTACAAAAAGGGCGGAGATTTCGGGGTTTACGGGAAATGGTAATTTCTTTTTTCCCAACAAGTGGTATCAGAGCGAGGTCGCCTAGCTTGAGGGGGGAATCTTAGTATGCTCTGTGGTCGCAGCTTTGGCTGATCTGCCACATCAGAAAAGATTTTCTGGTTCAAGAAGCTTGTAGGAGGGGAAGTTGGTGCAATTGGAGTATCGAGGCTTGTGGTGAATTCTGGCGGTTAGAATCAAGTCTGGTAGTGTGGAGGTACATGTCTAGGTAAGCTCTGGCTAGGAAAGACTTGGCAATTAAGTGGTCACGCCGGACCCACCTCTCTTTCCTGGGAACTTACCTGGTGTGCTGTTCACGAGCTACAAACGAGGTTCTAAGCAAGTGTTTTTCATCCACGGATATTGATGAGCGATACGGTTACAATGGGAAGCATCAAGTTTGATATTGAGAAATTTGATGGAAGAATCAATTTTGGCTTGTGGCAAGTTCAAGTCAGGGATATATTGATTCAATCAGGTCTCACAAGGCCCTGAAGGGAAAACCAGAAGCAGGTTCTAGCGATGATTCATCAAGCAAAAGAGATGAAGAATGGGATGATTTGGATTTGACAGCTGCAAGTGCGATACGGTTATCATTGGCAAAGAATATCCTTGCAAATGTGCATGGAATTGCGACGGCCAAGGAGCTATGAGAAAAGTTGGAAAAGCTGTATCAAACAAAGGGAGTCTCAAATCGGGTGTACCTGAAGGAACAATTTCATACATTGCGTATGAGTGAGGGTACTAAAATCTCGGATCATTTGAGTGTTCTCAATGGGATTGTCTCTGAGCTTGAATCTATTAGGGTGAAGATAGATGAGGAGGATCAAGCCTTAAGACTCGTCTAGTCTCTTCCTTCGTCTTTTGCGCACATGAAGCCAATATTGCTCCATAGGAAGGAGCAGGTGGATCTTTCAAAAGTTATCAGCACGCTCATCTCTGAAGAAAGAAGACTCAAAGGAGATGGGAGGGATACTTCTTCTGAAGGTGTGTATATGTGCTACGGGAAAGGAAAGGAAAAGAGGAACCCCATGAAGCGGAATGTTGTTTGCTGGAAGTGTGGAGAGCCTGGACACATGAAGAAGGATTGTCCAGCAGGTGGAGCAGGTTCGACTACAGGCTCCAAGTCAAGTGATGCTGTTAATGTGGTCTTTGATAGGGACCCATATGACCTTATATGACCCAAAGACATGTACATCCTTATGGCATGCCGCTATTTGCCATGGTGAAGGATGTGAGATTAATAGCGGAATTACACACGGGCATTGGTTTGGCAGGAATGCAAGGTGTGTCATGAAACAGTTATGTCGATAGCTGATGGACTTCCAAGGAGAGCCAATAGCGGAGGTTGCACCATAATAATCAGCAAGGTGTTTTTCGACATGAGCCGAAGTGGAAATTCTTAGAATGGTTTATTCTAAGTGGCAATACTCTTTATGGTGGAGTATGACAGGTGTTCAGCAATGTGGAGTATGACGGATAGCCGCTGCTATGATCATTTTTAATCAAGGTGGAGTTTGTTGGGATTTTGCTTAAAAATGAGAATGGTCATTGTCCCACATTGGAAAAATGTTGAAGAGTAGCCATGGAGGCTTGCCTATATAAGGGGGCTTAAGTTATGTTTTCAAATGTACCAAACCAAACGTATTTCTAACACTTTTTGTTAGGAGAAAGTACTAAGGTTTATGTGATTGTAAGAATTTTTCACATAGTGGTCGGTTATTGTCTTTTGACAACGGTTGTGGTTTTTTCCCGGTTTTTGGGTTTTCACGTTAAATTCTTGTGTTATTTTTATTTTTCAATTTTTCTCTTTACAAAAGGGGCGAAGATCTCGGGGTTTACGGGAAAGGGTAATTTCTTTTTTCCCAACAAAATTTACCTTTGGCCTCTGAAATTTGTACAACAAAAAACTTAATATAATCCCATAAATGGGATCTAGGAGAAAGTAATGTGTAGGCAAACCTTAGGAAAAAAAGTTGTTCCGATAAACCCTCGGCTCAAGGTGAAATGAAAAAGGCAAAGCCTCTGAAATTTGTTTGTTAGGGAATATATGGAGATTATCCACATGACTCTCTTTCTTTCCTGGACTCGCGAACTTCTGGAATTCTGAGATGACAATTCACTGACTTGGGATTCAAATTACAGATATGTGTTGCAATTTGCAAACCTTCTCCTCACATTTTTCAGTGAAATAGAAGCTGTAATGTTGAAGAAGGTGGAAAATAAATATTTCGACTCAAATGAATCATTTGAAGTGTACATACAACAACTCAAGAATTAATTGAATATGCTTCGAACTTTACAAGGGCACTTGTTCTGCTAAGTGTTTTGTGCAACATTTAGGCCGGTGGGTGCTGTGGAAGTGTGGCTCCTTTGGGATTGTCAGAGGCCTTCTTCCACGAGATAACATTCTGGAAGGCGTCAAGGCTTTAGCTCGGGACATGGCTGTAGCACCATTTTCATGAAGCTTCCCTACCTTCTTTGGTTTTGAAATATCAGGCGATGCTTCTTGTATTACAGTGAGTTTCTGATCTTGTCTCAAACATGATGCCATGGGAGATTTAGCATTTCTTAAGTTGGCTGTTTTTATTTGTGTAGCATGAGATCTCTCTGGTGTTATACTTGATTTCCTCAATCTCACTTTCCCGTCCGAAGACTTATGGCTTTTTATCCCACTATCCATCTGCAAATTACAGGATATGACATGATTTCCTACCTCTCTCTAGCCAATTGATACTGGCAAAAACGAAACATACTAACAAAATTAAGAAAACCTCATGATTCATGACACTTACGGATAAATCACTTCGCAAGTCCTTCGAATCTCTATCATTGCCTTCAGGATTATCTTCTGTGCATCTGTTTCCGTTGTCAGAATATTCTACATTGCCCTAAATAGGATGAACGACATATTGAAGAGAAGATTTAATTACCACGGTGACACAATTCGAAAATAAGATGGTTTCCCTAAGTTGCAGCAACAAAAAGAACAACGGAACATGACTAACCTGTTTTTTCCTCTGTAGGTCAGCTTCCCTAAGAACTCCCCTTTCCTGAAATCAATTACTCTGTCATAAGCATTTAAAATAGAATACTTATTGTGAAAATCTAGTAAAGCAGAGGGTAGAATGCCTACATCAGTTCTTAGTCTGAAAGGTTTAGGATTGGTAGGCTTTGGCTTCTTGGACTTCATCCCTAAGGCACCAGCATTTGTGGAAAGCAAACCTTCTTTTAGATTCTTGGCCGCTGGTTGGGCATTCTATACACATCAATCATATTGGCAGTGGTCAATACCAATGCATTCATAGAAATTATCTCACTTGAAGGCTGCAGAACTATAAGTAAAAATAAAAAGAAAATACCTTCTTGATGACTTTTTGCATCTTCTGCACACCAAGAATATTTTCCCCGGCCTGGTTTATATTGTTGGTGAGACTTCTGCAGTCAAATTTGACACACGTAAGCACCAATGTTACGAATGATTTGTAAATATAGATAGTCTGCAGATTTTGGATTAAAACATGTAAGATAAGCAATATGGATCCACACCTGTTCTCATCTGGAACTGACACATTCTCTTTGTCATCACTGTCCATGCATTCACTACCATGATGTCCTGCCCCTTCTGAAGTCTGAAAACAAATAGAGTGGTCCGTCTTATTTAGTTCAGTACCTAAATTTCCTTTTGTGCCGTTTTCAATATTGCCACCACAATGATCATCCTCTCCACTTGTTGGTTGACTTTTTGGAAGATCATTTTCCACCAAACCTCTCTGATCAGCATCACAGCTCAATTTATCTGTCATGTCCACTTCATGATCTTTTGAAGCAGTAACATGCTTCAAAAGATCATTTTCCACCAAACCTCTCTGATCAGCATCACAGCTCAATTTATCTGTCATGTCCACTTCATGATCTTTTGAAGCAGTAACATGCTCTTCGTTACTGTCGCTTGATATTAAATCAACTTCTGGCTTGCTGCATTTATGTTCTGCCTTTTCCATGGAGTGACACTGCTTTTCCAATTTAGCTTGGTTCTGAATGCCTCTGGCTGTCCTTAGTACCCGAGTTTGAGACTTTCCAGTATTCTTCGACGCCTTGCTTATGTCCTGAGAGTTTCTGTTCCTCAAAAGATCTCCAGGATTACATTTGATATCCTTGGATTTTTCAGAATAACCGAATACACGCTTCCTTTGATCTGATATCTCTAGCTTCTTGTTTCCTTGATATAATTTAGTTAAAGGAGTTCGTAATTCCACTGATTTCTTTAAACTGATGGCTTTCTTTGGGGAGTGGAAGACTAAAGCCTTTGCTATGGTCCTATTCTTTGGAACATCAAGAGCTGCAGGTTTTGGATATTGCACACTACGAAAGGAATTCGGATTTGGAAGGCACTTTTTGTTCCTTGGAGTAGTGAGATACTTAGCAGCAACTTGCTTTCCTTTTATTTTTGGAGTAGAAGTGGGCTTTGATGGAGGACTAACCTTCTCTTTATCTTCAATCAATTTACGAGAAATGTTTGAAACAGCAGCTAATTTTGAGAGTCTAGACATGGAAGCTTTTGCTGGAACTGTTAGTGGACATTGTATGTTCTTCCTGAAACATAAAACATACATTCATGTTAACTGTCAAACAGGCTAGCAACAAGATTAACTTTAACTTTAGTACTATTATTTGGTCTAGTATACCCTGTAGCACGTCTGCTTAGTGCTTTCTGAAGTCTTACATTAGGACTTCTAGCAGCCATTACCTAGAGTAGAAAGAAGACAGCACTGCATTTAGAATTTAAGTACAACATCAATAAGATCATTAGTCATCGCATTCAGAAGGAAAATTGCATATAAGGAACTTACTCGGAGAACAAAATCCTTGTAAATTTTCTCATGATCCATTTCTTCTTCATGTTTTTGGTCGCAGCCTGAAAACAGAACCGAATTCATACTTCTAGAGTTTGGACTATTAAAAATTTCTAGAATTTGTCAACTAGCATCCCTCATCCAACAATCAGAAATCAGTTAACTCTCACCCCCACCTCCACCCTCTTCCCTCACTCCCCAGTGCCACTAAAATTAGGCTTTCTAATGCTGAAATAACACTTTGTTGTCAGTTGGTGCGGACTGCAGCTCCACCTTTTGCTCAAATATGGTCCATAGAGTTGCTGCAAAATTTAACTATATATAGATATGCACGCATAAGATATCGTAGGTATGGTCAGTGGTGCTAGTCTAATCAACTAACTTAAAATCCAAGATCCTACTCTCAATCTCTACTGAGTTGTGCGATATGTGTAGATCACATCAATGGTGCATGTGGGCGAGAAGCAACTCTCAATCTCATAGCGCAACTATACAATTAACGCTACGGGTCAGCCAAACTCAGTATTTTTAGTTCAGACCCTCTATATGCGTTAAGAAACTTACTAAACTTCTACAAATGATAATTCAGTGGCATCCCACTTCTATAAATTTCAAATTCTTGATCCGCTACAATCTTGACTAGTTATAGCATCACAAATTCCTACTTACATCCGACTTTCGCTGGTAAAACTAGACCTAGGTTGAAGACATCATAAGACAAAGAGTACAAAAAATCAGATTAGATTATCAATCGAAGGCAAAATCTGGACAAGATTCAGAGCTGCTGATATCTAAGAAACTATGAAGCTCAATTGTAGCAGTTAATCTTAAAATGCAAAATTAAGAAAAGCTTCATAAATAGAAACAGAGAGAGTTCAATTACAGACCAAACATTTAGTTTAAGCAAGGAAAATAACGGAACACTATGGATAAAAGTAGTGGCTGGAGGTAGGATTATCGCCAAGAATGAAAACAGTTAGAAATGTTGTAGCTAGTGGGAATATAAAGGTTTTGAACCCCTTGTCACTAAGCTATACTTTTGGACTGGGTTAATGGGATTCAAAATCTAGTATATAGTATTAAAAAACAGATTTTCCTGGTTCAGGTTAACACCCTTCCAGCACGTTAAATCCGCCCTGAGAAGGAAAACTTAACATACCAACACGGAGGCAGAACCAGTAACGATCGTCGGGGCGGTAGTGGTCGGGAGTGGTGAAGTCGACGAACTTTGGGGCTTCAATTCTCTCGTAAAAGACTTCATCATCTTCCCATTCTTCATCTACGTCCATGTCGGGCTCGATTTCAGGCTGGTGCTTCTCGTCTGCCATTTTCGCTCAACGTTGGAGCGTCTACACAGTGAATTGTATGAGAGAGAAAAGGCAAGAAACAATCTGGCGTTTGTTGATGTTTTCTATGACAAGCGGCGAAGGCGGACTGAGTTTTAAACAACTGACATGTCTGTAAGTAGCCGTTACAAGTGGCATATTGGGAATTTAAACCACATCCAGGGCAACTTATGTAATTCAATCAACTTTCCCAATATGACTATAAATATGAAAAAGAGTCAAATACATGTAATCGGATATGTTTACCTTTAACCTTCGTTATATTGTTCGGTCAAATATAATTATATCATCAATAAACTTTTAAATTTATCTTTTGATACAGTTAAGTAATTCAAAATCTCCTAATTTTCTTTTATTCAAATTACTTGTCATTTGTATTGCACCATTATTTTCATAAATTACTATTAATAAAAATGCTGAAGGTACTAGACTATACAAATTATTTATGAATATATTTAATTTTCAATGCACCACTTCTCTTCTTGTGATAAAATTTTATTTATTTTTTAATCATATATACACCATAGAATTCAGCAGGTCTATTTATTATGTATTATATACAGCTGACCATCATGTATGCACATGTATATTTGAGTATATTTGTTATTGTCCGGTTAGTATAGAGTTTGATCGACTAACTTAAGAGTGTCCAATGCATAGTCATTTGATTAAGAAAGGTTTAATTCGACAATATAAAGTCTCCAAGGAACTTCAACTTCTATCACTAATACTTGCAAAGTCTCCACGACTTTGGTCCAACGAATTCATTAATGTGGAGGTATCATAATACTTTTAAAATTAGACAATGTACCTAATTTAGATTCTTCAATTTATTATACTTTATTTATTAACTGTTGATTATTTTAATATTTTTTCTCTTTTTTTTTTACCCAATTAAGAAAGCAGGTAAAGGCAAAATTTTTTGAAAATAGTGGATCAAGAAGAAGAAAAGTGACTTAATTAAAATAATTTGGGAGATTCTGGGTGACTTGACAGACTGAGAGGTAATTTTTAAAAGTTTGCTGATTGTAAGGGTAAGTTTGGCCGAATAATAAATTTAACCAGATAGTATAGCTGAGGATAAATGTAAACAATATCCAAAAGTAGATGAGTATATTTCGCCCTTTTTCATATAAATAAGAACTTATTAAGAATTAAGGATTTGATTTACTTTGAGGCTTTTACATTAAGTAAATTGCAGCCCAGGAACCCCATAACCCAGTCCAGCACAACCCAAACCCTGTCCAGCCTTGCCCATACTGAAACAACGTCGTTTTGGGTCGATCATTCAGGACTGTCTAGGTTTTTCAATCTAACGGTCCTGAAGCCTGGATCATTTGATATAAATATGTCAAGACGACCCCCTCCCCCACCCCCAAAACACCTCATCTCCAACCTGTATCACAGAAACCCTAACGCCACCTCCCTCCGCTATGCGCCTCCGGCCAAAAATTGCCGCCGCCGGCGAAACCCCAATCACCACCAAATTAACACCCATGATTCCCCTTAGCCTCATCTATCCAAATCTGTAACTCACGTCCCTCAAATGTCACCGGAGCTCCTCGAATATCTCTTTGAAATATGAAATCCCCTCGTGCACGGCGACACCGCCTCTAATCGGTCCCAAAATTATACCGTTGAACCCTCTTCTCTCCCATATGCAAATCCACAATCGACACCTTCAAACACCCATAAATCTTCTCGAATGATAATTAAAAAGGGACTGCCAAACCTCACCACCCCTAAAATTGTCCAAAACCCACACCCTATAACCCTTACCACCCCCTTCTCAACTGGTCCATGGTTATTTGTTCTCAAAGAGCCCAAAGTTGGTCGAATTCTAGGGTTTGAGACTCAGATCCTGCTGCATGCCTTTGATAAGCTAAGTTTTCTGTGTATTTTCTAATCTCTCTTTTCCTCGTCTTGTTTCTGTCGATTTGGTTAATTTCGGGGTCAGATTAGGTTTAGTTTTATCTAATTGCATGAGTCGTTTTAGTCTGATTCTTGTGAAGGTCATGAGTTCAGTTATGTTTAGTCTTCACGATTTCAGTCAAGTTATTGAGTCTTGCTTGAGTTCCATTTCTTTTAATTCCAGAATATACTTGAGTAGGTCTATCGTTGAGTTGGATTTCATGATTAAGTACTAGAATTTGAATTAGGTTTTGTGCATAATAGTCAAGTGATGGCAGTCTTATTTGAATAATACCTGAGTTGAACAATCAATTTGTGCTATCTGAATTTTATTCGTTTAATCAGTTCGGATTGTATTGATCTCTTCTGTTGAATGACTTTTATGTGTAATTCTTGGGTTCAAATTTGGTCCAGTAATTTAATGTTAGGTTGGTTAATTAGGTAATCCTACAGTTTGGATTTTCTGCAGGGTTTTAAGAAATGTCATATTTGATCCGTTTGGAATTAAGGGTATTTTAGGTATTTGGGATTGGGGAATCTTTCATAACAGATTTGGAAACTTCTAATAGGGGTTCTCAGGCAATTTCAAGCTCTAAAACTTGGTCCACAAGTCAAAAGTTAAAGGACTACAATGTAAAACATAAATTTGAGATGCCCTACTTTGCTTACACATAAAGCTTTTCTTTCTTGCCTTAGAGGGAAAGGTTTTAAGAACTAAAAATCCAAAAAAAATCAGAGGCGGCTGAAGGACTAAAATTTGTCACCGTTTCATTGAAAATTTCCTGAAAATTCCATTCTGAGATGAGACCTGAAGTTTGAAATGAGCTGAACCTGTTTGGTATTCCAGTTTTTGGGTTCATTTTTGGTGGATTGTGATTGCTGGGGTTCTATTGACATTGTGTGGTTTTGAATTTGATTTAATTTGGTTTATCCTGATCGTTTCTGGGCTATTCTATTGTTGATCCATCTCTATTGCTACTCCACTGATCACTCATATTTCCTTGTCTATTTCGATCTCCAGGTACCAATTTCTGATTCATTCATGATATAGATCTTGATTTAAGGATGAAATGGAAGCCTTGTTTTTACTTTAGTTCTTTGTTTCTTGGACTAATACTCATGTTCATTTACTTATAATATAGTCTTAGTTGAATTCCATAAGTAATCAAATTCTCATGTTGTAATTAATCATGGACTGTGGAGATCATGTGAAAACTGAGCATTAAGAGCAGGGATCCTGCAGTTTAGAGGCTATGTTTCATTCATCAACTGTTATTACATTTTGTTCCATGTATCTTGCCTTTTATTAATGATACATGTACAATTTAATTTGAGTTGATTTTGTTGTATGGCTGAATGCGGGACTTGTCACAACTAGTGTTAGAAGGACAATATTCAAATATTATAGCTTATTGTAATTAATTATCAATATATTTTGTTTGGTTTTATCTTGTTTGATCAGTATCCCAAGTAGTATTTAGAGATTTAGCACATTAGTAGTTGATTTAAATTGGTATGAAATAAAGGTTGTTTATGCTACTTTATACCTACTTTAAACAATGTAGCCGTAGTTTTGCTTATAAGTATGTTGAAGGATGTATGAGGCCATAAGTGTAGGATTGGTTTCTTTTATCCTTTGTATAACTAGTATGATGTTTTGTGGAATGGTTAGTATTAGAATGTATTGGTCTGAATTTCCATGAGAGATGTGCAAGTAAGTCATATTCAAACCGAAAGTAAACATTATTTGCAATTAAACAGTTGTATACGATTGTGTCAAACATAGCTTTGTGTAATAGTTACTAATTAATATTGAAGTCTGTTGGCGTGTGAGTAAGTGTGAAAGAATCCTTTGCTTTGATAAAAGCCCAGCATTGGATATGAAATCCTTAACTTTGGTCCGGTACAATTTGGGCTCATTGGGCCTAGGCCTGGGGTTTGTTAGACATTGGTTGTTAATTCGAGCAATCTCTTGATTCGAGGCTTGCAAAGTGGATAATGGATTTGGGATTTTTTTTAGGTAAATAGAAGTTCCAGGACTTTCCTCGGTCAATCAATTTCCCCTTTAAGATAATTTGAGGTGAGTCCTAATCAAATAACTCATGGCCCTCGAGCCTTAGTTTAATGACAAATAAATCTCGAATGCGTGGCCCTTGTTTTGTATCGATCCTTAGAATTCGAGGTGCACCACTTAGCGAATTTTCGTGGGCCTCCCGAATTCAAAATTGCTTTAGGCGCTTTATTTAACTAATTTACTTTCCTAAATTTGGGTGCACATTTATGTGACCCAAATTCAAATCCCAACGATGTTAAAATATGTCAAAAGCTACGGGTGCATTTATGTGACGTGGTTCGAGACGTGTTTTAACGACGTTGCAATCTTCTTAAAAATGATGAATAAAAGCGGTTAAAGTTAAAATTTCACCATAGGCACAAAAATGCATTAAAATCAGATAATTAAGCCAAATATAACAGTTGCGCGACCGTGCTAGAACCACGAAATTCGGGAGTGCCTAACACCTTCTCCCGGGTTAACACAATTCCTTATCCGGATTTTTGGTTTGCGGACTGTTAAATAGAGTCAACCCCTTCCTCGATTCGGGATTTAAACTGGTGACTTGGAACACCATTAATTATCTCAAGTGGCGACTCTGGAATATCTTAAAATAAATAAATCTCGCTTCTATTGTCCTTTAATTGGAAAAACTCCCTTTCTACGCCTTTCGCCGGGGTTGTAGTGTTAATAAGAAGGTGTGAAGCTCTGGCGACTCTGCTGGGGATGAGAACCCATAATCTTTGGTTCAGTTTCAAGAATTTGAGCTTTAAATAATTGTTGTATCTAGCTTTATTATTATCTGATTTTTTTGTATAATTGTGCCCAATGTGTTAAATGTTGTTTTACTGCTTTAATATTATTTGGACTATATATAACTATCCTCGAAACCCTTCTCTTCTCATCTTCGGGGATGTGCTCACTGGTCGAGACTCCCTATTATGTTGGTGCCATACCTTCAAATAAGAAAGAGGCTCGGACAAGTTACACAGCCGGATGGCCTTTTGGTTCGCGAAACGTAGCCCCCTCCTCGACTTGAGTTGTCCGCTCGGGAACACAGTCTAGACCCTATACTAAGGTTTTGGACTTATAATAATTTAACCTCATGCCGGATCCCTAGTAGGAGCACTTATTGGCTTCATATATTTGGCTTAGGGGACTCAACACAGGGGTTGGGTCCATCTAGAACAGATGCACCTAAAATAATGGACCATCCTGATGCATTTTGCGTGCTACTGGTGCATTCATTCCGGACTTTCATCCCGACCCGCTTTTGACGAAAAGAAAAAAAGAAGAAAGAAAGAGGAGAAAAGAGAGAAAACAAGAGAGAGGAAAATCTCCAGTGTGAGGGGTGAGAAAAGAATTTACCCATGTCAAAAAACGGATAATGAAATACTGCCAAAATTTTGAGAAAGAAAATACAACAAAAACCCCAAAAAAGTGGAGTATGTTTTCAAGAAAAGGATTTTTTATTTTTGAAAAAATAAAGAAGAAAAAGAGAAAAAATAAAAGTTGGTTTTTAATTTTGTCAAAATCGCTCGAACTACGCCAGTTTGATTCTCACAGGGTGTGAGATACATAGGCAACCCCCATCAGCCCAACTTCATTTTTACGAGAATAGCCAAAAGAGAACCAGATTTTATTTGTGATTAATAAATAAGGTAGTTTTTATTTGGCCGGTAGTAGGCACAACCTTAAAATCTTCCCCCGGAAGTGTTGAAAGGCAGTACTTACAAGGCCATGATTTTATTTTTGAAATGAAAATTTAGAAAAAGAAATTTTAAGTTATGTTTTTGAGTCCAATAAATCATGATTTTGCTTAATCACCCTAATAAATGTGCAGAATGAGCACAAGTCAAAATTTTCCAATTTCAGTCATGAACAAGATCCCTTTGGAGATACATATGTGGTGGAATGATCTAGGTGAATCAGAGCAAAACAAGGTCAACACGCACTTGGGAGGACATACTGGGTTGTTGAAAATTAACCCTAAAGGAGACATCATACAAGCATTGGTTACATTCTGGGACCCGGCACACAACGTATTCCATTTACCGAACTTTGAACTCACCCCAAACCTGGAAGAAATAACCTGATATATTGGGATTCCCACAATTCCTCTAAGACATCAGTATTTGATTACGCCAAGGGCTGTCGCTGTACATAAATTCTTGGACTCATTGAAAATAAGCAGAGGGGTTCACAATCCAGATTTGTCAGCCGGTTTTTCTACTCTACAGTATATATACCAAAGATATGGGCATATAGGGGTGTTTAATGACCCAGAAAACAAAATTTGTAGCAAGGGAAACCGACTAAAATGGGAGGAACACCGGTGTTTCGCATTTAAGTATTCTTCTTAGGCCTTTTGGTGTTTCCACGGAAGGACGGAAACATTGACATCTGGATAATAAGGGTTGTCAGCACTTTTCTCACTCAAGCTAAGAGCACCCTCGCACCCATAGTATTATCTGAAATTTTCCATGCCCTCACAGCCTCTAAAGTTGGGGGAGACTTCTTCGAAGGATGAAATTTATTGTTACAGATGTGGATGGTTGAACATTTGTGCCGCTGACCTCATTCATGAGTTATGGGTCATTAGGAAAGAGCCGCATAGAGGAATTTTATACCAGAGTTGATATGTCCAGGTTACTCGAAGGGGTTACAAAGTGGGTATCACATCTTCGTGTCATAAGCGCAGGTCAAATAGAGTGGACGTTTGGGTAGCTCCCTATTTAAGAAATTATATATATGCTAGCTACCGGGCCTCATTTCCTTCTTATGGGTCTCCGGAATATCCAACCTTATACTCCATACTGAGTGTTGCGACAGTTAGGGAGTTTCCAGATGATTCCTAGGGATGAAGACATTATTCGCCATGTGGTCGAGATTTGTCCCAATGGTCAGTTTCCCTAAGCAGCAGTCCGTCAAATTTGGAGCGAATGTCAGTACTTGACAGCGGACACTCGAGTACGAGACTTATCTAAAGGCGAGGTTGCACCAGGGTTCCTTGCTTGGTATAAAAAGAAAATAGAGTTTGGAAGGCCGGCTAAGAAGCCACATCTCTAGAACTTTCCTGAGGTGTCACAAAAACAATGGAATTGGTTAGCCAAGGAAAATAAATACAGAGCCACGATATAGAAATTGAAAAAGCAAGTCAAAGACCTTCAATTTGAAAATGGTTTGCAAGATGCGGCAAACGAGGGGGAAAAGAAAAGACTAGCCAAAGAAAACGAAACTTTGCGAGCCCAAATTCAGAAAATGAAAGTAGCCGCATAACATCCCGCCAGAAGTGCGAAGGATGAAAAACTCATAGACAATTTGAGGTGAAAAGTAGAAGAATATGGTTTTGACTTGAACAAAGCAGAGGGTGAGCTGTACAGGACCCGAAAAACAATTGGCCAAAAATATAGAGGAACGAGCACGCATGATTGAACAATTAAAAGAAAGGTGTGACAAGGAGGTTGCTGGGTTGAAGAAGAGGGTCATCATGGTTGAAAACAAAAATTGGTTAAGCAGGCAAAAGACTTCAAGTTTGAAAGGGAGCAATGTTACACGGCAATAGCACGGTTGGTAAGAGATTTACAACAATTTCAATAACTGAATCGTGTAGGCAAACAAACTTTGGAGGCAAAGGCCCAACAAATTGGGCGATTGTTGCAAGAAAAGGGTGCTATAAGAGAGAGGGTACGGATGATTGCTGATTACATCATCGTAAAGTGTAGCCACTGTGAAGATATGACAAGATATTTTTCTTTCCCACCGCCATGAATTTTGTTCGTCAAGTGATGGAAGACCTCCACCACCTCCAAGGGGATTTAGCACACAAGCATGCGGCGAGACCGAATGATGTTCCGCAGGCCCCAAGAGCACTAGAGGCTTTAATGTATTCATGATCTTCAAACCTGTTGGTCCATTTGAGAGCTTGTATTTTCTTTTAGGTATATAGTAGGTTGTCGAGTCAGATGTTTTCATTTTAAGTCAAAGTCTGTTGTTTTCAGTTGAGTTGGAGTCTGTTAATTTCTTTTAGTGAGTTGTAATCAAGTGTTTTACTTTATGAAAATTGAAGAAAGATTTCTAAAATATTTTCTGTATTTATTCACCAGAACTACGCTCAATCTGATTCATGTGGGGTCATGTACGTAGGCAATCTCCATAAGATTCGACCATAACCAAAATAAAGAAAAGGAAGAAAATATGAGAGAAACAGTGGTAAAATAAAGGAGAGAATAACGAAACGAAAAGTGTAGGCAAAACAAATTGAGTAAGATAGGGAAGAAGAAAATAAAAAAACAAGAGAGAAAAGAAAGGTGGCATAGGATAATAGCCGGGATGACACAAGCGATCACTTCATGTGCATAATAGAAACGGATAACTGCTTAGGTGCATTCATCCCCGAATATGTGGCTACCTATGTGTTGAAATCTAACCACTAACAAGTTTGGTATTGTCTTTCCCAATCCAGACAGGTGGTTAGTTTTTTGCGGCATTCTGGCAACTCACTCTTATAGCACTCAGTCCAAAAGCAAGCTGATTATGGCAAATCAAGAAACTGATGCTAGTATCTTTGATCCCTCGAAAGAGGTAGAGGAGTTGGACGTTAATGCAATGAAAGAGGAAATGTACAAACTGAAACATCAGATGACTGAGATGTATTAGGCATGGGTGAGAGGGCATCCACCACCAACTTATCTTGCTAATCCGACCTTCGTCCCACCACTAGCACAGTAACATGACCATCCTACCACTGATCCACCCCCAAGTTTCCCCATCTACCTACAATACCAGGGTACGACTTATCAAGCACCCCCATCTCCACCACCCAAAGTTGTTCCTCACCCTCCTCCACCAATTGCTCCCATTTATGTAGCACTTACTCCACCCACACTCCACAGATCATCTAGCGAGCCTTTGCTCCAAGCTCATGACAACCAGTATTACCCACCAGAACCCGCTTACAAAGCCCATGAACCCTACTCTTATGCTCCATGTTTTGAAGTCCCTGTAGAGGCTAAAAAGCCAGTCAAAAACCCTGAGCAAGAGGAGGTACTCAGGAAAGTCATTAGAGCAATCATTCAGAGATATGCGGGGGTTAGGTGGCCAAGTAAGTGTGGCATACAAAGACCTTTGTTTGTTCCCAGATGTACAATTACCTCCAGGCTTCAAGATGCCCAAGTATGACTTATATGATGGACATGGTGATCTGGTGGCATACTTAAGGGGTTTTTATAGCAAGATGAGAGGAGCAGAAAGAAAGGATGAACTGTTAATGGCATACTTCAGCCAAATGTTGAGTGGCTCAGTGTTGGAATGGTACACCCAACAGGATCATGCTCGATGGTACACGTGGTATGATCTAGTGCAAGCATTCGCCTGTCATTTTCAGTATAATCTGGAAATTATCCTCGATTGCTTATCTTTGATGAAACTGGAAAAGAAGCACAATGAGAGCTTCAGAGAATATGGATTCCGTTGGAGGGAACAGGAAGTGACGGTTGACCCTCCAATGAAGGAAAGTGCACTGGTAGATTATTTCTTGCAAGCTTTGGAGCCTACATATTTTGGCCACCTGGTATCGGCGGCAGGTAAATCCTTCAATGAAGTAGTGAAAATGGGAAGTATGGTTGAAAAAGGACTCAAATCCAACAAGATCATGAGTTATGCAATCAAAGCAACCACCCCGGCTATCCAAAGCGGGGCCGGAGGAGCAATTGGATAGAATAAGAAGGAGGAGGTAGCAACCATTGACTCAGGGACTTAGTTCGTGCCCCGGGGTCCGTCCCATTACAGCTAACCCCGTTCTCACCACCAAATCTACCCATACACTCCATATAGCCTACCATAACACTACTACCCACCTCCTGACCCCCGTTTCTTAGTCCATCATGCACAAACATATACTCCTCCCACCCACGCACAATGGCGGGCGCTAACTCTATAACATAATTACCCAGCTCCACAAAATAACTACCCTCCAAGAGCCTACCAACAACCCTCGAGACCATATTTCCGGGCCAACCAAGCTTTAAAAACTAAGAGGATGCAGAAGAAGAAAAATTGCACTCCATTGGGAGAATCAAATACCAGCTTATTCCACCAGTTGAGGCAGCTAGACATGTTGAGGCCGATTGAAGCAAAATTTCCAAACTCTCCCTCAAGAAATCTAGATTATTCGGTCAGTTGTGAGTATTGTTCTGGTGCCCCAGGACATGACACGGAGAATGTTGGCATTTGAAGTGTGCCATTCAAGAACTCATTGATTCCCATCCAATTGAGGTGCAAGCTCTGGAAGCACCCAACAGTAATCAAAACCCACTGCCTTCTCATCAAGAGACAAATATGATCGATATAGTGCACAAAGAGGGAGAGCTCAAAAATCCTTCGCAAACTGTCATGATGATCCGATCTAGTGAACGGAAGATGGGTGACAATTTAACAAGCGAGTTTTCGCTCAAGTTGAGCGCAGCAAGTAGTGAGCCTGTTGTTACAGTCAAAAAGGAATCCCCGAAAGACGGGATGGTGAAACAAGATAATGCAAAAGTGGTTGTACCGGGGGTAGCAAGCAAGCATGTGGTTGTCGTGGAAAACATTCGTTCAGAGCCTATCATTATCAAACTTGTGGTTCAACTACCACTGATGAGCAGCAAGGCAGTACCTTGGAATTATGATCAAGTAATAGTGACTTACAAAGGGAAGGAGATTAGAGAACAAGTTTGTGAGACTCATGGATTGACCCGATTCAGGAGGTGCCTTGCCCCCGAGGAATCGAGAAAATCAAAACGAACCAAGGATAATTCAGCTCTAGTAAAGAAAACTGGGAGTGAAGAAGAGGCAAAAGAGTTTCTAAAAAAGATGAAAATGCAGGATTATTCTATTGTGGAACAACTAAGAAAGACGTCTGCTCAAATCTCATTGTTATCTTTGATGACTCATTCAGACGAGCACCGTCGGGCTTTAATGAAGATCCGGAACGAGGCCTATGTTCCTGATAAAATCACCATAAACCATTTGGAGAAAATAGCTAATAAGATTTTTGAGGTGAACAGAGTCACCTTTTCCGATGATGAATTACCAATAGATGGCACCGAGCATAATAGAGCACTCTACCTCACTGTAAAGTGCGAGGATTCTGTAGTGACTCAACTTTTGGTTGATAATGGTTCAAGCAAAAATATTTTCCCACTTTCCACGTTGAACAAGTTGAAGGTGGAAAATGAAAGAATTCACAAGAACAACATTTGTGTACGAGGGTTTGATGGCAGGGGAAAAGATTCGGTCGGTGACATAGTGCTCGAATTGACAAGCGGGCTAGTTGATTTTACCATGGAGTTCCAGGTGATTGATGTGGTTGTCTCTTATAATCTGCTGTTGGGACGACCTTGGATCCATGTTGCCAAAGCAGTCCCCTCTACTTTGCATCAAATGGTGAAATTTGAATGGGATCGACAAAAAATAATTGTGCACGGTGAGGACCATCTATATGCTCACAGTGATACTATCATACCATTTATTGAGGCGGATGATGATAATGGGCCATGGGTGTATCAGGTTCATAACTTGATATCAGTGGAAAAGGTTCCAGAAGGGGAGCATGTTCCAATACCGAGATTAGCTTAGGCAGCAGTCATGGTGGCACTTGAAATACTAAAGAATGGGTTTGTTACCAGAAAAGGTTTGGGGACCTCACTTCAGGGTATCAAACTGTTGGTATCTCTTCCCACAAACATAGAAAATTTTGGTTTGGGATTCAAGCCTACAAGTGCAGACATCAAGAGAGCCCGAACGTTGAGAAGGAAAGCATGGGCCCTCCCCAAGCATGTGCCTCATCTCTTCAAATCATTTGTGAAGCCTGGCGCTAAGAAGTGTCTGACAACAACAAGTGCTAGTGCTACAGTTGATCCTGATAAGGAATTACTCGAAAGGTTCAAAGGTTGTTCGAAGATGTGAACATGGTGGAGGCCGGAGAGGAATCAAGAAAGGCAGATGTGCAGTTTGTGGGACCCCGTGCAAAATCCAACAATTGAAATGCTACTCCTCTTCCCACCCGGAAGGAGCCGTGGTAGTCGGCTTTGATTTTTATTTCAGTTTAATATAGATTATCTCCAGGGTTGTAATTCAGATGTTATGTTCCGTTTGTTTGGATGTGTAAACCCTGTTATCTTTCCAATTTCAATGAAATGCAATTTCCCTTTTCTTTAGTGCTAATAACTTTCATTTTTCTTTGCTTTTCTTTTCCTTCTTGTACAGTTATTTTTATGATGGCTCCAATGATCTAACATGCATAAGGACTATTCGGCCCAGTCTTAAAAATCGGTCTAATTTAGAAGTAATAATTCAAGAGATATAATATGACGATGAACCGGAACATGATAAGGAAAGGGCGTTGGAAGAAATTAGTAAAGAGCTGAGCCATTTTTAGGAAAAGCCCAAGCCAAACCTGAGCAATACAGAAGCAATCAATTTAGGGGACCCAGATAACATTAGAGAAACCAAAATAAGTGTCCATCTTGAGCCACAGCTTAGGGAAGAAATAATCGAAATGCTCCTTGAATAGAAGGATGTTTTTGCATGGTCTTTCGATGATATGCCAGGATTGAGCACTGACTTGGTTGTTCACAAATTGCTCATCGACCTGGCCTACCCTCCTGTTAAACAAAAGTTGATGAAATTTAAAATTGATGTGAGCGTGAAAATCAAAGTTACCAAGCAGTTTGAGTCCAAGGTCATCCAAGTCACACGATATCCCACATAGTTAGCCAATGTCGTGCATGTGCAAAAGAAGGATGGTAAAACCAAGGTATGAATCGACTATCGTGACCTCAACAAAGCAAGTCCAAAAGACAAGTTCCCACTGCCAAACATCCACATATTGATTGACAATTGTGCAAAGCATGAGATTGGGTCCTTCGTAGATTGTTATGCAATGCTACCACCAGATTCTGATGGATGGGGAGTATGTAGAGAAGACAACATTCATCACACCATAGGGAACATATTGCTACAGGGTCATGCCCTTCGGCCTGAAGAATGTTGGGGCAACCTATATGAGGGCGATGATAACCATCTTCCACAATATGATACATAAGGAGATTGAGGTCTATGTGTGTGATGTAATTGTGAAATCTGGGAAGCAATATGACCATGTCAGAGATCTGAGGAAATTATTCCAGAGGATCCACATGTATAATCTCAAACTCAATCCTGCAAAATGCACATATGGGGTCCAATTAGGGAAGTTGCTAGGGTTCATAGTCCGCCGTCGAGGCATTGAACTAGATCCATCAAAGATCAAAGTCGTTCAAGAATTGCCTCCTACCAGGATCAAAACAAAGGTGATGAGTCTGTTGAGGATATTGAATTACATAAGTCGATTCATTGCTCAGCTCACGACAACCTGCGAGCCCATCTTTAAGATATTGAAAAAGGATGTTGCGGTTAAATGCATGGGAGAGTGCCATGAGTCTTTTGATAAAATAAAAGAATACATGTCGAACCCACTGGTTTTGGTCCCACCGGAACCAGGAAGGCCCTTGATCCTATATTTGACAGTCTTGGACAACTCATTCGCATGTGTGCTGGGTCAGCATGATGTCACCGGGAGGAAAGAACAGGCCATATATTACCTTAGCAAGAAATTTACAGCTTATGAGGTTAAGTATACCCATATTGACAGGACGTGTTGTGCCCTAACTTGGTTAGCCCAGAAGTAGAAACACTACCTGCGTCATATACTACTTACCTCTTCTTATGTCTGGACCCATTGAAATACATCTTCCAGAAGCCCATGCCAATGGGGAGGCTTGCGAAATGGCAAATCTTACTCACCAAGTTCGACATTGTCTACGTGACCAGGACTACAATGAAACCGCAGTCATTGGTTGATCATTTGGCCGAGAATCCGATAGACGAAGAATATGAACCTTTAAAGACATACTTCCCGGACGACGAGGTAATGCATATTGATGAAATGGAACAGGGCGAGAAGCTGGAATGGAAATTATTTTTTGATGGGGTCACCAACATGAAAGGCATCGAGATATGAGCAGTACTCATTTCTGAAACGGGGCACCATTATCCCGTTACCGCTCAGCTCCGTTTCTATTTCACCAACAATATGGCAGAAATGAGGCATGTATTTTGGGTTTGAGGTTAGCTGCAGACGTGGGTATCCATGAAGTCTTGGTCTTGGGAGACTCAAACCTTTTGGTGCACCAAATTCAAGGGGAGTGGGAAACAGGAGATTTGAAGCTCATACCATACCGGCAATACTTGCATGACCTTTGTCAACGATTATGGTCAATAGAGTTCAGGCATATCCCAAGAATTCACAATGAGGTTGCTGATGCTTTGGCTACTTTCGCGTCAATGTTACATCATCCAGATAAGGCATATGTTGATCCATTGTATATTCAAGTCCATGACAAACATGCTTACTGTAACGTGGTGGAGGAAGAGCTTGACGGTGAGCCTTGGTTTTATGACATCAGGGAATATATCAGAACGGGTGTGTACCTAGTACAAGCCACAAATGACCAAAAGAGAGAAATCCTTCATTTATCAAGCGGGTTTTTCTTCAGTGGAGGGGTGTTATACAAGACGACGCCAGATCTTGGGTTGTTAAGGTGCATAGATGCTGGACAGGCCACAACCATCATGACCAAGGTACATTCCAGAGTTTGCGGACCGCACATGAGTGTATATGTTTTGGCAAAGAAGATTCTTTGGGTAGGGTATTACTGGCTCACCATGGAGCGTGACTATATTAGTTTCGTGTGCAAATGTCATTAATGTCAAGTGCGTGGAGACTTGATTCACTCCCAACCATCTGAAGTGCATACAATGTCTGCACCATGGCCCTTCGTTGGCCTGGGGCATGGATGTCATTGGGCCAATCGAGCAAGCAGCTTACAACGGACACAGGTTCATCCTGGTTGCTATTGATTATTTTACCAAGTGGGTCGAAGCTAGAACTTTCAAGAAAGCTGTGGTCGACTTTGTGCATTCAAATATAATTTGTCGGTTTGGATTCTCGAAGACGCTCATCACTAATAACTGAGCAAATCTCAATAGTCATTTGAAAAAAGAGGTATGTCAGCAGTATAAGATTACTCATCGCAATTCCACCTCAACCCGCCCCAAGGCGAATGGAGCAGTTGAGGTAGCCAATAAGAACGTAAGAAAGATTCTTCGAAAATGGTGGAAATATCCAGGCAATGGCATGAGAAGCTGCCCTTCGCATTGTTAGGCTATCGCACTACTTTC
Organism: Nicotiana benthamiana; assembly: GCA_034376525.1. NCBI lineage: Eukaryota > Viridiplantae > Streptophyta > Magnoliopsida > Solanales > Solanaceae > Nicotiana > Nicotiana benthamiana. Next base: position 155,866,335 of record CM067339.1, read on the forward strand.
CGCACCTCAGTAGGGGAAACTCCGTATTTGTTGGTATATGGCACAGAAGCGGTGATGCCGGCTGAAATTGAAATCCCGTCCCTTCAGATTGTCGCTGAGGCAGAAATTGATGATGAGGAATGGGTCAAAGCCCGTCTGGAGCAATTTAGTTTGATTGATGAAAAAAGATTGGCAGCGGTATGTCACGGTTAGTTGTATTAACGGAGAATGGCCAGAGCATATAACAAGAAAGTGCGTCTAAGAAAGTTTGAAGTGGGTCAGTTGGTATTGAAATGCTTCCTCCCTCATTAGACGGAGGGAAAGGGCAAGTTTGCCCCAAATTGGCAAGGGTCATTCATCGTGTCAGGAGTGTTGTCCAACGGGGCGTTTTATCTAACAGATGTGGGAGGCAAGTGTGTAGAAATGGCCATCAATTCAGATGCAGTTATGAAATACTATGTATGATTTTCTTTGTTCAAATCATTGTCCATACTTCGCATGTTTGTTTGTACTTGGCATGTTTTAAAGATCAAAATGACGAAGGCATTTTATTCAGCTATCTAAACATTCTATCCTTTGCTAATCCTGTTGAGATTTAATTATCTTCTTTCATAACCCTCTTTCGAAATCAGTAACAAAAAATAGAAAGACAAGTGTAAAAAGTCAATGAAAGGAAAAGAAAAGGAAAGAATGAAAAGAAAGAAAAGAGAAAAGAGAAGGAAAAAGAAGAAAAAAAAGAAAAGAAGAAAAAGAAAAGAAAAGAAAAAGAGGAGAAGAAAAACAAAAAAAAAAAAGAGAAGGGAAAAACCCACAAAACAGCAACGCAACAAAAGAAAAATGAAGAAACAGAATAAGGAAAAGAAGAAAACAGAAGACCGCAAAAATAAGGAATTGGTATGAACTACGTTTGACCTGATTCCTTTTAAAGGATACGTAGGTAGCCTCAGAGCTCGGTCACTTTAAGATAAAAATTCAAAGGTCCCCAAGCAAGGAACTGGGGCATAAGTTGTGGTTGTCGTAAGAAAATTTGATTCCGAAAGTTGTAATTTTTGAACTCATTTGAATTATTTTGAAGTCGATTATACCCCTTTTCTTCTAATCTTATCCAAAAGCCTGCATTACGGTCCAAAGAAAGACCTTCTGATCAGTCTTTAAGAAATGCCAAGTCAAGCAAGAAGAAGCGATTCATACCCCGGGGCAACACTCTAGTTCAAACAAGAAAGATAAAAATGAGAGAGTCTTATTGGTGAAAACCTTCACAAGCACTGTAAGGCGATGGGAGCTAAGAGAAATAAAAATGAGAGCGTCTTATTGGTGAAAATCCTCTCGCGCACCGTATGGTGATGGGAGTTGAGAGAAATGAAAATGAGAGAGTCTTATCGGTGAAAACCCTCACGGGCACCATAAGGCGAGGGCAAGTCAAGAAATGAACAAATGGAAAAAGGTTGTCGGTGGAAATCTGCTGAGAACACCGTAAGTTAAGCAAGGTCAAGGTTTGGTTAAAGAATTAGGTTAAAGAAGGTCACAACAACGAAGCATGACAGCCGAAGGCCAATCATTTGGACAGACTAAGTCAACTAAGCTGAAGTGCATATCATGACTATGGAAACCAGTTGTTCCTCCACATATATGTTTCTCCTCTTTTCCCTCTCAATAGTAGCCAAATTCGGATTCTTTCAGGTCTTCATTTTTCTTCTAAGATGTCTCCAAAGTCATTGTGTTTAAGCAAGTATGAGAGAAATTTCAAAGCTTAGTACTAGCTCCCAAGTGGCAAAGCACATGCCGGTCAAAACATAACAAAGGCAGCAAAAGTTGAAATGCAAGGTAAAGGATCAATAAAGGTTTCGTTAGTGAACTGACTCGATAATTTCAGGAAGGATGTAAGGATTCTAGCAAAAGGGTCAGAAGTGTAACACGATGATGGGGGAACAGAGTAAAGCCATAGGGTTCAGGGATCAACCGAGTAAATCAGGCGGCTCATCATCAGTACGGAAAATTGCACACAACGGAACTTAATAGTGGGGAGGCCATCTTCAGAATGCCGCAAGCTAACCACCACTTTTTCAAACTAACAAGATTTTCTTTGAATAAAATAGGGGCAGGAAATTTTGGAACATCTGGGGGAAGTCCTCCACAGGGGAAAGCAAGCACATGGCAGGTATGACTGTGAACTTCAGGACCCGCCTGTAAAATGGGACTCAATTTAAAACTCAACGGGGAGCATATCTGGAATAAATAATTCCCCAATAAGAGTCATCAGGACCCACTTGAATAATGGGACGTAAATTTAACTAGCAAATCCCAGCATAAACAACCAATAGTCAAAAGGGGCATTTAATTTGACAATTCTTAAGACCCTTCTGGAAAATGGGACTTATTTAAAGGTTGGAGATAATCATGAATAGCAAAGAGCATAAGGTAACTTGCATGTTGAAATATGATTCAATTAAGAGTTGTCAAGACCCTCCTAGAAAATGGGATTAGGTTTAAAACTCAAACAAACATGGGTAACATGGTCAGGCACAAATATTTCCCCAACAAGAGTCGTCACGACCCTCCTGGATAATGAGACTTAATTTTAAAAGGTTGTCAGAACCTCTGGAATAATGTGACGTAGCTCTAAACAATAATCCCCAGCATACATGATATGGATTTAAAATTGGTCTTAATTAAGAGTTGTCAGGACCCTCATGGATATTGGGATATAGCTGCAATTACTGATTCCCAGCAGATAACTCAGGTAACAAGACACGGTAGAAGTAATACCTTGGATAATTTAGCCTAATCTTAAAGTTGTCATTAATCAAGAGTTTTCAGGATCCTCATGGATAATGGGATCTAGCTTTTAGAGATATTTGGTATCAATATTTGATTAACAACACTCACAGATGCGCCCAGCACCAAGCTGGGGCAGAAAATTTTCTTTTGTCTTGTTTGTTTTCTTTTAATCCGGTTTAAAGGCAGCAATTCCAGGGAATACTTTTCAAGTTTCAAGTTTGGTAATAAGCGGCCACCTGGAAAATAAGAGAATATATTTCAAGTTTCAAGTTTTGGTAATCAGGCACCTACCTGGAGAGCAAAAGAGTATTTTTCAAGTTTCAAGTTTTGGTAATCAGGTGCCCACCTGGAGAACAAGGGAATACATTTCAAGTTTCAAATTTTGGTAATCAAGAGCCCACCTAGAGAACAAGGGAATTTCAAGTTTCAAGTTTTGGTAATCAGGTACCCACTTGGAGAACAAGGGAATACTTTTCAAGTTTCAAATTTTAGTAATCAGGCGCCCACCTGGAGAACAAGGGAATACCTTTCAAGTTTCAAGTTTTGGTAATCAGGCTCCCACCTGGAGAACAAGGGAATACATTTTAAGTTTCAAGTTTTAGTAATCAGGCGCCCACTTGGAGAACAAGGGAATACATTTCAAGTTTTAAGTTTGGTAATCAAGCGCCCACCTGGAGAACAAGGGAATGCATTTCAAGTTTTAAGTTTTGGTAATCAGGCGCCCACCTGGAGAACAAGGGAATACATTTCAAGTTTCAAGTTTTGGTAATCAGGTGTCTTCCTAGAGAACAAGGGAATACATTTCAAGCTTCAAGTTTTTGTAATCAGGCGCCTACCTGGGAACAAGGGATTACATTTCAAGTTTCAAAGTTGGTAATCAGGCGCCCACCTGGAGAACAAGGGAATACAATTCAAGTCCAACAATCAAGAATCAACATGGAGACAGAGAAACATAGCAACAGGGCAACAAGATGTTTCACAAAAGGAAGTACAGCAAGAGAACAAGAAGTTTCACAGGGAGATACATAAGGCAACAAAGCAACAAAGATCAAGAGCAAGTTTGAAGACATAGATAGGTTCTTTTGTAATCCATAGTTGCTTAGTCTAGCTTCTTTTAATTTTTACATGGTGTAATAAGGGGGTCTAGTAAGCAGTAGCAGCAGCAGCAACAGTGAGATCACAACTTCGGTAGTCCCAGCTACCAAATATTCCCAAACTACACTAACATGATTCCTATTTAGTTGAGGATATGTAGGCAAACTCTGAGGAGGATGCGATCAAGCTTTTCAAAATGTTTCTCGCGGAGTATTCAAACGATCAAAAATCTCCCATGTTCACTCATTTGTCTTTGCACGAAAACTCTTCGTGTATCCTAGAAAAGAGGGGTAGCAGTGAGCATGTGATTTTTGCCCTACACGAATTACTCCTACTAATTCAAACAAAATCATTTCTTTTATTTGTTTGCAATTTTGTGGGATTTTCGTGACATTTCTGTTAATTGTTTGTATTTTGTGTGCATTTTAATTTAACACATATTCATCAAAAAATACAAAATATGTCGCATGTGCATTCAGAAGTAGATATGACATTTTCCAAGCATTAGTTAGCAATTGGTCATTTTATAAACGGAAAAATCAAAAATAGGTTCAATTCTCTCTTTTAGTTTTAATTTTTGAGTTTTTATGTAAATTTTTTTTATTTAAGTGTGTTTTAATAATAATTATAGAAGATTATTTTAGCATTTTTATAGGGATTTATAACTTAATATAAGATTTTAACAATTTTGAAAAATAAAAAGAAAAATGAAAAAAAATAAGTGAAAGAAAATCTGAAAATTAATTCAATTAAATAAAAAGATGATCCAAATTGGGCCATTTTAAAAATAAATTGCAGCCCAAAAACCCCATAACCCGGTCTAGCCCAACCCAAATCTGGTCCAGCCTTGCCCATACTGAACGACATTGTTTTGGGTCGATCAATCAGGACCGTCTAGGTTTTTCAATATAACGGTCCTGTAGTCTAGATCGTTTGATATAAATATGTCCAGACGACCCCCTCCCCACCCCCAAAACACCTTGTCTCCAACTTGTATCACAGAAACCCTAATGCCACCTCCCTCCACCATGCGTTGACAGCCGGAAATCACCGCTATCGGCGGCGGAACCCCAACACCCCTGATTCCCCTTAACCTCCTCTATCCAAATCTATAACCCGCGTCCTTCAAATGTCACCGAAGTTTCTCGAATATCGTTTTGAAATATGGACTCCACCGCCGTGCACAGCGGTGCCGCCTCCAACCGGCCCCAAAATTATACCGTTGAACCCTCTCCTCTCCCTTATACCAAATCCACACTCAAAACCCTTCAAACACCCCTAAATCTTCTCGAATGAGAATTTAAAAGGGGATGCCAAACCTCACCACCCCTAAAATCGTCCAAAACCAACACCCTATAGCCCTCCCTCTTTATTGGTCCATGGTTATTTGTTCTCAAAGAGCCCAAAGTTGGTCGAATTCTAGGGTTCGGACTCAGATTCTGCTGCATGCCTTTGATAAGCTAAGTTTTCTGTTTATTTTCTAATCTCTCTTTTCCTTATCTCATTTCTGTCGATTTGGTTAATTCCATGGTCAGATTAGGTTTGGTTTGATCTAATTGCATGAGTCGTTTTAGTCTGATTCTTTTAAAGGTCATGAGTTCAATTATGTTTAGTCTTCATGATTTCAGTCAAGTTATTGAGTCTTGCTTGAATTCCATTTCTTTTCATTCCTGAGTATAGTTGAGTAGGTCTGTTGTTGAGTTGGATTTCATGATTAAGTTCCGAAATTTGAATTAGGTTTCGTGCATAATAGTCAAGTGGTATCAGTCTTATTTGAATAATACCTAAGCGGAACAATCAATTTGTGTTAATTGAATTTTATTTGTTTAATTAGTTTGGATTATATTGATCTCTTCTGTTGAATGACTTTTATGTGTAATTCTTGGGTTCAAACTAGGTCCAGTAATTTAGTGCTAGGTTGGTTAATTAGGTAATCCTACTGTTTAAATTTTCTGCAGGGTTTTAAGAAAAGCCATATTTGATCTGTTTGGAATTAGGGGTAGCTTAGGTATTTGGGATTGGGGAGTCCTTCATAACAGACTTGCAAAATTCTAGTTGGGGTTCTCAATCAATTTCAAGCTCTAAAACTTGGTCCACAAGTCAAAAGTTAGAGGACTATAATGCAAAACATAAATTTGAGATGCCCTACTTTACTTGCATATAAAGCTTTTCTTTCTTGCCTTAGAGGGTAAGGTTTTAAGAGATAATTTTGAATTTAATTTAACTTAGTTTTTCCTGATTGTTTCTAGGTCATTCTATTGCTGATCCATCTCTGTTGCTACTCTACTGATCACTCATATTTCCTTGTCTATTTCGATCTCCAAGTGCCAATTCTGATTCATTCATGATGTAGAGCTTGATTTAAGGATGAAATGGAAGCCTTGTTTTTACTTTAGTTTTTTGTTTCTTTGACTAATGCATATGTTCATTTACTCATAGTATAGTCTTAGTTGAATTCCATAAGTAATTGAGTTTCCATGTTGTAATTAATTATGGGCTATGGAGATCATGTGAAAGCTGAGCATTAAGAGCAGGGATCATGCAGTTTAGAGGCTAGGTTTCATTCATCGGCTATTATTACCTTTTGTTCCATGTATCTTGCCTTTCATAAATGATACATATACAATTTAATTTGAGCTGATTTTGTTATATGGCTGAATGCGGGACTTGCCACAACTAGTGTTAGAAGGACAATACTCAAATTTATAGCTTATTGTAATTACATATCAATGTGTTTGTTTGGTTTCATCTAGGGGTGTTCAAATCCGATCCAAAACCCAAAACCGATCTGAAGCGAAGCTTAACGGCTTAACGCCTTAATGAACGGGGAATGAATTGAATTTTTTTTATTAACGGGTTATCGGTTTGGGGACGGATTATTCAATTTTTCCAACGGCTAATATGTTAAACCGCTAAGAATATATATATATATATATATATATATAAATATATATATATATATATATATATATATATATATAAATATATATATATATATATATATAACTAAAATCCTTGAAAATTATTAACAAAAATGTATTTCTACTTCTAATCAAGATCTCGGGATCTAGAAATTTTTTGGTTCTAATTTTAATTTATTTTTGGTTGTAATCCTCCTGTTCGGCAACATGCCGGAGATGGTAAAGCTAATTTCCTAATCACGGGAATCAAATTAAGTGACTCTGGTAAAGAAAATTGAATGCATCATATTACCTCGAAATGTTATTTTTTATGGCAATTCATTATTTCTATGACGAGAGAATGAGAGATATTTAGTGAACATGTATGTTAGGCCGATAAACCGCCCGATAAGAGCTAAACCGATACCAATCCGCCCGATATCTTATCGGGTGGCTAATGAATTAATACATTTAAAATCCGATAACCGTTAAGCCAAACCGTTAAGAGTAAAAAGCCGCCCAATCCGCCCGATAAACACCCCTAGTTTCATCTTGTTTGATCAGTATCCCAAGTAGTATTTAGAGATTTAGCACATTAGTAATTGATTTAAATTGGTATGAAATGAAGGTTGTTTCTGTTGCTTCATACCTACTTTAAACAATGTAGCCGTAGTTTTGCTTATAAGTATGTTGAAGGTTGTATGAGGTCATAAGTGTAGGATTGATTTCTTTTATCCTTTGTATAACTAGTATGATGTTTTGTGTAACGGTTAGTATTTTGGAATGTATTGGTCTGAATTTCCATGAGAGATGCGCAAATCAGCCATATTCAAACCAAAAGTAAACATTATCTGCAATCAAACAGTTGTACTCGATAGTGTCAAACATAGCTTTGTGTAGTAATTACTGATTGATATTGAAGTCTGTTGGCGTGTAAGTGTTAAAGAATCCTTTGCTTTGATAAAAGCCCAGCATTGGACCTGGAATCTTTAACTTTAGTCCGGTACGATTTGGGCTCATTGGGCCCAGCCCTGGGGTTTGTTAGAGATTGGTTGTTAATTCAAGTAGTCTATTGATTCGAGGCTTGCAAAATGGGTAATGGATTTGGGATTTTCTTTAGGTAAATAGAAGTTCAAGGACTTTCCTAGGTCAATCAATTTCCCCTTTAAGATAATTTGAGGTGATTCCTAATCAAATAACTCATGGCTCTCGAGCCTTAGTTTAATGCCAACTAAATCTCGAATGCGTGGCCCTTGTTTTGTATCGATCCTTAGAATTCGAGGTGCACAACTTAGCGAATTTTTGTGGCCCTCGCGAATTCAAAATTTCTTTTGGCGCGCTATTTAACTAATTTACTTTCCTAAATTCGGATGTGCATTTATGTGACCCAAATCTAAATCCCAACGATGTTAAAATATGTCAAAAGCTACAACTGCATTTATGTGACGTGGTTCGAGACGTGTTTTAACGACGTTGCAATCTTCTTAAAAATGATGAATAAAAATGGTTAAAATTGCACCATAGGCACAAAAATACATTAAAATCAGATAATTAAGTCAAATATCACAGTTGAGCGATCGTGCTAGAACTACGGAATTCGGGAGTGCCTAACACCTTCTCCCGGGTTAATAGAATTCCTTATCCGAATTTCTGGTTCGCGGACTGTTAAATAGAGTCAACCCCTTCCTCGATTCGGGATTTAAACCGGTAACTTGAGACACCATTAATTATCCCAAGTGGCGACTCTGGAATCTCTTAAAATAAATAAATCTTGTTTCAATTGTTATTTAATTGAAAAAATTCCCTTTCTACACCCTTCGCGGGGTTGTAGTGTTAAAAAGGAGGTATGACAGCAGTTGCTTCCTAAAATGCCTCACAGCTGCTTCCTTTCTTTTATAAATAAAGAAGATTTTAGTTCATTTTGTACATCAGCTTGAAGTTGAATAATATATTAATTTTTCTCTATACTTATTCTCGATTTATTTACTTTACAATTTTTATTTTATAACATTTATTACATATTTTCACATTAAAATTAAGCCGAGAAATGACAAAGCAGAAAAGAAGAAGAGGAGAGATGTTTCTACGGAGAAAAACAAATTACACATTATTCATGAAAAAATATGGACCGACAAAAACAGGTGAAACATTATATTAGGGACTCCTTAGTTGCTTGGTAAAGGTGTCTTTCAATGAAAGATCAGCAGGTCTTAGCTTGAAAATTATTCTTTTCACCTGATAATAACTACGCGGGAGAAAGGTCATTATTACCTCTATAATATTGAAAATAGTACACGTTTACTCCGATTTACTTTACATCTAAAATCACTTACCGTTAACAAATTTGATAGAATTATCCCTAACTCCAACGAATGTATACCTAACAGCTAATTTCTTTGATTTTTGCTATATTAGCTATCAATTTCATATTAGCTGCCAAGTCACTCGACCCCAACAAATTAACACCCCACAAACTCTATTACATCACCCGTCTCTTCACCACGACCCTTCATCAACCCGCCTCAAAATATTTTCCCCAAATATCTCTTTCACCCACTACCAGTGCTGGCGGCGGTGGAAGAAGAAATAATGGAGGTACGGCGAAGTACGACTAGATTGATTGTGCCGGAGATGGAACTGATTGGGAGGTTTAATTTTTGGAATCCGGCGGCTGTTGCAAATTAATAACGGCGAGATTTTCTGGTAAATGGCTGAGCCGCCATTGGTTGATGTGGAAATGGTAAGGCTGTATTTTTCGCGGTTCCGAACCGAAACCGGATCGGAACCGCGGCCTTGCCGGTTCTGTCTGTTCCGGCGGTTTCGGTTCTGGCGGTTCCCGGTAACCGTGGCGGGGCGGTTCTACCCTTTGGAACCGTCAGAACCGGAACCGTCAGAACCGGAACCGCCAGAATCGGAACCGGAACTGGAACCGGACCGGTTCTGGCGGTTCCAAACGGTTCCGACGGTTCTGTAACGGTAATTTTTTTAAAAAAAAATTTTAAATAATTTCCAAACGACTCTTTTTCAAAAGTAGCCGTTTGCAAGTTTAAAAAATAGTCATTTGGCCCCCAAACTTTAATTTAACCCCAAACTTTATATAATTACACTATTTCTCATTTCTCAACTATAAATACCCCCTCATTCTTTCATTTTTATTCACCAATTCATCAATATCTCTCAAGCTCTCTTTCAATCTTTCTAGTGCAAGTGCTTAATTTATTGTTGCAAATTCGTGAAACATTGTGAAGTTGTTGAATTGAAGTTTTCAAGTGTTCAATTTCAACGATTTTCAATTTTCAAAAAGTTGTTCGTCAATCCGGTAAACTCGTTTCAACTCTTACGTGCTAAGAATATTTTTGTGTGTTGTTATTTTGCTTAATTATAATTATTTTGGCATTTTCGTTGAAAAATATGTTCGGTAAAGGAAAATCTAAAATCGGTGAAAGTAGTCGCCAAAATACTACCCTCCCCCGGCTCCCCGACCTAGAAAAGATAAGCAAGTTCAAAGTAGTAGCCAACATACAACAACAACAACAACTACCCAGTATACTCCCACCAGGTGGGGTCTGGGGAGGGTAATATGTAGACGAGCCTTACCCCTACCCGAAAGGGCAGAGAGGCTGTTTCCAATCGACCCTCGGCTCATAGGATAAAAGGAAAAATAGCAGTACAACAAAAACAAAGACAAAAATAAAAACAATAGAGCATTAGTAACTCCCGCAGAAATAACATAAATAATTATCTAATCATAAGAAACATAAATACAATCGCATGCAATAATATCATACAGTAACTACCATAACTAACAACCATAGATGGGACATAAACTAAAACACAAATCATCTATGAGTAACCCTGCTGACCCACACCCAACCTCGGGTGAGGCGTACGAAAAATTCTAGGAGCCCCTAACCTACAACCCTGATTCTAGACCTCCAGACTCTCCTATCAAGGGTCATGTCCTCGGAAACCTGCATTCTAGTCATGTCCTGCCTAATCACCTCTCCCCAATGCTTCTTAGGCCTCCCTCTGCCTCGCCGACCGCCAACAATCTCCAGCCGCTCGCAGCTCCTCACCGGGGCATCGGGACCCCTCCTCCGTACATGCCCGAACCACCTCAGCCTCGCTTCTCGCATCTTCTCATCCACTGGGGCCACCCTTACCTTCTCTTGAATAACTTCATTCTTAATCTTATCTAGCCTGGTGTGCCCGCACATCCACCTAAGCATCCTCATCTCCGCAACCTTCATTCTCTGAACATGAGAGTTCTTCACGGGCCAGCACTCCGCCCCATACAACATCGCAGGTCTAACCACGGCTCTATAGAAATTCCCCTTGAGCTTGTGTGGAACTTTCTTGTCACACAGGACCCCTGATGCAAGCCTCCACTTTGACCACCCCGCTCCTATACGATGGGTGACGTCCCCGTCAATCTCTCCGTCCCCCTGAATCACAGACCCAAGATATCGGACACTGTCCCTCTTGGCGATGGCCTGAGAACCAATCATCACGTCTCTGCCTACCTCGCTCGGCTCGGCGCCAAACTTGCACTCCAGGTATTCTGTCTTAGATCTGCTTATTTTGAAACCTTTAGACTCGAGAGTCTGTCTCCATACCTCTAACCTTTCAATAACACCGACCTTCGTCTCATCTATCAATACTATATCATCAGCAAATAGCATACACCAAGGTACATCCCCTTGAATATGTCGGGTTAGGGCATCTATCACTAAGGCAAACAAGAGAGGGCTCAGCGCCGATCCTTGATGGAGCCCCATAACCACTGGAAAATGGTCTGACTCGCCACCCACCGTCCTAACCCTGGACTTACCTCCATTGTACATGTCCTTGATTACTCTGATGTAGGCTTCCGGCACGCTCTTCGCCTCCAAGCACCTCCATAGCACCTCCCTTGAGACCTTGTCATACGCCTTCTCCAAGTCGATAAGCATCATGTGGAGGTCCTTCTTCTTATCCCTGAATTGCTCCACCAGCCGCCTGACAAGGTGGATAGCCTCTGTGGTGGAGCGGCCCGGCATGAAACCGAACTGGTTCCCAGATATAGATGTCACCTCCCTCACCCGCGCCTCAATCACCCTCTCCCAAACCTTCATCGTGTGACTTATTAATTTGATACCCCTATAGTTGTTGCAGCACTGGATGTCCCCTTTGTTCTTGTACAGGGGCACCACTGTACTCCACCTCCACTCATCCGGCATCCTTTTGGTCCTGAAGAGCGCATTGAACAACCTAGAGAGCCACTCCCCTCCTGACTTACCCATGTACTTCCAGAACTCCACCGGGATCTCGTCAGGCCCGGTCGCTCGACCCCTACTCATCCTACGCAAAGCCCCCATGACCTCCTCCACCTAATGCGCCTGCAGTACCCAAGGTCCATATGTTGCTCTGAATGCCCCAACTCCCCTAGCTCTATGTTACGATCCCCCTCCTCGTTAAGTAGGTCCCGAAAGTACGCGTGCCACCTCTGTTTGATTTGAGATTCCCCCATCAGAACTCTACCATCCTCGCCCTTTATACACCTAACTTGGTCTAGATCACGTGCCTTCCTTTCCCTTGCTTTAGCTAACCGGAATAACTTCTTATCCCCGCCTCTCTCCCCTAGTTCCTCATACATGCGACCGAACGCCGCGTTTTTAGCTTCCGTGACTGCCATCTTTGCTTCTTTCCTCGCCTCCTTGTAGATCACCCTGTTTGCTCTCCGTTCCTCCTCGCTTGTGCTCCCTGCCAACCTAGCGAACGCCGCCTTCTTCACCTCCACTTTTCCTTTGACTACATCGTTCCACCACCAATCACCCTGATGTCTGCCTAAATATCCCTTGGCTACCCCGAGCACGTCCCGTGCTACCCCCTAACCAAGTTCGCCGTCACTGTCCACATAACGTCCGCTTCCCAAAAACTTCTCCAAGCTTCGCCCTCAACTAACCTCCTTTCCAACTCCTGTGCTTTCTCCTTAGTCAAATCACCCCATCTAATCCTCGGTTGACCCCGAGCACCCCTCCTCTTCCTCTTCACCCAGAGACCGACATCCATCACTAGGAGTCTATGAAGAGTTGAAAGAGACTCTCCCGGAATAACCTTGCAGTCCTTGCACATACCCCTATCGCTCCTTCTGATGAGGATGTAATCAATATGAGTCCTCGCCGCCGAACTCTTGAAGGTGACCAAATGCTCCTCCCTTTTATGGAATGTCGAGTTCGCAATCAGAAGCTCGGAAGCTCTGGCGAAATCAAGCAGCGAAGTGCCTCCTCCGAACCTGACCCCAAAGCCGAAGCCACCGTGCACCTCATCATAGCCACCAGCATCAGCCCCAATATGACCATTAAAGTCCCCTCCAATAACTAACTTCTCAGATTGGGGAATACTACCCACCAGATCATCCAAGTCCTCCCAAAAGCGCCTCTTAGCCTCCTCGTCTAAGCCCGCTTGCGGCGCGTAAGAGCTGATGACGTTGATGATTCAACCCCCAATAACCAGCTTAATAGACATTAACCTATCATTCACTCGCCTAACCTCGACCACGGACTCCCTTAGGTCCCTATCCACCAAGATGCCCACTCCATTCTTACCTCTCACGACCCCAGAATACCACAGCTTAAACCCATCTACATTCCTCGCCTTCGACCCTTTCCACCTAGTCTCCTGGACACACGCTATGTTAACCCTCTTCTTCTGAAGAACCTTCGCCAACTCTATGGACTTACCCGTCAGAGTGCCTATGTTCCATGACCAAATCCTTAATATATGGGCGTCTGCTACCCTCTTCCCACCCTTACCTCCCGCCCTACCCACAGGACCATCCCCGGCTCCCCTACTCACTCCCGCTACCACCCCCACCCCCCGAGGACATGACCTTACGCTATCATCCCCCGCCGCGGCCACTATCCCTCCAACCGACTAAGGGGTACAGTGGCGCACACACGCACTATAGCGAAATACGCAAAAAGGTGTAAACTAGATAACAACATAGTAGACCACACTCGAAATGCTAGCTAAAATACGTAAAAAGGTGCACAAAGTAAACAAGAGAGCGGGAGGTACCAACTCCCGATGGACAGAACCTGGAAGTATGCCTTGATGCCCACTGAGATTCTCCGCTCAACTCGCTTGTATGCTTCGCGCTTGCCTGGTCAGCTACAACAAATCCCGCAAATACAACCTGGATGCTTTGGAATAGTACAACCTGCAGAACACACAACAAATCCCGAGGCCAAGAAAAAAAGGGGCTGCCGCTGGAAGAATTACCTGCCCGATAAAGGAAGGGTTTGAAGAGAGGGGGAAGCACAAGGGGGTGGTGTGGCTGCTCCGGGAAATCAAAAGAGCTATGAGCTTGCGCCGATGGGTCGTCGGTCGCAGAAAATCTACTGTTAGGGTTAGATGAAAGGGGGGAAGAGAGAGGCCCGGGGGAGAGATAGGGGAGAGAAGGGCGAGAGAAAGGAGAGAGAAAGAAGATGAGAGGAGAGAAAAAGAGAGGGTTGTACTTACCTAGTCGGACTGGGCGGTCACCGGCGCTGGAATTTGTCGGAGAAGGTTCAAGTTACCGTTATTCGGAGAGAGAGAGAGAGAGCATAAAAGTCAGAGCGATCAATATAGGAGTAGGAGTAGAGTGTTGGGAGAAAAAGTTGGTTTTTTTGCGTAGTAGCCAACCTAGAAATCCTAATAACCTTTCGGAATCCTTGATAGTGATCACCTGTGTTTTCAATTTAGCGATATTGATTTTCTACATGATGTAGTAGTTGGTGATAGAATAGACGATGATATTACGAATGCTCTTTATCCTAATGCACCTACCTTAGAGGGAAATGAGGATGATGATGATGACGAAACCCAAGCTCCAGTAGATTTAGATGATACACCTACTAGTCCTGCTCATAACTTAGGTGATGAACCGGAACACCCACCCGTACAAACTCCCACTTTTAGTAGACAACCTCCTAAACGTTCAGAAACATCATTATTTTGGCAATTTTTTATTCAACTAAGAGAACAAAATAAGGCTAAGTGTAAATCTTGTGGGAAATTACTTGTGCATAGGTATACTGGAGATCGTAGTGGCACGGGTAGTTTAGTTAAGCATATAAGATTACACCCTAGCGATTAGGCTAGATTTTTGCAATTGAAAGCGCAACAAGAGGGGAGGACAAGTCCTGATACTACAGTTAACCCAAGTACTGGTTCAAATCTAGTTCAACCAGGAATAAACACAGTCACCGGAGGTATATTATATTAATATCCAAATAAGGATCGTGAAGAATTAGCTAAAATGATTACTGTTATGTGTTTGCCTTATTCTTTTGCTTCTAATCCTGCATGGATTCATTATATTAGAAGAGTATTTAATTCTACGTATAAAGGTTGGCCTCGCGCCACAGTCAAGGCCGATATTTATAAATACAAGCATGAATATGAACAATACTTGCGCTATTTATTTACCCATATAACTAATCGTATGTCTATTACAACTGATATTGGTAGAAGTAATAATGATTGTGATTATCTAACCGTAACCAGTCATTGGATAGACGAAAACTGGACAATGCAAAAACGCATTGTTGCATATAGGATAATTAATTCACGGCACACGGGTAGGTTTATTGCTAACACTGTTTCAGATGTATGCAGATATTTTTGTTTTAGTGATAAAATAATGTCAATTTCCATGGATAACGCTTCTAACAACACTAGTGCAATAGGTATGCTAACTAGAACACTTAATCTTACTTTTACTAATATTTTCCATGTTAGATGTATATGTCATATTTATCATTTAATTGTTGGTGATGGTATGAGAATATTAAACTTAGAAATTGAAAAAGGTTAAAATGGCTCTTAATTTGCTTTTTTATTCAAACCGTAGAAGTAGACTTAGAGAATATTTTAAAAAGTGTGACGAATATGGCCTTAGAGAAAGAAAGGTTCCTAACATTGCCCGACTAGGTGGAACTACATGTACGAAAGTTTAGTAGTAGCGTACGAATATAGAAACTCAATTAACGCTACGTATAATTCTCGGGATTGTGGGGAGGAAGATAAGGACATGCTAACTACACAAGATTGGACTAACGTTAAAATTCTTTTAGGTTTTTTAGAACATTTTCATGTGGCTGCAAATGCTTTATCTGGCCAATATTATCCAACTATTTCTAACTATTTAGTTTATATTGCCGCACTTGCTAATTTGCTTGTTGACTTTAACGAGGGAGGAGAAATTTATGAAATTGCAATAACTGAAATGAAAAGAAGTTTAAAAAATATTTTTTTCCAATCCCTCCTATATTTGGTGTGTCTGCTATGTTAAATCCTACTTTGAAATTAGGAGGTCCTCACTTTTGGTATTCTACTATTTATCAATCTTTAGATCTTTCAGAAGTAGAAATGGCTACACTAGCTGATGCAAAAGCATCAATTAAAGTGAATGCTCAAACTGTTTATAATGCTTATAAACAGGCGTTAGAGCATGCTAGGCCTAATATTCCAACCCCTACTTCGTCTACATCACAGTCGTCTAAAAGAGCTGCTGGCTTAACAGCTCTTAAATCGTGGACGGAGTTCATGGGTACTCAAGGGGAAAATATAGATGAAATTTCCCATCTAAATGAGCTTCAAGTTTATTTGTCATATGGACTAGAGAATGAGAATCCAGACGGCTCTTTCGACCTTTTGGATTGGTGGAAGACAAGGGAAAAGCATTTTCCCGTTCTTGCAAGGAAGGCTCGGGATGTTCTGTCGATTCAAGCGTCAACTGTTGTATCGGAGAGCGCTTTTAGTCAAGCAAGACTACAAATAGGTGATCACAGAGCGTCGATGCGGGACAGCTCAGTGCTTTTTCGAGATTGGATCCGCGCAGAAAGAAGGAACTTTGGGCTAGCTGAATCACAACCAGAAATAGATGAGTGCTATGAAGAAATGATAGCAGAACTTGCTCAATAAGCAACTTCACCCGGAAGTGGTGATGAACAAGCTTCATTTCCACCACCGCCAACACAACCACCTCCAAACCTTGAAGGTTTTATGAGATTTGTTAGAAATAATGCATAAATTATTATGTAACTTGTACATTGGCACGTCTTCTTTTAGTTTTTTTTCCTTTTAATGGTGGTATTAGTACCATGTTGTGCTCATTCCATTGGGGGAAGGAAGACTAAGAAAGATATGCCATTTTGGTCAATAAATATGCTCTTTATCATATCTTTGAATATCTTTTGTCTCAATATTTCTTTATCAATATATACTTCTTATATACAATTTATACTAATTACTAACTACAACACAATATACACTACTTATATACAATATATACTACATACATACAATATATACTACTTATATACAAAATATACACTACTTATACACAATATATACTAATTACCAAACACAATATATACTATACTAATAACATAGTACACCATATAAAATATATTCTACAATATACTAATGACTACTATACAAGATATTGATTTAAAAAAAAAATTTCAGGACCGCCGGAAACCGCTGGAACCGCCAGAATCGCCGGAACCGGAACCGCCAGAACCGGAACCGGATGGTACCCGGAACCGTATGGTAGCGGTTCTGGCTTCGAAACTGCCAGAACCGAAACCGCAGACCCAAGTAGACCCAGAACCGGAACCGGATACAGCCTTCTGAAATGGGTAGCGAAAAATTATGGGTTTTAAAAATTGAGCCCTAGATTACTCCCTAGAAGAAAATGGTTTTGATTTTTGAGATGGAAAAAGACATTTAATTTTACGATGACATCGTCGCCAGTGGATGCTTCTTCCACCTCCGCCCGATTTTCAAATGGATTTAAAGGATGTTTGGCTAAGCTTAAAAGTTTGTCAAATTGGCTTATAAATACTTTTTGACTTATCTATGCGTTTGGGAAAATTAAAAGTACTTATAAGTTAAGTGTTCATCAACTAAAAGTCATAAGTAGGTCTCCCCAACTTATCAAATTTCAACTTATAAGCACTTTAGGTTTGACCAAAATATTTACTATTATATCCCTAAAATACTTCTTTTTAAAACAAACTTTGCGCAACCCAATTCTTCAGTTGCTTATTACTAATTAAAGCACTTTTATCCAAACACGTAACTGTTTATTTTTTAAATCAACTTCAACGCTTAAAAGTGATTTTCAACATCTAATGTTTATCAGTTACTCTAAATCAGCTAAGCCAAACGCGCTCTTATAAACAAATACATAACTTATTATAATACATAATTTAAAACCCAAATTTGTTAAACAATTCTGTAAGTAGAATTATTTTACTTCAATGGAATACATTGATATCACTTTATACTTTAAAAATATTTCTCTGTTCTTTAGCTCTGTCGCTGAATGTTTGATTTCTCTTTCATTTATATACTCGCAGTTTTACATAATTTAAACATATATTTCAATTGAAATATTTAAAAAGCCAGTAATTAAATTTATCTCTCCTCCATATTCGTGGTGTATCTGTTGAATATCTTTTTTTGGCTTCTAATCCATCTATACCAATTGGTACAACTAAAAGTCTAAAAGCACAATGAGACAAACCCATCTCTATTATTTTTCCCCTGGATAATTTAATTGAAGTTTATCCATCCAATCATGTTTTACTTATAAATGTGCATAGAAGTCTAATGAAAATAGGATTGGGGTCGTTGTCAACTGGCATAGAAAAAAATAAAGGGGTCAGCTGTTAATTCCATCAAGTTTATTAACGATAGAGTAAATGTTGGACATAAAGTAAAACGTACGACAAACGTGTATAATTTTCTAACTACAATAATGACCAACTCTGCATAGTAAACTTACATGACAACACGAAAAATAAAGCAATAGCATACTATAACCAGTTAAATTACAATAGGTCCAATTTGGATCCTCTTTGAATTAATTTTCATATTTTCTTTCACTTATTTTTTTATATTTTTCTTTTTATTTTTTAAAATTATTAAAATCCTAAATTAAGTTATAAATCCCTATAAAAATGCACTAATCTTGTGAAATTATTATTAAAGCATACTTAAAGGAAAAATTACCTAAAAACTTAAAAACTAAAACTAACAGAGCGAATTGAACCTATTTTTTATTTTTCCGTTTATAAAACGACCAATTGCTAACTAATGCTTGGAAATGTCATATCTACTTCTAAATGCACTGTATTTTTGATGAATATGTGTTAAATTAAAATGCACACAAAATGCAAATAATTAACAAAAATGTCACGAAAATCTCACAAAATTGCAAACAAATTAAAGAAATGATATGTTTGAATTTATAGGAGTAATTCATATGTGGCAAAAATCACATGCTCATAGCTACAAGGCTTTTCTTGAGATGCTTGTAAGATGTTTGCATGAGTTGCTTGCAACCTGCTTGTTTAATAAAAAGTTGATGCAAATTATTTTATTGAGTTGCTTGCAACCTGCCTGCATCAGCTGCTTGTAGATAAACTTTAATGGAGCGATAAATGGATAATCTTCTTCAAGAAGATTATCTATAGCGGAGTATTGAATGAATATTGTCACGATCCGGATTTTTCAAACCCTTGGGAGTCGTGATGACGCCTACTTATGTGCGATAGGCAAGTCAATTATTGAACTAACTACCTTTTTACCCATTTTATACTCTTTAACATTTATAAAACAATAATATTTAAATAGCAGAAAAATTTAGAATAAGTGGAAGAAAATAATAAAATATCTAAACATGTAACTACTACAACTTATTAAGCCTTAACCATTCAGAACTGGTGTCACAGTGTCATAGATGATCTAAGAGTGTTAATACAAAATTTGAAAATAAAAGATACATTGTTTCTAAATCAAAGAGATGAACAAGAAATAAAGAAAAGAGACGCCAGGGCCTGCGGACGCCTGCATGTCTACCTTGGATCTCCGCGTAGACCGAAGGTAGCCACCCACTCTACAATCCAAAAGCTGCTCCGGGATCTACACATAGTTCAGAGTGTAGTATCAGCACAACCGACCCCATGTGCTGGTAAGTGCCTAGCCTAACCCCGGTGAAGTAGTGACGAGACTACCAAATAATCTTGTGCAATTCAAATATATACAGCGGAAAGAAGAACAGTAAAATACAGTCAAGTACGGGAGGGGTAACATGCTGCGGGGGAAACATCAATTTAGAATAGAAAGACGGCAGGAAATGAAAAAAACAACATATCTCAACTATCAACAACAGAATCCGAAATCAATAAATGCACGGCATCACCCTTCGAGATTTTACTCTCGTCATCACCATATAATCAATATAATCGACACGGAATGGTACATCGTGCGGTACGGAATGGTACATCGTGCGGCACGGCATCATCCTTCGTGCTTTACATTCTTTCATCACAAATCATACACGGCATAACCATTTATGCTTTAACACTCTTCCTCACCCAAGGAATAAATTCACAAGGCAAATAAGGTAATGGAATCTATAACATCGAAATAAAATCAAGTAACAACACAAAATAAGTAAGTAAATGTAAAGTACAACATAACTCAATTATCAGCAGGAATTAGGAAAATAAAAGACAAGTGCACGACATCAACCTTCGTGCTTTTACTCTTGTACTTACCATAAGATCAATATAATAGGCACGGAATAGTACATCGTGCGGTACAGCATCACCCTTCTTGCTTTATCACTCTCTCACCAAAACAATGCACGACATCATCCTTCGTGCTTTAACGCTCTTCCTCGCCCAAACAACAATCACAAAGAATAGGGCAAGGGAATAAATGAAATGGCAATAAGAATCCGGGCAAGGTAATAATGGTTCACAATCAAGTTCCAGCAAGGGAACAACATCAAAACATCAACATCCCGGCAAAGGAGACACCATTAAAAGCAATAATATCCTGGCAAGGGAGGCAACAGTAAGATCTCTTCTCTTTTTCACTTTTACTTCACAACTCGTTTTCACGACTCGAGCAAATGTTCTAAAGGTTAAATTACCTCTTATACTTTCACAATTCATTATACCACTTGAGCGAACGCTCCTCAATGTTCAAATGTCACAATTACTATTGCAACCTTGCATAACAATAGAAATCATCACCAAGGCATGAATAATACAACAAAGATATAATAATCACAATATAAGACTCACAGGCATGCTTGACACCAACGTATAGATACTCGTCATCATGTATATACGTCGTACTCATCAAATACCACATAGCACATGGGACTCGACTCCTAATCCCTCAAGCTGAGGTTAGACCAAACACTTACCTCAATGCCACAAACACAATTCATGTCTCAATTATTGCTTTACCCCTTGATTCTACTTCGCTCGTATTTAGTCACAAGTTACTTAATTACATTGATAAGTGCTAAATGAATCAATTCTAATGCATGAAGATGAGTTTCCTAAAGTTTTACCCCAAGTCAAAAATTATCCCCGAGCCCGTGTGGTCAAAACCCAAGGTTTGAACCAAAACCCGATTACACATTCTCCCTCGAACCCAAATGTATAATTTATAAAATGACCTCAAATCGAGGTCCAAATCCTCAATTTTTGAAAAACCTAGGTTCTATCCAAAACACTCAATTTCCCCATGAAAATCATTGATTTGGAGTTCAAATCATGTTAAAATATATTAATGATTGAAGGAAACGAGTTAAATTGACTTACAATCGATTTGGAAGAAGATTTGTTCTTGAAGATCGCCCTAGGGAGTTTGTGTTTCGGAAGGATGTGAAAAATAATTGATTTTCGGCTAAAAATTTGCATGTTGTCGTCATAGGAAATGCGAACCTCGACCTCTGTTATTTTTCGCGTTTGTGAAAGCAATGTCGCATTTGCGACTGAGGGGGATCCAGGCGAGTGTCGCATTTGCAACAAACACTTTGCATTTTAGAAGAAGGCTGCCCAGGCCACCTCTCGCATTTTTGATACATGGCTCGCATTTGCGAGATAGGCTTCGCAAGGCTTGAAGCATACAAGCAATTCCCTTAGTTAAAATTTCACTCTGTGGCCTATCCAAAATGCACCCAAGCCCTCGGGGCTCCAAACCAAATATACACACCAACCAAAAAACATCATACAGACTCGCTCGACATTCAAATCACTAAAGTAACATCAACAACTTTGAATTTAGCATCAAAATCATGAAATTTTCTTAAGAACTTCAAATTATTAATTTTTCTCAAAAACGATCTGATTCACGTTGTTTCGAGTCCGTTTCTTACCAAATTTCACAGACTTATCTTAAATTACATATGAAAATTGTACTGGGTACTGGAACTAAAATATGGTCCCTACACCATCAAGTTCAAATCACAATTCATTTTCAAATCTCATAAACAATTTCAGAAAATAATTTTCTTTAAAAATTTCATTTCTTGAGCTCGGGACATCGGAATTCGATTCCGGGCATACGCCCAAGTCCCATATTTTTATACGGACCTTCCGAAACCGTCAAATTACGAGTCCATGCCTGTTTACCCAAAATGTTGACTGAAGTTAACTTAATTCATTTTAAAGCCATAATGTATTATTTTTCACAGATTTTCACATATAGACTTTCTGGCTATGCGCCTGGACTGCGTACGCAAATCGAGGTGATGTTGAAAGAGGTTTTTAAGACCTTGAAAAGCAAAATTTAATTTAAAAACAGGTGATAACCTTTTG
This sequence comes from Nicotiana benthamiana, assembly GCA_034376525.1. Lineage (NCBI taxonomy): Eukaryota > Viridiplantae > Streptophyta > Magnoliopsida > Solanales > Solanaceae > Nicotiana > Nicotiana benthamiana. Next base: position 155,888,743 of record CM067339.1, read on the forward strand.
GGTCATCACAAACACCCACAATACAATTATTTTCATAACACTCACCCTTGAATGTTCATTAAAAGATATTGTGCCTCATTAAACTTTTACAAGGAAAAACCCAGTGGGAACAGTCCTAATGAAGGAAAAAGTACACATATTTAGTAATACGAATTTTTAGCTGCCTCATTAAAAACCTTATAAGGAAAACCCTGTGGAAAATACCTTCGTGAGGAAAAAAGAGTACATCGTGTATTTCACTCGCCCTGATAAAAACCTTGCTTCAAATAATTGAGTCACCTCCTTGGATGTTCATTAATATGTGCCTTGTTAAAACCTTACTAGGAAAAACCTCGTGGAAAAAAATCCTAGTCAAGGAAAAAGAGTACACTTAATAATATACATTGCAAGTTGCCTCATTAAAAATCTTACCAGAAAACACCTAGTGAGAAAAAACCCGAGCAAGGAAAAAAGAGTACAGTGTAGAGACTTGGGTATATTGGGATGAAGGAGTTCATCATTCTCTTCTAATGGTAAGAACGGAGCCTTAATCTGTGTAGGAGAAGAACTATATCTTGTTAGTAAATTAAGAAAAAATGCTATGACAGGTCTTGTAGCATTAGCAAGATATATTAGTGCACTAATTGTACTAAGATAGGGTACTTCGGTACCAAGAAGTTCCCCATCCTCTTCTGGAGGTCGGAACAAATCCTTATCCACAACAAGTGATCGAACAACCATTGGTGTACTCAATGGGTGCGCTTTGTCCATGTAAAAACGTTTTATGACCCTTGCTATATAGGTAGATTGATGGATGAAGATCACGTCTGCTAAATGTTCAATTTTTAGACTAAGACAAAGTTTTGTCTTCCCAAGATCTTTCATCTCAAATTCTTTCTTAAGATATTCAATTGCCTTTTGGAGTTCTTCTGGAGTTCCAACAAGGTTTATACCACCAACATAAATAGCAAGTATAATAAATTCTGAAGCTATTTTCTTTATAAAATTATATGGACAAATAACATCATTTATGTAGCCCTCTTTCAACAAATATTCACTAAGACGATTATACTACATGCCCCAAGATTGATTTAAACCGTAAACAAAAATATTTGTAATATTATTGAGTACGTTTCCTGAGACTTTGAATATGCTTCAGGAATTTTAAATCATTCAGGGATCTTTATAGATATTTGATCAAATAAGTCATATAGGTTATGACTCGCATTTAAATGGCATGATATTTTCAGGTGTCTAGACTACCGGTGTGATGATCCGACCCGTTGTCACATGATTAACCGCCCCATTTTCCTCATTTTCTACTTCTTTATGCTTCATTATCAGTGTCGTGTGTGATCGAGTTGATTTGGATGGATTTTGAAGGAAATGAGACACTTAGCCTTTTTAAGGAAAGCTTAGTTTGAAAAAGTCAATCGGATGTTGATCTATGAGTTAGAGGGCTCGGATGTGAATTTCGATGATTCAGTTAGCTTCATGGGACGAATTTTGACTTAGGAGTGTGATCGGAAGTGATTTTGGAGGTGCGGTGTAGAATTAGGATTGAATTGGCGAAGTTAGTATTTTGGTGAACTCCAGTTAGTAGGTGAGATTTTGATCCAAGGGTCAGAATGGAATTTCGAGAGTTGTTGTAGCTTCGCTAGGTGATTTGGGATGTGTGTGTAAAATTTCAGGTCATTCGGAGGTGATTTGGTTAGGTTTTTGATCGAATGCGTGTTTCGAAATTTTTTGAAGAACTTAGGCGTGAATCCGATGTAATTTGATGGTTTTGGTGTTGTTTGTGATATTTTGATGATCTGAGCAAGTCCGAATGAGGTTTTAGGATGGGTTGGCACTTTTGGTTGAGGTCCCAGGGGCCTCGGGTGAGTTTTAGATGGCTAAATGGGAAGTTGGAAATGCAGCAGCAGTTATAGGCCTCGCAAATGAGAGAAATAGTTCGCATTTATGATCTCGCATTTGCGAGTGAGGCTTTGCATTTGCGAAGGGGCTGTCCTGAGGCCGGGTTCGCATTTGCGATAGTTTGACTGCAATTGTGACCTTGGTGGGGTTCGCATTTGCGATCAAGGTGTCGCATTTGTGACCTTTGCAGGGTTCACATTTGTGAGCCAGATGTCGCATTTGCGACCTTGAAAGGGGAGGCTCAGTTCGCAATTCCGATGGTTTTGTTGCACTTGCGATTGTTGCATTTGCGAACCAAGTGTCAGAAATGCGACATCTGAGGGTTGTGTCCAGTTATTAAAAATTCAAACTTAGCCTGTTTCCCTCACTTCCCACTTGACTTTGGGCGATTTTTGAGAGCTTTTGGATGGGGATTAAAGAGGGTTTCTACTGGGATTGATTGGAGGTTAGTTCTATGAACTAAAAACATGATTTAATTGTAGAATCAACCTATAAATTCATGAAAACTTAGCAAAAATGGGGAAAGAACTAGGGCTTGAAAGTTGATATTTCAAATTGTGTTTTGAAGGGCCATTTGAGCTCAGATTTGAGAGTTGTTGATATGTATAAACTCGTGGCGAGATAAGGAGTCCGTTGGTGTAAACTTTTTTCGGATTCAAGAAGTGGGACCGGGGCTCGGGTTTTGCTAATTTTGAGATTTTTTCTTTTTAGATTGTTTTCGATTGGGTATTGTTCCATTGGCATATTGCGACGTATTTGTTGTGGTTTTGACCATATTTGACGCGCGAGGAGGTCAACTTGAAAGGCAAAGGCATAGTGAGCTAGGATTTTAGCCGGCTTGAGGTGAGTAATAGATGTAAATGATGTGCTGAGGGTTTGAAACCCCGTATTTGCACATCGTAGTGCTATATTGAGGTTACTTCCATGCCCGATAGCGAGCATGGGGTATAGCACCGTTGGGGATTGTGACTTGGTCCGTCTCGTTAGATGAATATGCTGCGTATTTAACTAAAAATTTAATTATTATTATTATAATTTTAGTTGATCGCTATGATTGGGCTTTGTGCCAATTGATTGAATCCTTCAGGGATTGCTATTACTAGTTTCTTTCCATTTTTACGTATTATTGAACTCAGTCCTAGCATTTAATACTATTTTTTTTCAAACTCAGCCATGTTTTCTCAAACTTGAAACTTAATTAATATTTCAAATGAAGTTTGGGCTGAATATTTATATATTATTATGCTCGAGGGGCTTATGTGATTCTGGAATGAGCATGGGATCGGGTTGCACGCCACTACAGTATCATATTGATATTGATATAAGGCCGAGGGTCTAGTTGATGCCACGAGATGACTTATATTGCGCTTAGACCGTAAGGGGCCCCTCCTGGAGTCTGCACACCCCTAGTGAGCGTCGTCAACGATAAATAAAGTGAGCGGGTTGCATGCCACATCGGGTACTATTAAGTACCGGACTTTGTGTTGCATTTCATATTTGCATGTCATTTACTTACTTATCTGTTGTAGTATTTCCATAATTGTTGTTATTGGTTTACTGATTGAACATTATCTAATTCAGGTTGTTGTATTTATAGAATTACTTTGTGCCTATTCAGGATTTTTTATTCTCAACCTTTATTTATATTTATTACTCACTGGGTCGGAGTACTCACATTACTCCATACACATTGCATGCAGATCCAGGTACATCTGAGGTTGAGTTAGGATTTCTCTATCGAGCAGCTTATCCGGGAGTATCAAGGTAGATGCATGACATCCGCAGTCCTGATCTTCCTTCTACCTTATTTGCATTTCTTTAGAACAATATGCAGTAGATTGATACTTAGGTATTAGAGGCTCAAACTTGTGACACCGGATTCTTTGGGATGTGTAGTAGTATTAGTATTTGGGTTTTCCGCATGTCTTAACTATATTTCAGGCTTTCGGTATTATGACTTAGTAATTTATCTGTGTTAATTAATTTGTGAGCTATATAAAATAGTGAAGGTTATTAAATTGGCCGTGCTTGCCTAGCAGTGTGTTGGGCTCCATCACGATCGGGATTGGGATCGTAACAACCGGTCCGATACTCATAATATTTCACAGTATTGTGCACTATATTATATCAAATATATCGTTGACGATCATTTTATATCAGTTCGCAAGCGACATAACTTGTTGAGATCTCATCACTTTCTTTATTTGCAGGTACCTGGACTTCTTCTGGAGTTCCATTAAATGTTATGTCGTGGGCTCTTCTAAAGCTCATTTCCCCCTCATTATGATCATTTTGATCGTTATCTCCTTATCATTTTTCAAGGATTGTTACCTTTGGAATCGATTAGTCTACCACGCTTCATGCGTACAGTAAACTCTATCCTTTAGGGATCTTAATTTTAGTAGGAGCATTTGCAGCTGAAATATGATATTTAATTTTGGATCAGCAAATGCTTCTACCATTTGATTTGAATTATGTTCTGAGTTAGGATCATATTAATGATAATTCGATTCATATAGCATATTTTTCAGTTGTTTATTCCATCCTCCAAATGCTAGAAAACTAACATATATACCCAATCTTCTTTGGGAAACATATCTTTGTGCATTATGGTAGAGAAATTAATCATATACCACACATCAAAAGATAGTAAAAATATTTGGTTTCTGGTCCTAAACCAATTGTGAGGGGAGGACTTATCATATATTGTTGGTCTGAGGCATACAAGTGTTGCGATATGCAATCTAAAAAATCTTAAACCAACACATAAAGCTTTATTCTCATAAGCAATGGGTTTAGCCATTAATAGGAGGTATTCAATGCTAATCCGGCTTGGATATAAACCAGTATTATCAAGATGAACTATCTTAATTTCATAATCTGAAAGTTTTGCTCTTAGTTGAGAAAATCAATTTATAATGACAAACCGCAGGTTGACAATGACACACATGTAACCATCTTATATATTCATCTATAAGTGGTTCACATAATTGGTGAATGAGCCCATATTTACCGTTTAGATATTCCAGAATTCAGGGGTCTTAGTCCCAACTTTAGCTGGTATAATCAATTTATATGAGAACAAGCAGCACAAGAGAATTCTTGAAGAATCTTCTAATTCTTCAGTATATGCATATCTAAATTCTCAAATAGCTCATTTAAAAATAAAAAATAAAAACTTCAAGTTTATCATGGCATGTGATATCTCTTAGTAAACTTCTGGTTTACTATTACATAAACTTTTGTATTAGTAAACGTCTGGTTTACTCTGATACATAATACAGTACAAATTGAAGAATAAGGCGGGTAATTTCTCACATACATATTTATTTTACCCCCTATGATTGTGGAAACATGAAGATTTTAAATCTTCCAATTATTTCTAGTCTCAATATGATAGCCAGTTGTATTAGTAAACTTCAGGTTTACTATAATATATGTCTTAACCACAAACATATAATATGAATGACATATTTATATATAAGCTCTTGGACAAACTTAATTTATTATCTACAATCTAATATTTTTCGGACACTTACTGGTGTCATGTGTCTTCTAGACAAACTATTAGCTCTTCAGGAGTTTTTGATAAATTTTGTACTATCAAATATCACTTAGACACTTCACCAATTTTGTGATAAATATCTCCTTCAGGGAAAAACGCCATTAACATCTGAAACCGGTAACCACATAGTCATCACATCATTCAGGGAAAGATAACTAACTAAAACATATTAATATGATTGTAGTAGAAAATATTCTACAATAATGCTTTTGCCTTGGAATGATATTTAATAAAATTTTTCAAGATATTTTACGTACAACGGGTACGTGCGACAATGATCTTTATGCCACAAAAATAAGATTTATATCCTTTGTTATTTTACCTCTTTCGGAGGTAAGTTGTGGTATTTCTTCATTCACTCCAGGGAAAGAAAATGCACTTCAAAACTAACTTTAAATAGTTTATTATTTTGTTTAAGCACGGAAAGACACAATTTCATAATATTTTCTTGCTTCAGGAGAAAATTTCAATTGTGTTACTTCTTCAGGGAAAAAATTCAAATAATAAATATTAAGTATATATTCCCTCAATCATATTACCTCTTCTGGAGGTAAATTGTAATATATTCACATCAAAAGCGTGTTCATATTTACGAGCTTTATTAATATTGTCACGTTCACTTCATGAATGGATTAATATTTATCAAAAGTTCTCATCTTTCAGGGAACAAAACATAATTATCTGAATACTCATTAATCACACCAAATCATGTGATGCTTCAACCTCTTTTAAGATAATGTTACTTCAAGAGCCAATCGAGGTATGCAAGTAATATAGAGAAATTTTCTCTAGCTTATCTTCAATTGTAACTATAGAAAGCCTAAATTATCACTTCTGGTGATTATCAAAATTTTGTTACAATGAGATATATGAAACATAACCACTTCTGATAGTTGTATATTTCTTGTAAACTCTGTCGGAGTTTAAGTGAATCTAACAATGTTATCTACTTTG